>CM067337.1:77042500-79442500 GCA_034376525.1 Nicotiana benthamiana | reverse complement strand
CTTCGTTTGGTTTTTGAGTGTTGAGGGTCACTTTCTTTAGGACTAAGTCCCTAACTCCGAAGTATCAGAGGTTTGTTCTCCTATTATAATATCCCTTGATCTTTTATTTTTGGGCGGCCATTCGGACTAGTGCAGCCTCTCTCTTTTCATCTAATAGCTCGAGGGCTGCAGTCATGGCCTCATTGTTTGAGTCCTCGGTGGCATGTCAAAATCTGGCGCTTGGCTCTCCGATCTATATCGGTATTAAAGCCTCGAACTCATATACCCAAGAGAATGGTATCTCTCCTGTGCTTGACTTCGAAGTTGTTCGGTATGTCCATAGTACTTCAGGCAATACCCCTCTCCATTTTCCATTCGCATTTTCTAACCTCTATTTCATGTTTTGGATGATGGTCTTGTTCATGGACTCGGCATGTCCGTTTGTACATGGGTGATAGAGCATCGATAGGATCCTCTTGATTTATGATCTTCGAGGAATTTCGTCACCTTGCTGCCTATGAACTGCTTCCCATTATCACATGCAATCTCGGAGGGGATCCTAAATTAGCTTATGATGTGGTCCTAGATGAAGTCAATGACTTCTTTTTCTCTTATCTTCTCGAAGGCCTGTGCTTCCACCCATTTCGAGAAATAGTCAGTCATAAACAAGATAAATCTAGCTTTACTAGCGCCGTTAGTTGATGGCCGACGATGTCCACCCCCCATTTCATGAATGGCCATGGTGATAAGACTGAATGTAGTTGTTCACTTGGTTGGTGGATCATTGGAGCAAACCTTTGGCATTTGTCGCACCTTCAAATGAATTCCTTGTGTCCTTCTCCATGTTGTCCCAATAGTAGCCTACTTTGATCACCATTCAAACCAAAGAATCGGCGCCGGTACCATGTTAGACTTGTTGAGTTGATCTCGGCATGGCCTTCTTCAATCACCGACTTGGATAACTGTACAACAGCCCCCCGAGAGTATGTCATCTTCTTCGACAGACGACCCCAGGTTTGCGAGTGCTTCAGCCTCACTGTTATGATCTCGAGGAATGTGGACCAGAGTCCATTTTTTGAAATGATGCAATACGACCTGAAGTTTTTCTAAGTATCTTTGTATCATGTATTCTCAAACCTCAAAGCTCCCATTTACTTGGTTGACTACCAAAAGGGATTCGCATTTTGCTTCGACGACTTCTGCTTCTAGGCTCTTGGCCAGTTCGAGACCTGCAATCATAGCCTCATACTAGGCCTCGTTGTTTGTAAATTTCAAAGTTTTTATATATTGCTTAATTATGCCGCCCGTAGGTGGTTTCAGAATGATACCGAGCCCAAACCCTTTTACGTTCGAGGCACTGTCACTGAAATTGTCCATACTCCCGATGATATGCCCATTTTTAGCAAGAGTTCTTTCTCTACCTCCGGTACGAGGATAGGCGTAAAGTTGTCCACGAAGTCCAGGAAAATTTGGGACTTGATAGTCGTCCAGGGTTGGTACTCGATATCATACCCTCCGAGCACGATGGCCCATTTGGCCAATCTACACGTTAATTGAGGTTTATGAAAGATGTTTCAAAGAGGGTATGTCGTTAAAACACATATACGATGGCAGTGAAAATAAGGTTTTAATTTCTAATATGCACTTATTAATGCAAGAGCTAAATTTTTCAATTGTGGATACCTGGTTTCAACATCTCCTAGAGTCCAACTTATGTAATAAACAAGGAATTACGTACCTTGTTCTTCCCGAACCAATATACCACTTACCTGATGTAAAAGAAGAATCTATGTTAAATTTTATTAAATTTGGCCAAGATCATGTTTTAGAGCTCAAGTCTAAATAGATGAACTTAATTTAAAAAAGCGCAAGAGTCCATGAAGCTCAAGATTGAGTTCAAGAAGCCAAGATTATTTCCTTATTAAAATAGAATTTATTTTATTCCTTTTATAATAAGGAATTTCCTTTTAGTAGGATTCTAGTTTCTTTTCCTTGTAGAATAGGGATTTTACTTTCCTTATATTTAGTTATTTTATTTCCTTATTAGAATAGGAATTGGGTTCTCATGACTTTGTGGAATAGAATTCACGTTTTTTAGGCTTGCCCTAGTTTTACAATAGAGTCTTTTTCTCTATTTTGTCTTCTTTATCCTTGTTTATAGTTTCAAACAAGGTGGTTATTGTCTTTATCTTGTTTTCAATTATGTGTGGTGTTTCTTTATCATGTTAATTGATTCCAAGTGGTAACTTTAGGAATCTTTAACATGGTTCTTGATCTAAATTCTTTTTTTTGTTATCACAGAATCATAACTTCCCTTGAACTAGTACATCATCAATATGTACTTGTTTTGAACGAGTAAATAGTCTTTCTTATAGTTCAGATCATCATCTTTCACCTTGTTTTTGAATCATCAGTTTTTGAGTCCTAAAAACTGAGATACGTTGTTTCTTGAAAACAGGCCACAAACCACATTTTCGATTCAAGATCTTGATCCTGGTCGGTTGGTTCTTTGTTAACTAGGCCTATATAAAGGGTTCTCATGACTTTGTAGAGGAGAATTCAAGTTTTTGAGGCTTGCCCTAGTTTTACAATAGAGTGTTTTTCTCTATTTTGTCTGTTTTATTATTCGAAGCAAGGTGGTGATAGTCTTTATCTTGTTTTCAATTGCATGTGGTGTTTCTTTATCACGTTAATTGATTCCAAGTGGTAACTTTAGGAATATTATAGTTCTTGATCATTCAAGAACACGTTTCTTGATCTAAATTCATTTTTTTGCTATCATAGAATCATAACTTTCCCTGAATCGGTACATCATCAATATTTTATTTGTTTTGAACGAGTAAATAGTCTTTCTTATAAATCAGATCATCATCTTTCACCTTGTTTTTAATCATCAGATTTTGAGTCCTAAAATTTGAGATACATTGTTTCTTGAAACCAGGCCACAAACCACATTTTCAATTCAAGATCTTGATCCTGGTCGGTTGGTTCTTTGTTAACTCGAAGAATCATATCATTACCGCTACTTCGGATACGGATAAATACAAGTACAATGTTTCATCTTCCTTTCGGGTGTGGAGCAAAGTCGGGCTTGAGAGATACCGCTTTAGTTCCTCTAAAGCATGTTGGCATTCTGAAGTCCACTCAAAGCTATTTTTCTTCTTGAGCAAGGAGAAAAAATGATGACTTCGATCTGACAATCTTGAGATGAATTGGCCTAAGGCCGCTATTCGCTTGGTCAGCCACTGTACGGCCTTCATATTGTTCACCACTGTGATTTTTTCAATGGCCTTGATTTTGTCAGGGTTGATCTCTATCCTCCTATTGGACACCATGAAGCCTAAAAATTTGCCCGATATTACTCCGAAAGCACATTTCTCGGGATTGAGCTTCATGTTGTAACTTCTAAGGATATTTAGACACCAGCTCCTGCATTTTTTTAGCCCGAAGGGCATTACATTATTAACAATATGTACCATACTTCGTGATGAACAAAGTTTTTTCCCTATCCTCTGGGTTCATTTGAATTTGGTTATACCCGGAGTAGGTATTGAGAAAAGTGAGGATCTCGTGGTTGGCCATGGCATCGATCAAGAGATCGATGTTGGGCAATGGGAATGAGTCTTTGGGGCATGCTAGATTCAAGTCTTTGTAATCTACGCACATTCTTACTTTATTTCCTTTTTGGGAACCACTACTACATTAGCCTACCATTCGGGGTATATTACATCCCTTATTGATCCTATTTTGAGGAGTTTTGTTACCTCGCCTTTGATGAACGCATGTTTTACCTCAGACTGAGGCCTCTTTTTTTGCTTCACTGGTTTGAACCTGGGATTGATACTTAGTCGATGGGTGGTTATTTCTGGCGGGACCTGTCATGTCTAAATGGGACCAAGTAAAGCAATCAATGTTGTTAATAAAAAATTGGATGAGTTTTTTCCTGAGTTCGGGAGTTAATCCCATTCCCAAGTATACCTTTCAATTTGGAAGATGCTCGATCAAGACGGCATGTTCGAGTTCTTTGACCATTGATTTTGTCACATCTGACTCCTCGGGGGCAACAAAGGTCCAAGGAGTAAGGATGTCTTCTTCGTCATCTTCATTCGAATGCTCACAAACCACCTGTTCCTTAGGGGTCATCGCATTTCCTGACTCATCTTGGATAGGGAGATTCGATGTTGGTGCCATGTCGTTTACTACGCACATCTTCTTTGCTGCATGTTGTTCCCCGTACACCATTTTTATACCATCTTTTGTTGGGAACTTCATCACTTGATGAAGAGTTGATGGTACATCCCTCAGGTTATGTATCCACGACCTTCCAAGTAGGGAATTGTACCTAATGTCACATTCGATGACTTGAAACTTGGTGTCTTGAACTGTACCGGACACGTTAGCTGGGTGGATGATTTCTCCCTTTGTTGTCTCGCTTGCCATGTTGGATCCGTTAAGGACTCGAGAGGTGGGTATGATCTGATCGAGCAGTCTGAGTTGCTCCACCACCCACGACCTGATTATGTTGGCCAAGCTACCTGGATCCACGAGCACAAATTTAATTTTAACATTATTCAAAAAGAAAAGAAATTACCAGTGCACTATTATGTTGTTGGGATAAGTCCTCGATGTCTTCTTCTCTAAATGTAAGGGCGTCCTCGGGTATATAGTTCCGAGTTTACCTTTCCATTGCGATGGACACTTTGGCCCGTTTGAACATCGGTCCATGTGGGATGACGGTTCCTCCAATGATCATGTGAATGATGTGCTAAGGTTTTTATAGTCCATTCTTTCCATACGTCTCTCTTTCCTAAAAGTGGCTCTTGGTTCGATTGCTGAGGAATTCTTGAAGGTGCCTTTTATTGATTAGCCGGGCCACCTTCTCTCAGAGATTCCTACAATCATCGGTCCTATGACCGTGAATGCCATGGAATTCGCACATCAAGATGGGGTTCCTTCGAGAAGGATCTGACTGTGCGGGTTTTGGCCATCTAGTATCCCTGATTCTACCCATGGCTGATATGATGTCTGAGATATCAATATTGAAGTTGTATTCTCACAATCGGGGTGCCTCCATTGGCCTCAAATGCTTGGAAAACCCGGTCTTGCTCATATGTCCCCGGGAATTTTGGCCTCGATCTATTCTTCGATCATTTCGAGGTATATTCCCCCTCGAAGTGTCTCTTTGATCTTTGAAGTATGGCTTATACCTTTCTTTGCTTGATCTCGACTCCCTTTTTGTAGACCTTGGTTCCTTTTCTAAGAGCCTGCTTGGATATACTGAGCCATAGGGGGCTACCAATTGGTCGTCTTCGACCCTGATCTTCGATTGACACTTATTATGCATATTCTCCCAGGCCACAGCGGGACATTCGATCGAATTTTGATTTAGCTGCTTTAAAACTATCGAGCTTCATTCGTTCAAGCCCTGAGTGAAAGAGTACACTATCCGGTCATCGGAGACTGGTGGTAATTCCATCCTCTCCATCTGGAAGTGAGATACACATTCCCTCAGCATCTCGTTCTCCCTTTGTTTAATCTTGAAGACGTCAGACTTCCTTGTAGCAACCTTGATGGCACCGGCATACACCTTCACAAAAGAATCTGCCAACATGGAAAACGAATCCATTGAGTTCAGGGGTAGGTTGTGATACCGCATCATGGCCCCCTTCGACAGTGTTTCTCCAAATATTTTCAGCAAGACGGATTCAATCTCACCGTTCTTTAAGCCATTCCCTTTTACAGCACAAGTATAAGCGGTCATGTGTTCATTAGGGTCCGTGGTCCCGTTATACTTTAGGATATTGGGCATTTTGAATTTCTTCGGGATGGGCCTCAGAGCCTCGATTGATGGGAATTATTTCTGCATGAACTTCTTTGAATCTACACCCTTTAGAATCGGGGGTGCGTCCCGGATCTAATAGACCCTTGAATTATAAGTCTCCACCTTTATATTGTTAGCCTCTATCTTCTTTTCTCCTGATTCAATTCTCTTGGTGAGGTCCTAGAGAATCTTCATGATTGTAGGGTCAGTCCCCGATCCACTTTCATCGGGCCTTTCTAGCACTGGCTTGTGTTGTATGTTTACTGGTTCGGTGGTGTTAGGGGCACTGTTCTGACTATGAAGTTGAGCGATGGCGACTTGCTGAGCTTGAAACATCTCGACTATCACTTGGAGACTGATTCCTCCTTCTTACATTCCTCGTGCTTCTTAGCCTCCAACCTGGGCTTCCCTACGTCTATTCCATACGGGGCCTGTGCCTGCTTCCATCTTTAGAGCGTTATGGGAGCTGATATAAACTAGTTCCATGTTTGGCACTCCCTCAGGGTTTACAGCTGGTGCACTGAGCCCTATGCCGCTATTTTCTCCAAGTCCTTCATTGTCATGAGCAGGTGAATTTTGTGTGCTAGACAAATTTTGGCCTAAAATCAAAACATCTTTGACAAGAAAAAGTGTGACGAATAACATGTGTTATAAAAAAACTAGCACCAAAACAATAACTGTTATTTTAGCCCCACGGTGGGCACCAAACTATTTACATTGAAAATAGTTTTAACAATTATATTTAATTTTGTGGTTCTAAAAATATGTGATTTATTTCAATACTAGTTGTTAGGAAATAGATGGTAAGAGTAAGTGAAGAGAATAAAATATGCAAAGCAATGTTTTCGCTAGACTGGACCTCGAGCTGGCTGGAACAGGGGGCCTCGAGGTCTAGTTAAGGCAGTTAGCAATGAACAATTGACAAATAAATAATGATACTGAAGGCCTCGAAGATAGCCTTTGGGAGTTTTCTTGCCTTTCCATGACGATCATCGATTTTATACTGTCTCGGGGTAGGATCCGATGATCCTTTGACATGCTTTCTCGAGGTATGTATTACGGGGTCGAACTTCAGTTTTTACTCCGAGCCCCTCGGATTGGGCTTGACGTGCCATAGAGGCCTCGATACCGGGGCCCCAGGCCCCGGTATCGACCGCATACGTGAATTAAATAAAGTGGGAAACTATAGCATTTTTTATTAAAATGGTATAGGTATAGCGTCTTTTATTAAGACGTTATAGGTATAGAGTCTTTTATTAATACGCTATAGGTATAGTGTCTTAATAAAAGATGCTATACATAAATAAAGTTCGTCTCCTTCCCCTTCCCCTTCCCCACAAAATAGAACCCCCCCAAACGACTTTGAAATTCCCACAGCGGTTCTCTATCCCCCCCTCCATTTTTAATCCAAAAAACTTCGAGCAGAGTCCAGCGGTCCCACAAAAATTATAGATTCACGGTCCCACGTGCTAGCTAAGGCGTTATCTCGGAGTGGGTTGCTTATTTCGGCTCCAAATCTCCAAATTTTAGAAAAATTTAAATCGAGGTATTCCGACTTAATTTTTGTTAAAACTTGTATAAAAAAGGCATATTAGTTGTTTTTATGTGCTCTATGTTTTTTGTGATTGTTTTGCGATTTAATTAATTGGTTATTTTTTATCCGGACTATAGTATTAGTATACTGAAAAAGTAAAATAGACAAATTGTTATTAGTTGTTAAAAAACGGATAATTAGTTACTTTATTGTGGTATATGTATTTTGTGATTGTTTTGTGATTAAATTGATTTGTTATTTTTGCCCCGTTTAGAATATTTATTTGCTAAATGACTAGTAAACTAGATAAATTGTTACTTTAGTTACTTGTCGTGGTATTTTATGACCTAATATAGTACTCATATTTGTAATGTAGTGCCCTTTTGGCATAGTAAAACGTAGTGCTCTTTAGCGTAATATCCTTTTAGTTATAGAAATTAATCATTTAAGTATATCTTATACCCAAAAATATATCAAAAAACTGATAGTTCAAACACAAACCATCTCCAATTACAGTCAACAAACATAAGAAAATAACATGAGAAAATCATAATATTTGTCAAATTCAGTATTGTAATATGAATATTTAATAATAAAATCATGTATAGTTATGAAAAATAATTATTAAATTTTATTATAGTAAAAAATAAGTCAGTATTAAACAACTATTTAAAATAATAGATCTAACATATACAATAATAAACTAACATATAAAATAAGACCTATTGAGTGATAAATCGAGGAAATTTTCTTATCATGAACATAAGAATTCAGGATACATTGGTGCTACTGGGCCCCAAATATTTTTCCAGAACCAAAATGTAAATATTTAATAACTAAATGCTATATAGTTGTAAAAATTAATTATTTAATTTTATTATAGTAACAAATAAATATATATATATATATATATATATATATATATATATATAATAATAAAACTAACATATTAAATTAACATATAAAATATAAAATTATAATATTAAAAATGTATCAACCTAATTAATAATACAGTAAAAATAAAAAAATTAATATTAAAGGTATTTCAATATATTTAAGCAATGGAAAAGAAAAATAATATAATTAATTTTTTTCAATTTACAGTAGTCGTCATAGAGGTTACGCTTTTGCATCTTGGACCCGTCCCACTAGCTCTGCTATTGCTACAGGCCGAGCATAGGTCTTCCTACATACGGGAGAGGCATTTAATGGCCCAGACTTTCCGTGCTACAAGAATAGATGATATGTGGGACTTTCTTATAACCCACCATCTCTTTCACCGTATAGTGAGACGCCTGCAGAATACGGGTTTCTATCAGATTATTAAGATCGGCCAGCTAAGGCTGGATCGTTGATCACGGCTTTGATAGAGCGGTGGAGACCAGAGACGCACACATTCCACTTGTCCATTAGCGAGGCCACTATCACGCTGCAGGACATGGAGGTCCTATATGGGCTACCCGTTAATGGACTTCATGTTTCTTTGTTGCATGCCATGAGAGCCAATACGAGACATTAGTACCTTGAGATGTTGTAGTAGCTCACGGGTTTCTGGTAAGCGGATGAGGGTGCATTGGTTAGGGCTATTCTTTTTGCGTTGACGCCTATCGGGATGCATCTGGAGGCGATGCATGCTGACATTACGGATGATACACCAGATCTTCATATTAACCGGCACACGAGGTTGTTGTTGCTGCTTATGTTTGGAGAGGTATTGTTCCCAAACACATCGAGAAATCTAGTCAGCTTGAGATTTCTTCATCATCTTGAGTGGCTAAATGATTTACATGATTGTAGTCGGGGTGATGCTGTTCTTGGTTACTTGTACAGGTAGATGTGCCAAGCATGCATGGGCACCCAGTGAGACATTGCAAAATTTATTCCGCTAGTGCAGGTGAAAACATAGCCAAATAATCTCTTCATTATAACATACATCATAAAAATATACCTTAAATTTTACGTCCAAATGGTATATTAGGTTTGGGCCTGGGAGCGGTTCCTGTAGTTTCAGCCACCTCTACCACCCATAGCTCAGGATGCTCCACCTCCATTATTTCTCCCTTTAGCTAGGAGGTGGGTTAATAGGCGAGGATATAGACACGAGTATGCGGCTCGGCATAATCTTCCCTATTGCATGGATTTATTGGATTTGATGAGGTCGCGCAGGTAATTCTATGCTTAAGCTTACTTTGCCCGGATTTATATGTTGTGTATACTCACAGATCCCGTTTTTACGTGATAATTCATTTGGAGGCCATACAACGACGAGCTAATAGATGGTTTTCTCGATTATTACTCGACCGGATGACTTATGTGGAGCTCTTCTGTCCTGTTCATATGTCTCGATATTGTCGAGCACCATGCCATCGAGCGAGTCCTTCACAGTTTGGTCGACCGCAACTTGTACCTCCACCGCCCGCTTGGATTATGACATATTACCTGCGGGATGATCGTTTGAGGGTTGACCAAGCATATGAGGCATGGCTAGAGATGCAGATAAAGATTTGGGACCAGCGGCATGACCTGATTCTTCCACCCCCTCCACCCAATCATATGGATGGCGAGCATGCGTATATCGGCTGGTACTGCAACATTACCCGACTTTTTGTCAGGAATCACGTTTATTGCTCTAGCGGTCAGTTCGTTCCATATGCCGGGAGGTATGAGGCGCTGGTATGTTATTTGGTATATTTAGTTATAAATTTAACCTCACCATTCAATAATTAATAGATTACATGTTGTGAAGGTTATTGTCTACATCTGTTCCACCAGTTGGGACTGCAAATGCAACAACATACCGGTGAGGGAGCGGCCACTTTGCACGAATATGGCCAGCAGGTTATAGATTTGGCTGCCCAGACATTGCAGCTAGCACGGGATGATGAGTTCTTAGGACACGAGGCTAATTATATGGCGTCAGAGCAGTACCATCATGGTCCATTAGTGCAGTCTGAACGTGGTCGACATGGCAGGTGTACCCCAAAAGGTAGGGGTGTCCCACGAGGTCAGTGGGGTCGGCGAGGAGGAGGTGGTCCCCAGCAAGGGGATGTTGAGGCACCTATTGATGATGCTGGAGTTGATTAGCCATGTGACCACCTTGAGCCACACCATGCTCTTAGTGATATTCCCCCATTCAGTGTGTAGCTTACTCTAGGGACTTCGCAGGTGACTTAATCAACTCCAGTGTTGATCGCGGGCACGATCATTACCTCACATGACTGGGATGCAGAATTTCCTAACCCGCCTCTGGTTGCTGATGCTCGTCCGGTACAAGATATGGATAGTGGGTGCTGCCTGAGTTATGGCTCATCATCGAGGAATGTTGAGGACCTTCCACTAGATTTGGTTAGGCTGTATTATACTACTACTACTTATATTTATGTTTATCTTATTGATTAGTAATAAAAATCTAAAGCCTATTTTTTTTGAAGCCATCATCCTCGCCCGTCACGGAGGCCACTTTGTTTGACCTTGACATGCCTAAGACGGAGGATTATATTCAGGAGCCCGCCGAGACCATGGTAAGACATTTTAATTTTTTTAGCTAACACATATATTACTAATATATATTTCACATACTAAAATATCTCATTATTCTGTAGGTTACTGTTGCACCGATGACCCCCTCTACCGAGCCTGCCAGCTTTATTAACGATCCTATTGCAGCTCATCCTCCAATGAAGAGGCGACGTGATGAGGATGATCCTGATAGTGTAGCCGGGAGGGATGGGATGCGCCTGAGGCCAGCTACTGCTTTAAAGTATAAAGGTTGTGGGACACATTGATTTTTTTATTTACATATGAAAATCAGTAAATAATAGCAACTTTATCTATGGTTTAGCATTATGTACACATTATGTTTTTATTTCTCGGTTTCTTTGTTATTTTAATACTACATCTGGTCAAAACAAATATAGCAACATAACATAATGTAAATTTGATACAACTAATGAAAATACATGACACGGAAAACATAAAGATAAAATACTACACTCAACACATACATGTATTTGTTTAGTCACTACCGCTCATTATTCTCTGCTCCAACCAATTAAATTTCTCTTCCATTTTGGCCTTTTCTTCTTTCACCTCTTTTAGTTTCTCTTATTGTGTCACAATTTCTTGTTGCATTTCATAGATATGGCGTTGGTATTCACCGTTCATATTCCAAATATAGTGCAAATTTGATTTGTAGTATTCCTAGTTAATGGGTTTATCATACCATTCCTCAAACATACAATGATTTTCGTCATTGCATCCAAACAATTGTTGACACTTCCAGTATTTGCGCCCAACATTACCATCAGACCAACATGTCCTTAAAATCGCTCATTTTCCATAATAGCACCTTCATTGGTTATTGCGTCCAGCTATTTGTTAATGTAAGAACAACAAAAAATTTATGGCAAGTTTTGCTATTTGTTTTTGTTAAGCGCATATAATAACTGAAATGTGTTATTCATGTATGGGCAAGAAAAAACACATAACGTGATATTTAACCGCGCTATGCTTCGCGTGCTAATGATTCTTTATGGTACAATACAACTTTCCAGAAGACTGCTTTTCCAGAATAATAGCTTTATCAGGTTGACAAGACAATATACATAACGTGATATGTAACCGCACTATGCTTCGCGTGCTAATGATTCTTTACGGTACAATAAGGCTTTTCTAGATGACAACTTTTCCAGAACGGCAGCTTTTTCAGGCCGACAAGACAACATGGATAATGTGGTATTTAAACGCGTTATTCTTCGCGTGATAATAATTATTTCGAGTATAAGAAAGCTTCTTAAACTGAACCAAGTCATATGTATTTCAAAGACCTTTTGAATAAACATTACAACATCTACTAAAAAAATGCCACTAATATTTAACAAGTGGTTCAAAAATAATCAAAAGGGTGAAGGTAGTTCAACAGATCTCCATGGATCACGTCTTAACATTATCTATCCCTACCTTGAAACAAATATGGAGAATGACAATTGTTTTTTTTTTAAATGGGTTTATATTAGATTGTAGTACTGAAGTATTAATGGAAAATGTAAAAAAGATTTAACAGCAATGGAAACATAATTTTATTTCATACATTCTGCAAGATAAACAAGTACAAACACTTATTACAACCACATTACGGAAACAAAACACTACGTGTATCCTTGATAGTTGGGCACGTTAGATGAACTTCCACCAGGAGCTGGATTACCACCGTGACCCAAACCAGCTGAAGGACATTAAGATAGTCGTGTCTTGTTTGCGAGCACATGCCACATTTACGCGCATAAGTGGTATCACCAACATCCATTTGGTTCCGTATATGCATTCTCTTTTGCATTTGTAGCTTACGCAAATACTCCTTGTTATACACTATTTTAAATGGTTCTGGTGGCGAATAATGCTCAGCACCCACTGGCTGCAATTGTCCACTATAGGTGTTTAAATATGTTGCAACACTATATTTCTTATCAACATAGCTGGTTGCCGGGAAACCTGTATGTTGAAAGCACTTCATGGCATGTGAGCATAACATGTGGTAGATGGACCATTTCCCACAAGAACACAACCTTCTAGTTTTATTTACGGTGTGTGTATTATTCTCTCAGTTTTTGATGGATAGCGGTGCGAACTTCAAAAATGTTTCGCTCGTTGCAATAGTGTAAAAATGAATGCCAATATGCTCGCCTCCTATATTTCTCAAATCTTTTCATTGGTATTGACATAGATTCAAAACCTCTCTCCATCAATGATGATGAACCTCTAGTCCTTTCAACAAACATCTCCGCCATCTGTTTGAATGGCATCCGCACCATGACAGTGACAGGCAATCCATGTGCAGACCTTAATAACCTGTTGAAAGACTCTAACACATTTGTAGTCAGGGTTCCCCATCATCTACGACCATCCGTATGCAATGTCCACTTGCCAAGCTCATGTCGCATCAACCAATGATATGCTCTTTCATCTTCCTGCCTGATCGATTCCATGCGCCTCCTGAATTCATACTCTTGGTGATCTGTTGCAACCAACCGCATTAAATCATACAAGTCCTTGATTGGATGTTCCTTATAGAAATTAGTCTTCAGGTGCCTTACACAGTAACAGTGGTATGCATGCCGTTCTTTCCATGCAGGCAAATACTCTATAGAACATAAAATACCGCCATGCCGATCAGATATTAGACAAATACCTGAACGTTGTTTGACATCGTGCTCCTTCAAGTAGTTCAAAATAGTGTCTATATCTCTTGGATTTCATTGGCACAAATAAAAAAAGCTAGGGGAAATATACCTTCATTACCATCTACTGCAACAACTTAATATCATACTTTCCATTTATATGAGTGCCGTCTATGGATATTACCGGTCGACAATGTACAAAACCATCAATCGTTGGTTTGAAGGTCCAGAACACATATCTGAATATATGTTATAGAATTCTAGTATTCCACTTAAGATTCCATTCAACAACAATCCCAGGGTTAAAGTGTTGAAATGCAGCCATGTACCTGGGTAGAGATGCAAATGACTTATCCTAGTCACCGTAATAATTTCAAATGCACGTTTGCGCCCGAGAAATTCCTTTTTTTTGGTAATGGCATATCCATATTCCTAGTAGACATATGTAATACATTCTTTGATATTTTACCTTATGGAGGCTTCAATGTGTGGAATCAAGACAAGAGAAATCAAGTCAACATCCAAGTTAGAGCGATTCCCACTAAATGTGTCCATTTCATAATTGTAGGTGACAATGTATTTACCCACAACCCACATATTTATTTTCTTCCTCCTTGCATGCAGCATCCAATTACAAATCGTAAACCATCTACGGAAAACAACCTTGTATACATCCGGAGATGACTCCCATACCCATACCATCATCCCATGACACTCTTTTACGCTGTACATTTTCACCGCCCAGCTTAGGTGCGCTTTATCAAGAAAAAGCATTCCCTTTGACATCACTGTTGGTCTGATTCATCCCACATTGTTGTCCAAATTTTGTCAATATACCTTGTGAGGGAATCCACATCTGGCATACTTGGAAAATGATCAAGGTGGGGAATATGCCTTGAATGAAACGACACGTGAGACTCGTACATGCTTAGTCTAACGGGAGGTGGAGTATGCTCCCTCGTCAAATCAGGTTCAGCATTCTCTTCCTCCTTCTCATCAGCCTCGTCAGGTAAGGGTGTGTCATCTCCAAGCTCATCAGCATTGTTGTCATAATCACTATTCTCTTCCCGACTCTACACATTTGCTAGATCCCGATTAAATATGTCGTCTTTGAGAAATTGAGTAAGGACATGACCTTCAAGTTGCTCATTTTCACTGCACAACCAAATAAATAAGGAGTTACTGAAATTGGTCCTAACAATATATATAACTTTATATATTGACTTACAAATCATAATGTGTTAATATCTCATGATGCACATTATCTTGTTGATGCTGACTCCCGGATGGACCACCATGATCCAACACACCAAAACTAGGCATATTCCAACTGGCTATTGATTCATAACTTGTAAAGTCATATATGGTATGTACCCCATGTGGAATATATGAGTGTTAATACAAAATCAATAAACAAAAATATACATCGTAACACAAAAGGAAAATTGAATTTTACCACTCGGCTTGTGGGTTATGTAAACTAAGGGAGAAATTATTTCCTCGTTCCTCATTCGCCTATAGAGATATGTTTAGATCAAGTCAAAATATTTCAGTCGGAATCTATTCGGCTAAACTGCTCCAAAATAACCACCCGATGATTGTGGGATTTCCCTACTTTGCGCAACCTCATTATTGCGAACGTCGTCAGCCTTGACATACATTTCAAATAGTTTTATACCAATAAATTCCCAGTATGCATCCAGCGTCCTCAAAATATCTCTTAGAGTTTCATCATCTTCGATGTTAAACTTAGCATAACAAGTAACCCGTGCGGAGTCACAGAATACTGATATCTTCCGGCTATATTAAGATTCACCGAACGTTTTCTCACCCTCATTTTTTTTACATAACAACGATACCAATGTATCATACTCCATTATAAGTGGCAACTTAACATGAGATTGTGGAGATAAGTTATAGCTTATTGGTTATTCGCCACCATAACCTCATCCACCCAATATAATGAAACCCTAATTCTTCGCTCTTCAGACATTATGACAAAATGTAAAACAACTTAACAAAGAAAAATTTCACAAGACTTGAGAATATTTCTGAATGGAATTTTACAAAATTCTTTACGTCTTTAAATAAGGCAAAAACCAATCCGGGGGGTCAATTATTTGGGGTATAGCGGCTTAGCTTAAGACGCTATACCCAGTTGAATTATTGTTATGTCAGTGAAGCCTAGAAGAATTATTTGTGGACCCACAAAATATATATAGCATCCTAGTGAAAAACGTTATATATATAGCGTATTTTAAAAATACGCTATACTTAACTGGCCAAGCGGCCGTTAAAGTATAGGTCTTTTAAAAAGACGCTATATATAGTTTGGTCACTACATTTTTTTTTCATACATTTTTTTCTTTAACTCCAAAAGAACCACAATTTTGGTTCCGGACTCAACCCTTTGGGACCTATATTTCTCAGAAAAAAAAGCCTCAAGTAAAAGGCCAATACAACAAAATTTCTTGAGGAGATTTTATACAGGTAAAATAGAGCCCGTTGAACATGATAATTTCCTAGTAAGACAAATAGAGCAGGAGCGTGATCATAAGGAATTGAAATCTGTGCGAGAAGCCTCTATCGGCTTTCGAGCAAAACCATTACCCTCGGAGGCATCAGAACCACGTTCTTTGGGTCCGTTTTGATCCTCAAGGCTTCAGAGAACAATATCGAATGACAGCACATGACTATGGAAGGGCTGTGATATCCGTGGCCAACGAGATATCACAGCGTAAGTCTCAGCCCGTATCGGCAAAATATTAGTGGTTAGCGAAACAAAGTTTTTTTTTACCTTTTTTAGAATTGTACTTAGGATAAAATTCCCATACTATATAAAGAGGAAATATTATTATTCATGAGACACATGTAACATACATATCAAGGCAATATACTCATATTCTTTCTGTTATTCTAAGTTGTTACTTTTTTCATCAGTTCTTTATAGGGAGAAGCTCGGTCTCGAAGGCGGGCTCCTCATTAAGCCATTTACCGAGTCGGGGATCATTCTTATTATTAGTTTGGAAATTTATTACGTCTTTCATTTTTTTAATCTAACGCCATTAATTATTTGTATTGAATTAATCAGCATAGCCTAAAACCATATATAAAGTTAATTGTTATTCATTTTCAAGGGTAAAAAATTTGTCCCCACCGTGGGGCTATGGATAACTGTGGAAATTTGATATAAATTCCCATAATACACTATGTTTTATGCTTGTTCTTGAGATTTTAATATCAGGTAAAATTTAAGAATGCCAAACTCTCGATCTGCTCACATGAACGTTGATGTTGAGTCTGGCCACCATGGTGAGAACAATAATATGGCACCCAGCAACGGGATTCCCCATCTTGATCCTAACAGGATCCCGGTCACAGACCCAACCGGTGCCAAGTCGCATGTAGCCATCGACACAAACTTGCCCACCGACCCAGAGAACATCGTTTGTGGAAAAGCCAGTCTGATAGCTCGAGGTACGCACGACAGTGAAGGAGATGGGATCAATTTTTGGGTGGTCTTTAAAATGTTGTAGGCTCAACAAATGGTGATATCCCAATTACAGAACCATAGCCACGCCCCCAACATAGTTGAGCCCAAACCGCCCCGGGAGAACACCCGAAGAAATGAACAAACCTCGAAAAGATCGGGTGAAGCTGAAGTCAGGGACAACCCCAAAATAATAAAAATGCTTGAGGAACTGAAGAAGTGGGCAGAATCGGGAGGAAAAGAAGATCGAAGCCAATGACAAAAAAAGTGGAGACCTATAACTCTAGGGTTGATCAGATCCCAGAAGCACCCCCGATATTGAAAGGCCTGGATTCCAAGAAATTTGTCGAAAAGTTCTGTATGCCCGAAATTCTGAAGTACAATAGAACAAGTGATCCAAATAAAGATGTGACATCCTACACGTGTGTCATCAAGGTAAAAAAATTAGAAGATGACGAAATCAAATCCATTCTCCTCAAGAACTTCGGACAAACCTTGTCAAAAGGAGCTGTGATATGATATCACAACTTACCTCCTAATTCTATTGATTTGTTGTGCTTGCAGATGTCTTTGTAGGCGCATGCCTGGGCCATCAAGGTAGAGATTAGGAAGTAAGACATTTTCAAAGTAAAGCAAAGATATAACAAGATGCTCAGGGAATTCATGTCGATGTTTTAAATGGAACGGATGGATCTGCCTCCGGTCGCGGGTGATTGGGCTGTTCAGGAATTCACACAAGGACTTAACCCCACAGCTCATTGGCTTCATATGAGTTGAAAAATAATTTGATAGATACCCAGAGGTAACTTGGGTTGATATCCATAATAAGTACCAATAAAAAATCAGAGTCGAAGATGATCAACTCGGGGCCTATACCGGATCTGTGTATCATGTCAGAACTAGTGACAGATCCAAAAGAGTCGTCGATCATGAACCAAGAATGAATAGAGATCGGTATCAACCATATAACGAAGATCGAAGGTGTAATGGGTCCGGACAGAACCCATGCAAGGAGTGAAAAAAAGGAACGATCAAGGCCACAATAGTCGGGGACCCATGCTAGGTGTAATGAGTCCGGACGGAACCCACGCTAGAAGAATTTCATGATAATTTATTGATAAATGAGATTAGCGACAGATTTTTCTATTTAGCTACAAAATTTATTCGTCTCCAAAACCTGATTTTTTTAGTACTGATTACAAGGGAAAAACAGACTCGAGATTATACACCGGAGGGGACCGTATCTTTCAACGACGAAGACGCTTAAGGCATCGTGTAACCATATAATGATACACTGAAAAAATCTATACTCATAAATAAATCTCAAGTTAAGCATGTGTTAATTGATCGAGGTAGCTCGGCCAATGTTATAAGATTAAGGCCTGTGGAACAGTTGGGTCTACACGACCAAATAGTGCATGACGTCCGAATTTTAAACGGATTCAACATGGCATGCAAAACTACTAAAGGGGAGATAACCCTGGCGGTGAACACCGTAGGGACCATTCAATAAACAAAGTTCTATGTGATTGAAAGGGATATGAGATATAATGCTTTGTTTGGAAAGACATGGATTCAAAACATGAGGGTAATACCAATGACACTACACCAGGCATTAAAGTTCCCCACACCGGGAGGAATCAAGACAGTTTACGGAGAACAACCGGCCATAAAAAACATGTTTGTGGTCGATGAGGTGACCTCGATGCCCGCACTCTGGACATCAAAGAACTTGTAGTCGGTTAAGAACGAAGAAACTAAATAGAAATCACCGACACCGGCCCTAACCAAACCAGAGAAGCAAAAGGAAGTCTAGGATGATGACCACGATGTTCCTAGGTCGTTCATATCCCCTAATAATTCTGATGCCACCAAGTCGATGATCGAGGAAAGCCTACTAGCACTCTGGGGTCCACGAATTTATTCTTTTTCTTCAGTAATGAGAAGAAACAATGGCTCTTATCGGAGGAGCTCGATATGAATCGTCCAAAGGTGGCTATATGCCCGGTTAGCCTCTGAACGACCTTTACACTATCCACCACGGTGATATTTTCATAGCTTTGATTTTGTTGGGATTGATATCAATGCCCCAGTTGGACACCATGAATCTGAGCAACTTTTCGGACCCGACCTCGGATGTGTATTTCTCCGGGTTTAGCTTCATATTGTATTTATTAAGCATGTTGAAGGTTTCCTACAAATGTTTCAAATAGTCTTTTGCTCACAGAGACTTAGCTAACATGTCTTCAGTGTAAACCTCCATTGATTTTCCTATTTGTTCTTCGAACATCTGGTTTATTAGGCGTTGATAAGTGGAACCAAAACTTTTTATAAAGGAAGCTTTTTCTTGATCGATCGGATCTATTCGGATTTGGTTGCACCCAGAATAGGCGTCGAGAATTGAGTATCCCATGGCCGGCCATTGCATCGATCATGCGATTGATATTATGCAAACGAAAATAATCCTTGGGACACGTTCTGTTCAAGTCATTGTGATCTACTTATATTCTTAATTTATTTCCTTTTTAGGCACTACTACTACGTTAGCCAACCAATCCAGGTACTTAACTTCCCGAATGGAGCCTATTTTAAGGAGTTTGAATACCTCGTCTTTGATGAACACATGTTTGACTTCAGACCGAGGCCTCCTTTTCTGTTTGACCGGGTGAAACTTCGGGTCCAAGCTTAGCTTATGAGTGGTTACTTCTGGTGGGATCCCTGTCATATCTAAATGGAAACCCTGGCACATGAATATAAACCCGTCACCTCATATATGCATTACCCCTGAACATAGCAAACAATATCATTTAGGAGGAAAATTTTCCTCAACAAAGCTAGGCAAGAGAAGTACCTCAAGCAAGACAAATCGATATATTAGAAGTGACATCCCACACATATCGACCTCCGAACAGCTCAAAACTAGCCAAAAGAAACTCAAAATTATCAAGTAAGGCCATACTAGGCAAACCCAAACAATATTGGTTGAATTTTCAATCAAATACTCAAAGACAATAAACAATTCAACCCGGACCCATCAGAATCAGATAAAAAATAAAAATTCCAGTAACCTATTCGAATACAAGTCCAATCATACTAATTTTACTAAAATCGTTTGTGAATCGATATTCAAAACTCTATTATACACTTTCAAAAAGTTTAGAAAAAAATCCCCAATTTCCCTTTTAGATTTATCAATTCAATGCCAAAGTCAAAGATGTAATCATGTAAAATAATCTGAGTTAAAAATACTTACCCCAATCATTGTGGTGAAAATCCTATTCAATCCCAAAGCTCTGCAGAAACACCACCAATCAGCAACTCCTAAAACACATAGGAATGGGCACAAACCACCCCGAAACTTGGAACCACGTCCGAACATACTAACTATTCTCAAAACATAACACTGACCTACTCGAGGCCTCAAATCACACATAATAACATCAATAAATGAATTGTACCTCAATTCAAGCTTAATGAACTATTTCAAATTTCCAAATTGCAAACTTGCACCGAACACGTCTAAACAACTCAGAATCACCTCAAATTTGCACACAAGTTTCAAATGACACAATGAACACATTCCAACTTTAGGAACAACAATCCAAACCCAATAACATCAAAGTCAACTCCCGGTCAAATCTATGAACTTTCTAGACCTTCAAATTGTCAACTTTCTAACCCTTCAAATTGTCAACATACGACCAAGTCCAAAATCACCATCCGGGCCTAATGGAACCATAAAAACTCCGATCCGGGGTAAAATTCACAAAAGTCAAACTTGGTTAACTCTTTCAACTTAAAGCTTCTAAAATGAGAATCATTCTTCCAAATCAATCTTGAACCACCCAAAAACTAAAATCGAAGATGCACGCTAGTCATGTACACCATATGTATATATTCACAACCTCAACCTATCGAACTGAATACAAATGCTCAAGAGTCATTCCAAAGCCATAAAATCACTACATGAACTCACCATGCACATACCCATGGGTGATCACACATCACTTCCGTCTATATAAGCTTGAAAACACACCTAACTTAAGATCGTTACTACAACCTTAGTCCATAAACCTTAGAACTTAGTCTCCAACATCTGGAATCCATAATAAGATTCAATCCTTGTACATATACATTGTATACACCCCAACAAGCTACAATCCAGCCGTTATTACATTGCCAAGATTAAACCACATGATGTGTCATATAACGCATGCACTCACAACAATAACTCTCAACCACAATATTTGCTCATCACGAAACTCGATATCGGTAATATGCTTAATATCAAATGAACATTGTTCTGGACCTTTGCAACACTACTAATGATAAAAGAAACATATAGAAACTCATAACTACCCATGAAATCAACAAGTTGAGGAGCTCCCTCATCCGACTTGGTCCATTGCCAAATTTTGAGTGGAAATATAATATTATTCTTCCAAATATTCCTTATCCCTATATGACGGAGTAAATTCTTGGTCTAGAAACCTCGACTCACCTAAATCGAGCAGACCAATAGACAAGTCACACAAAAAATCACATAGATCCTCACACAATGATGTTTGTAAACCAAACAAGCAATAACTCAGCATATCCAATAACGAAAAGAAAGCAAGGTACGATGAGTATCTAATTAGTACAATTTATATAACAATAAAAGCATAATTTCATGAACCCAGCCCACAAAGGGGAAAATAAAACACGAAATAAATAAAAAGAAAAGTATCCCACATAACTCCGTTGCCGTGCGCAAACCGATCTCAAATACATTAATCCATATAAGGATATCCATTGAGCCATAATGCTCGGGATCACTAATCACATGTGCGTTAACATAAAGCATGATAGAATTCACAAATATAAGTATGGAAAGATGAATAGGCATAACATAATACGGAGAAAGGCAAGAACAACTAAGATTCAATAAGCAAATCAACATCATTAGGGCCATCTCGCCCATATCGCCATAAGGCCTAAACGGGTTTACAACATGCGTCCGAATAATCATGTAACCTCACAACCCGTCATAGTACAAGAGAGAAACACATAACATGCACTAGGGCACGAATAACATCTATTCCACCCAATGATATACCTACGACAACAGTTGCGTGAGTAAGCAAACCCGATCCAATATAGAACACACATTCTCATTAGGCCAACAAATAGCCCCCAAACCAATTTCGATCATTCCCAAACAGGTATATAACCTTCCAAAAATCCATATCAACTTGTCCATTGCAACTTATCAAAACACATACCCTTAGCTATCAAATTCTTATCATCTTCACAATCCGTAACCAAGGAATAGTTTACTATGAGAAAATCCAGTCTCTAAGCCTCAAATATATTGGAATCTCCATACCTGATCCCTAAATCCATTACTCAAATGGCTGATACATCACTTAGACTCCCTCATCGTACAAAAATTGTTCACATAGATCTTCTACATCACGTAGCAAAACCTGAACCTCAGTAGCCCAAACCAGATGATCACTGTAATGCTAATCAAGCTCCCCCCAAGTCAAAGCACAATACACACACTTCTCAGGAGACATCAAATAGTTCCATCAATCCCTTAAACTGCTAAAATCATTCGTGCTATCAAGAACTCATAACCTTCCTTCCGAAACTAAACTGTAACCTTGTACTCGCAACTTTCAATCCGACGTGGTGCACTGCCACTATCATGCTAACTTGCAAAAATACAAAACTTATAATCAACATTGAATCACCAATAGGATGAACACCTCATCAACCAAGAACCTTCTATTTAACTCATTCCAGGAAGATATCACCATATGCAAAATACCTTCTACACCCGTAGAAGACATCAACCCCGAGTTGTGGCCATAACCATCGTGATTCCTTCAAAAGCCTTAATTCAAAATCAAATTATCAGAACTGATTTCCCCTATAACTCAACCGAGTCATGCAGACTATCAAACCTAGAAGTAACTCAACTCTAAATGCTCGCTCTGAAAAGACCTTCTACAAAACCTAAGCCAGCTCTTGTATCTCTCTAATACTACCATGTATAGTTAATAATAATATAGAAGCACTGAAAGTCTAAACACCATATAATGAAGATCTCAAGTCCTAGCCATACACAAAAACACAAATTCAAAAAATACTTAGATACCACATATGAGTAGTCTTGAACTAATCAGAACCTTCTCATAGTCATTCACCTTGCTCTAAATCATCCTCAATAAAATCCTTATCAAATCATAGCCAATTTACTAACGCATCCTAGTCCAAGAACTAATCTAACACATGACCATGCAATTCGATTGGCGATAGCAGGCTCTCCCGCTTGGCTCGAATTCATAAAACACATTGACTGTAACCCATATCACCCGCCCTTCATAGCTACCCGAGTCTCGCACTGTTAAACGGCTCACTACTTAATAAACACATGCGAATCTAGTAAAAAAACACTCCAAAGACTCTGCCAAGTACACACTCACCCTGGTGATCGTCAAGTCAGCTCCCTCAAGCCCTCCAAAGTGGTAGTATATATCCCAGTGCTAAGAAACCTCATACAAATCACACAACCTCAAATCCCACCAACTAGCCTCAAATCAACGTCTCCCTATAACCTTACCATAGTTACAACAACTAGGAACCTAATTAATCCTCTTGAATCCGTGCTCTTCAACCAGATACAAGAATCCGGTGCATCGTACAAATGAACAACTAAAAGGTCTACCACTGCATCCCTTTGAGGAATAAACAACATATCGCAACCATAATGAAGCATCCATTGTGAGCACGTGATTTTTTTCCTAAGAAAATTATTCCCAAAGATTCAAAAAAAATAATTTTTCTTTATTTATACCATTTTTATGCATTTTGGTGTCATTTTCTGATAATTGTTGCATTTTATTGTGCATGTTAATTCATAAAATACGAAAATGTGCAATTTGTTTTTAGGATTTAATTTTATTTCTTAATATTAATTAGGGGTCAATATGTCTTAGAACAAGGCATGAAAAATCACAAAACCAAAAAAAAAAATAGTTCACTTTAGCATTTTTATTGTTTTAATTGGAAATTACCACAAAATAATTTTAAAAGTAATTTTAGGACAATAATTAGCTTGGTTTAAAGTTTTATTTTTATTTTTCCATCTTTATAAAATTCATAAAATACAAAATTATAAAATAAAAAAAGGGGTTTAATTGAAAAGCAATTGAAAATTAAAAAAAAAGAAGAAGAAATAAACAATGAAAAAGGTTGCCCAAAATCGGGCTTTTGGCTCAATTAATTTGTGCCAGCCCAGAGATTTTCCATCGACCCAGGCCCAATTCCTCGACCTTACCTGGCTCAGATGCCAGTCCGAAATGATGCCGTTTGGTGTCTTTTAATCACAGCCATCAGATCCTTCCATCCAACGGCCCTAGTTCAATTTTGCCTTTTACATAAAGCTGTCCAAATCCCTTCAGAAAATCAGCGACCATATCTTTATTCCTCGTACTCCCCTATATCAACTCCACCGGCGGAGCCGCCGCCGGTGAATGTCACCTTCTCCGTTCATCCCCAAATTAACGCCACCAACCCTCCTTCCTCTCCCCTCCTCTCCCCGTTCCTACCATTGTCGTCCCTCGAAACTCACCTGAGCTCCTCGAATATTTGTTGGAAGATTTTCTGACCACGACATCACCAGTCCCAAATCCTGCCAAAAGCACAACATAGGACCGCCTTGTCCTCTTCTATACAACCCCCATAGCCTCTTGCCTCGAATCTGGCCGGAAGTGCTCGAATACCCAATTCAATTTTTCCGGCCACAACCCTAATGTGACCAAAGGACATGCAATTGATATCATAAGGTTCATGGGCTTCCCTCGCAAGTAATTGGTCATCAGTAAAGCTCGAATGTCAGCAGAGATGGCCAGAAGTGAATTTTCGGTTAATTAGATTATTGTTGAAGTTGTTTCAGTATTAGTGAGTTTCTTTTCTTTGTGTAGTTCTCTTGTTTTGTTGTTATTAATTTCCAGTTTAATGTGTGTTTATTTGTTGTCAATTCTCTTCTAAATTTTGTGTTTAACTATTTTTTTGTTCATATATTATTTATTCTTCCTTAATTAGGATATTAGTCGTCTTTCTATCTAACTTTCAATTTTTGTTTTGTTTTGATTAATTCGTTGGCAATAACTCTTTGATCCATTATGTGGTTTTAATTCATTCTAAGGTTTAATCCTGATTAATTAGTATTCGATGGTAGTTAGTTATTTTTGGTTAATACTTATGTGGGGATATTTAACAGACTCTGTTAATCTAGGTTGGTAATCTCTTCAGAAATAAAAGGAAAATTTCAGGGTAGTTTAGAACAAGGTAGAGGAAACTAGGAAATTCTAGAAGGGGTTTAATTGGGAAATCAGAAATAGATAGTACATAATATGAATTGACTATGCTTTGATCACTAGCTCCGTAGGTCCCTAAGAGACTTCTCTCGTCACAAGTCACTATGGCCAAAGGTTAGATAGCCTGCTCCCAGGTCAACATCGAGGTCAGCTCCATCTCCTCTTTCCTTTGTCTTTGTCTACTGTTCATCCTTGACATTCTTTCCGAACTCGTTAGTACCGGAACTCCCGCCATGAAGGTCACTTAAAGTAACCTACTCGAGCTTCACCCTTTGTATTGTACCGCCTGGAAAGAGGTTCGCCAGCCCTTTTCTTTCCCTGTTGGGTGGCAAGTTAATAGTTGGAGGACTGAATTGAAAATAACCTAGGGACTAGGGTGCAAAGCCAAAAATCTAAAATGCCCTCCTCTTGGCCTATATAAAGGGCATTCTCATGCCTTATAAAAGAAGTTTTGGAGCCTCAAAAAATTTCCCAAAAAGCACTCTCTAGTTCCAGATCTAGATTATAATTTCAGCATTCAAAATTTTTTTTTAAAAAAAAGAGAACAACAAAAGAGAAAAAAAATCAAAATTTTTTCACTGCTTCATTGCTCTACTGTCCACTAGTGTAGTTCTAGTTCCTATAAAATCGAAAACAATCTGGATTTCTTTGTTCGAGGTTCAACAAGTTTATTTGAAGGGTGTGTTTGAAGTTTTGGGTTTGATTTGAAATCCAATTGTTTGGTCAAGCTGTGTGTGGGTGATTGCTGTTTTTTGCTGGGTTTTCAAACGATTTCTGGGCTGATTAAGCTGAAGCTGGTTGTGGTTGATCGCTGCTTATTGTTGTTTGTGCACTGTTGCCTACTCCTGACTGTTCTCCTTCTTTGTTCTTCAATTTTTAGGTACATATATGTACATTTTCGGCTATTTGAAATGAAATGAAGGGCAAATGGAGGCTTCTATGTCATTTTGTGTTTAATAGCTAACTGAAACCAAGATGGCTTAGTTATTCGATGACTTTGGCTTGTGCTGAAAATGAATCTGTCTCCCTGATATGAAATGTTTGAAGAAAAATGAGCTATGCTGATATGAAATGAGAATTAGACAGGAGTAAACTTAGGCTGTGAGTTTGTACTTATTTGAATCTTATTGAATTGTGAAACTATAGGTCTATTTGGTACGTGCGGAAAAAAGCCAAATAAGATTGTTTCAGAAGTAGGTGGATTATTGTAACTAGAAAAAGGTTACTAAATTGTTTTAAGTCCATTTGAATGGCATGCTGTGCATTTGTGCTTTGAGATGCTTATGAACTAGTTCTAACATGCTATTGGTAATCACCCGTTCTTTGAATGAATTAACTCTATTAAACTTAACAGTTTTGGTGGATTGCTGCATTTGCCATTTGAAAATCCATGCTAGTTGAGGCAAAAGTAATTTCGGATTAGTAGAGTTTAGATCATTTGAATGAATTGATAGCCATTTCCTAGTTAGTTTAATATGTTTGTTCTTAATATGTCACCCCAAAATAGTGTTTAGTAGCCATTTCTCTGTTGCTTTGATTAAATCTTGTTGGGATTCGATTCATGAGAATGTGATGTGAGAGGTGGCCCAGTGCTTGGCATCGAGGCCCAAGGCCTTTGCATTCTGAGACAAAGATAAATTAACAAGGTCAGGCTTTGTCCTTATCGCGGATTCGATCCCAGGTGGAGAGGCCTTTGCTATTTGAGCCTCCTCTTATTTATGCCTGGCTTTATCGAATGGGCCATTTCTGAATCCCATCAGTGGTTAACTTGTTGTTTGAGTTTGGATCACTGAGTTTAGTTCGTAGTTCAATTCGCTGGTAATTAGTTTTTCCTCTTGTAGAGATAATCGACCAATAGCGAATCGTAGACAGTCTTAAGTGAGCCTTTTAATAAATGTTGAGATGAGCCTCGCCAAACAAAACATAAATGCAGGTCCCTCAATAGTGGTTCTATAAAATAATTAGAATTTGGGAAGGCCGATTGGTGAATTTCATGGCCTTCCCCAAAATAACAATACGCTAGTTGCTTTAGGTGCGTGTTTAATAATATTACTTTCCTAAATTCGGGTGAGCATTAGTGCGACCCAAATCCAAATCTTGATGAAGTGGAAATATGTTGACAATCGCGGGCGCATTGATTGCGACGGGGTACGAAACTCATTTTTACGTCATCGTAATTCTTATAAAATAAATAATGATAGAAAAGATATTCGCGAATTGAGACGAGCCTCACCTAATAAAATAAATGCGGGGCCCTTAATAAATGGTTACTAAAAATGATTAGTATTTGGAGGGCTGTTTAGCGAATTTCAACGGCCTTTCCCAATATAATATTACGTTAGAACCTTTAGGCACGATTTAATTAATTTACTTCCTTAAGCTCGGGTGCGCATTGATGCGATCTAAATCCAAATCTCGACGAAGTCAAAATATGTTGACAACCACGGGTGCATTGATTGCGACGTGGTTCGAAACATGTTTTCACGACGTTGCAATTCTTTTAAAATAAACAAAGATAAAAGCGGTTTACGAATAAAAAGCACATAAGCTAGCATGTATTAAAATCAAATAAAATCAAATGCAACAGCTAAGCGACCGTGCTAGAACCACAGAACCCGGGAATGCCAAACACCTTCTGTTGGGTTAACAGAATTCCTTACTCGGGTTTCTGGTTCGCAAACTGTAAAAAATTCATATTTTTCCCCGGTTGGGGATTCAATTTGTGACTTGCGATACCATTAATCGCTCAAGTGGTGACTATGAATCTTGATAAATAAATCTCGTTCGGATTGTCCTTTAATTGAAAAACTCCTTTACGCCCTGCGGGCTATATAGTGAATAAGAAGGTGTGACAGCTCTGGCGACTCTACTGGGGAGTAAGAACCCAGAACGTTTTGTTTAGGGTTCAGAATTCGAGCTTAGATAAATTGTTGTATTTGGATATATCTGATTTTTCTACATGTTTCATGGTTAATGTGCTAAATGTTACCGCTTTGATATTATCTGAACTGTATATAAACTATGCATACACCTTTCTCTCTTCACCTCCGGGGATGTGCTTACTGGTTGAGACTCCCTATCTTGTTAGTGTCATACCCTGAAATAAGAAAAAGGCTCGGACAAGTTACTAAGCCGGATGGCCTTTTGGTTCCAGAAAAGTTTCCCCCTCCTCGACTCGAGTTGTCCGCTCGGGTACACAGTCTAGAACACTGACCCAAGTTTTGAACATAGAATAACGTGACTTCAGGCTGGATCCCTAGTAAGAATGCTTATTTGCCTCACATTGCATTTGACTTAGGGGACTCAACACAGGGGTTGGGTCCGTCAAGGACTAGCAACCTGAAATGAAAAGACAATCCTGATGCATCCTATTTGTTTTCCGTGCATTTATTTGTCTCGGGCCCGCATGCTGACCGATTTTTGAATATCGGGAATATTGTGAAATTGAGGAAAAGAAAAAAAAGAGAGAAATAGTGGTTAGGGAGTTAATTGATTATTTTGGAAAAAGCCCAATGCCCAAATGATGTTGAAACTCTGCCGAAATTTTGAGAAAATAAAAAAAAATTTATTAGTTTGTTTTACTAAAAAGCAAAGGAATAATAGAAAAAAAAGAGTCGTTATTTTGTCTTGTTTTCAAAAATAGAATAGGAAAATAGTTTGTATTGCCATGAAAAATGAAAAATCAAATGAATCTTGTTTTTAAAAAAATAATTTTTTTTATGAAATGCCAAAAATAAAAATGAAAAAGGTCTTTTTTTAAATTAGTTTTCTTTACGAAATGCCCAAAAATAGAAATAAAAAGAGTCATTTTTAGAATAGTTCAGCTAATTTACTCGAACTACGCAGGTTTGATTCTCACCGGATGTGAGATACGTAAACAACCCTAATCGGGTCCAACCTCCCCCTTTGCAAAAATAGCGAAAAATGCAAAAACTTTAATTTTTGTCATAAATAAGTTGAGGTGATGCCGTTTTTATCAATAATAGCTAAATGTTCCTTAAAGGGACACCGGAAGGCTGACTTTGCATAAATAGCCACCTTGGTTAATTTTTAATTTTGGCCAGTCGAGCCAACGCAGCCTTAAAATCTTCATCCCCGAGGTGCTGAAAGGCCGTGTTTGCAAACTCAGGTCTTTTATTTTAATTTGAAACCGAAGAAAGAGTCATTGTTCAAGTGAACACCGTTTGGATTTTGGTCAAAATAAGCGGATCCAGCTTCGGCGGTGTCTTGAATCGTTCTTACCGAGATAGCCCTGGAGTATCTTTCAGTTGTCGAAAGGCTATTTTCGTGAAGAACAGATAAGTTTGTGAAGTGTCATAAAATAATCCTCCCCAGACTCAAAATTCATGAGAAATTGAGAAGGGTCCACATTTGCAAAAATAGCCATTTGGTTAAAATTGGCATATGGAGAAAGAATTTGTCAGTTTGTTTTCTCTTGTGATTAGAGTATGTGGGTTGTTGAATGTTCGAGTCTGTATCTCGTCTTTTCAGAGTCTGCTAGTTTTGTTTAAAGTTTTCCAGTTTTTGAATCATTAATCAAAGTTTGTTTTGTTATGAAAAATTGAAAAGTCCCAAAATATCTTTTATTGTTCATTTACCTTTTATCTTCACGAACTACGCTTGGTCTGATTCGTGCGGGGTCATGATACATAGGCAATCTCCATAGTATTTGACCGTAATCGTAAAGGGGAAAAGGAAAAGAAAAAAAAGAAACAAAGAAGGAGGGAAAAGAAAGAAAGAGCAGAAAAACAAGGAAAAAAGAGGAATGAAAATAAGAAAAGAGAGAAAAATATATAAAGAGCGAAAAAACAAAGAAAGTATAGAATAAGAAAGCGAAAGAGAAAGAAAGAGAGAGAAAAGAAAAAATGAAATGAAAGTTGTGATGGAAAATAATGAAAGGTCGGGACGACGCATGCAGTCGAGCAAGTGCATAGTAGAGATGGTTAACTGTATAAGTGAATTCGTTGCTAACGTGCGGTTATTCAATCTGTTAAAGCCTAATCACTAACCAAGTTGTTGTCCAAAAGTGTGAGTACAGACAGGTGGTTAGTTGATCCGGCATTCTGGAAACCCATCTGTACAACACCCGGGTCAAAATATAAAGTAGACATGACAGGAAGGATGCAGACATCAGTATTGTGGACCTTACAAATGAAGCTGAGGTAACAGATGTGGGTGCTATGAAAGAAGAGATGCGGAAATTGAAAGCGCAAATGGCCGAAATGCATCGGGCTTGGTCTCAAGGGCATCCGACACCATCATACCCCGCCAACCCACCTTACATCCCATTTCTGGCTCAGGCTCCAGAGCCCAACACTCCCCACGCATCTTCAGCTTTCCCTCATCCCACCCAGGGCTATGGTACCACGTCATATGCTCCTCCAGCTCCACCACCCTAACAGAATCCTCCCCCACCCATGGTCTTTGTGGCACCTCCAACAGCCACATTACATAGATCGTCCAGTGAGCCGCTATTCCAAGCACATGACACCCAATACTACCCTCCCGAACCCACTTTTAGAGCTCCTGAGCCATAGACATACACACCCCACCTTGAAACCCCGAGAGAAGTTGAGAAACCGGTTAGGAATTTGGAATAGAAGGAAGTGATTCGTAAAGTCAAAAGCCTGGAGCAATCCTTCAGGAACATGCATGGTTTAAGCAGCCAAGTCAGCGTTGCTTACAAAGATTTGTGCCCTTTTCCTAATGTCCAGTTGCCCGCAGGGTTCAAAATTCCCAAGTTTGATTTGTATGAGGGACATGGCGACCCGGTGGCCCACCTTCAAGGTTTCTGCAGTAAAATGAGAGGAGCTGGGGGAAAAGAAGAATTTTTGATAGCCTATTTCGATCAAAGTCTGAGCGGGTCTGCTTTGGAGTGGTATGCACAACAGGACCCTGGCCGTTGGTACACATGGGATGATTTGTTACAAGCATTCATTGGCCATTTTCAGTACAACCTTGAGATAATACCCGATCGTCTGTCGCTGTTGAAGTTGGAGAAGAAGCCCGGGGAAAGTTTTAGAGAATTTGGGTTCCGATTGAGAGAACAAGCAGCAAGAGTCGATCCTCCGATAAGATAAAGTGAGATGGTAGATTACTTCTTGCAAACATTGGAGCCTACCTATTTCGGTCATCTAGTGACGTTTGTCGGAAAATCATTTAATGAAGTGGTAAAGATGGGAGCCATGATTGAAGATGGATTGAAGTTAGCAAAATCTTGAGCTATTCGGCATTGAAGGCAACCACCCAGGCCATCCAAAGCGGTACTAGTGGTGTGCTCGGAAACAACAAGAAGGAATAAGTCGCTACAGTTGAAGCTAGTACTTGGTCCAGGTCCAACAATACCCCACCCTACTACAACCAACCCAGACCTCACCATCCAAATTATCCATATACCCCATACGGCCTACCACAACATTACTATCCAACACCAGAACCACACTTTTTTGTCCACCACACTCAGACATACACTCAGCCTCTGGCGCACCCGCAATGGCGTGCACCGGCTCTCCAAAATACATATCCACCTCCACAAAACACCTATCCACCTCCCATGGCTAATAGACCAAGAACCGTCTTTCACCCAAACCAATATTTCAGAAGTGAAAAGGCCCCGAAATAGAAATTATTTACTCCGCTGGGAGAATCTTACACCTCTCTTTTCCACAGATTGAAACAGTTGGGAATGTTGACCCAAATTGAGCCCAAAGTACCAAATCCCCCTCCCAGAAACCTGGACCATTCTGTTAGCTGTGAGTATTGCTCAGGGATGTCGGGGCATGATACTGAGAAGTGCTAGAAATTGAAACGCAGTTCAAGAACTTATTCATAATTGCCGTATTGAGGTACAGGCTCTGGAGGCGCCAAACATTAATCAAAACCCGTTGCCTGCGCATCACTAGACTAACATGATTGAACTGATACATAAGGGAGCCATCATGCCCCAAATCCGAGGGGCATGACCGGCACTCAACCGGGTATCCCCAGTCGAGTAGACCTGGGTGCCTCTCCTATTTCCTACGCGTTACCCCTCATTATTCAATGATAATTAACCAAAAGATACCAAATTTTCAATTGAAAGAACACATGATTTCTCTTTTATAAACACACATTATGATTAACAGGGAACATCTTTTACAAAACATACATTATGATTAACAGGGAACATGGTATACAAGTTTACAACGCCCAAACCATACACCTCTATACATAAGTTCTAACCCATATACCACTGTCTACGGAGCATCTAAGAGAAATATAATACCACACTTAACGGCGACAAGGCCCCGGCTATACCTTTACAAAAGGAAACAAGACTCCAAAAATACAACATGGGTGGCATGAGCCACACAAGGCCCCAGAAAGAAAGGGGCTAACCAACACGAATACCGCCGATAGAGAGGAGGAGGAGCTACGAACGGTAGACTGGAGTGCTTGCCACGGATCCACCTACAATTATTACACGAATGTAGCGCCCCCGACAAAAGGGACGTCAGTACATTTGAATTGTACTGGAATGTATGAAAAAACTCTGTCCCAAGTAAACTCAAGCCAAATTTCATATACAAGTATAGAACTGAACAACAATAGTACAAGTACAACCATGGAGCAACAACCAAACATGTCACAACAAATGATTCAAGTAGTCAAACAAAGGGGCAATCCGTGCCCCACATGTTACAAACTCTCCTGGTGTCTCCTTTCACAATTCCACATTTATCATTTCGTGATTCATATTCATATCAATAGTGATATTGGATCACATTTTCCACCCTTATTACCTCGTCTACCCTTATTACCTCGGCCATCCTTATCACCCCAAACCACACCGTATCTCACCGTGTTGGGACGTGCAACCCGACCCCGCCTGACAGTTTTCAATTCACAACAACAAACTGCATAACAACAAATACAAGAAATCAACTATGGCACATTGTTAAAATAGATCCACAACAAGGGTAATGAAATCCCACAACTAGCAACAATAATTTCCTCATGTTCATCAAATTGGTACACAATTTGGATTATCACAACAGTTGTTCACAACTAATCACACACGTTGTTCCACATTATTTCCATTTCCACTGTTCCACATTATTTCCATTTCCAGTGTTTCACATTATTTCCATCTCCATTATTCCACATTATTTCCATTTCCAAACTCTTCCAAATTACAAGTTCCACAACTTTAACCACAAAGTGTTACCACACAATTATACAACACAAAAGCTTCACAATGATTCCCACAAGAATATCAACTATCAATAATTTCACGACTAACACAGGGCAATTTCACAAAGATCACAGTTAGCCATACATACCTGGAGTTGATTATTCCCTTTTAAACCTCTAGTCCAATTCGCCAAGCAATAAAAGAGTCAATCTAGTTCATGATCAACACTTAGGTTTTTAGAAATTTAAACTCATAGTTACTACCCAATTCCCTTTTTACAAGATTTTTGAGTTTTGAATACATGCACAAAGATTTTACCCCTTCTAGCTGGAGGTCTCCCCTCCTCACTAGAATCCTCCCACATCTCAAACCACAAACGCACAACTCTATTCAACCTGTATGAAGCCAATTCTACCCTTTCTATCTCTGTAGCCTTCATCACTCGAAGGGTCTTGTACATCTCATCAATGAATTCTTGCGGATCGGCCTCTAGGTCTGTGCCTGAGAACTCTGGAGGATTCAATCGCAAAAACTGATGAACTCTGGAGCTGGAGGAATCTCCCTGTCCACTAGATGACACAAGGGCATCATGAGATCTCTGGGCCTGGGCCGCCACTAACTGGATCAACATAAGAATATCTCCCATAAGGTCTCCATCAAAAATCCCGGGATTGGAAGCTGGAGCAACATCAGGATTAGGAGAATTAACAGAAGGGATAGTAGCACCCTCGGCCGCTGCTGGAACATGATTTCTTGGATCAGGAACAGATGGAGCAGGCAAATTCAGAACTGGGGAATCACTCTCACCCATGCCAGTCAGCACATAATCCACAGCCGCACTGGAAGTAGCGTTGGCCCCTAGGCCGAGTCTAGCTTTCTTCTTGGGTGCCATTACTGAAAATTCGAAATAAAGCACGAATTAGACACAACATCACTTCACCGCACGAACTTGGAATAACAAAGAAGAGGGTAGTTTTTCCTAAATGACCGTGTGGCCCCCAACTTATAGATGTGGTTGACAACTCACCGATAAGAAGGGCTCTACTAGGCATGGCTCCCAGACATCCTAGGACTCCTTTACAACCTTAAGCTCTGATACCAAGTTTGTCACGCCCCAAATTCGAGATGCATGACCGGCACTCAACCGCGTATCCCCAGTCGAGTGGACCTGGGTGCCTCTCCTATTCCCACGCGTTATTCAATGATAATTAACCAAAAGATACCAAATTTGCAATTGAAAGAACACATGATTTCTCTTTTATAAACACACATTATGATTAACAGGGAACGTCTTTTACAAAACATACATTATGATTAACAGGGAACGTGGTATACAAGTTTGCAGTGCCCAAACCATACACCTCTATACATAACTAACCCATATACCACTGTCTATGGAGCCTCTAAGATAAAGATAATACCACACTTGCCGGCGAAGGCCCCGGCTATTCCTTTACAAAAGGACAAAAGACTTCGAAATACAACAACATGGGTGGCATGAGCCACACAAGGCCCCAGAAGTAAAGGGGCTCACCAACATGAATTCTGCCGATAGAGAGGAGGAGGAGCTACGAACGATGGACTGGAGTGCCTGCCACGGATCCACCTACAATCATAACATAAATGTACCGCCCTCGGCAAAAGGGACGTCAGTACATTTGAATTGTACTGGCATATATGACAAACTCTGTCCCAAGTAAACTCAAGCCAAGTTTCATATACAAGTATAAAACTGAACAACAATAGTACAAGTACAGCCATGGAGCAACAACCAAACATGTAACAACAGATGATTCAAGTAGTCAAACAAAGGGGCAATCAGTGCCCCACAGGTTACAAACTCTCCAGCTGTCTCCTTTCACAATTCCTTTATCATTTCATGATTCATATTCTATCAATAGTGATATTGGATCACATTTTCCACCCTTATTGCCTCGTCCACCCTTATTGCCTCGGCCACCTTATCACCCCAACCCACACCTTATCTCACCGTGTCGTAGCGCGCAACCCGACCCCGCCTGACAGTTTTCAATTCACAACAAACAGCACAACAACAAATACAATAAATCAACTATGATACATTGTTAAAATAGATCCACAACAAGGATAATGAAATCCCACAACTAGCAACAACAATTTCCTCATGTTCATCAAATTGGTACACAATTTGGATTATCACAATAGTTGTTCACAACTAACCACACACGTTGTTCCACATTATTTCCATTTCCATTGTTCAACATTAGTTCCATTTCCATTGTTCCACATTATTTCCATTTTCATTGTTCCACATTATTTTCATTTCCAAACTCTTCCAAATTACAAGTTCCACAACTTTCACCACAAAGTGTTACCACACAATTATACAACATAAAAGCTTCACAATGATTCCCACAAGAATATCAACTATAAACAATTTCACGACTAACACATTGCGATTTCATAAGAATCACAGTTAGCCATACATACCTGGAGTTGATTATTCCCTTTTAAACCTCTAGTCCAATTCGCCAAGCAACCAAGAAGTCAATCTAGTTCATGAGCAACACTTCGGTTTTTAGAAATTTAAACTCATAGTTACTACCCAATTCCCTTTTTACAAGATTTTAGAGTTTTGAAGACATATGTCGACGCCCCCTTTTTTCTTAAAAGAAAGTGAAATCGGGTTTTACGACATTATGGGAAAACAACTCTATTTCCTATTTGGGAATTGGGCTATGGAATTGGAAGAGTAGCCACCTAATGATTATAGTGCATTAGTACACTTAAGAGAGATTATTTTGAAAAGAAAACCAGAGTTCGGGTAAGGGCTTGAGATTATCTCGAGGGGAAGGTGTTAGGCACCCCTCAAGATCCACTAGTGTGGTCCCCGTCCATATTAATCGTGACTTTACAAAAGATAAAACAAATTAAACAAATAAGGTTCACACATGTAACATTCGCACAACTTTTAAAGATTAAAAGAAGAAAGAAAGACGCAAATTTAAAATAAAAGAGAATTGATTTGAAAAAGCATTACTATATGAAAGCATTTAAATAAAGTAAATAAGAGGAAGGAGGATCCTAGGTTTGACTACAATATGGATCATTCGATGCAATATCCCGCACATATTCCCAAAGAGGGGTCGCTTTTTGATATTATCGCATCGTCATCATCTCCATATTCTACCCTTCCCACCCTTTAGAGGTTATTTAAGTGTGTGAATCGGTCACGAATGCTTATTGCGTGCTATTACCCGTCTCGTTCTTTAGATCCTAGAGGGCACTTAGGATCGCTATTCCTATAAGGTAGGAACTAGGTAGAACCCTTAAGTTTAAAGGTTAAAATACTAGGCGACATTCAAAAACAAATAGGACTTGCATGTAAGGGAATCATATAGATCATATAAAAGGCTCAAATAACCCTCTATAAGAGAACACGTAAGTAGCACGCCTCAAACACATGTAAGGTCTAAGGAAAAGAGAGTTTTAAAAGCTGGAGTGTTGACAAATATATTTAAGACAACAGTTGAAACAATTTTTGAAAAACCAAATTTGCATAAAAGGTTGGATGAAAACATTTGGGACTTGAGAAAGGAAAATGGGTGTGTGACAGTTTAGAAATTAGAAGGAAAACCTTTTAAACACACTTGAAAATACATAACACGTATGATAAACCAGTTTTCGGATAGGATAGGTAAAAACAGATGTAAAATTATTCGGAAATGTTAAGGAACGTGTAAGTATATTATTTTTTAAAGTTTCAGAAGAAACAGTATTCAGACAAGTTTTATAAAATAGTAATCCAGTTTTGGACTAGGAAGAAGAGTAATTTAGTAAAATATTTGCACAGAAGGGATTGAAATAAGGCACAATTTTAGTGTAAAAATCAGCGGACCTTAGAGAGGCAAACAAAATCAGACGGTTTAAATAGCCTAAGCAGGATTTACGGCGATTAATCAATTTTATTTAACCCAAGGTTTGCCTAGGCATTTCTTAACCATATGAGAAAGGTGGACATACACGTCATTTTTATAAAGGAACGGGTTAACCAGTTTTACGTCTATTTAACAAAATTAGTGAGGCGTTCAACAGTGGTAAAAAAAGAAGACCCTAAGTATATGATATCTAATGCATATAAAGGCCCTAAAACATGGTATCTAAATGCAAGGCAGTAATTTGATTATTAACTAATTGTGATTATAAAAATAACAAGCTAAAAGTAAAAGACCTAAGAACAAGATTTCTATGTGTGAGATGCATGTCCTATACATGGTTTCTATTATGCAAATAGGTAAGTAAAGTCCTATAAACATGTTCTCTACCCATTCCCTTAATAATCATGCATATCCCTTCCCAATTTCACTATAATCCCAATTTTTCTTTACAAATTATTACAGACCAAGTAATTTAAAAAATACAGCAGTGAAAGAAAAGAAGAATCTATTCAATAAGGAGCATACAGCCAGGCCCAAGCATCTCCAACCTCACTCCTTTCGAGTTTCACAGCCATTACCAATGCTTGGGTGCGGCAAAGTTCCCTAAGGGTTCGTTTGAACCCCTGGTCAATACCAAGCACCCAAAAATTTCCCAATTAGACAAGTAAAAGCATGGAAGTACCAGCCTTGTACATCAGAGTTCCATGGTTGCTCAAGGCTCCCATGGCAGTGCTTGCACTAAGAGAAAGACCCTAAAGCTCTAAGAATGAGATTGTAATTGAAAGAATTGAAAACAGTTTAAGAAAACAGTTGAAAGAATTGAGAGAGTAAAAAAGAGGGTTGAAAAAGTTAAGGCAGTTTAATAGTTGAAAGAGTTGAAAAAGTTCTTTTGAAATTATTTTAGACTGACCAGTTTTAAAACAGCAGGCATCACACAAATAGGGGAGCAAAGGGGAAAGGGGGATAAACAAGTAAAGTGAACTACAGACATACAGACAACATGTTGGAGGAAAATAATCAGACATGATTTTAAGCCAAGGGTTCAATTTACTGCACCAAATTCTAATACACTTAGCTTCAAACAGAGATTTTAGGTTAAACAAGTAGCCAAGCAAACATGGATGCATGGTAGTAGCACACAGGGAAGGGTATACATTAATTGAGACAAGGGAGGGGATACGGGAGAAAATAAGTAAAGTGTACAGTCAACATATTTGAGGAAAATAATCAAGCATGGTTGTAAAACAATGATTGAATTCTTACTGCACCAAATCCCAAATATTATCAACCTCAGGGAGAGGTTTCAGGACTAAGTAGCCAAACAGTAGTGCACATGGAAGAAGAACATGCATTGAGACAGGGAAAGGGGAATAGGGGAAAACATGCTAAGTTAGACTAGTAGACTGACAACTACATGCTAGTGGCAATAAGAGCAACTGAACCATAGGTAAAAGCACACAAGAAATAATATGAATTGCAAAACTAATAGGAGCATGTTGTTGTGGAAATTGTATATTAAATAGGTGACATACCAGTTGCAGGTAATAGGATACAATAACAATGCAATAGTGCCCAAAGGGAGAGCAAAGTATGTAAAAACTGAGAGCAGCAGTGTGAGTAACAACAGTAGGAGAATAAAATCAGCAATATGAGAATAGCAGCAACAACAGACCCAATGGAGACAAATAAATAGAACCCAATAGTGTAAAGTAATCAACCCAAGTTACTCAATCCTTGATGTTAGACGATTGAGTGTTCAAAGAAGAGAATGAGAGAGTATAGAAATAGCATAGAAAGAGAGAATTCAGAGAGTTTTAGATTGTGAGAGCAGTGTGTGTTCGTTTTTTCAAAGAGAAAGGGGGGAGTATTTATAGTACTGAAAACGAGTAAACAAACAAGGTATCAATCCATATTTAAGGAACTGATATCAATCAAAATTAAATAAGTATAGGGACTCCCCTTTAATTAAGGAATCATAGTTAAACGGTACTCAGCAGTCATTTTGAAAAGGTAAGGAATTACAAGGTATGGCCTGGCCACATAAAGAAACAAAAATAGTTAAGGTATACATTGCAGGCTAGGTGCATGATACTTAACAAGGGAAATATGTCAAGCAAGTAAATCAGCATATTTGTGCACACATATAAGGAAAATACCACTTAAATACTGGGAAACAATTTTTGAAATCGAAAACTTGGGGGTTCAGTTATCTAATTGGGGAATGTATCCCACTGATTGAGGAAGAAAATTCAAAATCAATACCAAAACTGTAAGGAAAATACAAAAATCACAATTTAAGGCTAGTAATCACAGTCTTAAAGAGAGCTTTTTTGAATCAGTAAAAAATCACCATGTAAACAACCAGAAAAAACCTTAAGAGAAGAACAACGACATGGTATGGGTATGAAACACTAGTAAAAAAAGATCAAAGTAAAGAGCACGGAGATCATAGAAGAAACCAGAAGAAACATGCAAATAGGCAGATACAGATACAAACATGTAGGGTTACGGTTCTTATCAGCTTTTAATAGAAGGCTTAGAAGTAGTACTGAGAGTTACGGATTAGTGCAAAAAATCATAAAAGTAAAGTATTTTCGAAAGGGGTTACAAACCCTAGCAATAGAAATCTCAGTATGAAACCCAGGTTAACAAGGAAAAAAACAAACAAGTAAAATAAACAAACACAAACGAATATATAGCACTCAGAAGAGTAGAAGAAACGATGTTGAAGAAGGTGTGAAAAACCCTAATTTGAAAGAAAAAATGGTCATCATCCGAAAATTTTTGAAATAACCCGAAATGCTAAGTAAAAATAGAGTAGAAAACAAAAATAAGACTAAGAGTTGTTTTAAAAGAGTAGAGATTAAAGAGGAAAATTAGGGTTTTCAAACAAATTAGGGAAAACGAAGAACCTGGCTGTGAAACTCGTATACAATGCCATAGAAGGCATCATCGTACAAAGACCACCGGAGAAAAGGCGGAAAATAGACCCAAGTAGAGCTTCAATGACCGTCTTTCATGGCGGAAGCTGCTAGGCTTCAATCTTGAGATAAGAAACCACGATATAAGGACTCCATGACTGCCGAAAGTCGAGAGAAGTGAGGGAGGAGTGAGCCGGAGAGGCGATGATTTCATCAGAGATGAAGGAGGGAACCAGAAGGTTCTAGAGAGACGAAGGGTTGGAGAGAATTTTGGAAGTGAAAGGGGGTACAAGGGCGGCGGATTTAGAAAATGAATTAGGGTAAAGGGGGGTATTGGGTTTAATTATGGTAAGGTTAATTGTGGACCGTTGATCAAAATGATCAACGGGCACGATTTAAAACGGGGATCCAGGTGGGTTGATCCAAATAGGTTTGAGTCGGGAGATTTTGTAATTGGGTCATGATTTGGGGGTTGAATTTGGGCTTAAAATGTGGCCAAATTTGAAAGATTAAAGGGCTATAAATTAAACGCCCACTTTTCCCTAATTAATTTATAAAATATAGTAAATAATTTTATAAAAATACAATAAAAATACTGAGATAAAATGATACGTTTTGGGATTAATTAAAAATATTAGGGATGATTGTGTACTTGAAATACATATTAAATTGAGAAATAGGCTAAAGTTGCAATTTAATGCAATTTTAGTTTAAAAATATCTAATGGCTTTGCAAAAATTCTGCAAAAATTACATAAGTTATATTTTTATGTAGATGAGAGAGTAAAATAAATTATTTATTAAAATAACAAGGTTTGATACTAAATATTGGATTTTCTAGTACAAAATAAGTTGTAAATTGGTTTTAAAAATACTAGAAAAATTATAGAAAATACCAAACCTTTCGTGGATGCTTATTTATACATTCAAAATCTATTTTGAAATTAATTTGGGTACAAAGATCCAATGGAAAAATTGGGTATCAACAGCTGCCCCTCTTTACCAGAGGAGGATGAAAGAGTTGTCGGGTAAAGATAGGATGGCCAATTTTGACCGGAAATGACGATTGTAAGAGAAGTTCGATCGTGCTCTGGCTTCTGAGCTGCCTACATATCCCTGGTTTTACAGGAATCAGGCCGTATGTAGTTCAGGAGCCATCGGCGAAATATGCCAATGAAAATTTGGAAGAGGCGGATGCAACGGGGTTTGAAATTTGTCAAGGGTTCGGAGATCGGACGGTTACGAAAAACTGGAGCGGGATCGCTCCCACTGAGACGACCATGCTGGCCGGTGTACCTGCAAATGAACGGTGTGCGGATATTTTGCATAATTTAAACGTGATGCAAGTTCCCCTTGGACCATGAATGCTGTCTTCAGACGATTAAGATGGCGTCCTCAGACTATGACGTCCTGGGCTATGAAGAGCATAAAAGTAAAGATTTGCAGGCCATGAAATGGTGTTCTCGGGCTATGCGGATGGTGCCTCTGAACTATGACGCCTTTGAATAAGTTGGTGATATTTCAGCCTATGAAAAGGTGGCAATCTTTCAGCCAAATGGATGCATGGGTGGCGATGTTTCAGCCAAACCAAGAATTTAAAATGCAAGGCAGAAATATTTCAGCCAAATGAAACAGGGTGGCATTTTTTCAGCCAAATGCAAAATAAAAGAGGTAGACCTTAACCTCGAAAGGCAGAGAATGGCCTTATGCAATGCAGGATGGAGACAGAGTTTAGTCTCGGAAGGCAGCAGATAGCCTTATGCAGGATGGAGGTAGAGCTTAACCTCGTAAGGCAGATAATAGCCTTATGCAAGATGGAGGCAGAGCTTAGCCTCGAAAGGCATAGAGTAGCCTTATGTATAATGCAGATGGAGACAGAGCTTAGTCTCGAAAGGAAGAAGATAGCCTTACGCAAGATGGAGGTAGAGCTAAACCTCGGAAGGCAGAGAATAGCCTTATGCAAGATGGAGGTAGAGCTTAACCTCGGAAGGCAGAGAATAGCCTTATGCAATGCAGGATGGAGACAGAGTTTAGTCTCGGAAGGCAGCAGATAGCCTTATGCAGGATGGAGGTAGAGCTTAACCTCGAAAGTCAAAGAATAGCCTTATGCAGGATGGAGGCAGAGCTTAGCCTCGGAAGGCAGAGAATAGTCTTTTGCAAGATGGAGGCAGAGCTTAGCCTCGAAAGGCAGAGAGTAGCCTTATGCAAGATGTAGGTAGAGCTTAACCTCGGAAGGCATAGAATAGCCTTATCCAATGTAAAATGCAGATGGAGACAGAGCTTAGTCTCGAAGAATGCAGAAATATAAAGGAGAGGATGATGGTGATTTTCTTAGCTGGTAGATGATTGCACTATCGATGACTGCCGGGGAAGCGTTGAATGTAGATAGTGAGCCTTTGCGAGGTAAGTAGTGGTTTCGGGGAACTTTGGTTTTGTAAAGCTCCGGCATCGCCTATTTGTACCCTGGATTCCTTCATCCAAAGAAAAATCATGAGTTATGTAAGGGGGAGGTTAGTTCGCATCCCTCAACTCGTGGCGTCTTGTACCATTTGGGGTAGCGTTGCTGAACGATAGTGATCCAAATGATTTTATACAAAATGTGTCAAATATGATGCGAATGTATATGCATAAGTAAAGCAAAGGATAGTTTTTGTTTTATGATGAACCACAACTGCAACGTGGTTCAAGGCACGACAACCTCGCTGGATCCGGAATTTTGAGGGTCCTCCTCAAAATTCTTCCCTAGTTTACTGAGGTGGCACTGTTGACAACAGTGCTGAATGACTGGAAGCGGATTGACCTTATAATTTTGGGGGTCCTCCTCAAAATTCTGCCCCAGTTTACTGGGTCGATGCTGATACGAAGATTGACAAGTTGACTTCGGAATTTTGAGGGTCCTCAAAATTCTGCCCTAATTAGAAATGCGGGGGGGGGGGGGGATTGGAATTTTATTAAAGACGTGACCGAACCCCTAGGGCTGCCTACGTATCCCCTCTTAAACGGGAGTCAGGTTAGATGTAGTTCAAATTACATCATAAAGAAAAGCATACTGCTTAACTGTAATATCTCTTCATTGCATCTGTGTTGATCGGTTTTGTCCAGATTTCCCCATCCATTTCTACAAGAATAAGGGCTCCTCCAGTTAGAACACGGTGGACCATGTACGGACCCTTCCAGTTGGGAGAGAACTTCCCTTTGGCCTCATCTTGATGTGGAAATATATTCTTCAACACCAGCTTCCCTGGTGTGAACTTCCTTGGTCGAACTCTCTTGTTGAAGGCTCTGGACATTCTGTTCTGATATAACTGACCGTGACAGATAGCGTTCATTCTCTTTCCATCTATGAGGGCTAACTGCTGGTACCGAACCTTGACACACTCTGCGTCTTCTAGCTCAGCTTCTTGTATGATTCTCAAGGACGGAGTTTCTACTTCGGCGAGAATTACCGCTTCTGTACCGTAAACAAGCATGTAGGTAGTTGCCCCAGTTGATGTGCGAATTGTAGTACGGTAACCCAATAAAGCAGACAACAACTTCTCATGCCACGGATTATGCCTTTCGATCATTTTTCTTAGTATTTCCCTGATGTTCTTGTTTGCTGCTTCCACGGCTCCATTCATCTGAGGTCTATAAGCCGTAGAATTTCTATGTCAGATCTTGAAAGTTTCACACATCGCTTTCATCAAGTCGCTGTTGAGATTGGAACCGTTATCATTGATGATTGACTCTGGAACATCGAACCAACAAACAACAAGATCCTGGACAAAGTCTGCCACGACTTTCTTGGTTACTGCTTTGTATGATGCTGCTTCGACCCATTTAGTAAAGTAGTCAATTGCCACTAGAATGAACCTGTGTCCGTTTGATGCGGCAGGCTCTATTGGTCCAATAACATCCATTCCCCAAGCGGCAAATGACCATGATGAACTCGTTGCGGTGAGCTCGTTTGGAGGTACCTTTATCATGTCTGCATGTATCTGGCAGCAGTGACACTTCCAGACATACTGAATGCAATTTGTTTCCATAGTCATGCAACAATATCCTACCCTAAGTATCTTCTTTGCTAGAACAAAATCGTTCATGTGCGGTCCACAAGTCCCTGAGTGCACTTCTTCCAACAACTTGGTTGCTTCCGTCGCATCGACACACCTTAATAGTCCCAAATCGTGAGTCCTCCTATACAAGATTCCTCCGCTGTGAAAGAAATTGTTGGACAACCTTTGAAGTGTGCAATTCTGAGTAGTATTAGCAAGCTCTAGATATTCCCATGTTGTTAGATACATTTTGATATCGTGGAACCAGGGCTTTCCGTCGGCTTCTCCCTCAACATGTGCACAATATGCCAGTTGGTCATGAATCTTGACCTGGATAAGGTTGATGAAATTTGTATTTGGATGCTGAATCATGGATGATAAAGTGGAAAGCGCATCTGCAAACTCATTTTGTATTCTTGGAACATGCTGGAATTCCATTTTTCTGAACCTCTTTCTTAACTCCTATATGTGGTGCAGATAAGGGAGTATCTTTGTAATTCTTAGTTGCCCATTCTTCTCAAACTTGGTGTATGAGTAAGTCTGAATCTCCAATCACTAGCAGCTCCTGGATGTTCATATCAATGGCCAGTTTAAGCCCCAAACTGCAAGCTTCATACTCGGCCATGTTATTGGTGCAAAGGAACCTGAGCTTGGCGGATATCATGTAATGTTGACCGGTTTCTGAGACTAGAACTGCTCTTATACCAACTCCTTTGAAATTTACGGCTCCATTGAAAAACATCCTCCAACCATCATAGGATTCTGCAATATCTTCTACTATAAAAGCTACATCCTCGTCGGGAAAATACGTTTTCAATGGTTCGTATTCCCATTCCATAGGATTTTCTGCGAGAAGATCTGCCAAAGCATGTCCTTTAACTGCCTTCTAGGTGACATAGACAATGTCGAATTCACTCAACAAAATTTTCCACTTGGCGAGCTTGCCAGTGGGCATGGGCTTCTGAAAAATATACTTTTGTGGATCCATTCTTGATATAAGGTAGGTAGTGTAAACAAAGAAATAATGCCTCAACTTCTGAGCTATCCATGTCAAAGCACAACAGGTGCGTTCTAGCAAAGAATACCGAGCCTCATACGGGGTAAATTTCTTGCTGAGGTAGTAAATAACTTGCTCCTTTCTCCCCGTCTCATCATGTTGTCCCAAGACACAACCAAATGCTCCATCCAAAACTGCGTGATAGAGCAATAAGGCCCCCCCAGGCTCAGGCGGAACCAGGACTGGAGGCATAGACAAGTATTCCTTGATCCTGTCAAAAGCCTTTTGACATTCATCGGTCCATTTGGTGGCGGAATCCTTTTTTAGCGTCTTGAAGATAGGTTCGCAGATGACGGTAGACTGAGCTATGAATCGGCTGATATAGTTGAGTCTCCCCAGGAAGCTCATTACCTCTTTCTTGCTCTTCAGCAATGGCAACTCCTGAATAGATTTGACCTTTGATGGATCCAGCTCTACTCCTCGGCGACTCACGCTGAAACCCAATAACTTTCCCGCAGGGACCCCAAATGCACACTTGGAAGGATTCAGTTTCAAGTTATACCTACTTAGTCTGTTGAAAAACTTTTGGAGGTCCTCCATGTGATCTGCAACCTTCTTGGACTTAATGATGATGTCGCCACGTATACCTCAATCTCCTTATGTATCATGTCATGGAAGAGGGTATTCATGGCCCTCATGTAAGTGGCTCCTGCATTTTTCAATCCAAACGACATCATTCTGTAGCAATACATTCCCCAAGGCGTGGTAAACGCCATTTTCTATGCATCTTCCTTATCCATCCATATCTGATAGTACCCCGCAAAGCAATCGACGAATGACTGCAACTCATGCTTAGTGCAGTTTTCGATCAGAATGTGTATGTTTGGCAATGGGAAATCGTCTTTGGGGCTGGCCCGGTTGAGATCCCGGTAGTCGACACAGATTCTAACTTTCCCATCCTTCTTCGGTACTGACACAATGTTTGCTAACCAAGTTGGATACTCTACCACTTGAAGAACTCTTGCTTTGACCTGCTTGGTGACCTCTTCTTTGATTTTTAAACTCATATCTGGCTTGCATTTTTTGACCTTCTTCTTTACCGGCAGACATGCAGGATCTGTCGGTAACTTGTGAGCAACAATGGATGTGCTGAGGCCAGTCATATTGTCGTAAGACCCATGCGAAGATATCCGCATATTCCCTTAAGAACTCTATATATTCCTCTTTCTCTGTCCGTGATAACTGAACACTAATGCACGTTTCTTTAACATTCTCTGTATCTCCCAAATAAACGACTTCGGTTTCATCCAAGTTGGACTTAGGTCTATTCTCAAAATTCTCGGCCTCTTTGACAACCTCTTCTGGTATATCATCCTCCTCTGAGTCTATGTCCGTTTGTTGCATAGCCTCATTGCAAGTTACAGTTGTTTGTTCATCATCAAGATACGTAATAGTAATGATGTGTGAAATAAACGTAATTGTAAGATGCTGGTACATCGATGACTTGGAAATCAGCGTCAAACCAAGTGGGTCCCATTTGCAAACACAGGCTAATCCCCCCGAGAGTGGACCTCTGAGAACCTTCAAAATCCTTAGCATTAATAGCCCCGTCTTTTATCTCGTGTCCTTTGCCTAACTTCTTGAGGGTGATCAATGGACAAATGTTGAGGCTAGAACCTCCGTCGTCTAAGATCCTGGTGATGAAACAATCCTCACATTGCACAGTGATGTGCAGTGGTTTGTTATGGCCGAGCTCCTCATGTGGCAATTCATCCTCATGTAAGGTGATTTTTTGACTTTCCAATACCTTCCCTATCATGTTTTCCATCTCTCCTCCTGTTATGTTGCTCGGGACATAAGCCTCGCTCAATATCTTCATCAAGGCGTTCTTATGCGCCTCAAAACTCTGCAGCAATGCTAAGATGGAAATCTGCACCGGAGTCTTGTTTAGCTGTTCAACAACTGAATATTCCTTAGCCTGTATCTTTCTCCAGAGATCATCAGGTCCAGTTTCAATGGGACATCCAGAGGCTTGCTTGCTGGACTCAGCTAGGTGCTCTGGTGTGTATACCCTGCCTGTTCTAGTCATACCTTGCACGGTAACTGCTTCACCAGTGCGCGCTTTTCCTTTCCTTCTCGCCTCGGTTGTGTAGTCCCAGGGTATGGCATTTGACTAAAATGGGGTTATGTCCGACATGGTGACCGGAATGGGCACCCTTGGAGGAAACATAGCAACTTCAACTGGTGTGGGCGTCTTTGGAGTCCCAAACTCCACCTCAATTGGTTTTGGCACTTTTTCAGGAGGTGCCTCAAACTTAAATGGTACAGATATATTCACCACGTTGTCCTCAGATGGAAGGATTTGCACAACAATAGGATTAAGAGTGACCGTCGGTTTCTTGAGCTCATCTCCTTCAGATATCAAACCAATTAACCCCTCGGGGTCCCAATCGTCCTCAACCTCAATCATGTGGATGACTCCACCTTTATGGTCTGGAAGAGGGTTGTTACGAACATTAGGAGCGGGCTCCTTAGCTGTGATGACCTTGTTGTCAATTAAGGTCTGGATTTTATCCTTCAACGAGCGACACTCGTCAATGGCATGGACCTTCATCCCTGAACAGTATGCGCATGTTTTATTTGGGTTGATCAATTGGGAAGGGTTTTATGGGGTTATGGCCAGGATGGGTGTAACATATCCAGCGGCTTTGAGCTTTACAGTTGGTCAATGGGTTCAGCAATAGCAGTGTAGTGTCTGGGTGGTTTACGGTCATAGTATGGTCTTGGTCGCGGGAAGTTTTGGCAGGTAGGTGGTGATGGATAGTGAGGAGGTTGGAGTTGTAATCTTGGTATACGGGTGCAAGTTGGGAATATAGTGGCGAGGTGGGCTGATATGTTGGTGATGGAGATGTTTGGTAGACGAGATGTGGGTTTTGATAGGTAGGTGAAGGTGCTTCGTAATTTAGAGAGGGTTGGTATGTGAGTGGAGTTGGAGGGTAGGGTTGGTATTTCATGGGAGAGTCGTTTCTTTGTGTAGCCATTATGGAGTTTACATCCTTTTTCTTCGACATACCACCAGATTGCAAGGCTTTGTTGGTGGCCTACAGTGCCTCAAGGATAGTAACCATACCATTTTTTATCCCCTCTTCAATTATTTCTCTCAGTTTGATGCAGCGAACTTCCGCCCCTCTACCAGCATCAATCTCTTGTATTACTGTGGGTCCTGAGCAGGAACGAAAAATCTGTTCATTTGTTCTTCTTCCAAAGCCGGCCTGACTTTGGCAGCTTCCGACCTCCAACGAGTAGCATACTCGCGAAAGGTATCGCTAGGCTTCTTCTTCAAATTCTGAATATAGAACACGTCCGGCGCGTTCTCAATGTTGAACCTGAAACGGTCCATGAAATCAAATGCTATGTTTACCAGCTAGTCCACTTCTTCGCATCTTGGCTGATGTACCAAGATAACGCATCACCTTTCAAGCTCCTCATGAATAATTTCATGCGGATCTTTTCATTTCTACCGACTCCCTTTAACTTGTCACAATACATCATGAGGTGAACCCTGGGATCATCCGTACCATCAAACATTTCGAAATTAGGAGGTTTGTACCCCTCGTGGAGTTCGACATCAGGTTGAACACAAAGGTCTTCATAATTTAGACCCTCTACGCCTTTATTACCTTCCACGCCTTAAACCCTGCTAGTAAGTTTCGTAAGTTCAGTAGCCATGTTTTGAATGAGTGAGTGATTCTGACACATCTGATATGGGCTGTGTATAGTATGGCACAGTATCCCCAAAGATAGGGGTATTATGGTAGTTTGGAGCATTTTGAGGCTCAGGGATGAGCGGTGGGGCATTGTTGCGAACCTGGGTTGGAATCTTCTGTGGAGGTGCAGGGACCTGGTTGTTGACATCTGCAGCAGCAAAGGAGATGGACAAGCTTTCCAAACTCCGGACCTGGTCCAGTTCCTCTCGAAACCTTATTAAAGTTTGCTCCAAGTGAGAAGCAGTTTCTTTAGTGATCGGGGTACCCTGAGATGTTTCTTCAATTTCCTTCCTTGCTTCGTTATCTCCCATCTTTCCTTTGTTTCTGTTTCTGGGAGGACTCGGAGAAGGAGGAGGAGGAGGAGGAGGAGGAGGAGGAGGACCCTTTGATCTTGTTGAGTATGCTGATGGTGCCAGAATGTATGAACTAACCTTTGGGGAGGGGAATAAAAATAAAAGAAAAACAAAAGGTAAAAAGTTAGTGCGGATTTTGAGAAAGAGAACATTGCGGTATTTAAACACGTTGTTGAAGGAATATAAGTCGTTTCCTATTTGGGTGCCTCGTTGTGCCCAAGGTAGGCCTAGCGACAAATATGAGTTGGAGAACTTGTAATACCAAATGCCTCATTTTATTGACAGAAAATAGAACGAGTCAAAACAAACTGAAATAAAGAAAAATTGTCACTAGTGGCCAAGGGCGTTATTACATCAGGAAAGCAGTAAAATCCTAACTACTTGGTCCCAGAAGGACCTTCCCCAGATTCGTCATCTTTGCCTCCTTCGTATAGTTTCATCATCTCACGCAGTCCCAGCAACAAGTAAGCTCGAGCCATGTGCCCACCTTCGTTTCCTTCAGCTTCCTGACAGTCATTGATCCTTTTCAAAAACTTGCCTTCCAGCTCTACTAGACTCTGTTCCAAGTACCCTAAACGTTTGTTTGCGCGGACAACCATGTCCTTCCATTCATTGATTACCTTCTCTTGAGCCTCTAGCATTTCCCAATGTTCACTTTCACACTCTCACATCCACTTGCGTAGCTGATTATACTTAACCTTTGCTGCAGCCTCCTCATCAATGACCTTGCGACCATGGACGAAACCCTTTCTTCCAAAGCCAATATGATCATCTTCTAACCACCCCGGATAAAGCGGCGCATACCCTGTCTGATACATGTCTAGCTCCATAGATTCCATTTCCAAACTGATTTTGGAGTGCCACATATGCTAATCCCGACACCTATGCGGGCTATCGTCATCTTGGAAATCAGCCCTGTAGTGACTCATATTTTCCACCCTCGGTATAATCTACTTCCTTCTGGCTTACCTCATGACTCTGAGAGAGACATAAGGGTAAGTTCCTCTTAAGCCGATGAGTACAAAGAATGGTGCATCCCTAGACCGAATGATAAACTCTCCAGTTGGAAACCACTCGTACATCCATTGTACCTGCTCTTCTCTCAGATTCTTCAATTGTTCCACCTATCCATTGGCGTCTTCCGGGTGAGCGAACATATCCGGCATGAAGTGCATCCATTTTAGATGATGGAAGGCAATATGGTCATCCCAATCTCGTCGTATGATCTCTTGTCTATACTCTCCTTTATAAAGATGCTCAATGAGCCAGAGTTGTTGTAGCAAATTGCACCCTTCAAAGTGCGGTGCCCCTTTTTGACATTTTTCTAAGGCTCGGTACAGTTCGGCGAGGATCATGGGTGCTATGCTGAATTTCTACCCGTCGATACCCTCCATTACGGCTTTGGATACCATGGCAGTCTTGTATGGATTCTAGCCTTCTTCATTGGAAAAACTATCATGCCCAAGAAACATAACATGAATACAAAGGCCCTCCTATGTATGTGCCCCAAAGAGGTGAGGGAGAATTCGTCCATGTGATTGCAGTATAATTTTCTATGTCCAAAAATTTCATACATGAAGTCGAAGGATATGTAGGAGTCCTTCAAACTGGTCAGATTAGGATTCTTCTTGAGCCCCATCATTTTCAAGAACCCTCTACCTTTGTGTTTTTCCGGCATAAGCAAACCTGGGCTATCCCAAGGAATTCCGGCTCGACCCCCAATTTCTTCCAATAACAGTGTCATTTCAATATCCCCAAAGCGGAAGACGGGCCGTTCACTATCCCAAAACCTAGTAGCAGCTTCCACAATCTTGTTATCAGTCCTAACTTCCAGAAGTGAAGGAAGACTTCCTAAGTGCTTGCAGACAAGAACCCGATCACTACCATGCAAATCATCCCACCAGCTTAGCAACTTTGGATGAATGTTTGATACCATACCGAATCTGGGACCTCGTGCCTCATTTTCCTGCAAAATAGAGAGTTAGGCCCTTAGCCCCACCGGACTCGACTATTACAATCAATAATTAGCAAAAGGTATTTAATTCTCCAAATCAATGCACATAACGTGATTGTCCGTTTGGATTTCGAGAAAACCCGATGGACTCTGGTTTAGGCTATCCTAGTGAGTCATTATGTGGACAACATAACTGACTCGTCTTAGTTCGACCTTGATGCATGAACATTTAAACAGAGTAAGGCTTCTATTTGAAGTGCTAGACAAGGTACCCTTGAGCGGACAACTCAAGAGGGAAAGGCACGGAACCGTCGACTACACCGTTGATCGACTGGTTTTACTGCAAATACGCCTTTTCCAAATTTAGGGGGTTTGTAATTATGGAAGAGAGCAACCACTCAGCATAAGTGTTGCTGTAGCATTTGTTTGGCACGAGTGGAAAATGATGTTGAAGGATGCAATTACAACAATGGAAAAATGCATGTATTTTCACGTTCATACAATAATGATCACAATAAATACTCGAAATTTAAGACGGAATTGAAGTAAAATGAGGTAATAAAGCAGTAAAACGGTTAAAGAAAAAGAAAGACACGAAGAAACGAGTTAGTAATTGTGGAGAAATAATTAAGGCAATAAAGGTAATAAAGAAAGCAATAAAGCCACAAAACACGTAATGGTAAAAGCCTAATAAGATTTCGCCAGCAGATTCGCCATGCTGTCGACGCCCCCTTTTTCCTTAAAAGAAAGTGAAATCGGGTTATACGACATTATGGGCAAAACAAGTCTATTTCTTATTTGGGAATTTGGTTATGGAATGGAAGAGTCGCCACCTGATGATTATAGTGCATTAGGACACTTAAGAGAGATTCTCTCGAAAGGAAGGTGTTAGGCACCCCTCAAGATCCACTAGTGTGGTTCCCGCCCGTGTTAATCGTGACTTTATAAAATATAAAACAATTAAAACAAATAATTTTCACACATGTAACATTCGTACAACGTGAAAAGCTTTAAAGAAGAAAGAAGGACACAAATTTAAAATAAAAGAGAATTGATTTGAAAAAGCATTACTATATGAAAGCATTTAAATAAAGCAAATAAGAGAAAGGAGGATCCTAGGTTTGAATACACTATGGATCATTCAATGCAATATCCCGCACATATTCCCAAGAGGGGTCGCTTTATGATGTTATCGCATCGTCATCATCTCCATATTCTACCCTTCCCACCCCTTAGAGGTCATTTAAGCGTGTGAAATTCTTATTGCGTGCTATTACCCCTCCAGTCCTATATATCCTATAGGGCACTTAGGATCGCTATTCCTATGATGTAGGAACTAGGTAGAACCCTTAATTTTAAGGTTAAAATACTAGGAGACATTCAAAAACAAATAGGACTTGCATGTAAGGGAATCATATAGATCATATAAAAGGCTCAAATAACCCTCTATAAGAGAACACGTATGTAGACGACTCAAACACATGTAAGGTCAAAGGAAAAGAGAGTTTTAAAAGCTGGAGTGTTGACAAATATATTTAAGACAGCAGCTGAAACAGCTTTTAAAAAACATAATTCGCATAAAAGGTTGGATGAAAACATTTGGGACTTGAGAAAGGAAAATGGGTGTGTGACAATTTAGAAATCGGAAGGAAAACCTTTTAAACACAGTTGAAAATACATAACACGTATGATAAACCAGTTTTCAGATAGGAGAGGTAAAAACAAATGTAATACTATTCAGAAATGTTAAAGAACGTGTAAGTATATTAATTTTTAATACTGCAGAAGGTACAGTATTCAGACAAGTTGTAAAAAATAGTAATCAATTTCTGGACTAGGAAGAAGAGTAACTTAGTAAAATATTTGCACATAAGGGATGGACATAAGGCAGAAGTTTAGTGTAAAAATCAGCGGACCTTGGAGAGGCAAACAAAATCAGACGGTTTAAAAGGGGTGAATAGCCTAAGCTGGATTTAAGGTGATTAATCAATTTCATTTAACCAAAGGTTTGCCCAGGCGTTGCTTAACCATAAGAGAAAGGTGGACATACACGTCATTTTTAAAAAAGGAATGGGTTAACTAGTTTTACGTCTATTTAACAAAATTAGTGAGGCGTTCAACAGTGGTAAAAAAAAGAAGACCCTAAGTACATGATATCTAATGCATATAAAGGCCCTAAAACATGGTATCTAAATTCAAGGTAGTAATTTGATTATTAATTGATTGTGATTATAAAAATAACAAGCTAAAAGAAAAAGACCTAAGAACAATATTTCTATATGTGAGATGCATGTCCTATACATGGTTTCTATTGCGCAAATAGATAAGTAAAGTCCTATAAACATGTTCTCTACCCAATCCCTTAATAATCATGCATAGCCCTCCCCAATTTCACTATTATCCTCATTGTTCTTTACAAATTATTACAGACCAAGAAATTTAAAAAATACAACAGTGAAAGAATAGAAGAAGCTATTCTATTGGGAGCCTACAGTCAGGCCCAAGCATCTCCAACCTCACTCCTTTCGAGTTTCACAGCCATTACCAACGCTTGGGTGCGAAAAAGTTCCCTAGTGGTTTGTTTGAACCCCTGGCCAATACCAAGCACCCAAAAATGTCCCAATTAGACAAGTACAAGCATGGAAGTGCCAGCCTTGTGCATCAGAGTTCCATGGGTGCTCAAGGCTCCCATGGCAGTGCTTGCACTAAGGGGGCAGACCCTAAAGCTCTAAGAATGACATTGTAATTGAAAGAATTGAAAACAGTTGAGAGACAGTTTAAGAAAATAGTTAAAAGAATTGAGAGAGTTAAGAAGAGGGTTGGAAAAGTTGAGACAGTTTAATAAAATAGTTGAAAGAGTTGAAAAAGTTCTTTTGAAATTATTTTAGACTGACCAGTTTTAAAACAGCAGGGCATCACACAAACAGGGGGCAAAGGGGAAAGGGGGACAAATAAGTAAAGTGAATTACAGACATACAAACAACATGTTGGAGGAAAATAATCAGACATGATTCTAAGCCAAGGGTTCAATTTACTGCACCAAATTCTGATACACTTAGCTTCAAACAGAGATTTTAGGTTAAACAAGTAGCCAAGCAAACATGGATGCATAGTAGTATCACACAGGGAAGGGTAGACATTCATTGAGACAGGGGAGGGGATAAGGGAGAAAATAAGTAAAGTGCATAGTTAACATATTTGAGGAAAATAATCAAGCATGGTTGTAAAGCAAGGATTGAATTCTTACTGCACCAAATCCCAAATAGAATCAACCTCAGGGAGATGTTTCAGGGCTGTTAAGTAGCAAGCAGTAGTGGACATGGAAGAAGAACATGCATTGAAACAGGGAAAGGGAATGGGGAATGGGGGTAAACATGCTAAGTTAGACTAGTAGACTGACAACTACATGCTAGTGGAAATAAGAGCAACTGAACCATAGGTAAAAGCACACAAGAAATAATATGAATTGCAAAACTAATAGGAGCATGTTGTTGTGGAAACTGTATATTAAATAGGTGACATACCAGTTGCAGTTAATAGGATACAATAACAATGCAATAGTGCCTAAAGGGAGAGCAAAGTGTGTAAAGAATGAGAGCAGTAGTGTGAGTAACCGCAGTAGGAGAATAACAGCAACAATATGAGAATAGCAGCAGCAACAGACCCAATGCAACAAATAGAACCCAATAGTGTAAAGTAATCAACCCTAGTTAGTCAATCTTGGTTGTTAGCCGATTGAGTGTTCAAAGAAGAGAATGAGAGAGTGTAGTAATAGCAGAGAACGAGAGAATTCTAAGAGTTTTAGATTGTGAGAGCAGTGTGTGTTCAATTTTTCAAAGATAAGGGGGGAGTATTTATAGTATTGAAAAAGAGTAAACGAACAAGGTATCAATCCATATTTAAGGAACTGATATCAATAAACATTAAATAAGTATAGGGACTCCCCTTTAATTAAGAAATCATAGTCAAACGGTAATAAGCAGTCATTTTGAAAAGGATAGGAATTACAAGGTATGGCCTGACCACATAAGGAAACAAAAAAAGTATAAGGTATACATTGCAGACTAGGTGCATGATACTTAACTATGGAAATATGTCAAGCAAGTAAATCAGCATATTTGTGCACACATATAAGGAAAATACCACTTCAATTCTGGGAAATAATTTTCAAAACTGAAAACATGGGGGATCCGTTATCTGATTGGGGAATGTATCCCACTGATTGAGGAAGAAAATTCGAAATAAATACCAAAACTTTAAGGAAAATAAATAAATCACTATTTAAGGTTAGTAATCACAGTCTTAAAAAGAACTTTTAAGAATCAGTATAAAATCACAATGTAAATAACCAGAAAAAACCTTAAGAGAAGAACAACAACATGGTATGGGAATGAAACACTAGCGATAAAAAATCAAAGTAAAGAGCACGGAGCTCATAGAAGAAACTAGAAGAAACATGCAAATAGGCAGATACAGATACAAACATGTAGGGTTAGGGTTCTTATCAGCTTTTAACAAAAGGTTTAGAAGTAGTACTGAAAGTTACGGATTAGTGTTAAAAATCAGAAAAGTAAAGTATTTTCGAAGGGGGTTAGAAACCCTAGCAATAGAAATCTCAGTATGAAGCCCAGGTTAACAAGGAAAACCAACAAACAAGTGAAATAAATAAACACAAACGAATATATAGCACTCAGAAGAGTAGAAGAAACGATTTTGAAGAAAGAGTCAGAAACCCTAATTTGAAAGAAAAAATGGTAATCATCCGAACAATTTTGAAATAACCGGAAATGCTAAGTAAAAATCGAGTAGAAAACAAAAATCAGACTATGAGTTATTTTAAAAGAGTAGTGATTAAAGAGGAAAATCAGGGTTTTCAAACAAATTAGGGAAAACGAAGAACCTGACTGTGAAACTCGTATACATTTCCATAGAAGGCATCATCGTACAAAGACCATCGGAGAAAAGCCGGAAAACAGACCCAAGTAGAGCTTCAGTGACCGTCTTTCATGGAGGAAGCTGCTAGGCTTAAATCTTGAGAGAGGAAACCATGACATAAGGACTCCATGGCTGCCGGAAGTCGAGATAAGTGAGGGAGGAGTGAGCCGGAGAGGCGATGATCTTCATCAGAGATGAAGGAGAGAATTAGAAGGTTCTAGAGAGACGAAGGGTTAGAGAGCGTTTTGGGAGTGAAATGGGATAAAAGGGCGGCGAATTTAGAAAATGAATTAGGGTAAAGGGGGTTATGGGTTTAATTATGGTAAGGTTAATTGTGGACCGTTGATCGAAATGATCAACGACCACGATATAAAACGGGGGTCCGGGTGGGTTGATCCAAATAGGTTTGGGTCGGGTGATTTTATAACAGGGTCATGATTTCGGGGGTGAATTTGGTTTAAAATGTGGCCAAAATTGAAAGATTAAAGGGCTATAAAATAAACGCCCAATTTTCCCTAATTAATTTATAAAATTTAGTAATTTTTTTTTATTAAAATCCAATAAAAATACTGAGATAATATGATACGTGTAGGGATTAATTAAAAGTATTAGGAATGAATTTTTTACTTGAATTACTTATTAAATTGAGAAATAAGCTAAAGTTGCAATTTATTGCAATTTTAGTTTAAAAATATCTAATGGTTTTATAAAAATTATGGAAAAATTACATAAATTATATTTTTATGTGGATGAGAAAGTAAAATAAATTATTTATTAAAATTAACAAGATTTGATACTAAAGATTAGATTTTCTAGTACAAAATAACTTGTAAATTGATTTTAAAAATACTAGAAAAATACCAAACCTTTCGTGGATGCTTATATATGCATTCAAAAGCTACTTTTAAAATATTTTGGGTACAAAAATACATTGGAAAAATTGGGTATCAACAACATGCATGAAGATTTTATGAAGAAATTTCAAAGCAAGTGTATGGGGTTCCCTTCTCAAGCTAAATTTTGAAATTTGGGGGAAATAGGTTAGGGATTTTTACCTGCGAAATCAATAGTGAAGACAATGCACCAAGGATTTTCCAAGCTCCAATGATTTTGAAAGACTAGATGATGAAGAATTTACTTTCTCTCTCAAGAACCCTCTCTCACTCTCTCTTATTTTGATCAGAAGTGTATTAAAATAAGTGAGAAGGTGTTTTAATAAAAGGTGGGTCGGGTCTAAAATTTTAGAAAAATACCAGGCGAGCTCGATTTGCGACGCAATCTGCGATTGCAGAACTGACATGCGGTCCGCAAAATAGACCGCAGAATTGGCTCAAGTTTCAAACATCTCGGATTGGGAATGCAGTGAATATGCGGTCCGCATTCGAGTTATGCGGTCGCAGAATGCACCGCATAACTATCCTTCGAATTTTCTCAGGGACAATATGCGATCACTCTGCGGTTTAATTATGCAATTGTAGATTTGACCGCATTTTCAACATAAAAAATTGGTTGCTCTCTGATTCACTATGCGGTGGGAATGCGGTCCGCATAGCTGATCTGCGACCGCATTCAGGACCGCATTTTGACCATTTTCTGAAAAGATTTTGATTTCAAATTTTTAAGTTCAAAACAATAAAAAGAATCCGATCCATGTAGGTAGTTTCGACTCTATGAGTTGCTAACATCTGAGCACTCATTTCACGGGGCCTTACATCCTCCCCCGCTTAAGATCATTCGTCCTCGAATGAGGACTTGGGAACCAAATGAGTTTGAAAACATGATATGCAAGTTTCTACACTTTTATTAACTTTCAAGTTTGTTATAAAAAAATTTCGCCAGAGTTTCCTTTGTAATATGGACATAACCACATGTCAAAGAACCTCCAAAACATATTCCCGAGCATTACGACACAAACCTGCTACCTTTAAAACAGTTGTAAAACGCATAATCCTCACACTTGCACATATTCAACCTCTTGATACACTTTTAACCATTTGGCACACAACATATAATCAAATTAAGCATTAATCACCTGTACTATTAAAGCCATTTACCTATCACAAGGGTACGATACTGTTACTCATTTCAATACAATTCCTCCATGCAAAAACTAATCATTACACAATTAGAAACACTTTGATACACAGTCTCCATGCAAAATTAATTATTATTTCCATACATCACCTTACCATGGGAGCACAAAACTTTCATTACCAAAAAGGACTGCACATTGAGCAAATAGTTACAACACATAAACTTGGTTGGCACAACTTGGAGAAACTACAACAATAAAGCACTTGTAAAGAGAATGAATGATTCTTACACCTAATGGAACAAATCACTAGCTCTTCTAGGGACATGATTCGCACGATCATTTATGAACTTATTCAAATAGATAGGGGTATTTTATCTTCATCTCATCTTCCGCTTCCTATGTGGCTTCCTCGACTTGTTGGTTTCTCCACAACACCTTAACTGAAGCAATCTTCTTGTTCCGCAACTTTCGGACTTGCCTATCTAGAATAGCAACTGGAATCTCTTCATATGATAACTCTTCTGTAACCTTGATGTCCTCAACTGGCACAATTTTAGACGGATCACCCACAACTTTCCTCAACATGGATACATGAAAGACCGGGTGCAGTAAGGACATTTCAGGGGGCAATTCCAACCAATATGCAACTTGACCGATCTTTTGAGTGACTTGATAAGGCCCGATGTACCAAGGACTTAGTTATCCCTTCGTCCCAAAGCGCATGACTCTCGTCATAGGGGACACCCTCAAGAATACCCAATCTCCTTCTTGAAACTTCAATTCTCTTCGACGCACGTCTGCATAGGATTTCTGGAGACTTTGAGCAGTCTTCATCCTCTCCTGAATGACTCTTACCTTCTCCATGGCATGATGAACGAGATCTGGCCGTATTAATTCTGCTTCACCAACTTTAAACCACCCGATCGGGGACCTACACCTTCTTCCGTACAATGCTTCGAATGGGGCCATCTGGATGTTAGCATGGAAGCTGTTATTATAAGCAAAGTCTATAAGGGGCAGGTGATCATCCCAATTACCTTTGAAATCCAAGACACATGCCCGCAACATATCCTCGAGCGTCTGAATAGTTCGCTCTGCTTGGCCATCGGTCTGCGGATGAAAAGTTGTGCTAAGATTCACTTGAGTACCCAATCCTTGCTGAAATTTCCTCCAGAAGTTAGCTGTAAACTGAGCTCCTCGATCCGAAATGATAGAAAGTGGCGTACCATGAAGCCTCAATATCACCTTGATATACAACCGAGCATATTATTCTGCAGTATCGGTGGACTTGACCGGCAAAAAGTGAGTTGATTTGGTGAGCCTATCCACAATTACCAAAATTGAGTCGAACTTGTGCTGAGTACGAGGTAGTCCTATCACGAAGTCCATATTGATCATTTCCCACTTCCATATCGATATTTCTATAAGCTGAGTTAACCCAACCGGCGGTTGATGCTCGGCCTTCACTTGCTGGCAATTTGGACACTTAGAGACGAAGTCCACCACACTCTTCTTCATACCACTCCACCAATAGATATCCTTGAGATCGTGATACATCTTTGTAGAGCCTGGGTACACTGAATACCTGGAATGATGAGCCTCCGCCATTACCCTCTCTTGAAGATTATCCACATCCAGGACACATAACCTGTCATGGCACCGTAGTACACCATCATTGCTGCCGAGTGAAAATGCTAAAATTTTGTTACTTAGAGCTGCCTCCTTCAATTGTGCCAATGCTGGATCAACAAACTGCTTTTCTTTAGCCTCTGCCACAAGCGACGATTCTGCTATATTATGCACCATAAGTTCCTCCTTATTCATGGCTGAGATACAAACCCCAAGGCTAGCCAACTGATGCACCTCCCAAGCTAGGATCCTCTTATCCGCTCTCAAGTGAGCCAAGCTACCCATGGATTTCCGACTGAGGGCTTCGGCCACCACGTTCGCCTTCCCTTGATGATACAAGATGTCCATATCATAATCCTTAAGAAACTCCAACCATCGCCGCGGCCTCAAATTCAACTCTTTGTGCTTGAACAAATATTGGAGACTCTTGTGGTGTGAAAACACATCTACATGAACCCAATAAAGATAGTGTCGCCATATTTTCAAGGCGAACAAAACTGCTGCAAGCTCCAAATCATGTGTCGGATAATTCTTCTCGTGATTCTTGAGTTGCCTGGAAGTATATGCTACGACCTTCCCGTGCTGCATCAGAACACACCCTAAACCAACCTGGAGGCATCATAATGAACTACAAAACCCTCTGTGCCTTCAGACCACTGGAACTTGGCTGATTTCTGCGTCAATTTGGTCAAAGGAGAGGCGAGGGTGGAGAATCCCTCTACAAACCTCCGATAATACCCTGCTAACCCCGAAAAGCTAAAGATCTCCATCGGGGTCGTGGGCCTAGGCCAATCTTTCACCGCTGCAATCTTTTGGGGATCCACCCGAATCCCCTTACTGGAAACAACATGACCCAGAAAAGCGACGAACTCCAACCTAAATTCACATTTGGAAAACTTGGCATATAAATGGTGCTGATGAAGAGTCTGCAAAACCGCTCTGAGGTGACTGGCATGATCCTCCCTGCTCCGCGAATATACGAGGGTGTCGTCAATGAAAACAATCACAAATGAGTCTAAAAATGACTTGAAGACCCGATTCATAAGATCCATAAAAGCTGTCGAGGCATTGGTTAGCCCAAAAGACATGACCAAGAATTCAAAATGGCCATAACGCGTTCTGAAAGCGGTCTTAGGAATATCCTGCTCCTTGATCTTTAATTGATGGTACCTGGACCGCAAGTCATTTTTGGAGAAGAACCTTGCACCTTGCAATTGATCAAACAAATCATCTATCCGAGGCAAAGGGTACTTATTCTTGATGATGAATTTATTAAGCTGTCGATAATCGATACCATCCAAAGCGACCCATCCTTCTTTCTAACAAACAGAACCGGAGCACCCCATGGCGACACACTTGGCCGAATAAACCCCTTCTCCAATAGATCCTTCAATTGCTCTTTTAACTCTCGCAACTCTGCTGGCGCCATTCTGTACGGTGGAATAGATATTTGCTGGGTATCTGGCAATACATCAATCCTGAAATCAATCTCCTTATTTGGCGGGATTCCTGGAAGTCATCTGGAAATACCTCAAGAAACTCATTCGCAACTGGCACGGACTCGGGGGCAGGTACCTTTTGAGTAGTGTCCGCCACCCCGACAAAATGATAGATACACCCCTTCCTGGTCAACTTCGAAGCCTTGAGGTAGGAAATAAACCTACCCCTAGGCACAACGCCATTTCCCTTCCATCCAATAATCGGCTCATTAGGGAACTCAAGTCTCATGACCCTCGTCCGACAATCAAGTTTGGCAAAGAACGAATAGAGCCAATCCATCCCCATGATTACATCAAAATCCACCATCCCAAGCTCGATAAGGCCAGCCGTGGCAACATGACCACCTACCATAACAACACAATTCCTATAGATCTGCGCGACTGTAATAGAATCACCAACTGGAGTCGATACAGAGAATGGCTCAAGAAGCTGCTCGGGTTAAATCCCAAAACTCTAAGCAACAAATGGAGTGACATAGGACAAAGAAGACCCCGGATCAATAAGAGCATAGCAATAAAAGGTCTGAACAGATAAGATACCTGTGACAATATCTGGTGAAGCCTCAGCACTCTAACGACACTCAATGCATAAAACCTGCTGGGTCCGCCACTACCACGAGCTCCACCTATGGCTGCACCATTCCCTGCTGGGCTGGAAGGCACACTGATGACTTAACAAATAATGAAATGGATGGCTGAGCAAGTCCCATACCCGTACCCTGTCTGGTCGCACGACAGTCTCGCTTTATGTGACCTCTCACCTCATAATTGTAACACACTGGAGCATCCAAGTAACAGGCCTTTGCATGAAATCTCCCACACTTGGGACATATACCTCCCTGCTGCCGAGGTCTCATCCCCGAATGACTAAACTGGTGGGACCTCCTGTTGTCTGAACCTGGCCCCGAAGGGCTACTCTGCTGGTAACAGTGCACGAATGGCAGTGCACTAGCTGAGGACTTAGCATAAGACTGAGATGGTAATAATGACCCTCTCCTTGGAGCTAATCTCCTTAAGTGACCCATAGACCGGGCCCTGCTGCTACTCTCTCTGTCTGCCCGAATCTTCAACTTCCTGACCTCTGTGGCCTGAGCAAAACCCAAGATCTTCCCATAGTTCATCTCTGAATGCAAAGTCGTTGTAGCAGCCTCATTTACTACCAACGGACTGAGACCCTGAACGAATCACCGAATTCTAACCTCCGTAGTCAACACCAACTGAGGAGCATACTTGGAAAACCTCACGAACTCTATATGATACTCCCAAACACTCATGCTACCCTACTTAAGAACCTCAAACTCGGTTGCACGGGCTGACATGGTCTCGGCAGGCAAGAAGTGGTCCATAAAGGCATCTACGAATTCATCCCATCTAGCTTGAGGTCTCCCCTCCTCACGAGAATCCTCCCACATCTCAAACTACGAACGCGCAGCTCCCTTCACCCTGTATGAAGCCAATTCTACCCCTTCTATCTCTATAGCCTTCGTAATTCGAAGGGTCTTGTACATCTCATCAAGGAATTCTTGCGGATCGGCCTCTAGGTCTGTGCCTGGGAACTCTGGAGGATTCAATCGCAAAAACTGATGAACTCTGGAGCTGGAGGAATCTCCCTGTCCACTGGAGGACACAGTGGCATCATGAGAACTCTGGGCCTGGGCGGCCACTAACTGGGTCAACATATGAATATCTCCCCTAAGGTCTCCATTAGAAATCTCGGGATCGGAAGCTGGAGCAACATCAAGATTAAGAGCATTAACAGGAGGGATAGTACCACCCTCGGCCGCTGCTGGAACATGATTGCTTGTATCAGGAACGGATGGAGCAGGCAAATTCAGAACTGGGGAATCACTCTCACCCACGGCAGTCAGCACATGATCCACAACTGCACTGGAAGTAGCGTTGGCCCCTGGGCCGAGTCTAGCTTTCTTCTTGGGTGCCATTACTAAAAATTTGAAATAAAGCGCGAATTAGACACAACATCACTTCACCGCACGAACTTGGAATAACAAAGAAGAGGGTAGTTTTTCCTAATTGCCCGTGTAGCCCCCAATTTATAGATATGGTCGACAACACACCGATAAGAAAGGGATCTACTAGGCATGGCTCCCAGACATCCTAGGACTCCTTTAAAACCTTAAGCTCTGATACCAAGTTTGTCACGCCCCAAATACGAGGTGCATGACCGGCACTCAACCGGGTATCCCCAGTCGAGTGGACCTGGGTGCCTCTCCTATTTCCCACGCGTTACCCCTCATTATTTAATGATAATGAACCAAAAGATGCCAAATTTGCAATTGAAAGAACACATGATTTTTCTTATATAAACACACATTATTATTAACAGGGAACGTCTTTTACAAAAAATACATTATGATTAACAGGGAACGTGGTAAACAAGTTTACAGTGCCCAAGCCATACACCTCTATACATAAGTTCTAGCCCATATACCACTATCTACGGAGCCTTTAAGATAAAGATAATACCAAACTTTCCGGCGACAAGGCCCCGACTATACCTTTACAAAAGGACAAAAGAGTCCAAAATACAACAACATAGGTGGCATGAGCCACACAAGGCCTCAGAAGGAAAGGGGCTCACCAACAAGAATATCGCTGATAGAGAGGAGGAGGAGCTACGAACGATGGATTGGAGTGCCTGCCACGGATCCACCTACAATCATAACACGAATGTAGCGCCCTCGGCAAAAGGGACGTCAGTACATTTGAATTGTACTGGCATATATGAACAAACTCTGTCCCAAGTAAACTCAAGCCAAATTTCATATACAAGTATAGAAATGAACAACAATAGTACAAGTACAACCATGGAGCAACAACCAAACATGTAACAACAGATGATTCAAGTAGTCAAACAAAGGGGAAATCAGTGCCCCACAGGTTACAAACTCTCTTATCCTCTCCTTTTACAATTCCACATTTATCATTTCATGATTAATATTCATATCAATAGTGATATTGGATCACATTTTCCACCCCTATTGCCTCGTCCACCCTTATTACCTCGGCCACCATTATCACCCAAACCCACACCTTATCACACCGTGTTGTGTCGCACAACCCGACCTTGCCTGACAGTTTTCAATTCACAACAAACAGCACAACAACAATACAAGAAATCAACTATGGCACATTGTTAAAATAGATCCACAACAACGATAATGAAATCCCACAACTAGAAACAACAATTTCCTCATGTTCATCAAATTGGAACACAATTTGGATTATCACAACAGTTGTTCACAACTAATCACACACGTTGTTCCACATTATTTCCATTTCCACTGTTCCACATTGTTTCCATTTCCACGGTTCCACATTATTTCCATTTCAAATTTCTTCCAAACTACAAGTTCCACAACTTTCACCACAAAGTGTTACCACACAATTATACAACATAAAAGCTTCACAATGATTCCTACAAGAATATCAACTATCAACAATTTCACGACTAACACAGGGCGATTTCACAAGAATCACAGTTAGCCATACATACCTGGAGTTGATTATTCCCTATTAAACCTCTAGTACAATTCTCCAAGATATCAAGAAGTCAATCTAGTTCATGAGCAACACTTAGGTTTTTAGAAATTTAAACTCATAGTTACTACCATATTCCCTTTTTACAAGATTTTAGAGTTTTGAATACATGCATGAAGATTTTATGAAGAAATTTCAAAGCAAGTGTATGTGGTTCCCTTCCCAAGCCAAATTTGGGGGAAATGGGTTAGGGATTTTACCTGAGAAATCAATAGAGAAGACAATGCACCAAGGATTTTCTATGCTCCAATTATTTTGAAAGACTAGATGATAAAGAATTCACTTTCTCTCTCAAGAACCCTCTCTCACTTTCTCTTAGTTTGACCAGAAGTGTGTTAAAAATGAGGGAGAAGGCGCTTTAATAAAAGATGGGTCGGGTCTAAATTATAAAAAAATACCAGGCAAGCTCGATCTATGACGCAATCTGCGGTCGCAGAACAGACATGCGGTCCGCAGAATGGACCGTAGAATTGGCTCAAGTTTCAAACCTCTTGGGTTGGGAATACGGTGAATATGCAGTCCGCATTCGAGTTCTGCGGTCACAGAATGCACCGCAGAACTGACCCTCGAATTTTCTCAGGGACAATATGCGATCACTCTGTCGTCCGCATATTGATTATGCGATTGCAGATTTGACTGCATTGTCAACAGCAAAAATTGGTTGCTCTCTGATTCACTCTACCGTAGGAATGTGGTCCGCATAGCTGATCTACAACCACATTCTGGACCGTATTTTGACCATTTTTTTTAAAAAAATTTAATTTCACATTTTTAAGTTGAAAACAGTAAAAAGGATCAGATACATGTAGGTAGACTCGACTCTATGAGCTGCTAACATCTGAGCACTCATTTCACGGGGCCAGACAGGAGCAGAGCCTAGAAAGCCCTCGCAGACGGTCATGATGATCCGTTCTATTGAAGCCAAGGATAAAGCAAAGGCAGTTGAGGTAAGGCTAGCAATTCAAGCAGAAGAGATAAAAGACAAGCCGGTGGTGGTAATGGGGAAAGGACCATTTCTTGATGCAAAAGGCCAGAGCCAGCCAAGTTAGTGGTACCAGGGGCATCATCTGCGCCCGTGGTAATTGTGAAAGGGGCATACGTAGAACCGGTCATCATAAAGCTGGTAGTCCAATTACCCATGGCTAATAGCAAAGCTGTGCCGTGGAAATATGAGAAGGTAGTAGTGACATACAAAGGAAAGGAAATTGAGGAAGAAAGTTGTGAGGCACTAGGATTAACTCGGGCAGGACACTATTTTGCTCCCAAAGAGCTAGGGAAAGCCAGGGCCACAAAAGACAATGCAACACTAGTCTAGAAGGTTGTGACAGAAGAAGAGGCGGAGGAATTTCTGAAAAAGATGAAAGCACAGGATTATTCCATTGTGGAACAATTGAGAAAAACTTTGATTAAGATCTTATTGTTATCATTACTGTTCCACTCGGATGAACATTGCAGGGCTTTGATGAAGATATTAAATGAAGCTCATGTGCCCGACAAAAGTTCAGTCAACCATCTGGAGACAATTGCCAACAAGATCATTGAGATGAACAGGATAACATTTTTTTATGATGAATTGCCCATGTAGGGCACAGAACACAACAAAGCTTTCTATTTGACGGTCAAGTGTGAAGATTCAAAAGTTACTCGAGTGTTGATCGATAACGAGTCTAGTGACAATATTTGTCCATTGCTGACGCTAAACCAGTTGAAGATTAATGATGATAGGATCCACAAAAATAGTGTTTGTGTTCGAGGGTTCGACGGAGGAGGACCAGACACGGTGGGGATATTATCCTTGAGTGACTATTGGCCTAGTCGAGTTCACTATGGAGTTTCAGGTGTTGAACGCTGCAGTATCTTATAATCTGTTGTTGGGTAGCCCATGGATCCATGTATCCAAGGCAGTGCCTTCCACATTGCACCAAATGGTCAAGTTCGAGTGGGACAGACAAGAAATCGTGTTACATGAGGAAGATCCCACATGCGCTATAAGTGACAACATTGTGCTCTTTATAGAAACTGAGGATGATAAGGGCCATGATTTTATTAGGTCTTCGACACGATTCTGGTGATCCGAGTGCCAGAGGGTAAAAGCATTCAACGTCCCAACGTAGCAGCTGCGACCGTCATGGTGGTTTCAGAGATGTTGGTTAATAGGTTCGTACCAGGGAAAGGTCTGGATGCTAAGCTTTAGGGTATTGTTCAACTTGTTTCCTTGCCCAAGAATTTGGACACCTTCGGGTTAGGGTTCAAGCCAACAGCAGCAGATGTCAGAAGGGCTCGTAAGTTGAAAAAGAAGGCTTGGGTTCTTCCCATACCGATTCCACGCCTGTCCAGGTCCTTCGTCAGGCCGGGTGTCAAAAAGCAGCTATTGACAAAGGTGTCAGGTCCACTGATTGGTGCAGAGGGGAACTTGGATAAAGTGTTCCAGAAGGTATTTCCTGAGGTGAACATGGTTGAGGCAGGGGAAGGGTCAATCAAAGTAGATATCCAATACATCGGACCACGTGCTAATATTAACAATTGAGAAGCTATTCCTCTTCCAGTTTGGAGGGAGTCGTGGTAGTGGGTTTTGTTTTCCTTTTGTTCAACTGGATTTCCACAGTTTGTAATTCAGTTACTATGTTGCGTCCGTTTGGATGAGTTAAAACCCTATTACCTTTACATTTAATGAAATGCAATTTTCTCGTTTCTGTATTCCTAATTTTGTTTTCGTTTTTCTTTCTTTCTTTTCTATTCTGTACAGTTCTTTTTATGTTGAAATCAATGACATGACATGTATGAGGAATCTTCGGCCCAATTTTATAAGCCAATCTAACTCAGAAATAATAATACAAGAAATCGAGTGTGATGACGAAGTGGAATGTGATGATGATGAGGCCTATGAGAAAATTAGTAAGGAATTATGTCATTTTGAAGAAAAGCCCAAACCTAACCTAAATGACACAAAAGCAGTTAATCTAGAGGACCAAGATAATGTGCGGGAAACCAAAGTAAATGTTCATCTGGAGCCACAACTCAAGGAGGAGATAATTAAAGAATTGTTTGAATACAAGGATGTTTTTGCATGGTCGTACGATGATATGCCGGGTCTAAGCACCGATTTAGTGGTTGCCCACTGATTCGGCACTCCCTCCTGTCAAGCAGAAGTTGAGAAAGATCAAGATAGACATAAGTGTGAAAATCAAAGAAGAGATTACCAAGCAGTTCGATGCAAGGGTCATTCGGGTTACACGTTATCCCACTTGGTTAGCTAATGTTGTGTCGGTGCCTAAGAAATATGGAAAGACTAGAGTGTCTGTCAATTATCGAGATCTTAACAAGGCGAGTTCGAAAGACAACTTTCCATTGCCAAACCTTCACATACTGATTGACAATTGTGCCAAACATGATATTGGTTCTTTTGTGGATTGTTACGAGGGTTATCATCAGATTCTAATGGATGAGGAAGATGCATAAAAGACGGCATTCATCATGCCGTGGGGAACGTACTGCTATCGGGGTCATGCCATTCAGTTTGAAAAATTCTTAGGCAACCTATATGAGGGCCATGACAACAATATTCCATGATATAATACATAAGGAAATTGAGGTGTACATGGATGATGCGATCGTGAAGTCTAGACAGCAATTCGACCATGCCAGGGATTTGAGAAAGTTCTTTCAAAGGCTTCGCAGGTACAATCTTAAGCTCAATCCTGCAAAATATGCTTTCAGGGTGCCGTCTGGGAAGTTTTTGGGGTTCATAGTCAGTTGTCAGAGTATTGAGTTAGACCCGTCGAAGATCAAATCTATTCAGGAATTGCCGCCTCCAAGAAACAAACTGAGATGATGAGTTTATTGGGAAGATTGAATTACATCAGTAGGTTCATTGCTCAGCTCATGACAACTTGTGAGTCGATTTTCAAATTGTTAAAGAAAGACAATGCAGTCAAATGGGCTGATGAATGTCAAGAGGCTTTCGATAAGATAAAAGGGTATTTGTCGAACCCACCCGTGTTGGTCCCGCCAGAACCAGGGAGGCCTTTGATTCTATATCTGACGGTTTTGGATAATTCATTCAAATGTGTCCTGGGGCAACATGATGTTACAGGAAGAAAGGAGCAGGCTATCTATTATCTCAGCAAGAAGTTCACATCTTACGAGATCAAGTGTACTCATCTAGAGAGGACGTGTTGCGCCCTAACTTGGGTGGCACAGAAGTTGAAATATTATTTGTCGTCCTACACAACTTACCTCATATCTCGCTTGGACCCATTGAAGTATGGTTTTCATAAGGCTATGCCACTAGGAGGCTTGCAAAGTGGCAGATCCTGCTTACAGAGTTCGACATTACCTATGTGACACGAACTGCAATGAAAGCACAGGCATTAGCTGATCATTTTGATGAAAATTCAGTCAATGAAGATGATGAACCTTTAAAAACTTATTTCCTTGATGAAGAGGTGATGCACATTGAAGGATTGGAACAAGTTGAGAAGACAATATGGAAGCTCTTCTTTGATGCGGCTGAAAATATGAAAGGCGTGGGAATCGGAGTGGTACTCATTTCTGAAACAGGTCAGCACTACCCTGTTACAGCCCAGCTTCATTTCTATTGCACGAACAACATGGCAGAATATGAGGCGTGCATCTTGGGACTAATATTAGTTGTAGATATGGGTGTCCGGGAAGTCTTGGTCATGGGTGACTCGGACCTACTGGTACATCAAATTCAAGAAGAATGGGAAATGCGGGATCTAAAGCGTATACCATACCGACAATGTTTGCATGAACTTTGTCAACGGTTCCATTCTGTAGAGTTCAGGCACATTCCAAGGATTCATAATGAGATTGCCGATGCTTTGGCCACTCTGGCGTCAATGTTACATCATCCGGACAAGGCTTATGTGGACCCATTACAGATTCAGGTCCGTGATCAGCATGCCTATTATAATATGGTAGAAGAGGAACTCGACGACGAGCCATGGTTTCATGACATCATGGAATATATCAGAATGGGGTCATACCTGGTACAGGCCACTGGTGATCAGAAAAGAGCGATTCTGCAATTGGCAAGCGGGTTTTTCCTTAGTGGAGGAGTACTATATAAAAGAACCCCAGATCTTGGGCTTTTGAGGTGCATGGATGCAAGGCAAGACACATCTATCATGACTGAGGTACATTCGGGAGTCTGTGGACCGCATATGAGCGGATATGTTTTGGCGAAAAAAGATCCTACGGGCAGGTTACTATTGGCTTACTATGCAGCGGGATTGTATCAGTTTTGTGCGTAAATGCCATCAGTGCCAAGTGCATGGGGATTTGATTCATTTCCCACCATCAAAGCTACATACGATGTCCGCACCATGGCCTTTTGTCGCATGGGACATGGATGTTATTGGGCCAATCGAACCGATAGGGGCAAACGGGCACATGTTCATTTTGGTAGCTATAGACTATTTTACCAAGTGGATACAGGCTAAGACTTTCAAGTCTATAACCAAGAAAGCTGTGGTGGATTTTGTGCATGCGAATATTATCTGTCGATTTGGGATACCGAAAGTGATCATTATAGACAATGGGGCAAACCTCAATAGTCATTTGCTGAAGGAAACATGTGAGTAGTTCAATATTATCTATAGACATTCTACTCCATATCGCCCTAAAGCAAATGATGTGGTTGAGGCAGCAGATAAGAATATAAAGAAAATATTGCGGAAGATGGTAAAAGGTTCGATACAGTGGCATGAAACGTTGCCTTTTGCTTTGTTGGGGTACCGCACCACCGTTTGTACTTCCGTGGGGGTGACTCCTTATTCATTGGTGTACGGCACCGAGGCAGTAATACCTGAAAAGGTGGAAATCCCGTCGTTGTGAATCATTGCGGAGGCTGAGATTGATGACGATGGATGGGTAAAAAGTCGCCTTGAGCAGTTAAGTTTGATTGACGAAAAGAGATTGGCATCAGTGTGTGTACCAACGAAGAATGGCAAGAACATACAACAAGAAAGTGCGCTCGAGGAAATTCGAAGTCAGACAGTTAGTACTGAGGCAAATTTTGCCTCATTGGGCCGAAGAAAAAGGAAAATTTGCCCCAAATTGGCAGGGGCCATTTGTAGTAACCAGAGTCTTGTATAGTGGTGCACTGTATTTGACAGACGTAGAAGGAAAATGTGTAGAAATGGCCATCAATGTCAATGCGATCAAGAGATATTATGTGTGATTTCTTTACTTCTGAATGTATCTGTTTGTATTTGGCATATTTTAAAGATTGAAATGACGAAGGAGTTTTGTTCTGCTATCCAAACACTTTTATCCCTTGTCTCCTTTGAGCCTTACTTATTTTTCATACCCCTCTTTCGGAATCAACGGCACTATCAAGAAACACAGGTGCCGAACATAAAAGAAAGAAAAGAAGAGTAAAGAAGAAAGAAAAAAGAAAATGAAAAGTAAAAGGAAAAAAAGAAGAGGAAGAAAATTAATGAAAAAGAGAAAGAAAAGAAAAGAAAAAGGGAAAGAAAAGAAAAAAAACGAAAAAAAAAGTGAAAGAAAAGAAGAGAAAAAGAAGATGAAAAGAAAGAAAAAAAACACAACAAGAAAGGTAATTATGATAGAATGAACTACGTTTGACTTGATCCCGAAAGGGTACGTAGGCAGCCTCTCCGAGGTCAGTCACACCAAAATAAAAATCCAAAGGTCCCCAAGCGAGAAACTGGGGCAGAAGTTTGTAGTTTGTTGTGAGAAATTGCATTCCGAACTTTGTAGTTTTAACCCATTTTGAAATTTTTTTGAGCCTTTTATATCTTTCTTTCTAACACATCCAAAAGCCTACACTACAGTCCAAAGAAAGACCTTTTGGTCAGTTTTGAGATATGCCAAGTCGAGCAGGTAGCGGTAATTCGTGGCAGTGGCAACACTCCGGTTCAAAAGAACAAAAGATAAAAATGAGAGAGTCTTATTGGTGAAATGCCTCAGGGGCACCGTAAGGCGACGGGAGCTGAGAGAAAATAAAATGAGAGAGTCTTAGTGGTGAAAACCTTCACGGGCACCTTAAGGCGAAAATGAGATTAGAAATGGTAAACTAAGAAAGGTCTGTTGGTGAAACTGTTTTGAGGCAGTGTAGGATAGAAAGGGGTAAGGTTTGGTTGAAGTAATGAAGTGATGGAAATTCTAGGCAATGAGGTATGGTAACTGAAGGCTGTTTAGTTGGATCGGTTGGGCCGATTAGTCTGAAATGCATGTCATGATCATTGGTGCCAGCTGTTCCGGTTAGATAAGTTTGTTTTCTTTTTCCCTTTAACAGTTATCTGGTTTTGGATTCTTGTTATCCTTAACTCATAAAATCTTTGTATTTCATTCTCTTTTGGGGGCTTATTTGTATACAATGTTCTGATGTCAGTTTTGTTTAATTCAAAGGGGAAAGGATTTCAAAGCCCATTATCAGTTTCCAAAAATGGTAACGCATAATATGGTCAGAGCATGTCAACAACAATGTGATGTAAAGTGGAATAGGGAAGTCACCGGAAGTTTCATCGGCAAAATATTTGGGAAATGTTGTAGGAAATGTGAAGGTTTAGGCAAAAGGGCCGGAAAGTTGAAACAAAAGTATGGGTACAAAAGCACTAAGGTTGCCATAAATTAGGGAACGCGAAAGTCGGTCGGAAAGTCAGGCAATTTAGAGGAAGTCGGGCAATACAAAGCAAAGCAATGGAAGGACGGTGCAACAAGAATGCGATCAACTAATCACCATTTTTAAACTAACAAAATTTTCATTGATTGAGACAGGGGCAGAAAAATTGTTTGTCAAGAGGAATTCTCAGTGAGGGAAAAGCCGTCAGGCTCCCGCCTGGAGAACAGAGGCGTACAGTTCAAGTTTCAGAAGTCAGGAGCCCGCCTGGAGAATAGAGGTGTTAAATTTTTAAGTAGTTGAAGTCAAGAGCCCGCCTAAAGAATAGAGGTGTTAAATTTTTAAGTAGTTGAAGTCAGAAGCCCGCATGAGAATAGAGGTGTTAAATTTTTAAGTAGTTGAAGTCAGGAGCCCGCATGGAGAATTGAGGTGTTAAAGTTTTAAGTAGTTGAAGTCAGGAGCCCACCTGGAGAATAGAGGTGTTAAGTTTTTAAGTAGTTGAAGTCAGGAGCCCGCCTAGAGAATAGAGGTATTACAGTCAACTTTCGAAGTCAAGAGCCCGCCTGGAGAACAGAGGTATTACAGTCAAGTTTTGAAGTCAGGAGTCTACCTGGAGAACAGAGGTATTACAGTCAAGTTTTGAAGTCAGGAGCCCGCCTGGAAAACAGAGGAGCCCACCTGAAGAACAGAGGAATACATTCAAGTTCAAGTTTATTCAAGTTCAGCAATTTGGAGGGAAGGAACAACATCTCAGTGCACGATTTGAAGTAACAACATTGAGTTTCACCAAAGAAAACACAAGACAACAAGAGAGAATACAAGACAATAAGGAAGTACAAGATGCAAGTTTGAAGATTTTAGATAGGACCTTTCTAATTTATAGTTCATAGCTTAGGCTAGTTTCTTTTCATCTTTGACGTGGTGTAATAAGGAAGGTCATCAAGCAGTAGCAGCACCAAGCATAGTGAAATCACAGCTCTTGATAGTCCCAGCTACCAGACACTCTCGAACTACACCGACCTGATTCCTGTTTATCCCAGGATATGTAGGCAAGCTCTGTAGCAGGGTGCGGTCAAGTTTTTCGAAGATGCTTCATACGGAATATGTGAATGGGCAAAAATCCCCCATTTTCGCTCACTTGTCTTTGCGCAAAAATTCTTTGTGTTTTCAAGCAAAAAGGGACAGCTGTGAGCACGTGATTTTTGCCCTAAGCAAATTATTCTCAAAGATTCATACAAAATGATTTTTCTTTATTTTTACAATTTTTGTGCATTTTGGTATCATTTTCTGATAATTGTTGCATTTTATTTGTGCATTTAATTCATAAAATACGAAAATGTGCAATTTGCATTTAGGATTTAATTTTATTTCTTATTATTAATTAGGGGTCAATTTGTCATAGAACAAGGCATGAAAAATCACAAAACAATAGTTCAATTTAGCATTTATATCGTATTAATTGGAAATTGCCACAAAATAGTTTTAAAAGTAATTTTAGGACATTAATTAGCTTGGTTTAAAGTTTTATTTTTATTTTTACATCTTTATAAACTTCAGAAAATACAATATAAATTATAAAATTAAAAAAGGGGTTTAACTGAAAAGTAATTGAAAATTTAAAAAAAATAAGAAATAAACAATGAAAGAAGTTGCCCAAAATTGGACTTTTGGCCCAATTTATCGACCCAACCCGGCTCAGATGCCAGTCCGAAATGATGGTGTTTGGTGTCTTTTAATCATAGCCATCAGATCCTTCCATCCAATGACCCTGGTTCAATCCGGCCTTTTACATAAAACTGTCCAAATCCCTTCAGAAAGTCAGCGACCATATCTCTCTTCCTCGTACTCCCTGTATCTCCACCGGCGGAGCCGCCGCCAGTGAACATCACCTTTTCCGTTCAGCCCCAAATTAACGCCACCAACCCTCCTTGCTCTCCTCTCTCGTTCCCACCATTGTCGTCCCTCGAAACTCACCGGAGCTCCTCGAATCTTCGTCGGAAGATTTTCCAACCACGACACCACCTGTCCAAAATCCCACCAAAATCACACCATAGGACCACCTTGGCCTCTTCTACACAACGCCTATAGCCTCTTGCCTCGAATCTGGCCAGAAGTGCTTGAATATCCAATTCAATTTTTTCGGCCACAACCCTAAAGTGACCAAAGGACATGCAATTGATACCATAGGGTTCACGGGCTTCCCTCGTGAGTACTTGGTCATCAATAAAGCTCGAATATCACCGGAGATGGCCGGAAGTGAATTTTCGGTTAGCCAGATTTTTGTAAAAGTTGTTTCAGTATTAGTGAATTACTTTTCTTTGTGTAGTTCTCTTATTTTGTTGTTATTAATTTCCAGTTTAATGTGTGTTTATTTGTTGTCAATTCTCTTCTAAATTTTGTGTTTAACTGTTTTTTTGTTCATATATTAGTTAGTCTGCCTTAATTAGGATATTAACCGTCTTTCTATCTAACTTTCAATTTTAGTTTTTCTTTGATTAGTTCGTTGGCAATAACTCTTTGATCCATTATGTGGTTTTAATTCATTATAAGGCTTAATCCTGATTAATTAGTATTCGATGGTAGTTAGTTTATATTGGTTAATACTTTCGTGGGGATAATTAACAGACTTTGTTAATCTAGGTTGGTAATTTCTTCAGAAATAAAAGGGTAATTCCAGGGTAGTTTAGAAAATGGTAGAGGAAACTAGGACATTCTAGAAGGGGTTTAATTGGGAAATAAGAAATAGATAGTATAACTTAGGTGGCAAGTTAAAAGTTGTAGGACCGAATTGAAAATAACATAAGGACTAGGTTGCAAAGCCAAAAATCTGAAATGCCCTCCTCTAGGCCTATATAAAGGGCATTCTCATGCCTTGTAAAAGAAGTTTTGGAGCCTCAAAAAATCCCCAAATAGCATTCTCTAGTTCTAGATCTAGATTATAATTTCAGCATTCAAAATTCAACAAAAAAAGAGGAAAAAAAACCAAAATTTTTTTTTCACTGTTTCATTGCTATATTGTCCAGTAGTGTAGTTTTAGTTCCTATAAAATCAAAAACATATGTATTTCTTTATTCAAGGTTCAGCAAGTTTATTTGAAGGGTGTGTTTGAAGTTTGGGTTTGATTTGAAATCCATTTATTTGGTCAAGCTGTGTGTGGATGATTGTTGTTTTCTTCTGGGTTTTCAAACGATTTCTGGGCTGATTAAGCTGAAGCTAGTTGTGGTTGATTGCTGCTTATTGTTGTTTGTGCACTGCTGAGTATTCTCCTTCTTTGTTCTTCAATTTCCAGCTACATATCTATACATTTTCGGCTATTTGAAATGAAATGAAGGGAAAATAGAGGCTTCTATGTCATTTTGTGTTTAATAGCTAACTGAAACCACGATGGCTCAGTTATTCGATGACTTTGCTTGTGATGAATTTGATCTGTCTCCCTGATATGAAATGTTCGAAGAAAAATGAGCTATGTTGATATGAAATGAGAATTAGACAGGAGTAAACTTAGGCTGTGAGTTTGTACTTATTTGAATCTTATTGAATTGTGAAACTATAGGTCTATTTGGTACGTGCGGAAAAAAGCCAAATAAGATTGTTTCAGAAGTAGGTGGATTATTGTAACTAGAAAAAGGTTACTAAATTGTTTTAAGTCCATTTGAATGGCATGCTGTGCATTTGTGCTTTGAGATGCTTATGAACTAGTTCTAACATGCTATTGGTAATCACCCGTTCTTTGAATGAATTAACTCTATTAAACTTAACAGTTTTGGTGGATTGCTGCATTTGCCATTTGAAAATCCATGCTAGTTGAGGCAAAAGTAATTTCGGATTAGTAGAGTTTAGATCATTTGAATGAATTGATAGCCATTTCCTAGTTAGTTTAATATGTTTGTTCTTAATATGTCACCCCAAAATAGTGTTTAGTAGCCATTTCTCTGTTGCTTTGATTAAATCTTGTTGGGATTCGATTCATGAGAATGTGATGTGAGAGGTGGCCCAGTGCTTGGCATCGAGGCCCAAGGCCTTTGCATTCTGAGAAAAAGATAAATCAACAAGGTCATGATTTGTCCTTATCGGGATTCGATCCCGGGTGGAGAGGCCTTTGCTATTTGAGCCTCCTCTTATTCATGCCAGGCTTTATCGAATGGGCCATTTCTGAAGCCCATTATGTGGTTAACTTGTTGTTTGAGTTTGGATCACTGAGTTCAGTTCATAGTTCAATTCGCTGGTAATTAGTTTTTCCTCTTGTAGAGATAATCAATCAATAGCGAATCATAGACAGTCTTAAGTAAGCCTTTTAATAAATGTTGAGATGAGCCTCGCCAAACAAAACATAAATGTGGGGCCATCAATAGTGGTTCTATAAAATAATTAGAATTTAGGAAGCCTGATTAGTGAATTTCACGGCCTTACCCAAAATAACAATACGATAGTTACTTTAGGCGCGTGTTTAATAATATTACTTTCCTAAATTCGAGTGCGCATTGATGCGACCAAAATCCAAATCTCGATGAAGTCGAAATGTGTTGACCATCACGGGTGCATTGATTGCGACGGGGTTCAAAACGTGTTTTTACGACATCCTAATTCTTATAAAATAAATAATGATAGAAAAGATATTCATGAATTGAGACGAGCCTCACCGAACAAAATAAATGCGGGGCCCTCAATAAATGGTTATTAAATATGATTAGAATTTGGAGGGTCGTTTAGTGAATTTCAATGGCGTTTCCCAAAATAATATTACGTTAGAACCTTTAGGCGCGATTTAATTAATTTACTTCCTTAAACTCGGATACGCATTGATGCGACCCAAATCCAAATCTCGACGAAGTCAAAATGTGTTGACAACCACGGGTGCATTGATTGCGACGTGGTTCGAAACGCATTTTCACAAGGTCGCAATTCTTTTAAAATAAATAGTTAAATATAAAAAACGGTTTACGAATAAAAGGCACATAAGCAAGTATGTATTAAAATCAGATAAAATCAAATGCAACAGCTAAGCGATCGTGCTAGAACCACAAAACTCAGGAATGCCTAACACCTTCTCCTAGGTTAAGAAAATTTCTTACTCGGATTTCTGGTTTGCAGACTGTAACAGAGTCATGTTTTTACTCGATTCGCGATTCAACCGGTGACTTGGGACACCATTAATCTCTCAAGTGGCGACTCTGAATATTAATAAATAAATCCCGTTTCGATTGTCCTTTAATTTGAAAAACTCCTTTACGCCCTGCGGGGTATATAGTGAATAAGGAAGTGTGACATCCATAGCCCTTCGTAGTCCATTCACAGCATCACAAACCATCGGATAACTGATACTGAGCATGAAACATTTTTATATAAGTGAATAGGAAGAAATCAAAGATATAGGCACCAAGCTGAAATAAAATCGCACAATGAGGAAAGAAAGAAAGAAAGTTTCCTAGGTTCCATCTAGCCTCTCTGCCTCTCAAAGATAGGTATGGACATCATCATGCCGATCTGCAAAACTCTAGTAGACGCTTGCTCATGACTCATAGAACCTATGAACCTAGTATTTTGATACCAACTTGTCATGACCCAAAATTTACCTAGTCATGGTGGCACCTAATCCAACCTGCCAGATAATCCAAATAAGAATCATCACTCTTTTATTGAAATTAATAAGTGAAATAACTGAATTACTGAACAATAACCTAAGGATTGGTAGTACAAGTCATGAGCCTCTAAGACTCAGATTTATAAAGCTGGTATGAAAATAATACAACATATGTTTGAAGTATACATAAACAGAAATTAAGTCCTAAACTACCATGAACAAGGGTTAGCTTGAATCTTGGACATTGGAACGTCTTCAATGCTAGGCTTCATCTTCCATAGCTACGCAGCTCGAAGTACCGCGCGCATAGTCCAGAAGTTTATTATGAGTACAACCAATACTGTATACTCAATAAGTACTTTGATAAACCTCAGTAAAGCATGACGAGATTTAAGTCAAAAGATACTCACTCAACATCTTACATGTGCCATGATAACTAGAAGAGCAATACGAGGAAAAGATACGAATAATCATGTAGTAAATGAAATGAGAATACAAATAGAGAGGGCCCTAGAATATCGTCACGTCTCAGTCTCACAACACAATAGGATAATAGAAAATAATAAACAAGAATAACCATAATACGTCTTTTCTATTGCCGCGTACAACCTGGTCTCATACATAATATTATATTTGTTGTGGCGTGTAACCCGATCTCATATATATAATATTAATATCATTGGAACGTGACACCTAATCTCATATATCATATCAATATTACTGTAGCGTGCAACCCGATCCCATATATTATGTCAATACTGTTGCGGCGTGCAATCCGATCCCATCCATATATATCTTCTCCGTTGTGGCACACAACCCGGTCCCATATATATATGATAAGTTTATATGTAACTATTCAATAACAACCAAGCACAAGAAATTTACAACGTAATATCAAGAAAACTAACACGCAAAAATCAACTATGAATACAAACTCAACAAAAAAGATGAGCAACACGGCACCATAGAACTGTCTCCCACATACAAAGGCAAGACTTCCACAAAGCATACACACACACCAATCCAAAATTCACCCAATTCAGCTAGGAAAATAAGTGTAGAACATGAAACGGCAAAAGATGTACGTCAATTAGAAGCACACATCAAGTAGATGTAGGTAATAGGTGGAATCGTGTAACAAGTGGAGGCGTGTAGCAAGTTAGGACATGTAGTAAGTGAAGGTAGGTAGTAAGTAAAGGCATGTGACAGATCAAGCACCTAAAAAGTAAATCACGTGACAAATAGAGGCATGATCATGTACGGGCCAGTAACAAGTAAGGGTAGAAATTTGAGAAGAGGGGGGGGGGGGGGCATGTAGCAAAAGTAAATCAAGTAAAAACGTAGGGTAACCGTAACTGACAAGGTAGAAACATAGATATCACAATAACATGACAGATTGGGAACAGGAAGATAGTTATATAAATAGCATAAACAAGAAAGTAACATACAAAACCACAACATTAATAGGAACCCAAGTAGAGGACATGTAAGTGTAGGAACCCAAGTAGAGGACATGTAAGTGTTTAATGAACGAGTAATCATCACAGAAAAATCCAATCCTTCTCACACGTTAAAAACCAATTGGCCAATCTTACCTCACACTGTATGCATGCCAACATCATATCAAGTGCACAGAAGTAACCATCGTGCCAAACATAGCCCTGAGGCTCCAATCCTCATCTCTTATTACAGATAAAGAAGCTGAAGTAGCATGGTAATAATAGGTATAAATGGGTATTCATGATGCTATAGTCAATTAAGTATGTAAACAGTCCCGAAAATAACACATTAAATCCTTTTTCAAGATGCCATATGTTCTAACATGATTTCTAATACAGTTAATTGAGTATATTAGTCATAGAATCAAATAAGGCATAAGTCAAAGAATCACCAAGTTCATCAAAGCACAAAGAATGCATATAATTTCCCCCTCCCTAGGATGGAAGCCCTGGCATATGCATATACTTTTGTCACCTAGTATATGCATCACCCTCGCATGTAACAAATAATACCATTTAGAAGGAAATATTTTCTCAACAAAGCTAGGAAAGATAATTGCCTCAAATAAAGATACACTAGAAGCGCCATCCAGCACAAATCGACCTCCAAACGGCTCAAAACTAGCAAAATGTAACTCAAAATCATCGAATAATGTCATAGGAAGCAAACCCAAATGATAAAGGTCAAATTTTTAATCAAATACTCAAAGTCAACCAGTCGGGCCTCGAAATTCAATAAATCTCATAAATTTCAATAACCCGTTCGAATATGAGTCCAACCATACTAATTTCACTCAGATCTGACTCTGAATTGATATTCAAAACTTAATTATTCACTTTCGAAAAGTTTAGACAAAAATCTCCAATTTTTCTTTTAGATTCATCATTTAAATGCCAAAGTCGAATATGGAATCATGTAAAATAATCAAATCCGAGTAAAAAAATACTTACCCTAATCCATGTGGTTAAAATTCCCTCCAAAATTATCAAAAGCTGAGCTCCAAATCTCAAATTATGGTAAAATTGAGTTCCAAGTCCGAAATAGATCTTTATATAGTTGCTTCAAGTGAATCCTTCGCGATCGTAGGACCCACTTCGCGGTCGCGAATCAATAAGAATAACACTAACAATATACACTATGTATTCATGACTGCTCCCATGCGAACGCAATAACCACATATGCCTGACTTTAGCGAATGCATCGCCTCCGATGCGAACACAAATGGCAAAAAAACCTCGCTAAAATGTGATTGCGGCCAGCCTATGTGAACGCGAAGAACAAATAGCTCCACCTCATAAACAGCCTTCGCGGACGTGGTCCTTCACTCGTGAATGTGAACAAAAAAAAAACAAAAGCCCTAACTTCCTCTATATGATCGCAAAGCTCCGCATAAACACCCGCAATCAACAACTCCCAAAATATTGGAATGGTCCCAAACCACCCCAGACCTCACCCGAGCCTCTTGAAACCCTGTCCCAACATGCTAACAAGTCCCATAACATAATATATACCTACTTGAGGCCTCAAATTACACATAATAACATCAAAATGACGAATCGCACCTCAATTCGTTCTTAATAAACTTTTTCAAATTTTCAAATTCCAAACTTGCGCCAAACACGTCTAAACAACTCAAAATCACCTCAAATTTTGTGCACAAATTTCAAATGAAACAACTAACATATTCCAACTTTAGAAATAACAATCTGAACCCAATAATATCACAGTCAACTCTCAGTCAAACTTATGAACTTTTCAAACCTTCAAATTGCCAACATTCACCAAATAGTGCTAAGATATTCTAGAAATATCCAAATGCAAATATGGACATACGCCCAAGTCCAAATCGCCATCTAGACCTAACAAAACCATAAAAACTTTGATCCTAGGTCAAATTCACAAAATTTAAACTCGGACAACACTTCCAACTTAAAGCTTCTGAAATGAGAATCATTCTTCCAAATCAATCATGAACCACTCAAAAACCAAAAACAACAGTACACGCAAGTAAAATACACCATATGAAATTACTCATGACATCAAACTACCGAACTGAATACAAATGCTCAAAACGACCGGTCGAGTCGTTACATCTCTAACTCTTAAAACTCCACATGCTCATCTATTTCTTTTCAAGTCCATTCCCCCATCTCCTTCAAGCGTCAAGATAAATTTTCTTCTCTCTTCTCTCCACCTATATTGGTACTTTTATGTGTTATTTAGGTAGTTTTAGCGTAATTCTTCCAAAGCTAAGTAGAGTTTGTTTTCAAATTTTTAGTCTATTCCTCTTAGTTTAGGCCAAAATTATACTCTATTATTGTGGGATTTATTTAGTTCTTGTTATTAAGGATGATTTTTAGTTAGTATGAGTGATGTTTGAATATTATTAATGAACTTGCCTGTGGTGTGCTTTGTGGCAGAAATTGGTAATTTTTTGTGGAGTTTGGAGCATCTTGTGCGATTGCTAAATTGTAGTAATAGTAGTTTGGTTGATGTGGGCTTGTTTTGTTGATGGAAAACTATAGTGTGGTTCATGTCAAATTGAGCTTGAAATTGTAAACTTAAAATGATGCATACTACATGTTTTTAAAATTCCTTAATGATATGACGTGTAGTTTTATGAAGAAGTTGAATGATATATGCTCAGTGATGAATGATAATGAATGTTAAGTGTGAGCTCGGTAGACATGATCTATAATTTTCAATTTTGAAGAGTTAGCCCTGAGTGCTAATCGATTGTCCATCCCATGCTATTGTGATGCTAGTGCGAATTGAGTGGTTCCAAATTCATGGCATGCCTTGTGTAGAACTATTCTTAGTTTTGATTTTCGTGGCTAATATAGTGTAATTCATTATGTTGTTGTTATAGTAGAGTTAATGATGACTGGCTTGATTGGTTATTATGGGATAGTCTGAAACCCCAATATGTATTGTTGCCTGTGAACACGCCAAAGAAATAAGCGTGTGGTGGTTAAATCTGTTGGTTTTGTATATCATTCTATGTTATGGCAAATAGTGTTCGTTCTTGCGCAGGTCCAATGTCTCGCTAAGCTAGAAAGTGTACTAAAACTAGCTCCTCCTCAGTTGCCTCTACAAATCGTTGAATATCTTCATTGTTTCAGTCATTTGGACATATTATTATTATTTCAAGGGAATTATTACTTTAGTTTTAGTCGTTAGAGGCTCATGACTGTTGTTTGTGGTCATAAACTTTCATTAGCTATTTTCAGATAATTTTAATATAAGACCTATTCACATGCATTAAATATTAAAACTATAGCTACGTCGAAGATAATGGAGTTTCAACCAAACTTTTTAGGTCTACCCAAAAAAATGGGTTATTGAAAAATATCTTGAGTTAAATAGACAAAGATATATTTGTTATGAAATAATATAAAAGACAAGAACAATAATGCAAGAATAAGAGCAATAGAGAGAAGAGTAGAGAGAGTTCTTCTTATTGATACTTAGAGAATGTTAGGAGTTATTTTCAATGGTAGAGGGCACCTCTATTTATAGGGAGGAGGATAATTTAGCTACCAAGAATAGAACTCTAGAATCTCTCTAATTAAAGACATTCACCTTAAATAGAAGTGTATTTATAACACTCCCCCTTGAGTGTCTATTCAATGATGTGCCTCGTTAAAACCTTAAAACAAAACCCAATGGGAAAAATTAAAGTAAGGAAAAAGAGTACACATGTTTGAATATGCGCCTATTGGTTGCCTCGTTAAAAACCTCGCAAGGAAAACCCGGTGGGACAAAACCTTGTAAGGGAAAAAGAGTGCAACGCGCATTAACTCCCCCTGATAAGAACATCAATTTATGTCCTTAAGTCTTCACATCCCGATCTTGTGAACTAGCTTCTTGAAGGTTGACTTTGATAGAGATTTTGTGAACAAATCAGCCATATTATCGCTTGAACGAATCTGTTGAACATTGATATCACCATTCTTTTGAAGATCATGTGTGAAGAATAACTTTGGTGAAATATGCTTCGTTCTATCTCCTTTTATGAATCCTCCCTTCAATTGAGCTATACATGCTGCATTGTCTTCATACAAAGTTGTGGGTAGTTTATCACACTTCAAACCACATTTGTCTTGGATATGATGTATTATCGACCTTAACCACACACACTCCCGACTTGCTTCATGAATAGCAATTATCTCGGCATGATTAGATGAAGTAGCCACAATTGATTGCTTAGTTGATCGCCAAGATATGGCGGTTTCTCCACAGGTAAACACATAACCCGTTTGAGATCGAGCCTTGTGTGGGTCGGACAAATATCCAGCATCAGCATAACCAACAAGATCCAGGCTGCAATTCTTGCCATAAAATAAGCCCATATCGGTAGTTCCCTTTAGGTACCGCAATATGTGTTTGATCCCATTCCAATGTCTCCTCGTAGGAGCCGAGCTAAATCTTGCTAAGACATTAACTGAAAAGGATATGTCAGGTCTTGTAGTATTTGCAAGATACATTAGTGCGCCAATTGCGCTAAGATATGGTACTTCAGGACCAAGTAGCTCTTCATTCCTTTCTTGTGGTCAGAATGGATCTTTGTTCACATCAAGTGATCGAACAACCATCGGTGTACTTAAAGGATGTGCTTCATCCATGTAAAACCGTTTCAGTACCTTTTCTGTATAGGTAGATTGATGAACAAAAATTCCGTTTGCCAAATATTCAATTTGCAAACCAAGACATAGTTTAGTCTTTCCGAGATCTTTCATCTAGAATTCATCCTTTAGATAATCAATTGCCTTTTGGAGTTCTATAGGGGTTCCAATAAGGTTTATGTCATCGACATATACGGCAAGTACAACAAATTCCGATGTTGTTTTCTTTATAAAAACACACGGGCAAATGGCGTCATTTATATAGCCTTCTTTTAACAAGTACTCACTAAGACGATTATACCACATTCGTCCAGATTGCTTTAGACCATACAAGGATCTTTGCAATTTAATTGAGAATATTTCCCGAGATTTTGAATTATGCGCGTTTGGCATCTTGAGTCCATCGGGAATTTTCATGTATATCTCATTATCAAGTGAGCCATAAAGATAGGCAGTAACCACATCCATTAAGTGCATGTCAAGCTTTTCATGGACAGCAAAACTTATGAGATAACGAAAGGTTATCGCATCCATTACAGGCGAATATGTCTCTTCATAACGACACCAGGCCTTTGAGAAAAACCTTGTGCAACAAGGCGTGCCTTATATCTTTGTACCTCGTTTTTCTCATTTCTTTTGCGTACAAAGACCCATTTATAGCCGACAGGCTTAACACCATTAGGTGTTTCAACTATAGGGCCAAAAACTTCACGTTTTGCCAGCGAATTCAATTCTGATTGAATTGCTTCTTGCCACTTTGGCCAATCATGTCTTTTTCGACATTCTTCAACAGATTGAGGTTCGAGATCCTCACATTCTTGCATAATGCTAGATGCTACATTATAAGCAAAGGTATTATCCACCACAATATCCACTCGATTAATATTTGCCTCAATATTAATTGGATTTAGGGATAGTTCCGTATTTTCCAGAGTCTCGGGCTCAATGGATTCTTCATGAATCTCAGGATTTGTTAAATCATGAATTTCCTCATGAGATTCTTTCGTAGTGTCATCTCGATCGTTCTTTTTCCTCTTTCTAGGATTTCGATCTTTGGAACCTAATGGTCTGCCACGCTTCAGGCGTGCATTCGACTCATTGGTTATGACACTAGATGATTGTCCAACAGGGACATCAATACGGATTGGAACATTTTCCGCGGGAATGTGGGATTTCGTTATCCTTTTCAAGTCCGTAAATGCGTCAGGCATTTGATTTGCTATTCTTTGCAAATGGATAATCTTTTGTACCTCTCTTTCACAAATAGAGGTATGTGGATCAAGATGAGATAATGATGCATTTTTCCACAAAATTTCCCGTTTGGTTTCACCAACTTCTCCCCCTAATTTTGGGAAAATTGTCTCATCAAATCGACAGTCTGCAAATCGTGCAGTAAACAAGTCGCCTGTCAATGTTTCGAGGTAGCGAATGATGGAGGGCGATTCAAACCTAACATATATTCCTAACCTTCTTTGCGGACCCATTTTGGTGCGGGATGGCGGTGCTATAGGCACATATACTGCGCATCCAAAAATTCTTAAATGGGATATATTGGGTTCATGACCCAAAACCAATTGCAACGGGGAATACTTGTGGTAATTCGTCGGTCTGAGACGAATTAGCATTGCTGCATGTAAGATGGCGTGACCCCATACCGAAGTGGGCAGCCTCGTTCTCATAAGTAATGGCCTTGCAATCAACTGCAGGCGTTTAATTAACGATTCTGCAAGACCGTTTTGAGTGTGAACATGAGCTACAGAATGTTCAACTTTTATCCCGATTGATAAGCAATAATCATTAAATGCTTGGGATGTAAACTCAGCAGCATTATCCAGTCTAATGGACTTGATTGGATTATCTGGAAATTGTGCTCGTAGTCGAATTATTTGTGCCATTAATTTCGCAAACGCAAGGTTGCGTGATGACAACAGGCACACATGAGACCATCTACAGGATGCATCTATCAAGACCATGAAATACCTAAACGACCCACAAGGTGGGTGAATAGGTCCACAAATGTCCCCTTGTATACGTTCCAGAAACGTGGGTGACTCAGTCCCAACCTTTGTTGGTGATGGCCTGATAATCAACTTGCCTTGATAACACGAAGTGCAAGGATATTCATTATTCGAAAGAATTTTGAAATTCTTTAACGGATGCCCATATGAGCTTTCTATAATCCGTCTCATCATGATCGATCCTGGGTGTCCCAATCGATCATACCAAAGTACAAAAGGTATTGGAATCAGTAACCCTTTGGTTTACTGTTGAATGTGCCTCAATTGCACTAATTCTTGTCCAATACAGGCCACAAGATAAAGACGGGAATTTCTCAATAACCCTCTTTTGGCCGGAGACATTCTTTGTGATGACGAGATATTCAAGATTATCTTCATCCATTGTCTCAATATGATAGCCATTCCGGCGTACATCTTTAAAACTCAACAAGTTTCTCTTAGACTTGGAGGAGAACATTGCATTCTCTATGATTAACGTCGTGCCTTTGGGCAGAGTTACAATTGCTCTTCCGGAGCCTTCAATCAATTTACTACTTCCAGAGATTGTAGTAACGTTTGCCTTACACATATTTAGTTGAGAGAAATATTTCCTTTCTTTGAGTATTGTATGTGTAGTACATGAATCAACTAGGCAAATACTTTTACAGTTGGACGTTGATCCAAGTTCGCTTTGTGAGATATCCATATTTGCTATCCCATAGTTTGACATACAAAAGAGATACACGAACATAAGAATAAACAAGTTCAATTCTTTTGTGTCACATAATATTTTCAAAATCTGCTGCTAACAGTTGACTAACAAAAACAGATATGTTATCCATTATTTTGCAGTTTGAAAATTTCAGTTTAAACATTTTCTTCAAACAATCGATTGTTAAACACAAACAATCGATTGTTGAACATTGACAATCGATTGTTAAACACACAATCGATTATTTGCTATTTTGAAAAACTTCAGATCATACTATCTTAAGACAATCGATTGTTATGCATAGACAATCGATCGTTGGCTATTTTGAAAAATTCCAGATTACACTGTCTTAACGACAATCGATTGTTAGACAAGGACAATCGATTGTGGATGATTTTTGAAAAATTCCAGATTACACTGTCTCAACGACAATCGATTGTTAGACAAAGACAATCGATTGTTGATCAATTATTTTTTCAGCTTTAATGCAAAAATAGTAGATAATCGACTAGTTTTTCAGGCTAGTCGATTACCCCTACTGGAAAATAAAAATTTTATTGATATTTGAGCATATTGAAGATATTCTAAAGAACCACTGCTAACATTGCATCATGAACTAACTAATACGAGCTAATACTAATGACTATTAGTTTATTCACTAACTAATACAAATAAGTAGAATAAAATCAAATAACTCCATCTTCTTTCATCACGGATCCATCGCCGATTAGGTGGTCTATTTTCCCCTCGGGTTGCTCAAAGAAGTCTGCCACATCCAGGTGGGTGATGTCCGAGTTGTCGTCATAGACAAAATTTGTTTCAGGGCCTTTTCTCTTTCGAGATGCTTGATAAAGGTCAACCAAGTGTCTTGGTATACGGCAAGTCTTTGACCAGTGCCCTTTCCCACCGCAACGATAACATATAGTTTCTGAACCATTTGCCTTAGGATCTTCATGACCCCGTTTCTGCTTTCGGCGGTTATCTCTCCTTGGGGGTTGACGGACTTCATTGGAATTTCTTCCTTGTCTACGTCCCTGGCTATGACCCCGTTTACGACCATGACCATGGTCTTTTTCATGTTTGGCATAATGAGAGTGCACCTTATCTGCTTCAGGCAGTGGTATAGACCCAGTGGGTCGATTTTCATGATTTCTCATGAGCAGGTCATTATTTCGCTCAGTCACTAGTAGAAGAGAAATCAGTTCAGAGTACTTTGTAAAGCCTTTCTCTCTGTACTGTTGTTGCAGTACCATATTGGAGGCATGAAACGCTGTAAACGTTTTCTCAAGCATATCATAATCGGAGATATTATCCCCGCATAGCTTCAATTTAGAAGTAATTCTGAACATTGCAGAATTATATTCAGAAACGGACTTAAAGTCCTAGAGCCTCAGATGAGCCCAATCATATCGTGCTTGTGGCAGAGTGACCAACTTCAGGTTGTCATATCTCTCCTTTAAGCCGTTCCACAAGATGAGTGGATCCTTGACGGTGAGATATTCAATCTTCAAACCTTCATCAAGGTGATGGCGCAAGAAAATCAAGGCCTTCGCACAGTCTTGGGTGGATGCTTTTTCTCTATCTTTGATGGTGTCTCCGAGACCCATAGCATCTAAGTGGATTTCAGCATCCAACACCCATGTCATATAGTTCTTGCCCGAAATTTCAAGGGCAACGAACTTTCTTTTCGTAATGTCAGACATAATCGAAAATTAAATTAGGAAGAGGGAAATACCTTAGATTTTCCGAGAATGGTTCTTGAGACGGTAGAGTCTCGTGCTGATAACGTGTTATGAAATAATATAAAAGACAAGAACAATAATGCAAGAACAAGAGCAATAGAGAGAAGAGTAGAGAGAGTTCTTCTTATTGATACTTAGAGAATGTTAGGAGTTATTTACAATGGTAGAGGGCACCTCTATTTATAGGGAGGTGGATGATTTAGTTACCAAGAATAGAACTTTAGAATCTCTCTAATTAAAGATATTCACCTTAAATAGAAGTGTATTTATAACAATATTATTTTTTTGTTAATTGTAGCTTGAAATAAATGAAATTCTGGGCAGGTTGCCACAGATCTAGCTGGAAAAAGTGGATTTCAAAAAATGTGTGAGTAACTTAACAACAAATTCAGCAACCCACATTTACTCTTTTCCTTTCTGTAAAAGATTAAAGAAAGACATAAAAATCACTGACAATCGAATATTCATTTCTGTTATAAATAAAATTGTATTTTAGGTGAGTGTTTATAATTTAGAGAGCTTATTACTTTATGATTAAGTCAGTTCTATAAATATATGGCTTTTATCCCATTATAATTCATCCCAAAAATCAATATGAACTCTCTCCCTTTTCTCTACAATCTTTTATTGTTTTATTTCACGATATCAGCACGAGACTTTACCGTCTCAAGAAGTTTTTTAAGAAGACTAAGGAAATATGGATATATCACAAAGCAGATTTGGATTAAAGTTCAATTATAAAAATATTTGTTAAACTGATTCATGTACGAAACATACAATATTCAAATAGAAGAAATAATTTTCTCATTTAAATATGTGTAAGGTACATGTTACTACAATTTCTAGTAGTAGTAATCTAATTAAAGACTCTAGAACATCTACTATAACTCTGCCTTGGGGAATAATTCTTATTATAGATAATGCAATGTTCTCCTCTAAGTCCAGGAGGAACTTGTTGAGTCTTAAAGATATCAGCCAAAATGGATATCATATTGAGACAATAAATAAGAATAATCTTGAACATCTCATCGTTATCAAGTACGTCTCTAGCCAAAAAAGGGTTATTAAGAAGTTCTCACCTTTGTCTTGTGGCCTGTATTGGACAAGAATAAGTGCAATTGAGGCACATTCTATCATAAACTAAAAGGTTACTGAATTTAATACTTTTGTAATTTGGCATGATCGATTGGGACATCTTAGATCAATTATGATGAGACGAATTATAGAAAACTCAAATAGGCATCCATGAAAGAATTTTGAAAATTCCTTCAAAAAATAAATTTTCTTGCACTTTTTGTTATCAAGACAAGTTAATGATAAGGTCATCACCAACAAATCTCGGTATTGAGCCCCTGTGTTTTTGTAACGCATATAAGGGAGTATTTGTGGATTTATTCACCTAGTGAGTCGTTTAAATATTTTATGGTCTCAATAGATGCATCTTCTAGATGGTCTCATGTGTGACAATTATTAGTGTTTGCAAAATTGGAGGCACAAATAATTCGATTACGGGCACAGTTCCCCGACAATCCAATTAAGTCTGTTCAACATTTATCCCAAGCATTTAATGATTATTTCTTATCAATTGGGATAAAATTGGAACATCATGTAGCTCATGTTCACACTTAAAATTTCCTTGTAGAATCTTTGATTAAATGCATGCAATTGATAGCAAGACCATTACTCATGAAAATGAGGTTGTTCACTTCTGTTTGGGGTCATACTATTTTGCATACAACAATGCTAGTTCGTCTCAGACCGATAGATTATCTTAAATATTCCCAGCTGTAATTAATTTTGGGTCATGAACTTAATATGTCTCATTTAAGAATTTTTAATGCACAGTATATGTGGCTGTAGCACAACTATATCACACCAAGATATTTTATGTTTGAATCGCCTTTCATTATTCGCTACATCAAAATATTAACAGGAGATCAATTCACTGCTCGGTATGCATATTGGCAATTCGATGTGGTATTTTCTCCAAAATTAGGTGGAGAAAATTGTGAAACCAAACGAGAGATTTTGTGAAAAAATTCATCATTATCTTATCTTGATCCACGTGCCTTTATTTATAAAATAGAGGTTCAAAAGATTTTTTATTTGCAGAAAATAGAAAATCAAATGCCAGACGTATTTACGGATCTGAAAAAGATATAAAATTGCATATCCCTGTAGAGAACGTTCCAATCCATATTGATAATCCTATTTGACAATCTTCTAGTATCATAGTTAATGAGTCAAAAGTATGCCTAAAGCGTGACAGATCATTGGGTTCTAAGGATCGAAATCCTAGAAAAAGAAAAATAAATGATCAAGATGACACTACGAAAGAGTCTCGTAAACAAATCCATGATTTAACCAATCCTGAAATTCATGATGAAATCACTGACCGTGAGACTCAAGAAAATAAGGAACTATCAATAAATCCAACCGATAATGTGATGAATTTGAATCGGTTAGATATAATGGTGGACTATATCTTTGCATATATTATTCTAGCATTATGCAACGTAGGGAGGATCTTGAACCTCAATTTGTTGAAGAATATTGACAACGACGTGATTGGCCAAAATGATAAGAAGTAATCTAATCAAAGTTGAATTCACTGTAAAACGTGAAGTTTTGGACATGTAGTCATGTTAAGTTTGTTGGCTATAAGTGGGTCTTTGTACGCAAGAAAATTGAGGTATAAAGATATAATGCACGCTTTGCTGTATATGAATTTTCACAAAGCCTAGTGTCGATTCTAAAGAGATATGTTCACCTATTATGAATGCAATAAGATTTCATTATATTAATTAGTTTTGTTGTCCATGAAAAGTTTGGAATGTATTTAATGGATGTGGTTACAACCTACCTTTATGACTCACTTGATAATGAGATATACATGAAATTTTTTAAAGGATTTAGAATGCCAGATGCACATAATTCAATGTACCGGGAGATATTTTCGACCAAATTGTAAAAATCATTATATGGTGTAAATCAATCGAGACAAATAAGGTATAACCGCCTTAGTGAATATTTGTTAAAGGAAGTTTATATAAATGATATCATTTGTCCGTGTATTTTTATAAAGAAAATAACATCAAATTTTATTGTATATGCCCTATATGTTGATGGCATAAAACTTATTAGAACTCCTACAGAACTCCAAAAGGCAACTAATTATTTAAAAAAGAAATTCGAGATGAAAGATCTCGGAAAGACAAAATTATGTCTCCGTATGCAAATTAAACATTTGGCAAACAGAATTTTTGTTCATCAATCTGCCTACACAAAAAAGGTAGTGAAACAGTTTTACATGGATGGATCACATCCATTAAGTACTCATATGGTTGTTCGATCACGTGATGTGAATAAGGATCCGTTTCGACCTCAAGAAAAGAATGAAGAGATTCTTAGTCCTGAAGTTTCACATCTTAGTGAAATTGGTGCACTAATGTATCTTGCTAATACTACAGACCTGGTATAACTTTTTCAGTTAATGTCCTAGAAAGATATATGTCACGTCTTTAGCCTTTAACTAAGTACACGTGCAGAACTGGAAAACCCGCTCACGATCTTGCACAACTTGCTTACGTTCTTGCTATGCCAAGTCAATCTTACTAAATTAAAGATTGCTAAGGAATGGTACAACACTAGAGAATTTCCAAATGAAGCTTTTGTATTTTAGAGAAGTTGATTGTTTTGCTTGATAAATTATAAATGAATGTCCCCCTTTATATACTAGTTTTTTAGGGGCTAGTATATAAATATTAATTGTTATAAATCCCTTATTATTTACAAGTAAGTCCCTTCTCCAAAATTCTCTACATAACTAAAATTTTCTAGGGACTTTCCTAGCAAATCCATAGGTTTCTAGAGTCTTCCTAGGAAAACTTCTATATTTCTCTAGAACCTTCTCACAAGTGCTACTCTATTTCATATGTCAACTTCCACATGGTATTAATATATTCCAATGGAATCTATATGGCATGATAATGTGGTGATTCATGACAATCTCCCCCACCCAATTTTGTTCCGCCTTCGGCACAAAGCATCGACACGTATGCGCGCACCTCGCCTTTGGCATCGCTGGATATCTTTGTCCATTACCCATGATGTTTTATGGAGCGGTTCACCTTCCCATTTCACAAGGTATTGGTCACATTTCTTCTTACGTCATTTTTACTTTGAACATCTAGCAATTATGGCCTCGATCTTCCGCCCATCTGATGCCTCTCCTTGCTCTTGGCCTGAATCTTTCCATGACTCAACCAAGTCTAGAAGCTTCTCAAGAATTGGGTTTATGCTTGCACTCCCTATTTGGCTGCTCTCTGTGGTTCCAACTGTTGAAACACGTTCTCAAGTCGCTAAACTAAACGTGTGTTCATAACTGTAGGATTTGATGAATGACAAACCGACGTGAACGGAACATTGACATATGCCGAAGTCCAAGCACAAGAGAAACAAAGATCAAGATTTAGTAAAGCAACAAAGTTATACATGAGTCGCTCTATAATTGTGATCTTGATCCGATAATTGACTCAAGACTTGGCTTCTCTCGTAAAATCATTTTTATCAAACTATGCATTTTTAATTTAAAGCAAAATGATTTTCAAACATTTCATTTTAACCAAAATAATTTTTAAACATGTCTTTAAAATCTGGACAAAGATAATCGATTATGTACTTTATGATATTGGTTATATTAAGGCAGTGTACACCAGATTTTACAAAGCTGTTAGATAATCGATAATGTACCTTATGATAATCGATTATGTTAAGGCAGTGTACACCAGATTTTACAAAGCTGCAAGATAATCGATTATGTACCTTATGATAATCGATTATGTTAAGGTAGTGTTCACCAGATTTTACAAAGCTGAAAGATAATCGATTATGTACCTTATGATAATCGATTATGTTGAGGCAGTGTTCACTAGATTTTTCAAAGCTACAAGATAATCGATTATGTGCCTTAGACTAATCGATTATGTTGAGACAGTGAGCATCAGATTTTTCAAAGTAGCAAAATAATCGATTATGGCTTTTCTGATAATCGATTATATTAAAGACCGTTGCCAAAATATTTTCAAACGCTGAAAAATAATCGATTATGTATAATCAGACAATCGATTATGTTAAGCATAAAATCGGGAATTGATTTTTGAACGTTGTCAGGTAATCGATTATACGATTTGGATAATCGATTATTCTGCTTAAAATCTGGGATTGATTTTTGAACGTTGGCAGATAATCGATTACGCAGAATCAGATAATCGATTATCCTAGCACAAAATCAGTAATTTGTGAATGGCAATTAAGCAACGGTCTTGGGTGTTTTGAGCACTATAAATACAACTCAAAATCACTCTTCTAAGCACAACAACTGATTACATTCTTGCTAAAGCTTACATACTATCTTTGCAATCATTTTATATTCATTTCATAAGCTTTTGAGAGCCAAACTCTTGACGAAATTGTTGTGTTCTTGAGCGTATTTATTTACTCATATCTACTCTTCAAGAGAGTTCTGTTTAAGTGAGTGCTAAGTGTTTGTATACACTTGAAGGGATAGTCTAATCCCTTGTTGTAAGAAGGAAAAGTAGTTCCTTGGTTTGAAGTCTTGAGGTGCGGTATCCTCGAGCAGGTTGAAGTCTTGTAGAGTGTATATCTACAAGCAAGTGTAACGGTTTGTTAAGCACCCGTAAGCTTAACGAAGTTAGTGTAAAACTCGAGAGAGCCTCTCGGGGACTGGACTAACCACGTGTTGTGGTGAACCAGGATAAAATTCGGTGTGTTCTCTCATTATCTTTTTAATTACTGCACTTACGTTATTCCTGCAATTTTTAATTCCGCAATTTACATTATTTTTTATTATAACGCTATTCACCCCCCCCCCCCACCTCTAGCGTTAAGCGTATATTCTAACAATTGGTATCAGAGCCATACTCTCTGAAAGACTTAACAGTTTGAGAGAAACTTTACATGGCTTCTACTCGTAGTGTTTATACAGGACTAGGTGAAGGACAATGCTTCACAAGGCCACCACTTTTTGATGGCACCAACTACACTTACTGGAAGGAGAGAATGAGGATTTTTATACAATCAAACAACTTCCAATTGTGGAAAATTATCAAAAATGGAGAACTACAACCTACCAAAAAGGTTGGAGAAGAACTCGTTCCAAAAACGGAAGACGAATACGACGCGGATGATATCAAAAAGGTAGAGATCAATGCAAAGGCAATCAACATGATGTATTGTGCTATGAACCCCGATGACTATCGAAAAATATCATGTTGCACCACTGCCAAGCAAATGTGGGACAAATTAGAAATCACCTACGAAGGTACGGACCAGGTAAGGGAAGCTAAAATTGATTTCCTAACCCACGAATATGAATTGTTTCGCATGAAGGAAAACGAAAAGATAGATGACATGTTCGAACGATTCTCAAAATTCGTTAATGACCTACACGCCCTCAAAAAGACATTCACGGATAAAGAGCTTGTCCGGAAAATTCTACGAAGCCTCACTTCGGAATGGCGTTCCAAAGCCGACGCTATCCAAGAATCAATCGGCATCACCAACGTCACCATCGAGGGACTACGAGGTAATCTTAAAACTTATGAATCGACTATTCTTAACTCTCCTTTGGATGATCAAAGGAAAAGGAAGATTGCTCTCAAAGCATCAACTACTCAACCTCAAAACGAGGAGGAGTCAAGTGATGAAGATGTCGAGCTTGGACTCGTCATTAAGAAATTTCACAAGTTCATGCAAAAGAAGTATGAACGAAAAGGTAAGCAACAAGGCGACCAATTGAAGTGCTATGGATGCGGAGAAATCGGGCATATCAAATCAAATTATCCGAACATCAAAAAGGAGAAGAAACCATTCAAGAAACAAAGAGCATACATCTCTTGGGGAGGCGACTCCGGAGACGAATCAAGTGATGGAGAAGGAAACGAGACCGCAAACTTGTGTCTTATGGCACACGAAGAAAATCAAAATGAGGTATGTACTTCTTCTAAGAACTATTTCACTTTAGAAGAATTGCAAGATGCATTTGATGAGTTGTATAAAGAGTTTATTAGCGCTTCTAAATGTATAAAAGATTTAAGAAAACAATTTTCTTCAAAAGAAAAGGATTTTGAAAAACTTACTCTTGAAAATGAGAAATTAAAAGAGGAAAACAAGTTTTATGGCAAAAGAAGCGCCGATAAACCCGAAAGCTCAAATAAGGATTATACTTCTTGCAAATCTCTAAAGGAAGAAGTAGAAAGTCTTAGAAGCACTTTGCACAAATTCAATTCTTCACACAATAATCTCAATGAAGTGCTTGTAAATTTGAAATCCACTAAGCACGGTATAGGCTTCAAACACGAGCCAAAAGAAAAAGTTGAGTCCATTCCTAAACCACCTAAGACTCAACTTAGGCCAAACAAAATAAATGTCATCTCTCAACCTAGAAATTTCAATCCTAGAATTGCATCTCATTCTAGAACAAATGCTAGGAGGAATATTGGAATGTACAGACCACCTAGACAAGATTTTCGAAAACCTCATCAAAACTATATTTCTAAAAATGTAGTGAACACTAGAAGAAACGTTGGCATGTATAGACCACCTAGACAAGATTTTCGAAAACTACATCAAAACTATGTTTCTAGAAATAGAGTGAATAATTTTAGACCCCAAATTACTATCATCCTAGAAGAATGCACAATCCGAATGTCATTTGTCATTATTGCAATAAAATTGGACATATTGCTCCCGCATGCTTCACTAGACACAGACATTTCAGTGAAGGGCAATCATACCAATATGTTACACCTAACGCACAAGGACCCAAAATGGCTTGGGTACCAAAATCTCATTAATTTGTTTTGTAGGTGTGTTTGAAGGGATCAAGTGTACTTTGGTACCTTGATAGTGGATGCTCCAAACATATGACCGGGGATGCATCAAAATTCCTTCAACTAACACCCAAGGAAGGAGGAAATGTTATTTTTGGAGACAATAACAAAGGAAAGATTATCGGCATTGGATCGGTCGGTAAGGACGAATCCTCCTCCATCAAACATATTTTGCTTGTTAAAGGTCTCAAACATAATCTCTTGAGCATAAGTCAATTATGTGACAAGGGAAATCTTGTATTGTTTGACTCCGAAAAATGCTTAGTTATCCGTCGTAGTGATTTTAAAATTATTCTTCGTGGTTTTAGAATGGATAACATTTATATGGTTGATCTTGAAAATTCTTCATCAAGTTATGTGAATTGTCTTTTGAGTAAAGAAGACGACATGTGGTTATGGCATCGTAGAGTAGCTCATGTGAATATGAATCTTTAAAAAAACTAGTTTCACAAGATTTAGTACTTGGTCTTCCAAACATGAAATTTGAAAAAGACTCTATTTGTGATTCATGTCAAAAAGGGAAACAAACAAAGGCTTCTTTTAAATCCAAAAATGTTGTTTCAACCACTAGACCTTTACAACTTCTACACATGGACCTTTTCGGACCTTCTAGAATTAAAAGTCATGGTGGTAATCTTTATGCTTTTGTTATTGTTGATGACTATTCTAGATTTACATGGACGTAATTTCTTGCTCATAAAAGTAATGCCTTTCAAGCTTTTAAAAGTTTTCTTAAACGTGTTCAAAATGAAAAGGACACAACCGTCACTTCTATAAGAAGTGATCATGGGGGAGAGTTCGATCACAATCTATTCGCGGACTTTTGTGACGAACTCGGTATTGAACATACCTTTTCGGCTCCACGTACACCACAAAAAAATGGAGTGGTAGAACGTAAAAATCGATGTCTCGAAGAGATGGCTAGAACCATGCTCAATGAGACCGAAATTCCCAAATATTTTTGGGCGGATGCCGTGAGTACCGCAAGCTATGTTTTAAACAGAGCTATCATTAGACCGATACTCATGAAAACTCCCTATGAACTCTATAAGGGAAGGAAACCAAATCTTTCCCATCTTAGAGTCTTCGGTTGTAAATGTTTTATTCATAACAACGGAAAAGATAACTTGGGAAAATTTGATGCGAAATCCGATGAAGGAATTTTTCTTGGTTACTCATCACGTAGCAAAGCATATAGAGTGTTTAATAATCGAACTAAAACTGTTGAGGAATCTCCTCATGTAGTATTTTGTGAAAATGATGCTCGCTTGGCGAGAAAGGATTCTTGTGTTGATCTTGCAGATGCTTTAAAGAAAATCAATCTTCAAGACGAGGTAAAAAAGGAGGATCCAAAGGAAGTTCAAGATGAAGTCATGGAACAACCTTCGGAAGAAGTACCACCACAAGAAGAAGAATCAATGATGCCTAAGGCTTGGAGGACGTCTAAAGACCATCCACTTGACCAGGTAATTGGCAACATCGAGAAAGGGGTAAGTACACGAAACCTTCTTAAAGAATCCTATTCTTCACTCAAGAACAAAACACATAGAAATTAGACATCACTTTATAGGAGATCACGTTCTCAAGGGCGATGTCGAAATTGAATTTGTTAAAACCAAAAATCAATTGGCTGACATCTCTACAAAGCCTTTAGAGAAAGAGTCCTTCTTCTGAATTCGTAGTGAACTCGGGATTCTTGACTCCACGTTGATCTAATTCATGTATTGCATTTTTATGTTTTAACGATTACTAACTTGAGCGTCGGAGGCGCCTAATTCTTTTTTGCAGGTATCGCCCGAAAGACAGGGGGAATTGTCAGACACTGGTGCAGAATAATCAATTTCTCTAAAGTCAATAATCGATTATTCCCCATTTATGTTTTATGTATATTATGCTGGAAAATTGACATAATCGATTACAATCGATTATCTAACAGTTTTGGCTTTGCAGGATTTTAGCTGTTAAATATAAAAATCGATTATCTCATATCCCTAATCGATTTTGCTGACATTTATTTTCAGGGTTAAGTCACTGGATGACAATAATCGATTACTTAAAACAGTATAATCGATTTTTCTATTACCGTCTCGGATGTCCGTTACTACATTTCCTAAAATAATCGATTATCTCAAAAGCATAATCAATTATTCCCCGAGCCAATGAATAATGTCTTGTCTCTTTGTTTTTCTAGTTTGCATAATATTCTGTCTCTTCTTTTCATGTATTTGCAATATTGTTTAATCAATAAAGAGTTAGTTATTTTTTGCTAATGTCAAAAGGGGGAAGATATGGGCTATGCACACTTATACATATTGGCATAAATTAAGGGGGAATTCATAACTTGAGGGGGAAATCGTTGCATATCCATATACTTGTCTTGGATCGTCATTATGAATTTATTAATATGCATATCCCGGTATTGGTTTGCCGTTATCAAAAAGGGGGAAATTGTTGAAACACGTTCTCAAGTCGCTAAACTAAACGTGTGTTCATATTTGTAGGTTTTGATGAATGACAAACCGACGTGAACAGAACATTGACATATGCCGAAGTCCAAGCACAAGAGAAACAAAGATCAAGATTTAGTAAAGCAACAAAGTTATACATGAGTCGCTCTATAATTGTGATCTTGATCCGACAATTGACTCAAGACTTGGCTTCTCTCGTAAAATCATTTTTATCAAACTATGCATTTTTAATTTAAAGCAAAATGATTTTCAAACATTTCATTTTAACCAAAATGATTTTTAAACATGTCTTTAAAATCTGGACAAAGATAATCAATTATGTACTTTATGATAATCGATTATATTAAGGCAGTGTACACCAGATTTTACAAAACTGTAAGATAATCGATTATGTACCTTATGATAATCGATTATGTTAAGGCAGTGTACACCAGATTTTACAAAGCTGCAAGATAATCGATTATGTACCTTATGATAATCGATTATGTTGAGGCAGTGTTCACAAGATTTTTCAAAGCTACAAGATAATCGATTATGTGCCTTACACTAATCGATTATGTTGAGACAGTGAGCATCAGATTTTTCAAAGCTACAAGATAATCGATTATGTGCCTTACACTAATCGATTATGTTGAGACAGTGAGCATCAGATTTTTCAAAGTAGTAAAATAATCGATTATGGCTTTTCTGATAATCGATTATATTAAAGACCGTTGCCAAAATATTTTCAAACGCTGAAAAATAATCGATTATGTATAATCAGACAATCGATTATGTTAAGCATAAAATAGGGAATTGATTTTTGAACGTTGTCAGGTAATCGATTATACGATTTGGATAATCGATTATTCTGCTTAAAATCTGGGATTGATTTTTGAACGTTAGCAGATAATCGATTATGCAGAATCAGATAATCGATTATCCTAGCACAAAATCAGCAATTTGTGATTGGCAATTAAGCAACGGTCTTGGGTGTTTTGAGCACTATAAATACAACTCAAAATCACTCTTCTAAGCACAACAACTGATTACATTCTTGCTAAAGCTTACATACTATCTTTGCAATCATTTTATATTCATTTCATAAGCTTTTGAGAGCCAAACTCTTGACAAAATTGTTGTGTTCTTGAGCGTATTTATTTACTCATATCTACTCTTCAAGAGAGTTCTGTTTAAGTGAGTGCTAAGTGTTTGTATACACTTGAAGGGATAGTCTAATCCCTTGTTGTAAGAAGGAAAAGTAGTTCCTTGGTTTGAAGTCTTGAGGTGCGGTATCCTCGAGCAGGTTGAAGTCTTGTAGAGTGTATATCTACAAGCAAGTGTAACGGTTTGTTAAGCACCCGTAAGCTTAACGAAGTTAGTGTAAAACTCGAGAGAGTCTCTCAGGGACTGGACTAACCACGTGTTGTGGTGAACCAGGATAAAATTCGGTGTGTTCTCTCCTTATCTTTTTAATTACTGCACTTACGTTATTCCTGCAATTTTTAATTCCGCAAATTTACATTATTTTTTATTATAACGCTATTCATCCCCCCTCTAGCGTTAAGCGTATATTCTAACACCAACCTTGCGAGCAAACTTGACCCCTTTGCTTGGTTCATCATCTAAGTCTGATAGCGTACTATCACTTTGTAACTTACCATTCCCTTCAACTATGTCTGCCCAAATTTTCTTGCTACCACCATGCTTTATTTGCATGGCGCCAGGATAAGATTTGGAATCCCCTACTTTCGGTTTAGATTCCAAGTTCATCCCTTCAATGTATGTGGTATCTCCTGTGTCACCCTTGTGTTCTTGAGAAAAAATTTCAATCATTTTAGCAAGCTTCCCCAACTCTGGGCATTCATTTGCCCGATGTGATCCTTTACAGAAGTAGCACCCTCGCTTAGGCACGTACTCGCTATTGTTTTCCGGTCCCTTTCCATTTCTCTTGTACCCCTATCCATTATATGATGTCCCCTTAACATTACCTTTTTATACCTCGGCTATACCTTTCTCATTGTCCTCGTCATAATCTCCCTCACCTCTCTCGGCGTTTCCTTCTTTGGACTTGTCAGACTCCATCTTGAAGTCAACAAGTGACTCGGCTACCGCTATGGCCTCATATGCATTCTCTACTTGATGTTTTCTTAACTCCTACTTTGCCTAATTTTGCAACCCATCCATGAAGTAAAAGAGTGAATCTTCCTCGGATAATGACTGGATTTGCAGCATTAAGGTAGTGAACTCGCGCACATACTCCCGAATTGTGGCCGTCTGTTTGAGCTCCCTTAGCTTCCACCTAGCCTCATACACCACATTCAGCGGGTAGAATTTCTTCCTCAACTCCTTCTTGAAATTATCCCACGTATCAGTGTTCCACTGCCCTTTCTCTATTTTATCACACTTTCGACGCCACCACAGCGCAACAGTATCTGAGAGGTACAACACAACAGTGTTGATCTTGGCATCGTCGTCTCTCACCTTTCTGTGCCTGAAGTAGTTCTCCAAGTGCTAAAGGAAGTTCTCCACTTCTTATGCATCATGAACACATTTGAACACCGACGGTTTGGGAGCCTCGATCTTGGACTCCCTCATCACAACAAGACATGAGGGTGCCTCACTCATGGCAGCATCAACACACTCCTCGAGTGCCTTTATCTTAGCCTTCATGGCATCGGTAGTGCTCAGCACCTCCATGAGTCTACACTTCAAGGTAGTGATAGTTTGTCTTAGCTCCAGCTCGGCTTGCGTGCGCCCATCCAAGTCATTTTGGATACTCTTAATCACCTCAAGAGTATGTCCCTCAAGAAAGCTAAGGGTGACTTCCACCATCCCCAAGCATTGGCCAAAGATCTCAACGGCGTCCATTCCTGTGTTCACCTTCATCACCCACTCTTTGCCAAGTGCGACATCCTCCGTCAGGACCTCCACTTCATCCTCGCTCACCTTAGTGGCAGATGATTCTTGGGATATAAGCCCCTCGTTTGGCACAACCTCGGATATCACCTTCTTGATCATGTTGGTGGCATTTCTCTTTTTACTACGGTCGCTCTTGCCAGCAACATCCTGGATGACGTTGGCTTGGGTGTTTGCAGCGTTAATTTCTTCATTGTTCACTATTCCCTTAGTTGCAACCTTTGCTCTGATACCACATTGTCATGTTCTTAGTCTTTAACTAAGTACACGTGCAACACTTGACAACCCGCTCATGATCTTGCACAACTTGCTCACGTTCTTGTTATGCCAAGTCAGCCTCACTGCACTCAAGATTGCTAAGGAATGTTAGAACATAGGAGAATTTCCAAAGGAAGCTTTTGTATTAGAGGGAAGTTGATCGTTTTGCTTGATGAATTACAAATGAATGACCTCCTTTATATACTAGTCTCCTAAGGGATAGTATGTAAATATTAATTGTTGCATAAGTCCCGACTTTTCTAGCAAATCCATAGTTTTCTAGAGTCTTCGTAGGAAAACCTCTATATTTCTCTAGAACCTTCTCATAATTGCTACTCTATTTCATATGTAAGCTTCCGCATGTAATTAATATATACCAAATGGTGGGTCATGACATATAGCTCTGCTCTTACAAGGAGACATTAAAATGGAATCAAACACATATTACGATATCTAAAATATAGTTTGAAGTGTGTTAAAATCCACGATTTTGTAGGAAGACAATGCAGCATGCATAACCTAATTGAACGGAGGAATCATAAAGGGAGATAGGACAAAGCATATTTTACCAATGTTATTTTTCACACATGATCTTCAAAAGAATATTGATATCAATATGCAACAGATATCATTCAAGTGATAATATTGATGATTTGTTCACCAAATCTCTACAGATGTCAACATTCAAGAGCTAGTGTACAAGCTTGGGATGCGAAGGCTTAAAGATATGCATTGATTCTCTCATCATGGAGAGCTAATACTCGTTATACTCTTTTTCCTTATAAGGTTTTATCCCACTGAATTTTCCTTGTAAGATTTTTTAACGAGGCAACAAAAAGCGTATTTCTAAACATGTGTACTCTTTTTCCTACACTAGAATTTTTTTCTCATTAGATTTTATTTTAGACGAGACACATAATCTGTTGAATAGAGGAAGAGTGTTATAAATAGAATTGTATTCCAAGTGAATGTCTATTTCTTAGAGAGTTTGTTACTTTGTAGCTATGTCATTTTTCTCATATAAATAGAGGTATTTTATCTCAGTGTAATTCATCCCAAAAATCAATAAATACTCTCTCTCTTTACTCTACAATCTTTTATTGTTATCTTTCAATTTCTATATAGAGTCTCAGTTCCCTAAATATCCTTATTATATGTTAATTAAATTTTAATTTTCCGACTTTTTTTCTGGCTTCAGCTACTAAGGTATTTCTCCCTCCAATAGTGAGCCTTCAGCAATGAGTATTCACCATGATTTCCTTATTCTACTTTAAGCACTTGGGCAAAAATGAGTAATTATCACAAAATCAGGCCTTGAAAACCAAAAATTAGATTCCAAGCTATTGGATGGTATACTCATAGCTCTTGGTAACAACTGAACTTATAGCAAGGAAAAAAATTAGAAAAAATTTAGTGGAGATTCAATTTAATATCAAGCTAATGTCTAAGTAATTCATCAGTAACGACAGGAAGTACAAATATAACGTGGTAGAAATATGAAATTAATGTACATCATGATACAGTTGATTCTTTTCGTCATTCTCCTATCCAATCCTAACAGCACGAAAAGAAAAGAACCTACAAAAGCAAAGAAATGCGTTGTCTGTTAGACTGCTTTATTCCTTGATTCATTTACAAATGCCATTTCCATCAAGTCACAGTGGAAGACATGGCAATAAATCAGTGTGTGAGCCAGTCAACGAGAGTTGCGACGAAGATTCCTTTACAAATTTCCTCATCGGGTCTCCTATCATTAATCATATTATCTTTACATCTTCACATTACACACCTCCACTCAAGCAGTAACGTCATTCTGTACCTGAGCATCTACAATTTTCAGAGGTTCAGCATGTTGTTTGGCGTGTTGCTTGGCCTGATGCTTAGACCAATAGGAATGGGCAGCTAAGACCCTGTCAAGAAGTTCCTGGGGCACCGGCTCTCCCCTTCTTTGTTGCGGAGCAATACTTGCTGTATGAACTAGTGTCTTCCATTTATCCTATAATATATAAACAAAGCAACCCATGCCACATGGATGATGGCGACAATCATTAGCTTTGTTAATAGATAATTAAAATTTTGATAATATCTAAGCTTATCCGGGGAACAACTCGTGTACCTGTTTATGCAATCATTCTGAGCTGTCATAAAAACCAGTAAGCCATTATAATAAACATGTTGGATCGTGAAAATTTGTAAAGCATCTTGTCATATGAAAACATGTCGATTTTTAAGTTGGCATAAATAGCTAAGATTTGGATTCCAAACTCCAGACAGTAATAGAACATAAATAGAACAGATCATGACCTTTATTTCAGAGCCAAGGATACTATGTGGAAAGGTCAAGGAATTACACAATTTTTCACAGGGAAAAAAAATTACATACCAGCAAAATGGAGAAATAATCTTTCTTAATCAACATTTTGAGAAGGAAAAAGAAATGCACAAATTAGATGTCTAACCTTTAAGTCAACATAAGTCCGGTGATCAGCATTATCAAAAGCACGCATTTTAACGTCACGCCACCTGCATTAACAAAGATTGAAATGTAGATACCCCATGAATTACAAATTTCAAACTGTTCCAATGCTCATAAAGAGAACTCTATTTGTTTCATACCTTCCAGTTCCAAGCTGCTCTACAGCTTCGACCAGCGCTTCTACTTCAGCAACTGAGAATGGCCTCCTTGTCCTACGCTGTGAAAGTTCAGAATGTCTGTTTTTATGATTCACCGGAACCACAGCAAGTGCTTCTGTATTCACAGGAGGAACTATGGCCAAGGCTCTAAAATCTGGAAAAGCTTCATCAGCTGATTGATCAATGGGAGTTGTAGGTGACATCTCCAGTTCATGATTACTCTCATCATGCTTGTCCAACTTAGCCTCTGGAGGATCTGACAAAGCATTGGGAGGACCCAATTTGAAGATAGGACTAGATGGATGCCTGAATATAAAAATGACTAATTAGACACTGTCAGCTGTCCATAGAGTAGCAAAAACCTATTGTAACACTTCTTTCTCTTTTCTTTGATAACTATGCAAAGCAACATTATTCAAAAGCATACAGTTTCTTCCCCACAATACCTAGATAATTCCTGGTCTGTAATATATGATGCTGAAGCAAGAGTATCATCATTAGGAGACAATGACAGAGGAACCTTGCTGAAACTAGGTACCAAAGTGAAACCCAAAGTATCAAGATTGTCATTCGGTGAAATACCAGCTTGCTGTAGAGTTCTATTGTCATCTCTGACCTTCTTTCCCTGAAGAACCACCCCCACCCGTAATCCACTTCCCAGGATAGCTGTTATTGCTTCCATTACTGTTCTCTGCATGAAAGACAAAGCACTGTTTATTTGAATTCCACTTATCAAAAACTGTTTTCCGCATAAAAGATTAAAATGTGTGTTTGAACTCCACTAGAAAATACGCTTTCTACACTACCACCAGGAAGAGCTAATCAAGTAACTCCTCGAAGGGAATCTGAAGCTTTCCGCACATAGAAGTGCTTAATTAATCATCTGCAGGGAGAGTGTACGACAAAAGCAAAGAAGCTTAAAGGAATTAGTTAATACCAAGTGCAGAATACACCCATTGAGATTTCAGTGAATTAAATATATCTATTTACTCTTTACATTTGCCCATAAGATCATCTTATTATGGTCTAGTGTTAACATAAACAGTTGTACACATCAAATCCCTACAGCAAATGCTGAAATACGAAGATGCATAAGTTCAAGTAAAATCGAAGATTTTCTAGATTTCGCAACACATCTTATATTAATGAGAAAAAAGTAAGAGAGTGCCCGTGAAAGAAATACCTTCAGCGAACCAATTGTTTCCGTTTCAGGAACCTCAATATAAAGCTCTGGCACCTTGAAGGACTTAATGCTAAATTTTACTGTAAAGGAACATTTTGACTCGTCAGAACAAAAGCTTTTTTGAGAAAAAAGTATGTCTAATACAAAAAAGAAAAACAAAATTATCCAAATGTGGCAAAATGCTAATGGGCCCCAAACTATCTAAAATCTCTTACCATTAGGATCCTTCTGATGATTTCTAACTGAAGCTGAAGCCCCAGCTCCTGTAGAGAAAAACAGCAGTTACTCAGCAAGACAGCATAAATCATGGATCTTCAACAGTAAGGGGGGGTAAAAAGGTATTGACCTTTAGGTGGAACTGCGTTATCTCCCTTGATTCCCTTTTCATGTGAATTTGAAATGCTTTTGCTACTGGCCTCCTGGTCATACGCCACAGCAAAGCCATGGTCATACAATTTCCTTCTCTTGGAAGGAATTTCAAATCGACACCTTTCATTCCCATGCTTGCTTTTCCTATTGCAATAAAAGGACTTCACTCCATCATCTAAAACACCAAAATCAAGTAGTTAGAATGTGGTATGAAAAGCTAACAAAATTGAGTAAGAGTATAGCTTATGGGATAAAAATATCGGAGTAAGATTCTCCAACTTACTAGAGTAAGAACGCTCACAGTCCTTCAACTTAGGAGCTACTTTCCAGTGTCTAGATGTCAGCATCTTTTTTATTCTTCTGTATGTAATACGTGATGTTGGCCTGAAGGTCCTAATCTTAGTGCTATGCCTATAGCACCCAAAATAATCTTCGTCATCATCTCTAATACCTAACTTTACATTGTTCCTTGATTTTACAAAAGAAGCACAAGGAATCGGATCCCTGTACAAGGGCAACTGTACACTACTATCTGAGTTAACCAAGACACTATTATTCACATTCTTTTCTATTGGAGCTTTTATACTGCAACTATTCGCCACAGTTAATTCAGTCTGTTTGCTGTCATCATTTAACTGTTTTCGAGTTCCTTCCGCAATTCTAATATCAAATGGATCAGCCAAATCAGGAGATCCACCTTCCACTTTGGTTTGTAACTGTGCATCTGCACTGACCTCTTTGCAGCTTTCCAACTTCACGTCAGACCAGTCTTTTAATAAGGAATTAGAACCTATAATAGTAGATGTATGCTCTAAAAAGGATTTATTTTCGGTAAAAGGTTTACTCAAACCATTCTTGAAAGTTTGCTCTAGCTCTGCAGCTTCTGGTTTATAGGCACTTTCTATACAACTTCCCTGGTCAAGACACTCTGATCTCACAGCTTTATCATCTTCCACCTGTTCATGTTTAATACTATCCCTGCAATCAGCAAGCTCATATTTTCCCGCTGGTGCACCTGCATTACTTGAAGCAGAACTTTCACTCTCAAGTAACAGTTTGCCAGCTACAGCCGCCAATAATTCAAATGCACAAATTTGATCATCGTCCAATTTGTTACAGGGGCGTCTCTTCTGAAAGAAATTAGAATTGCAGGAGACATTTAGAAAAGGTAGAGAAAAAGTTGTAAAAGCATAATTTAATAAATACAGCACACTTACTCTAGCTGATCTAGGAGCTTTAGGTATAACAGGAATTTGATAGCCACTAAAACCACAATTCAGCCTCTTTTTTGACACCATAGCTTAGATAGCATGCCAATAAGTGATGATCAAATGCAAGGACCCAATGTCAAAAATTTCACTTCGATCTACAGTGGCAAAGAAAGCATGTCATCTGCCATACCATAAATGGTAATCAAAAGCGAGATGTACAAAAACTCCAAAATTGGAGGAAAAAAAAACATAAGGACCTTCAGGGTTGCACTTTATTGCTCCCCATTTTCAATAGGGATGAAATTGAGAAAAACCCATATCTATGTTACTATGTCCAGTAAAAGATAAAAACTAGGAAAATCACGAATTATCCCAATCCATAAAGATGCGGTTTTTGAAAAACACAAAGGTATGATGGCATCTTATTTTTGAAAATATTCATAGGCAGAAGAACTCTATTTCTGACACACTGCTGATGAATTGACAAATACGTGGAAAATGTTGATGTAATATCATAAAACATCTTTAACAAAGCAAAGATCTTTCCCCACATGTGTTATAGGCAAACTTCCCATCAGCCATAACGAGTAAATAATAAAGGATTCTTTGACTTTGAGAAATCATGGGATAAGAAGGTTCACAAAACTTGAAGACATTTTTAAGAAGAAGAAGAAGAAGAAAGCCCGATCCTCAACCAGTATCGATGAGCTGCATCGGGTTGCGTTTCGAAAGTTAAAACGGGGGCAGTAAAAATCGAATGCAATTCCAGTTCCACTGTAAGCACAGAAATCACGAAGAAGCCTTGAAATTCACGCAATCAAACTAAGAAGAAGGCAAATTCAACAAATCTGACCCCAGATCTCTGTGTGATCAACCTGAATTTTACCAGAAAAATAAATCCCCTCACCAGACTCTTAATCATCCCAAACCCAGATCAAAAAACACATCACTTGAAATAGTCAATGCTGCCATCACCCTCACCACAATTCAAATGCAGACCAGAAAAACTCCCCAACAGTAAAGAAAAATAGGAAATGAAAAAAAAAAAAGATAAGGTAGATCGAATTACCTGATATGAAGAAATCTGCGTTTTGCCTTCTTTCTGTACAGATTCTACCAGTAAATTATAAATCCGTAGAATGTATATTTACTCGTTAAACATTTTTCTGTTTTTTGTTATTGTGTTAAGTGTAGTTTGTGGACAGAATTAAAAACCTCTGGGTTTGGGAAAACCAAACAAAAACAGAACTGTTCTAAAACCCCTTTTATTCTCTTTTTGCTATTCCCCACAAAGACGATGATGATGGATGATGTGGGTAATTTTTATACTCTTGTTGACCTTCAAAACCGGACCCTCCTGTAAAAAAGGCAATATTGTCCGGTCAATTTTGTGTTTTAAGCCCAAAGCCCGGGCCCGCTAGTAAGGTCCATTTCCCAACTCCTCCCCTTCATTCCTCACCGCTATTCTCATCTTTCCCTCGGATAGGTTGTGGCACGTGGAATTTTTCTAATTTTATTAATGGTTGAAGAGGATTATCATGATCCATTAATTGACCATAAAAAGAGAGCACACAACTCGAAATGAAATTGCTAACTAAGCTTAAAATAAGATTTAGTATTTCATTCGATAAAGGAAGTTGTTACTTGCTTGTCTTGAAGAAAGGTAGGATTTAAATTTGACGGGAGGTATGTGAGTTCAGTTTGGAAAGTATATGACTCGTTAATTAATGTCACTCCTAAACTTTAAATTCTAAAACATCCTTGAAAGAGAGGTACTAATAGTATTCCTCTATTTGGAAGTGACATCACGTTAAATTACTTGATTCTTTGATAAAAGGACCTTTTAAGCACTCGCCCATTTTTTCAATTAAGTACAACTATTTCTGTTCACTTTTACTTATCATATCAAACTTTTACTTTTTAATTTTAGTAATATTTACCGTAAAAATAGTAACAACAATTAACTTTGTAAATGAGATTCTAAAAATACATAATCTATTCTCCAGCTAGTTGTTAGAGCATCTGGTGCTAATGATATGGAATTTAAAGATGAAAAGCAAGCTAAAACGAGATAGTAATAGAACCTTAGGGCCTGCTGCCCGGATATAGGTCTGATCGATGAAGGATCTCGGGGTCGAGCTCGAGCTATCGGGGACAGTCGGGGATGGGATAACAGTTGAAGGTATAATTAAACATAGCTCTTTACGGCCAATACTAAGGCATACGGCGAAGAACGAGTAAGAACACGATGAATATCGAGGTGACCTCGGGGCAGTGAAAGCGAACAAGTTAGAAAGAAAAGAGATAGAGAGATATTATTGCACTTGTGGAGAAATGGAGCAACATCAGTCCTTTACAAAGTGGCATGGGTTCCCCTTATATAGGCGGGGGAACGCAATAAGGCAGAGAGTGCATTAAATCTAAAGATACGGAGATGGGATGGGTATGGGGGGTACTAGAGTTTGCTGAATCCAGCTGCCCGCCTCGGGAATCCCCCTTCTTCATAACCTTTGCTAGGTTGCGAACAGACCCCTTAACCTCACAGGGTCGCAGATGATCCTCGAGATATGGAGCTCGATCATGATCCCGTAGCCTCGAAGTACTGACACGATATTCCGAATACACCTTAATGGCGGGAAATAGGTTCCTCTGATTTCACCGCACACAGATAGTCTCCGCGTTTCCTAGAACGAAGTAATAGGAAATGATATTGAATCATCATCTCGAGGTCATTATTGCCATAAAGTCAAACGTCTAAGAGCATTAAATGTCATGCCCCATAGAGCGCAGGGCCACCATCAGATGCGGTAATATAGAAACCCACGAACTTCCATAGGCTCGTCGCTTCTACTTCCCCAATGTTTCCTATAAATGCACTGGTTGCCAGATACTTCCCATCTTCACCTTTCTCGTAAACCCGTGAAGCAGAATTTTGCTACTTGATATCGTCTCCTATTTTCACAAAAGGGTTTTTATCATTTTTCATGGCTAGGACTTCCAGGACGGTCTCCCGACGGAATGATACCGCATCGTCGTCCCGATTACCTGAGGGAGAAAAAAATATCGGTTCCCACTTTAGAGTAAAGGACTCCTCCTAATACTAATATGTCGAATGATTTCGACATCAAGACTCCCTCGTCTATGCCGGGTCGATGTGAGCATGTATCTCGATATGTTTGCATCATGATCGATGTTAGCAAAGTGAAGGAGGACTGCTGATGGAGAGAGGGAGTGGGGGTAGAGATTCCCGGCCCCAGTGACAACATTACCGTCTTCAAGGCTGGCTTTATTTACATATATACATACGCATTCACCCTGAGCCCTGATAAATCTGTTGATTATCCTCCCTTAGAAATCGACCCGGTTATCCTTGACTTCTGTGCCCGGTATCAATTGACCCTCGATCAGATATATTCGTCCTTTTAGAGGATAGTGCTAATGCTCATGCATTTTACCAAAGGGGTTAAAGGTGAAGTTTTCACCCTTAGCCATTTGATCAGACTGTACCGCCCTCGGCTATATAGAGGCTTAATCAAGCTTTGACATCGGTCCAAGAAGTCTTTCTTCATGAGCGTTGATGAGGGGAAGGATCAGGGATGGATGAGCAAGTTTGTCCGAGCGAGGACCTCAGACATCATCCCGACCCGGAGGATGCCCTTTCCAGAGCAGTGGAACGATCGACGTAAGTGAACTTCCCTTTAATCACTTATTGATTACTCTTTCATTTGTCATGATAACCTCTTTATGATCTCCAGCCGCCGCTTGAAATCCCGAGATAGTCCTAGATTTGTCGAGATGGATCATGTGTTTGGATGAAAAGTTCTCGTAACGTATTCGATCTTGGACAATCATAGCTAAGGAGTGTTGGGTGGCCAATAACCATGGTGAGGTTCCTTTACTGCATGTGCTTCGCACTTTTTTCTTCCTTCCGAGCTCTTAGCAAAAACTATCATGTTTATTGTGTTGGTGCAGGACTTGGTGAGAATATGCAAATGAGGCTGCCCCTCGTTGATGAAGCAGAGGCATTGGGGCCCGACACGAATAAGAAAAGGAAGAGCAGGGCAACCGTTTCCCAACCTGATAGGACTCCCGCCATAACCTTCGGATCGAATTCTGATGTCGTGGGGGAGGACGACGATGGAAGTCCGTTGAGGAGGAGAACAAGGTCTACTGCGAGAGATTTGCAGGTGCCCCGACTGGAGACTGCTGAATCTGGGACGGCTCGGTCGGGTTGGTGAGGAGAGGGTCCTTGAAGAGGATGCTAATGCAACTTCTATTAGAAGGGCCGTTGGCGTTGCAACTAAGGTTTCGGAGCCCGAGGCCTTCCAGGAGCGTGGGCCATTATTTGGTGAAATCAATTAACCGAACGATTTTATTCGAGCTTTTTGATCTCATCGGGAGAGCTAAGGAATGTTGAAAAGATGATCAGGGCCACATTTGGGACTTCTCTCAGAGGGGGAGACTTCATTGCCAATATTTTTGATAGCATAATCGACATGGCTGATCTCGATATCTCCGGTGTCGTTAAAGCAGTGGAGAAGTCCATGCAGCAGGTGATAGCTTTTCTTTGCGCATTTCTTTTCATTCTCGAGAATTATTCACCATCTATCTTAACATTCTCATTGTGACGCAGTGTAAGGAGATGTATGATCATGCCATTCTTCGTCTCCGATGGGAACTTTTCTACCACGAGATGGAGCGTAATAACATTGCTTCAAAGCTGCGGGACTCGGAGGCTCGTAGTGCCCAGAGAGACAAAGAATTGGGAGGACTTCGAAGTGTTTTGGAGGCGGCGCTCTAGGAGAAGGCCGCTCTTGCTGCTCAGGTATCCTGCCTCTCTCATGCCCGCCCTTCTACCTCATATCTGCACATGTTCTGGATTCATGTATTCGTTGACTTGGCCCTCTTCGTAGGTCGAGCAGAGTAACTCACAGATTAGTTAGTTGAGAGCGGAGGTCTCCGGGCTGAAAGAGCGAAATGAAACTACGTCTGGGGAGTTGACAACATCCCGGGTTCTTCTCGCAAATGCCTACATGGAGATTGTTACTTTGGCCATGGCTAAGTCTGACGTGAACGAGATACTGTTGCTTATAGGGAGGATGCGACCATAATACATAAAATGGTTCGCGATATGTCTACGGCAGCTGAGCAGAGACTAATCCAAGCTGTCGAGCAAGCCAACGTGGAGGCGAAGAGGGAGACCTTGGATGAACTCAAGGCCGGAGGCTTTGATTTGTGTGCCGGTTTGGAGGAGGCTCGTGCGGTGGAAAGGAGACTAGCTCCATCGATTGCCCCTGATAGGGGTAAAGATGATAGTGGTAAGGAGTAGTCTCCGAGCCCTTTTTATATGCCTTTCGTTTTGCTTCATGTGCCCCCCCCCCAACCCAAGAAACAAATAGAGTAAATATTTTTTCTCTATTTGCCAATTTATATAAAAATGAGCTTTTATCTTCTCAACCTTTCTCCTTGCTATTTTGTTTTTGTGTTCTGGCACCAGCCCTTCGGGGCCTTTTCGTAGGGCAGATCAGGGGCCTCGAGACTAGTCACGTCCCGAGGTGGGATCAATACTTCCTCCCAAATCAATATTTATAACGTCGGGGATCTCCCGAGGTCCTTCGGTCTTATAAGTTATGCGGGAGCCTGGAATGATTTTGCCAATGCACTCCCCAAGGAGAAGGTGATGCTAACACGGCCAGAAATAATTGGCCCTCTTGGGCAAGGAAGCAGTTGTCGCATGGCCTCTGTATATTTTCTCGTTCGCCCTTCAAGCAACGATTTTGTAACTTCTGATAAGCCTATCTCCTTTGCAGAGCCCGACGCTTTGTGCGAGTCCTTCCACTCCCCTACTTCCGAAAAGTTTTGCTTGGATTCTCATCTTCTTGCCCTTATCCTACTGTAATCATGGTCGCCGCTTCGACGGCTGAACATCGGATGGATGGGAGTCCCCTTTGTTCTCCGCCCTTGGTTGGTACCAGCGGTTCATCCCGATATCGGGAGAGCGGGACTCAGTTCACCCTGCCTCGAAGAAGGCTATCACACCGGGGAGATCTCCCAAAGTTCTAGGCCATCGAGACCATGTGTCGAGGATTATTTCATCGATGAGGGAGAAAAACCTCGAGATGATCGGGAAAGAATGCAGATGGGAGGAAGGCATGATTTTGCGATCGCCTTGCCTCGGGGATAGTATCATGACATATGTTGAGGGGTTCTTGAGTGTGTATATCCACGTTCTTACACTGGGTTCCCCGGACCTGGTCGTGCTTGATTTCTGCAAGAAATATTAAGTAACACTAGCGCAGGTTCATCCCTTTCTTTGGAGAATAGTGCATTCGAGAGATATTTTGTAGACAAAGCCGGAATAGAATTCACTCTTAGACATCTCGTGAGGTTATATCGGCCAATATGCTATCGGGGCCTAATTTCTCTTCAGCATAGATCCACCCGAGCTCCCGCGGTTGGCGTCAAGGAGGATGAGGACTATGGATGGATGAATCGGTTTGTTCGAATCCGAATGACCGATGCTATCCCTGGAGAATTTTTGACGTTCCTTGAGAGATGGAACCTCACACGTAAGTGCTTCGTTTGAGGTATCTTCGGTTGGCCCCGTAATGGTATCTTTCTGTTCTCTGTTTATAGTGACTCATTGGTTGCCCATCAAGATCCCTGATTTAGCAGAATGGTCTTGTAAGCTAGCACCTTGATCATCCTACGATAGGCGCCGATGGCGAGATTTATCAAAGGGGATATGGGAGGCGAAGCATCACGGTAGGTGCTTGGCATCTTGCTTCCCTAAGTGGTGACTTCCTTCTTGCTGGATCATCTGATTTGTATGTTGCAGGTGCCGGTAGTCCCTTCAAAATGAGGTCGAGTCCCCCCAAGGAGGAGGATGGACTACTGGCCTCGGGGTCAAGGAACACCGAAAAAATGAAAGATGCCTCGGGGTACGAGAAGGCATGTCATAAGGCACCTTTTTCGCAGCGATTGCGGGGAAGTGATTCGGCCGATCGAAAATGTATTAGAGTTAGCGCATCATGGGACGTTTCTTCGGCCCTCGGCGAGGCTCAGCGCTTTGGCCTTATGGTAAGTTTCGGCCGCTGTAAGGATGTTCTGGCCCTGTGCTGCTCTCTTTTCTCTTTGTTTACCTGGCTTTCTTTCTCAAGATTTTGACAGGCTCAATGCCGAACAGCTTCATTGCGAGGGCCCGTTACGAGGTGCTCGAGATAGGGAGAAATCCCTTGGGCTTCTTTGTGCGGCAAAGGAAAGCAAGCTCGTCTCCTTACGGCGTGAAGTAAATCGGAGTCGGGCTCGGGAGTCTCTCTTGGAGAAACATGTATTCCGCATCCCGCACTGGCCTGTATTCCTTTATTGTCTCGCCATTTTGATATGTTGCTATTTTAGTTGAAGGATAATATGGACAAACTGGAAAAACTCTAGGGTGAGGTTGGCAAGGCCAAACGTGAGTTTATCGAGATACAGGCGCATATGAATGCCCATTTTGATGCCAAAGAGAGGGCTCCGGCCGAGGCTTCCACTCTTGAGGCACAAATTCAAGCAGCCCGTGCGAATGATTTTGTTCGGAAAAAAATGATCACAAGACTCTCATCCGAACTTTCAAGGGAAAAAAATAAGGTGGTGAATGTCCGGGTCGCGGTTGTGATGAACAATACCAGGGCAGGACAGAAAATGGCGGCTTATTCGAGGAGCGTTGTCGCTAATAAAGTTGAGTTGCAAAAGACCCTCGATCATGCCAACAACCGCAAGGAGCACGTGAGGTGCAGATCCCGAAGGGAAATCCTTGAGGTGATTCACGCCAAGGGCTTTGATCTCTCGGGGGAGATTGAGCAAGCCAAATGAGAGGAGTACGATGCAAAGTTCATGTTGTCTGATGACGAGGATGATGAGGAGTGTTGATACCCAATCTTTACCTATAGATTTTTATACTCAAAATTCTTTCAGAATAACTTATATATGCATATATGAGCATACCCAAGTATTTTGGTATTTATTACAAATTTTAAAGATTTTCAAAATCAATTTATTGTCTATTTTAATACTGCAAAATTAAATAATTATTTTCAACATTACTATTTTGGCAAAGAACTCATTTCGTTCTCATATTTACACTAAAATATAGTTTAAATAAATTTTGTATATTCTATACACATTTGTTTGGAATATTTAAAGCTAAATTACATATAATTGTAATAATAACTTATTTTATAATTAATTCTATTTTTTAATTATAAAATCATTTTAGTATTTTTAATTTAATATTTATACATTATTAATTAGTTCAGTATTTTTAATTTGTTTTTAAAATCATTTTAACTGCTTTTATAAAATAAAAAGGGAAAACTAGGCTATTTGACATGTAGCCTCATCTCATTACAATTATAGCCCATTCGGATTTCAATTCTAACCCCCAATTTCAATTAGACCCGACCCACACCTAATTCAATTACCCGATCCAGATCCGATCTAATCTGATTCGTTGATCAAATGAGATCAATGACTCAGATTTTATTTCCTAAATTTAATCCCATCTACCCTCCCCGGCCCCTCATTTTCACGAGACACACACACTCTTTATCTCTTGGTCTCTTGCTCTCCCTTCTCTCTAGAACCTTCTGGTTCTCTCTTCTTTTCTGAAGAATCCAATCCGGTCACCTCCAGCCTCACCTTTCTCGGCCACCAACCGTCGTGAAACCTTGTGTTGTTGATTCCCTCTATCTTCAAGACCCCAAAAGCCTCCACCATACAATATGGTCACATGAAGCATTGCCTGGTTCGTCTACAGCCATTTTTCGATGGTTTTTGGTCCGATGGTGCTATGAACACCATTATTAACAAGTTTCACAGTCAGGCTTCTTACCTCTTACTAGTTTCTTATGAAACCCTAATTTCTACCTAAACCTCTTAAATCTCTGCCTTTTTAACGATTTTAAACTTACTCTTTTGTGTTTTACACTACTCTCTACTTGATCTTTATGATTTCTCAAGTTATTAATGTTTTGTTCTTCTTTTTTAAAACTAGGGTTTCTGAACTTCTTTCGAAATCACTATATCTTCTGATTTTTTTCTAGTACCATATGTTTGTGTTTGTATTTCTGCTTGTTTGTGTAATCTTATGGGTTATTCCCTATATTTATATGCTTTAATTTTTTTTCTAATATTCCACTTATTCTGTGATTTCTTACTTAGGGTTCTTTGGTTTTGTGCATATTGAGTTTAATAGGTCTAATTATTTTATATTTACAAAATGTTCAGCTGATTCTGTGCATCTCTTCGAATCCCTGATTTTTGTATGTGATTTCTTTGGAGTTTTCCACTGATTTGAGTCACTTCCTTGTTTGTGAGATGCTTTCCTTACTTAGTGTTGATTCCCTATGATTTTCAATCTCGTATGTGACTTCCTGAACCAATTGTTTCAAAATCAGTCTGTAATTCGGATGTTTATGTGCACAATATGCTTTTAGTTTATTTTTCTTACTTGTAATTATTTTGCACTTAGTCCCTATTACATGCATCACGCTATTCCTGAAAGAAAATATCAGTCTTGCAAAAATCTTCCTTATTTGATGCAATTTATACCGTTTGAGCTATGACTCCCTAATTGAGGAAATCCGAGTCTTTAATTGATTTAAGTAGGTACTCTTTCCATAATTGTAATCAGTCTATACGTATTACCTTATTTTCCACTTATTTTCAAAACTATAAATGCTCTACCCTCTCATTAGCATAATAGACGAACAAAATTCATTATTCTAAACTCTCTCTTTCACACATAAGCATACTCAGTGTTCTATCTTGTTCTCTACACGTCCTCTCTCACTTCCCCTATTGACTATTGGTTACTCGATCGGCTGAAAGCCAAGACTGAGTGATTTTGGGTTGTTGTACTATTCTACTGCTCTATACATTGCTACTTGATTGGTCTGCATATTACTGCTCTACATCCCTGCACACTACTGCTCTATATTATCTCATCCTCGACTGGTATGCCCTCTATTTGATTAATAGCTTCCAAAACAATATGTTTTTATACATACTGCACTTGATTTATTTTCTTCTATGCTTTTACTTATGGTTCTGTTGTTCTTATTGCAACTAACATGTCCTTGTGTTAGTTCATTAATGTGACTATCCTTCTCTTAATTCAGCATGCCTACCGATTTGCTTAGTGCATGTTCTCCCTACCCCACAGCCCCAGTACATTATCAGCATGTAATCATGAGCCATTTTGGTTGAAACCTGGTGTGACTGTCTAAGTGTCCTGAAATGTTGTCTGTGTTCCTATATGTAAACTATTTGTCCCTATTCTCCCTTTTCCCTATTTGTGTTTACTTCTCTAAACTATATGTGGTATTTTGGTTCTGAGGTTGTCAGAATTGTCACATTGTTTTCTTTCAAAACTGGTTCTATATGGATCAATTTTAAATTGTTTTTCAACTCAATTTCTTTAAAAACTCTATCACACACTCTCACTACTTCTAGAGTTTAGGTTCTACCCCCTTTGTGTAAGCATTGCCTTGGGTACCTTTAAGTACCCATTGAACTTTGATGCACAAGGCCGTTTCAAACTGCACTAGTTCAATATTTTAGTAGTGTTTGGGTGTTGGTATTGGCCGAGGACCCCAATGGGCCCTTAGGGAGCTTTGCCGCACCCAAACCATGGCCAAGGCTGTGAAACTCAAAATAAGTGAGGTTGGAAGATTTGGGCCTAGTTGAAGGCTGCCTATAGAGTAACTTCTTATTTTATTTTTTTCATTATGCAACTCAACTATCACAGTTTGTAATAACTTGTAAACAATTTATTGGGGCTATAGTAAAATTGGGTGGGATTATGCATGTTTAGTTTAATTAATGGGTAGAGAACGTGTCTATAGAGTTTTACTTACCTATTTGTGCATTAAAAACCATGTGTAGGACATGCATCTTACATCTAGATATCCTATTTTAGGCTCTTTACTTTCAGATTGTCATACTCACTTTGTAATCAGTTAGTAATCAGCAAACAAATGTCATAAAATTATTACCGTATTTAGAGTCCCTGCTTTAGGAGCTTTATGTGCATTAGATATCATGTTACTTAGGATTTTATTTCATCTGAGTTGCAATTATTGAACACCTCGCCAGTTTGTTTAATTTAGTAACACAAGTTTGGGCTAAAACTGCGTCTTCTCTTTAAAACTGGAACTAATATGCATGTTCACCTTTTCAAATAGGATATGCATATGACGCCTAGGCAAGCCTTAGGCGAATAATAACTAAAAAAACTGATTGATCTTGTTTTACCAGTTTCAAACTACTCAGCCTTTTAAACTTTCCCAACTCTATTTTTTTATCTGTCTCTCTGAAGTTCACTTTTTACTGAAAATCTCTCTACCTGGAAACCAGTTCCGTATTTATATACTCTCACTGATTTTTTTATTCTTGCTCTATTAAGCTTTCAAACTACTAGGTTATCTCTCAGCCCAGGAACGCGTTATTTTGATAATAGTCTAATTAAACTACTGTATTTTCCAATATCTTCTTTCTTAAAAATGATGTTTTAACAGTTCCCTTACCTTTACTTGTTCAACTGTTTGTTTAGATGTATTCCTAAAAAATCAAACCTTCAAGTCATTCAGTTTTTATTAAATCTTTTATTTTTACTGAAACTTATCTTTTTTTGGCACCCCTGCTTTTAAACTCTCATATTTTATGACCTTAAATGTGTTTGAGACGTGCTAATTACATGTTTACCCTTGGAGGGATTTGTGAGCCTCTTATTTGTTTTTGTATGTCCCCTTTATGTGTAGTCATACTTGTTATGAATGTCGCCTAGTATTTTATCCTTTAAACCTAAGTGTTTGGCCTAGTCCTTACCTTGTAGGAATAATGGTCCTAAATACCCTCTAAGACTTATAGTACGGGATGGATAATAGAACACAATAAGCATTCGTGACCAATTCACGCGTTTAAATAAACTCTACGGGGTGGGAAGGGTAGAATATGGAGATGATGACCGATGCACTAATATCACGTGAGACCCCTCTTTGAGGAGTGATTGTTGGGTATTGCATTGAAGTGATCCATATTAATCATAAACCTAGGACCCATTTTCCTTGTTCGTCTTTCTTTGTTATCTTTAGAGTTGTTTAAACCTTTCAAATTTATGCTCTTTTTCTACTTACTTTCGCAAGTTTCAATTTAATTGCAATGTTGTATGCAAGTCTTTATTTGAGCTTTGATTGTTTACTTGTAAAATAACAATTTTAACATGGCTCGGAACCATACTTGTGGATCCTGAGGGGTGCCTAACACCTTCCGATCGGGATAATTTCTTGCCCTTACCCTAATCTCTGGTTTCTTCAACTCAAACCCTTCTTAAAATGTCCTAATGCACTATAATCATTAGGTGGCGACTCTCCAATTTTAAAACCCAATTATCGCAAGGGAATAGAGTTGTACTCCCAAATGTCGTAAACCCGATTTCGCCTTAGAAAAAGGGGACGTCGACAACATGGGGAATCTGCTGGGGATTTTCTTTAGGCTTTTACCATTGCATGTTATTTGTGACTTTATTGCTTTATCTATTCTTCTTCTTCTATGAAACTGACTTGTTTCTTGTTTCTTTTCTTTTATGCTTTCTTTTACCGCTTTACTTCAATACTGTTGTAATTACGAGCAATTATTGTAATCATTATCTTATGAACATGGAAATACATGACAACTTGTTTCATTCTTGTAATTGCATTTTCAACATCATACTCCACTCATGCGACACAAATACCATTGCAACGCTTATAATGCGTGGTTTCCCTCTTCCAATATTATCACCGCCTAAATTTGGCAATGGCGTATTTGCGGCAAAACAAGTCGATCAACAGTACAGTCGGCGGTTCAATGCCTTTCCCTTCTGAGTTGTCCGCTCAAGGGTACTGGTCTAATACCATATAGAAACCTTACTTTATTTAACTGTACATGCATCATGGTCAAACCTAGCCGAGTCAGTTATGCTGTCCACATACTGACTCTTTAAGATAGCCTTGTCCAAAGTTCACTGAGTTTCCTTGAAACCCAAATGGACACTACCACGTCTGTGCATTATTTGGAGAACTAAATGCTGCTTATTCTAATTATTGGTATTATAGTCGAGTCTGATATAGGTGAGGTCTTAACCCTTTTATTTTGCAGAAAATGGAGAACAAGGTCCCCGACTTCGGTATGGTCAGTATACTCTTACTCTTGCTGACCTGGTGGAGGAATCTCCCATCAAGTGACCAAATCAATGGATGGAAAGATAGGGTCACCAAGGCTAGTGTGAAGCTGGAATATCTGGAATACAGTCTGCTGGAATTGGAAGGGAAAGTGAGGAAGAGAGTCACCGACTATCAAAACACTTAGGGAAGCGAAGGAGAATGTCTGGCAAAGGCATTTTTACTGGAAAATCTGCGCGAGCTGGAGGACTTGATCAACAAGAACATTCAACCTGGAGAAGGTCCTTCTGGGACCAAGTAGTTAGGAGTCTTTTTCTTTTTCTTTAATGATGTAATAAGGCCGACGGCCATTAGTGATACTTTACTTTCCATTATTTAGCGTCGTTTTGATATTCGTCTTATTTTTATCAATAAAATGAGGCCTTTAGCATTATAAGTTCTCCAAAAAATATTTGTCTCTAGGCCTACCTCGGGCACAACAAGGCAACCCAAATTAGGACACGATTTATATTCTTGCACAATGTGTTTAACCATTGCAACATTTTCTTTTCATAACCCGCACTAACTTATTACCTTTTTGTTTTTCTTATTTTTATTCCCCTCCCCAAAGGTTAGTTCATGCACTCTAGCATCATCATCATATTCTACAGATCCAAGGGCCCTCCTCTTCCTCCTACTCCAAGTCCTATCATAAATAGGAACAACTCTAAAATGAAAGACTTGAACAACATCAGAAAAGAAAACTCGGGTGAACAAACAGAGGTTACTCTGGGTAGCCAAATCTCCAAGGAAACTGCTGCCCAACTTGAGCAAAAGTTATTGAAGTTCTGAGAAGAACTGGATCAAGTTTGGAACTTTGCCAACTTGTCATTTTCCCTTACCACTCCCGATATCAATTTTCCCAACACCCAAAATCTCGCACCTCCACAGAACACCCCAAAACCACAGAAGCAACCCACTCATACTCAATATTGCATCACATGCCACACTTCAAACACTACTCTAATACTCATCCCTGAACCGCTAAACACCACAAATAATCCTCTCCACAAAAACCCCATATATGTGGAAACCATACCGCACTATACCCAACAAATCTCAAGCACACCGGAGTTTGATGACAAAGACTCTCTTATCAGCAACCTGGCCGCATAACTAAAAAAGTTGACTAGCCGAGTCTAGGGTGTTGAAGGAAGCAAAGGTATTGGGGGGCTAAATTACGAGGATCTTTACATTCAGCCAGATGTTGAACTTCCTGAGGGGTACAAACCTCCCAAGTTGAAATGTTTGATGGCACGGGATATCCCAGAGTCCATTTGAGGACATACTATGACAAACTGGTCGGAGTCGAAAAGGATGAGAAGATCCGTATGAAGCTCTTTATGAGAAGTCTGAAAGGGGATGCTTTATCTTGGTACATCAGCCAAGACCCTAAGAAGTGGACGATCTGGGTAGGTATGGCGTCCATTTCATAGATAGATTTAGAATAATACAAAGAATTCACCAGACGTTTCTACATCCATAATTTGAAGAAGAAACCTATAGAGACATTCCGAGAGTATGCTACTCGTGAGAGATCAGAGGCTGCTAAGGTCGAACCGGCCTTAGAAGAGGAACAAATTCTTTTTTCGGGCTCAGGATCCACAATATTATGAGAGGTTGATGCTGATCGAAGGCCAGAAAATCTTCGATATCATCAAGATAAGGGAAAGAATTGAGGAAGACATTAAGAGTGGTATGGTTACTAACCTTGAAACTTTACAAGCCACCAACAAGGCTTTACAGTCTGGTGGCACGTCCAAGAAGAGGAATGTGAGTGTCATGATGGTCACACAGAGAATAAAATCCCCGATAAAATACCAAACTTACCCATCACCTCCACTTACAGATCAGCCTACCCGAATTACCAAGTACCCACACCCTCCTACCAAAATCCACCACCCATTTATCAATCACCTCCACCTCCCACATATCAGCCCACTTCACCCAGATACTCTAAACCCACACCTGTCTACCAAGCTTTTAATGCTCACTACCAACCACCTCCCAGTCGCCAAAATTTCCCTAGACCTAGACCCAATTTTGACCGCAGACCTCCCACATAATACACAACCATCGCTGAACCAATTGACCAGCTATATGAAAGACTTAAAGTTGTTGGTTACGTCGCCCCTATCCCTGCCATAACTACAGAAAATCCTTCCCAATGGGTCAACGCGAACAAAACCTGTGTGAAGGGTGACGAGTGCCGCTCACTAAAAGACAAGATCCAAACCCTAATCGATAAAAAGATCATTATAGCAAAGGAACCTTCTCCTAATGTTTGCAACAACCCTCTACCTGACCATAAGGGGGGCATTCACATGGTCGAGATCGAAGATGATTGGGACCCCAAAGGGTCAATAAGATTGATTGTTGAGGGTGATGAGCCAAAGAAACCAACAGTCACACTTATCCCGTTTGTTGTCCAGAATCAGTCCTCTGGGGGCGATGAAGTAAACATGTCTATACCACTCGAATTTGAAGCACCTTCTTCTGCGAAGGTGCCCGGACCGATTGAAGTTGAGTTTGGAGTTCCAAAAGCACCTGCACCATTCGAAGTTGTTGTGTTACCTCCAAGGATGCCTATTCCGGTAGAAATGTCAGACATAATACTGTTCCACTCAAATGCCATACCATGGGATTACACAACCGAAGCAAGAATTAAAGGGAAAACCAAATTCGGAGAAACAATTGTTGCGCAAGGTATGACCAGAACCAGCAGAGTTTACACTCCAGAACACCTAGCTGAGTCCATCAAGAAAGCCTCGGGACGGCCTATTAAAACTGAGCGGATAATCTTTGGAGGAAGATACAAGCACAAGAGTACTCAATCGTTGAACAACTAAATAAAACACCGGCACAGATTTCCATCCTGGCTCTTTTGCAAAGCTCCGATGCACACAAGAATTCCTTGATGAAGATATTGAGTGAGGCATATGTGCCCAGCAACATAACTGGAGGAGAAATGGCAAACATGGTAGGGCAAGTACTGGAGAGCCACAAAATCACCTTCCACGAAGATGAGTTGCCACTAGAAGGGCTGAGTCACAACAAGGCACTGCGCATCACCGTACAATGGCGAGGATTATTTCATTACTAAAGTCCTGACCGAGAGGATCCAGCCTCAACATCTACCGTTGATAACTCTCAAAACATTGGGGAAGAGCCTGCATGAGATAAAAGATGGAGCCATCAATGTCAAAGCCTTCAATGGGTCCCAAAGGTCCACTATTGGGGAAATCAGTTTATGCCTGCAAATGGGACCAACTTGATTCGACATTGACTCTCAAGTGATAGACATCCCAGTGTCCTACAGCTTGCTATTAGGGCGGCCCTGGATTCATGCCACTGGAGCTATTGCGTCAACTCTTCACCGAGCAGTGAAATTCGAGTGGAATCATCAAGAGGTGATTATTCATGGCGACCCCATATACAGTCACCAGGCCATCTCGATGATTGGATAAAGGAGGAGAATAGGCAGAGAAACCTACCATCACATCAAGCGGGTCAACACTATAAACAAAGATAAATGGTGGGATAAAAAGATTGAGAGTATCCTCAATTGGTGTGGACATGAGCCTAGAAAGGGACTTGGAAAAAACCTTCAAGGAATTGCCAAACCCATTAAATAGAAGAAACATGGTACCACTTTTGGTTTGGGGTATGAATACACTTGGGAGGAGTTCAACCATTGGTCGACACCACGGCGCGGTCCCTACTATCCACTAGAGCATCCGATACCTCGTCTGGAGCAGACTTTCCAATCGGTAGATACCATATATGGGTCAGAAGAAGATGAAGCATTGGCAGCAATGAAGAATCTGTTTTTGGAGGACGATGATATGGAATGCTATGTTATTTTCGAGGAGGACAGAGAGGAAGGTCATTCCATACATGTTGTGAAACAAGGAGAACGCCTTACTAATTGTTCAATCAGAACCACCAGCGCCCAGAAAGTTTTGGGGCAGCAAGGCTAAACAAAGCACCATGCATCACATTTTACTTTTTTACCAGTCAATTTACTTTCCGTATTTTCTTTAATTACAAAAGAGCCCCAATGTTAAAAACAATTATGAAATTTAACCAAATCATTTCAGTTCCTTATATATATTGCTCATATTATTTTTCTCTATTATTTACTTTATTTACACAACATTGCTATTACTTATCTTGATGAACCAACATTTGTGACTTGCAAAGAGACAACATAACAAACAGACATAGATTCAGTAGAGGATGATATACCAGAAGAGGTCGTTAAAGAGGTTGAGAATTTTGAGAATAAGCGTAAGTCTAACTTGGACAAAACTAAGGTCGTTAACTTGGGAGATATAGAGAATGTCAAGGAAACATGCATCAGTATTCACCTGTCACCATTAGAAAAGAAAGAGTACGTGGAGTTTCTAAGGGAATTTGAGGATATATTTGCCTGGTCATATAATGATATGACTGGTCTCAGTACATCCATTGTAGCTCACAAACTGCCAACAGAATTAACATGTCCACCCGTAAAGCAGAAACTCAGAAAGTTCAAGCCTGACATGAGTTTGAAAATCAAGGAAGAAGTCACCAAGCAAGTCAAATCCAAGGTTCACAGGGTGGTAGAGTATCCGATATGGTTAGCCAATATTGTACTAGTTCCAAAGAAAGATGGGAAGGTTAGGGTCTGTGTCGACTGCTGTGTTCTTAACCGGGCCAGTCCCAATGCCAAACATACACATTCTTATTGAAAACTGCACCAAGCATGAGCTGCAGTCATTTGTTGATTGTTTTGCTGGGTATCATCAGATATGGATGGATGAGAAAGCTGCAGAGAATAGCTTTCATCACGCCATGGGGGATGTATTGTTACAAGATGAAGCCAAAGAAAAATTCTCTCCCAACTGGCAAGGTCCATACATGGTTCATCGGGTTTTAACTGGAGGAGCCTTCATACTTGCAAAAATGGACGGAGAAGTCTGGCCGAAGCCAATCAATTCAGATGCAGTAAAGCGATACTATGTGTAACCATTTATGATTTCCTTTATGATGTAATTTGAACTATGCCTGACCTGATTCCCGTTAAAGAGGGGATACGTAAGCAGCCCTATAGGTTCGGTCACAATTCAATAAGATTTTCATTTCCCCCCCGCTATTGGAAACTGGGGCATAATTTTTAGGAGGACCCTCAAAATTCCAAAGTTGATCATCAGTCATTGCACGCAGTCGTTGGAAGTACCCGCCCAGTAAACTGATGCGGAATTTTGAGGAGGACCCTCAAAATTCCAGAGCAAGAGAGGTTTCAATGTCTTGAAATGTGTCGCAGTCGTCCGTTCATCTAAAAAGAAAACTATTTTCAATAATGTATTGACGTTACAATATTTTACTAAATCATGCATGACTATTATCGAGATTGCTTTGTTTACCAATGCTACCCCCAATGAAAACACAATGTCAAGTAGGACGAGCAAAGGCCTCGGGAAGACGAACTAACTTTCACCTATTTTACAAAACTCACAATTTTTCTTTGGATGCAGGCACTCAATTCGCAATGTCATTAGATATATATGCGCTCATACTTTCTCAAGAATGAAACTTCTCAGAATCATCACATATTTACAACTGCTATACGACATCCCCAGCAGCCACAATGATGCAACTAAGATATTTCATTACTATTCACCTTTTATTTCTTCCATTGCATAAGGCTACCTTTTTGCCTTTCGAGACTAAGCCATGTCTCTATCTGCATTTTTGCATAAGGCTGTTTTTCTATCTTTAGAGACTAAGCATTGTCTCCATCTGCATTATCTGCATTTTGCATTGCATAAGACTGCTTTCTGCCTTCCGCGGTTAAGCTCTACCTCCATCCCGCATTTTCTCTACATTTTTCATAAGGCTACTTTTCTGTCATCCGAGGTTAAGCTCTACCTCTATCCTGCATTTTCTCTGCATTTTTCATAAGGCTACTTTTCTGCCTTCCGAGGTTAAGCTCTACCTTCATCCTGCATCTCTTTGCATTGCCTAAGGCTGCTCTTTTGCCTTCCGAGACTAAGCGTTGTCTCCTTCTGCACATCCTTGCATTGCATAAGGATACCTTTCTACATTTTGAGACTAAGCATTGTCTCTATCTTCATTTTTGCATTGCGTAAGGCTACTCTTCTGCCTGCCGAGACTAAGCATTTTCTCCATCTGCATTTTTTGCATTGCATAAGGCTACATTTCGGCCTTTCGAGGTTAAGCTCTACATCTATCCTGCATTTCTATGCATTTTGCATAAGGCTACCTTCCTACCTTCTGAGACTAAGTTCTGACTCCATATCTCTGCGTTGCATAAGGCTACCTTTCTGCCTTTCGAGACTAAGCTCTATCTCCATCATGCATCGGCTGAAATATCACCATCTTTATTTAAATCTTGCGTTGGCTGAAATCTCACCACTTTTATTTTACGCCTCGCATTGGCTGAAAGATCGCCTCCTTCTGCATTTTATTGGCTGAAAGATCGCCACCTCCTGCATTTCATGGGCTGAAAGATCGCCAAATCGTCCAAAGGCGTCATTGTTCGGAGGCACCATTTTCATAGCCCGAGAACGCCATGCCATGGTCTGAGGACCCCGTTTTACTTTTTGCATATCATTATTCAAAGGCATCATGGTTAGGATGCATCATCCTCATAGACCGAGTACATCATTTCATAGCCTACGAATCCTCTATCATACACTTCGTGGCCCCGGACGTCATGGTCTAAGGACGTCATCCTACCCTTCCAAAGACATCATTCATTGTCCAATGAGAACTTGCATCACGTTTAAATTATGCACAAATATGTTGTATAGCTCACTTTCAGGTACACTGGCTAGCAACGACCATTTCAGTAGAAATGATCCCGCTCCGGTTCCCGCAGCATATCAGATTTCAACCACTTTCTCAACATAAACATCGCGTTCGCCTTTCAAAATCTCCATCGACATATTTCGTCAATGGATCCTAAACTATATATGTCCTTATTCCTGTAAAACCAAGGATATGTAGGCAGCTCAAGAACTAGATCTCGGTCCAAAATCTTTGTAAAGTGGCTATTTCGGTCAAAATTGGCCATCATGTCTTTACCCGATAACTCTTTTATCCTTCTCGGATAAAGAGGGGAAGCTGTTGATACCCAATTTTTTCCTAGATTTTATTATACTTAAAATACATTCAAAATAACATATATATGCATATATGAGCATACCCAAGTGTTTTGGTATTTTTTCAAAATTTTAAAGATTTTCAAAATTAATTTATTGTCTATTTTAATATTACAAAAATTTAATATTTATTCCCAAAATAACCATTTTAGCGAATAACTCATTTCATTCTCATATTTACACTAAAATATAGTTTAACTAGATTTTTCATATTTATTACACATTTGTTTGGAATTTTTAAAGCTAAATTACATATAATTGTAGTTATAGCCTATTTTACAATTAGTTGCATTATATAATTATAAAATTATTTCTAATATTTTTAGATTAATATTTATACATTATTAATTATATTAGCATTTTTATTTTTTTTTAAATCATTTTAACTACTTTTATAAAATAAAAAGGGAAAACTAGGATATTTAACATGTGCCTCATCTCAGTACAATTATAGCCCATTCAGATTTTAATTCTAATCCCAATTTCAACTTAGACCCGACCCATACCCAATTTAATTACCCGGTCCATTTTCGATCTAATCTGAGTCCTTGATCAAATGAGATCAACGGCCCAGCTTTTATTTCCTAAATTAAATCCCAACTACCCTCCCCCGACCCCTCATTTTCACGAGACTCTCTCTCTCTATATATATATCTATCTCTCTATTGGTTTCTTTCTCTCCCTTCTCTCTAGAACCTTCTGGTTCTCTCTTCTTCTCCAATAAATCCACCGCCTCTCCGGCTAACTACAACCTCACCTCTCTCGACCACCAATCGCCGTGAAACCTTGTCTTGTTAATTCCCACTATCTTTGAGACCCCTAATGCCTCCACCATACAAGATGGCCGGAAGATTTTCTTGGTTCGTCTCCGGCCATTCTCCGATGGGTTTTGGTCCGATGGTGCTATGAACACCATTATTAACGAGTTTCATTACCAGGTTTCTTATCTCTCACTGGTTTCTTAAGAAACCATAATTTCTACCTAGACCTCTTAAATCTATATCTTTTTAACAATTATTAACTTACTCTTTTGTGTTTTACACTACTCTCTACTCGATCTTTAAGATTGCTCAAGACTTCAACGTTTTGTCTTCTTTTTTAAAACTAGGGTTTCTAAACTTCTTTCGAAATCACTATACCTTCTAATTTTTTTTCTAGTACTATTTGTTTCTGTTTGTATTTCTGCTTGTTTGTGGGATCTTCTTCGTTACTCCCCAATTTCTATATTTTAAGTTTGTTCTAACGTTCCACTGATTCTGTGATTTTTTACTTAGGGTTCTTTGGTTTTGTGCATTTTGTGTTTAATGGGTCTAACTGTTTTCTATTTACTAAATGTTCTATTGATCCTATGCATCTCTTCGAATCCCTGATTTTTGTACATGATTTCTTTGGAGTTTTCCACTGATTTGAGTCACTTCCTTGTTTGTGAGATGCTTTCCTTACTTAGTGTTGATTCCCTGTGATTTTCAATCTCGTATGTGACATCCTGAACCATTTTTTTCAAAATCAGTCTGTAATCCATTTGTTTATGTGCACAATATGCTTTTATTTTACTTTTCTTACTTGTAATTATTTTGTACTTAGTCCCTAGTACATGCATCATGCTATTCCTGTAAGAAAATATCATTCTTGCTAAATCTTCTTTATTTGATGCAATTTGTACCGTTTGAACTGTGAATCCCTAATTGAGGGAAATCCGAGTCTTCAATTGATTCTAATAGGTACTCTTTCCATAATTGTAATCAATCTATACGTATTACCTTATTTTCCATTTATTTTCAAAACTATAAATGCTCTACCCTCTCATTAGCATAGGACACGAAAAATATTAAATGTTCTGAACTCTCTCTTACACACATAAGCATACTCAGTGTTCTTTTTTGTTCTTTGCACATCATCTCTCATTCCCCTATTGACTGCTGGTTACTCAGTCGGCTGAAAGCCAAGACTGAGTGCTTTTGGGATGCTATACTATTCTACTGCTCTATACATTGCTACTTGTTTGGTCTGCATACTATTGCTCTACATCTCTGTACACTACTGCTCTATATTATCTCATCCTCGACTAGTATGCCTCTGTTTGATTTACAGCTTCCAAACAATATATTTTTATACATACTACTCTTTATTTTTTTGTTCTATGCATTTACTTATGGTTCTGTTGTTCTTATTGCAATTAACATGTCCCTGTGTTAGTTCATTAATGTAACTATCCTTCTCTTAATTCATCATGCCTTCTGATTTTCTTAGCGCATGTTCTCCCCTGCCCCTAGCCCCAGTACATTATCAGCATGTAATCCTGAGCTCTTTTTGTTGAAACCTGGTATGACTTTCTAAGTGTACTGAAATGTTGTATGTGTTCCTACATGTGAACTATTTGTCCCCATTCCCCTTTTCCATGTTTGTGTTTACTTCCCTGGACTATATGTGGTATTTTGGTTCTGAGGTTGTCAGAATTGTCACATTGTTTCTTTCAAAACTGTTCTATATGGATCATTTTAAAATTGTTTTTCTACTCAATTTCTTTAAAAGCTCTATCATACAATCTCAGTACTTCTAGAGTTTAGGGTCTACCCTCTTTGTGTAAGCATTGCCTTGGGTACCTTTGAGTGTCCATTGAACTTTGATGCATAAGGTTGGTAATTCCACACTACACTTGTTCAACATTTTGGTAGTCTTTGGGTGCTGATGTTGGCCGAGGACTCCAACGGGCTTTTAGGGAGCTTTATCGCACCCAAACCATGGCCAAGGCTGTGAAACCGAAAGAAGTTAGGTTGGAATATTTGGGCCTGGTTGAAGAATCCCTATAGAGTAACTTCTTATTTTATTTTTTTAATTATGTAATTCAGCCATCACAGTTTGTAATAACTTATAAACAACTAATTTGGGCTATAGTGAAATTGGGTGGGATTATGCATGTTTAGTTTAATTAATGGGTAGACAACATGTCAATAGGGATTTACTTACCTATTTGTGCATTAGAAACCATGTGTAGGACCTGCATCTTACATCTACATATCCTGTTTTAGGCTCTTTATTTTTATATTGTCATACTCACTTTGGAAACAGTTAGTAATCTACAAACAACTGTCATAAAATTACTACTGCATTTAGAGACCCTGATTTAGGAGATTTATGTGCATTAGATATCATGCTACTTAGGATTTTATTTCATCTGAGTTGCAATTGTTGAATGTCTCGCCAGTTTGTTTAATTTAATAACACACGTTTTGGCTAAAACTGTGTCTTCTCTTTAAAACTGGAACTAATATGCATGTTCACCTTTATAAATAGGCAATACATACAACGCCTAGGAAATCCTTAGGCCAATAATAATAAAACAAATTGATTGATCTTGTTTAACCAGTTTCAGACAACTCAGCTTTTTAAACTTTCCCAACTCAGTTTTTTTATATGTCTCTCTGAAGTTCACTTTTTACTAAAAAGCTCTCTTCCTGGAAACCGGCTATGTATTTATATACTCTCACTGATTTTTCGATTCTTGCTCTATTAAGCTTTCAAACTACTGGGTTATCTCTCAGCCTAGGAACGCGTTATTTTGATACTATTCTAATTAAACTACCATATTTTGCAATCTCTGCTTTCTTCAAAACGATGTTTTAACAGTTCCTTTACCTTTACTTATTCAACTATTTTTTAGATGTATTCTGAAAAATAAACCCTTCGGGTCATTCAGTTTTGATTAAACCTTCTACTTTTACTGAAACTTATCTTTTTCCGGCACCCCTGTTTTTAAACTCTCATATTTTAATACCTTAAATGTGTTTGAGACGTGCTAATTATATGTTTACTTGTGGAGGGATTTGTGAGCCTCTTATTTGCTTTTTTATATCCCCTTTATATGTAGTCCTACTTGTTATGAATGTCGCCTAGCATTTTTTTCTTTAAACCTAAGTGTTCGGCCTAGTCCTTACCTTGTAGGGATAGTGGTCCTAAATATCCTCTAGGACTTATAGGATGGCACGGGTAATAGCATGCAATAAGTGTTCGTGACCAATCCACGCGTTTAAATAACCTTTACGGGGTGGGAATGTGGAGATGATGACCGATGCGCTAATATTATGTGCGATCCCTCTTTGAGGAGTGATTGCTGGGTATTGCATTGAAGTGGTCCATATTGACCATAAACCTAGGACCCCTTTTCCTTTGTTCGTCTTTGTTTGTTATCTTTAGAGTTGTTTAAACCTTTCAAATTTTTGCTCTCTTTCTACTTACTTTGGCAAGTTTCAATTTAATTACAATGTTGTATGCAAGTCTTTATTTGAGCTTTGATTATTTACTTGTAAAGTCACAATTGAAACATGGCCGGGAACCATACTTGTGGATCATGAGGGTTGCCTAACACCTTCCCATCGGGATAATTTCTGGCCCTTACCCTAATATCTGGTTTCTTCAAATCAAACCCTTCTTAAAGTGTCTTAATGCACTATAGTCATTAGGTGGCGACTCTCCAATTTTAAAACCCAATTCTCGCAAGGAAATAGAGTTGTCCTCCCAAATACCGTAAAATCGATTTCTCCTTAGAAAAAGGGGGCGTCAACAAGGAGGAGACCACCGAGCTGTAACTATTGGAAAGAAGCAGAATGATCATTCCCTACCTTCTTTGTTGTGTATATATAGATTTCTTTAAACGATGCAGACTGAGGTCGCGCTTTGACATCAATATGTAGCAATAAGTGGGGGAACCTGGCAACTTATATCTTCTATATTTTTACTTGTTAGAGTTACTATCGGGTCTATTTGATCTCGTATATGCGCTTAGGCTTGCATACTTTAACTTTCTTTGGGCTCAGTCTCCGAGTCGCATTGCGATTCGAGCATTGACTAACCCTAAAGTTCCTTCCTGCCTGTATAAGCGGGTGACGATGGCCTTTTGTGTTTTGGGTCGAAGTGACCTTACAAGTTTATTGCCCGGGGTCTCACTGATAGTGATATTTATGATGTTCCCTGAGGCATATTGTAGTTCATATACTTCGGATCCAGTCTCAGAGTCGCATTGCGATTCGAGCTTTAATTGAGCCTTGAGCATTTTGTCTGCCTACATGGGCGGATGGCGATGGCCTTTTGTGTTTCGAGTCAAACTGACCTTATAGGTACGTTGCTCGGAGGCTCACTGATTATGGCATTTATACCGTGCCCTTAGGCATATTGTAGTTTAACTACTTCGGGTCCAGTCTCCGAGTAATATTGCAATTCGAGCTTTAATTGACCTTCATATACCTTTTGTTTCCAGACTGGAGATAATGCCCCTTACGCTATTTCGATCGTAGAGACCCATTAATATATGGCCCGTGGGCTTGCTTATTTAACTATTTTGGATCCGGTTTCGAATCGGGCTACGATGCGAGCTCACTTTAATCCTCAAGTTGTCTATTTTTGGCCGGTGAGAATGGCTCTTATGTTGTTCGGTCGTAGAGACCTTTTAATATGTGGCCAGTACGCTTGCTTAGCTGGAAATAATGGCTCTTACGCTGTTTTTGCCTGTAGGCTTTGTTTTCAGCTCGTTAAGGTCTTTTGGAATATTTTTTCTTGACCCGTCGTCAGTTCTGGAGAACCCCAATTATAAGTCGTTATCGGCGATGTTTTGAGAACCTCGGAAGGTTCATAGCTTGTAGGTCGAGTAGATCGATGCTCTTGCGATTTGGAGCCGACATGGTTAGAATTCATTCTATCATTTTGAGGGATGCCTATTTTAACCGGTTGTCTTTCCGAAGTATATTTGAAGTATTGGCCTGCGATTTTAGCAATAATCGAGCGTCCTCGAGTCGCATTATTTTTGTTATATCAGCCGTTTTAACCGTAGTCATGTGCATTTGGCCGTAGCCATTTTTTATCCCGAGTGACAGTTCAGGCGTCTGCACCAAGGGTATGCCCTTTTGGGATTCTTACAAATGCAAAATATAGCCTGAATTTCGGGATTTTCATGATTGTTGAGGTCTTATTGATTGTTGTGCCTATTGAGGTCTTATAGTTTGTCATACCTGTTGAGGTCTTACAGTTTGTGTAATATAGAATAGATCTGTTTATGCCGAGGCTGCCCGCTAGGGGTCTTACAGTTTCGTATTTCACAACACATGGTGATTGGCGATGAATGACAATCTCCGAGTCATCGAATTATTTTAAGCGTGAAGACTACTTTTCGTGAGCTCGGAGTTACCTTGTGAGGGCTTTATAAACCCGGAGTTCCAACCTTAAGGTCATGCATGTGTGAATTGCTGACGCTAAGTCTCCGAGTATCTCAGGACGCGTTTGGGTGAGAGGCCCCTATCGGGGATATACTTATGATTCCCTTGTTCATAGAATAAGATGTTGAAAAGATGTCCTTTTATTGCTTGGTGTAGACATACATTGATTCATCGTCGTGAGCTCAGCCCGCACGGGCGCAGCTTCTTAAACCATTTGATCATGCATATAGTTCCCGATTAGGTTTTAGTCTGTTGTTTCTCGATCCTCCCGAGGGGACGGTGTCCTTAGAAGCTGATCATTGTTTCGTCGTTGGCCTGTGGAAGGAGGCCTGCAACCTTATCGGATCCTCATCTGGGGTATGTTTCTCCGCTAATAATCCTGCTTATTAGGCCCTATTTGGGGCGGAAGCTCGACTGAGGTCTAGGGATTTCCGGGTAGAGTTAGAACCTACGAATATCTTGGCCAGTTGTCTGCATACAAGTTAGCAAGAAAATAACAAGGGAGTAAAGAAATTCATCCTAATTGTTGTTGTGATCGGCGTCTGGAATCCGTCAACTGTTCGAGATTTGAGGGTGACTTCCTTCGTTATTCCAGACTGTTCAATAGATTTTGGGCTGACATTGTTGCTATACTTGATCGGTTCTCCTATACTCATGAACATACATTCTATTGAAAATAGATTAAGCGAGTAGAAGGGTTACCAATGTGTCATTGTGGGACAAAGGCGAGGTCTCTGTGTCCTTTTCTCTGGATGAAAGGGCGCCCTTTGGAATATTTCCTCGGACCCGTTTTTCCCTGGTAACGAAGATTTTCACTTTTCATTCCATGAGTTCTTATGGGGTGTCACCGCTCCTTCACTGTCGTGGTAATAAGTCGTGACATGTCTACTTCATTCTTCTCAGTTGCTTTCCTTCCTTGGGGATGGGTTCGAGCCTGACCATTCGATTATATGTGGTGGTGATTTTTATTGAGTAGCATGACAGTCATCCTTCTGAGTCGGTGGCCGTTTTCAACCCTACGGCAGCACATGCTCTACGGTTCCCGTTCTGGGTTGTGGTTCTTTTTAAGGGGTCTTGGTTGAGTAGGCATGGGTTGTTTTGCATCCCTGGTTTCGCTTATGGTGATCACGATATTTGATATAGCAATGCTGAAATCATACTCCACTGGGCGGGGTTCCCCTGCCGACTGTGCCTTGTTGAATCTGGTTCCACTAGAGATCCCTCGAGGATGTTGTCCTCGGGCCATTTCCTTATTGTTTCTAGGTAGGTGGCATCTTGAGCCAATCTTCCCATTCGCAGCACATGGATGGTATCTCAACCTGTTCGGCATTAGTTTCTTCATTGGGGGCCTGCTTGGGTAAACCGGGCCTATAGAGGCTTCCGAATGATTATCCATGGCCCCAATTTGTGATCGGTACGGGCACATGGCTAGGTCTTGGCTGGATATTCCACTAAGCGTCACTTGAAAAGATTTGGGGTCACGGGGCACGCCTAATTTAAACTTTGGGTGGAGACCTATGTTACCCACTCATCCGAAGCAAAGGTTGATCTCACTCGTCCTGTCGGGGAATGAGGCTTGACTTCCTGAGGTGTTTCACTCTTTCTTTGTTCAGCCGCCGATGTATCGGGCTCTTCCTTTACTACTTTAATGGCATTGGCATATGCTTTTGCGGAGGAATCTACTGATATAGTAAACGAGTTTGTGAGGTCAGGTTCTAGGTTATGGAGCTGCGTCGAGGTTTCTTTCGAGACTGTTTCCTCGAACTTCATTAAAGAGAGGGACTCATACTTATCATTTTGGAGGTCGATGCCTTCGAACAAGCACGTGCAAGCGATGGTGCGCTCGTAGGGATCCAAGGTCCTATCGCACCTGGGGAGTTTCGGCATTCCGAATTTCGGTGAAACGAGTTCCGGGACCGCTTCCTCGGGAGACGATTATTGTCTGAACTTTCACGAACCTGACTCGATCCTTTTGAAGAGATCCCCAAGCAACCTCATTGTGATGGGGTCGGTTCTCGATCCGTTGTTGCTTGATCTCTTGGGTACTCGTTTAGAATAGGGAAATGTTTCCGACATTATTGCGCTGGGAGTCTCCGGGTGACTTTGCTGCTGAGCGATAGCCAACCATTTTGCCTGCAACATTTCAGAAATAACGTGAAGACTAACTTCCTATTCTTCCTGGGCTAGGGTTTTTGAGCTTCCCGTTGGTGGATATGATATAGGCTACCATTGGTGCGCAAGGCTTTGTTGATTTGATGTGCATCCTGCGAATCTCCGTCCGCTAGAATTGATCCGAGCGCGTTATCAGGATTCTGTGGAGGTGCTCTAGTGGTCGGGACAACCACGCCGTTTTCCCCATGATTTTTGAGGTTGTCGTTCTCAACTTCGTTTACTGAGACATACATTTTAATCATGAAATCAAAGGATCTTGAACAAGAAAAAATGTAAAAGATAATGTTTATTCGTGCAGCAAAACCAGTAAGAAAAGAATCACTATTATTTTTAGCCTCACGGTGGGAGCCAAACTGTTTACCATACAAATGGTAACAACAATTATATTTATAAATGGAATTCTAAAAATACGTGATCTATTCCCGATCTAGTTGGAGAAACTGGTGCTAATAATATGGAATTTAACGATAAAAAGAAAGCTAAAATGAGATAGTAATAGAACCGTAGGGCCTGCTGTCCGGATATTGGTCTGATCGATGAAGGACCTCGAGGTTGACGTCAGGGTCGAGCTCGAGCTATCGGGGACAGTCGGGGATGGGATAACAGCTGAAGGTATAATTAAACATGGATCTTTATGGCAAATACTAAAGTATGCAATGAAGAACGAGTAAGAACACGATGAATATCGAGGTGACCTCGGGGCAGTGAAAGTGAACAAGTTAGAAAGAAAAGAGAGAGAGAGAGAGAGAGAGAGAGAGAGAGAGAGAGAGAGAGAGAGAGAGAGAGAAAGAGAGAGAGAGAGAGAGAGAGATGTTATTTCACTTGTGGAGAAATGGAGCAACATCAGTCCTTTACAAAGTGGCATGTGTTCCCTTAGGCTGGGGAACTCGATATGGTACAGAGTGTATCAAATGTAAAGATACGGAGATGGGACGGCTAGGTAGGGTACTAGAGTTTGTTCAATCCAACTGCCCGCCTCGAGAATCCCCCTTCTTTATAACCTGTGCTGGGTTGCGGATAGATCTCATAACCTGGAAGCCTCCGTAGGGCCGCGGATGATCCTCGATATAGGGAGCTCAATCATGATCCCGTAACCTCGAGGTACTAACACGATATTCCGAATACACCTTAATGGCAGGAAATAGGTTCCCCTGATTTCACCGCATACAAGTAAATTAAGAGAAATTTTATTTTTATTTTACCCTTATCATCAAATATTCATTCCTCAAATCATTTTCGAAGATTTCTTGAAATGCTTAATTATTGTAAGTCTTATGGTAAAATATATTGCTACACCCCGTACTTTCTTGCTAGAATTCATCTTAAGTGAATCAATATGAGCGTATGTAATCTGAATGCCATCTATTGGGACAACGCGAGAAAGGTCTCCAATGCACTTGTGTTGCATGGATAATGGACCGACTCTAACTCTGGAGGCATTTCAAGCTCATAAGCTACTCTGTCTATCCGTCAAATGACTCGATAAGGCCCCATATACGTCGTACTAAACTTGCCCTTCTTATGGATCTCATAATGCCTTTCATAGGCAACATATATACATAATGTCTATCCGTCGCACCTTGTACGCATATATACATATATTTCTACTCCTCTTGAGGAGTGTGTGATTTAGGATAGGCTTGAATTTCTCAACCTCGTATTCTAGTATCTTGACTTATCCTAAAAAAATGTATATTTGACTTGTCATCTTAGCTTACTGACAGTCTTGATATTTTAGATTTTGGTACTTCTATAAAAGCTAGCACATTCATGTTTTTATCATAGCTTGTCCGAATGGAAACTTTTGAACTGAACGATCGATCTGAAGAGTCTTTTATCCATGTTATACTCTATAGTCCATGATCATCTTTGAAGTACTGACCACATGATGTCGCTCGAATCAGATCATGTCTTCTTATTTCTTTAGCATCCTAGATTAGGACATTGTTGTCATCTGTGTTCTTCACTTGAATTGTAAGAATGATGCTCCCTTACCCTGGTGATGTCTCAGAGTCCCGCAACAGTGGGGGTACATATTTAGCTTGTCATCTCCACTCCATATTTTGTTATCTCTAAGGCCCGTACTCTTCTAACTAGCTTTATCATTGACCTATTATAGAATATGGCTGTTGTACTATCTCTCTTGTACTTCTGCTATTAAGAGTGATTCTGCTACATAGTTGATGTAACTCTCAAGCTTCCTCTTCTCTCTTAGCCTTCATGTAGACTTAAGTTGTCAACCAATATTGGCTCGGGATATTAGGTTGACGCGATGGAACATCCATGTTATAATCTTCTATTGAAGCCTTTTTCTATGACGTGGACTCAATTCATTCTATTAATTATATATGGAAGTCTCTTGCAGTTATAAGAATGCCAACATACATGCTATATGGGTATTAATCTTAAATCTTAAGTGCGTTTGTAACATAACTAACTCTGGATCATAGATTGAATAATTCTTTCATATCTTCTCAGAGATCTTTAAACATAAGCAATTACTTTTCCTAGTTGTTCTGCCACGTGTTGCATGCATACATGGCTTATCTTAGTACTCACACATATTGGAATTTTGTGCAACTTATATGATCTTTAATATCACTTTTGATATTTACTTCCCGTTCATTAGTCGCGATAGGTGCTATTTTCTTATGAAGTGCATACAATGTTCTAATGAGACTGTTGTTACAAGATCATTTCTTCTTCAGATTACTATGCTTAGGTGAAAGCCTTCTTACTTATTTCTTCAGTTATTCTTTCGATGAAGTATTTATGTGAGACTTTCTAACTCTTGTAAAGCTACGAGCTTATTACATCGTATTTAGGTATGATGTACTAATAGCTAAGCATTACTAGAATATTTGTCATAAAGAGGATAAATTATGGATCTAATTGATTCACGCCTATTAAATAAAAAGTAAGCCAGTATGGAAAGTAATCCACGACAAACATCCTAGATGATAAGGAAGATATTGAAAGCCCTAAAATACTTTGAGGAAGCTGGATATGCACAAGAAGATATATTACATATCGACTAACTCTATAAAAAAATGTACCATAGATTAATAGGTTTATTCCACAAAGTACATTGGAGGATAATGATGTTGTTTACATATAAAATGGTACAGCTAAATTTATGCGTAATTTCTATACAAGTGAATTAATAAGATCCTGAAATAATAAGATAATTGAAGAAATATATAACACCTAGACTTGAAATGAAGACGAAATGACAGAAATAATGATTCTGGTAGAAAAGCCTTCGGGCATAACACTAACAAGAATAAAAAATAAGAAGATAAAATTGTATGAAGCTTTGAATAGATTGTAGTATTAGTTTGCCAGAAAATTCCTGTCCATACAATAATAACACAGCTCACTATTTATAGCTACGTCTAGGGAACAAGGTCCAATGATCGTGCTCTTATTTAATATCAATTATGAGGGCCATTGATGAAGACGTAACGGTGAGCATAAATGAAAAATTCCTTATAACAGGCAGTGCACTTAATGCCATGGAAAATTGTTTATTAATACCACCAGAGGAAAGGTATTTATTGCATCTTTACGAGTCTTATTCCCTACTGTGCCAAACAAGGCAATTGCCCTCAATTCCATGTGTCATTCTTTTAAGCGGCCACCTGGCATAGCATATTTAACCCTTTACAGATAGTCCCCTTCTTTCTAGAAACATAGCTTTGTGTTACCGGGAAGCTTGTAGAAATACTCTTTTGGCAATAATTACTATGATTCCTTCTAAAATCTTCTGACGGTTGATTAGGAACACGTCTCTCCTCAGTTAATGCCCCAAACATGCACCATGATTCAGCATAACTTTTTTCGATAATCGAGGTAATTATGACCATGAATTTAGCCGCCAAAACTTTTACTTATACGTATCAACCTTCTCCCCTTATACTCCATAAATTTCTAAACTTTTTAAAATCTTCCTTGTTGTTAATTAACCTTTCTACAACTCCTTCAAACAGAAAAGCTTTTCTTTCATCCAAACGGCTTCTTTTTCAAAGAATGTTATCTCTTCAAAGGGAAAGAGCAAAGCTGAAGACGCTGCTCCTCCAATAGTGGATTCTATCATTCATAGAAGTCTCTTACAATAAAAGAGTTCGAAGAGAAATTCCCTTTGTCTCTCCTTCATACGTGGGCTGTTGGCAGATAACATTCTTCTATTCATCCTTCCAGTATTCCTGTTGTGAAGGAAAACTATCATTGTCATAATTTGGACGTTGTTGCTCCTGATCTAACAGAGTGAGTGACCCTTCCCAAAGAGGGTTTTACATATTTTTACATGTATCCTTTCACTTTGGGTGTGTTCTCTTTGAGTGGAGAGCTTGACTCCGTTATTGTGGAGTTTTGCCTCCACTACCAGGTGTGTTTGGAGCAATTAAGTCCATATGTGTGCAGGACGATTTCTTGTCTTTGGCGTTTGTGCTAAGAGATGGGAAATGAACTATATTTATCTCATGTGATGAATTTTTATTCCTCCAAAATCTTTCGCGAGGGGATGATAAATTTCAGCAAACGTGGGCACCATCCCGTGTTATCTAGCATGGATAATAACATCGAATATGGGTGGATGGAATGGTTTATTGCAGTTCCCACCAACAACATCATTACAATAATGACTTTATCCTTTTCGGAAACATATAACCGCACTCGTAAGTTTTTTTTTAATATTTCATATTTCTTTTATTAGGGATTCTTCCATATCCGAATTTATCCTTCATCTTTCTCTCATTTCAGCAACTCGATGGGTTCCATCTAAGGTTAAGGCTTGGACCAGCGGGTCTAGATAATCTTAGACGTCACTACGCTCGAAACCCGTACATGAAAAGAATTGTCCCTCAAATACTGGTGGAAGGCCAACAATCATGGTAACTCAGACTTACCTTATTTTAGCTTTTTATGTGAGGAAATTGATTGATCCCTTCTATTTTTTCTTTGAAATTAGGTCTACCTGTGGGTTCAATTGAGGTCCTCGAGGAGGATGTTTTGGCTAACCTTGCTGATGCGGCGAGGTTGCTTCACGAAGCGCTCACTCAAACATGTGTCTTCGGACCTGCTTCGGGTACAAGTGTTTCACTATGAAGTCCCCGACCGGAGAACGAGCAACCAAAAAGAAGGCGTTCTTCTACAGCCGGGGGAAAGAATAAGAGGGCAACGACTATTTCCCCCCATTTGTCTCTAGAATATATGATCACTAACCATCCTCCTAGGCTGGTCATAGACATCGCGATAATCGACGATGATGGAGAAGCTAGTGATGATGGAGCTTCTCTATACAGAAGATGATGATCCTCATAAACTCAACATAATGCTCAATCTTTTGAGTTAGTTACACCAACCAACGATGATGTCTCAGCACTTTGGGGGGATTTTGAGTTGGTAGAAAATTCTAATTCTCATTTTCGGGCCCCAGTTATTATGCCTGATACTGCAAGGCTGAGCACCGGGTCCCTGCTGTCTTTGGTTGGCAAGCATCCAACAACCAACATTGTGTTTGTAGCGGCTGCTTCTCATCCTTTATCGCCATCAACTTCATCTCATTCTTCCCCATCTTTTCCATCAACAACTACTACATCATCTCCATCGGCCGCACCCGACTAAGAATAAGGTGTTCCTCTTCTCTAGTCCTCAGTTCACAAGAATTTGGGTCAAAATTATGCTGCCCCCTCTGAAGATCCACAGGGGAGGAGGAATGTTACTCTTCCGGTATCCACTGGATGCAACTTGTTATCCCGACCAGTAGAACTTGCTAATTATCTGAATCCATTGGCTTTAGAAAAAAGATTGGAAAAAGATTCAGGCTCTCTCGGGAGAGTGCTTGTTGAACAAAGCCATGCACAACACCACAATGATACATTCTTCATTTATTATTTCTTCAATTTTTGCCTAAACATATGCTGAGTTTTGTCTTTCTTGCTTTGTAGGCCAATTTTCTTGCTTCCGAGGGCCTTCAAAGGCTGATTCATGAGAAGGAAGAAATTACCTCTACATAGGATCAGATTTTGTCAAAACGGGAGCAAAGTGTCGCTTGCCTCTCAGAAATGGAAATAAAAGCCACTAGGGCCATTGTATTGGAGGCTCCTTTGTTGCAAAGAGAGCAAGAGGTGAAAACCCTTAGCTAAAAGATCGCCCCATTGAGGGTTCAATTTGAAGAGGCTAAAGCTAAATGGGTTGAAGTCCGTAATGCCATTCTTGCTGCATCCGATCATGAGGCTACCTATACTGAAAGATTGACCAACATAGAGGCATCCTTGAATTCCAAGACTGAAGAGCTTGCTGTTGCGGGGGGCAAAATATGCCCAGTTGGAGCAGAAGTATAAGAAGACCCTTGAGCACAATAGAATTTCCAGCTCTAGTGTTCGCGATCTTGACATTAGCCTCAAGTCTATTAGATCCGCCCGAGAAAATCTTTTTGTCAATGTGACTCAACTCAAAGAAGAAATTACACTTCGAGTGGCTTCCCTCATTGTTGAGAAAACTTACGCCATGTACAACATGAGGAGAAAAACCTTGGAGGAGGCTAGAGCTACTATCATTGATTTTGATGCTGAAATTGCTAAGTCCTATGAACTTGAGTTGGCTGATAAAAATTGACTCTCCTGGTTCTTCTTGTTCCGGTTTTCAAATTTTGGGGAACTGAAGAGGAAGGGAAGGTGATAATGTTTAGGGCAAAACTATTAAGGCATCAACGAATCCTTTTACTTCCCCTGGGGGCGCAGACACTTCTCTTCCTGCATGCTTCGGAGAGGCAACAATTTAGCTTTTCCTTTCTTTTCCCAACTTTTGTACTTGCGCTATTTTTGCACATTTGTTGTTAAAAAGTATCTTTTTCTCAATCTCAAACATTGTATAATTCTTTCTGTACTTCTTCATTTGAGCATTTATGCAAGTTTTAACCTTTGCGTTCTTTTTGGCTTAAGTATTCTGTGCAAGTTTTCATGTTTGCATCTGATTATTCAAGACCTTGGGTATTTTCTTTCCCCAAATCATTTGTATTTCGGGCACAAACTCATCCTAAATCAACCCTTTAACGCGAGGGTTAAGTATTTGTGCAAGTTTACTTTTTGTGTCTTTTGCAAGGCGTGGGGTGTATTTTTTCCCTGAAGGCATTTTGATTCCGGGCATAAGTTCTTCCAAAATCAATCCTTTAACATGAGGATTTTTATAAGAGAGGGCCCTCTTATGTTTACAGTACTCTTGAAGAGGACGTCTCCTATTCATTATGGCACTAACATATGAAGTACTTGTTTAACTTTCAAATAACAATTTTAATTCATCGTTCAACCAAGAAATAAGATAGAAATAAAAGGACTTCATTTTATTCCTTTCATTTTCAAAAAGTACATAGGCATTTGTTATGCTAAAAATAAATTGTAATTACTTGTGGCTAACTTGTTTCTACGGGGCTGGCCGTGCGTCCCTGATCCCAATGATACAACTATATTTTCAGCTTTCGTTGTCTGGTCAATGTGACAGTAAGTATTGCCTTATCCTCATATCATTAACACTAGAAGTTGCACCTTCGAGGACCCCATTAATGAATTGCTAAACAATCTTATGCTCGGTAACAAATTTTGTTTCCCCTTAGGAATTTATGTTATCGATCAAAAGACTATCTAACAATCCTTTAATGGTTTGCATTTGTGAATGGTTGGTTAACCTTTGTCCTATAGCAAACTTAACATCCCGCTGGGAATTTTTCTATAAGGCCAAAGATTATCTAACCGTTCCGGAGTGTCTCTCTGCTTGTGTTCCTTATTACTAAAGGTCTTATTGTTGCTGTCGATGCTTTCTTTGTAATATGCATTCTGTTGCTACCTCGTTAAAAACCTTGCCAAGAAAACCCAATTAGGACAAATATTTAATGAATGAAAAAAGAGTGCATCACATACTTTTAGTTCAGGTGATGTTCATCAGCAATAAAATCTTTTGAGGTGCGCCACGTTCCAATTTCTGGGTAACTTTTCTCCATTTTGATTCTCCAATTCATACGAACCTTTCTCGGTGACAGCTGAAATCATATATGGGCCTTCCCACGTTGGACCTAGCTTTCCTGTGTTGAGCTCCCGGATGTTTTGAGTTACTTTCCCTAGGACCAGGTCTCCTACTTTAAAAAAACGAAGATTGGCTCTTTGATTATAATATTGTTCCATTCTCTGCTTTTGGTCTGCCATTCTTACATACGCCAAGTCTCTGCGCTCATCGAGTAGCTCCAAGTTGACTAACACTACTTCATTATTTGACTCTTTATCTTCTTGGAAAACTCTCAAGGTTGTTCCCCTACTTCCACCGGGATTAATGCTTATTCCCTGTACACAACGAAAAAAGAGTTTCTCATGTGCTTGATTTGGACATTGTTCGGTACGACCATTTTTGTTGACTACGCTTGACCATTTGCGCTCGGATGTTAGGTTGAAGATGTAATCCTATTTATTTTCAAATCTTTGAGGAACTTTGTGATTTTTGTGCCAATAAATTATGACACATTATCGAATATTATCTCTTTCGGTATTATGAACTTGCAAATTATGTTTTCTCACAAGAAATCCACCACTTTGCGCTCACCAATCTTCTAATAAGGACCTGCTTCCACCCACTTAAATAATTAGTCAGTTCAAATCAAAAGAAATCTTACCTTATTGGGAGCCGGCTGTAGTGGTCCAACGATATCCATCCCCTATTTTATGAACGGCCAAGAGGACAAAACTGAATGCAATGATTTAACTGGTTGAAGTTCCAGTGGTGTGTAACATTGGCACTTATGCACTTTCCTACGCAGGCTTTGGCATCTTTCTCCTGGCAGGGCCACTAATATACTTCCCTTTAAAAATTTTACTACTAAGGAATTTGCGCCTGAACGGTTTCCACATATCCCTTGTGGACTTCTCGCATAACATATTTAGCTTTGGATGCCCCCATGCACTGGGCTAGCGGTCCTTGGAAAGATTTACTGTACAGTTGGCACCTTTTGAAGCTATACCATGTTGCTTTGACGCATAACACTCGAGACGCCGTGGAGTCTTCGGGCAACTTCTCATACTCGAGATAATCGTTGATTTCATTCCTCTAGTCCCAGACCAAATTAGTCGTATTTACCTTATTGTAGCAATTCTCATTTAGGAATGAGTTCATCAGTTGTACTACTATCCTGGACTTCGATCCCTTTATTTCCATCGATGAAACAAGGTTACCCAATGTGTCTGCTTCTGAATTTTCTTCCCTCCAGATATGAGTAATCGACCACTACCGAAATCAAGCAAACGGAGCTTGGACTTTTATTATGTATTGTTGTATGCTCTCCTCTTTAGTTTTGAAGATCTCGTAGACTTGATTTACCACCTGTTGTGAGTCACATATGATATCTATGACCTCGAAATCTAGTACCCAGGCCAGTCGAGCCATGCAATCAAAGCCTCATCCTCTGCTTCATTGGTAGTTAAAGGGATCGTTTTGATAGCTTGCCTTAGGTTTCCCCTGAAGGCGTGATTAATACTATTCCAAGCCTGGACCCTTTTACGTTGGAAGCTTCATCTGTAAATAAGGTCTAAACCCTCGATGTTAATTCCGATAACGTTACATCCACTTCGGTTTCCAGAGGCAGCAATCCCGGACTGAAATTGGCCACAAAGTCAGCCAAGACATGTGACTTAATCAGACTCCATGGTTTATATTCTATGCCAAACTAACTCATTTAGACGGACCATTTTGCCAACCTACCCGAGAGTTTAGGTTTGTGAAGGATGTTTTGTAGAGGAAAAGTGGTCAGCACGGCTATTAGGTGACATAGGAAATAGGGCCTCATCTTTCGAGCGATGACTACGAGAGCTAAGGCCAATTTCTCCAAATGCGAGTAGTGAGTTTCTGCCCCCATTAAAATTTTACTAACAAAATAAATGTGATACTGCTTACCTTCGTCCTCATGGACTAAAATTGTATTTACCACGTCTTTTGAGACCGTGAGATAGACTAATAGTGTTCACCTTCCTTTGGTTTAGAAAGTAGCTGAGGGCTTGACAAGTACCTTTTCAAATCTCTCAAAGCCCGTTTGCACTTCGGGGTCTTTTCGAAATTGTTTTTCTAATTTATCAGCGCGAATAGAGGGTGACATTATTCTGATGACCGGGAAATGAACCTGCTCAAGGCTAGTAGTCTCCCCGTGAGACTTTAGACTTTTTCACATTTGACAGTTGGTCCGGGATATATACGATGGCCTTGATCTTATCGGGTTTACCTCAATCCCCATTTGCAATACCAAAAATCCCAGGAACTTGCCGGAGCTGACCCTGAATGTGCATTTCTTGGGGTTAAGTTTCATGTTATGCTTCCTTAGGATATCAAAACCTTCTTGCAGATGCCTAAGGGGATCACCTGCATTCAATGACTTAACAAGCATATCGTCTATGTAAACTTCCGTAGTTTTTCCTATTTGTTTTTTCAAACATCTTGTTCATGAGCCACTGATAAGTAGCTCTGGCATTCTTCAATTCGAAGGGCATCACATTATAGCAATATGTGTCAAAATTCGTTATGAATGAAGTCTTTTCCCGATTCTCCAGGTTTATCTTAATTTGGTTGTACCTGGAATAGGCATCGAAAAAACTCATGAACTCGTGTTGGACCATCACATCGATCATTTGATTGATGTTTAGCTGTGGGAACAAGTCTTTCGAGCATGCCTTATTCAAGTCCTTATGATCTACACACATGCAAAATCTGTTGTACTTCTTAGGAACTATGACTACATTCACTAACCCGTCTGGATATTTTACCTCTCGGAATGAAATGATACTAAGTAAACGAGTTACCTCTTCTTTGATGAATTTATTCTGGGCATCCACAATAGGGCGTTTCTTTTGTCTTACCGGAGGTATATTGGGATCCATACTTAACTTGTGTACAAGTACCTCCATCGAGGTACCGGTTATATCCGCATGCGACCATGCAAAACAATCGATATTAGATGTAAGAAATTCAATAAATCCATACCTGAGCTCGGGGTATTGTCCTGTCCCTAAGTGGAATTTCCTTTCTAAGAACTCTTCGAACAATGCAACTTTCTTGAGATATTTTGTTGCGCCCGACTCTTCTGGAATCTAGAAATACTTCGACACCTGATAAGATTCTGATGCTTCTACCCCTGGTCCAACTTCATCCGATTTGGGAGCGGTAACCGTTTCCTGCAGTTGCTATGCCGTGTGTTCCTTTTCTTTGCTGCTGGAGACCAAAATGGCATTCATCTATCTTGCCACCAGTTGATCACCCTTTATTTGTTTAATTCTTTAGGCATTGGAAACTTTAGTAATTGATGATATGTTGACGGTAGCTTTCATCTCGTGCAAACATTGTTTTTCTAGAATAAATTTATATCCCATATTACCATCTACCACTTCAAAAAAATATTTTCATCACTCCTTTGGCGTTCGTGGGTAACAAAATTTCTCCTAGGGTTGTGAGGCTCGCGAGGTTTAATCTGGCAGGGAGTTTTGTGGCCGGAGTAATACTTCTGGTGTTTTTAGCTTGCTCTAATACTCTCCATTATATGATATTATCCATACTTCCTGGATCCAGTAGAACACGTTTAATTTTTAAATCTAGCACATTTAAAGAAGTTACCAGTACGTCATTATGTGGTAGTAGCAATCCGTCTGCGTCCTCCTCCGTGAAAGTGATATCGCCTTCGGTGACTTCTTGAAGCCTCTTGCTATGGGTTATTGATACTTTTATCTTTCCGCGTTGTCCCAGTTATGACCATATTTGTTCTTATCCCGGTCACTCAAGAATTCTATGAGATGACTATTCTTTAACAACATCGCCACTTCTTCCCGGAGGTGTCGGTAGTCTCCAGGTCAGTTTCCATTCGTCCCGTGGTATTCACACCATATTTTGGCATCCCTCTAGCTGGGATCAGATCTCAGAGGCTTCGAAAATCGTGGTTTTTTTATGTTTCTCATAGCGGATACCAATTCTACTATGTTGACATTGAAGTTGTATTATGATATCATGGGTAGGAAGTGTCTCGCATACCTGGCGCGTCTTTGTCCTGAAGAAATCTATTGTCTTGACCAGGATCAAACCTTTTATCGGTAGTGAATCTATGTGTTGATCAGAAACCTTTGCTACGGACATCTGTCCATTCATAGCGCAAAAATTGGCCCCTCGCATACTGTCTATCCGTGTCGATCTTGTCTTTTGATTTTTCCTTATTCTTCTCCCATCCATTTGCCAACGATGGAAAACCAACCTGATCATCTTCAATCCTTATCTTTGACTCATAAACAGATATGTATGTCCGGCCAAGTAGTTTCTTGGAACTCAAGAAAACTTTCCTTCAATTTAGGAAAACATCTGAACTTCTTGGATTCAGTCCCTTGGTAAATGCTTCAGCCACACATTCTTCGAGAACAACTGGGAGAAACATCCTCTCCTTTTGGAACTGGGTAACAAATTCTCACAGCATCGGATTCTCCTTGTGCAATTTTGAAACTGTCAGCTTTTCGGGCCTATATCTTTCTGGACCCGGCATGAAAAAGAATCTGCAAGCATCTCAAAGGAATCTATAGAATACTAGGGTAATAGTGAATACCACGTCAAGGTTCCTCTCATGAAAGTCTTCAAATATTTTCAGCAAAACAGATTCAATCTCGTGAGGATCTAGATCATTTCCCTTTACCTCTGTCGTTTAGGTGGTTATATGCTCTTGAGGATCTGAAGTTCCATCATACTTCGGTATTTCATGCATTCTATATCTCTTCGCGACTAATTCTGGTACCGCGCTCGATTTGTATGGCAACTGAGTATACTTCTTTGAGTCCGGTCCTTTAAATTTGGTCTATGCGGGCATTTACCTCTCTCATAAACCATAAAAGTTCATTTTTAAGGGGTCATTTTCACTATTGGGCCCGAATTCGCTTTCCTAGATCCATCGGAACTAATCTCCCCCTCGGGGGGTTATTATCAACTCTCTGTGTTGCCTATTTGCGTTATTGGAAGCCCTGGATAACGCCCGCTTCAACTCTATCATAACCTTATTCTTCCGCATGAGGTGGCCCTGAATAATCGCTTGTTGATTTTGTAGGACCCTTACCGCATCAACAACATGCTCCCCTTCAGTGTCATTAAGAGTTGCCTCCCGAACATGTCAAGTATATCGCTTGTTGTGTACTGGCATGGTATCGTTCCCCTCTTTATGGGTGTCATTGATTTAATCTCGAAATGAGGTTGTGCTCCTCGAACCTTGGGATTGTGTGTGTTGTTAACACTGTTATCTATCATTTCTTATGATTTTTTTCTAAGATAAAATAATCAAAATACGTTAGTAAAAAACGCAAGGATCAACGTAATTGGCCTCAAGGTGGATGCCAAACTGTTTACTCATAAAACGGTACAGTTGAATTTATAATGATTTCTAGACAAATAAATTAATTCAATCCTGAAATAATAAAATAATTGAAGAAATATATAACACTTAGCTTTGATACGAAAGACAAATGACATAAATAAAGCTTTCGGTAGCAAAATGGATGTCCTAAATGGATGTCCAATTTAAGAATGGACGTTCATGGTAAATTGTATACAAGAGATAGGCTAGCAAAATGGGAAGTGGTTAGCAGCTAGGTTTGTCTGCTTTGTGATGACACTGGACAGTAAAGTTAGCTAATACAAAGAATGGGAAGGCTCAATTTATAGAGCTTTATTGGCTTGTTGTGTATACTATATTTGTGAGCAAAAGAACATCATAATTTTTCGAGGTAAATAAAGCCTCTAATTACCATTAAAAAAATAATTGTTTGTGAAGAATTAGTATTGTTTGTTCGAGGACAAAGTGATCATTCAGATTTTCAAGAATATTTTTGTAAAAATTACTTGTGATTAAAGGTGTTTTCGTTTTTAGTAAGCACAATGATAACACTTCATTCGCTTCAATTTAAACGAGGTAGTTTGACTGCAGCGTTTAAGAAAAAAACTTTTAAAATTTGTGATCTTAAAAGATTAAGGGGTAAACGTTTTGTGGTGCCTTAATATTTATGTGATTATAAAAGCTTCTCATTAATGATAAAATAAAGAGTTTAAAGTTAAATTATTTTTAATTATAGAAATATATCATTCTTTTATGAACGGACTAATTAAAAAAATGTGTCATTTGAATTGAAACTGAGCAAATATTTATTTTCAAGAGAAAAAAATAACTTTACTCCAAAGGGAGATCTTGAGGAAGTAATGGTTAAAAAAGAAATGGTTTCCATCCACCTTGAAAGCATAAACTCCAAAAAATTCAGAATTAAGGAGAGCATTATATCTGCCTCAAAAATCTCACAATTCTTCTTTCGCTGTCCATATTTTTTGCCCAGCAGAACTATCCAAGATTCAAACTTGCAAGAATTGAAATTTCATAAGCCTCCTTTAGACCAAAACAGTGGAGAAACCGTCTCAACAAACATGTTTGTAAGTGTGTTTAAGGATATGCAGATTAACTTGATATAAAGTGATAAATTAAGTTGTAATTGAAATAAACAATGATAAAGTAAATTCAAACCACACAAATTGAACAGTTACAGTCTTGGGAGATTAGGCACCCTTAAATTAGATGACGTTCGATCAGTATCAGAACATAATTGAATAAAAGATTAAATAGAAAAAATAATATATTGATTGGAATGCGTGTTACAATGCCTTAAATGAATTATTAGAACCTCTTTATATAATAGAGTAGTCCTATTTTAGGTATAATTCTATATGAGGTAAAAATCTCTTGATTTGCTGATTGTCAATTCCTTACTGATACGTGCCGAAATTCCCGCCATAATATTTGACTGGTCACGGATATTTTGGTCTTCCGTTGGCTATTCTAACAATGTTGCTTCAAGCTAGTTAGGATCGATTCCGGTATCACGGCCTCGATATTCTCGAATGCGGGCATTATAAACTCGGGCTCTAACCCGGTGGGACTTGGGGTCAATATTTAGTCCTTTATTGTCATGTTCCTCGCCTAACCTACCATGCCATAAGCGAGCTCGATTTCGACCGTATACAGATTGCCCCCTCATTTTTCGGGGAGTAGATGACAAGAAATGACATGAGATTCTGATTCTTACTTCAATACCCCGTGACAGAAATGACAAAATAGTCGAAACATCTCGTTCGTCAAGTATTAATGACATTAAATCCTTGTCATTTGCCGGTCGACCACTCCTAGATGTGAACCCTTGTTGAAAAACTATAAGTACCTCCTCCTTTGCTCATTCAAACTATACATCCAAATCTTCTGCCCTCGTACCTTAGATATCTTAATACTCTTTGGCACTTATATCCCGGTTATTTGAGATCTTTTATAAGAGATTTGTTCGTCTTCATCCCAAACCATCAAGTGTACTCCTTTAAATTTCTCTTTTTCCTCATTTTTCCTCCATCTTAAAAGAAATGGCGAAGACTTCAAAAACTATTCTCTAAAAAGAGAGTCCTTCTAGCTCGCGGCAGGCTACCAAGGAGGGAGGAACCAGCATAGGAACCCCATTGAAAATGTTCATCCCCGAGGTTGCTCAGTAAATAATGATCTTAAAATTGAAAAAGCTTCCTCTGTACCAGGTCGAGGCAAAAATTTATCAAGATACATCTATTGGATCACGGAGGAGATCTTCCCTACGGTCCGGATAGATTGAAAATGGGCCAATAAAACCATAGTGGTCCCCGAACCCGAGGAGGTCATCAACACCCATGTTGAGGGATACTTGAGTGTTTACACTTATCCCTTCACATTGGGACCGATGGACCCGGTATCATTGATTTTTGCAAGAGGTATGGCCTATGCCTCGGTCAGATCCATCCTTCAATGTGGAGGATCATGACACTCCTACGGTTCTTCACGAGTAAAATCAATGGCTGCTAGTTCACTGTAGATCATCTACTTTGGCTGTACAATTCTCCGAGGGGGCTGATAAAACATGTGCGTGGGGCCAACAAAGCCCTATTCTCTAGCATCGATGAGGACCGGGACCAAGGCTGGAAAGGCCATTTTGTCCAAGTGAGGACTTCAGACCTAATTTCGGTGGAATGCATGCCATTCCTCGAGAAGTGAAATGCAAAGCGTAAGTGGAAATTTTCTTTGAATGTTGATTTTACGTCTACTTTTCTTTTTTCTTATTGATGTTTGTAATGGTGCAACCATTGCTCGGGTTTCAAATGTTGTTCCTCGACTCAAGGAGTGGATCACGGGTATCGTTTCTTAGATATCCTACTTCGAGCCTTCGTGGCACGAACTCTCGAAGGGTCGTTAGGAGGCCTATTCTCATGGTAAGATCTCTTTTCCTATCAGGTTAAGTTAGGCTTCCCTTTTTACTATCAAGTTCTTACTCCCTTTGATTTCTTTCTCAAGTTTGCCTAAGGATATCGAGCTTAGGCCTCCGGTTGGCGACGAGGAATTGCTCGTTGAGTCTCTTGCTCTAGGGCAGGCCGAAGAAAATAAGATGAGGAGGGCTCCAAGCCCCCAAACTCAGAGAAAAAGAAACTGAAGAGGAGGCTGGTTCGTAAGAGATAAGAAACCTCCAGTTCTGGAATACTTGACTCGAACTCCTTCTATCGGCTTAGGGACATGTCCAAGAAGGATGAAATTTTATAGGCTTGAGCCTCCTCGAGGCCGAAGCTAAAGAGCTTATTGAGAAGAGAGATATGTACAAACGTTTCAGCGAGCAATGCGTGGAAGAGGCTAATAGTCTCCAGGCCTAGTTGGACACGACTCAAAAAGAACATGCTGACCTGGTGGAAAAGGTAAAAGTCTTTGAGGTTAGTGACGATGAGCTAGACTCGATGACTAACAATCTGAACCCGCAGATCCAAGAGAAGCTTTATCGGATCGGCCAACTTCGGGCAGAGATGGATGTGATAAAGGTTGAGGCTGAAGAATGGAAGAGCAAAATATACCACCTGGTCTCAAAAAAGGAAACTACCCAGACAAAGTTGGCCTCGGCAGAGGCTCAACTCTGAATAATGAGAGAGAAAGCTGAAGTACAGTCTCAGAAGGTTGAGGAGCTCCAATCTCAGCTGAGTTTGGTTGCCACTACCGGAGAGCTTAAAGCGCCCAAGTCGGTAGTTGAAATAACCAAGGTAGATGCCGAAAAAATGGTGGACCAGTATAGGGCCGATACAGAGGTAGCCCAAGACCGCTTGAAAGACGTCATCAAGTATGAGAAGCGGCAATCCTAAAAGGGTTGTCCTCGAGGAGGTTCATGCTAGGGGTTCTGATTTGTTGGCCAAGATCGAGATTTCTAAGAGGCACGAGGTCGAGGACAAGAAATTGGCTTATCCCAAGGATGAAGAATAGGAAGATTTTGAGGACTCCGGCGGGTCCGGAGGTGGAGAGGACTCTAATGGTCTCGGTGATGTGGCAGCCTCCGGTGAAGACCAAGCCGTTTAAGTGCCTTGTATATTTTATTTTCTTTTTTGTATTTTTGTACTTGTGTACTTTTGTACTTTTTGTCAAGGCCATTTGGCCTTTGCAAAGACTATGTGTATATATAATACAAGGCTTCTTTTTCCCTTCGACAATATCTGAGTTTTGTTTTCCTTTGCTTTATTATTTGAATTTGTAAAGATTGAAATTCCTTAGCATGAAATAGTTAAGTCATGTTTGGCGGTTCGAACAGACCTTGCCTTCAACATTATTTTGATTAAGGCATCGTGGGGGTTTAGTATCACCGGAAAATTTTCCCCAAAGTACTTTTAAATTTTTTAGATTATAGTTTGTCGTGGGGAGTCTTTAGAACCGGTTAAGAAATTTGAAGGCCTTGTTTTTTCTTAAGGGTCTCAAATGTCTCCAAGCTATTTTAATATGGCCATAACTTTTTTAGTTCGGGGGCTTCCTAGTAGGCTTGTTACCCTAAGTTATCCGGGCTTGCCTAAGATAATAGTCCCCACTCCCCTTTCGCGAATTACTGCGTTTATCCGAGTGATCCACAAACGACGAAAATCTCTCTTTTTCCTATCCCTATCCCGATGAGCCAAAACTGGGGATGGCCATAGCCATTATGGTTCGAGCGCTGCCTAATAGGTCTTGTTCCCCTGGCTCTGGTAGCTCAGGCCATCCGAGATTGTCTTTGGAAGGCAGTCCTTGAGTGGGAGCGATCGTTTAAACCTGTATTAAGGCAGCTCTTGGGCTCGATATCTTTAGGGGATTGTATGTAGGAAATTCCTTAAGGAAGACAAAAATAATTAAAGGACAAGATATTTATCCATAAGGAAGAGACTTCTTTTTATCTTGTGCATAATAGTTACATATTTGCACATGATTTGATCCAGAGCTCGAGCATCTATGCGGGCACGGTTCATTTGATCGTTTGGCCTATATAATTAATCCTATTGATCGAGTTGAGACCATTCAATCACAAAGTTTCTTTCTTTGCTAAAATCGTTATCCGCGGGTAATACCCCTTAGTGCTTGAGGCTGATCAAAGAGAGAAGCCTCGAATACTTTTGATACAATATTTGACATCGATTCATGATCGACCTTCGATTCTAAGTTAGCACAATCTACTGTTACCTCGTTAAAAAACTTTCCCGAAAACCCATTTAGGACAAAGCCAGTTTCAAGGCAAAAAGAATGCAACGTGTTCTTCCAGACCTAAAAATTTTATACCATTCCTTGTTGGTTACCTGCAAGTGTTAGTTCAAAATTTAAATAAAATAAATAAATGGGTCCATACTTTAGCAGTAATACCGTTTCAAGTGAGTTATATTCCAGTTTCTCGCTGTTCGTTTTTCCGAGTTTGTAGGATCCTTTTCGATGATCTCGATAATTTGATATGGTCCTTCCCAGTTCAGCCCCAGCTTCCCTTTGTTTGGGTTCTGGGTGCTTAGTGTGACCTTCCTTAATAATAAGTCCCTGACATTAAGGTGTCAAAGGTTGGACCTTCGATTGTAATATCTCTCGGCCCGTTGTTTTTGGGCGGCTAGTAAGACAAGGGCGGCTTCACACCTTTTGTCTAATATCTCCAAACTCATATTCATGGCCTCCTCATTTGATTCCTAGGTTGCATATCGGAGCCTGAGACTTGGTTCTCTGACTTCGAAAGGTATTAGAGCTTCAGCGCCGTAAACCAGTGAGAACGTGGTGGAACCGGTGCTGTTCTTTGAGGTTGTACAGTATGACCATAAGACTTCGGGCAGGATTTCCCTTCATGTTACTTTGGCATTGGTTAACCTCTTTTTGAGGTTTTGGAGTATGGTTTTGTTGGTCGATTCTGCTCGTACGTTCCCATTAGGGTTATACGGTGTTGATAGGATCCTTTTGATTTTATGAACTTCAAGAAACTTGCTTACTTTGCTACCGATGAATAGTTTCATGTTGTCGCACACGATCTCCGCAATCATTCTGAATCGGCATATGATGTGGTGCTAATGAAATCGAGGACTTCCTTCTCCTTGATCTTCTCATATGCTTGGGCTTCCACCCACTTAGAAAAATAGTCAGTCATAAACAATATAGCCTTACCGTGTGCCCATGGAAGGGGGCCAACGATGTCCATTCCTCACTTCATGAACAACCATTGTAAAAAAACCAAATACAGGAACTCCCCGAGTTGATGAATCATCGAAGCATTTCTTTGATATTTTATCACATTTTCGTACGAACACTTTTGCGTCCCTTTCCATGTCGATCCAATAGCAGTCGGCTATGATTACCTCTCGAGCTAATTATTCGGTGCTTGAATGATTTCTACAGGTGCCCTCGTGAACTTCCCTCAGAACGTATTCGATATCTCCCAATCCTAGACATATCGCTAATAGGCCATAGAACGTTCTTCTGACTAGGGTTCCATCATCGGACAAGCTAAACCAGGATTCCTTCATACGTAGGGCCCTCGACTCTTTTGGATCCGAGGGCAGTTTTTCAATCTTCAGATACTCTATATGTTTGTTTCTCTAGTCCCAAGTCAGGCTTGTAGAGTTTATCTCAACGTGGCCCTCTTACACTATCGATCTAATGAGTTATACGACTACCCCCGAGTTAAGCGTGTTGTCCTTGATCGATGATCCTAAGTTAGCAAGGGCATACATCTTGCTGTTTTGATCTTGAGGTATGTGTTTTAAAGCTCACTCCTTTAACCAATGTAATGTTACCTGCAACTTATCCAGGTACCTTTGCATTCATTCTTCTCTAACTTTGAATGTCCCATTAACTTGGTTCACCACGAGGAGGGAGTCTCACTTAGCTTCGATCACCTCCGTCCCAAGCTTTTTGGCTAGTTCGAGACCTACAATTATGGTCTCATATTCGGCCTCGTTGTTAGTCAATTTCACAGTCCTAATAGAATGTCTAACTATATTGCATGTTAGTGGCTTCAATATGATTCCAAGTTCAGACCCTTTTACATTCGAGGCATCGTCCATATAGAGTGCCCAGATCCCCGAAAATGTCCACGAGTTCACTAACAACTCTCTTTCAACCTCGGGTATTAGGGCCAGCGTAAAGTCGGCCACAAATTCTACCAAAATTTGAGATGTAATGGTTGTCCGGGGTCGATATTCAATATCGTACCCACTAATTTCCACGGCCCATTTTGCTAATTCTCCCAAGAGCATTTATGCATCATATTTTGCAATGGGTATGTAGTCACAACACATATAGGATGACACTGAAAATATGGTTTTAGCTTTCTAGAGGCGCTTAACAAAGTGAGCGCCAATTTTTGTAGGTGAGGATACCTAGTTTTGGCCTCACTAGAGTCCTACTAACATAGTATATTCGAAATTGCATACCTTGCTCTTCCCGGACCACGACACCACTTACCTCTATCACTGATACTTCCAAGTACAGGTATGGTTGTTCGTTTGTATTCGCGTGTAAAGTAGTGGTGGGCTCAATAGATATTGCTTGAGTTCCTTCAAGGCTTGTTGGCATTCTGGGGTCCATGAGAAGTTATTCTTCTTCTTCTTCAGTAGCGAGAAGAACCGATGGCTCTTGTCGGAGGACCTCAAGATGAATCTCCCCAGGGCGGCTATGTGTCTGGTTAATCTTTACACAACCTTCACGTTGTCCATAATCGTTATATCTTCGATGGATTTGATCCTGTGGGGGTTGATCTTGATTCCCCAGTTGGATACCATGAATCCGAGAAATTTACCTGATCCGACTACAAACGCATATTTCTCCGGGTTCAACTTCATATTGTACTTCTTCAATACGCATAAGGTTCCTGCAAATGTTTTAAATGGTCCTCTGCTCGTAGGGACTTAGCCAACATATAGTCAATGTAAACTTCCATTGATTTTCCTATTTGTTCCTCGATCATATGGTTTACTAGACGTTGATAAGTGTCAACGATATTTCTTAATCCGAACGACATCATTTTATAGCGTATGTGCCGTACTTACAGATGAAGGAGATTTTATCTTGATCATCCGGGTTCATCTGTATTGGTTGTACCTGGAGTAGGCATCAAGAAAATTGAGGATTTTGTGGTCGGCCGTGGCATCGATCATGTGATTGATGTTGCGAAAATGGAAGGAGTCCTCGGGACACACCTTATCAAATCCTTATAGTCTACACACATTTTTAATTTATTCCCTTTTTAGGGAACGTTCGCTAACCAATATGGGTATTTAACCTTCCAAATGGACCCTTTAGATACCTCGTCCTTGGTGAAAGCATGTTTGACCTCTCTTTTGCTTGACTGGGTGAAATTTCGAGTCCAGGCTTAGCTTATGGGTGGTTATCTCTGACAGATCCCTATCATATCAAGGTGGGACCAAACAAAACAATCTATGTTAACTTTAAGAAATTGAATGAGTTTTTTCTCGAGTTGGGGACTTTATCCCGTGCCCAGGTATACCTTTCGATCGGGTAGATGCTCAATCAATAGATCATGTTCCAACTCCTCGACCGTTGATTTAGTGGCATCGAAATCATCGAAGGATATAAAATATTTGGGGACTCAGTAGTTATCGTCCTCATATACCCCTCGTTCCTCCGATTCTGCCGAGGCTGCTATCGTTGATTGCTATTTGAAGCTGTCTTTGACTATTCGGTTTGTATCTTTTGATGTTGAAACTACAGATGTTTGGATCATTTCATCGACCGCGAAAATTTCCTTGGCAGCCGGTTGTTCCTCATAAATTGTTCTGACTATGTTGGGTGTTGGGAATTTCAGCACCTGCTGCAGTGTCGAGGGCACTGCTCTCATATTATGAATCCATGGCCTCCCGAATAAAGCGTTCTATCTCATATCTCCCTCGATTACATAGAATTTGGCTTCCTGCATGGTTCTTGCAATGTTTACCGGTAATGTTATCTCCCCTTTAGTGATCTCGCATGCCATGTTGTACCCGTTCAGAACTCGGACCGCATGTACGATCTGGTCTTGCAGGACGAGTTGTTCCACGACCCTTGATCTGATAATGTTGGCGGAGCTAGCTGGATCAATTAACACATGCTTAATTCGAGATTTATTTTCGAGTACCGATATTTCCAGTGTGTCGTTTTGGGGCTGAATAATCCCCTCAGCATCTTCGTCGTTGAAAGACAAGGTTCCTTCTGGTACGTGATCCCGATTCCATTTGTCCCTTGTGATGATACTTTGGTGCGCTTCAGCAACGGCCCCTTGGGAATGTTGACCCTACTGATGATCATGTTAATGATGCGCTGAGGTTCCTCTTACTCGGTTTGTTTCTTAGAATCCCTATTCCTGAAGTGGTTCCTGGCCCGATCACTTAGGAACTCTCGGAGATGCCCGTTGTTGAACAGTCGTGCCATCTCTTCTCTTGATTGTCAGTAGTCTTCTGTCATGTGGTCATGCGTGTTGTGATATTTTCAAATTAGGTTGGGATCCCTTTGGGCAGCTGGATCAGATTGTAGAGGTCGAGGCCATTTGGTGGCCATGATGCGTCTGATAGCTGATACTATGTCGGCGGCATCGACATTAAAGTTGTATTCCGATAGCCTCGGTGCTTCCTTAGGCCTAATATGCTTGTCGAAACCGTTCTTTCTCATGAGTCCCCGATTGTTCTGACCTTGATCACTTCTATTTTCATTTTGCATAGAATTCCGATCGGACCCACCACTTCATTGGTCTCTATTGTACGGCTGGTAACGATCCCTGTTTGACCTCGGTTCGCGATCGATATCTCTCTTAAAACTATCGATGGGTCTGACGGGATAAATGGACCCCGAAGAGGCCCCAAGTTGATCATCTTTGATCTGATTTTATATTGATACTGGTTGTGTTCACCGGCCCAAGTAACATCCAGATATTCTATTAGAGTTTTGTTCAACTAATGTGAAGCCACCATGCTCCGAACATTGAGTCCTTGGGTGAAATCTTGAACGACCCAATTATCAGCGACTGGTGGTAACTCCATCCATTACATTTGAAATCAAGACATGAACTCTCTGAGCATCTCATTATCCTTCTGTTTTACTTTGAAAATGTTAGGCTTCCCGGTCTCGACCTTGATAGACCCGGCATGTGCTTTCATAAAATAATCTGCAAGCATAAAAATGAGTCAATAGAATTAGGAGGTAAGTTGTGATACCATATCATAGCTCTCTTTGATAGGGTCAACTCGAATTTCTTCAACCCGATAGACTCGATCTAATCATCCGCCAAGTCATTCCGTTTGATGACGCATGTGTAGGACGTAACACGATCATTTTGGTCGGTCATTCCATTGTACTTAGGAATATTGGGTATGCGGAACTTCTTAGGGATTGACTTTGGAGCCGCGCTCGGGGGGAAAGGTTTTTGCACAAACTTCTTGGAATCCAGGCCTTTCAGTATCGGCGGTTCTCCGGTGATTTGGTCAACCCTGGAGTTGTAGTATATACCTTTTTGTCATTTGCTTCGATTTTCTTCTCCCCTAATCCTATCCGTTTTGTCAATTCCTCGAGCATTTTTATGATCTTAGAGTTAGTTCCCGATTCGTTTTCATTCGATCTCTCAACGATCAGTTCGTCCCTACGGGTGACTCCCCGGGGCGGATCGGGCTAAATTCCGCTTGGTGTGTGGCTTTGTTTCTGTAACTGAGCTATCGCCGCATGTTGAGCCTATAACATTTATAAGATCATTCGTAAATTGATCATGTCTCCCATATTATTTTGTGTATTTTGAGCCGCCGATTGGGCTCCACCACAGACGCTATTCTCGTGGTCAGTAGGCAGATTTGTGGCGACAGCCACATGCGAGTTAGCGTCAAACGGGTCCGCGACTGGAATCTGACGGGATCAAGGGGTGGTACCTCGTCACCAGGCACTACGCCTAATTTTCACCACGATGACCACACTCATTGTCAACATGAAGTAGTGCTGATTGAGAGTTCGACATTTTTGAGTTTTAACCTTAACTTAGAGACACTTCAAAGAACAAGTGTAAAGTAGTGTGTTTTCAAAAATTTATTAAATAATCACTATTATCCTTAGCCCCACTGTGGGCGCTAAACTGTTTATCCTTAAAATTGGATAACAATTGAATTTGTAAGTGGTTAAGGATATGCGGATTAACTTGACACAAAATGATTAATTAAGTTGCAATTGAAATAAACAATGACAAAGTAATTCCAAACCACACGAATTGCACAGTTACGCTCTTGGGAGATTAGCCACCCTCGAATTAGATGCACTTCGAACGATATCAGGACATAACTAAATAAAAACTTAAAAGAAAAAATAATGTATTGCTTGGAATGCGTGATACAGTTCCTTAAAAGAATTATGAGACCCTCTTTATGTAGTAGATGAGTCCTATTATAATTTTATAAGAGCTAAAAATTTCTTGATTTGCTGATTGTCGGTTTCTAATTGATACGTGTTCGAGGTTCCAGCCATAATATCCAACCGGTCACGTATATTTCGATCTCCTATTGGGTATGCTAACAATGTTGCTTCAAACTGGCTAGGATCGGATCGATTCCGATATCACGGCCTCGATATTCTTGAAGGCAGGCGTTCTAACCCTCGCCTAACCTACCGTACCGTAGGCGAGATTGATTTCAACCGTATATGAAAACCACAAGTTATGAACCAAGTAGATAATTCTAACCCCAAATGAATGCTCTATTTGATCCCCTGCATCCTTCCGAATCATGATCGGCGAAGTTTCTTCAAGAATGGGTCTCATCAATGCTACATAATTTTTCAAGAACTAAATTTTCATGTGGGTATTGAACTCACTACTGTGAGAAAGAAATCGCGGGAGTTGCAAGACGCAAATGTATCCTGGTCGTGGCAAAGAAAAAGAAGAAAAAAATTGGAGAAGCAGAATTCTCCACAAAGAAAAAATTTACGACATCGAGTCATTAGGGTTTCTATTATGATAAATAGTAATTTATGGTGGATGTCTACTCTTCTTACATGATCTTCATCCCAAATGCTTTATGACATATTCAATGACATATTTTGTATGTTTAATGACATATTCCACGATATATTTTCTTCACTTTTTATGCCTATATAAAGGCTTTGTAATAGATAGGAGAATACACACAATTGAAGAAGAAAATCTCTTCATTCTCTCTATCTATATTTCTTGTTCATGTTTCACTAAGTTGCTTATACTTGTTGTTCATGTTTTATTAAATTGCTTTCATTTTATAATATGTTATCAACACGAGTCTCTAACCATCACGGTAGGTTATCTTCTTTTAAAGTTCTCGACTCTGATTTAAAATTATCAGGTACAACATGTTTCTCTCTTTTGTAAGAATAATAATATGTTTTGTTGGATACTTAGTTTTTCTCAATTATGTTTAAAAAAAACAAAAAATAGAAAGAGAAATATACTCATACTTCACCATGATCTCTTTATTTATGAATAAAGATGTGATGATTTTAATGAACTGCTTCTTAATTGATTTGAATTATTAAAGTATAAATAGAAGTAATCAACAATAGACTTAGATAACAATAATATTTTCTTAACAGTAGTACGTATCCAAAATATGAATATAAATAGTATTTGCATCATTAAAATATTACATCCTACTTTGACTAAATCCAAGAAGTTTTTATTGATTATTCATCTTCTTCTGTGTAGAAATAAAATATGTTAGTAATAATGAGGTTACTTAAAATTGTTTTTTTTTTCAAGTCTATTTTCTTATTGAATTCAAGTATATCTAGTTACATGCTTAAGTACTTGGGTACACCTAACATAATGAGTGATTATACATTATTGTGCAGTATAAAGTGATATACTACACTAGCTACATTTAACTATTTATTTTGACAAGCCTACATACAGAATATTAGTACGACATTGGCTTATAAATATGCAGACATGTTATTGTACAATATATGTAGTTGTTGCTATATTAATTTGTAATATATGCCTACAGATTTACATATGTAATATATGATTGTTTCAACATACATCATATAATTATAAATATATTATGTGTATAGCCAGTATGATTACATTTCTAGTATTATATAACTCCCATGACTTCACATTTTGTTAGCAACATTAAGTACATATTATACATATATAATCATGTTGTTCAATCAAAGATTGTGTCTTATGGAAATTTTTTTTCTTTATCTCTGAAAATACTAATATTTGTATATTCTTTTGTATGTCAAACCATGAGAAACGAATATGGATATGTCACAAAACAAACTTGAATCAATGTTTAATTGTAAAAATATTTGTTTAATTGATTCATGTACGACACATACAATATTCAAAGAGAAGACATATTTCTCTCATTTAAGTATGTGTAAGGCAGATGTTACTACAATTTCTGGTAGTAGTAAATTAATTGAAGGCTCTGGAAGAGCTACTATAACTCTGTCTAAAGGAATAATATTTATCATAGAGAATGCAATGTTCTCTTCCAAGTCCAACAGGAACTTGTTGAGTTTTAAAGATATCCGTCAAAATGGATATCATATTGAGACAATAGATGAGAATAATCTTGAATATCTCATCATTACAAAGAATGTCTCTGGCCCAAAGAGGATTATTGAGAAGTTCCCATATTTATCTTGTGGCCTGTATTGGATAAGAATTAGTGCAATTGAGGCACATTCTACCGTAAACCAAAAGGTTACTGATTCCATCATTATCGATTGAGACATCCTGGATCAATTATGATGAGAAGGATTATAGAAAATTCAAATGGGCATCCATTAAAGAATTTAAAAAAAATTTAAATAATGAATTTTCTTGCACTTCTTGTTATCAAGGCAAATTAATTATTAGACCATCACCAACAAAGGTTGGAATTGAGTCACCTGCGTTTTTGGAACGTATACAAGGGGACATTTGTGGATCTATTTACCCACCTAGTGGGTCGTTTAGATATTTTATGGTCTTAATAGACGCATCTTCTAGATGGTCTCATGTGTGCCTATTGTCATCTTGCAACCTTGCATTTGCAAAATTAATGGCACAAATAATTCGATTACGGGCACAATTTTCCGATAATCCAATTAAGTCTATTAGACTAGATAATGCTGCTCAGTTTTCATCCCAAACATTTAATGATTATTGCTTATCAATTGGGATAAAAGTGGAACATCTTGTAGCTCATGTTCACACTCAAAATGGTCTTGCAGAGTCTTTAATTAAACATCGGTAGTTGATAGCAAGGCCGTTACTCATGAAAATGAGGCTGCCCCACTTCGGTTTGGGGTCACGCCATTTTGCATGCAGCAATGCTAGTTCGTCTCAGCCCGATAAATTATCACAAATATTTCCCGTTGCAATTAGTTTGGGTCATGAACATAATATATCCCATTTAAGAAATTTTGGATCCGCAGTATATGTGACTGTAGCACCGCCATATCGCACCAAAATGGGTTCGCAAAGAAGGTTAGGAATATATTTTGGGTTTGAATCACCCTCCATTATTCGCTACCTCGAAACATTGAAAGGGGATTTGTTCACTGCACGATTTGCAGACTGTCGATTCGATGAGACACTTTTCCCAAAATTAGGGGGAGAAGTTGGTGAAACCAAACGAAAAATTTTGTGGAAAAATCCATCATTATCTCATCTTGATCCACGTGCCTCTATTTGTGAAAAAGAGGTGCAGAAGATTATCCATTTGCAAGAATAGCAAATCAAATGCCAGATGCATTTACGGACTTGAAAAGGATAACAAAATCACATATCCCCGCAGAATGTTCCAATCCGTATTGATGTCCCTATTGGACAATCTTCTAGTGTCATAACTAATGAGTCGAAAGCACGCCTAAACCGTGGCAGACCATTAGGTTCCAACGATCGAAATCCTACAAAAAGGAAAGCAAATGATCAAAATGAAACTACAAAATAATCTCATGAGGAAATTCACGATTTAATAAATTCTGAGATTCATGAAGAATCCATTGAGTCCGAGACTCAAGAAAATAAGGAACTATCAATAAATCCAATCGATATTGAGAAAAATTTTAATCGAGTGGATATAGTGGTGGATCATGTCTTTGCATATAATGTTGCATCCAGCATTATGCAAGAAAGTGAGGATCTTGAACCTCAATCTGTTGGAGAATGTCGACAAAGAATTGATTGGCCAAAATGGCAAGAAGCAATCCAATCAGAATTGAATTCACTTGCAAAACGTGAAGTTTTTGGGCCTATAGTTCAAACGCCTAATGGTATTAAGCCTGATAGCTATAAATGGATCTTTGCACGCAAGAGAAATGACAAAAGCGAGGTATAAAGATATAAGGCACGCCTTGTTGTAAAATGATTTTCACAAATGCCTGGTGTCGATTATGAAGAGACATATTCACCCATTATGGATGCTATAACTTTCCGTTATCTCGTTAGTTTTGATGTCCTTGAAAAGCTTGACATGCATTTAATGGATGTGGTTACCGCCTACCTTTATGGCTCACTTGATAATGAGATATACATGAAAATTTCCGATGGATTCAAAATGCCAAACACACATAATTCAAAGTCTCGGGAAATATTTTCAATCTAATTGCAAAGATCTTTGTATGGTCTAAAGCAATCAGGACGAATGTGATATAATCGTCTTAGTGAGTATTTATTAAAGGAAGGCTATATAAATGATGTCATTTGCCCATGTATTTTTATAAAGAAAACAACATCGGAATTTGTTGTACTTGCCGTATATGTTGATGACATAAACCTTATTGGAACTCCCATAGAACTCCAAATGGCAATTGATTATTTAAAAAAGGAATTCGAGATGAAAGATCTCGGAAAGATAAAATTATGTCTTGGTTTGCAAATTGAACATTTGGCAAACGGAATTTTTGTTCATCAATCTGCCTATATAGAAAAGCTATTGAAACGATTTTACATGGATGAAGCATATCCTTTAACTACTCCGATGGTTGTTCGATCACTTGATGAGAATAAGGATCCATTCCGACCTCAAGAAAAGAATGAAGAGCTACTTGGTCCTGAAGTACCATATCTTAGTGGAATTGGCGCACTAATGTATCTTGCAAATACTACAAGGCCTGACATAACTTTTTCAGTTAATGTCTTAGCAAGATATAACTCTGATTCTACAAGGAGACGTTGGAATGGAATCAAACATATATTGCGGTATTTAAAAGGGACTACCGATATGGGCTTATTTTATAGCAATAATTGCAGTCCTGATCTTGTTGGTTTTGCTGATGCTGGATATTTATCTGACCCACACAAGGCTCGATCTCAAATAGGTTATGTGTTTATCTGTGGAGGCACTGCCATATCTTGGCGATCAACTAAACAATCAATTGTGGCTACTTCATCTAATCATCCTGAGATAATTGCTATTCATGAAGCAAGTCGAGAGTGTGTGTGGTTGAGGTCTATAATACATCATATTCGAGACAAATGTGGTTTGAAATGTGACAAACTACCACGATTTTGTATGAAGACAATGCAACATGCATAGCTCAATTGAAGGGAGGATTCATAAAAGGAGATAGGACAAAACATATTTCACCAAAGTTATTTTTCACACATGATCTTCAAAAGAATAGTGATATCAATGTGCAACGGATTCGTTCAAGTTATAATATGGCTGATTTGTTCACAAAATCTCTACCGACGTCAACCTTCAAGAAGCTAGTGCACAAGATTGGGATGCGAAGGCTCAAGGATGTGAATTGATGCTCTCATCAGGGGGAGTTAATGCACGTTGCACTCTTTTCTCCTTACAAGGTTTTGTCCCACTGGTTTTCCTTGCAAGATTTTTAACGAGGCAACAAAAAGGTATATTTCTATACATGTGTACTCTTTTTCCTTCACTAGAATTTTTTTCCCATAGGGTTTTTTCCTAGTAAGGTTTTAACGAGGCACATTATCTATGGACATCTAAGGGGGAGTGTTATGATAAATAGTAATTTATGGTGGATGTCTACTCTTCTTCCATGATCTTAATCCCAAATGGTTTATAACATATTCAATGACATATTTTGTATGTTCAATAATATATTTTCTTCATTTTTTATGCCTATATAAAAGTTTTGTATTAGATAGGAGAATACAAAAAATTGAAGAAGAAAATCTCTTCCTTTTCTCCATCTATATTTTTTATTCATATTTCACTAAATTGCTTCTATTTCTTGTTCATGTTTTACTAAATTGCTTTTATTTTATAATAGTTTCTTTTCTCTTTTTTCTTTTTTCTTTTTCATGGCACCTAAAAGTTTCTGTTGAATAGTATTTTTTCTTTGCTTATTCTCGTGGAAATATGCATAATAGACGAGGGGGCATGGCCGGTTCAAGGAAAAAAAATACAAGGAATGGATCACGGACCGGATCTGGAGGTTTCGGCCATTGCAAATGTCAAAATCCGGTTTAGAAGACGAAACTGACGTTCCCCTGCCAGCCTAATTGACCCCGGATTCGAATCCGGCTTTCCAGCAACTGGCTACTGAAATATCCGGTTCTCTTATTCACCAAACCGGTCCAGTCCATATTTTGACCATTAAATTATACTCAGCAAATGGTCGGGTTAACCCGAACTTCAAAATTCCCGACTTACAATCCCAACCGGTCATCCTTCGACTTTCTCTCTCTCTATAAAGTAAAAGTAAAAAAACCCAATCCGCAATACCAAACTCGGTTTCTCCCATCTTTCTCTTCTCAAAAAAAAACAATTTACAAGTAAGTTTTCTATTTTACGCCTTGAGATTATTCATTTTATCCTTATAAGTATACATGTGATTATAATATTGTTTTAGACTTTGATATAAATTGAAGTTAAAAGAGTGATTAAAGAATTTGTAAATGTAAAATGGATTCTAATTTGGAACCAGTGCCAGTTACTTCACAAAAACATGACCCCGCATGGAAGCATTGTCAAATGTATAAGAATGGGGCTAGGGTGCAGCTAAAGTGTATATATTGTGGAAAAATATTTAAGGGTGGTGGAATTCATAGGATTAAAGAACATCTTGCGGGTCAGAAAGGTAATGCATCTACTTGTTTGAGAGTTCAGCCTGATGTTCGCCTTTTGATGCAAGAGAGCTTAAATGGGGTTGTAATGAAGAAGAGGAAAAAACGAAAGCTTGCTGAGGAAATATCAACTTATAATGTTGGCACTAGTGAGATTGCTGCATTGACTAATAGTTGTGGCCTGAATTCGGAAGTTGACTTGCTTCCAATGCCAGTTGAAGCTCTTGAACAAACCTCTAATTTATTTTTGAATCGAGACCACGGATGTAATAAATTGGGTGGTAGGAAGAAAAAAGGTAGGATCAGGAAAGCCTCTTCTTCAAATAATAACGCCATGGTTCTTGCAATGAACCACGCTGCAATGTCGAAAAGAGTGAACAATCATGTCCATATGGCAGTAGCCAGATTCCTTTTAGATGCCAGGGTGCCTCTTGATGCTGTAAATTCTGTTTATTTCCAACCGATGATTGATGCGATCGCTTCACAAGGAGCAGAAGTTACAGGCCCTTCTTACCATGACCTTAGAAGCTGGGTTCTAAAAGCTTCAGTTCAAGAAGTGAGGAACGACATTGATCAATGTTCAAGCACCTGGGCGAGGAGTGGTTGCTCTGTTTTGGTTGATGAGTGGATTACAGGTAAGGGTAGAACACTAGTAAACTTTTTGGTCTACTGCCCCGAAGGGACAATGTTTTTAAGGTCTGTGGATGTATCTAGTATAATAAATTCACCGGATTCTCTTTATGAGTTGTTTAAGGAGGTAGTGGAGGAAGTTGGTGTGAGAAATGTGTTGCAAGTAGTAACTAGTAGCGAGGAGCGATATGTTATTGCTGGGAAAAGGCTCACTAATGCTTACCCTACAGTCTTTTGGACTCCTTGTGCTGCTCACTCCGTTGATTTAATGCTCGAGGACATAAAAAGACTTGAGTGGATCAGTACAATAATGGAACAAGCAAAGTCTATATCAAGATTCATCTACAACAATAACATTCTCTTGAGTATGATGAGAAAATTCACCTTTGGAGTTGACTTAGTTGATCCAGGAGTTACACGCTCGGCAACTGACTTTCTCACACTAAAACGAATGATAAATATCAAACACAATTTGCAATCAATGGTTACTTCTGTGGAATGGATGGAGATCCCACATTCAAAGAAACCAGAGGGGTTCGCTGTGCTAGATTATATCAGTAATCAGTCCTTTTGGTCTACTTGCAGCTTGATTACCCGCTTGACAGATCCCATCTTGAGGCTTTTGAGGATAGTCTGTAGTGAGGAGAGGCCTGCGATGGCATATGTTTATGCAGGGCTCTATCGAGCAAAAGAAACAATTAAGAGCGAGCTTGTGAATAAGAAGGATTACTTAGTTTATTGGAATATTATAGATCACAGGTGGGAACCACTTCAGCGCCATCCTCTTCATGCAGCTGGGTTTTACCTCAATCCCAAGTTTTTCTATACTACTGAGGAAGAGTTGGGCCTCCATATCAGATCACTTTTATATGATTGTATAGAGAAATTGGTTCCTGATCCTAAAATCCAAGACAAAATTGGGAAAGAAACTACTTCTTACCACAATGGTGCTGGAGATTTTGGGAGGAAAATGGCAGTGAGAGCCAGAGACTCTCTTTTTCCTGGTGAGTGTCATTCCATGAAATGGGCTCCTGTATACACCTACTATTTGTGTGGTTTTAAGTCTCCATATACACCTACTATTTGTGTCGTTTTAAATCTCCAAACTAAGTGGTTTGGCAAAGTTACTTTAATCAGCCTGAATATGACCTCTTACCTATGTTCTGGGAGATTCTTGTAGGTAGAGTGTCAAATGCCAATATCTCTATCCCTCTTCAGTCTAACTCCTCTCTGAAGAATCACTTCATTCAAAACAAATTTACATATTGTATTTTCTTTATTCATTTCTATTTCTTGTTTAGTTCCCTTTTCTTTCTAGTGTGTCGGCTTATGGCGACAAGCTTTTACTTGTATAGGCTTGGTAGAAGTTGATGGATACTTATTTTGATTAAGATCCTTCGATCAGAGAAAATATCTTTTTGTTAATGGACGCAAGCAAGTTTGAACCATGCTCTGTTGCATAGAATGTATTCTTCTAGTTACATGAAACCATGTAAACATGTTTGCATTCTTGATTAAGGTTTCAAGCTGCATCAGTTGTTAACTAGTATCCCTCCCATTAATTTGCCCTATGTTTGCATATATATGACATTACAGATTATGGAGGAAAGTTAAATTCTTTTTTGTCCAACCATGTCAGTTTCTTTTGTTCAGTAATTATTGGATTTTGGCAAAGCAAATTAACAAGTAGTAATAATTTAGCATCACACTTCTGGGAGTGTGAATATTTGTCTGTTTCAGAAGTGTGTAAAGTCATTATGTTGTAATTCTTGCAGCTGATTGGTGGTCAACTTATGGTGGAGGATGCCCAAATTTGGCTCGCTTGGCCATCCGTATTCTCAGTCAAACATCAAGTTTGATCAGGTTCAAGCCAGGTCGAATTCCTTTAGAAGAGATGCATGAGACAAAAAATTGCATTGAGCATCAAAGACTTAATGATCTTTCTTTTGTTCACTACAATTTGTGGCTGAGGCAAAGGTAAAGGGAGAAATTTACAAACTGTTGTCCTTTTCTTGAGATTAAATAGAGTGTGTCTAATTTTTTCTTTACAGCAATAGGAAAAACATGGATCCGGACTGTATGGACTCCATCTCCTACGACAAAATGGAGCTTGTTCATGACTGGGTTTCCAGAAGGGAACTAAGCTCGGAGGACATGGAAAGTTCAGACTGGATGACAGTTGACCCACCTTCAGGCAGCATAGCTCCCTTAGGTCCACTAGTTGATGATATTGAAGCATTAGGTGCAGGTAACTTATGTTTCTCACTTAAGATATCTTTGTTAGTTGCAATCTTTTGACGATCATGACCGTCTACCACAGGTTTTGATGATTTTGAAATTCATGGTGGGGGCCCAAAAGATAGTGAAGAAGAGAATGGAGAGGAGAATACTATAAATAAATGAACTTTTGCTGTTGAAGATTCTTGTTCTGTTGGAAGGAAATGGGAGGATTATGCTGAGTCCAGTGTGGTGGTGAGGTGGACCTTAATTTTAAGCCATAACAAATGGTAGCGAGCAAAATTGAAAATTTGGTGTCGATGCTCAGTTGTTATGTGCTATTCCTCTCCACAAGCTTGTTTTGTTTGTATCTTCCCATTACTGCTGATAGCAATCTCATGTAGCATGTGATGTAGACATTAATATCTTTTTCTTTAAATAGAAGCTGTTGCCTGTTTGGTAGGCCTTGTTTGTTGAATAGTGTGACTGAGAATCTGGAATCATTCCGAGAAGTCATCGGTATCCCGGCAATGCAGAGCAGCTGGACTAGATCTTTCTTTAGAAGAATATATAGGGAGGGGGAAAAATCTATTTTTGAAACTGGTTCTGATTTTTCTACTTTCCTCCTGCATCTTGGTGAAGTTCCGGAGTGTTCAGGTGGATTCTTTTCTTGCATCTGTGGAAATTGCATCAAATTTTGGGAGTTGACAGGCCGAGCTAGAATGTTATCCTTCTTTTCTGAAGCTCGATTGAAATTACATGTAGATTATGTTCATATTTTTGAATGTCAATTGCCTTTCAGGTTTTAGATCCGATGTTCTTTCGTTCATTAGCTTCAGCTTTAACGGAGGTGGAGATTCTGTCGGGAAACGCAATTACTAACACTCGTTTCTTTTTTTCTTTTTTCTTTTTTCTTTCTTGCTTTCTTTTCATGAGCATAATGAAGATTTGCTAGACTACAACAACAACAACTACCAGTATAGTCCCACAAAGTAGAGTCTGGGGAGGGTAATATGTAGACGGGCCTTACCCCTACCCGAAAGGGCAGAGAGGCTGACCCTCGGCTCAGTGAAGGAAAAACAAAAACAAAAGAGCATTAGTAACTCCAGCAGAAATAGTGTAAATAATTATATAAGAACCATAAATAAAATAGCATGCAATAATATCAGACAGTAACTACCATAAATAACTACCATAAATTGTTAAACTATTTGAACAAAAAGAAGTTTCCATGAACATACAGTGAGACTGTTCAACTTCTGCAGCTTCGATGCAAGCCAGCCAAAAGATATTGAGACATGACAACGCGTGGACATTGGAAGATGATTTTTGGTAAAGAGATGCAGGGGGAGTTGTAGGAGAAGGCAATTAAAGGATCGGATTTTAACAGGTGCTTGTATGTATCTTCCCAGATTTGGTATATTCTGAATATGGGTAAGTCCCGAAAAGAATTAAGTAATCTAATAGCCTGTTTGGCCAAGATGTGGAAATCAGCTTTTTTGAGAAATGCTGTTTTCAAAAGTGCTTTTGAAAAAAGTACTTTTGGAGAGAAGCAGTTTGTGTTTGGCTAATCAGTCTGAAAAACACTTTTGAAAAATAATTTGTGTTTGGCCAAGCTTTTTAGAAAATGCTTTATCGTGTCAAATTACGAATACGGACATGAATAGATTTACTTAGTAATTAATATTATAAGTTAATAAATAATTTCAAAATTTTCCTATTACATGCAATAATTAAAAATAAATTATTTTATTTAAGTAAAATATGAAAATAAAATTAAAAAGTACTTAGTTCTTTTAATATAAGTTAAATATATTACAATTTCATCAACAAATATAAAAGTATTCACCCCTAAAGTCACTATATATTAAAAAGTTTTCTTAAAATAAGAAGAAATATTTATAAATTAATATCCTAAGTATTAGGTTTAAGGGTTATTTTGGTATATACTATATTTTGTTAGGGGTATTTGAGGTAAGAAGAAAAGTCAAAACTGCTTCTGCTTCTGCTTTTGGAAAGAAGCTACTTTTTCTGCTTCTTTGAAACTGCTTCTGCTTCTTCCCAAAAGGATTTTTTCCCTAAAATAAGCTTGGCCAAACACCTCAAGTTAGGAAAACAAATGTGCTTTTGACGAAAAAAGCACTTCTTGACTCTTGAGAAGCTTGTCCAAACAGGCTATAAGGTTGGCACATACTTTGCAGACTTAAATATTCAAAACTTGGAAAATAAACTAAGGTTATGTTTGGAAAGCTATCCGATAATTAAAATTGATGTAATTACACATTCTAGTAATTATATTGACCTGTTTGTTTGTTATAATGTAATTATAATGTAACTATAGGCGTACTATTTTTTTGCAGAAGTGTCCACAATTAGATAAATTTAAACGAAGTAATTATCAAAACTTAAGAGTTAATATAATAAATATATGCATATACATTTTTTTTGTAAGTATAAATGATATTATATTTAATATTTAAGATGTATATTTTTTCTTGAATATACATTAATGAAATATTTATAACTAATATTGTGAAAATAACTGCTACAGAGGAGGGCTACTCCTCGAGAGTCACATTTATAGATTTGACTCCCACGTCTGGGGCGTGACAAACTTGGTATCATAGCAGTTCTATCTTAGGGAGTCTACAAGCCATGTCTAGTAGAGCCTTATTTATAGATGTGTTGTGCACCACATTATATAAACAGGAATCTACAAGGCATTTAGGACTCTGTTACTCTTGTTTTAAATACAAATCATGTTATAGAGGTGAGTCATAAGAGTTCGATCCAAGACTTATGTTTGCTAATGATATAGAGATGATTGCAATTAGAAAAATTACAGATATCCAGAAGGCTAATACACCAGTAGGTAAGGGCACTAGTAGAGAGAGAACTCTTGACAACATGGCCCACTTTGAGGCCCTATCAGATCGTACATACCAGATGTGCGAATTTCCTTCTAAAGACCCTAAGACGTGAATATCTAACATACCCCGTGAATAGCAGGCCATGGAAGTATCATAAGGTAAAAGAATAAGTTTCAACAAGTAATAGAAGAAAGGTAAAGAAGGTTAAAAGGTAACCGAGTTAGTGAGAATTATCCGTGTCTACAATTCAGGCAGAGAAATATAAACATTTTTAGTTACCTCCAACACAATTGGCCACACACATCTCAGTTATGCCCCATGGGAGCTAAAAAATACAGTTTAGGAAAAGGATGGTAAATCAGGGTCCAGGTAGGGTTAAAGTAACCCAACATGGTGGATGGATTGTTAGCATTAGATGACATTTTCGAAGGGTATTGCAAATGTGGTAATAGTTCTCCTTGTGAGATACCCAGATAATGCACTCTAGAATAATGCAGTAGAGTGTTTAGAAATTTCAGAAGATAGGTACTCGAATCCTAAAAGGGATAAATATTTCCTTTAGTATGACTCATGTCTCTAGTAAAGAGAGAATGTTCGGTGACCAGAAAAGCAGTGAGATGGACCAAGGGGAGCTAAAGTAAATATGTTTCATTGAAGTTTCTAGAATAAGGTAATAGAAAAAATATTGCCAGGAGAATATGAAGAAAGTCATTGAAGCATTATGAGTAATATGTGATAAATGAGTGATAACGCTAAATCAAAATATGACAAGATGAAAGAGTCTATAGTCAAGTGAAGGAAAAGACAAGAGGAGACAAGAATTGAGATAATAAAATAGTATAAGCCATAAAGTCATATCCTTATCTCGAGATATGAGTTAGTGACTCCAATGTAATTACCAGAAGGCTAAGTTAGACTCCTGGATTAATAATAATCAGCACAAGCTAGTGAACATGATAAACTGAACATGATTTAGGGACCGAAGTATTTGATAATAGTTGGCATCATGAGATTTTCAGAGATCAAGTCCCGGCAATAGTAGAATGGACAACAGAAGAATATTCTTTAAAGTTCATTTAGGAAGACGCCTTCCTTTGGCAAGTATTCTGAGCGAAGTTAAGCTTAATGGACTAAATGTGCCAGTTACATTAGGTGTCACTCTCGTGTGTAAGAAATTTAGTTATCTCTGGTACATAAGAGTTATTGCAAGCCGAGTAAGGGTCATTGAAAATATGGAAAGACGCCGAAGATGAAGAGGTAAAACATAGTGAATTCAGTCTTGCAGATATAAAAGATAAGTGTTGGAGTAGTTAAAGGTACCGTATAAGTGTGATGAAAATAAAAGAAAGTACCACTAGTAAGACAGTAAAAAAATTCAGTTCTAACGTAAACCCTACGAGCACAAGGGCGCAGAGGTATGTAACTAAGGAAAATTATAGGTGAGTAATAATATCAAAAATTCATTTGGGTATACAATGTAATAAGCTCGCAGCTTTACAAGAGTAAGAGGGTCTTCCTAAGTGCTACAATAAAAAACTAGCTAAGGAAATAAGGAAGAAGGCTTCAACCTAAGCATAATAACTTGAAAAAGAAATGGTCATGTAATAGCAGTCTCAATACAATATTGTATGCACTCCATAATAAAGTGGCACCTATCGTTACCAATGAACAAGAAACAAAATAAAAAGTAACATTCGAGATTATATAAATTGCACAAAATTCTAATATATGTGGGAACTAAGCCAAGTATTCATGCAGCAAATGGTAGAACGACCGAGAAAAGTAACTGCATAAGTTTAAAGATAGCTGAGAAGGTGCCAAAGGAATTATTCGATCAATAACCCAGATTTAGTTAGTTAGTTATGAATGCACTTAAGATTATGGAGTGGTACCCATGAAACATATATGTTGACATTGATACAACTATAGGAGACTGTGTCAACCCAAATCGAAGGGTCGCGACAGGCACCGGGTGCCTAACTCAATCGAGTACCAACATAACATATCCTTCATACTATACTATCATGGGTGAGATAACCAAAATTAAACATATGGGCCTATAAGACCAAAAAGATCATTTGCACACTCAAAATATAGGCCGACAAGGCCATACAATCATCCATATACATGACATTTTACAACTCTAAGAGTACATAAACGTCATAAAACAGGGACAGGGCCCTGCCATACCAATCAATACATGTCTAAAGCATATTGACCAAATAGGCAACTCCTGAGCAAGTGGAGGGCCACAACACCTCTCGCTGAGCTGATAGCCTACTAGGAGGACTGTCAACTTGTCTATCGAGACATGCATGCATAAAAGGCAACGTCCTCAGGAAAAAGGGACATCGATACAAATAAAGTACTGAGTATGTAAGGCATGGAAAGCAGTATATAAAAGACATGAATAAAACATGGAGCAAAAGACTCAACCTGTAAGTCTGAATAGCTCAGTGAATCATAAAACCTTTAAGATGTCATGTATGTGCGGATAAATATCATATCATGCATAGATATATGCGTACATAACATCCTCCATCCTCTGGTGCGTATATAACACAGTAACCTTTTTCCATATATATATATACATACATATATATATATATATATATATATATATATATATATATATATATATATATATATATATATATATATATATATATATATATATATATATATATATATATATATATATATATATATATATAATGTACGTGTAAATAATGCCATTTGATCATGGGTTAATGTACATATATAAATGTGTATACGGTAAAATCGGAGGCTCTAATTTCTCGTCATTAAGGTGTTTTCGGAAGTCATATTGAGATCTCAAGGTTGTGTGGTTTCGGTCGAGTTCTCTCCCTCGAGGTCCATTTACGCTCAACCCAACGATGATGTCAAGGATGGGGAGTTCCCAAGACGAGCAGATAGCCCTAGCATAGCCTGGTATCACGTCTAAATGTCCCATTTCGATACCTTTATAATTAATACGCTCTTGTACCATGATTGGAGACCCCTCCTATATAAGGGGAATCCTTGACACTTTGTAAACCTTGTTGCTCCAACTATTCTACACGAAATATACAAGAACTCTCTTTTCTCTCCAACATATTTTCCTGACGCTATCGCTTATTATTCTCATATTTGTTCTTCAGTTATTGCTTGTTATTGGACATATGGAGCCTCCCTTGATCATATCTTAGCTGTTAGACCTTCCTTGATTATCCCCGATAGCTCGAGCCCAAGCCCAGGCATCGACCTCGAGGCCCTTCATCGGTCAGCCTGATGCCCGAATAGCTAGCCCCTCTGTTTAATTATAACTCTGCTTTATTTCATATTTCATCGTTAAGCTTCACACATCTAGCATCAACTGCTTAAAAAATAACATATAAATAGATCACATACTTTTAGAGTCACATTAGCAAATTTAATTGTTATTACCATTTTCACGGTAAACAGTTTGGCGCCCACAGTGGGGCTAAAAATAATAGTGATTATTTTCTTGCCGGTTTCGTTACGCAACGTGAGTTACCTTCATACCTTTTCTTGTCCAACATTTTCGATTTCACATCAAAATGTCTAGCTCAGTGAATAGAGTTGAGAATGACAACCTCAAAAACCACGGAGAAAACGGGGTAGTTGTTTCAGTTGTTGGCGCACCATCACAGAACCCTGATAACGCACCAGGACCGTAACTAGTGGACGCAGAGTCGCACAGTTGAAAGTTAGTCTTCATGTATTTTTGAAATGTTGCTAGCACAATAGTTGTCTATCGCTCAACTGCAAAGCCATCCAAAGACTCCCAGCACAGTAGCATCAGAAACGACTCCCCGACCGAACAGGTACCGGAGATATCGAGCAACAATGGATCAATAGCCAATTCTGCCATCGTAAAAATGCTGGAGGGCCTCACCAAAAGGATCGAGTTGGGTGAGAAAATGATAGCAGTCAACGACAAGAAGGTCAAAACCTATAACTTCAGAGTCGACCAAATCCCGGGCGCACCTCCGGTCCTGAAGGGTGTAGATTCGAATAAGTTAATACAACGGCCTTTTAAGAGGAAGCGACTTCGAAACCCATTCCAAAGAAGTTCGGAATGCCAGAACTCCCAAAATTCAACGGGACCTCAGATACCAATGAACATGTCACTACCTATTCATGCGCAATAAAGGGTAATGACAAAAAACACAATGAGATCGAGTCCGTCTTACTGAGGAGGTTCGGGGAAACTCTCTCGAAGGGGTCCATGATGTGGTATCATAACCTAGATCCTAACTCTATTGATTCATTTTACATGCTAGCAGATTCCCTCATAAAGGCACACGCCGGTGCCATCAAAGTAGTGATAAGGAAGTCTGATGTATTCAAGATTAAGTAGAGGGAGAATGAATTACTATGATAATTCGTATCTCGCTTCCAAATAGAACGCATGGAACCCCCCAATCTCCGATGACTGGGTGGTGCAGGCCTTCACTCAAGGCTCGAACGAACGAAGCTCAGTGGCCTCAAGGCACCTGAAAGAGAATCTGATCAAGTATCCCACCGTAACCAGGTCGGATGTCCACAACCAGTACTAGTCAAAGATCAGGGTCAAGGATGACCAGCTGGGAGCCCCCTCGGGCTTAGTATATTCGAGCAGATTCCTGGAGAAGGAGTCGAAATCGAACAAAGAGAGGTATTAGCTGTACCCCAAAGATAGGAGGAATGTCCCGAGATACAATCCGCCTCGCAATGATCGATTAGTAAATCGAGGATAGAACCCCCGGGACTCATCAGCCAAGGCATATTCGACGACGACACGAGGCCAATGGGGGTACCTAGCCTATAAAAATACAACTTTAATGTTGATGTATTAGGCATCTTGTTCTCTATCAGCGAAATCAAGGACGCCAAATAGCTCAGGCCTATGTAGTCGGATCCTTCACAAAGAAACTATAACTTGATATGTGAGTTTCACAACTCGCACAGGAAGAGAACCGAGGATTACTGGCAACTCCGGGGGGAAGTGTCCCGGATACTCGATAACGGACACCTTCAGGAGTTTCTCAGCGACCGAGCTAAGAACCAGTCTCGAGAAAGAGAAATAACTAAAAAGAATAAAGTAGACAAATCCCTGCATATTGTCCACCCGATCTTTTAAGACACGCCCTCGACTATATCCAAATAAAGGACCATATCGAGTCTGCCAAACAAACACCAAAATCCAAGAGCGCCATCGCCATTAAGGTATAATCATCTCCCTTTTTTTCTTCTATTTTCTACTTTACGATAACATCTGAGCAGGTCATCGACCAAAGCATTCAAGATGCTAATCCAGCTCGAGGACCTCGAGGTTTCGAAGCGTCTATTTCACTTTTTTCCTCCGACCGAGTTTTTATCCCAGAATGGGTATTAACCGGCAAGGTTTTTGACGAGGCAACGTTCACGCCCTACCTAAGGTGGATCCGACAAGCATACTAGGTTTCCTTTGCAATCAACCCCAAACGCTGGAGGGCATCCCTCGAAGGTCACCCACTCAGAAGAACGGAGGAGCGCCAAACAGGGTTCAACTAGGAAAATGATGTACCAGGACAAACGGTCAAATGAACCGTGTTTGTATAAGCCGGACTCACAGCAACAAAACAACATGTACTTATGCAACATAATAAAATAATATCTTTCGCTAAAGCACCTCGTACTCCAAATAAAATTTAGCATTCTCACAGCAAGGATCCCTCCACTAAGGATGCCCCAAAATATTCTAAGACTAGCATCAATAACTCGGCACCCGCATGGCCTCAAGATCGGGGTTCCAAACTCGTAAGCCCTTAACAAGGCAACACAAAATTATGAAACATCTCCAAAAAGGAAAATTGTCCCAAACACTTGGAGATTGGCATCACAAACTCATAAAGCGCATGATCCTAGGGTCGGAATCTCCAAATTCATAAGCCCTTAATAAGGTAATTCCGAGCTCATGAGTAATGACCCCCGAGCCTAAGAAAACTCGATGACTCAAAGACTTTCACCAATTTCCATTCATTTAAAAAAACCAAGGCCATATGACCCTGAGTGAGTAGACTCGGTCTGGTAAGACCTATTTAAGGCAGCAACGCAATTTGTAAGACCTCAAGCAAGGGATGAATCATACTTGCACCAAGTATCAATAAAACTGTAGGACCTCAAGCAAGGGATGAATCATAGTTGTACCAAGTATCAACAAAACTGTAAGACCTCAAGCAAGGCATGAATCATACTTGTACCAAGTATCAACAAAACTGTAAGACCTTAAAAGGCATGAATATTTTGTGAGACATTACTATAGGCATAAACTCAATTCTGAAGAATAGGCTATATGTCGCCTTTGTAAGACTCCCGAAAGGGCATACCCTCGATATAGATGCCTAAACTACTACACTCGGAATAAAAAATAGCTCTGGACAAACACAAATGACTATGGTCACATGGCTATACCTGCTAAATTAATGCGACTTGGGGATGCCCAACCGTCGCTATAAAATCATAGGCCACTACTTCAAATCTACTTAATAAGAACCTGTTAAACAGGCTACCCTCGACAAGCAAAAGAGCTTCGACCATGTCAGCTCCAAATCACAAGGCTTCGAGCTACTCATCCTACGAACTAAACCTTCCGAGGTGCTCGAACATCGGCGTATATGACTTGAAATCAAGATTCTTCCCAAACTGCGACGGGTCAGACAAAATCATTTCAAAATTCCTTACGAGAGGAAAACAAGCCTACTTATGTTAAGGGCAAAGCGTAAGAGCCATTGTCGCCAACCTAATAAGTCTCAAGGTCACACACTAAAAGGTTGCAATGACCAAATGCGTAAGAACCACTATAGCCATCTTAAAATTTGAAAGCTTGAGGGTCAAAACGAGCTCGAGTCATAACTCGATTCGGAGACCGGACCCAAAATAGTTAACTTTATATGTCTAAGGGAAAAAGGTAAGAGCCATTGCTGCCAGCTTAGTAAGCTTCAGAGCCGCACATATAGAAGGTCGTTTCAACTCAAGGTGTAAGAGCCATTGTCGCCAACCCACACAGATACAAAACTTGAGGGTCGATTGAGCTCGAGTCAAAGCCTGACTCGGAGTCTGAACACAAAATAGTTAAAAAGCATATGCCCAAGGGCAAAAGGTAAGAGCCGTTTTTGCTAGCCTAACGAGCCTCAGGTCCATACCACGGGTTTGAAGATTCCTACTAGCTCAAAGGTCAAATCGACCTGATTGAAATCTTGACAAACAGAAACACAGAAGGCACAAATTGCGGGGTTCCCCCTTGTACATACAGGTGATATAATACAAGCTCCATTTACAACATACTATGAAAGCTATGTACGCAAGAACAAGGCAGGAAATAAACATCCCCCTTTAGTGACTATGGCCCGACGGCCCCTTCCTCATCGTCTTCAGCATCGGACAGAAGGAACTTGGCATCGTATTCCTCCCCTTTGGCTTGCTCGATCTCTTCCAAGAAGGTCAAAGCCCCTAGCATGAATATCCTCTAGAACTTGCCTCCGGGATTTGCACCTCGCATGCTCCTTGATACTACTTGTGCTCTCAAAGGCCCTCTTCAGTTTAGCTTTAGCAACGGAAAAACTCTTCAAGTAGGCCCCACTTTTTGTCCCACCCTGGATTTGCTCATCACAACCCCATCCTGGACATTCACCACCTTGGTCTTCACCTTCGAAATCTCTGACTAAAGCCTTGAGATAATATTCGCCCGTGCAGAATCATTCGCACGAACGATCAAGATTTGCACCTCAAGAGCAGAAACCAAGGATAGGGCACTCTCTTTGGCCGCGAAATGGGTACTTACATGTGCATGTGGCTCGTTGAATTCATGTTTGGCTCGACCTACCTCGCCCCATAGTTGTCCCAGCTCCTCCACCTTTCTCTCCAACTGAAACATCAAAACATTAGGTCCCCGAGATAACAATGGGGAGTGCAAGCCATCATGAAATGCAGGGTACCTATTTTTCGAGGCAAGTCTCATGCTCCGACTCGGGTCCAACTCAAGCCGCAGGGAAACCAGCTCGCTTTCCTTTTCCGCACAAAGAAGCTTAAGGGTTTTTCCCTATCCAAAACCTCCCCCAACGGGGCCTTACAGCGAAGTAACTCGGATTTAAGCCTGTCGAAGGCCTATGAAATAAATCTAAATTAATAAAAAAGGAAGGCACGTGACCGGAATAATCTTACAACTATCAAAAACTCACTTAAAACTGAGCCGCAGAGCCTCGCCAAAGGCTGAGCCAATATCCGATGGCTTACCACCTTTAGAAGGTAGCCGATCGATCGAATCACTTCTTCTTAACTGCTGCGAAGGAGTCGCCACACTATAAGACCCTTCGTACCCTAGAGCAAATCCTAGATCTTGATGCTAGCAATCTCTCCTCTTCCCCAGAGGATACGACCTCATTTCAACAAAATCTCCGATACCTGTGATAGTTGGGTAAATAAATCGTCAAGAAAACCGCCATTTTTAGGATGCAAAGAACCGGATACCTACCACAATGTTTCACCTCCCATCTCCCTTTGGACAGATCTTGCCATCGACGCCTATCATAAATCGAGCAAGCTGCTAGCTTACGAGACCACTCGGTTAAATTAGGGACCTCATTCAGCGACCAATGAGTTGCTACAAATATAGAATAGAAATATATCATTACGGAGCCTGCCTCCGGTCAAAACAATGATAGTTTAGATGAGACATGTGTAAAGTTCCATTTCTTAGGAAATGGCAAAAATTCTTTAGGAATGAAATCGGTGATTCATCCATTCATAATCCTCGTCCTCTTTGCTACCGGTGATAGGAGCTCGGGTGGATCAATGCTGGAGAGCAATTAAGCCTCGGTAATGCAGTGGCCGATATAACCTCACGAGATGGCTGAGGGTAAACTCTATCCTGGCCTTATTGGCAAAATATCTCATCGTCTGTACTATTTTCCAAAGGAAGGGGTGAGCCTGAGCCAGTGTAACCCGATATCTCCGATAAAAATCAAGCACGACTCATTCAGGGGTACCCAGTGCAAAAATATGCATATATACGCTAAAACCCCCTCAACATATGTCGTGACGCTCTCCTCGGAAGTAGGTACTTGTAATACCAAACCTTCTCCCCATCCGTAATCGTTTCTGATCATTTCGAGGTCTTCCTCTCCCACTGATGAGATTTTCCTCAACACATTCTCCCGGTGACCCGAAATATTGGGAGGCCTCTCCGGCATGATAGCTCTCCTCGAGGCAGGACGCCCCGATGCCCGCTCGCGACCGAATACGGAGCACAGGAAGAACCCCCATCTCCCCGACGATTGAACGTCGACGTAGCAGTCATGGATACAATACGATAGCAGGAGAAGGATGTGGATCTGAGCAAAATTTTAAGTTAAAGCAACAGAACAACTAGCACAAAATGCAGTCTCTGTGGAAGAGATAGTCTATCAAAGCAGCAGAATCACCATTGGAAAGGCAAGTGAAAGAATATATAGGATAAATGCAGAAATTGTTCGCCTATCCAAAATGCCAATTAAATCTAGTTGCGTTAACATCATCCACTCCTAGGGAAATGCACTAGCAGAATCTCCTCGCCCCCCCCTTTCCAGGTCAAGCAAATGATGCAACCCACTAGAATTTGAGAAACTGCGAGGCCTCGGGGGCTTCTCGATAATGCCAGCACCGCCCCGTAGGGGATGCCGATTTAATCTCAAGATATGGCCTAATTTGAGGATCCCAGTCGCTCCAAGAACATATTTCGAAAGACTAACGTCAAATTCAAAAGTCTAAATCCGCGAAGGCAAAGGAACAAAAAAAAGAAAAAAGTGAAAGAAGAACAGTCCATCTCTCTACATTGCCAAAAATGTATCCACAAGAAACATCCTTACAAGATCCATCCCCCGGGGGGCTGCATACAAAAGGAAAAAGAGGGGATGCAAAATGACTTGGGAACTACTCTTCATCATCACTATATTCACCCATTGAAGGTAAATAAAAGCACCGGTTCTTTCTCCAATTCGCGAGCTTCCTCGAGATCAACTGACAAGCAGACGCCTTTGGCTCCGATCTACTCCAGGGTCTCTCTCTTCGCCTACGCCTTATCATGATTAATAGCTCGAGCTAGTTTCTGCTCAGCTGCTATCGATACATCATGAGCTATTTTATGCGTCGTGGCTACGTCCTTCAAATAAGTGGCAACATTTCTTTCAACCTTGGACTTGGCCGCAGCCAAGGTAGAAATCTCTATGTGAGCATTATCGAGAAGATCATGGGATGACGCCAACTCCTCAGTCGCTGCTTAACTTTGCTTCCTCAGCCCGAAGATCTCTGTGTTCAGTTGGCTAATCTTTGAACCACTCTGTTCGATCAACAAATGAAAGGTAAGCCAATTTATGTCAGAATACGGGAGCAAAGATCGCATACAAGTAGGGAAAAATACCTACGCAGCAAGGTCAGCCTTTTCCCTGAGCGCTCCCTCTAAAGAAGCTCGGAGCTCTCCTAATTCCTTCTTTCCCCAGGCAGAGTGAGCCTCGAATCTCGCAACATCAAGATAAGTTTTTTACACTACTTTTCATGGTAAGAAAGGTCTTCGCGGATCCGAACGAGGGCATGATCATACATATCCTTTCACTACGGCATTGCGGAAAAGTTAGAAAGATAAAGAATGAAGCCAAAGACAAAAAAAAATACATGAAGGATGACTATCACCTGCCACATGAATCTCTCCGCCGCCTTGACGCGTCAGGAACGTCGAGACCGACACTATCACTAACACCGTCAAAGATATTGGCACGGGAGCCTCCCCCTTGGAGAGGAATCCCTGCTTTGATGATGTTCACTTCTCGAGCATTCCTCAGCTCCCCTGAAGAGACCTGAAAACATAAGATGAAATCATTCATGTCGCCAATTTCTCTAAAAGGCAAACCCTGCTCCTGAAAAGCTCCAAACCCCGACCTTTCAAGATCAATGGAAGTGGGCCCCCCAACAAAAACTGTGCCAAACCCATTCCTGCAATTCGAGGGCACATTAACATCCTCCTAAGGATCTCCGGTTTACAGGATGGACATGAGTCATCCATCCTAGACTCAGAAGCCTCCGATCGAGTCACCTGCAAGGCTCCTGCACCCAACCTCGTCCTCCGTGCTAATGGGCATTCATTGTCATCCTCATCCTCGGTGCCAGGGTTAGCCCTTGAAGTTGAAATAGAAGTCCTAGCAGTGGTTTGATGCTCGAGTGACCTGGGTTTCTTTGCCGTAGGAAGATCAACAACTGCCTTGCCTTTTCTCTTCTTGCTATTGCCGAGGTCCGATGCCTCTGTCCCACTACCAGGGGGTGGACTCATCTCCATATTTTTTCCAAGGCCTGCACAAACACGATACCCATAATTTGTCAGCATAAGGGGCACAGGGAGAAACGCATCAGCGCAATCCTAAGACATAGACAACAAAGAAGCTCTACAATGATTCTTGGCCATCCATCACTCCTTGTTCTAGTCGTTCCGAGACCGAGCATGATACATGAATGCGAGGTCCAACCGTTTGATCCACCCCGACAAGTTTGAAATCACCTTAGTGTACCAAGCAGTAGCTTCGCAAAACGACAAAAAGGTCATCATTACAGGAAAAGGGGAGAAAATTACAAAACATGTTTAAGGGAGAATTGCTTACGTTGTGTGTTCCATCTCTCTGGGAAAGGTATCCTCCGGGCCGAAATGATGTCCGAGGTCCTTACCTAGATGAACCTACTCATCCATCCTCGGTCCTTTCCATCGTCGGTGCTTGAGAAAAATGATTTCTTAGATCGATGATGGAGCCTGATTAAACCTCGATAACATAGAGGGTTATACAACCTGATCAAATAGTTTAGGATAAAAACTCGCTCGTAACCCCTTCGGTGAAATGGAAGAGCATCAATACTATCCTCCTAACAACGGGATAGATCTGACCGAATGCAAGTTGATATTTGTCGCAAAAATCAAGGATAACCAGATCTATTTCCCGGGGAGAGGACTCAGCAGGTCCTAAGTTGAACGGGTAGGTGTACACATGAAGGAAGCCAGTCTTGTAGTCCGTTATATTTTTATCGGGGCCAGGAATGGCCACCTTCACAACGTCGCCCTATCGGAAGTCTGTCTTCACTATTTTGATATTGGTCACGACATTAATGTATCGGGATACATGTTCGCATCGTCCTGGTGTGGATGAAGTGGTATTAACGGTAAAATCTTTGGACATATCAAGCTTGGAGGGAGTACACTTTTCGAAGGTAGGCACCGCTTTGGCTTTTTTCTTAGACGATCCAGATGAAGATGTAGCTTCATTCCATCGGGGAACCATTCTAGAAGTCCTGGCCATTACAATGGTGAAATTTCCTCTCAGAAAGCAAGATGGAAGAGTGTAAAAGAAGACAGGTATGGGATCGTGAATTTGAAGATGCTACGAAGATGAGGATTATCAAATAGTCAATGTATTTATCGGAACCGCTTGGGCAACAAAAAGTACAAGCCAATGCCAGTTTGTGGGTTCCTCGATTATCGCATTTGATGGTGACCCTTGCATAGTTTTCTGGAACATGACATTTAATGCTCTTATCAGTTGATGTCATGGCAATGATGCCCTTGGAACGACGGCTCAAAAATCGTTTCCTATTACTTTATTCCAGGAAAAGCGGAGACTATCTGTATATAGTGAAATTGGAGGGTCCAATTTCTTATCATTAAGGTATTTTCAAAAGTCATATTGAGATCTCGGGGCTGTGGGGTTGTGGTCGAGTTCTCTCCTTCGAGGTCCATTTTCTCTCGACCCAATGACGATGTCAAGGATAAGGAGTTCCCAAGACGAGCAGATAGCGCTGGCAAAGCCTGGTATCACGTTTAGTCATCCTATCTCCATACCTTTATAATTAATACACTCTTGTACCATGATTGGAGACTCCTCCTATATAAGGGGAATTCTTGACACTTTGTAAACCCTGTTGCACCAACTATTCTACACGAAATATACAAGAACTCTCCCTTTTCTCTCCAATATATTTTCCCGACGCTATCACTTATTATTCTCATATTTGTTCTTTATTTATTGCTTGTTATTGGCAATATAGAGCCTCCCTTGATCATATCCTTACTGTTAGCCCTTCCCCGATTATTCCCGATAGCTCGAGCCCGAGCCCAGGCATCGACCTCGAGGCCCCTTATTGGTCAGTCTGAGGCCCGAATAGCTAGCCCCTCGGTTTGGTTATAACTCTTATTTAGTTCATATTGCACCGTTAAGCTTAACACATCTAGCATCAATTGCTTAAACAACTATCATACAAATAGATCATATATTTTTAGAGTCCCATCAACAAATTTTATTTTTATTGCCATTTTTACGGTAAAAAAATGAATGCAATGCATAAGGAAGTAAGTCGATAAGATCTCTAGGAATGTCATAAGATCAACATAACTTCGGTTAATATCAAAAAAATAAACATTATAAACTTATGTATATTCCGAGACCCATGAATAGATGATATAATAATAGGACACATGAGGAATCATGAATATATGCATCCCTAGTACTTCTAAAAATAGAGTTATTTGTGGAAGTTCCGCGTTTGCTTGTTTCGTTTGTATCACTTGGTTTATGCCAAAATGAAAGATGAGATAGCCTTAACATACCTTATCACAGTTTGTCCAATGAACATGTTGAACTCATCTCGTCGCACTTTAATGTACAACGTTGATAATAATACTATCGCTAAGCTACGAAAGATGCAACATCGCACAACGAATGACAAACTTATTTTATATTAAAATGGACAACATCTCCCATGTTTTCCTTGGTTTACCAAAGTCAAGCAAAAATACAAGAAACATACAACCTTCAACTATGTACCTTCAGCACCACAACATACCCAATAGCCCAACAACAACAATCAATCTACAGAACAACAAGTGCACAAATGTAACCAACGAAACTACTATATAACACGACGAGCGGGAAGCTTGGATTGGATCCCTTTGCCACCCTTCAACCCTATAATCATTCATTCTTGAACTTAGCAATATATCCAGCATAATAACCAACACCTTTTAAAGGATTTCCAACATTCTACATAATTTCAAAGTTACCCGAAGTATCCCAACACAATATAATATCACTATGGACAACTTCGATGTGCTTTATAGCCATTTCTTTTTCAAGTTACCAATTTCCTCAACAAAATTGGCATGTAAACCAACATAATAATACTAACAATATCATAGCCAACTTATTTTCCATAATTTCCATCCACTTAAAGTTTATAAGAGCAGCTTTCAAATCAATCATCAAGAACAACGACGTCTTAAGCTAATCCAAGTATTATCTTGCAGTTTATCATCCTAACAACTTAACCAACATACAAGAAAGCTTAAGCACAATTAGTAGGTTGTTATACTCACCTTAGCCAGTAGAACAAACTTGAAACTTCAGCCCAACACAGCCCAAAACCATCATCAATGATAACACAACTCCAAAGAGGCGATGTTCTTCACTAGAACTAACTTTAGATGTTAAAATATGGTATAATGACTTTGGAATCAATACAAACCCTTATGGTATCTATGTAGGAGGGTTAGGAAGAGGGTAGGGTCAAGGTTTAGTCGAAAAGTGATAAATAAAAGTCGTGCAAATTGTTTTTAACGTGAAGTAGGTCGACCACCACCTAAGTAGGTCCCATTGGGATTTGCTTGCGTTGTCTCACAATAATGCATATATCACTCTACTCCGATATCGTATCGATGAATGATTTATTACGTTTGAAATTTGGATTGTAGATCTTCAATTTGGTAGGTAAACCTTCTCATAATTTCAATTATATTGAGAGAAAAGCTCAGCTACATTTGATCTAATTTTTATCACATTTATGAATGTAACTTGTGATGATCTTTAGCTACATTTGATCTAATTTTTAGCACATTTATGAATGTAACTTGTGATGATCTTTGCCAACTTTTATTCCACAACTCGTTTTACTTTCAAATGTAATACGCAAAATATGAATATAATAACTCATAGTATAACCTCCTTATCATATTAATCAACCTAGTATAACCCAAAAATTATATATTATAACATTTTCAATTTGTCGACATTCGACAAAACTTATTTTATTCAATTTTTTTAGATTCTACGCCTATCAACTTTCTTGGCACTTGTTATCCAAGATCATAAATATTTCTAACCTCCAAGATAACATGATTAAGTTACTTTATGTACTTTCAAAGACGATATCATTTCTGAGCTTATATAAATTGACTTACGACGTACTCTCACGAACAAAAACATGCGGTGTAACATCATTCCACCCTTTGTAGCATTCGTCCTCGAATGTTGAATGATATGGTTATTAGTCTAATAATCTATAGCTCTTACAAATACTTTAATATTGTTCTTTCAGTCCAGGCAACATTTTTGTGAATAAATCCAAAGGCAAGGGCATTCTCCCATTTAGGTATCTTTCTCACTCCACGACTTGTGATAAGAATTCTTTACAATCTTGTAACTATTTCTACCTTCTGTCATGCAGCCTGTACAACTCTGACCTTGTATGTGTGCTTATATGATTCTTCTCTACTTTTTTCCTCCAGCTTTGATGAGTTGTCCCTTTGGGAATCTATTGGTGAGTTTTTCGCTCGGTACTTTGTCGAACTTATGACTTTTGATATATATTATTACATATCCTCAGTTATCTATGCATATGGATTTACGAAATATATGTATTTTATACTATACCATAACACTTACTTCGATTTATTATTACCGAGGCCTGTTACCCAACTCCGGGTTACTCTCTCGTTGCTTATCCTATATGTATATATCTATGTCCTTTAGTTCTTTCTCATTATTGTTCATCTTAAGAATGACACCATAATCTCATCGCATACTTTGTAACCTTTATCTATCCATTTTTAATTCACCTTAATGTTGATCCATAATCTACTACCGATAACATGAAACCTCTTACGTAATACATTGTCACTAGGGATCATATCGTACCGGGGAACATTTGAATTGATTTGTCTGATCCACCTAGGGACGATACTATGCTTCAATAACCGTCTTTTATAATATCCCAATGCGATTCATCTTATGGGGGTATTCTAATATCGTGAAATTCATGAAAATCTTTTTCTTTAAATTATTAGTCAATCAAAGTCCTAAACATCATTCCCTTATCTATCACCATTGCACCCTTATTCTACTCAATCATCTCTTCCAATTTCACCTAGTATTAGACTCCTTTAAGTTCATTTAGGTTGTACCTAGCTTTCTATAGCTTACGGAAACCATCAACTCTGTTGTTTTGATGGGTTTAATCTCGAGGAGTTACCTATTCTCGCCACCTTCTCACTAACCTTTTCTTATTCCTACTCCTATCTGCCTACAACCTTGTTGATATATCATACTTTATCTTGCGAACGACACATATCTATTTATACTACTCACAACCTTCCTTTAACTTTCAAGCACCATATATTTCCTTTCGTGCCTTCTTAGTTGTCATGAAATTATAAGCAATTACTTTTCCCGGTCGTTCTACCACTTGTTGTATGAATACTTGGCTTATCTTATTGCCCATAAATACTAGAATTTCCTGTAACTCATATGATCATTAATATCACCTTTGACTCTTTTTTTCCGTTCATTAGCCACGATAGGTGCCACTTTCTTATGGAGTACATACAATATTGTAGTAAGACTATTGTTACAAGATCATTTCTTCTTTAAGTCGCTATGCTTCGATCGAAGCCTTTTTCCTTATTTCCTCAGCTAGTCTTTGGTTATAGTGCTTAGGGCACACCTTATTACACATGTAAAGTTGCGAGCTTATTACATCATTATATCCCTAGTTACTTACCTATGCGCTCTTATGCTCTTAGGGTTGCTTCTGTACTACATTTTTTGATTGTCTTCCCAGTGGAACTCTTTTTTATTTTCATAACGCTTATAAGATATCTTTAGCTACCCTAACTCCTATCTGAATATTTCTCAAGGATTACGACATCATATCCACGAGATTTAATTCACTATGTTAGGGTTCACTATGTTTATCTTGCACAATTGTTAATTTTTTTGCATCCTCTTGTCTAGCCTAACTAGGCTCTTCATGAATTAAATACTAACTACTCGTTCGTCCATTCTTATATATATATTTTGTGTAATCTCTCTTGGGTTATGTCCCTTTTCTTAACTTACCTTTTGCGCTGTCTCCTGATATATGAGTGTTCATTCTCACTTATTTATGAATAACATCCCGGTCAGGAACTCTTAGTTCCTCTCCCCAACATCGTGCTTACATAATTTTCTAGACTTGCGACATATATATAGGAATCTGAATAAATATAACCTCATCCCTTTTGCCTTTTTACCAGATTCTTTTTTGACATTCCATAGTTACCTGAACCACTTAACTCCGACTTAATAGAGGGGAGTACTAAGATTTTGTGGTGCGAAGGTCTACCTATTGATGTTTTACCTCTTCATCTTTATCGTCTTTTAACATCATCAATGATCCTTAATAGCTTTACGGTAAACCCTCTATACCAGGAATAACTGAATTCCTTATGCACAGGTATGACATCTAGTGTAACTGGCACACTTAGTCCTTTAAACTTAACTTTGCTCACTATGCTTGCTTTAGGGAAGCATCTTCCTGAATGAACTTTAAAGGTTATTCTTTTGTTGTCCATCATATTATTGCTGGAACGCTATCTCTAAAATTCTCACGATACCGACTATGATAAAATCTAACGATCCTTAATTCATGTTCAGTTTATCTTGTTCACTAGCCCATACTGATTTCTATTATTCATGGGGTCTAACATAGCCTTTTGGTAATCACGCTTGAGTCACCAACTCATTTCTCGAAATGAGGGTATGATGTCATAGCTTATAAAGTTTTATTGTCTCAAGGCCTGTCACCTCTTTTCTTTTCCTTCACTTGATTATAGACTATATCATTCTGTCATATTTTGACTTACCGTTATCACCCATTTATTACACCTTACTCATCATGCTTCATTTACTCTCTTCTTATTCTCCGGCTAATATTTCTATCTATCGCTTTATTCTGAAAACTTCAGCAAAACATCTTTCACTCTTAGCTCCCCTTGTTTCATCTCACTGGCTCTTCGGGATTCCTAAATTTCTCTCTCATTTTTTAACTAGGGGCGGGAGTCATACTAAGGTAAATGTTTATTCCTTCTAAGATTCCATTGCCTATCTTCTCAAATTTTTGAACATACTAGCATTCATATCTGGCTGTATTATTTTAAAGTGCACCATCTGGGTGTCTCATAATGAGATCTATTACCACGTTTGCACTATCTTTCGAAAATATTAGCTAATGATAACGATCCATCCACCATTTTGGGCTACTATAACCCCAGGATCTTTGATATCACATCCTTCTCTTAATTTATATATGTTTGTTTCATAGGGCATAACTGAGATGGGTGTGGCGAATATATATATATATATATATATATATATATATATATATATATATATATATATATATATATATATATATATATATATATATATATATATATATATATATATATATATATATATATATATATATATATATATATATATATATACATATATATATATATATACGTTACTATCGAAAGTAACTTGAATTCTTATATTTCTTGTCCTAAATTTTAAATACGTGCGGTCTCCTGCTTATAATTGTTGTGCACTACACACATATGAACAAAACTCTACTAGACACGGCTTGTAGACTCTTTAGAACAGAATTGCTCTAATACCACTTTTGTCACAACCCAAATAGAAGGGCCGCGATGGGCACTTGGTTCCTAACTCAATCGAGTACTAATGTAACATATCATTTTTATCATACTATCATGTATAAATAGCTAGAAAAGCCTCCATGAGATAAGTAGAATTAAACATAAGAGGATACTTGACATAGGACGACCCAACATGGCATACAAATTTATACATGTGACATACGGGCCTATAAGACCAAAAAGATCATTTGTACACTCAAAATATAGGCCGACAAGGCCGCACAATCATCCATATACATGACATATGTCTGCAAGGCTCTAAGAGTACATAAATATCATAAAGACCAAGATAGAGCCTCGCCATACCAATGAATACATACTGACCAAATAGGCAACTCCGAAGCAAGTAGAGTACACCAACACCTTCCGTTGAGCTGACAACCTACTAGGAGGATTATCAGCCTCTCTATCGAGACCTGAGGGCATGAAACCCAGCGTCCCCAGGCAGAAGGAATGTCAATACAAATAAAGTATGGAGTGTGTAAGGCATCAAAACCAGTATATAAATAACAGGAATGAAACATAGAGTAAAGGACTCAACCTATAAGTCTGGATAACTCACTGAATCATGAAACCTCTAAGGTATCATGTATATGCGTATAAATGTCTTATCTGTGAGCACGTGATTTTTTCTCCATGAAAACTACTCCAAAAGAAATCAAAAATAAAATAAAATTCTTTGGTGAATAATTTTTAGAATTTGCGTGGCATTTTAGGATAATTATTTGTGTTTTTATCTGTGGATGTTTATCTTGTTATAATAAATTAAAAATATAAAAATATATATTGCATACACATTTAGGATTTAATCGTGCACCTAGGAATTAACTTAACCATGTTATATTTTTAAAGGAAAGAAAATCACAAAAAATATGTATTCGTTGTATTTTAAGTGTACAATCCCCTGATTTTGTTTTTAATATTTAGTCTTGTGTGTTAATTGTTGCTAAGGGTTAATTAATATTTTGTAGGATTAATTTTTGATTTAATATTTTAATTTAGGAATTTAGTAAATAGAAAATGAAGGAATTAAAAGGGAAAATAGGAGAAGAGAAAAGAGTGAAATAGAGGGCAAAATCAAACTCGGGCCATTTGTTTGGACCAAAGTCAAGGCCCAAATCACCCCTATACCGGTCCAAGTTGACTGGTCTCTCAGATGGTCAAAACGACACCGTTTTCGAGTGATCAAATCTGAACCTTTCATTTCCTTTGATCAACGGTCACAAGGCCTCCCCATAACCTGATCCACTTTACCCTAGCGCCGCCCCCTTTACCTCCGTCGTAAACCTGGCGGCCTGAGGTCCAATGACCCCCATCTTCACACCCCTGAACCACCACGCCCTCCTCTTTCCAAATCCACCCTCCATTGTCCTCGAATCATCACCATCTGCTTCAAATATCAGATCGAAGAATCAGTCTAGAACCCTAGTTCGTCTAATTAACCCCCAAAGTCATACCAGCTATCCACCAGACCACCCTCACCCCTAATCCTTAACAAATCTGGTCCAAATCCGAGTTAAAATCATCAAATGACGGATCTAGGGTTTAGGGGTTCGAGACTACTTCGAAGTTATCATGGTCAAGTTGGTTTCTAGTTAGTATTAAAGGCCTGTTTCTGACGAAATAGGCATGTAATACTTACTGGAAATCGACTTCGAAGAGCATGTTGTCTGGAATCCAAAAAAAAATCAGTAAGCTCTCTTGAATACCTTATTTTTCTTTTTCTATATATATGTTCGTTTGTTTGTGTTAAGTTTTAATTAGTTTTTCTTAGGTTTTAAGTTTAAATTAATTATAGGTTCTTAATCTGCCTCTTTTTCTGATTTTGTTAGGTAATACTACAATGTTCTTCTGAATAGATTTTGTAATTCATCTTTTTGTTTATGGCTCTTCTTCCTCTCCATTAGACCTTTCATTTGGTCCAAGTTTTTGATTGTTGATAATTATATATAATTTGTGTAATCGATTGAACAAGTATTGTCGAATAGTCTATTATGCTTGAAAGTAAGATTAGCATGATAATAGTCTAATTTTGGTTCATTTCAGTAGGTTTCCGTTTGATTCTGTTTTCTCTATTAGTTTTGCTCAGTAATTTCTTCTTCTACTCTTTTCTTATTGTTGCTTAAGTTCGAATATTTCATGTGAACCTTGTATTTTGTTTCTCCTTTGTCTCTCTGAATAAATAGAATCAGTCAGTGTTAGTAAGTTTGTATAAAAACTGTAGTTATTCCCGTAATTGATTGCTTGTTTAGGTCTGATTTAGAAAATATGATTTTTTCAAATGTGGATAGCATGTATCTTTGTCAGTTAGTACTGATTTAGTAGTTCAATACATCCTTATTCTAATGCTATTTAGTTTGAACTGCTGATCAAGTGTGATGAATTAAATCCTAAATGTTTTGGTCTTATTGAACCTGGCATTGCTGAGGTATCATAATGTGGTTGATATGAAATTAGTTTCATATGTTTAGTAATCAAATTGGTAGGTTTTGAATTGGTCATAGCTGATGATGTACAGTAGGGAATCCTAGGGTAAAGCACAGTAAGTTCAGAGGTTTCAGGGGGTTTCAGGGGTATTTTTGGGACTTAAAAGGTTCTAAAGGAGGTCAATTTGAGTGGTCTGTAGGGGAGTACTAGTGATTATTATTCTATTGTATTTCTTTAAGTAATTTAGAAATGGGAAAAGGGACTGTGGGGTTGGCTGAGTGCTTTTACTTAATTGGAAATCAGAAACAGTATAGGTAATAATAAAAGGTTAAAAAGGTACACATAATAAGGGAATATACAACTGAAAAGAGGAATATTGCAATAAAAAAGGGATTACTAGTGGATTCACCTTGGTTAAAAGACTTTTAAGTAAAAATACAGTCAAAAGGGGATAGACTACCTCGAAGGGGGGGGGGGGGGGGGGCATAATTAAGAAAGGGTAAAAGTACACTAGCTAAAGGGACAATACTAACCAATATATAAAGAGAGCTCTGGGGAGAGCTAAGGGAGGAGAATAAGAGTGGAAAAAAAAAGAGCTGGATAATTTGGTTTTCTTTACTACTGGAAATCAGAAAAAAGTGAAGTTCTGAGAGTTTTTCTTCTTTGAGAGTTTAAAGAACAGAAAACTTGAAAACATACGGTTTCATTGAATCTCTTGGCCGAGTCTGTTTTGCTTGGTGCTGCTGTTGGTTTTCAACTAGTGTAGGTTCATTTCTGGACTATCATTTCTCCTCACTTGTCGCTGCTGGAATTTGTCTTATTGGTTTTTGATCCATTACTGGGCTGTTGCTTCTCACATTGCTGTTGTTATTACTGTAATGTACTGTTGCCTGCTGATCGTTCCTTCTTTCTTCTTGCATTTCCAATACCAGGTACACACTCCCGGTTGAGTTGATGTAGCTCGTTTTGGTTTGAAATACTGAAATGAAATGCTCCTCCTGAAACGTGTTTGTTCAAGCTATCATTGGTAGAGCAAATGTTAGAACATGTACCTGCTTAGTTTTTATTTTTGGTTTGTATAATTGGACTTAAAACTGGGCTGTATGGCAGGAACTGTATGGGACTGCATAAGTTTTTATCTTTTAGATTAGTTCTATATAGCTGAAATAGGTTCAAATGGTTTTGTACATCCACTCTGTTTATTCAGTTTTCTGTTACGAAGTCGTGAGTCATGATTAATCTTTGTTCGAAATAGTCTGAAAAATAGTGTGCCACCCGTTAGCATGTAGTGTTAAACGAAATCACATAATCAAGCTGTTTTATTCAAAATCGTGTTTCCAGTTTAATTGTCACTTTTAGTAGTAGCATAGTAATTCACCAGCAGATTAAGAAATGAAGAAGCCTAAACTTTAGGGGTTAAAATCAAATCCGATCATCTTTCCTTGGATTTTAGTGAAAATATTAGGTTCAATAAGGTCTTAATTTTTTTGCATAACGGTTTGGCTAAATCAGTATAGGTTTTATTTGTAATCAGTTGATAAACTGGGCGTCCACTCGAATGAATGTTACTTGCACATCGTAGAAATCTACTTGATAACTTCGGGCCTCCAGGCATCTGTTGGAGGCGCTTAATTGTTGAATAAGAATGCTTAGTCTAACAATATAAGTTTGTGTTGCGTTAGGAAGCGGGTTCAAATTAAGAGGGCCCGCCTTTTTGTTTGAATTCGAACTTGAACTCGAAGCCCGAATTTTTGAATATGTAATTAGGGCATTTTCTTTATCCTTAAAGACAAAAATAGATAGGAAATCATAGCCTCTTTAGGATATCCTCAAAAAATAAATGAGACGAGCCTCACGAAATAAAACGTACAAACTCCCGGGCCCTCATAAATGTATATATTAAGAACTTTTAGAATCCGGAAGGGGCCGTTTAGTGAGTTTCACGGCCCTCCCCAAAAATAATAACGCGCTAGTCACTTTAGGCGCACTTTTAATAATTTACTTTCTTAAACTCGGGTGTACGTTTATGTGACCTAAATTCAAATCTCAACGGAGTCGAAATGTGTCAATAACCACGGGTGCATTGATGTGACGTAGTTCGAGATGTGTTTTCACGACGTTGCAATTCTCGTTAGAAATAATAATAATAAAAGCGGTAAAAAGTTAAAATTTGCACACACGTTCAACATGTATTAAAATCAGATAAATAAGCTAAATATGACAGTTGAGCCACTGTGCTAGAACCACGGAACTCAAGAATGCCTAACGCCTTCTTCTAGGTTAACAGAATTCCTTATCCGAATTTCTGGTTCGCGCAATGTAAAACAGAGTCATTCTTTTCCTTGATTCGAGATTAAAATCGGTGACTTGGACACCATAAATCTCCCAAGTGGCGACTCTGAATTAAATAAATAAATCCCGTTTCGATTGTCCTTTAATTGGAAAAACTTCCCCTTGCGCCCCTGCGGGCGCGAGTCAAAAGGAAGTGTGACAATATTATGTATATGTATATGCGTACATAACATCCTCCAGCCTCTGAAGGCATCCCATCATACATATAGACCTTAGTGAGCAAAATCATCAACGTATCCCAACTGATTAGGTGGTGGTGCGTATAGAACATTGTGACATTTTCCCATACCCCATATACATATAATATAATCAAATATAACGCCATTTTGTTATGGTTCAATGTACATATATAAATGAATGCAATGCATAAGGAAGTAAGTCGATAAGATCTCTCGGAATGTCATAAGATCAATATGCATTTGGTTAATATCATAAAATAAACTTTATAAACTTACGTATTTCTTGGGACCCATAAACAAACAATATAATAATACACACATGGGGAATCATGAACATAAATACCTATAGTACTTCTAAAGAATAGAGTCATTTGTGAATGTTCCGTGTTTACTCATCTCATTTGTATCATATGGATCATGTCAAAAGAAAAGAAGGGAAAGCCTAAACTTACCTTATCACAGTTTATCCAATGACCATGTTGAACTCGTCTTGTTCCACTTTAATCTACAACAATGATAATAATACTATCGTTAAGCTACGAAAGATGAAACTATCATACACCGAATGACAAACTTATTTTATATTAAAATGGACAGTTCCTTGGTTTCCCCAAGTCCATCAAAACAATAAGAACACATACAACCTTCAAATATATACCTTCAGCATCACAACACAATCAATAGACCAACAACACCAATGAATCTACACAACAACAAGTGCACAAATGTCACCAACGAAAACTACTATTTAACACGAGGAGCGAAAAGCTTGTATTGGATCTCTTTACCACCCTTCAACCCCATTGTCATTCATTCTTAAGCTTAGTAATATATACAGTATAATAAGCAATACCTTTTAAAGGATTTCCAACCTTCAAAGAAGATTTCAAAGTTACCTCAAATAGCCCAATACAAAATAATATCACTATGGACAACTTCCAAGTGCTTTATAGCCATTTCTTTTTCTAGTTACCAATTTCCTCAACAAGATTGACAAGTAATCCAACATAATTATACTAAAAATATTATCACCAACTTATTTTCCATATTTTCCACCCATTTAAAGTTCATAAGAGAAACATTCAAATTAATCCATCAAAAACAACAACATCTGAAGCTAATCCAAGTATTATCTTGTAGTTTATGATCCTAAATTTACTCACTAAGGCCCATGATACGTTAGTTGATTTTTCTGTAACGGCCAAAGCCTCGTCAAAAAGAGGCTACACATGAGAGGATCACTCCGGGATGTCAATGAATTCAATGGCCTCTTTTAGAATTGGAGTAGCTTCTTGAGGAGCAGCGGCCACATGTTCTTCATCGGGCTTCGGTATTTAAGAGGATTCAGCTTTGTGATCATCCCCCTCTAGGGCTGCTAGCAATGTGCATCATCAATCGACTCGTGGATGAAGAAATTCATGTCATCATCCTTGAGGTAGTCCCCGATCCAATAAAGAGAGTCGGGATCCGGGGCCCTAACACGAGTACTTTTCTAGGTAATGTTTATGACCCTGACCACGATCGTCTTCTTCTTGGCTTCGGCAGAAGCATCCGAGGAGTTCGGGGACCTTTTCTTCTTTCTTGTTTTCTCATCCTTTTTTGCAGAAACCTCGGTAGTAGGTTGTATCGAAGCGGGGAGGGGGGTGGGGGTTTTAAGAAGGGATGAGGCCATAACCTCAATAATTGCTCGAAGTTAGATGGTCTTGGGCAAACCTATGAAAAAAAAAGACTTAGTTAGAATTATAATGTAGAAAGAGGGATTCAACAGGAAGAAGGGGGACACTCACCATGAGAACGAGCCTCCCATTTGCCTTTGGAAATCTTGTGCCACTCGCACTCGATATATGTAAGTTGTTTGTAGATGACCTTGATCCACTCCCTAAAATCAAGGACTACATCGGGACTCCGGCGACAACTGCATATTAAAAAAATGAGTAATGAGAAAAAAGAGTAAATTCAAAAGGTTAAAATGAAAATTTAAGAGGAGATAGACTTACGTGTTGAGTTCCACTTCTCATGAAATGACAGGAACTCGGAGGGAATAAAAGTTTCGGTCTTTATCCGAACAAACCTCTCTGCCATCCTCGGTTCCTATCCTCATCAATTCTAGAGAAGGAGGCCTTCTTTTCCCGTTGGGAAAGCTTGATAACCCCTCCCCCTCTCCCCTGGCAACAGATATCCTCCATGTTATTGGCAAAGTGACAGAGAAGGGTCATGATCCTCCAAAAGGATGGGTGGATCTGCCCGAGGTAGATCTCATGCTTCTTACAAAAGTCAAGGACCACTGTATCCATCAGGCTGAGCTTGAAGGGATACATATAAACACTTATGTATTCCTCCATGTGCATCGTGATATCCTTATCTGGACCGAAAACGACTACGACTTTACCTTCCCATTTGCAATCCCCACGGACTGATTGGAGCATTTACTCGGTAATGAAGCAGATATACCCCCATGCCTCCTCACTTCGATCTCCTTGTTTGGAGGCTTTTTCGACCTTAAAGTCATTATCTATGGAGCAGCCTCCGGGATAAACTCTTGAAGAGGAGGTTCCTGGAGGATCACCTCGGTATCTATGGCCGGGGTAGATGTTGAGGAGCAGTGTTTCTAGGCACGTATTTTGAAGTCTTTGCCATCTTGATATGGGAATATGAAGGCTTGAAGGCTTATATGAATGTTTAAAGATTGATATGAAGATGTGAAGATATATTTTGAAGATTTAAAGGTAATTTATGAAGAAAGACTGATGATGAAGAAATAAAGATGTGGAGAATAATTTGTGAAGACTTGAGGGAATTATGAACAAGTAAAAAATTCGAGGATAACTCAAGAATATTTGAGATCGGCGAGTAAAGTGAAAAAAGAAACCAAAGCTTTTATATGAAAGAAATAATAAATGCGTGACATTTCGCATTTGATGCCTACTGAGGATGGTCAAATGGCGGTGAAACGTGTCTGAAGTTAGAACAATGCAATTGATACAACATTTCATGACTTGTCAACTCGCTTGTGGAAAACGAAGGAAGGAACCGGGGTCAGTGAATCGCTTCTCGTCCTTTCTATAAATCTATTCTTTGAAAAGTGAGGGGACTATTTATGTATGGGTAAAATTTGGGATAAAGTTACCCTCGATTTCCCGAAAAAGAAACGAGAATACAGCATGTTCCGATGTAGCCTCAAGTAAAGCCGAGGGATCCAATGTATTAGGGCATGGGGAGGACGAATGCTGTGCCAAGAATCAAACATGGTCAAATAGGGGAGGAATCAAGTTCGAGCAAATTGAAGAACCGAGGCTAAAGGAAAGACAGTTAGAAAGGACAACAAGAGTCCAACATATCCGCCCTCAACATGATATTACGACACAAATATCGTATGTTATCAATTGCATATAATGTCTTATTAGAAGAGAAAGTTTTTTTTACCTTATTTAGACTTGTACTAGGATTGAAACTCCCCTACTATATAATGATGAAACCAAATGGAAAATTTTGTGAAAAATCCTTCATTGTCTCATCTTGATTCACGTGCCTCTATTTGTAAAAAAAATGAGGTACAGAAGATTATTCATTTGTAGAAAATAGCAAATCAAATGCCAAAGGCATTTATGAATCTAAAAAGGATAACAAAGTCACATGTCTCTACAGAGAATGTTTCAATCCGCATTAATGTCCCTATTGGAGAATCTTCTACTGTCATAGCTAATGAGTCAAAATCCCGCCTAAAGCATGGAGGACCATTGGTCTCTAAGGATTGAAATCCTAAAAAGAACAAATGATCAAGATGACACTACGAAAGAGTCTCATAAAGAAATCCATGATTTAATCAATCCTGAGATTCATGAGGAAATTACTGAGCCCGAGACTCACGGAAATAAGAAAATATCAATAAATCCAATCGATATTGAGACGAATTTGACTTGATTGGATATAGTGGTGGATTATTTCTTTGCATATAATATTGCATCTAGAATTATGCAATATAGTGAGGTCTTAAACCTCAATCTATTGGAAAATGTCCATAAAGACGTGATTGGTAAAACGGCAAGAAGCAATTCAATCAGAGATGAATTCAATTGCAAAACATAAAGTATTTGGGCATGTAGTTCAAATGCTTAATGAGGTTAAGCCTGATGGCTATAAATAGGTCTTTGTACGTAAGATGAATGCGAAAAATGAGGTACAAAGATATAAGGTATGCCTTGTTGCACAAGGATATTCACAAAGGTCCGGTGTTGATTATGAAGAGACATATTCACCTATTATGGATGTAATACTCTTTCTTTATCTCATTAGTTTTTCTGTTCATGCAAAATTTGATATGCATTTAATGGATGTGATTAAAACTTACATTATAGCTCACTTGATAATGAGATATACATACATGAGAATTTTCAAAGAATTTTAAAATATCCAGGGCTCATAATTCAAAGTCTCGAGAAATATTTTCAATTAAATTGTAAAGATCTTTATATGGTCTAAAGGAACCGGGACGAATGTGGTATAACCACCTTAGTGAGTATTTATTCAAGGAAGGTTATAAGAATGATGCCATTTGTCCATGTGTCTTTATAAATAAAACAACATTAGATTTTATTGTAATTTCCATATATATAGATGACATAATCCTTATTGGAACTCCTACAGAACTCAAAAAGGCAATTGGTTGTTTCAAGAAGAATTGGAGATGAAAGATCTCGGAAAGATAACATTATATCTCGGTTTGCAAATTGAACATATGGAAAATAGAATTTTTGTTTGTCAATCTGCCTAAATAGAAAAGGTACTGAAATAATTTTAATGGATGGTGCACATCCATTAAGTCTCCTATGGTTTTTCGGTCACTGATGTAAATAAGGATCTGTTCCGACCTCAAGAAAAGAATGAAGAGTTTCTTGATCTTGAAGTACCATATCTTAGTGCAATTGGTGCATTAATGTATCTTGTTAATACAAGGCTTGACATAAATTTTCCAGTTAATATCTTAGCAAGATATAACTCCGCTCCTACAAGAAGATATTGAAATGAAATCAACACATATTGCGGTATCTAAAAGGGACTACCGATATAGGTTTCTTTTATGTCAATGCAGGCTCGATCTTGTTGGCTATGCCGATGCTAGGTATTTATTTGACCCACACAAGCTCGATCTCAAATAGGATATGTGTTTACATATGGAGGCACTGCCTTATCTTGGTGATCGGCTAACCAATCAATCGTGGTTACTTTATCTAATCATGCTAAGATAGTTGCTATGCATGATAAAAGTAGAGAATGTGTGTGGTTGAGGTCTACAATAAATCTTTCGAGAAAAACGTGATTTGAAATCTAATAAACAACCCACGATTTTGTATAAAGACAACACAACTTGCATAGCCCAATTGAATGGAGGATTCATAAAAATAGATAGAACAAAGCTCATTTTATCAAAGTTATTTTTCACACACGATCTTCAAAAGAATGGTGATATAAATGTGCAACAGATTCGTTTAAGTGATAATATGGCTGATTTGTTCACCAAATCTCTACCGGTGTCAACCTTCAAGAAGCTAGTGTACAAGATTGGGATGCGAAAGTTCAAAGATGTAAATTGATGATCTCATCAGGGGAGTTAAGACGCGTTGCACTCTTTTTTCCTTACAAGATTTTATCTCACTGAGTTTTCCTTGCAAGGTTTTTAACGAGACAATCAAAAGGAGTATTATTAAACATGTGCACTTTTTTTTCTTCACTAGAATTTTTTTCACTAGGTTTAGTTTTAGTTAAGATTTTAATGAGGCACATTATCTATTGAAAAGACGTTCAATGGGGAATGTGATGAATAGAATTGTACTTAGAGTGAATGTCTATTATTTACTATGTGGCTAAGTTACTCTTATGCAATAAATAGGGGTATTTATCCCGTTGTACTTTTTCTTAAAACTAATAGAATTCTCTTTTTCCTTTCTTTGCAATATTCTTCTTTTCTTTATTTTTTATTTAAATTTTGGTTTAGCTCTAAAATATACAAGATGTTCTAGGCTTTACTAAAGTATGATGTATTATACGTACCAATAAGAATTGTGGTTGAATACTAAATACTCCTCTATTCGTAATAGAGATGCTTTTATGCGAGAAGGGGCGGATTTAGGAGGGCAGAAGGGGTACATCCGAACCCCTTTCACCGAAAAAGTACATTGCATATATAAGGCAAAATTTTTTTTTTATCTCTATATATTAAGTTTTGAACCTCCTTAACATCACCCAAAAGTATAGCTTAGTGGTTAAGGGGTTCAAAACCTTTCAATTCCCACTAACTATAACTTTTTTAAATCTCCTTCGTGGAGATTCTGTGTCCGCCGCTGCATGTGAGTATCACATATTATGTGAAGAAAAAAAAAGCTGTACTCACGTGTAAGGATGAATGGAATTTTATGATATTTTGGCAATTCTCATGGGCAGTTTTTAAAAGTGATAAACATCATACGGATTAGCCTTGCACATTTCCATATCAGCAATCAACCAAGAAATGGCAATTCCTAGCGTCTGCTTGTGTACCAAACTCCCTCCAAATCCAAATAAACTTCAGAGTCCTAACCCGTTCCCACTAAACCATCAATCTTCTTCTTTCTCTCCACAGGTAAAATATTCCCAATTGATTCAAAGTCCTTACTCCAGTAAAACTTAGCCAATTGTGCTTGAATTTCTTTAAAAGGTAAAGTAAGTCAATTATGCTCGAATTTATCACAGGTTTCTCTGAATTCAGTTGAGAGTTCGAGAAATGCTTTGGCCTCTTTTGGTGAATCAATATCAAGAGCAAGCTTTCTAGCTCTTCTCTCTGCTTCACTCTTCTTGGCGTCGGATCCTGCTTTGGCGTTTAAGGTATTCAACCCATTTTATTTGGTTTGTTCCAAGCTCAAAATGAATTGGTGGGTTTTCTTTGTTTCTCATATGGGTTTGACGCATAATCAAGGGTGGAGGTCCTTACGGTGCTGGAGTGACAAGGGGCCAAGATCTTTCAGGGAAGGATTTTAGTGGCAAAACTTTGATAAAACAAGACTTTAAAACGGTAATAATGTGGTTTTATTCACACTACTTTCTTTTTGCTCTTGTACCATTTCATATGATTTATTGATTAATGCATGAATTTTAAAGGTTATCTTGATATTTACTAGTTGTTTTTTGATTGTACGACTAAGAATACATATGTTGTTTACGTGAGTTTGTCGCAGTCAATACTCAGGCAAGCTAATTTTAAAGGTGCAAATCTAGTTGGAGCTAGCTTCTTTGATGCCGATTTAACAGGCAAGTTCTTCATTCTTTACATTTCATTTCCTGGTTTAGTAGCGGACAAATCTGCAGTTGGTAATGTAAGTAATAATCTGATCTGCGGTTTTTTTTTGATATTGCTCATCCAAAGAGTAATCCACCTGATGTAAGCACTAGTACCCATTTGACCCACTAATTCTTCCCACTAAATAAAGAATCAAATGGAAAACGATAACCACCATCGAATGGAACACCAGCTAAGAAATTCTGGAAATGTGTTCGGGTGAATAGTTAGAAGAAACATCATAAGGGTGGGGGGGTTGGGGGGGGGGGGGGGATATAAGAATCCCCTTTAGGGAGAAGCAGGAAGAGTCATAAAAACATATAAATTGAGGTAGCAGAGCAAGACCTGCAGATACTTTTCCTTAAACGAGAATTCTAGAGGATGATCCTTTTTAAAAAGAAAATCTGCAATTTGTATGCAATTGTGAAATGTATCATTACCATCATCCCATTCGTCTTCTTATTTTAAACAACACTTTTTTCAGGACCATATAGGAAATAAAGAAAGTAATCCTTGTACTAATTTGAATCTTTATTATGAAATCCAGGCTTCATTCAGTGCATCCATGTTCCTGATTATATAATTCACTTTATATTCTGTAACAGCATGAATCACTGTCTTAAACTGTGATGCTATATGAAATGAAAGGAAGGATGTTATATAAGTTCAAATTTCTCGTAGAAGGTTGGTCATGACTTGGTGTTGGTGCTTGTTTCATTGGTGCTTCCCGAAACTTAAGGCTCTTGAATTTTCACCTAAATATCGTTATTTCAAATGTTATGTTAACGTTATTGTTTATCCATTATGTAATATTCCCTTTATATGGCCAGGGGCTGATCTTTCAGATGCTGATCTTAGAGGGGCTGACTTCTCCTTAGCAAATGTGACGAAGGTGAGCGGCTCATTTATTGATTCCATGATCAATACGTTAGTGTTCTCCCTTTGGCTTTGGTGGAGAGAAAAATAGTTGCATCAACACAGACCTAGGATAGGTGTCCTAGTAACTGCTTGCCACTTTGCAGACTTAGGTAGCCGGGGAAATTAATAGATAGAGTCCTACTTGATTTGGATGATTTTTATGCTGAAGACTTTAGGTTCCCGGAAAGGCAGGCTTAGCACTGCACAGAATGCCCTGTTAGTGAGAAGTGATTCGTCGTTTTAATAAAGTACTTTTGAACTACTGGCACATCTTCTACTTCGACATGGCGTGCAAAAGGAAAAAAGCAGGAAATTACACCCAATGACTAGGGATGGCATTGGGCAGGGTGGAGTGGGTTTAGACATATGAGGTGCGGGTTTAAATATATGGGGGGCGGGGCGGGGCGGGGCGGGGCGAAATAAACAAATTTAAATTTTGTGCGTGTGCGGGTTGGAGCTTAAATAATTCACAAAATTATAATCTTTCAGTGATGTCTTCGATCTACTTTTGAGATATTACGTTTCAGTGTTCCTGTCATAGTATGTTTGTTTGCATTTGAAAGGTTTTCTGGATGACATAATAAACAATCCTAAATTTATTACCTAATTCGTAATTTTTTTAATAAGTAATTCGTAACAAGAAATTTACACAGATTATCAGTGCCTTATTACATTATGTGCTGAATCTAATCTATAATGGAGTTTGGAAGCCACTCAAGTTTTTATATAGAAATTAGTTTCATGTTTACTTACTACTTTTATATTACTACAAAACATATTTTAAAAGCATTTAATTTCTAAATAACCTTACTATCATTTTTAGACTCTGTGTACTTTTAATCCTATGCAATATATTGCCATATTGGAGAAACTAAGCAAAGCAGTTACATCCACGTAAATTCTTAATTGACATGAAAACTTTTATCCAAAAAATTAAAAGGAAATAAAATTAACCAAAAAATAAAAAGAACTGAATGGGGCGGGGCGGGTGGATGTGGGTGTGACTATGGTGTGGCCGTGCGGGTGGAAATGCCATGCGGGGTGCGGCAGGTTGAAATTTTGTGGGTTGATAAAGACCACACCGCACCGCTTGCCATCCCTATCAATGACCTTGAAAATGGATGGTCTTGATTTTTTGACCACGGCTTGCCAAACTCAAAAGTGTTGCCCGTAAGGCAAGAAATGGTCAAAACTTGTTAAACCGTGGGGCAAGCGCGGTCAAAAAATCAAGAGTGGCACCGAAGTGTCCTATTTTTGCGAATCACACAAGGAAAAGGAGTAAGGGCTTAGGAAGGTGACACAACATATCTTTTCAGCCCTTAGACCGGTTCTCTCTCATTCATGCCTTCCTTCAAGGCCTGTTCTTTAGGATATCTTTGTTTCCTTCTTTCTCGGAGCATCCTTTTTCCTTTGATTGATGGAACTTCTATCTTAAATCCCGTGACCTAGCCTCTCCTTGACTGACCTGACTGACCGCAGCCTGGTGTTCCCAATCTTTCTTGGAGGGTGTCAAACCAACAGTAAGCCTTTCTCACAATTCCTAATTTCCAAGGCAAAGGCAAAGGACCTCATTTCTTTAACGCTCCATGTAGCTCACGACCCAGCACAGAAATCTCTTATATAGGTGGACGGAAATGTGGATCTACCAACAGATTCCGTTCCAATTTGTAGTCTCGATCATACACTCAATGAAAGTCGTAGCCCTGTCTGACCCCTCAATCATCCTTTCCGGATTGAAACAGGCGGTTTTGCCACCTAATCCAGATAAAATAAAAGGTTTTGTCAGTCAAAGCCAATGAGAAAACCTGGTCAAGAGAGGGTCTCTTTGCAATTAGTGTATCTGGCACTTTGTACTTTATGCTCCAAATCTGAATTCTGACATGATTATCTCTGTATTGTAATCTCTCTCTGATTAGTGGAAAAATCACAATCATGGAATTGTTGAATGCATAGCCTACATGTGTGTTAGATAACTCTTACTGACCACTGGCTTTCTTAATTCATATGATAAAGCCCAGTGCTTAACATCAGATATGTCAATATGTACTGTTAATCTTAGGTGATTAATCAGGCCAGGGGTGGAACTAGGGGATGGAAGGTTCGCTGAAAAATTATTACGCTGTTTATATATGGTTAAATCCTTTTTTTATTTGTGTATATTTGATGTTGAATCCCCTTGACTTCTTTGCCTGTTTACTTCTTTTATTTTGTCTCCTCTTAGTGAAAATTCCACCTCCGTCACTGAATTAGACCTCTCTCTAGTTTAATGAAACTAAATGAACCGCCCTGGTGTCTAATGAAACTGAATTGACATATCCTCTAGTTCAAAAAATAGATAAACCTTGTTGATGTTTGTGCACTGCTGGAATTGCTGCTACTCTGTTGTTGTGATTACCTACCTCTATGGTGTAGGTGAATTTAAGCAATGCTAACCTGGAAGGAGCACTTACAACTGGCAATACATCTTTCAAGGGGTCCAATATAGAAGGGGCAGGTAAGAGGAAACAGCAAAAGACTATTCATTTGGTTTTCTTCTATACTGAAGTACACCAAGATGCCCTGGGTGGTAGTTATTGCACAAGAACGCAGTCAGGCAACTATCTAAAAAACGCAAAAAATTATGTATAATAGAAAAGAGTAGAAGAATACACTGGTTTATTAAAATCGGAATACATTTAATTTGATTATATCCATAATAAGCATCTAAAAAACTCAAACCGACAGTAGAGTCAATTTATTATCAATATATGGCAAAGAAAAGGAATCTTTTGGACATGCTTTATTAAAATCAGTATAATCTACAGCCATTTACCATTCTTTTTTTGGTACGACAACAGTCTTTGCTAACCAATCTGGATATCTAACTTCGCATATAGACCCGATTTTTAATAGCTTACTTACTGCTTCTTTTATCATCTGATTCTTGAAGGCGCCTTGTTTTCTCTTCTTTTGCTTTATCTGAGGGTGTAATGGCTTCTCATTAAGTTGTGAGTCATTACTGTAGACAATAAATTGCATCGAGAAAATAAAATCAAGACCAAAAAATATTGCAACAATCGTAGTATTTGATTTCAAGTGATTTGAGTGTTACAATATCTATGATTCCTCTCATTCTACTTTCCAATATAAATTCAAGGGCCTTTGAGGTTGATCTTGAATTTGAATTTGATTTATCCGGCCCGAACGCTTTGATTGTTGCCATAAATTTTATCACGAACAAGTAATCTTGATCTTGAACGCCTTGTATTTGATTTGATTTCGTTCTTGATCTTGAATACTTGATTTTTGTTGAAGTGCTTGAATGCTTGAACACTTGCAGTTTGCAGGGAATTGTGGCCTTTGATCTACGAGCTCCTTTGCGTCTGCTTGTTATAACTTCTGGTTACTTTTCTGAGTTATGAAGATCCCTATTTATAGTTGTAGGAGGGAAGAGTTGTGATGAGAACAAACTCTTTCCGACCAATCAGATTGAATAGTTACAAGGCCATATTTGATTGGCCAGAACATGTTACTTGCACATGTGACGCGATTTCATTAGACTTTTAATGTGACTTGACATTCCTTGTCATTTTGACGCGTGACACCAAACTGGGCCTCTAGGAAGATGCCATCTTGAGCTTAACGAAGTGTGATCATCATCTGTAACCCAACTAAATGGGCTAGCCCAATAGATTAAGACTTATTTATTTAATCCATATATATTTGACTTATATAATAGATCCAATTATATTAGCCCATAACATTTATTTAGATCCAAAATGTATTTAATTTAAGATCAAATCCAAATTTCTTATGGATTTACGACAACAACAACAGCGAACCTAGTATATTCTCATAAATGAGGTCTAGGGAGGATAATGTGTACGCAGACCTTACCCCTACCTTATAAAGATAGGGAGGCTATTTCCGATAGACCCTCGGCTCAAGGCACAATGGAGATAAGGCAATAAGTAGCAAATAATAGTAACAACAATACATTAAGGTAACGTGCACGAATGACACAACATGTAATAGTAAAGAATCATGAATAAGATAATACAAAAATAGTCCTACTGCTACAGGTAAGCCTAGGATTTCTTATGGATTTAAATCTAATAAAATTGTGATTGCCTAAACCTCCGGTGGAATATCTGTCATATCTGAATGCGACCAAGCAAAGAAATTAGAGTTAGCTCGTAAAAATTCAATTAACTTACGTTTTATCTTCAGGCTGAGATTTGTTCCAATGTAGACTTTTCTCTCGGGGCCAGTGATCGAATAAGATAACAGCTTCGAGCTCCTCCGATGTTATTTTAATTGTGTCATTCTCTTCTGGTTTCTTGATCACATCCGTCCTCCCGTCTATATCTACTTCACTTCTCGTGTCTGATCGTGGCTGCTGAGGGCTCAGTTGTCTCCTCAGCTTAGTGCTGTAATTGCTATTTTACCTTGTCAGTATGGGTTAAGCTGCTACGCAATAGCCACCGAATCTGTTTCTCTGGTTGCTCGTTGATCTCCCCTAATCTGTTGAATTCCCCAATATGATGAAAATTTTGATAACTTGATGCAACGTTCAAAGTCCGCATCCATCTCATGAATCCTAAACTTATGTTATAAGCCATGTCGGCTTCTACCACTTGAAAATTAGTTTCCTTTACCACTCTTGTTGCAAAAGTGTTAGAAAATTTGAGAAAGCAAGACAGCACAAAAGAACACTCAACACTCAAAAAGAAGAAAGTGGAGGAAATGATGATTTCTATTCAACTTGACTTGCTCCAAATGGCTAAGAATACATGACTATTTGTTGGAGAAATCTTTCATGTATCTAGCCTACACTACATGTAAACATAATAGCTAAGTTCACACCTCACATCTTTCAAGGTACATGGATGACACTACTAGACATTGTGTCTTCCAAAGTACATCAATGTATTCATACTCTAATATATGTACTAGATTAATATTCTAGTTCATGAACTAAGGTAAACAAATGGAAAAAAGTTTATATTGTTCACATTTCAACATCCCCTTAAACTTGTTTCATCACTCCAAGAGCCTTCCTTAGCTTTTGAAAGAGGTCAATCTTCAACGGCTTGGTGAAAATATCCGCAATTTTCACTACTTTGGTAACTACACTTGAATTGTCGAACGAGGATAGAGATTGGGCCTTTGGTATGATTCGATCCACTACTTGCATTGCTTCGACCACTCAAAGCAGTATGATGTATATTGAGCTATCTGGATCAATCAAAATTTGATTTACATTAGTGTCATGAACAAGTAAGGAAATTACCAACGCATCATTGTGTGGTATGAACAAGCCATCTGCATTCTTGTTGTCAAATGTTATGCTTTCTCCGGTTAGGACTTGCCGAATACATTTCTCAGATCCATGGTTGTGCTCTTGTGTTCGACACCAAGGCTAATAGGTATGGCAAATTTGTGTACCATCCTGAGGCTATGTTGCTCGGAAGCTGCGAAAATGTCTCCGGGTGCGTGTTGGATCCTCCAAAAGTAGTGTATTTTTGAAGGATCCGACACAGGTACGGCAGTAGTTTGGAGAGTCCGCGCAACATAGCCATGAGGTATTGCATACTTCTTCTGTACACGTCATTCTTCTTTGTCGTAATAACTTCAATGACATTTGTCATCATAGAATCGGTCCATGCGGCGAGTCTATTTTCTGGCTAATACAGGATGCTCCCTGTTACTGATAGTCCGATAGTGTACATCGGATACAGAACCCTTTTGTTGGTTATTCACTTTCTATATATTCTTAAATGGAATGAACAACAAAGTTGAATGTAGAGCTGATGAAAATAGTCAGCACCGAACTTTTGCTTGCATGCTTGGTGTAGATGAAAATGAATTTGTAGAACGTTTTGAAGGAATACAATGGCAAAGATATCGTGTGCACTGTTAAATTTGCTGTAAACATCCTATGGGATTACTATTTATTGGTTATTCATACTGATTCCTTGATCTTCCTCGTATATGTTCAGACTTCACGGATGTTCCTTTAAGGGACGATCAACGGGAATACCTTTGCAAGATTGCTGACGGGTAAGAGGTTCCTTTCAAAGTCTTTATGTTTACAGTATCTCGCCCCAGTTCCATACTTGCCATATACACAAAACATTATTCGTCTGCAGGGTGAATCCAGTAACCGGTAATGCAACACGAGACACATTGTTCTGCAAATAGCCTGCAGATTTCAGAATCTAGTAGTGTAAGCTGTTAATCATTCATGTATCAATTACTCCTTATTTATTCTTATATCTGATTCTGGCTTTTGAACCTGATCATGGTTCCACGTAAAACATCAAAGTTACCTTTAGCGGGTATTCTCCTCTTCCAATATTGCCTTGATTATGAATGTGGTAACTGGTATTTACATATCAACGAGAATGCAGATGGTGTGAATCAGCAATCTCAAGAGCGAATTTATTAATCTTTAAATACATTGTAAACTGTGAATATATTTAAATAATATGCGTAAAAGTGACTACCTGGTGTCATTTCCAGAAATATAATGGAGATGATTACAAAGTTCATATATCCCTGCCCAAATCACTGTGGTCTTTAATTATCTCCGAGGGAGAAGGGTAAAATTCATAAATAGCTGGTTTAAGATACTGTAATTGAAAAATAATCATATGTTCAAAAATCTGTCAAAAACTAACCACCTTTTAACACAAAAACAAAATTTAGATAAAAATGCCCTCAACTCAAAAGAGCATGCCCTAACTTAGAAAAGTGCAGACATATAATTCCAGGTAATTATTTTGGAGTTCAAGCTTCTATAAATTTAACGGAGAAGGGTGAGATATGCCCCTGAACTATACGTTTTGGATCAATAATGTCCTCCATCCACCTATTGGGCCAAATTTGTCCTTTCATTAATATTTTTGGCTCACAAGGCCCATTCTAAATATTTCGTAATTAACTAAAAAGACCCATTATTCATACCAAAAAAATAATTTTCGAAAGCAATTCTTTTTAAAATTTTTTTTACTAAAGACTGAAGTTTTTTTCTAGTTTTTACAAAAAAGATATTTTTTTTACTAAAACAATATTTTTATAAAAACAAAATAAAATCTAAAAAGCAATATTTTTGTAAAAACTGAAAAAAAAAGTAGATGTTTTTTGCTAAAATTTTCAATTTTTTTTTCCAGTTTTTACAAAAGTCCCATTTTTTATTCTAGATTTTTTTTCTAGTTTTTTTGCTAAACTGGAAAACAATTGAAAAGAAAAGCTAGAAAAATATGATGTGATGGTGTAAAAATTTCATGACACGTATCCAACTTAAACTCTATATTATAATACAATAATACACATATATCATCGTTGTAAAAATGAGATAAAACTAGATTTAGCAAAACTGAAAAATTTGCTTTGATGTGACTAATTTTTTTGCTAAACTAGAAAAAATTTGAAAAAAACATTAGAATAAAAAATGAATCTTTTGTAAAAATTGGAAAAAGCTAGAAATTTTAGCAAAAAACATCTTTTTTTTAGTTTTTACAAAAATATTATTTTTTAGATTTTATTTTTGTTTCTACAAAAACATTGTTTTACTAAATGTTTTATTTTTTGTAAAAACTGGAAAAATAATATATTTTTTCTTCAGTTTTTAGTAAAAAAAAGTTTGAGAAAAATTACTTTCGAAAATTGTTTCTTGGGTATGAATAATGTGTCTTTTTAATTAATTACAAAATATTTAGAATGGACCAACAAGACGATGACACGTGTCCCTCCGTTAACTTAAATGGCATTTGTGAGCCAAAAACATTAATGGAAGGACATATTTGGCCCAATAGATGGATGGAGGGCATTATTGATCCAAAACGTATAATTCAGGGACATATCTGACCTTTTTCCGTAAATTAAATTCTTGAACACTATAATGGGGGTCAAGCTTTCCAACATCAGCACAATATACCGGATATCGGCTTTTCGTTTTCTATGAAAATGTAGCAGAACTGGCACGTCTCACGAGACTTAAATTAATAAGAAGAAAAAAATGAAGGCTAAAATAATTGAAAGGAAATAATAAGTATCAGTTAAGTGGTCGGCTAGTTAAGGGGTTGGGTCAATTGGAATAGCAGGCTACAAGAAGATAAAGATGGAATTTTGATCTACTGGATTTCAAAAGTTATACGGTGAAACTCCGTGATATTGTACTGGGTTTTACTTGTAAAAACTTAAAATTCCAACACCGCATTTTTAGCTAGGGACATTTTAGTCCGGATTTTATTTTCACATTAAAAATAACTAAGTTTAAATTACACACGAATTCGTGGTTATTTTTTAATTACAAGTCCTAGAAGTGGCTACCTCGTGCTATTTTTACTAGGGAGGATGACAGAAATAAGATACTTGGTGCCACTATTGATTTTACACAAGTAATTGAAATTTGGAAAAAAGCCCCCCCACCCCCACCCCCCGCAAAATTTTAAAGTTCGTCAGGAATTTTTCTTGATTCTAGAATTTTAAAGCTCGTTGCAGATCACCGGATTTTTCAGCATTGTGGCTGAAATTTTGGTGATCATCATAATTTATGGCACTTCAAATTTTGGCTGGTGCTTTAAAATTCTAGCAGAGTTGGCTCAGACCATCCTCAGCCACAGAGATTCGAAGCTTTCTAGGTTTGGCGAGTTATTACTGTCGGTTCGTTCAAAGATTTTCATCTCTTGCATCACCCTTGATCAAATTGACCCAAAAGGGTGCTTCTTTCAGGTGGTCGGATGAGTGTGAGGCGAGCTTTCAGAAGCTCAAGACCGTCTTGACTACAACTGCAGTGTTAGTTCTGTCGTCCGCTTCAGGTTCTTATGCAGTATATTGTGATGCTTCTCGGATCAGTATCAGATGTGTGTTGATGTAGGAGGGTAGAGTGATTGGTTATTAATAATGGGCTAGATTCATGTAGTTTGGCTACTATTTATGCCCCAACTTGACTATGCTTCACCGTTCTAGGATGGTTAAATGACGATAAATTGAATCTAATTGTGAATTTTATGTTTTGCAGGAGCAAGTTATACTTATGAGGACTTAGTACAGTGTTTGGAGCTAAATTAAAGCAAGGGAAGCCCCTCGGAGCTGAGTACATGTGAAAAAAGAAAGAAAATAAGAGAAAAAGGCCGATGCAATCTAGCGCAGCCTTAACGCGACCGCGCTAGAATAGGAAATAAGGATAATACATTATGCGATATGCGCGACCACTAGCACGGTTCGAGCACGACCACGCTAGTCAATCCGGAGCGTAGGAAGTTCAAGGCTAAACTTGGAAGTTTGGGGTAATTCCATTTAACCTATAAGAGATCCATCTCGCCCAAAAAGACATTATGGAGGTTTTTATAGTTTTTGTGAAGGCAAGAAGAGGCAAGAAGGATAATTCGACATTGAGTTCTACCTTTCTTCCTTTTGTATTTATCATTCATGATGAATTTTGCCGTTGTTATTATGAACACGATTATGAGTAGCTAATTATTTATTCCGCGATTTTGATAGAACCTGTTGAAGGATGAATTTCTTGTTGTGTTAATATAGTTTGCCCAAAATTTAATCTCTATTTGTTTAACTACGTTCTTGTTGTAGTTAATTGATAGGTTCCTCAATTAGTTGTGCCTATTTAGTATGTATTACTCGGGAGAGAGTGCATAGTTAGGTAGTTGTTGAACAATACCACTCCCAAAGTATATAAAGAAATCAATAACCGATGGTTTAAAGGTGGGATTAGGGATAATTAAACCTTGGGTGCGATCTAAAGTAAGCTGTAATAAAAGCTAGCTAGCATAACTCGGGAGAGTGCGTCTAGTAAATTGTCGTAATTACTCGGGAGAGATTTATGGTAGTAAGAGTGCTCATGATCGATAGAGACGATTAGGCAAATCTATGCGAAACATAACAGGAAGAGATTCCATCAATAGAGGAAATCACAACCTTAGTTCCTTGTCTTATTTGTTTACAACTCAGTCATAGTTAGCTTTTAGTTTACTTAACTTCATTCAGTTATAGTTAATAAAAATATACCAATTGTTATTCAAAATATCTGGGAAGTTGAATACGAAGAATTCAGTGAGTTTGACAAAAGTAATTGATAAGTTAATTCCTCGTATGATTCGACTCTGAGTTAAATACTTGAATTATATTTGCAACGACCGATTGTCCTTTTTATAAGACATATTTGGGCGTGATCAAATTTTGATGCCGTTTCTGGGGAATTATCGGTATTATTAATTATAGTTGAAAGAAATACAAAAATTCTTAGTGTAGTCAGTTTTTTTTAATTTATTTTCAATCTGTGCATTGAAATTTTAACGTTTGTCAACTTGGTTGTACAGGTGCATTCCTAGAAACTCATCGAGAACTGATGAAGTATTTGAAGCATTATTAGATCCCGAAAAGTCTCAAGGCATTGAATCGGGCCACCCGGAAAAACAAACAACAACAATAAACTGAACAACTTTAACCAGACATGAGGGATCGCGAGGTAGACCCGACTGCACCAGTAGTGGCGCTTCTTGTGCCAGAGGATTCTCTATATGACTGGGCGCAACTCATAGCAGAGAATTTGGCTACAACAATATTAGTCCCGCAAATACAGGCCGAGTCTTTTCAAATCACAAACAACATGTTGCACTTGTTGCAAAACAAGAGACTAATTTCTAGGTCATACATTGAAGATCCTCAACTGCACTTGAAGAATTTCCTGTCAATCTGCAAAACTCAAAGGCAACCCAATGTAACTCAGGAAGCAATAAAGTTGTTGTTGTTTCTATTCTCAGTGACAGGAGCTGCCCAGACTTGGCTAAATTCACTCCCCATTAATTCCATCACGACTTGGGAGGAGTTAGTCAAGAAATTTGTGAATAAGTTTCATCCACCCAAAAAGACTGCTCAGCAAATTGATGAAATTTTGAGCTTCAAACATAAACCAATGGAAACACTGCAAGAAACATGGGAACGATTGAAAGGGATATTGGTTATATGTCCGCACTACGGTATTCTAGATCAGATGCTGGGGCAGCAGTTTTACATGGGTCTGATAGATAGCGTGAAGGCTAATGTGGATGCTTCAACTGGTGGAGCATTCTTGAGCAAATCATAGAGATAAAGCCATGTCCTTCTAGACAAGATTGCACAGCATTCAGGGTGGACAACCAGGAATGCTTCTATCACTCCAGTAGTTCACTCAGTACCCTTAGATCCATCCAACACTCTTGCTAAAAATATGGCCACCTTAATAACACAAATGAGTATACTCACCAAAAAGGTGGAAAAATCAGGGCAGAAACAGCAGGTGCACATTGTAGATATAACCAAGAGGGGCTTATGCACATCTTGCATTAGTCATCCAATTGGTAGCAAATAGAATGCAGAAAGTGATCATCATCATTACCCCAAGGACGCGAATTATGTGCCTAATTATGGGGGCCAGAGACAGGGTGGTCAGAACTATGGCCAACAGAATCAACCATACATGCTAGTCCAGCTACAACACAATAATAGAAATATGGGAGCCATGCGACCTCACAATAATGTGGCGCCCTACAAAAGTCCACAGGGATACAACAACCAGAATCAGCAGCAGGGTTATCATCCTCCTTAGCAGCAACATAGTGGGTGACAGGAAGATGGTTTGCTAAACTCGAAGCAATGATGCAGTAGGTTATTGGGTAAAATGCAAAAATTAGTGAAAAAGTAGATGCACATGAGTCAACTATAAAGAATATTGAAGTGCAAATGGTCCAGATCTCGATGTCTTTGAATAATCGTCCTCATGGGACATTGCCTGCAGACACATAGGTAAATCCAAAAGATCAAGGCCCGAAGCAACTGATGGCAGTGAGTCTAGTAATGGTAGAGACTTAAACTTGGGGCAAGAGAATACTCGAGAAAGAAGACAGACTGAGACAGTTGTACTAGTGCCCATTGAGCTAGATGATTCCACGAAACTAACATAGATGAATATACAGTCTGCCCAGGAAGAAACCAACACACATATTGAGGCTGAGAAAGAAGCTGAGACAGCCCATGAATTGGAAGTTAAGGTGGTGTATGACAAAGATAAAACTCAAATCATTGGGAGGATGAGACCTCCAGCACCATCCCCATAGAGGCTGGCCAATTACCAGAAAGAGGAACAATACAAGAAATTCTTGGAGATGTTGAAACAAATCCAGGTAAATATTTCATTGATTGATGCTTTGAAAGAGATGCATGATTATGCAAAAACGATGAAGGACTTAATGTCCTGAAAATTCGACTTCCAAAATTTGGCCACAGTGACTCTAACTCAGACCTGCAGTGATATGGTGGCTAGACCAGTTGCTGAGAAGTTGTCTGATCCGGGGAGTTTCACAATTCCCTACACCATTGGTAATTTTGCCTTTGCTAAGGCACTCTGTTATTTGGGGGCTACCATAAATCTTATGCCCCTGGCGATATATAAGAGGTTTGGGATTGTAAGAGCTAGACCCATGTCTATGTTGTTGCAACTAGCTGACAGAACTGTGAAAAGACCCTCAGCTATTTTGCATGACGTGTTGATACAAGTAGGGAAATTTGTGTTCCCTGCAGATTTTGTGATTCTGGATTATAAAGTGGATGAAGAAATTCCCATAATTTTGGGAAGTCCATTCTTGGCCACAGGGCGATCCCTTATTGATTGTGAAACTGGGAGCTCAATATGAGGTTGAACGATGATGAGATACCATTCAACGTGCTGAAATCTATGAGGCGACCAAGTGAATTCACCAATTATTCTCTTATTGATGTCGTGGATGTAATCGTGGAAGAGGATGATGAGACATTGACTATTGAGGATCCTTTAGCTGCATATCTTGTGAATTTAGATGAGGTGAATGAGGAAGAATTTGCAGAATGGGTGATGGCTCTAGAGGGCAGAGGGTTTTGGGAGAGAACACTTGAATTCGAGCCCCTGCATTTAGAAAACAGAGAAACTCCTCCAGCCAAGCCATCCATAGAAGAACCACCAAAGCTGGAGTTAAAGCCACTTCCCGCCCATCTCAGGTATGCGTTCTTAGGACCTAAATCCACATTACCTCTTATTATCTCATTTAATTTGTTAGATGTGCATGCACAACAACTTTTGTAGGTACTCACAGAGTGCAAGACTGCCATCGGGTGAACCGTGGCAGATATCAGGGGGATCAGTCCGATTTACTGTATGCATAAAATTTTGCTGGAAGAGGGGCACAAACCTTCCAAGGAGTACCAACTAAGGCTGAACCTCAACATGAAGGAAGTGGTGAAGAATGAGGTTATCAAGTGGTTGGATGCGAGAATCATTTTCCACACCTCTGATAGCAACTAGGTTAGCCCAGTGCAATGTGTTCCTAAGAAGGGTGGTATGATGCTGGTAAAAAATGATAACAATGAGATGATCCCTACATGAACCGTCACCGGTTGGAGAATTTGTACGGACTATAAGAACTTAAATCTGGCCACCCAGAAATACCACTTCTCGTTTCGCTTCATTGATCAGATGCTTGACAGATTGGCAGGGAGGTCCCACTTCTATTTTTTGGATATCCACTCATGGTACAACCAAATCTCCATTGCACCAGAGGACAGAGAAATACCTCCTTCACATGTCCATATGGAATTTATGGCTTCCGGAGGATGCCTTTTGGCCTATGCAATGCACCAGCCACATTCAAAAGGTCCATGATAGCCATATTCACTGACATGGTTGAAGACATAATTGAGGTGTTCATGGATGATTTCTCAGTGGAAGGAAATTCCTTTGATGAGTGCCTTAAAAACATGACCTGAGTATTGAAGAGATGTATCGAGACTAACCTTCTACTTAATTGGGAAAAGTGTCATTTTATGGATCAAGAGGGTATATTCTTAGGACATAGGGTATCAAGTAAGGGAATCGATGTGGATCGTGCTAAAGTTGGCGTGATAGCAAAGCTGCCACCCCCACATCAGTTAAGGTAATCAGGAGCTTCCTCGGGCATGTCGGTTTCTACCAGAGATTCATCAAAGACTTCTCAAAAATTGCCAACCCTCTCTGTAAGTTGTTAGAAAAATATCACCCTTTCATGTTTTCTGATGATTGCAGGGTAGCATTCGAGGAGTTGAGAAAGAGACTAGTCATAACACCCATCATTGTTGCCCCCGACAGGGAGCAACCATTCAAACTCATTTGTGACGCCAGTGACTATGCAGTAAGGACAACGCTAGGACAACGGAAAGACAAGATAATGCACCCAATTTACTATGCTAGTAGAACGTTGAGTGGAGCACAACTAAATTACACCGTGACTGAAAAGGAGATGTTGTTGTGGTGTTCACATTCGACAAGTTCAGATCATACCTGATTGGCTCTAAAGTAATTCTATATACTGATCATTCTGCTCTCAGGTACTTGATTGAAAAGATGGAGTCCAAACAACGCCTGATACGCTGGTGCTGTAACTGCAAGAGTTCGACCTAGAGATTCATGACTGTAAGGGTATAGAAAACCAAGTCGCTGATCATCTATCGCGACTTGAAGGAGCTGAAAACTCAGTTGAGGTAGAGGATATTCTAGGAACCTTTCTAGATGAGCAGCTACTCGCCACAAGCCTTGAGGAAGTGCCATGGTATGCAGACTTTGCAAATTACCCGGCAAGCGGTATAGTTCCCTATGACCTTACCTATGTGCAAATGAAAAAGTTTTATCGTGACTGCCGCATGTATTACTTGGAAGAACCTTATCTATTTAGAATATGTGTTGGCAATATGATCCGGAGGTGTGTCCCCGAGATAGAACAATCTTCTATTTTGCAGGCATGTCACGCATCGGTATATGGCGAACATTTTGGAGGAGTCAGGATGTCAGCAAAAGTTTTAGAAGTCGTTTTCTACTGGCCAATAGTGTTTAAGGATGCACATTAATGGGTGAAGGGCTGTGATGAATTCAGTGAACCGGGAACATTTTCCATCGTCATAAGGTGCTCATAAACCCAATTCAAGAGGTTGAAGTGTTCGATGTATGGGGGATAGACTTCATGGCCCCCTTCGTCAGCTCCTTTGTCAATAAGTACATAGTTGTTGTTTTAGATTACGTGTCCACATGGGTGGAAGCTGCAGCACTCCCTATCAATGATGCAAGAGTGGTGGCGGGTGTTTTTGAAGAAGAATATATTCACCCGTTTCAAGACCCGAAGAGCTATTATCAGTGACGGAGGAACTCACTTATGCAATCGAGCCCCTCGAGAAATTTCTAGAAAAGTACGATGTGCACCATAAGGAGGCAACCCCATATCACCCTCATACCAGTGGACAGGTTGAAGTGTCAAATAGGAAAATTAAGAGTGTGCTAACCAAGATTGTGAATTCCACAAGAACTGATTGGGCGAAAAAGCTAGATGATGCACTCTAGGCCTACAGAACTGCTTTCAAAACACCAATTGGTATGTCACCATACAAGTTGGTGTTCGGGAAGGCCGGTCACTTGCCAGTGGAACTAGAACGTAGAGCTTGGTAGACAATGAAATAGCTAAATCTGGACATTGAGGCTGTGGGAACAAATAGAGTCATAGAATTGCATGAGTTAGACGAGTTCTGATTTCTTGCTTTCGAGAGCACGAGGTTGTACAAGGACAAAATAAAGATGTTGCGTGACAAGAACATTATTGAGTGAAATTTCAATCCTGTAGACGTTGTGTTGCTTTATAACTTAAGATTAAGGCTATTTCCTGGTAAACTCAAGTCACGATGGTCTACACCATTTTGGGTGGTCGAAGTTCCTCCTTCAGGTGCCATAGAGATTGCCGCAGAAAATGATTCCCATACATTTAGATTCAATGGGCATAGATTGAAACCATATGTAGGCATGGATGAACCCAATGAAGCGTCAGTGATCCATCTGACTGAACCTCAAAGGTCGAGTGATTGCTTATGCTTCGCGTCAGTTGAAGCCCTATGAGAAGAACTACCCTATTTATGATTTGGAGTTGGCTGCCATTGTTTACGCGTTGATAATTTGGAGGCTTTATCTCTATGGCGTGTCTTGCGAGGTGTTTATTAGTCATTGTAGCTTCTAACACTTGTTCAAATAGAAGGATCTCAATTTGAGGCATCGGAGATGGTTGGAGCTGCTAAAGGACGATGATATTACTACTTTGTATCATCCGGGGAAAGCCAATGTGGTAGTCAATGCCTTGAGTAGGAAGGCAGTGAGTATGGGTACTCTTGAATTCACTCCTGTGACCTTTTGCGGTTGATGTTCAGGCTTTGACCAATTGGTTGGTGATGTTTGATATTTCAGAGCCCAATCGGATCCTAACTTGTGTTATTTCTCGGTCTTCATTGTTTGATCGTATTAGAGAGTGCTAGTATGATGATCATCATTTGTTAGTCCTCAAGGACAAGGTTCTGCGTGATGATACCACAGATGTAACTATTGGTGTAACGGGGTATTGAGGATGCATGAACGGATATGAGTGCCCAATGAAGATGGACTTTCGGAGTTGATTCTAGAGGAGGCCTATAGCTCTCAGTATTCCATCCATCCGGGTGCTGCAAATATGTATCAGGATTTGAGGCAGCACTACTGGTGAAGGAGGATGAAGAAGGATATAGTTGGGTTTGTAGCTCGATATCTCAATTTTCAGCAGGTGAAATATAAACATCAGAGACCGGGTGGACTGCTTCGGCAAATAGATATTCCAGAGTGGAAGTGGGAGCGAATCACCCTGTATTTCACAGTTGGACTCCCACGGACTTGAGGAAGTTTGATGCTATTTGGGTGATTGTGGATCGAATGACCGAGTCTGCGCACTTCATCCCTATGTATACTACCTATTCTTCAAAGTGGTTGGTTGAGATTTATATCCGAGAGATTGTTCGACTGCATAGTATTCCAATGTCCATCATTTCAGATAGAGGTACTCAGTTTACATCACAGTTTTGGAGGACCGTGCAACGAGAGTTGGGTACTTAGGTTGAGTTGAGCACATGTTTTCACCCTCAGATGGACAGACAGTTTGAGCGCATTATTCAGATATTGAAGGACATGCTACATGTGTGTGTTATTGTTTTTGGTGGTTCATGGGACCAGTTTCTACCGCTCGCGGAGTTTGATTAAAACAATAGTTATCAGTCGAGTATTCAGATGGCTCCGTCTGAGGCATTGTATGAAAGGCGGTGTAGATCTCCGGTGAGTTGGTTTGAGCTGGGCGAGGCCAGACTTTTGGGTACATACTTAGTGAAGGATGCTTTGAACAAGGTGAAAGTGATTTGGCAGCGGCTTCATACAGCGTAGTCAAGACAAAAAAGTTATGCTGGCAGAATTTTTTTTGATGTATCTTATTTGATTGGGGAGAAGGTTCTATTGAAGGCTTCACCCATGAAGGGTGTAATGAGATTCGAAAAGAGGGGCAAGTTGAGCCCTCGATTCATCGGGCCTTTTGAGGTACTTCGTAGAATTTGGGAGGTGGCTTACGAGCTTGCTTTTTCGCCTAACTTGTCGGGGGTGCATCCGATATTTCATATTTCTATGCTCCGAAAGTATATCGTCATACGTCTCATGTTTTGGATTTTAGCACGGTTCGGTTAGATGGTGATTTTACTTATGATGTGGAGCCAGTGGCTATTTTGGAGCGGTGGGTTCGCAAGTGGAGATCAAAGGATATAACTTCAGTGAAAGTGCAGTGGAGAGGTTGGCTCGTGGAGGAGTCTAGTTGGGAGACCGAGCGGGAGATGCGGAATAGATATCCACACCTATTTGAGGCTTCTAGTATGTTTCTAGACTCGTTCGAGGACAAAGGTTTGTTTAAGAGGGGGAGGATCTAACGACCTAGCTGGTCGTTTCATGAGTTACATCTCTGTATTCCCTATTTCTATTTTCTATGTTCTTTAACGGTGTTATATCGTGCCATGTTGGTTGATTCGGGTCCGAATTGGTTTTAGACTGGAATGAGGCATTTAGCCTCTAATTTAGAAGCTTAAGTTGGGAAAAGTCAATCGAAAGTTGACTTATGTGTAGATGAACTCGGAATGAAATTCTGAGAGTTGGAGTAGCTTCGTAGTGTTATTCGTGACTTGTGGGAAAAATTTGAGGTCATTCGGATGCGGTTTGATAAGTTTCGACATCATTTGTGGCATTTGGAGACTTAGAAGTCCCTAGGCTTGAATCCGAGTGTGATTTGGTATTTTGACGTTGTTTTGAGTGATTGAAGGGTTTGACTAAGTTTGAATGATGTTATGGGATGTGTTGGTATGTTGGTTAAGGTCCCGAGGGCCCCATGTGAGTTCCGGGTGGTTATCGAATCACTATTTGGCTTTGGAAGTTGGAAATACCTGATATCTGGTGTTCTGAAAGTTGCAGGTCTCGGATCATTGGGAGTGCGGCCACCGTAGGAAGTTTGCGGATCGCGATGTAAGAATGCAGCTGCGATAGGAGTTCGCAGACCATAGAGTGGAGAAGGGGTCAGGTTGGCAGCTGCGCTGGATTTCATGCTGACCACGGCCGGTGAGGCTTAAGTTCCACGACCGTGGTGAGGAATACATAGATCGCGGGCTGGAAGTTCAAAGAGCTATATAAGCGAGGGTTAGGGTTTTTACTTCACATTTTGGACCTTGGGTGCTCGGTTTGAGGTGAATTTTTTGGAGTTTTTCAAGAAAATCATTGGGGTAAGTGATTCTAACATGGTATTGACTAATAATCATGAATATATCATTATTTCATTTTTTGATTAGTAAATTGGGATGGAATTTGGGGAAAATTTGTGGAACTTCATAAAATGAACTTTTGGTATTTGAAAGTAGAGTCAAAGTCGGAATTGTGTGAAACTAGTATGATTAGTCTCGTAATTGAATGGGTTGTCGGATTTTGTGACTTTGGCCGAATTTCAAGGCGTGGTCCCGGGGCCCCACTTGTGAGTTAACTTTTTGACTTTTGGCCTTATGCTTAGCATTTTCTTATAGGATTGATTCTTTTAGATCTTGTTGATTGTATCGAATTGTTATGGCTAGATTCAGAGCATCCGGAGGTTGATTCAAGGAGAAAAGGCATCGCAGAGAAGGATTTTGGCTTGGTTGAGGTAAGTAACACTTTCAAACTTGGTTCTGAGGGTTTGAAACCCCGAGCTATGTGTTATGTTTTCAGTATTAAGGAGATGCAAATACCAAGTGACGGCCATATGGGCGTGCACCGCGAGAATTGTGGCCTGGTTCATTCCATGGCATTGCGTAGTGGCTCTTTCTTGCTGATATCCATATTTTATTATGTGACTAAGTAGATGAGTTGTAAATATGCTAATTATCATATTAGCGCTTCACACCGATACTGTTGAGACGCAAGTGGTCTTTCTTGTTGTCATCTCATTAGCTTCATCGGTATTTTGTACTCATTCTTATTCATTCATACCATATCATGTCTCAGTCTCATTTGTTGTTATCTTAGCACATCATATCGTTGTTTTGGGATAGTTTTCATGGCATTGTTAGCCCGTGGGTGAGACTGGAGAGTGATGATTGAGAGAGGACGAGAGCTTGATTATGAGTGACACATATGGGTCGGGCTGTGGGCCACAACATATTATTGATTTTGCCTTCATTGTCTTGTTATAACACTTGGGACCTAGGAGCCCCTCCGGAGTCTGCAGACCCACAGTAGGAGTAGTTGATTATATTCACGGATGGATCTTCCTTTGGTATGGAGATGGATCTTCTCCATGAGGCTCGATTGCCCTGTCTTTCCTCGATACTTGAGACTGATAGTCAGTGATGTGATATTCTGAGATGGATCTTCCCTGGGCCATGTGAGCCATATATAGTACCGAGTAATTGTGAGGTTAATATCATTATCTAGAGATGGATCTTCTCCATAGAGTTGGATTCCTTCCTCAATACTGAGTGACTGTTGTCTGAGATGTATATACTCCGGGATGGATCTTCCTCGGTCTGTATGAGCCATATACAGTACTGAGTGAACAAAAATTTAGGGTTGTGTGCACATGAGGCACTCGGCATGATGCACTAAATACAGTATGTGCATTGGAATGTAGATGTAGCAGGGTTATATTTTGTTTACCGTGAAAATGGTAACAACAATTAAATTTTGTAAATGGGATTCTTAAAATACGTGATCTATTCTCAAGATAGTTGTTAGAGAAGATGATGCTAAGAATGTGGAGTTTAATGATGAAATACAAGCTAAAACGAGATAGTAATCAAACCAAGCTTGTCGGATATAGGATTGGTCGATAGGGACCTCGAGGTCGAAGCCAGAGTCGAGCTCGAGCTACCAGGGATAGTCGGGAATGGGATAACAATTGAGGATATAATTAAACAAGTCTCTTTGTGGCCAATACTAAGCGATATAAAGAATAAGTAAGAGAGCGATGGATAACAAGGTGACCTCGGGCTAGTGAGAACGAGCAAGTTAGAAAGAAAAGAGAGAGAGAGATTATTGCACTTGTGGAGAACGGAGCGACATCAGCGCTTTACAAGGTACTGTGAGTCCCCTTTATATAGGAGGGGAACTCAGCTACAAGTACGTGGGCATTAATTACAAAGTATGGAGATGGGATGGCTTGACGCGATGCCTCAACATAGGCTCTAGATAGGTCGGCCTGTCAAACTTAGCCGTGTGCCTTGGGGGCTTCCCTCACTGTCCTGACATCAATCTCTATCTTCTTTGAGTCAGGCCTCGACGAGCTCCAAGGTCGGGAACTCGATCGTGGCTTCCTGTCCTCGGGGGTCTCGAGGCATCCTTGCGAATTGGCTTGACAAAATCAAGTTCTCTGATTTTGCCGCGTATAGATAGTTTGTCTCCCAGAACGAAGTGATGGGAAATGATTTTCAGACTTGACTCCTCGAGCTCCTTACAACGATGTCATACAGATGATGCGACTCCTGGCGCGAGCTTTGTGGTAACAGGGGCATCCATGGGCTTGTATGTTTTCGACTTCATTCAATGCAGTCCCGATTCCCGCTCTCCAAGGTGAAGATATTGCCATAGATTCGGTTTTCCAAGGATACATTAACTTCGTTTGTTGGTCAATCGTTAAAGGGTTCGAAGACCGTGTCGAAACCCCCCTATAAATGGGGGTGCCTTGGCATTGTTCGTTGGTCATTAGCTCATTTTCCCATTCCTTCTTATCGTCTTCTTGTATCCTTGAGCATCATGGTTGGGCCTCATGGCCTCAAGGCCATTTGGCGGAGCTTCCTTAGACCGTGTTGTGGCCTTCTCCTAGGGCTTCTCTTTTTCGAGCATAATGATGATGTCCCGTTAGTGTTGCGGTTGTTGATATGCTTGTCGTTGCTACTACTGTTGACTCGAGATGATGACATACGAAGGCCATCTTTCCTTGTTCGCAAGAAGCTGTTCGGATTACATAACGCTACTCAAAAGGGGGATCTAATTATACACCGATGCTCATCTTCATACCCCAAATCAAGATGGTGCTCTGCCTCGAATTGGCGGCTTGCACGGCTAGACATTCCTAGAAGTGGATTCTAAGTACCCGTGCAAGGGGACCGAGACTTGTTCGGTCCACTGTCTCTTGGAGGTTCTCTTGTCCAACGAGGGTCCTCAAGCTTCGGAGAGCTATGGCATCTTTCATCCCTCCCTGCCACTCGCCTTATCCCTTGCAAATATCAATGTGGAAGGCTGGGATGAAACGTTCGAGCATGTACGTCCGAAGACACCCGTTGTGAACCTTTGAAGGCCGACCGATTTTTGGGCTTTTAATTCGTGTGTGCATCCCTTTGTTTCTTCCTTTATGCGTAGAGATCCTCTGTAGGCTTTTGTAATTGTATGTAATGACCCCTCAAGGGCTGCTTATACACGGATTTTAATAAGTATACTCCATTGACTTCTGCTTTCGATCCTTGCCTTATTTATGTATGCTCTCATGCTCTTTGAGGCCTTTTGAATGTCTTCCCTTATTGTTGCCGCTGATATCTGACTCGGGCACGAGCGTTATTTTTGATCCTTTACCGAACAACATGGATCTCTTTCAAACCCATTGTCGTACATCGGACCAATCCTGAATTGATCTGATAGGGTCGGGCTTTCGGGCTGTCGGGCCCTCCGAGTTGCATGGAGAAAATACGCTGAGTATCAGGCCTTTCGAGAATGTTATCATGAATGAAGGTCAGCTTTGGGTACCTGGGGGTCCCCTTTGATCTTGATGCAGATAGATTTTTAAAACGTATAGGATAGACTTGTGCTGAGGAGTTACCTGTACTCGGGCGCTACCTCGGGCCTTCGTGGAGCCTTCGTGATCGGAGCTTCGCGTGCTTATTCGAATTTTTAGAAAAGGAATCCATGAGAATGAATATCATCTTGAATCGAGTGGTGGGTTGAAAGCTTCCTGAGGTTCGACCTCTCTTTGGCTGGGATCCTCAAAGTAGAATGCTACCTCGAAATTGTAGATAATATGATCGAATCCTTGAGTCCTAGCTTCCTGTCGAAGGATGCTTCCTGGATCGGGTATCACCACCTTGATTTGTATCGAGGTTGTTGGCTTCCCGGGCTTTACTGTGGGTAGGTGAGTCATTGCTGCTTCTCGCATATATGCACGACGGCTTTGGCTTCTTCGCAAGACCTCACTATTTTAGATAGCTCCCCTTCCGCTTTGGCATAGGGTTATTTATTTCTTCAGGCGCAAAAAGAGTTGGCACACGTCCTTGCTATGATCTGTTAGTTTTACCATAGTCATGGCAACCACTTCGAGGCCGGCCCGGCAGGGAGTGTGAAGTAATGCTCCCGGCGCTCAAGAATCGCGGGAGTTCGCTCAGAAGACTGTGTCTTTGATAAGAGAGGAACATTTGGAGATGGTGAGGAGATACTGTGGATGGAGCGAGGGGATAACGCCGTAGGTGCTTTCCCCGGATGAGAATATTACGGACTTCATTGATTGATTCTTGAGCATATGCCTATATCCTTTTGGATTTGGCCCCATTAATAGGGTTATGCTTGATTTTTTCTTGAAGTATCGAGTTACTATGGAGCAGATACATCCCTCGTTTTGGAGAGTGGTGTTGATGATGAGGTTCTTTGCGGAGAAAGTCGGGCTTGAATTCACGCTCAACTACCTCATCAAGCTATACCTACCCTTCCATCACCTAGGCCTGCTAACCCTGAGATGCTGTTCGTCCATGCCTTTTGTTGTTGATGATGAAGAAGATGGGGATCAAAAGTGGCTAGTTGGTTCATCCAATTCTGGACGACCGACATTACCCCGATGAAGCTTTTGCCATTTCCCAAGGGATAGAAATATGTGCGTGAGTGGAGCGTCTTGGTACTTTTTCAGACATTTCTATGGCAAATATCAGTTGAGTAATCGTGTTTACCCCTTTTGCAGTAACTTCATGGACACCGGGCAAAGTTCTTGACCTTTCTGGCTGGGTCCGGAGGTTGGTGACCCATTCGACATGCTATGAGCGTAGGTGGCGAGCTTTATTCCATATCATATGGGGAGCGAGATACCAAGGTATGCATGCACGCTGCCCTGGCCTTGGCCTTCGTATATTTGATGTAACATTTCCCCTCTTTCTTTTGTACTAGCTTTGCCGTTTGTAGGTATCGGGTGGTTCTTTGGGATGAGGCAGTGATCTTCTGAAGGGGAGAAGGAGGCGTTGGCCTTCGAGCCAAGGGACGATAAGGATAAACGAGATTAGCACCCGTAGTGTGATGGAGCTTTTAGCGGCGCTAAACATCTCGTGCCTTTGAGGTGAGGACATCATCTGAGCCTGTTGTTCTTGAAGTATCTGATTCCCGGGCGGTGGTTCCTCTGAGTGAATATGCTTTTCTTGAGGTTAGTTCTCCTGGGGCCGAAGAGGCAGAATCAACAGGAGTGTGCTTTGACTTTGAGACAGTCCGTCGGCTTTCCTTTGTGGCGAGCTTAGGCACATTTTTCCTGTATTCTGCGTCCTCCTCCTTTATTGAGTTTTCCTTATGCAGGCCTGTGATAGGTTTATGTCTGAGCTGCTCCATCAAGGGGCCAAGCTTTGGAGAATTCTGGACGAGGGCGAGTCCCTTAGGCTCCTTAGCGAGGAGAAGGAGGTTGAGTTGCTGCATTGGCAATATGAGTCGCACCGGAGCTTGAATTACGAGAGCTATTTGATGGAGCAGGTAACCTTTTATAGCACGCGCTTTGCTCCTTTTTTACCTTAAGGTTAACCGATTTTTGTTAGCTTAACTGCAAAAAAAGACTGAGGCCTTGGAGTACCTCAAGGCCAACATCGACCGCGTCAGAACTGCTTGTGGTGAGCTAAGGGCTCAAGTGCAAGCTCAAGCTTTAGAGAAGATAAGCGCCTCGCCCAAGATCCCTGCCTTCGAAGCCCAACTCTTCTTGGCTCGTGACAACGCCAAAGTTCAAGCGGATATGATCGGGAAACGTGAATCTGATCTCTCGAAGATCAGGGCTGAGATAATTGATGCCCGGGCTGAAGCGGCACTAAATCGAACCAAGGCTGATCAGGAGATGGAGATTTGTATGAAGGATGCTGGTGATGCCCAAGCCGAGCTGAAGCGAGCCCTCGACCGGGAGAAGAGGATCAAAGAATATGTTCGTTGCAGATCTCGAAGAGGGGTACTCGAGGAGATTGGTGCAAAGGGCTTTGTTCTCTCAGAGGAATTGGTCTGAGCAAGGGCGGAGGAGCGTGACGCTCGGTCACTTCTTGCTAACGTCGAGAGGAACGAATATGGCAAGCTGTAGCCCTTTGGATCGGAGTGTAGATATCACCATTTTCCTACTTTGTATTTGATATTTGTAGAGCATGTTCGTAGATGGAGAATGCGCCTTTTTTGCATATGCAAGATAAGAGGAAACTTGAAGCTTTATTTCTTCTGTATCTCTTTCTGTATTGTTTTTTACCAAGCGGGCTGGTTTCGGAGTTTGGCGGGATTCTCATAGGTCCAGAACTGATCAGGAAACCCCGAAGGCTTTTAAGTGTGATCCTTTACGGGAGAAGGCATCAGAGAATCTGTGTTTTGCCCAGCTGTTTAGGCTCAGTCTCTGGTCAGGCCTAGACTCGAGCTTGCCTGCCCTTAAATTTTCAATTTGTGCGTGAAAGATAATGTGCGTTTGTGCAATGGGACCATCAAAAAAATAATCACTATTATTTTTCGCCCCACGGTGGGCGCCAAACTGTTACCATGAAAATGGTACAATTAAATTTGTAAATGGGATTCTAAAAATATATTCTCAAGCTAGTTTTTAGAGCAGATGATGCTAAGAATGTGGAGGTTAATGATGAAATGCAAGATAAACCGAGATATTAATCAAATCGAGGGGCATGTTTCCCGGATATAAGATGTGTCGATGGGGACCTCGGGGTCGATGTCGATGTCAAGCTCGAGCTACCAGGGATAGTCGGGAATGGGATAACAATTGAGCATATAATTAATCAAGGCTCTTTACGGCTAGTACTAAGTGATATAATGAAGAACAGAGAGCGATGGGTATTAAGGTGACCTCGGGCTAGTGAGAATGCGTAACTTAGAAAGAAAAAAAAGAGAGAGATTATTGCACTTGTGGAGAAATGGAGCGACATCAGTGCTTTACAAGGTAGTGTGAGTCCCCTTTATATAGGAGGGGAACTTGTCTACAAGTACGTGGGCATTAATTACAAAGTACGGAGATGTGATGGCTCGATGCGATGCCTCAATACAGGCTCTAGATAGGCTGGCCCTGTGAGACTTAGCCATGTGCCTTGGGGCTTCCCCCTTCTGTCCTGGCTTTGATCTCCGTATTCTCTGAGTCGGGCCTCGACGAGTCCCAAGGTCTGGAACTCGGTCGTGGCTTCCCGTACTCAGGGGACTCGAGGCATCCTTGCGAACATCGAGAAATCAAGTCCTCTGATTTAGCCGCGTACATATTTCTTTACCGTGTTCATACCTATTCCGTTTTCATTGTTTGAACTGAATATTTAACTGAAAGCATGACTATGTTTATGTATGTTATTTCTATCATCCCTGATGAGGTTGAGTTCATCACTACCTTTTAGTCCGTAGTTTGGACTTGTTACGTACTGAGTTGGTGTACTCACTTTACCCCGTGCACCTTGTGTGTAGATCCAGGTGCTTTCGGTCCCGGTGGCAGTCATTGATCGAGGTTGAGGGTGTTGGAGATCGTTGAGGTATTCGCAGATCTCAGCCCTCCTTTTCTATTTTAGTTGTGTTTCAGTTGTATTCAGTAAACATTGTAGTAGACTATGTTATTTCTCTAGACGCTATTGTACTCCGTGACACCCTATTTTTGGGCTGGTTGTTTCGTATTATAAATTATGCCTTATGTTTTTAAAACAATTTACTTAAATAATAAATGCGTTTTTCCGCAAATGTTCTAATTTCTAGTATTGTGGTTTGGCTTACGTTGAGTTGAAGCTGGCCTAGTTCCAAATATGCGCCATCACGACGGGTTGAGTTTGGGTCGTGACAGTTATTCCCTTAATTTACCTTTTAAAAAAGATGTTATACTCTCGAAATAGTTATTTAATTATTTTTCTAATTTAAGAATTTTAAGATCACCTAAAATATATTATTATATTTTCGTAATTAAACTAGGTATGAAGGGACTTTAAAATCGAATAACACTTTTTTTTCGGTTAAAATCAATAATTTTATTTAACCAAGTATAATATTTACATTCCCTTAGCTCTGTTTGACTTAAGAGCTAATTCCTATACATCATTTCCTGTAATCTCTAGATAAAAACATAACATAACAAACCTTTGTAATCTCTAAATATCACTACCTAGCTTTGCTAAAAAAACAAACTTACTAGGTAGGATAACTATTGAGTTGTTCTAACTCTTTCTTCCAGTTTTCTATATTCTGCCCTCTTATGTGTAACATTTGAACAATTTCTTTGATTCTCTTGCTGCATATTGTCTCTTTTCCTTGGAATCTTCTATTGTTTCTTTCTTGCCATACATGGTAAATCACCATTGTAAATAAGAATACTAAGATTTCTCCATTGCTTCTCCTTACAGCTACTCTTGCTATCCATTCTATCTCCTCGTCCCAGCTTCCTATTTGATGTTGCACCCCTGTCCATCTCAACATTGTAGCCCACATGGTTCTTGAGTATGCACATTCAAATAGCATGTGATCCATCGTTTCCTCCACATTTCTTCTACATAGAACACAGTCTTTACTTACCATCATTCCCCATCTTTGGAGTCTCTCAACTGTATCCAGTCTTCTATGTAGTGCCAACAAGAGAATAAACTTGTGCCTAGGTATAGCTTTAGAGGCAATAGTTATTCTCTTCCAATTGCACTTCTGAGTTGTGGTCTTGAGGCATTGTACAACTTCTTAATACAGAATTTCCCACTCTTGCAGAAGTTGTTTAGGGATTCATTGGGATTATTCTGCCTAAACCACTCTCTTACATCAAAAATATTCTTCACTATCCAGCTTGCCTGCTTTGGAGTATTCATATTTTCAACATCTCTGTTTTTGATGTAGAAGCTATGCACCCATTCTATCCACAAAGTCTCTTTTCTTTCAGTTATGGCCCATAGTAGTTTGCATAGAGCAGCCTTCTTCCAACACTGAAAATTTAGAACATTCAGCCCACCTGCATATTTTGGCTTGCATATAGTGTCCCAAGATACCAATGCTTTCCTAGAGGGTTCTTTACTTCCAGCCCACAAGAAGGTTCGACAAACTGTAGTTATCAGCTTTATGATTTTCTTTGGCAATAGAAACACATATGCCCAGTATGTTTGCATCTCATCTCCCACCATATGACAAGAATTTTGATGTCCAAAAGTTAATTCTTGTTGTTATCTTTTCAACCAGAGGCATCCATTGTTGAATAGACAACTTCTTTGAAAATAGTGGTACCCCTAAGTACTTGAATGGAATTTCTCCTAGGATAAACTGTAACTCTTCTAGTATCTGCTCCTTAAATTCATTTGAAACTCCTGCAATATATAAAGCACTCTTCTCCATATTTGCTTGCAGCCCTGATACTTCAGAGAAGTGATTAAGTCTCCCAAGCAGTAGTTGTATTGAAGTTCTACCTGCTCTGCTGTATAGAATCAGATCATCTACAAAGCATATGTGTGTTATATGATTCCTGGAGCACTTTGGATGATAGTTAAAATCTGGAATGTGTTCTAACTTCTTCAAGGACCTATTAAGATACTCCATCACCAGTACAAATAAGTAAGGATACATGGGGTCTCCTAGCCTTAACCCTTTTTTTTTGCCTAGAATTTCTCTGTTATACCACCATTTAACAACAAAGAATAGCTACCAGTAGTCACACATTCCATTATCAATTCCACAAATCCCTTAGGAAAGCCATATTCTATCAGTATCATCCTTAGGAAGGGCCACTCCACAGAGTCATATGCTTTCCTTATGTCAACTTTGATGCAGCATCTAGGTGAAACTCCCTTTTGATTGTACCCTTTGACCAGCTCATGAGCTATGATTACATTGTCCAAAATGTTCCTCCCCTCTATGAATGCAGACTGAGCAGGTCCCACAATAGAGTCTACCACCAATTTCAGTCTATCTGAAATGATCTTTGCTATAATCTTGTACATGGTGGTACAACATGCTATTGGTCGAAACTCCTTGACAAATTTTGGGCTTGTGACCTTTGGAACCAAAGTCACAGTAGTAGAGTTGATGCTTTTCAGCATTCTGCCTCCTCTGAAAAACTCCTGAATTGCTTCTGTAGTCTCTCCCCTAATCAGACTCCAATGGGTTTTGAAAATTTCTGATGGGAATCCATCAATTCCCGGTGCTTTATCATCTGGCAATTGTCTAACTGCTCTATCAATTTCCTCCTCTGTTACTTTTGCACTAAGAAGCTTCTGTTGTTCCTTGTTAAGGCAGTAACCATTTCTTGTTGTATCTATATCAATACATCGCACTACCTTTGCTGATGAGCCCAATAGATTTTGAAAGAACCCCCTGAATTCTTGTTCTATCCTAGTTACATCAGTTAATTTGTCTCCTTGATCATTAAATATTGCTGATATTCTATTCTTTGCTTGTCTAGCCTTCAAACGAGCATGGAAAAATTTTGTGTTTTGATCTCCAACCTGAATCCACATTGCTCTTGATCTTTGCCTTAACACCTGTTCATTGATACCTTCCCATTCTTCAATTTGTATAAGGATTTTATTTTCAGTGCTTATGAGCAGACTGTTGAAAGGGTCTCCTCCAATATCTCCTTGAACTTTTTTCAATTGTTCTCTAGCCTGTCCTATCTTTTTCTCCAGTGAATTAAGCTCTCTATTCATTGTCTTTGTTCTCTCCTTTAAGTTTTGCAGCTTCCTCCAGACTAAGAACATTTTATAGCCTTCAATTCTTTCACTCCACACTTCTAAAATTGCTTCCTCAAACTTCTTCTGCTTCAGCAAAATCGTATATAATCTGAATGGCTTTGGTAGATGATTTCTCATTACCTCAGTATTAATTATGATTGGGGAGTGATCTGAAACATCTAGCAATTCGTAAATTGCTTCAAGGCTACTATACTTAGTTAGCCAAGAAGCATTTCCAAATGCCCAGTCTATGTTACTATAAATCCTCTCTATAGCATCTCTCTTATTGCACCATGAACATTCACATTCTTTCATGTTCAACTGTCCCAGTCCAATATCCTTTATGCATTCTTGAAAATCTATCAATTCAGCTGGATGCACTGGTTGACCATTAAGCCTATCATGTACAGACAGTACATTGTTGAAATCTCCAGTAATCAACCAAGCCTCATGAATGTTATTATTTAACTGTCTCAACTGTTCCCATAATTCCTTTCTTTCATGTGACTTGTTCTTTCCATATACAAAGGTAATGTAGCTTGAGAAGCTTGACACCTTATCGGTCACCATACAATGAACCAGTTGAGCAGTTGCCACAATTATCTAGACATGTACCATATTATCTTTCCAGAATAACCAAATTCTCCCATTGTTTGTCACTGCTTCATCTGAATACATTTTCCAATCCTTACTAAATTTCTCCTTAACTTTCTTATTGATTCTATGTTTTATTCTTGTCTCAAGGCAACCTAGTAAAGTTACTTTTTGATTAAGCAAAAAGGCCTTGAGTTCTTTTTGCTTATAGTGCTTATTAAGCCCCCTTATGTTCCAAGAGCTGATAATCATGGAGGATTCTCCTCAATGAGGTTAATCCCTTCAGCCACTCTTCCAGTGCTTCTCTTCTCTTTTATCACAAGTGGGTTGTACCTGTTTCTATTCAACATGGCCATAAGCTCTCTTTCCATCGATGCTCCCTTTTGTTGTGAATTTGCTCTATCTTTCATCTTTTGTTTTCCTCTGGATTTCTGAGCTGTCTGCATTTCTATTTCATGTTCAATTATTTGATCCCCTTTATCCTGTTGTTCCTTTGGAGTCATAGCTTGCTCCTTCTGCCCTTATGGTTTCCCCATCAGCTAAGCTTCCCCTTGTGTTCTGCTTTGTTCCTTTTGCTTTTCTACTTGTTCAATAGTAGATTTTGCATTCCATTGCTTTTTTGACTCGTTATTCACCATTTTCCCCTGCTTTTGTTTCTATTTTCCAGCCTATTCTACATATCCATCATTTTCCTTCTTCTTTTCTGCGTTTTCACAGCTTTCCTAATGAGCTCCTATTTGAAGCATTGTTCACAATACTTAGGCTTCCATTCGTATTACAGTACTTGTTCTCTATATTGGCCTTCCTCTTCTTCTATTAACATAGTGTCGGGTAAGTCTTGTGAAATATCCATCTCCACCAGCATACGAGTATATGATACTCTTTCTCCTTTAGCTGTGAGCCTATCTGAGCATATAGGCTTTCCTAAGTAGCTGGCTATTCTTCCTAGATTCTCCAAAGTCCAGTACTCTATATGTAGTCCTAGGAAAACTACACAAATAGGTATTTTCCTAGCTAATTCTTTGTTCATCTGGAATTTTGGCTCCCACTGCTTCAGTATCATAGGTCGATTGTGATAGGTATACGGCCCTGGTTGTATAATTCTATTCTTATCTTCCTCATAGTTAAATAGAAAGATAAAATAGCCATTATCATGTAAACATACTTGAGGAACAGTTATGAACTTTCACACCCCATAGACAAACTTTAGCATTTCTTTAAGAGTAGGGTTACCCCCTAAAACGTACCCAATTACCGGCTCCTTCCATTTTTGAGTATGCTTAGCAACTTCAGCTCGATTCAATCTCACAATCTTCACTCCTTCCTTCGTTATTGGAGGATAGTAGTCCAATTTCATTCCCTGTTGCACAGATCTGTTCCATTTGACCACATCAGCTAGCGACGAATCCGATTGTGCAGGTTCCACTCGTTTCGTCGAGAAATTCAATTTCCTCGCTGCAATCTTTGCTTCCTCCTCTCCTAATTTCTCTTCATTTATACTTTTCTGAGCTTGCACGACCGTTGGTGCACTATCCATCCCAGTCATCCAATGAACAAGTTGCATTTTTCCAATCGCTTGTGGAACTCCTGTCTCTGGTGTTACTATTCTCTCCCCTTCATCGTCTTCCGGTATAGTAGGAGGTGCAGTTGGCTGAGTTTTTTGTCTAGCCATTGTCGTTGTGCGTATGTTAGCTTCCTGCTTAATGTGCACCTTCAGAGCTGGCCCCTGACCATTCCCGAATAACACTTTTACCTTATATAAATTTCCTTATTTAAAGACCATTAATATTGGAGTTGTATTGAACTATTCCTATGAGATGCTTTACTATGCTAAACGTGAGTTACCAATTACGTTTAAAACATAAAATTTTAAACATATGGTTTTTCTTACTGATTGAAAATCGAAATTTTACGGAAAAAATATAATTATTGTTAAACATTTAAAAATTAATATAAGCTAATATTTATAATTTAAACTAATAAAAACTAAGTTATTTATGATGTTTAGCACAAATAATTAATTTATCCAATTAACTAATTAGCAAATCCAATTCAATTATTTTACAAATTTATCATATAAGAAAATTTATTTGTTAAATTGACAAAACATTTAATTTAATTTTATAAGAAGAGTATCAATGGTGAAAGAAACCGTAAAATATAATAAAATCAATTATAGTATAAAATTAAGATTCAAATCGGTAAAAGTACAAATTAGCAATAAGATAAAATAGTATAATACAACTAGATTATAAATGAGTTGCCATTTCTTTCTTTCTTGCATTTAGTCTAGCAAATGAAAATGTCTCGCTGAATATTTATACTAGTTTTTCTTGTAAAATATTAGTTCAGTATTAGTCATTCTTTAAACTTAAAATTGCTCACTATCAAGTTTTTAGAAGATATAATGCCAACTTTTTATAGTTTATTTTTAATTTGTATAATTTATCAAATGTTTAAAGAATTGTGATAAAAAATATTTTTATATTTTATTTTCAGTATTAAGTCACATAAAAACAACAATTTTTATTTCGACATAATTCCGGATAAATCACAATAAGGAGATAAATAAAATTCCTTCATTTGTTAAGCTAATTAATGAGAATAATATTTATTAATTAAAAAAATTCTTAAATTTTATTTTATAAAATACATTATCTAATAATATGTATGTAATTTTAAAATTTATATATCTACTGATATAGGTACACGAGCAAAGCGCATACCCTAAGACTAGTACTATTAATATATCTTTGATAAACAGTAAATATTCTTAAAGAATAACTAGTTTGATAATGTTGTATTGAAATATAACAGGCGGGTTATGTGCAAAAGTCTCATGTTTAAGGGGAAAAACCAGACAAAAAACCTATATAACGGAAAAACCAACAAGACTCGAACCTATAAAAAATTGAATTAATTGATTTAATTTGGTTCTAATATTGAAAAATCCACCTAATTGGGTTGATTTCTCTCGAGGAAAGGCAACCAAATTGAAACATGAACACCCCTGTAACACCCCATGCATGGCGAACGGATCCTTCTCTGCAATCAGCTTCTATATAGATCCCCTTTGGTTAAGCGATATCAGCAAAGAGAGGATGAGAGAGGGAATATTTGCCTTTTATGAATACGGATTAAGTGCTTTCTTCATATATTTTCTTTCCTTTCTTTTTAGGAGGAGGGATTTACGGGAATAATGGGGGTTGGATCGAAGACATTGATGCTGACTAAAGTTTCGTCACAATATTCAACAAAAATATTAAAAAGATATTGCACTACCTTACACTTTTGGAGCATATATTTAATTTCTTAACAAGCAGATACATATTCAAATCACAACTCACAGTAAATATACTGACAAAATAATTACTACCTGATTCTCAGTTTGTTCTCAAAGTATCATCCTAAAGCTACAATATACACAGGCTAGAACACTGGGATACTAACCTCAAGTAGTTATAGTCTCTCGGTGCTTACAGTTTCTTATTTTTACCGTCATTGTGTTACTCCAAAAACCTTTACTCGCCTCACAGCATTGTCTTCGAGGCACCTGCATAAAATTATGATCACATCAGCATACTATCAAGAAATTGAAGATACTCTTTTCCCATTCCAGACGAAATCTAAAACCCTTTTAGACATACTTGATCCTCATAGGAACTCACCATTCTTTAAAGAATGAAAGGTCAGACTATGGTGCCCAGTGTCAACTGCTAGTTTATGTTTTACAACGAGGTGACTATTATCAAATTCAGTTTACTTAAGTTAAGCAGAAGCAAATGCTTCATAGGCACTAAGAAATCCAGTTCCAGAATACTGTAAGCACATGAAGTTTCTCTGAGAAATACTCCGACAATGGCATTAGCACAATCCATCTAAACGAAAAGATCAATTTTGGACTTGATAAGGACAGAGATCATTCCAACGTGAAATAAAAAATTTGAGGGAGAGAGAGAGAGAAGGGCAAAAACCTTTTTCCACTTCTCCAGATCCATTTTCAGTGATGAAACTATAATCTTCTCAATGGCGAATGCACGTGCGTAGTTTGCCTGATTACACTTTTTTTCGTGTTTTATTGGAGACTTCTTGTAAGTAGTTACCGTCTTTCCCTTTTCATCCTCTTTAATTGAGTCTAAATAAAATATAACTGGCCGTTCACAAGGTTCAGAACTCATAGGCCTGGTATTGAACGTAAAAGGTCCACTGCTCCAACTCCGCCAAGTTCGGAATGTCTGCAATGGTGTTTCCAAATCCTTGGCAGACAACAGCCAGGGGTATATCTGCACTGCATATGCCCAGGAAACAGATATGGACCATTTATACCTCCGGTAATAACAGAAAGACTGCTGCATTGTTCGGGCAGGATCAACTTTGTATGCTGCGGTTAACATTGTTAAAGACTCTATCTGGCTCTGATTAGGAAACAATGGCTGTACATATTCCAGGTGGTGGAGAGATACAAGTGGTGCCATTGGATGAGCTGCCAATAGACCAAAAAGATCATCTCTAATATCAATCTGTCAAACCGTCACAGAGAAAACAATTAACTTTCGTTGATATTGCATCGGCAGATATGAGAAGCTCGAAAAACAATTTGCAGGTGTGCTCCTACTAATATTTACGAGCTTAACAGATACTACTGAAATCATATAAGCCAAATAGCATATTAAGGCCTGTGAAGTTGTAGTCACAAAGTGTAGCAACATGCAGATACTCCTTATATCGGAATGAGTAAGACCAAATGGTAATGAGTTCCAAATAGGATCTACAAAAATCGATCAATCAAATTACCTAAAGTACATAATTCAATTGATTTTGTTTCAAAGGCAGAAATAGAATTATGGAAATATTTGCACGGAAAGGAAAGAAATAGAATCACTTTAGAATTTTTTTCCTTAAAGAGTTAATGGAATTATTTTAGGTCTTGAAGCTAAAATTGATCAGAATTCGGCCAACCTCACTCATATATAAAGCATTCATTTCTATTGATTCTATTGCATACTACTCTTATATAGCACAAACATCAAGATTACTCTTGGGAAAGAGCATTCATTAGGTGCTTTCAAGGTTCAAGTTGCTTAACTAAAGAACCCGTTTCAAAAGATGAAGTTGTTGAAGTTCTTTAAGTGTTTAGGTTGAGTCAATTATTCTTTAATTGACCTATTTCGCCTTTGAGAAGTGTATTGTTAAGTTATCAATATGAAGAGTTTGTTTAGCCTTCTAGACTAAAGTTTATAGTCTTGAAAGCGATAGCCACAATTGGGTTGATTACATGGGTTAAGGCACTAGAGTTATTCCCCTTGTTTATTAAGTTGTAACCTAAAAGCTGCTCTTTAAAGATTAGTGAAGTCTTGGAAGCAAATCCTAGTAGAATAGGTCATGGTTTTTTACTACCTTGTGAAAAAGATTTTTCACGTAAAATAGCTTGCGCAACTTCACTTTAATTTTGTGTCAGAATAACTAAGAAAAAAAATTAGATTTTTTTGACAAGTGAAAATCGGGTACGACATAATTCACTCCTCCTCTTATGTCTATGTGCGTCCTAAAATAACAATATATATATATATATATATATATATATATATATATATATATATATATATATATATATATATATATATATATATATATATATATATATATATATATATATATATATATATATATTGAGTTTGGACCTATTGCACAAAGAGTACATCCGCCTGCACCCCATATTGTATACTTGAAGCGGGGAGGAGGACATAGTGATGCAGTAACATCCCGGTGAATTTGTGTGTCCATGCACACACTGTTCATGCGTGCATTGTTTGGTGCACAAGAATGGTGTAGTTGATAAATCAGAGGTCAGGATTGCCCAACTACCCAACTCTGATTTATTTCATGCCCTCTTGTACTTTTTTCAACGAGGACCCCAAAAGTTTGGCACTCCACGAATTGAGCAACGATGAGACGGAAGAGCTTCCATCAGCCACATGAAGTGGAGAAAAGTCAGGTCTGTCTTATATTATAATCAACAAACTCGGAAAAGGAACAAGCGAGAAAAGCCAAAGAAGACGTGTCACTCATATAATCACAACTTCGGGACTAAAGTCAAGTCCAAGTAGAAAAAAAAAAGATATGTAAATCTTGGGACAAGTCAAGGCACGTACACGGGACAAAATCATGTTCAAGGAACACGACGCTAGCTCAAAAATCTGATTCTTTATTCTGTCCACCTACAGTGAGAAGGCCTCTTCAAAGTAGTCCATTCTTTTATCAGCAAGCCTGTCGGTCATTCACTTCTCTTCCTACTTAGGGGTCATTAGTAAAACTGTTACACCATACAATTAATATATTAATTAATCGATGAAATTTAAGTATCCTCAAGGATGAATAGACAACAACTAATCCAGAACCTAATGATTTTAGGTTAGTAGATGGAATATATATTTACCAAGAAAGATAATTTGAAATGAAAATTCAGACACTGAATTTTTTAAAAACACATTGATAACTAGACGAGCTTCAAGGTCGGCTCTACTGCTATGAGTACTAAGGTTCGTGCCTTAGACACCTAAATTTGGAGAATTTAGGTGGGCCCCATTTTTTAAAAATAATAAGTTTATATGTATTTAAAAAATAATATTTAATATTTTTAATATAAAAAAAAAGCTTTTTAGATATATAAATAAAGTAATAATTTGGCTTGCTTAAAAATTAGTAAATGAATAGTTTTTTCAATGTTTTAATTTTTTATTTCTTACTCCTTCTTTAGATAATATGTATAAATTTTACTCTTCTTTTCTTAATTTGTCCAAGTCAATCTTTCTTTTTTGCTGTCTCTTCATATTTCAGAAACCCCTACGCATTTCCCGTCTTTCTCTTTGTGTTCAATGATACTTTTAAGCTCCTAATAGTTCTATGTTTCTATTGCTTTATAATTTTTTTTTAATCTAAGATCAATAATATTTACAAAAAAATTAAATGAGTTGGTTATATTATCAATTGAAAAGGAATTATTAGGAAAAATTGATTATAAAAAACAACAAAAACTACCCACTATAGTCCCACAGGGTGGGGTCTGGGGAGGGTAATATCTAGGGGTGTGCATTCGAATCGGTTTATCGATAAATCGAATCGATTATTTGTTATCGGTTTATCGATATCGGTTTATCGGTTTATCGATTCGATTTTGATTTAGAAAATTTTCCTTATCGGTTTATCGATTCGATTTCGATTTTGGCCATTCGGTTTATCGGTTTATCGATAAACCGATAAGATACACTTTTTTTTAAAAAAAAATTTTACCCTTATTTTATAATACCCTTTCCTTTACCTAAGTCCCTAGCCCTATTATTTCCTCTACTACATTTAAGGAATGATCATATTTAAAGCTCAAGGGAATGAAGTTCAAATTAGTGGAAAACATAATTAGACGTGATGATGTATTTTATTTATTTTTATATCTTTGGATTGTTAATGGCGTACATTTGATCCCTTACTTTAGTTTCATTTCATGTGCTTGTTGACACAATATTTATGTTATAAATGGTGCTCTTCTTATTTTAGCTTCTTTTTGTCCATATTAGTTAGGCGTGTTTGTAGCGATATACTTTCCATGAAATCCCGAAAAAATTTCTTATTGGTGTAATCGATAATCGAATCGATAAGCCCCAAAAACCGATAAATCGAAATCGAAAAAATCGAAACCTTATTGAAACGATAACGATAAGCATATGTTCAAATCGATAATCGATAAGTAATTATCGATAAGGGTCAAAATCGAATCGATAAATCGAATGCACACCCCTAGTAATATCTAGACGAGCCTTACCCCTATCCGAAAGGGCAGGAGGCTGTTTCCAATCGACCCTCGGCTCAGTGAAGGAAAATCAAAAACAAAAACAAAAACAGAAGATCATTATTAACTCCAGTAGAAATAGCGTAAATAATTATCTAAACATAAGAGCCTTAAATAAAATAGCATGCAATAATATCATACAGTAACTACCATAAATAACTCCATAAGGGAGACACACTCCAAAACACAAATCATCTATGGATAGCCCTGCCAAGCCTCACCCAACCCCGGGTGAGGAGTACAAAAACTCTAGGAGCCCCTATCCTACAACCCTGGTACTAGACCTCCACTTTCCTGTCAAGAGTCATGTCCTCGGAAATCCGCATTCTAGCCATGTCATGCCTAATCACCTCTCTCCAATACCTCTTAGGCCTCCCTCTGCCTCGCCGAACAATCGCCAGCCGCTCACAACTCCTCACAGGGGCATCAGGACTTCTCCTCCGCACATGCCCGAACCACCTCAGTCTCGCCTCTCGCATCTTCTCATCCACCGAGGCCACCCCCACCTTCTCTCGAATAACTTCATTCTTAATCTTATCTAACCTGGTGAGCCCGCACATCTACCTGAGCATCCTCATCTCCGCAACCTGCATTCTCTGAATATGAGAGTTCTTCACTGGCCAGCACTCCGCCCCATACAACATTGCAGGTCTAACCACAGCTCTATAAAATTTCCCCTTGAATTTCTGTGGAACTTTCTTGCCACACAGGACTCCTGATGCAAGCCTCCACTTTGACCACCCCGCTCCTATACGATGAGTGACGTCCCCGTCAATCTCTCCGTCCCTCTGAATCACCGACCTAAGATATCTGACACTGTCCCTCTTGGCGATGACCTGAGATCCAATCATCACGTCACTACCTACTTCGCTCGGCTCGACGCTAAACTTGCACTCCAGGTATTCAGTCTTAGATCTGCTTATTTTGAAACTCTTAGACTCGAGAGTCTGTCTCTATACCTCTAACCTCTCAATAACACCGACCCTCGTCTCGTCTATCAAGGCTATGTCATCAGCAAATAGCATACACCAAGACACATCCCCTTGAATATATCGGGTTAGAGCATCCATCACCAAGGCAAACAAGAGAGGGCTAAGCGTCGATCCTTGATGGATCCCCATAACCACTGGAAAATGATCTGAGTCGCCACACACCGTCCTAACCCTAGTCTTAGCTCCATCGTACATGTCCTTGATTACTCAGATGTAGGCATCCGGCACGCTCTTCGCCTCCAAGAACCTCCATAGCACCTCCCTTGGGACCTTGTCATACGTCTTCTCCAAGTCGATAAGCACCATGTGCAGGTCCTTCTTCTTATCCCTGAACTGCTCCACCAGCCGCCTGACAAGGTGGATAGCTTCTGTAGTGGAGCGACCCAGCATGAAACCGAACTGGTTCACAGATATAAATGTCATATCCCTCACCCTCGCCTCGATCACCCGCTCCCAGACCTTCATGGTGTGACTTATTAATTTGATACCCCTATAGTTGTTGCAGCACTGGATGTCCCCTTTGTTCTGTACAAGGGCACCACTGTACTCCACCTCCACTCATCCGGCATCCTTTTGGTCCTGAAGATCGCATTGGACAACCTGGAGAGCATACTTCACTCCTGACATACCCATGCACTTCCAGAACCCCATCAGGATCTCGTCAAGCCCGGTCGCTCGACCCCTACGTATCCTACGCAAAGCCCCCATGACCTCCTCCGCCCTAATGCGCCTGCAGTACCCAAGGTCTCTATGTTGCTCGAAATGCCCCAACTCCCCTGGCTCTATGTTACGATCCCCCTCCTCGTTAAGTAAGTCTCGAAAGTACGTCTGCTACCTCTGCTTGACTTGAGATTCCCCCATCAGAACTCTACCATCCTCGCCCTTGATGCACCTAACTTGGTCAAGATCACGTGCCTTCCTTTCCCTTGCTTTAGCTAACCGGAATAACTTCATGTCCCCGCCTCTCTCCCCTAGTTCCTCGTACATGCGACCAAACGCCGCGTTTTTAGCTTCCGTAACCGCCAGCTTTGCTTCTTTCCTCACCACCTTGTAGAACTCCCTGTTCGCTCTCCGTTCTTCCTCGCTTGTACTCCCTGCCAACTTAGCAAACACCGACTTCTTAAAAAAACTAAAAGAAAAAACTTCAAATAAAACATAGTATCTTATAATTTTTTTTAACAAATTTAAATCTTGTATTAAACTTCGACTTTAGGCCCCACATATAGTTGAGCCGCCCCGAGCTTCCTTATTAAAGAAGGATAAAATGAGGAATTCTTTTGAATATTCATGAGAAACAGATTTGTGAGAATTTTGTCTTAGCCAGAAAAAATTAAGGGAGGTAACAAAGAATGATGTCAAGGCTGCGTTTCTCATGCGTAAGGATAAAGAAAATGTGGGTGAAAGAGGTCATCAGTCGCAAATGCCACGTAGCGAATAAGCAGGTGCCCAGCAGCGGCCAACAAAAGGGCAATTGTAAAAAATTCCTTTAACGTAACCCCACGGCACATGAAATTTGCTACGTGTCCATCCCTGAGTTTACAACATACAAAAAAACAAGAACTAGTGCCTACTTTTTTAGTTTCTTAATTTTCTTTTCATCCCCATAGATTCCTCCTCAAGTTAAATGCAAGTTTCAAAATATATCTGTCTGTTGTACTTTATCTGAATTTATTATTCTTTGAAAAATTAAACACAATTATCTTGTGCTTATATTTTTTATAGATATCTTTTAAATATTTTAATTTATTTATTATAATAGCTCTTTTTTTATAACTTTTAAATACGTAAATTTTAGTTCAAAAAAATTATGACAAAATTCATATCGAAAATTAATCAGTTTGAACCGCATAAACTGAAAGGAGGGACAACTTCTTTCTCTTAAAGAGCTCCCTCTATTTTTTTAATCATTCTTCAAAAGCTCCTCGTTTAATGCCAAAGTTACTTCCTCCAATCTTAACAACTTTTCAAATTTAACTTCTGGCCCTTATCTTCCACATTATGTCTTGTTTTGTATCTTGATTAATTCCTAAAATTATGTCGCCCTTTAAAAAGGCAAGCATTTCTACCGCACTACTACTTATTATTTCGTTAATGATTAGTAACAAAATATGTAAGAATTAATTTTACTTAAGAATATCCAAATATGTTAAAATATTAATTTTGTATCTATTTTAGATTCACGTCCAGACAGTACAATAGCATAACAATTCTTAATTAACAAATATGTTCAAGTCAAATGTGATGAAATCCGAACAAATAAGAGTACACTCAAATTTATAAGTAAAGTCTGGATAGGATAATACTTACCAGCTTTTATCCGTATTTTGTAACGCTAGAAAAATTGTTTCCGATATTTCTGATGTGAATTCGGCGGGTCGTCCTCCCTTCCTACGGGTTCTCCCACCGACCCAGTGACACACCAACCACGCCCCTTCTCTTTCTAATGTAGGACTGGTGCCAACAATTCATCAGACTCACTAAGTCGGGATCACTAACTAATACTAATCTAATATAATAGTCTTACATTCAAATTTAAATTAGGAAAAACTTATGTGTTAATCAATTCAAAATGTCCTATATATATATGTGCTCATCAAGTCATCATTAATTGTTTTTCAAATGGATACCATGTCCGCTAAATATTAGTAAAAAGTCGGTTATGTCTTGCTACATCTTCCATCTAATTAATCTAAGACTTCTTAATGAACAGAAAAGTATTCATCTTACCCTTGTAACGATACATTAGAAAATTTGAGAAAGAATTTAAATAAAACAATACTCTAATTAAATGAAGTTAATACTCTTTAAATTGTTTGAAATGCCATAAAAAATACCTGGTGGAACCCCCGTTCTCTTGTAAGGGTGACACCGACCTCACCCACACAGGCCCACACCCGCTGATCCGACCCGTAGAAGATGAAATACCGGTTGAGGCACCCGTCCATTATTCTCACCAGCTCCGCCGCCAGCGGGTAGCTAATGGCAAACCCGCCGCCGCCAAACGCCATGTCGTAGGCGTGCATCACATTCTGCTCCACGCTCTCCGAGTTCCCCCCGATGTAGTACATCTCCCGGTGATTGTACTTCGCTAACACTGTGACTAAGTTTTCAGTAAAGAAGACGGTATCGTCATCTCCCATCACGAACCACCTCGCGTTTGGTAACCCGACCCGGAATGAATCCACAATCACCCGGGAGATTCGGACTGCTGACTGCGAGCTCGTGAACTTGAATTTTTTCCAGTCCGAGGAAATTCGATAAGGAGGCGAAGTAGCGGGCCAAGTTGAATTCAGGTCGGGCTCTTCATCCAGCCAAACGAACCCGCGTGTGAGTGTGGGTTTCCACCAGAGCTCCGTATAGTGTTTCCGGTTCTTCCACGTCTGGGCTGACCCAGCTATGCCGAAGACGATATGCGAAATGTTGGTGGGCGAGAGAGAATCATCGGCGGCTGTGGAATTGTACTGATGGGAGTCGCAGACCGGTTTAAAGCTGATACTCGAGTCAGAGCATTCAGGGCACCGAAACCACAAGTCTTGCCTAACAAACGCCGAGTAGAGAACCAAGGATATGGAAGCCAGGAAAAGAAAAAAGGAAAAAACCTTTATTAACGCCGTAAAGCGATCACAGTTCTTATCCTTTGGGAAGATAACCCGGAACGGCAGAGGCAGGTCGTGACCCGATTGACCTCTGGTATGAAACATAACGAAGAAACCCGAGCTTTACGGACCCAGCAAATGCGTGATAAAACCAGCTTTCGTAGAGATGAGTATTGAATCCGCAAAACCCAAAACGTGGGTTTAACTTCAGTTGGAGGAGTGGGTAAAAAAAGAATGAATGCCCTGAATTGTGAGGATGAAGAAAATGTGGATGAAGAAGGTCGTCAGTTGCAAATTGCCACGTACCGCATAAGCAGGTGCCCAGCCGTGGCCAACCATCACGTGCGACTCACTACCAGTACAATTGTAAGAAATTCCCATTCAGGCACATGAAACTTGCTACGTGGCAATCCTGAGTTTACAACATACAAAAGTAAAGGACTAGTGCCTACTTTTTTTTAGTTTCTTAATTTCTTGTTAAAGTAAGACGCTTTTTCGACTTGTTATTCAAAAATAATTAATATTTATTAAGTTATTGAAAAATAATTATTATCTTACTGTAAGAAAGACCAATTTAGCATAATATATTAAAATTTTAGTATATTATTTTAAATTGGTATATTATATTGTAACTTCAGTATATTATGCTGAAATATTTTTCTAAATTTTAAACAGTATTTTTATTCAAATTTATCTTTCCATAAAAATGGGTTAAATTTTGATTACCTTTGAAACAGTGGCTATTTTTGAATTATCACTGCTAAATCAGATTATTTTTTAATTTCTCTTGATTTTCTTCAAAATATATTATTTTTCGTTGTACTTTATGTAAATTTATTATTATTTTAGAAATTAAATAAAGAAATTATTTTATTTTTTATGAGCACATTTTAAAAGTTTTATTTATTAATTGTAATTTCTAGTACTTTATCTAATTTGCATTTTTATTTTTGAAAATATAAAAAAATTATATCTACATTTTCATTGAAAATAAATCAGTTTGATTCACATAAACTAAAAGGAAAACTGAAGCACTTCTTGTTTCTCTTATAGAGTTCCCTGTATTTTTTTAATCAATCTTCAAAAGCTCCTCGTTTAATGCCAAAGTTACTTCCTCCAACCTTAACAACTTTTCATATTTAACTTGTGGCCCTTATCTTCCACTTTAATGTCTTGTTTTCTATCATGATTAGTCCTAAAATGATTTCGCCCTTTAAAAAGGTAAGCATTTCTACCGTACTAACAATATCCAAAAATATTAAAATATTAATTTTGTATCTACTTTAGGTTCACGCCCAGACAGTACATACATTAAACAACAATACATAATTAAGAGCTGTATTCAAAATGTGATGAAACCCGAACAAACAAAATTTCATCCAAATTTATAATAACAACAGATTCAATATAAAAGATTATATATTCGCAAACTTTTATCCCAATTTTGTGAAAATAAAAAAGAGTTTCCAATAATATGTACATTCAAAATTTAATTAGGAAACTAACTTACGTAGTACAAAATTATACATCCATGTGCATCAAATAATCATTAATAATTTTTTCAAATGGATACCATGTCCGCGAAATATTTGTTGAAAGCCGACTATGTCTTGCCACATCTTCTACCTAACCTAAGACTTCTTAATGAATAGAAAGTATTCACATGACTCTTGTAAAGATACATTAGAAAATTTGAGAAAGAATTTAAATAAAACAATATTCTCATTAAATGAAGTTAAAACTCTTTAAATGTTTGAAATGCCATAAAAAATACCTGGTGGAACGCACGTTCTCTTATAAGGGTGACACCTACCTCACAAATCAAAATAAAAGGCTAGAAAGAAGGTCAAGTGAGGAAGCCGTAATCTTCATAAGCAGACGTGTAGGTCAAGGAAAGCAAATTGATGCTGCGATAAATGATAAAGGAAATACGAAGGCATCATTAGAGAGTAACGTATTAATCGTGGGTACAAATGGTCATTCAACACAAGAAGTTAGAATAGCTATAGATGGTGGTGTATCCGTTCCAGTTGCTACAGCAACAAATCCAAGTGACAGAGATGAACAAAAAAGTGGTCAAACACGTGGGCCATCTTGATCATGTGGTTGACGTAAAGGAAAATGAGATGGCTGCCTTAGGTAGTGTGAAGGAGCAGCACCATGATTTTGGTGTGGGCACACCAGGTAAAAAAAGTTGCGGTATTGATGTGCAACAAAGAAATATCTAGCTAGTGAGGCATGTAATTGATTTTGTGGGCTCACATGCACACTATGATATTGATAACATTGAGCAAAATTCTGAAAAATCCATATACATGGCCGAAAAATTTGAAAAACAAGAGCAAAAGGTGGCGGGCCAACTTGGTCTTTTAACCATTAGTGATGATAATGTCACTTTTGGTAAAGATGAACATGTGGGCTCAACAAAAATAAATGGGTAGGACTTGTATGTTGGATACAATATGTATTGGACGTTCTCGGCGCATTTTAGCCTCCAATAGAACAGTACCCATTCCCGCGTACAATAGCAGGACTGCGATTGTGCCAGAAATGGCTCGCCGCCGTCGTAATGCCGCTCCGATTGCTCCGATAATCCCTGAGAAAATAGTCACCCCTGCTCACGGTGTCGCTGCATCACTGGAACCTCTGACCTTTGCGAATTTCCTTCCACAGAAATTCCAATCGCCAGAAAACTTGCATGCAGAGGTTGAAGCTACTGTAAATATAATTCTGTTGGCCAAATCTGAAGTTCCAATAAACTCGACCACGAGAAGACTCCAATTTTCTGAAGTTAGTGGCGAATCTGCAGTTCCGACTGCTGCTGAAGTTGTTAGAGGTAATCGAGATGCACAAATGGGTAAGGTACTCTCATTTGTACCTCCTTCTGATCGAGATGGGAAAAAAGTTGTGAAGATTAGTGAGGATGATTTGAAACCTCAACTGGATTATTGGCAAGCTGCGCTGATTGGGTTCGTAATTGGTGATAATCCTAGTGAGAGGAATATAGAAAATTTTGTCATGCAGGTATGTAATTTTGTTGCCAAACCTCAGTATTGCTTCATGCTGAAGGATACTGTATTTTTCGCTTTAATAGTATTGAGGATAGGGATGTGGTATTGCAATCAGGGCCTTACTTCTATAGGAATAGACCAATGGTTCTGAAACCCTGGGAAGTCGATTTCAATTTTCAGAGTGATGTTCTTAGCACTGTTCCTATATGGATTAGGTTCCCTGGCCTTCCAGTGGGCTACTGGTCTACTGAAGTCCTGAGTAAGATGGCCAGTGCAATTGGCAAATCGTTATACACTGATAAATTCACTGCGCATTATGAAAAAATTTCATTTGCCAGAGTTCTAGTTAATGTGGATGCTGCTTATCCTTTTCCGGACCAATTGGAAATTGAAACTCCTTATGGCCCTAAAATCCAGACAATTGAGTATGACTGGAAGCCTTGTTTTTGTAACCATTGCTTAAAATTTGGGCATGACTCACTTGATTGCTGGTATTGCTGATAACAGTGAAAATAAGGCATTGGAGAAATAGGTTAAAATACATAGACAGAAGGGGAAAGTGAAACAGCAAGGGAAACCATCTAAAACAGAATGGCATGTAAAACAGTATGTAGCCAATGCAGAGGTGCAGGTAAATCATGAGGATGCTGAAACAGATGTAGTGCTGGGAATCCAGGTAGTGCAGGAATCTAGTAAGGTGGATGAATGCCTAGCTAATCCTCAGCAGAATGCACTAACTGAACCTGTAAGTCAAGGGATGCCTGAAAATACAGTTAGTGCAATCACTGAACAAATGGCTGAAAACTGCAATAAGGTTAAGGCTACTATGAATGTGGTGGGTAATAGGGTTCAACAAATTGATCCGGGACCCTCTCACAGAGTTACCCCTCACTTTCTATGATCATAGCCACATGGAACATTATGGGCCTAAACCAGCCCCATAAGCAGAAGGAATTGAAAAATTTCCTTGATGTAAATAAGGTAGATGTCATGGGTGTAGTAGAAACTAGAGTAAAGGAGCACAAAGCCAAGAGAATATTAGATAAGGTTGCCAAGGATTGGAAGGTGCAATGCAATTATTCCAAGGCTGTAAATGGAAGAATTTAGTTGCTTTGGAAGCCATACATTCAAGTCCATATCTCTTCTATTACTGACCAACTTATTCACTGCTTTTTAGATGATACAAGAACTCAGATCAAAATCCAGTTTAGTGTTATATATGGTCACAATACTGCAATTCTCAGGAGTCAACTGTGGAATGACCAAAGATCTCTCCATGGATCCAGTCAAGATGCTTGGCTAATTAGTGGTGACTTTAACTGTGTCTTATGTTCTGATGATAGAATTGGATCTCCAGTTACTGAGGCTGAAGTTAAGGATTTCAAAGACACTGTGTCTGATTTACAACTCACTGCACTAAGAGCCAAAGGTTGGCACTTCACTTGGACAAATAAGCAAGATGCATCCACTAGAGTGTATAGTAAGATTGACTGGGCACTGGGCAACTATCAGTGGCTGCAACAGTTTGGGCATTTGGAAGCTGATTACATGAACCCTTTAGTTTCTGATCATTCCCCTATACTAGTTAAATTTGGTGATCATAAACCTTTGCATCCTAAACCTTTCAGATTATACAGTGCAGTTATGGAACATGCTCAGTTTCATAACATTTTACAGCAAGTTTGGAGACAGGATTATACAGGCTCACAAATCCAGCAGATTTGGCAGAAATTGAAGAAAATGAAACAGCAGTTAAAAGTAATAAATATCCATATGGCATCCTACAAACAGAAGATTATTCAGGCAAGGGAAAGACTTGGCATTGTTCAAGGGCATATGCAAAGCAGGCCTTTATCACAGGAACTAATAAATGAGGAAAGAGTTGCAATGGAAGAAATTGAGAAATGGAACTGTGTGGAGGAACAAATATTGAGGCAGAAATCCAAAGCTATCTGGATTGAATGTGGTGGTGCTAATACTAAGTATTTTCATGCTCAATGGAAGATCAGGACAGGGCAAAATAACATCACTTCAATTTACACTGACACAGGTATGAAACTAACAGATCCTTTAGCTGTGGAACAGGAATTCTTGAAGGTGTTTCAATCATTAATGGGGGAGTGTACAAATGAACTTCCCTGTGCAAATTCTAGCATTGTGAAGGAAGGAAAATGCCTTACTCTAGACCAGCAAAGATCACTTATTAGAGAAGTCACTTTGGAGGAGATCACTGCAGCTGTTAATGAAATGCCCAAGGATAAAGCACCAGGAGTAGATGGTTTTCCTGTGGAGTTCTTTTCTAAGAACTGGGAGGTGGTGAAGGAGGACATTCTATCTGCTGCTAAGGAGTTCTTTTCTACATGCCAAATGCCACATATGATAAATACCACTGCCATAGCACTTGTGCCTAAACTTAAAACTCCTGCCACTGTTAAATACTTTAGACCTATTGCCTGCTGCACAACACTTTACAAAATCATCTCTAAAGTCATGACCAGAAGGATGAAGGTAGTCATTGGAGAACTAGTAGGACCTGCTCAGTCTGCCTTTATTGAAGGAAGAGGTATTGTAGATAACATCCTACTTAGCCATGAAATTTTTAAGGGGTATTCAAGGAAAGGTGTCTCTCCTAGATGTGTTCTAAAAGTGGATTTGAGGAAAGCATATGATACTCTGGAATGGGGTTTTTTTAAGCAGATTCTCATTGATTTGGGATTCCCAGCAAAGTTTACTCAATGGATCATGGCCGGTGTCTCATCTGTTTCATACTCCTTAGTAATGAATGGTGGCTTCACAAAACCTTTCATTGCTAACAGAGGCATTAGACAGGGTGATCCTATGTCACCTTACCTCTTTGTGTTGGCTATGGAGTACCTTAACAGAATACTTCAACAGTTGCACAAAGAGGGGAACTTCAATTTCCATCCCAAGTGCAGGAAACTCAATATATCTCATGTCTGTTTTGCTGATGATCTCCTTATGTTCTGCAGAGCTGATCTAATATCTATCCATATATTGCATAGTGCCTTTCTTCAATTCTCAGAAGCATCTGGTCTTCAGGCTAATATAAGCAAAAGGGCAATCTATTTGGCTGGTGTGAAGCAAGATATCAGAGAAGAAATTATTGAAGCATTAGGATTCACTGAAGGTCAACTCCCATTCAGATATTTAGGAATTCCACTGGATTCAAAGAAGCTGGCTATCCATCACTATATGCCTCTCATTGAAAAGATAACAGAAAAAGTCACTTGTTGGTCAGCTAAACTGCTATCTTATGCTGGCAGAAGTCAATTGATTAAGTCTGTGGTCTTTGGCATTCAGACTTATTGGGCACAGGTGTTCATTATACCCAAGAAAGTACTGAAAACTATAGAAGTAATATGCAGAACTTTCCTCTGGACTGGTAAAGCTACCCTATCCAGAAGAGCTCTAGTAGCTTGGGACAAGGTATGCCAGCCTATATCTGCTGGAGGACTTAACATCATGAGGTTGTCTGTATGGAACAAAGCAGCGATAACTAAATTGTTATGGGACTTGGCTAGAAAGAAAGATTGCTTATGGGTTCGATGGGTTCATGCCTATTACATCAAGAAAGGGAATATTGCCACACTTGCTGTACCAACTTCAGCCTCTTGGGTGATCAGAAAGATTCTGGACAGTAGTGATATGGTACTGGAAAATACTCAGCTACGGGGTGATCTTACTTGTAGGTTGCAAAGTGTATGCAGGTTGAATAAATTTCATATCCACAAACTGTATCTCACTATGCTGCCCAATTTCACCAAGGTCGCATGGAAGAACTTACTGCTTATTACAAATGTACTACCTAAACATAAGTTTACTGTTTGGCTGGCTGCTCATCATAGGCTTCCCACAGTTGATAGATTGCAGATCATGGACTTACAAGTTCCAGCAGTGTGTGTATTCTGCAAACAGAATGATGAAGTCTTCAAGCACCTATTCTTCGCATGTCCTATTACCAACAGTTTGTGGACCAGAATTTGTGTTTGGTTGGGGCATTCCAAAACCATTGGATGCTGGGACAATGAGATTCACTGGATTTGTAGCAAAGCTAAAAGCAAGCTGTGGCAGAATGCAATTACAGCTGCTGCATTTGTTACCACTACTGCACTCATTTGGAGAGAAAGAAACCACACTCGATTTGAAGGAGTTGCTTTTGTGGAGGAATCGACATGCAGAGAAATTGCTTTACTCCTACATCTTAAAGGCAGAAAATGCAAAGACTGGCAGACTGGATTGAGACAGCTAAACTGTTTTCCTTTGCTAGTGTACTTAGTCTTCAAATGATATCTACTTGTGTATAGATAGTTAAGAAAGTAGAGGTTTTTTTTACTGAGACATTGTAGTAGTTAGTCCATACTACTACCATATAGATCCATGATGTACATATTTTTTTTGATATCAATGATACACGATAGTTTGATCAAATAAATAAATAAATAAATAAATAAATGGGTATCCAATATCCATAAATAATAATATACTTGATAAAATAGTACAGCACATGAAAGAGAACCATTATGCTTTCGATGTCGGCTCATCTGGGCAAAAAAGTGCCTCTACTTCTGTGCAAAATTTAAATAATAACCATGTGGGCCAGCTGTGTCTAACTGAAAATTTAGAAAATCTTGAGCTAAATGGTCAAGCGTTGGCCTCATCTATTCCGGGCAGTGGCAAAACAACTGTTGTTCAAACCAGAGCAATCACTTTAGCGGAAGAAAGAAGACTATTGGATTCTATGGACAAGGTGGTGTCTCGAGCCAGTGACGAACGAGGATATGAAAGTAATGAAGAATTGAGCACATCGGAGGAAGTAGAATCCTGTAGTAATACACAGCTTCTCGTCAATTCTGGGTAGAAACCAATAAGTATGACCAATACAACAAATTTTTTATCCTATGATAAACAACTGTTGGATGCAATGCTAAATGCACATCCCTTTGAAATTTTGGGTCGTGATCCTTATAGCGCTAAACGTGCAAATAGGAGCAGGAATGAGGTACAACAACAAATCAAGCAAAGTGATATTAAATCACAAGATGTACCAAACTTGGATGCACAAGGTGTTCTACACATGTCAAATCATCTGACAGCAGAAGATGGTGACATAATTGAAATGGTGCCAGAATGCGTCGAAACAGTCCAAATTATCGCTACAAAGGAACAAAAGTCTCAAACAAAGGAAAAGAGCAGGGACGACAATGTTAGACGACCTCCGATGAGAAACGGCAAGCTTAAGCAGGTCTCCCCAACTACGTCAACAAAGTCCAATCAATCTAAAAAGAAATGATGATTTTTGAATACTTCTTGAAGAATTGGGACGATGGTGATAAAGAATTACAAATTGAAGAAATTGCAAGGATCGACAAAAAGGGACATCATTGTAACTTTTTCATCATTTTAATCTGTCACTTTGTTAGTATACTCATTTGTAACCTCATCACAGAGTATGCTACAAACTCTGTGATGATCATAACCTATTTGGACCTGTCAAGTTCGTATTGTTGCATTCCTGTTAATAAATGAGGTTGTCAAGCCTCAATAGGATTTAGTATGGTAAGTTTAGCCTGGTATGTGTTATATGGGTAACAATACCGGTGCTAATGCCCCCTTATTTGTATTTTTCCTTATTGTTGTATTTTCTTGTTTGCTATTAATAAAAACCTAGCCCTAGGCTCTTGCCTAGTGGATTAGCATAAAAAAAAGTCTAGCTTTCAATTAGCGATCCCAAAATCACTCCTAAAATAGTCATAATAATACCTAGTTTGTAAGATTAGGTAAGCCTAACATTCACGTATAACTTAACAGAAAAAATGATCTAAGATAATAAAACCGGTAAATCTTGTAATTAATAACATCATATCGGAAACATCATTAATAAGATCCCAAAATCGGTGGAACTGAGTCATAAGCTTTATAGAAATAATCTAGAAATCTCTAATACAACACTGTCTGAGTAGAAATCAGTATTTAGAGCAATGAGTGAAGACTCCGAGGCCTGCTGACGCCGAGCAGGTATAACTTGAAGTCTCCGTAAAGATAACTGAAAGATCATTGTCCGATACGAGCAAATGTACCTGAATTTGCATAAAATTATGCAGAAACGTAATATAAGTATACCACAACGGTACCCAGTGTGTATCATACTAACCTCTATAGAGTAATAACGAGGGATCAAGACACTTAATAGGATAAGAAAAACATAACTAAGTAAAGTATAGTATGGTAATGAAAACGAGGAAATGATGGAAATAAGCAATACAATAAGGCGAACTAACCACGGAAAATAAGGTAATAAAGAAAACAAGAAATGAACACAATATGAGAACAACAAGTAATCAAATGGATACTGTCATAAAATTTATGATATTATATATATATATATATATATATATATATATACACACACACACACATTAACTTTAATAACATACACCTATGTGGGAATCATCATCATCATCATATCGTACCCGGCCTCGAAGAGGACTCGATAAAAATATACCCGGCCATCATAAGGTTCGGTAGAATCGTATCCGACCACGTGGAGCTCGGTAAAATCCAATTGATCAGTGGTTGCACAATAGGTGTCATACCTGATTGACGATAGCGTGCCTCGGTAGAGTAAAATATATACTATATATAATGCATACTGGACTTATGGAATCACGTTCTAAACCTTTCGGAGTGACATAAGGCCGTTGCACCTTTGATTAAAATTATGAACATCCATATCATCAATATGAACCTCAATAGAATTCAACTATCATACGTACTTGCTTAGAATAATTTTATAAGGAAAGAACAATATGGACAACCTTAGTTTCTAGGAGCAGATCCGTTATAAATTAGCGTATCATATACGTTCGTTTCACTTTTAATCATGCCAAAAGAACTAAGAAAGTGACTTAACATACCTTAAATCCTTTGAGCCTTTAGTACCTTCCAAGCAGTACTTCAAACAACTGAACTTAATCTACCATAGCATAAGGAGATTCAAAATCAGTGCTCAGTAAAGGCTAAGTCCACAACTTAAACTAATAGCTTGTTTATGTAAATTTGGGCAGCAAATGTTCTGTAAGGGCATCCTCCATTACTATATACCAACAACAACAATAACAACCAGAGAAATCCAGAAGAATATAACTATCAATAACAAGACACCATATAACAACAACAAGTCACAACTACTTCATGACGAGCAACAAGCTCTGATTGGAATATGTATAACCTATATCACCCCTTATAGAATTCTTACATTAACTTAACAACATCATTAATATGATAATAAATTCATTCATTAATGATTCAATCTTTATACCATATATTTATAACAAAGGAAATAATTCATAACTGCAACTATTTTCAATTAGCAACTTTATTCACTAGTTCATGTCTAGTCCATCCATTTAACTTAATCGACGTCAAGATAACCTTAAGCACATGCAAGAACATAATACACATACCTCCTATAATAGCTTCAAGTTGAAATACAAGTTATATTTAGCTTACAACAGCCCTGAATGTCAATACAATACCATAGAAGTGACTTAAGCTAATTCAAGTATTATCTTTATTTTATCATCCTAACAACTTAACCAATGTACCAGCAAGCTTACCACAATTAGTAGGCTGTTACACTCACCTTAGCCAGTAGCAACATCCAGAAATATTAGCCAAACATAGCCCACAACTATCCTCAATGACAACACAACCTCAAACAGGTGTTGTTCTTAACTAGAACTAACGTTTGATATTGAAATATGGTGTAATCCATTTGCAAAACTTGAAATAACCTAGGGTTGATAACAAAATAATGGTAGATTATTTTACATAACTTAAACTACTTAAAAAAACCTCCCACACAAGCTAGAACCACCCAAAAATCAACAACAAAAAGAAGAACGAGAAACTTACTAACTCAACGGGATTTCCGACACTTGATTTGTGTTGTTTGCCCTTTGTTTTGGTATTGGATCATGAGAGAAACTTCTGAGAGCATTTTTAGGTGTCTAGAGTCTGAAGATACTGAAAAATAATGAGTTAAAATGGGGTTGAGGTATCTTATATATATTAATATATCTCAACCTCCTATGTTGGTCCCATAGAGAGCTGCTTGGCGCAATCTCGGAAAAACATAAATATCTCTCTACTACGAATCGATGAAAAGTTTAATGCATTAGAAACTAGACTCATGGATATTCAATTTGGTAGGTAGATCACCCTGTAATTCCTAGTATATTTGGAGAAAGGCTTTGCTACATTTGACCTAATTTTTAACTCATTAATGAATATAACTTGTGATGACCATTGCCAACTTTTGTTCCATAACTGGCTTGACTTAAAAACGTAATACACGACTATCATAAGACAAAAATAGATCATAGCATAACCTCCTTATCATGTTAAACATCCTAGTCTCATCCCAAAATACATGTTATAACATTCCAAACATGTCTACTTTTAACGAAACTTATTTTTTTCAATTGGTTTAGCTTCTGAGCTTTCCAACTCTCTTGGTACTCGTTATTCATGATCTTAAATATTAGTAACCTCCAAGGTAACGTGATTAACTTACTTTATATACTTTCAAAGACAATCTCATTTCTAATTTTACATCAATTTGTGATATACTCTCACGTACGAAAATACGAGGTATAACAGTTGTCTCATATGAGACATCAACCACAATCACAATTTCAATTACAATTGAAACACAATTACCACCATGTGTGTAGCATGGCATCCGATCATGACCCTATCTGCTAGGCAGTCTCATACGAGACTACAACTACAATCACAATAACAGTATTTTCTTGGCTCTTTCGACCAATCCCAAGATTCTTTATTCATGGCACATGATATATATGTCATGTTCCACACTTTCACCTCTTCTATTTTTACGGATTACCATCAAACATCAATATATAGAATATTTCGGAAATCATAAACCTCAAATTCATTAGTAAAACATTAAATACAAACATATTTCTTCCCAAAGAATGTCGCACACCGACCAACAATAGAAACGCACATAAAAATAATAAACAAGCAATGCACCATTTATTCTTCAAATACCTTTTCCATAAAATAGCAATGTACAATTTCAATACCTGAGTATGTAAGAACTCGAATCATGTTGAATATATTTATAAAGGCAAAGCATCTATTAAGACAGGCACTTATGGGCATGAATTGAGCATAAAAGCTTTTAGGAAATTCTATTTTCAAAGTCATTTTAAAACATTTGAGTCAAAGCTCATTTCATAATATGTCTCACATTCCCTCTTTTGATTGGCATCATTAGCTGCAATTATAACTTAAACTCTTAGAACGTTGGCCCCACCCTATATCCCCAATTCACTTATTTATTTTTGAGTATCTTTACAGATTATTAACGACAAAACTTTTTCAATCAAGATTTTAGATACACATATGAGCAATTAAGACTCTTAAACATATTGAGTTTTTCTCATACAATTTAGCATACTACCTTTCATTCGAAACACGACTCAAAGCCGTAACATTTTAATACACAATTCATACTTTGAACATATATATTTCGACATAAGGCTCATTTAGAATATTCAAGCTTATAAAGGATAATCCGAAAGATAGGAATTAGGAACTTGAGCCAACCATACTTGAAACTTACTGAATATTATAGAATTCGATTCTAAGAGAGAAAATTTAGCCACCATAACTTAAATTTGCCCCTAGTGAAATCATAACGATCCACTACACTAAGAAACTTCAATCTACAATAACAACATCTAATGGAATTAATATTAGTAGCAATTTCCATAAGTTAGGTCATCTAGGCACCTTATCAAACACCTAGTAGGCATAAATCTTTCCATCTCATAGCCATAAAATTAGTTCATCTAACCACAATCGTATACCAACAATTTATCCCACCATTATTTTAAACATTTTATAACTTCCAACATCATATGCATGACCGTCCATCCATATCCAACCAATAAAATTCTATCAAATAATTACCTTTTAATCTCAACAATGGTTATGTATTTATATTGGAAAATTATGACTTCCAATCACCATCCCATGAGTCTCGATACTTAAATAATACTCGCATTCCCATGATAAATCCATGCATGTAAGTATAAGTGTGTAGGATTACCTTTTGGAAGATATCTTTCAAAACCCTCCTTTTAGTTCTTGAAGAAATATCTTGAAAATCTAAGGATTTAATGTGTAGATTTCATCAATCTTAGTGTAGAAATGATGAGATTTCACACCAAGATAATGGGGATTTCGTACCTTGAAGAATAAAGGAGCTTGTTGTCTTGAGAGAGTGGAGAAGAGCTCCAAACAAGTGGTGATGTTTATGACCTAAATCTGACCTCCTTAATGATAAGTTAAATGATTTTCTAAGTGTTGATTTCAGCTAAGTCTACAGTTCCTGATTATAATAAGCACATAGTTTCTCATCATCAAAAGGGGGAAATTCTTGGACCAAGTTTCTGTTGAAGTTTTGAAGATTGACAAATTAACTGATAGAAGGACCTGGTCCATCTTGTATTACCCAGTCTGAATCAACAAGGGCACATGCAGAGCACGCGAGGAAGATAATGCACCAACGATCACGCATCATCAATATCTTCTGATCATAATTGAAAAGATTGCATTGGGATAAGGAGGATAGTCTCCTTATGTGAAGAGAACTTAATCCTAGGTTAGGATAAGGGTTGGAGTTTGCATTGGGCAAGGACTCGAATTATGAACGGATAAGAAGTGGAGTCTTAATCAAACTCTAACTGCTAACTCAATATATGATTGAGTTATTTCTCTTTTCAGGCAACACACACAAGCAGAAGTAAAGGCATATTTGAGAGTTAAAGAGCGAAGTCTGATTAGCAAGCAATATATGCAAGTTACAAGTGTGGACGCCTACAGCTACATGAACCTAGAGAAGAACTAGTTCCATCTGATTGTTTTATTTCTAGTTCAATTGTAGTAGGTTTAATATTGTACCTTTCAGATTTTCTAGAAGCAATTGTATTAGGTACGTTGTGTCATCAAGTTAGAGTTAACTCTATAGTGTCACAACATCTGAGGCTGTGTGCCACACTGGGAATCCTTAGGTTTACAAGAATTTTGTAAATGCTGTCTTTGGCATTGATTTGAGTGGAGTTTGGAAAATCCTACTGAGTAGTAGGTCGTGGTTTTTTCACCTTTTGAGCCAGGTGTTTTCCACGTAAAAAATTCTGTGCACTTTACTTTTAGTTTTTATATTTCCACAAACTGCAGTAGTTTGAACACTTAGAAGAAACTGGTTCTTCTAACACGAAAATTAGGTACCAAACAAATCATCCCCCCCCCCCTTGTGTGGTATTAACGTTTATTTACATCAGAAGAACTTATTCAATTAAATACTGTCGGAATACTTTTAGAAATTCTAACTCGCAAGGCAATCAGTTGCTTGTATCACTTCTTATAATGTCAGGTCAAATTAACTAATCTTCATGTATAAGTAATCTTCCTAGTATTTGAGTTTTGAGGTATGAGAACTCAAGCAATGAGATCATAATTTGACAATCCGCGATCTAATAGTCCCCAGTAGGATAGTTAATTTTGATATTGATGGTCTTTCAAATGGTCCAGTTCCAACATAGGGACGGTACCGAAGCTCTTTTTATTAAATATTTTGTACTCTATCCTGGAACTACGGAGGTTCTAAACTATTATCGAGGATCGTGCCATATCTTGATTTGAGCTACTCATACTGACTTTGATGAGTTATCGATTTAAAGCCTTATTATCGGAGTAATTTTCATTGCTTTCTTTATAAATTTCTCGCATCATATATTTTTTTCTAATTTTCCTTATTTTCATTCTAATTGATGATAGATCAGGGTTCGCCTAAATAAGAGATGGCTCGATCCCGAGACTGTTTGATCCAAAAACGATATTTCTCAATAAGTTTCCGGAGTTTCTTTCGGAGTTAGTGATATCAGCAGTAGATCCAAGACTAGCACATCCGGTTCGATTTTCTTGGGCTGCATAGTTTTCTTAGATTTAATCAATCATTAAATCAATACTTTTGCTCTCAGTCCCCAAGATAATTTAAGTCCTATAGCATATGCCTCATACTTGGCTTTGTTGTTAGTAATAAAATAACTTTTATGAATTATCTAACTACTTTCCCATATAGGCATTACGCATTGTCCCTAACTCGGGAAGTTTAGTACTTGTGGGCATAATTGTGTAGAAGGTCCAGATCTCAAAAATTATCCCAGAAATAACATGTTCGGGCAATATACTCGAGCTAAGATTAATCATGAAATCTACTAAATTTTTTATTTTATACTCGTACGTGGCTGATAAACAGTATCATATTCACTTAGTTCTACTACTCATTTAGCTAGCCTTCTTGACAGTTCATGTTTATGCAAAACATTGTGTAATAAAAATATAGTGACTACGGAAATTGAATGACATTGAAGATAAAGTCTTAAATTTAGGGCAACTACAATTAATGCTAACTTATCAAAATGTAGACATGTAGTTTTCGCATCTAAGAGTATTTTATAATAGATAGTACAATGTGTACCTTTATCTTCTTGAATTAAAATTGCATTTACCGAGACATCCGAGACAATTTGGTGTACCGGCAATTATCTTTAAATTCAATGTCGAGTCTCAACCAACGTAATCCTTCCTATTTGGGAATTCAATGATAATTTCTAGTTTTTCAGCATTTGACCTTATGCCTTCTGATACCTTAGGCTCAATGATTTCTTCCGAAAATATTTATATAATTATCCAAGGTTATTAATGAACCTTCCTTCCTCGTGGTCTATTCCATCCCGCAGCTATTTTTTCTTTTTCAGTTGTTAAGTGTGGTACCTTTGTAAGAAATCTCGTGGGTGTTTTACCCATGTTTCTCCTAATCTTCATTCTTCTCCTATGAAATTTTACAATTTAGCAAGATAATTCCTTACCTGTTCGGTAGATCGGGATCTTTTCCAGCCCTTGAAGAAAATCTCGTATATCTTTTGCTCGTACCAGTTTTTTAGATTTTTGCGTTTAGATTCGGATTACCCAAGAATCACATCCGCTTGCTCTCCTGACCTATTTTTGACTTTCAATTGAATGAACGTGTCTTCCTGTGTTTGAAGCTTTATATTGCTTTTCAGTTTCAGGAAGGTCCACCATTATTCTTCTCTCTCCTTCAATCGGATCCGGAATCACCTCGGTTTGGTTTTCGAACCTGTTTTTGGACATCTTATTAGTGTCTATTCGACTTACTGTTTCTTCTTCTGTTTCAATTCTGGTGCTACAATACTTATGCAGATCATTCTCACAAGATAGATAGGAATTCCCGGAGGTGTTCTATCCACTCGGTCTGTTCCTTGATCTGTTTCTTTAAGGTTACAACTAAATTTTGCAAATTAAAATTACCTGGTGTATTTGAACCTCCTGTTACAAAACTGTTTTGTATTAATCCGTTATATCAGTTTCGCTACTGATAGTTGCGGTACCAATATATCGATATACATTTCCTATTTTTCTCTGCCTGTTGCTTACATATCATTATCATGGCTATTCTTCCCTTTTTATTTTGTATGGTAAATCCATCTCCAACTTGATTGTCTTCAACTATGTTGATTGATAAGTTTCGGCCATGATGAAGGATTAAACTGAAAACAAGCAAATATTAACAAAAAATGTTACTATATTTGGATGAATAACAAATTTTCTTGAGTTCCCGGCAATGGAACCAATTTGTTTAACCAAAAAATAAAATTTCGATCAAACATATAATTTTATATGACGGGCCACAAGCAACCGATTCAATCTGAAAGATATAAAATTTCCTTAATACAACGTGATAGAGAAGTCGAAAATAAATTCAATGACGGCTAATATAATAAAAATAAAGCAGAGAAAAAATAATTCTTATTGAATGATCATTAATAGGATAATGAGCCGAACAATGCTTGAAGGGCCGAACTATGGTTAACTTGGGAGCGAGATGCTGTGAATATTACAACGTATAGAATTTTAGAGAAGAAAATTAGATTTCCCCCTTCTAGTGGTAAAAGTGTGTCTATTTATAATGCTAAATCTAAGTAACTAGTCTCCTTGAATTATGGGTCCATTATGAGCATTTATTTAATCCATCCATTACTTTTGAAAGGCTTGTAACAACTGTGTAAATGGTGGAATTCCGTAACTGATTAGTTAATTCCATAGCTGATGAGTTAATTCCATAATTAATGAGTCAATCTCGTACCTGTTAAGACAATCTCGTGCCTGTTGAGTCATCTCGTGCCTATTAGGTGAGTCAATCCCGTGCCTGTTAAGTCAATCACATGCCTGTTGTGTCAATCCCGTGCAAGTTGAGTCAATCTTGTAATTGATTGCCTTGTTATGACCGTTACAATAATTTATTGTATTTATTGTACGTTACATAATTTATTTGTAACTGGTGGTATAATTATGGTAAGTCCCATATAATCCGGGATTAATTGATTCCTTCTTCATTTGTATTTATGAGATATTCTCCCGCACCTGATCCGGGCTATTTCATGATGATCAGCTCTGAGGCTAACAGGCACGGTACGAGTATGTTTGGTCCCGGGGGTGTTTCACATGTCATCTTTACGTGTCATTCTTTAATTTTCTTCAAACTTTGCTGACACGTGTTGCTATTTAATAGACCCACATGGCAAGTTTAATTTTCACCAATACATTGCCCCATGGTATATCTCAGACGACGGGAATGCATGGATGTTCATTCATATGTTGAGCAACAAAAAGCAGTTAACGACCTTTGTAAATTATAACAGCTTCTTTAAGGGAAAATGTTAGTTTCAGGGTTAGGAATCAAAAGTGTTACTCACTCTGTTCCATTTTACGTGAACCTATTTACTTTTTTTCTGTTCCAAAAATAATAACCCCTTTCTAAATTTGGAAATAATTTAGCTTAAACTTATAATTCTACCCTTAATGAGAAGCTTTTATAACCATACAAATACTCTGGCCCCTTTTGACTTGTTTAGGACCACAAATTTTAAAAATCTCTATTTTTTCTTAAACTCCTTGCCCCATCGAACAAGTTCACATAAATTGGAACGGTGAGAGCATGTTTTTGCATACATTAAGGACTATTGTTGTCAAGTATTATATATGAAGGACCAAGATAGTCCAACCTCCATACTTGAAGGATCATTTGTTCATTTTAAAAGTCATCTTTTAATTTGATTAAAATTTAAACTTGCCTTCTCTTTACTCCTAATCGCTAACTATAACAATGACAAGATACCAAGTGTGCTTGCACAGGTAGGTCTGGAGAGGATAAAATGTACACGGATATCATCCCTTCTTTTATGTAGATAGAGAGACTATTATTGATAGACTCTCAGCTCAAGCAAAATATTTCCAAAACACATTTGACAAATGGATGAGTACAAAGCTATGGTGAGAATATGGTACAAAAGAAAGTATCAACAACAAAAAGAATAAAGATAATCCAAGTAAAAAAACATTATTCAAGATATGATGATGAAAAAAAAATTGTTGAACTACCTACTAGACCTCTATCCTAATTCTCGACCCTCTTGCTTTCCTATCCAGGGTCATGTCCTCTATGAGATGGAGATGTATTATGTAATATCTAATCACCTCTCCGCAATTTCTCTCGGTCTACCTCTGCGTCTCCTTGGACTTATCACTGCCAAGCTCTTGTACATCCTCACTGTGGCATATGTTCTCTTCCTCTTTATATGTCAAAAGCCTCTTAACCTCGCTTCTCGCATTTTGAACACTGATGTTATTCCCACCTTGTCTTGTATATCTATTTTCATAATCTTATCTCTCCTAGTATTCCCACACCAATCTAAACAACCAAAGTTTGCTACATTTATCTTTTGATCGTGTAAATTCTTGATTAGCCAACACTGTACTTATACAACACAGTTGGTCTAACAATCGCTCTATTACCTTTATATCTCAGTTGCAGATTCTTATCGCATAGGATGCCAAATGCGAGACTCCAATTCTTCTACCCCGCTTCAACATGATATGTGACATCATCGTTAATCTCCCTATTTCTTGAATTATTAACTCAAGATACTTGAAGTCGTTTCCTCTCTAGGGGATGACATGTGTGTCAATTCTCACTTTTACATCCCTCTCATGGTATGTATCATTGAACTTGCACTCCATATACTTTGATTTAGCCATCCTCAACCTAAAATCTTTAGACTCTAGAGTCTATCTCGAAACCTCTAGTCTATTATTAACGTCGTCGCATGTCTCGTCAATCAATACTATGCCATTGTCAAATAAAATGCAGTATGGTACCCCCTTGGATATGTCGTGTCAATTCATCCATTACCAAGGCAAATAAAAAGGGGCTAAGAGGTGATCCCCAGTACTACCCCATCTCGACTGGGAAGTGTTCTGTGTTTACTGCTACTGTTCTTACTCGGATTTTGGCTACTTTGTATATGTCCTTATTCGCTCTAATGTATGCCATATGTACACCTCTAGACTCTAAGCATCTCCATAAAATCTCTTTTGGTACTTCGTCATATTTCTTTGAAAAAATGCATAAATATCTCATTCAACTTGTTCTGGAAAGTCATTTACACACCTAAACATTACGGATGCCCTAACACACCACTTTTATTTGAAGAACTGTATTTATTTACTCCCTTCTAAGGCCTCACCAGCCGCGCGTGTTTGACAACGCAATTGAGCATGTTTTGCTCTATTTTAATTGTTAAAAACATCCAAAAAAGGAAAAAATTAATTTTTTAACTTCAATATATCCCCCAACTAACAGTAAAATCCATTCTTCCCCAATATTTTATCAAACCCAATTGAAGAACCCCAATTTTCTGAAAAGTATAACAATCTTACGGTATAATAAAAAAGTCTATTAATCTAAGCAATCAAGTTAGCTACCAATCATCTTTTTGTTAATATTTATACGAATTTATTGAAATACTTTACCTATTGAAATAGTGTACAAATCAGAAGGGCCAAACAGGAAAAAAAAATCAAATTGGGAGGTTCCAAATAGTGGCATGGAAGTGAACGGGGACGACGGCGAAATCTCCAACTAAAGAAGAAATGACTACATTTTCTCGCCACAATTTTGGAAATTCTGAAAACACCGACGACGGCTTCTCCGTCACCATCATCGAGGTCTTTCCTCTCTTTAAGTATATTTCTCTAATTTCGGCACTCTATTATATTACAATTCAAACAACAACAGCAACAACAAAGAACAAAGAACTCCATTCGTGTGGCCTTGCAGTATTATTTTAGCCGAGTACATCCGGCAACAAAAATCACGCTTTACTGGAGCTACTGTGGTTGAGATAATAAACCTCAATTTCTTAGATTGGGGAATTTTCAGTGGGAAATAAATGGTATTTGGAATTTTTGAATTTAGAAGAAAAGATAGGAAGATGACAAGAAAATTAGATAGAGGAAAGACAGTAATTACGTGGCTTACTAATAAAGCGTTTATTTCACACTCAAATTAATATTGCTGGGCTAGGACTTAGAAGGGAGTAAATAAATGTAAAAATTGTGCGGGGGCGCCCCCTTTTAACTTGTAACCGCTTTGACTTTTTGTTTGCACTCGTACCCACTTTTTAAAAAACTTCAGCTTCCCTTTCTCCTCCCCTTCTCCTCCAAAAACTTCAGCTCTAGAGCTGAAGTTTTATAGTTACAACACAAAAACTTCAACTCTCTGGAAAACTTAAGTTCTAGAGGTTAAGTTTCTATTTTATAACTGGAAAACATGAGCTGAAAAACTGCTTAAGTTTTTATTTTATAACAGGAAAACTTAAGCTGGAAAACTGCTTAAGTTTTTATTTATAACTGGAAAATTTAAGCTAGAAAACTGCTTAAGTTTTTATTTTATAACTGGAAAACTTAAGCTGGAAAACTGCTTAAGTTTTTATTTTATAACTGAAAAACTTAAGCAGGAAAATTGCTTAAGTTTTTATTTTATAACTGGAAAACCTAAGCCGGAAAACTGCTTAAGTTTTTATTTTATAACTAAAAAACTTAAGCTCTAGAGATTAAGTTTTTATTTTATAACTGGAAAACTGCTTCAGTTTTTATTTTATAACTGAAAACTTAAGCTCTCTAGAGCTTAAGTTTTTAATTTATAATTGGAAAACTTAAGCTCTAGAGCTTAAGTTTCCCGGTTATAAAGATAAAAACTTCAGCTGAAGTTTTCCAGTACAAAAGAAAAACTTCAGTCCTGTGGGCTGAAGTTATGTGAAAAATCGGGTACACTTACAATTTGTTTTGCAAAGCTGGTACAAGTTAAAATGTGACACAAAAAACGGGTATAGATCCAAATGCCCCTAAATAAGTATAGTTCTTAAAATAATAGTAGAGTGTTAGGATACCCATAAAATTTAGGTGTGTAAATGACTTTTCAGGACAAATTGAATGGGATCTTTATGCATTTTCTCTATTTATTTTCTAAGTTAACGGATACCATCATGCCGGGCCATTCACTAACTACACTTGCACCTAATTCACCCGCATCCTCCCATGTGAAACCTAAAATCGATAATGAGTCAGTGGCTTATACGGCTTGTACTGTAATTTCTTCCGATTTATGTGTTGTTGTGTACTTTTCTTCTGCTGCTGATATATATAACCCTCGAGAAGGCCAATTAGTTTCTTCGAAATTGTTATTCTAGAAGGTTATGTGCAACTATGTAACGATGATCACTTTATTGTTGAGGAAATGATAGGTCGCTTGACTCATATCTCATCTAGTGATGTAAATGACTTTCCGGGGCAAATAGAATGGGATCTTTATGTATTTTTTCGAGAAGTTTTATTTTGTGTCTCATACAACTGGCACTAGTTGTATGAGGCTCCTTTTTATCTCATAAAATTATGGACTCCAATCTTACACTTCTGGGTCCACAGAATTCTGGGTCCACAAATTTGTGAAATAAAAAGTTACCTCATACAACTAGTGTAAGTTGTACGTGACACAATATAAAATTTTTCCATTTTCTCTATTTCTTTTCTAACTTAGCGGATACCATCATGCCGGGCCAATCACTAACTACACTTACACCTAATTCACCCGCATCCTCTCTATGTGAAACCTAAAATCGATAATAAGTCAGTGGCTTATACGGCTTGTACTGTAATTTCTTCTGATTAATGTGTTGTTGTGTACTTTTCTTCTGCTGCTGATATATATAGCCCTCGAGAAGGCCAATTAGTTTCGTCGAAATTGTCATTCTGGACGGTTATGTGCAACTATGTAACAATGATCACTTTTTTTTAAGGAAATGATAGGTCGCCTAACTCATATCTCATCTAGTGATGTAAATGACTTTCCGGTACAAATTTAATGTGATCTTTATGTATTTTTTCGAGAAGTTTTATTTTGTGTCTCATAAAACTGGCACTAGTTATATGAGGCTCCTTTTTATCTCACAAAATTGTGGACTCCAATCTTACACTTCTAGGTCCACAGAATTCTGGGTCCATAAAATTGTGAAATAAAAAATTGCCTCATACAACTAGTGTAAGTTGTACGTGACACAATATAAAATTTTCCCATTTTCTCTATTTCTTTTCTAAGTTAACGGATACCATCATGCCGGGCCAATCACTAACTACACTTACACCTAATTCACCCACATCCTCTCTATGTGAAACCTAAAATCGATAATGAGTCAATGTCTTATATGGCTTGTACTGTAATTTCTTCTGATTTATGTGTTATTGTGTACTTTTCTTCTGCTGCTGATATATATAGCCCTCGAGAAGGCCAATTAGTTTCTTCGAAATTGTCATTCTAGACGGTTCTATGCAACTATGTAACAATGATCACTTTTTTTAAGGAAATGATATGTCGCCTGACTCGTATCTCATCTAGTGATGTAAATGACTTTCCAAGACAAATTGAATGGGATATTTATGTATTTTTTCGAGTGTCTCATACAACTGGCACTAGTTATATGAGGCTCCTTTTTATCTCACAAAATTGTGGATTCCAATCTTACATTTCTGGGTCCACAGAATTCTCGGTCCATAAAATTGTGAAATAAAAAGTTGCCTCATACAACTAGTGTAAGTTGTACGTGACACAATATAAAATTTTCCCATTTTCTCTATTTCTTTTCTAAGTTAACGGATACCATCATGCCGGGCCAATCACTAACTACACTTACACCTAATTCACCTGCATCCTCTCTATGTGAAACCTAAAATCGATAATGAGTCAGTGGCTTATACGGCTTGTACTGTAATTTCTTCTAATTTATGTGCTGTTGTGTACTTTTCTTCTGCTGCTGATATATATAGCCCTCGAGAAAGGAATTAGTTTCTTCGAAATTGTCATTCTAGACGGTTATATGCAACTATGTAACGATAATCACTTTCTTTTTAAGGAAATGATAGGTTGTCTGACTCATATCTCATTGTGATGTAAATGACTTTCCGGGACAAATTGAATGTGATCTTTATGTATTTTTCGTGAAGTTTTATTTTGTGTCTCATACAACTGGCACTAGTTGTATGAGGTTCTTTTTTATCTCACAAAATTGTGGACTCTAATCTTACACTTCTGGGTCCACAGAATTCTGGGTCCATAAAATTGTGAAATAAAAAGTTACCTCATACAACTAGTGTAAGTTGTACGTGACACAATATAAATTTTTTCCATTTTCTCTATTTCTTTTCTAAGTTAACGGATACCGTCATGCCGGGCCAATCACTAACTATACTTACACCTAATTCACCCGCATCCTCTCTATGTGAAACTTAAAATCGATAATGAGTCAGTGGCTTATACGGCTTGTACTGTAATTTCTTCTTATTTATGTGTTGTTGTGTACTTTTCTTCTGCTGCTGATATATGTAGCCCTCGAGAAGGCCAATTAGTTTTTTCGAAATTGTCATTCTAGACGATTCAGTGCAACTATGTAACGATGATCACTTTCTCTTTTAAGGAAATGATAGGTCGCCTAACTCATATCCGCCCCGCCCCTGCCCCGCCCCACTTAATTTTTTTTATTTTTTTCTACAACAAACTAGTTTAATATTTTATTATTTTATAAAATGGAGAGCTTAATAGAATCACATTAACATAAATCTGAGAGTATTATGCTTGTCTTCCAAAATAAACTAGTTGTTCATGTCCGGAAAAGCATGAGAAATTGAGAAAGTGCCGGCAATAAAATCAAACTATACATATAGTTGTTCTATTATTTTTATATATGTATAATTCTATATGCCTAATATATTATTATAGCAAAGGAAAAATCTACAAAGGATATGTTCTACAGCGAATGTGTATTTTGAAAAGGGAAATTACCAGCTATATCCATTTATTGGTAGATCATTATAAAAATTGGCCAATTGATAAAATATTACTAATATTAGTCAAATTCGTCAGTTAGCTATTTGTAGGGAAAAAAATCAAATTTTTGCTTTGTTTTGAGTGAGTGTTATTAGAATAGATTGGACACAACTTAAGGAGTTTGAATCTCAGTTTTGGGATGATTTGGTGAAGTTTTGAGGTGGTTTGAATTGAAACTTCGGTAAAAACTGAACATGAAAAAACTGATATGTATATCATACTGTGTATCATTTATGTATACATATGTATCATAGTTGTATCTATTATGTATCACATGTATATCCATGTATACCTGTGCGTGAGATACATGCGTGATACATGTGTCGCATAAGACTTTTTTTAACTCTATTTAGTTACGCATTTTGATACAAAACCAGCCCAAATCACCTCTTATCTATATATTTTCAATAAACTTCAACTATCCCCATTGAAAAAGTTCCTTTTTGTTTAGATTTTTGGAATATTGTATATATTTTTTTGTATTTCATTACTTTATTTGCTACCTCATCCATAAAATTTCCTTTCCGTCTTGTATCTAGTGTTGTTAATCACGCTTACAAATATGGGAAGTAATTTTTGCATGTAAATTTTTGAGAGAAAGAACCCTATTATTTGGTTTTTCAATTTTTGTTCGCTAGTTTTGATAAATTAAAATTTATGGCTAGAGGTTGCTAAGTTGAGATTTATTTGAAACATTTATGAAAGTTTCTCTTTTTAAAAAGGATATTTATTGTGTACAAGGTAATTTTAAAAAGGATATGTATGTTCTGCTTTTGCAAAAACGATGAAAAGTAGAACAAACAAATAAGAGAGAGCAATTATTCACAAAGGGAAATATTAAACAATAGAACTCAAATACTAAATATTGCCACAGTACGTGTTCGGCAACCAATATCAACTCAGCGATACTAAATATTGCCCCGCAACCCGTCCTGCTCTAAAAAATTTAAAAATTATTTTAATTCGCCATGCACTGTGCTAGCATAAGAGTAAACTCGCCCGCTCCGCCCCGCCTCGTATGAAACAAAACCTGCACCACCCCGCACTCGTCCCTCCCTATTGTCATCCCTAATATTCATTGTTTACTTTTTCTAGCCGGTATATATAAATTATACATTGATTATAAACCGTTATATACATATTATACATGCATAAATGCCAGCTATTTTTAGTTTAAGCTCGGACTGCTATTAGGTTAATTCTTCTAATATCAATGAAACAAACGTGGACGTCCATTATAATATTTTGGTGGAGCCTTGCCCATTTTGTAGTTCGTCAATGATGGGCCATGGCTCAGATACGGTTATGGTAAATCTCGTATTTGTTCAAGAATTTTTATTTGCCATTAACGTATATGCGCTACATTGCCATCTGGGTCCAGCAATTTTATTCTGTTGCAATTCTTGCCTTATCATTATACTCAACAACTTTTGTCATATAAATGGCAATATTAGAAATTCATTCCATTTTAGGCTTGAAACAATTTTGTTCGGAATGGTTCAATTTTCTCAGAAGATGACGCGACAAGTTTAGCAATGAATAATTGTGTTCATTTTGTAATAAAATTTAGTAAACTAGACGATGTTTTTCGATAACATAGAGATCAAGAGTTTGATACATGGTTGAATTTGTGTGGGGAAAATGTGAATGATGGTTTAAGAAGAAATATTAAACTAATTTTATAGGTAGATTGGCAACTAAAAGCTGAAATCAATACGAGATAACTTTTTTTCCAAGTGATCAATTTAACTCAACCAAATACATTTGGACCATAATCGTTGCATTGGGACCTTTAAACCACAATCACAACTATTTTGCAGTTTGGTGCATAAACTACTCTTATCTTTTTGGTTAACCATTTTTTTTTATTTCTCTTTTGACCCCTACTCCATCCTATAAGTATAAGAAAACAATTAATTTAGGTGTGGTGCTTGGATAACGAGGAGTGAGCTTGAATTTATTCGTTCAGAAAAAAAAAAATGGTTTAAAAGGAAAAAGAAAGAGGGCTGTTTGTTCTCGGAAAACAAGTCTTGTTTCAGAATCAAAATATTGGTTTCTAAAAAAAATTGAGAAGTGAGAACTTTCAGTCAAAGAGTTTCTGCCTTTAAAAGATTGTACCTTACAAAATGTGGTGAAAGCTTCATCCAAGAAAAAAGAAAAAACTCTGGTGAAAATGACTAGACCTGTAAATTAAGTCTGTATTGATAAGAATTCCATGGGAGGATCTAACAGTTACTTGATCCCCAACTGTTTTATTTCTATTGCGAAGAATATATGGTGGAAATGAAACATAAAAATCACCGGTTTTGGAGAGCTTCAATTGCCTTTTTCCACTGCATTGCTCGTTGCTTAGCATCCTCGAAAGACAATACTTTCTTTGGCTGTATGATCAATCGATCACAAGTTGCATAGACATACAGAGATTGAGTTAAAACTATGATAACTTGCGAAAACATAATAATAAAAATAACTCATCGACCATAATTTAGCCAATTATACTTAACTGTGCAAACCTTAAACTGTGAAGGACTTGTGACTTGAATACTAAGATCGTTAGAATTGTCGGACCATATAATGTTCCCTTTGACCACCAACTTTGAGGGGTCTACATAGATCAACTTTGGCTTATTTGTCAGGATAAGCTGAACTTTCTTGCTTGTAAGCTTCTGTATCTTTTTCACCATGGAGATCATAAGAACAGATTCACCAGGCTCCAAAAATTGTTTCCTGTTGATGAAACACGTTGACATGAAATTACTGATCCATAAATAACGAGAGATGGAAAGAGCTAATGAAAAAGAGAATTCGACGTCCAAGATAGGGTTGTCATTTCCCTCTTGACAATTCTAGTAGAGTAGTAACCTATACAATGTATGCTCGGGAAGAACACAAACAAGTTTCTATAATGTAAGCATTCATCCACATACTTGAATGCTATTAGCTTGCACCAGAAGTTGGTATATTAATTAGTGTAGCAAAGATTACTTGCACTAAAAAGTGAAGACTGCCTGTATTGAAGTGTGAAATTTAGGCATGTCATTTCCCTCTTTACGAGTCTAGAATAGCAATAACCACTCCAACATATGCTCTGAAGTAGAAACAAGCTTCTACATGAAACTTAATGAAGCTTCTATTTGAAAGCTATCAGCTTGCACTAGAAGCTGGTAATTTCTTCATGCAGAAAAGATTACTTTCCTTTTCCTTTTCCCAATTAGGAAACATAAGGAGTTTCAGAAGCTGCAGATATATGCAAGAATCTGGCATCCAAGTAGAACACGACACTTTTTCACATGTTAAACAACAATTACCAAAGTGCAGAGACTACCAATTCCAGGACAATATTCAAAGAAAACACTAAATTTAAATAAGGAAAATGGCATGACTGAGTAGGATTAGCTAGATCTCTTTCCACTACATAAGATTTATAGCTCCCACAACAAGCAACAGGACCATTTTGACATAACAAAGCTGCCCCTTTTTAAAAGTTATACCAAGAGAATGTAGCTAATATCCAGAAAAGTTAAACCTACCATTTTGAATCAAAAGAGTCAATTGAAGCAAGCCTGGTAATGCTACCAGCTTCAGAAGAGGATGTTGTACCACCATTTCCATCATTAGTTCTAGCTGATCCATCCCCAATATGTGATGGATTCCATGAAGAATCTTGATCTTCACCGCTGCTACGAGTAGAGTGGGCCTGAAGATTTGGGATAGCCTGTTAATACTTCTATGAACGGTTATCGCTTTGAGCAGAACGAAATAACGCTTCAGAGATAAATATGAAAGGAAATGGCATACTTTTGGCTCTGCAGCAAGACATGGAGGAGTTTGAGACCTTAAACTATCCCAATCAACCTCCCTAAAGAAAGGATGGTTCTTCAGTGAAGCGTACCCATCAGGTCCAGCGCCCGGTCTTCGGCTGGGATCAATATCCTGAGTCGTTACATCAAAAAAGTATATGAACCAAACACTTACTTAAGCTCATCGATATGTCCGAGCCAGGAATTAAATCTCATAATCATACTTTATTATAACCATGAAGATCAAAAGTTGAACATGAAAGACTAAAATGACCCTATAATATCATTGGACTTTTATGCCCTTAAAAGTTACATTAATAATACTTTCAATATTAATAAACAAAATATGAAAGCTACAAAAGCTAGTTTTGTAACGTTAAATTTTCCATGGGATTGTCAAAGAATTTATTAAGATACATTTATCTAAATTCTTCACTTTACAAAGTTAAACTCTTAACTTCTCATGCATATAATAATTTTTTAGAGCTAACATTTACAGTTCTTATATTGTATCTTCTCCTTCTAATTTTTTAGCTTTGCCGCGATTACAATCCTTTTCTTACATTATAATCAGGGATCAAAGCGTTTTATCATCCATGTACAAAACAATGTATTTTTTGTTTATTTTATACTAATTACATGGGATGCACGTGCAACACGCGTTCCCAGGACTAGTCGGAACAAAAAAGAGATAATAGTATCAATAATGATTTAACAATACCTCCTACCCTTCAGGTTCTTCCGCTCCTTCTATCCAAAGGGAAAAGGTTGGAAGGGGAAGGAGAATAGTATCAATTATGATTTAACAATACCTGTTACCCTTCAACCCCTTCCACTCCTTCTATCCAAAGGGAAAAGGTGGGAAGGGGAAGAGAGAATTTTTTGTTTACACACACAGTACGTAGTAAATTACTTTTCCTATACCACGTAGCAGTTGTTATATGTGACAAAAATTACATCCACTTTAACCAAACTTGTTAGCCAATAGATATATAACCAGTTTCTGCTATGGAGTCTGGACTTCACTCTGGAGATGTAAAATAGCTGGATGCCATTAGAAAGGCGAAAAACGACTCACAAAATTTAATGAGAACACTTCCTTCTCCTCTCAAGTCTCTGTTCCATTTCATAAGATAGAAGAGCTGAAGAGAAAAAGCAGATTATTGTTTCTGTCTTACATTGATAGTTTGCGATTAGCCCATCATATAATGAATCACTTTTGCTCCTTGTTGAGAGTTAGCCATGCTAACATCACTCAGACTCATAAAGGTTCCTCTGTTGGGCTTATTTTTTTTTAAAGTAAAAGCAAAAGGTGAAAAATTAGATTCACTATGTGATAACCCAAAAAGTCATCACTTGCTTTTAAATTGAATTGTGTATTTCCGAGGCCTTGAAAACCTCATTTAGCATCACCTCGATTTGCATGTGCAGTCCGGGCGCGTAGCCGAAAAGCTTAAATGTGAAAAATGACAAATTGTGACTGTAAAATGAATAAATTTAACTTCGGTCAACGTTGGGTCCGGTGATTTGACGGTCCCGGAGGGTTCGTAGGAAAATATGGGACTTGGGCATGTGCCAGGAATCAGATTCCGAGGTCCCAAGCCCGAGAAATGAATTTTTAAAAGGAAATTATTTTCTGAAATTGTTTAAGAAAATTTGAAATGAAATCTGATTAGAACACACTAGTAGCGGGCCCGTATTTTGGTTCCGGTGCCCGGTACGGGTCTTATATATGATTTAAGACATTTCTGTAAAATTTGGTTAAAAACGGATGTCATTTGACGTGATTCGAACCTAAATTGCTAAAGTTGATGTTTTAAGAAGTTTGAGAAAATTGTTTGATTTTGAGGTTTAATTCGTTGATAATGATGTTATTTTGGCGATTTGATCGCACGGATAAGTTCCTATGATATTGTTGAGTTAGTACGTGTGTTTGGTTAGGAGCCCCGAGGGCTCGGGTGTGTTTCAAATGAGTTTCAGAAAATTTTGAACTTGAGAAAAAACTACAGATTTATGTTGTTCAGTGCCCAGGGATTTTACCTTTCGCGTTCACGTGGACCCACAGCGAATGCGCAAGGCCAAGATTCCAGGTGCCCAATTTCTTCTTCGCGAACGCGAAGCCATGAATGCGAAGTTGAGAGGGGAGACCCTTGACGAACGCGTCCCTGTACTCGCAAACGCGTAAGGTCCTGGAGAGGGGTCACCAAATTTATTCATCGCGAACCCGACCCATTGGAGGCGAACACGAGGGCTCGAGGGGATCTTTCTCTGCGAAGGCTATCCAGCCAACACAAAGGGTCTGTTGCGAACACGAAGAGCGTTTACGGGATTTTATAAAAAATTTACAAACCTCTTCTTCCCCAAAGCTCTTACGCGATTTTTGAAGCATAACTTCGTGGGTAAGTAATATTTTAACTTGTTTTGTTTCACTTTCATTCAACATTCGTTAGATTTCTAGGCCTAAAACATGTGATTAAGGGTAGAAAATTAGGGATTTGGGTAGAGTTAGGGCTTTTTGATTATTTATGATCTAGACCTCGTTTTGGGATCGGATTTGAAAACAAATTATATATTCGGGCTCGTGGATGAATGGGTGATCGGATTTTGGTTCGAACCTTGTGTTTTGACCAAGCGGGCCCAGGTCGATTTTTGAATTTTTGGGAAGAATGATTAGAAAGCTATAATTAGGCATTGGAATTGAATTGTTTAGCATTTATTGATGTTATGAAGTCGATTATGAATAGATACAATTGATTTGGAGCTGAATTCGTACCCAAAATATTTGTTTGGTCTAACCTTAGCTTGAGAGATTAGGAGTTGAGTCTTATTTGCTATGTGGTACTTGTTGAGTACGACGTACATGCATGATGACGAGTATCTATACGTTGGTGTCAAGCATGACCGTGAGTCTTATATTGTGATTTTCACGATTTCGTTGTATTATTCATGCCTTGGTGAAGATTTCTAAATGTTGTATAAGGTTTGTGGAAAAAATTGTGAGCTATGAACATTGAGAAGTGTTGGCTCAAGTTGTATAACGAATTGTGAAAAAATTGAACTTTTAGAGCATTGGCTCGAGCTGTGAAGACATAAGTGATAATTGAACCTCTACAGCATTGGCTCGAGTAGTGAAGTGAATTGTAAAGTAAAAGTGAGAAAGAGAAGAAATCATTATGTTGACACCCTTCCCGGGCTATAGTTGATTTATTTGTTATCTCCCTTGCCGGGATGTGGACATTATTGATGTTATTCCATTGCCGGGATTTAATTGTTGACTTGTTGCTCCCTTGCCGGGCTTACTATTGCAAATTTCCTTTATTTTCCTTGCCCTATTGTTTGTGATTGTTGTTTGGGTGAAGAAGAGAGTTAAAGCACGAAGGGTGATGTTGTGCATTGTTTGTTTTGTGACGAAAGAGTGTAAAGAAGGGTGATGACGTGCCGCACGATGTACCATTCTATGCCTATTATATTGATTTCATGGTTAGGATGAGAGTAAAAGCACGAAGGGTGATGCCGTGCAATTTATACTGATTCTTATGGTGAGGACGAGAGTCAAAGCACGAAGGGTGATGTCGTGTACTTGTCTTTGGTTTTCCTGATTTTTGCTGATAATTGAGTTATGTTGTCCTTTACGTATAATTTGATTTATTTCGATGTTATAGATTCCCTTACCCTATTTGCCTTGTGATTGTTGTTTGGGTGAGGAAGAGCATAAAGCATGAAGGGTAATGCCATGTATCGTTTTGGTGAGATAGTGCTAACGCACGAAGGGTGATGCTGTGTATTGTTTTGGTGAGATAGTGTTAAAGCACGAAGGATGATACCGTGCACTTGTCCTTGAATTCCAAATTTTTATTGATAATTGTTTTATGGTTTCTCTACACTAAATTGCTGATTTCCTGTTGATACTTGTTGTACCCCGCAACATGATTTCCCCTTCCTATTTTCAATTGAACTGTGGTGATCCTCATATTTAATTGTTGCTCTTCTGTTACTATTCAATGTTGCCCCGCAACATGCATTTCCCCCTTCCATACTTGACTGTATATGACTGTCTCTTTCTGCACTTCTTTTCTGCTGTATATAGTTAAATTGCACATGTTTAATTAGTAGTCTGGTCCTAGCCTCGTCACTACTTCGCCGGGGTTAGGCTAGGCACTTACCAGCACATGGAATTGGTTGTGTAATACTACACTCTGCACTATGTGCAGATCCCGAAGCAGCTTTGGACCGTAGTAGAGGCTACCTTCAGTCCACCCAGAGACCAAGGTAGACCTGTAAGTGTCCGCAGGCCATGGCGTCTCCCTCTATTTCTATTTCCTGTTTCATTTTTCCTTTATTCAGAAACAGTGTACTGAAACAGTGTACTGTTATTTCTTCAGACCTTGTATGTAGTAATCTTAGATAGTCTGTGACACTGTGACACCAAGTTTTGGGTGCTTAAGGTTTTAAGAGTTGTAATAGATGCAGATTTTGAATATTTAATTTTTATCTTCCGCTTAATTATTTAAAGTTCCGTTGTTTCATGTTATCGCTTTATCTTTGTTAAAAAGAAATATTTGAATAATAAAGTAAGTAGCTAAGGGATTGGCTTGCCTAGCTCACATTAATAGGCGCACATCACGACTCCCGAGGGTGGGAAATCTGGGTCGTGACACATTGTCACATGGTGTAGTTGGGCGGAGATGATTTTAGGGAAAAATAAAAGGTCATGGAAAAGGAGTAGGATTGTTGCAGTTGGGCTTGCATTACAAGACCAAGTATCTTGGTACAAGATATTTGAACAAATTGCTTTTTGCTATACCTAATAGATAATTGAATGCAACACATAGACATGGGCATAAACACTTTAAGTTTTTTTTTTTTGGTAATAAACACCAGAAAAAACTAAGAGCATCTAGATTCTGAACCACCTTCTTGGAAGATTTCTCAGAATATTAAGATCTCAGAAAGACAAACCAAACCAATCATTTAGGGGAATCTAATAACAAAGCATATGTATCAAAACTACGTAGTTCCTAGCTTTCCTAGAACCTGCACAATTGCTAATTTTCTCCGTAAGTTCTTTTTGAATTTGTGTAACTATGAACTAACTATTTTCAGCTTGTTAGAAACCAAAGAAGCTATATATTTCATATCTAGAACCTGCACAATTGCTAATTTTCTCCGTAAGTTCTTTTTGAATTTGTGTAACTATGAACTAACTATTTTCAGCTTGTTAGAAACCAAAGAAGCTATATATTTCATATGTAGAAGAGAAGATTACAAGGCCTATTTATGATACTAGTTCACCTAATATATTAGTTTCCATACACCTAATTACACCTACTATACAACTCATATACATGTGCTAGCTATGATGTAGTGTATACATGTGCTAGACAACTTTTATTACACCTACTATACAACTCTTACACATGTGCTAGACAACTTGTATCTCAACACTCCCCCTCAAGTTGGAGCATATATATTGATCATGCCCAACTTGTTACAGATATATTCAACTCGAGCTCCATTCAAAGCTTTTGTGAAAATGTCTCCCAATTGATCTCCAGTTCTAACATGACTTGTAGATATGAGCTTTTGTTGAATCTTTTCACGAACAAAGTGACAATCTATTTCAATGTGCTTAGTTCTTTCGTGAAATACATGATTATAGGAGATATGAAGAGCAGCTTGATTATCACACCACAACTTTGCTGGCAATGCAGTTTGGAAGCCAACTTCACTAAATAGTTGACATACCCATACAACCTTACACACAGATTGTGTCATAGCTCTGTATTCTACTTCTACACTAGATCGAGATACGACATTTTGTTTCTTGCTCTTCCACGAAATCAAGTTTCCACCAACAAAAATGCAATATCCTGTCATGGATCTCCTATCGGCTTTTGACCCTGCCCAATCTGCATCTGTGAAACACTCAATGTTAGTGGTGTTCATTATTCTTATGTACTAGACCCCGTCCTGGAGATCCCTTTAGATAACAAAGAATCTGCTCCAGAGCCGCCCAATACTTAACTTTTGGGGAAGACATAAACTGACTCACAATGCTGACAGAGTATGCGATATCGGGACGAGTTACTGTAAGATAGTTCAGTTTTCCAACCAATCTCCTATATTTCTCTGGATCTTCGAATAACTCACCGTCTTCTTTCACGAGTTGTGTGTTAGGAACCATTGGCCAGCTGCATGGTTTAGATCTCAACTTTCCAGTTTCAGCTAACAAGTCAAGAGTATATTTCAGAAGATGCCTTTCTTGCTCCGAGTAACTTCAACTCCCAAAATATATTTTAGCTGCCCTAAATCTTTCGTCTGAAATTGAGTGTGAAGGAAAAACTTTAGAGTTGAACAATATCACTTCTAGTAATAACGATGTCATCAACATATACTACCAATAAAAGAATACCATCATCAGACTTTTTATAGAACACCGTATGATCGCAATTGCTTTTCTTCATCCCAAATTCTAGAACAGCCTCACTAAATCTGTCAAACCAAGCACGGGGACTCTGTTTCAGCCCATAAAGAGATTTTCGAAGACGACATACCTTTCCACACTCCCCCTGAGCAACAAACCCAAGTGGTTGCTCCATATATACTTCTTACTGAAGATCTCCATGTAGAAAAGCATTCTTTATATCAAGTTGCATCGAGGCCAATCATAAGTAGCTGCCATGGAAATGAATAATCGAACATAAGCTAACTTGGCAACCGGGGAAAAAGTGTCCAAATAGTCGACTCCATAGGTATGTGCATACTGTTTTGCAACAAGGCGTGCCTTAAGGCGAGCTACTGTCCCATCGGAGTTAAACTTAACAACAAATACCCACTTGCACCCAATAGCCTTTTTGTTAGTGGGCAGATCGGCCAACTCCCAAGTACCATTCTCATCTAAAGCCATTATCTCTTCTATCATTGCATCATGCCAACCTGGGGTGGGACAATGTTTCACGAACAGTTTTAGGTATTCTAGCAGAATCTAATGATGCAATAAACGAGCTAGAAGAAGTAGACAAATGGTCATAAGACACAAAAGAAGAAATAGGATAAGTACATTGCCTTGTACCTTTGCGAACGACAATAGGAAGATCCAAACTAGGATCTGAAACACAGGAGGTTACCGACGAAGCAGAAGTAGGTAAAGGATCGGGTTCTGAGGTTTGTTGTCGCCTGGTATACACACGAAGAACAGGTGGCTGCTCAGATGGTGGATCCAGGGAAACGGGTGACTAAGGAAGAGGTGTTGGAGAACTAACTGGATGTGTGACAGTGTAGACCAAAGTATCATCTTCTTCCTCAGGACTGTTATAAACATATGAAGAAAAGAACGGATAATTTTCATGGAATGTGACATCGGCAGACATTAAGTACCTTTTGAGATCTGGAGAATAACACCGATAACCTTTCTGAAGACATGAGTACCCTAAGAACACACACTTAAGGGCCTTTGGATCTAATTTAGTTACCGGTGGACGAACATCACGAACAAAACAAGTACAACCAAATATTTTGGGTTCAATAGGAAATAATGGCTTAGAGGAAAAAAGAATATTATAAGGAATATTACCATGAAGTACAGAAGATGTCATACGATTTATTAAAAAACAAGTTGTAGAGACGGCATCAGCCCAAAACCATCTTGGCACTTTCATTTGAAAAGGGAGTGCTCGGCCTACTTCAAGAAGATGTCTATTTTTTCGTTCCACAACCCCATTTTGAGAAGGGGTGTCAATACAAGAAGATTGATGTAGAACGCCATTTGTAGCCATATAATCTTTAAAAACATCCGAAAAATATTCTTTTGCATTGTCACTCCTTAAATTACGAACGGAAACATTAAAAGGAGTTTTTATTTCAGCATAAAAAATTGAAAACAACTCCGAACGATTTTTCATTAAATATAACCAAGTACCACGAGAATGATCATCCACAAAGGTAACAAAATATCTAAAACCAGTTTTAGAGATAATAGGACATGGACCCCAAACATCAGTGTGAACTAACTCAAAAGGTAAGTCGACCCGTTTATTGACTCTAGAAACTTTAGGAAGGCAATGATGTTTAGCAAACTGACATGACTCACAATTTAAAGAGGAAATACTCTGAAACTGAGGATATAACTTCTTCAAACTAGACAAGGATGGATGACCCAATCGACAATGTACATCAAAGGGAGACAACACAGTTGAACAAGAAATGGATTTCAGCACCTGTGATTCAAGAACATAGCGACCCCAGACTCAGAACCTTTACCAATAATCTGCTTCGTCGAAAGATCCTGAAAAAGACAATAATTGGAAAAAAATGAGACACAACAATTTAGAGTACGAGTAAGTGTACTGACAGATATTAGATTGAAATAACAATCAAGCAAATTTAAGACGGAACTAAGGGAAAGAGAAGATGTTGGGTTAACTGTGCCAGACCCTAAAACATATGAGGTAGACCCATCGGCTAAAGTAACTGTGGAACATTGGGTATGTGACTGAAAAGTGGAAAAGAGTTTAGAGTTACCTGTCATATGATCTGTGGCACCAGAATCAATGACCCATTTGGATGACGAAGAGAGGAGACACTTAGTGGTTTTACCTGACTCGGGGATAGTATTGATAGCAGGAGATGATGACTGAGATGGTGAAATAGTCTCGGAAGTGGCGATGTTGGCATACTGAGATCTTTTGTTCTTATTCTGAAGCTTCACACAATAACGTATGGTATGACCGAGCTCATGACAATAAAAACATTCAACTTCCCCTTGCTTTAGGTCTCGAGTATCGCTACTCCGATTGCGATGACTATGACTCCTATTCTTTTGGACGCGGCTAAGCAGAGCACCACAATCGATCGTGGTTGTCGGACCTGGATGAGACTTTTTAGTACGCAACACTCTTGTAAAGGCCTCTTTCAAGGAAGAGATAGTAGTCCCAGATAAAATCTGCAATTTGGCCCCTTCAAATTCGGGAGAAAGGCCAGAAAGCAAACTCATGACGGCCAGTTGTTCACGCTGAGCCTGTTGTACCTTCACATCTGGACTAAACGGCAGTATAACATTAAGCTCATCATACACCTTCTTAAACTCTGCGAAGTAAGTGTGAGAGAGCCATCTTGCATTGATGGATGATAAAATGTCGGGCACACATCATACATGCGAGACAAGTTTCCTCTGCCAGAGTACAAAAAATCTAAATAATCTATTAGATCTTTCACATAATCACAATGAGAAACTAGATCATTTACCTCACCATGCATCGAATTCTTGATTTGGGGAAACAATTTTGCATCCTCCTTTAACCAGACTGATTTAGTCTCATCCTTGGGTGGATTATCAACCAAGTGGTTCTCTTTGTCGATGCTCCGTAAATAGAGACGGATTGTCTTACTCCAATCCATGTAATTGGAACCCATGAAATTATTCTCCGTAATTTTGGACATAACCGGAATGACATCAACAATAGGTTTCGTTTCAATCATCTTGCACCCGAATAATAGCAGAATCAAATAGTAGTGAACAGTGCAATGAGCAGTGCAGTGAACAGTGATCTGGGAAAATGAAAGTTGTCAGGTAAAAAAATTCTGACAGTACCACTTTGGTCGGAATAGTAAGTAGAAAAATCTGTAAAGAAGCGGCCGGGGAAAAAAATGGCCGAAAATAGTGAAATAGAATCAAAACAGCGAAAGACTATTCTGAACAAAAATAATTCGAACGGGAAAAAAAATTCCCAGCAACAAACTGATGAAAAAACTTCAATGCTCTGATACGATGTTAGAAACCAAAGAAGATCTATATTTCATATCTAGAAGAGAAGATTACAAGGCCTATTTATAATATTAGTTCACCTAATATGTTAGTTGACATACACCTAATTACACCTACTATACAACTCATATACATGTGCTAGCTATGATGTAGTACATGTGTATACATGTGCTAGACAACTTGTATTACACCTACTATACAACTCATATACATGTGCTAGCTATGATGTGTATACATGTGCTAGACAACTTGTATCTCAACACAGCTATTTGCCTAAATATTCTTCAATTTCAAGCTTGCATGGAGAGTTTGAAGTATATTGGAGAAACAAGATGTCTTCAACTTTTAAATAAATATATATATATGGACATCATCAAATTGATTGTTGGTGTACAAGCATTGCAATTGATGCAGTCCCAAGAAGAGCGCTGATCTCCATGCTTAATTCAAAGCTAGACATGGACTTGCTAAGTTTCGTGAAGTTCTAACACCAATAACTTCATATCGTCAGTTGAAGTTTCATAGTCAATATAGAAAGATTACATGGAGAAGGCATGGTAGAAAGTCGAAACTTAAAAAGTGGGATTTAGTACAACCACATGCTAAGTTTTTTTACAACGTGAAGAAGCTTTATGATAAGCTAGCAAGATGTAATTTGAAACCTAGTGAGCATTGGGTACCTATTCTTTACTAAAGCAATTTGAAGAAGAAGTTTGTTTCACATGAGTAAACTAACAATGCCTACGGAAGGGAAGCTCGAGGGAGAGAATCAGCAGATATTATACTTTCTACTTCATTCTGGAACAATGTGGTTCATGCATTGAAGATTGGTGGTCCTTTAGTTAAAGTGCTTCATTTGGTTGATGGAGAGCAAAGACAACCAATGGGCTACCTTTACGAAGCAATAGATAGCATGAAGGAGGCTATTCAAGATCGTTTAATGATCACATAAAATACAAGAGTTGAGATCATAGATAAAAGGTGGGACGGTCAGATTCATCGCTCTTTGCATGCAGCTGGACTTGTTTTGAACCCAGAACTGTTTTATGACAATGAAGAGAGGATTCTAGGAGATGCAGAATTGTGGAAGGGATACAATTGAATGTATTGAGAAGTTGATACCTGATTTATCAGTGCAAGATAAAATAAAGGAGCAAGTTAGTGCTTATAGGAACGATGAGCAACTTTTTGGAAAAATGTGGCGATTAGACAAAGAAAGATGAATTCACCAGTTGAGTGAGTGCTTATATGTTGCTTTATAGTTAATAAGTTATTGCTTTATCAATATTATGTTTGAATACTTGTTCTACTTCAACAGTTGAATGGTGGAAGAAATATGGCCATTCCACTCCAGAATTACAAAAGTTTACCATCAAGGTTCTAAGTCTAACATGTAGCTCATTCAGGTGTGAAAGGGATTGGAGCGTGTTTGAACATGTAAGAACTAAGAAGAAAGATTTAGTACATTGAGTTAATTAAAATATATCTCAATTGTCCTGATCTTCATAATTACTTATTATTTGCAAATTCATACCTAAAAGAGGAAAAGACTAACCTTGAAGCGTCTGAATGATCTAGTCTTCATTAAGTACAATAAAATATTGAGGCGTCGTTAGAACGTTCGCAATGTAATTGATCCAATAGTTTGGACAACATCGATGATGCTAATGAATGGCTAACTGGAGTCCCGGAAGATCATGCAGATGAAGAAGTATTTGAGGAAACTTTTGATTTCACTTAGGGTGATGTTGCGGAGGCGCGTGGAATTGGGGAGAGGATTTATGGTTTGAGGGGAAGTACGTACCTCAACTTCAAGTTCACAGAGGAAGGGAAAAGAAGCAGCTACTTTGTCCCTAGTTGATGAAGAAGAAGTTGAAGAAGAAGTTGAAGAAGATGACGAGCAATATAATAATGATACTGGAATACAAGAATTTAACAATCTTGTAGAAGAATAGGATGCTCATTTTGTGAATTAATTGATGCTACTCTTTAGTTTTTACAATTGACATTGAAGTATTGAACATTTTTTACAGTTACATGTATTGGCTATACAGTATTTATTTTAATTATTTTTAATATTCCGCTTCACTTCAAAAAAGCGAGCGCTTCGCTTCTCGCTTTTTCCTTGCTTCACAACACTGGTTAGACTCAAGGACGAGTCTTTTTCAACCACTGGAGAATGATGCAAGATCAAGAAAGCTAAAAATCCAAGAAATTCAAGAAGTCAAGAATTCATTCAAGATTAGGATTTCTTTTCCTTAAAGATTAGGATTTCGTATTCTTGCTTTCTAGTAATTTAATTCTTGTTTTCATAGGATTGTATTTGTAGTTCCAGTCAAACTAGGATAGTTAATATTTCGCTCCTACACGAATTCTTTTTCCTATTTTAGTTATTTTAGTTAGGATAGATTTTCTAAGCCTTATTTTTCTAGTTTAATTAGGATTAATTTTTTTTTAGCCTTATAAATTTTACTCGTTGTAAGGCCTATTTAAACGACTCAATATACCGAAAATAAGGGGGGGGGGGGGGGGGGGGCGAGGGGTGATTAGTTTCTTTGAGCATTAGGTTCATAAACGTGATTGACTCTTTTATTTCATTGTTCTTCCTTTATTCAATGCATTTGCAACCTTGCGGGATTGAAGAACAAGTCGGTAAGGTTCTTTTCATCTTACATTCTTCTCACGTGAGTTTGAAGAATGCTTTCGCCAGTTTTGTGAAAAACTATAGTGGGGCGGTTTTTTTTCTCTCTTCTTTGTACTTGAGAGGTGCAAACCCTTGAAAGTACATTAGTCGTATGTCTTTCTTGGATTAGTCCCAATTCAGCTGACAGAAAAAAGAGGTTGACAATAAGAGGAATTCCAGCACAACCAAATAGATGCCGATGCTCAAAATGGTTACTCATTCTTGAACTCATACAGAAATTGCAACTAAAGTAGATGTTGATGATCACAATGGTTGAACTAATCACCACGCAGTATTTCCCATCTCCACACATGGTAATTGGTATGGAGGATCTTGTCCTGAAAATGCACTTTGTAGGTTGTGAGAGAGCAGGGACCTTATAATATGCCCAAGACCTCATCTTTGGTCGATGCAGAACTACATTCTACCGCGAAACCTATTAGGAGAGGAGTTTGAGAAGAGGCACATGACCAGTTGCTCCCATACGACGATGCCATCTATGTGCAGAAAACCTAGTATTTGGTTGATGTGGGACAAAGTCTCGTGGCACCCAACAGTAGAGATGAGACTTTGTTTATCGCTAACAGATATAATTATCTAGAGACTAGGTTAAACTGATGGAGCAAATCAGAAGCAAAAACTCAGATAAATTGTTAAGATATTCACCAATAGAAATTTATGGGTGAGACAAACTCAAGTTGAGATTCATATGAGAAAAAAAAAGTGGGGAGGAAAGGAGAAGAGGAATCACAGGGAAATGTAAGTAAGATTAAACAGGAAAAAAAGCTTACCAGTAACCTATCAATGAGATCTCTGGCTTCATCCGAAAAATGATTTGGGAACCTGATATCTCTTGCAATGATTCTTTGAAAGATGAGCCATTCGCTGGCATCTTTAAACGGAGAAGTTCCTGAAAGCATTTGATACAAGGTGCAGCCAAGTGCCCAGAGATCATTTCTGGTATATCATGTCCAAACGGAATAATTATGCTTCCAGTTAAATATGCATAATTCAGACAACATCAATGAACAAGTTAGAAACAAATAGCAATTATATTTGGGATCAAGGCACAGTTGGTTGATATAGTTTCCGGAGATTTAGGTTCCTTTTTCAGAACTCAATATTATGCCCTTTGTATGTGGATTACCGTACAACCTACTATTAATACAAACCGAAGAAGCAAAAGATTTGTCTTTACCAAGGATAAAGTCCATACCCAAAAGTTGCAGGAGAAGAATTTAAAACTTCAGGAGGCACGTATGCAGCTGTCCCCACAAAAGTACAAGCCTTGTCATCTAAAGAAAATAAAGACCAGTGATTCAATAATGGCAATGGCATCAAAACATCTATTTTGTGCTTATGTGATTCTAATGATTTCCACGGAAGTGAACTTACAGCAAGCAAGATATACCTGATGCTGCATTTGGAAGGACTGTTATTCTGCTATCTTGCATGGGCTTTACACTGCCAAAGTCGGCAACTTTAATATGTCCATCTGCAGTAAGTAGCAGGTTCTCGGGCTGCCACAAACAAAAAAATCAAAATTGTCCTAGCATATTCTGTTGACACAATAGACCACATAATAAAAGTACCTTAATATCTCGATGAATCAATCCCATGCTGTGTATATATTCAAGCGCATCTGCTACTTCAGCTGCATAAAAACGAGCCTCCTCCTCAGAAAAACGGCCTTTCTGTATGCAACAAAGTAAAAGTTCAATAGGATATGGTTTAAGTGCTTTACAAGTCAAAAAGCAATGGATGCAAATTGTGGAATTGTTCACACGCTTCAGAAATGGGAAATCCTTCACTGGCAATGACATCAGAATAGCTAGATAGGATATTCATAAGATGATTGGTCTTTCTGGAAGGTAACATCAGACTATTTCAGAATCAGGAAGTCAATCACAATGCAAACTTCAATAAGAAAATACGCTTTCGCCAGAAGTCGTAATACTACGTAAGAGTTTCACTAGTGAGAAGATTATATTTTACTTTTGTGTTGTGACTTCTGATTTACCTTTTTTTATCGGAAAAATTCTTCATTTACTCACCCGGGTAATTTGATCAAAAAGCTCCCCACCTTCGCAGGACTCCAGGCCCATGTCTTCCCAATAGGGTTACATGAAATTAGAAGGAGAAAAATCAATATTCAACAAGAAATGCCAGATATAAAGAGTGGAAAAAGATCCTTAAAAAGAATGTGTAAAATACTAATATATCAACAAATGTGTAGAATACTTACATAGTGAAAAAGTGTCTTGGAAGGTGAAAAATAGTCGTACAATGCCAGGATGATCCAGTTGATCAAGCACAATTCTCTCTAATTTCACATAAGCGGTCTTATTTTCTTTAGTGATGAACTTTTTGTCCATGATCTTCAAGGCATAAACATTCCCTGTATCTTTCTTTTTTGCTCTAACAACCTAGTAGTTTCCACAATTTGCATCCAAAGCATCAATTAACATTCATGATTTACCCCGAGAAAAAACAAGAGGAGTGAAGGGAGAAGGGCCACACATGAGAAGAATTTCGTTAGTTACCAATACAGGCTAATAAGACGACCCCTCAACTGGAAATGTGCTTTGGTAACCCCTAAAGGGAGCTCTGCTTTAGGATTGTGATCAACAATTAATGCTACCAAGCATCGGGTTTTATTCTGATACTAGATAATTCAAAACCACATTCCAACGATGAACTCACTAAAAAGATTTTCTCTCTGGTCTAAAAGACTACTTGTGCAATATTTTAATTTTTTCTCTTTTTTCCTTTTGTCCGGAGCATTTGGCAGATAATTCATTACAGAACACTGCATATTGCTGGTTGCAACTGTAAACAATCAACAAGTTAATCATGGAGCAAAGTACCAGAAAATGAATAAAGACATCTGGAAGATGAATAAAAGTGACACCTGGGATGAAAATCAATAGTCAACCCATTATATCCAAAAATAAGGTGATGTTCCTTCCAAATTTCCCTTCCGAGTAAGCTAATGATACAACAAATTGAAGCTTCAAAAAGAAAATTCTTGGTACTAATACCAAACCACTCTCTGCACCCCTCACAAAAAGGAGCCAGTTGACATGGAAGGTAAAAGAGACGAAGAATGTTAACTAACATATCACTAAGCCAAAACGAGCAGGAATATAAAGCAAAATAATAAAAGCGAGAAAACATAAACATAAACTAAGCACAAAAAAAAAAAAATGGAAGAAGAATCTCAAACTAGACTGCTTCCAAATACCAAACAAAGAGAGGAACAGAGTAAAAAGGATTAAAAATCTGACCTTGGAATAAGAACCAACTCCATAGATCTTTCCCAATTCAAAATCTTGGATTGTGAAATTCACCTGAGGTGCTCTAAATGCGAAGCTCTTAGACCTTTGAGCATTTGGTGAATTGTTCTGAATCCTAAGCTTTGAATTTAATTCTTGCTCCATCATCAGCTGCTCCTCCTCCCCACCAACGCCAACATTTCAACCTAAACTAAACATATATGTTTTTATCCGTGATTTATATATGAAACACTATTACCTTCCTTTTTTTTTCTCCCCCTAGAAAATCAGGGGTTTCAGCCCCTGCAAACGTCGCCCCAAGATATATAATCCTCTTTCTTTTTCCTTTTTCTTTGAGAGACCAACCTGGTAAAGCCAATCTATATGCCACAAAGAAACAAACGCAAATGAGTCCTTTTACATACATGCTTGAATGGAAAAAATGAAAAGACACACACACACACACACACACAATATATATATATATATATATATATATATATATATATGGGGATTAAAGGTATGAACTTTAAATTAATCTCTCTCTTTTTTAACTCAAAACCCTAAAAAGCTAAGCTGAGACAAATCAGAAAGACTTCAGGTATGAATGGCATGGATGAAGAGTTGTAAGCTGGATGAAATTATGGGGATTGAAGAACACATTGAATTGAATGATGGGTACCTTTTCATTTCATTGCATTTGCATTATCCGATCAATTACCCTGAAGATCAATTCTTTTTCTTCTTTCTTTAAACTGATGAACAATTTTATTAGCCTCGAAATTGTGTGAATAATAATGGCATAAAATGTATAGGGCCTGAAAAGTAGGAAAAGCTGAGAAGGACATGCTGCCTATGATTGGAGAGCCCTTCAAAAATGGCTTCAGTTACATTGCATGCTCCCATGGCTTTTGGTTGTGAGTTGTGATTCAGAATATCGGGTGTTTCATTTGGTATTCCAATTTAGGTTCCATCTTTTTGTTTGAAGACTTTAATCCATTTGCCAAATTTGGTAATGGTACAAATTCCCTTATTTCGAAATAATCATGACTCACATAAAGTAAGACAATATGTTAGTGGGGTCAAAAGGGCCGTGTGTATCTATACCCAATTTTGGGTCATAAAATTAAACTTATACCCACTTTGAACAAAAATTTACAAGCCTACCACTTTCAACTTCATACTCATGGGGTCTGAAGTTGAATTTATTTCTTTTTTGTCTAAGTGCAATGCACTTAAGATCAATTAAGTCTAAAGTTTTATACTTAAAATGTGCTTAAGGTCAAATAGATCTGAAGTATAATAAATATTTTCATGCACTTAGGCCAACTAAGTCTGTATTGAAAAAATTACATTTCATGTGCACTTAAGATCGAATAGCTCTGAAATGCAATTAATATTTTTATGCACTTAAGGTCAAATAGGCATGAAGTTAAAAAATTTCACTTCATGCACTTAAGGCCAAAAAATTTGAAGTGCAACTAATTTTTTTATGCACTTAAGGATAAATAGGTCTGAAGTACAAATTGTCCAGAAACAAAAACTTGACTTCGAATTTTTACAATTCAATACACGATTTAACACCTAAATCTACTCCAAATGAGCTCAAATTTGAAACATAGCCTCCATAAGGCTAGGTTGTTGGGCATTGAACAAATTCCAAACTTTGAACAGCTCACTTTAGATCGCACCCAAGACTTTGTTATCCCTAATACCGCCTTTAAACCCTCGTTTATTGATCTCTCATATACTCTGGGAGTGGTATTGTTTAACAATTACCTAAATATGTATTCTCTCCTGAGTAGTACATACTAAATAGGTAAAGCTAATTGGGGATCCTATCAATTGGCTACAATAAGAACGTAGTTGAACAAATAGAGATTAACTGGGCAAACTATATTAACATAACAAGAATTTCATACTTCAATGGGTTCCATCAAAATCTTAGACTAAATATTTAGCTACTCATACTAGTGTTTATCATTAACAAAAGCCAAATTCATCACAAATGGTAAAACACAAAAGGAAGAAAGGAAGAACTCAATATTGAATTATCCTCCTTGCCTCTTGCCTCTCCTTGCCTTCAACTATGCTATAAAAACCTTAATAATGTTCCTTTGGGCGAGATGGACCTTTTATTGGTTAAGTGAAATTACCCTCGAACTTCCAAGTTTACCTACGAATTCTATTTTTCCGAACTCGACTAGCGTGGTCGTGCTAATATGCGTGCTACTGATCATGCATATAGAATAACATTCTGCCTCGAACTCTTGGGCTAGCGCGGTCGTGCTAGTGGGCGCGCTAGTCTGGGTCATCATTTCAGCCCTTCTTTCTCTCTTCTTTTAACGTACTCAGCTCCAGGGTTTCCCTTGCTTCAATTTAGCTCCAAATATAGTTTTAAGTCGTCATATACGCAACTCACTCCTGCGAAACATGAAATTCACAATTAAGGCCAATTTATCATCGTTTAACTATCCTAAACAGTGAAATATAGTCAAGCTGGGGCATAGACAGTTGCCATATTACATGAATCTAGCCTATTATCAACACCCACACACTTAAATCATTGCTAGTCCTCGAGCAATCCACCACACTCTATAAAGGTTCCTTCACTAAGACGTTTCCCCTAACGTATCACACCAAGAACAAATCACCCAAATTACGTCTAGTAGTGAACAATTTTTGCCTTAAAAGTCGACTTTCACGTGTCGTGCAATATTCGTACTTACCCAAATTACTCTATATAGAAGTCAAGACTTACCTTTACTTCGTGAATCACATGCTCTCACATCACACAAGAGTGTAGTTCCACAAATAATAATATTAAGAACAAGTAAAAACTTAGATAGAAAAAATTCGTTCACTCTCAAAAAGAAAATTCACATGCGACAAAGATGCATCATAGGCTTGCCCGTAGTGTACTACTATATTAATCGAGCCCATTCAGTCTAAAATCAATTAGGACTTCACTTGGTTGTAATGTAGGCTAAGGGACTGGTAGGATATATTTGAATATAGTGACTAACCTCCCTAAGCATTTTTAATACAATCACATTAACCTTCAAAATCATACTTATGTTAACCAGACATTCCACCATATTTTTATTTATAACATCCCACTCCATTAGGTGCAATTGTATCAATTCACCACTTATCAAATATTATATTTACTCTTTTTTTCTTTTTTAAGTGGTGTTTATTCTTTTACTTTTCCAAAAACTACATTGTTCCTCTATTTCATCGGTTCCACTCAAAAACCAAATCACCACCCCACACTTTAGCTTTTACATATTTCAATACATCCAAGTACTCATGGGAGGTATAGGGGTTCAAACAGATGGCCATTCAAACAATTGGGTAAGGTTCGTCATGTAGTTGCCAAAGAAACAGGCTTATAGGCTCAACGGGGTTGACTACGATGTATTACATTTTGGTGGGTCTGCTTTATATATCTGGCATAACAAAGAAATGTCTACATTACTTCTAAGACTGAATAAAGCTACAATTTCGCTTTGCAAACACACGAGGTAAGTCTTAGGCGACATCAAATGTAAATCATAGAATATAGTACAACTCTCACACATATGGCACATGACTCACTCCAGATTGGCTTATCAAGACACTCTCGTTTGAGTATTCAAGTCAATTATAAACATACAATTTAAGACACTTTAGCAAGAATCAACTACTGAGACTAAGCATTACACTCTAGTGTCTACTGTGTTCAGGTGCATCAATTGCAAGGGTTTCTCTTTCTATTTTAGCTCGTAGTCCATCAATAATAACTAATAACTAAAAATAAAATAACAAAAACTAACTAGACCCGGTTCAAGATAAACCCTTGAAAAAGAACCGCGGCCCAAAGAAAAACCAAAGGGGAGTTACACTACCTAAAAACAAAAAAAAACTTTTTGGTATTTTCTTTAGACTTACTTCCCTGAAAAGAAAAATGTTTAAAAGATTTGTCATCAGGAAGAGCCCCCATATTCCTTTTTTTTACATCAACTTAGACCCTCAAGAACCTCGTCGAAAAAGATCCGTCGTCGGGACAAGTCAACTTACCTACCTTAAGCTTACCTAATGTAACTATTACTAAAAACACCAAAAACAATCAGGAAAAAACAAAGAAACAACAAACAGTCAAATTGTTACATATATATATATATACATACATTGAAATAACCCCCACCCCACACTTAAAAGGATGCCATGTCCCCATGGCATACAAAATAAAGAGTAGCGAGATAAAGGAACTTCCCTAAAATATCACTCTTGATCGGAGATCGCGTCTGGGTTCAAATTGCAAGCACGACCCATAGATCTCAGCCAACCCAAGATTTTCTTTTACGATTTAACCTGCTGGGTAGCTACCGCATCAACATGTGTACCCAAGTCAGTGACCAAGATACACAATCCAACCACCTCCTACTCCAAAGCTATGAATCGTGTAACCCGAGCAACTTCAAATGTTGTTGCAACTGCTGCAATTTTCTCATGGGCCTATGGATTACCCCCCATCCTCCTACTCAGCCTCCGCATCCTCAGAGTCATCAGATTCACCACTAGCATCGCCACTTGCTGCCACCGGCTCCTTACCAGTAGTGACCTTGTCAGCTCGAAATTTGTGGTCTCTTGGCACTCTCCTATCTACATCTAGATTTTCTGGCAGCCGAGCTGCCCGACAAAGTTCAGTAACCAATGAAGGGAAGAATAACCCATACTTTTTATTATACAACTTGTGAACATCTCCTCATGTATCACTTTAGCCACGTTAAAGTTGTGACCATTAATAAAGCACACAATTAGAGCTGCTCGAGGGCCATTCACCTCCGTAATGTTGGAAGACAGGATCGGACGGTTGTTGATAATATACAACCATCACTTCCCTTCAAAGGTTAGTGCCGAGGAGTAAAACTTCCAACCATACTTCGCCCAGACAATATCCTTTCTAGGTACACAGATTATTTCAAAGAAAACCTCGCCCACTATGTGTGTGATCTGTCATATCCCTTATAATAGTCATCATAAGGATCCACAGGAGGGGGCAGCTGGTACATTGTCCTTATAGCCTCACAAAGACATCCACCGCCTTTCTACGCACAGTAACTATGCCATTCACATGCTCTTTCACATTGGCGTAAAACTCTCGGACAACCTTCACATTTCCCTCACCCGGCTCGTCAATGAAGGTTTATAACTCCCGCCTTACCAGCTCAGTATACATGTGAGGGCAGCCCAGCTGGACTGATCCTATATCAATGCCTCTTTTCGGTATCGACTTTTTTGGGGCCTTATCCGTAAAACGGTCCTGAGCCTTGGCAGATACAAACCTACTACTATCAAAGGGATGAGATGGAGCTGTCCAGCGTACCCTGGAAAATTCAGCTTGACTGCTAGAAGAGGCACGTGTGGTGCAGCGTTTCCTAGATGGAGCCATGCTACCTGGACAAAGGAATAACATTAGCACAGCCCAAAAAAAAATTATGACGCAATGCGGTTACTCATACTTCACACGCATAATTGGTCATAATTACTCAATTACATTCATTGAGGCATTTACACAAACACCTTGTGGGCATTATATACTCACACACCATTTCAAACATGTTACAACACCAAAACCACTACAATTTTCCCAAAATCACATGCTAACTCAAGCTAGACTCCACCAATCTACCCCCACTGCAACATAAGCTACAAATTTCTACTAAGAAAAGAAAAGAAGAAGAAAAACACAACTACATAAACCCAAAAAAATAAAAATGAAATTCTGGAAAAACAAAAGAAAGAAAAATGGCAAAAATAAATCATACCTGTAGTGAGAGAATGTGAGGAGAAGTGAAGAAGAATAAGGGATAGCGTGGCTTGAAACTTGGGAAGGTGGGTGGGGAATTTGAAGAAGAGTGGAGTTGAAGAAGATGGAATTCGGAAGAAGCAGGAGGTTAGGGTTCTTTTGTATTGTTTGAACGTTGGGGGAATTGGGGTTGGAGGGAGTGGGGGGAGAATAGAATAAAAGAAAAGAAATTAACCTAAAAACTAACTAAAAACTATTTTTAAGTTAAAGGAAAAAAATATGTCACTTAAGTGGGACTAGCGCGGTACGAGCTCAGCCGTGCTAGTCGAGGCAGAACACTTGGCCATATGCGCGGTCAGTCGCGCTAGTGTTTTGGAGCTGAGGCAGAACACTTGCCCATATGCGCGGTGGGTAGTGCGGGCGAGCTCCTGGGCATAATGTTTTCATACTTTCACATGTTATTTTCGCTTTTGATGGACTTGTCACCTGCCCAAGCTCACCTGCATTGATTAGTACTTCCCCAAACTCAAAATTAACAACTACTACTAACATTGGGTTTCCTCCCAACCAGCCCCTTAGTTAATATCGTGGCACGATGATTACAAAAAATCAATGAGTTGCCTCCCATGCAGCACCAGATTTAACATCGCAACACGATGCAGACAAGCGCATTCAAGGCTTGCTCGACCTCTGAGGTTCAATCAGGTGGATGTCATACACTTTTTTTTGTTCATTCATGCCTACATATAGTTTCAATCACTACCCATTGGCTCTAAATGTATGAGAGTCTTTCTTTGAGGCAATCTCTACAGCCCCTGAAGGGAATACTTTGACCACTCGAAATAGGCCAGACCATCGTGACTTGAGTTTACCTTGGAATAGCCTTAAAATTGAGTTATAGAGCAATACCATGTCCCCTGGATTGAAATTTCGCTCAATAATGTTCTGGTCGTGCAACCTCTTCATTCTTTACTTGTACAACCTTGCTCTCAAAAGCCATATATCGGAACTCGTAGAGCTCATGCAATTCTGTCATTCTCACTGTGCCCTCAGCTTAATGGCTAGATTTAGCATTTTCATTGCCTACCAAGCTCTATGATCAAGTTCCACTAGCAAGTGGCAGGCCTTCCTGAACACCAACTTTTATTGTGACATATCAATTGGTGTTTTAAAAGCAGTTATGTAGGCCTATAGTGCATCATCGAGCTTTTCTCCCAATCAGTTCTTGTGGTGTTCACAGTTTTTGTCAGTACACTCTTTATATCTCTATTAGACACTTCGACATGTCCACTGGTTTGAGGATGATATGGTGTTTCCACCTTGTGGCTCACATCGTACTTTGCCAACAACTTCTCGAAAGCTCGATTGCAAAAGTGAGTGTCCCCATAACTGATAATAGCTCTCGGGGTCCCACAATGAGTGAATATATTCTTATTCAAAAACCCCACCACCACTCTTGCATCATTGGTGGGATGTCCTGCAGCTTCCACCCATTTAGACACGTAATCTACAACAAGAAGTATGTACTTATTGCCAAATGAGCCGACGAAGGGGCCCATGAAGTCAATCCCCCAAACATCAAACACTTCAACCTCTTGAATTGGGTTCATGGGCATCTCATGGCGGCAGGAAATGTTCCCGGTTCACTAACATTCATTACAGCCCTTCACCCATTGATGTGCATCCTTAAACACTGTTGGCTAGTATAACTTAGCTTCTAGCACTTTTACTGTTGGCCAGTATACTTTTATGATACACCTCTGGATCATATTGTCAACACATATTCTAAACAGATAAGGTCGGTAGTCACGGTTTTTCTTTTGTACAGAGAAGAGGTCATAGGGAACTATACCACTTGCTAGGTAATTTGTAAAGTTTGCATACCATGGCACTTCCTCAAGACTTTTGGCGAGTAGTTGCTCGTCTAGAAAGGTTTCCATAATATCTTCAATCTCGACTAAGTTTTTAGCTCCTTCAAGTCGTGATAGATGATCAACGACTTGGTTTTCTGTGCCATTACGGTCACGAATTTCAAGGTCAAACTCTTGTAATAACAGCACCCAACGAATCAGGTGTCGTTTAGACTCCTTTTTCTCAATCAAGTACCTGAGAGTTGCATGATCAGTATATACAAATACCTTAGAGCCAATCAAGTATGATCCAAACTTGTCGAATGCGAACACTACAACCAGCATCTCCTCATCAGTTATAGTGTAGTTTAGTTGCGCTCCACTCAGCATTCTAATGGCATAATAGCTTGGGTGCATTAGCTAGTCTTTCCGCTAACCCATCACTGTCCCCACTGCATAGTCACTGGCATCACACATGAGTTCGAATGGTTGCTCCCAATAGGGGTCCAATGATGGGTGCTATGACTAGCCTCTTTTTCAACTTCTCGAATGCTACCCTACAATCATCAGAAAACAAGAATGGGTGATCTTTTTTAACAACTACAGAGAGAGTTGGCAATTTTTGAGAAGTCTCTTATGAATCTACAGTAGAAATCGGCATGCCCGAGGAAGCTCGTTATTACCTTGACTGAAGTGGGAGGTGGAAGCTTTGCTATCATATTGACTTTAGCACGATCCACCTCGATTTCTTTACTTTATACCCGGTGTACCAAGACTATCTTTTGTACCATAAAATGGCACTTCTTTCAATTAAGAACCAAGTTAGTCTCAATGCATCGTTTCAACACTTGGGTCAGATTTATAAGGCACTCGTTGAACGAGTTCCCCACCACTGAGAAATTATCCATGAACACCTCCACTATGTCTTCGACCATGTCAGTGAATATGGCCATCATGCATCTCTGGAATTTGGCAGGTGCATTACATAGGCCAAAAGGGCATCCTCCGAAAAGCATAAATGCCTTATGGCATGTGAAGGAGGTCTTCTCTCTATCCTCTAGTGGAATGGAGATTTGATTGTACCCTGATTATCCATCCAAAAAACAAAAGTGAGACCTCCCTACCAGTCAGTCAAGCATCTTATCAATGAAGGGAAGTGGGAAGTGGTGTTTCCGAGTTGCCAGATTCAATTTCCTGTAGTCCATGCAAATTCTCCAACCTATGACGGTTCTTGTAAAGATCAGCACATTGTTATCATTTTTTACCACCATCATACTACCCTTCTTAGGAACATATTGTACTGGGCTAACCCACTTGCTGTCAGAGATTGGGAAAATGATTCCCGCATCCAACCACTTAATCACTTCTTTCTTCACCACTTCCTTCATGTTGGGGTTAGGCCTTTTTTTGTGCTCCCTAGAAGGTTTCTGTCCCTCTTCCAGCAAAATTTTATGTATAAAATATGCCGGGCTTATCCCCTTGATATCTGGCATGGTCCACCCAATGGTAGTTTTGCATTCCTTGAGTACCTACAAAAGTTGTTGTGCTTGCACATCTAACAAACTAGATGAGATAATAATAGGTATTATGGAGTTAGGCCCTAGAAATGCATACCCGAGATGGGCGGGCAGTGGCTTCAATTCCAGCTTTGGTGGTTCTTCTATGGATGGCTTGTTTGGAGGGGCTTCCCTATTTTCTAAGTGAAGGGTCTCAAATTCAAGAGTTATATCCCAAATCCCTCTTCCCTCTAAAGGCAACACCCATTCTACCGATTCTTCCCCATTCACCTCATCTAGATTTACCAGACATGCAACAAGAGGGTCCTCAATAGTCAACTTTTCATCATCAGCTTCTACGATAACATCCACGACATCAATAAGAGAGCAACTGGCGAATTCACTCGGTCGCCTTATAGATTTCTGCACATTGAATGTTATCTGCTCATCGTTCAATCTCATCTTGATCTTCGTAGTTTTACAATCATTGAGAGCTTTCCCCATGGCTAAGAACGGCCTTCGAAAAATTATGGGAATTTCTTCATCCACTTTTCAATCTAGAATCACAAAATCTGCATGGAACGCAAAATTCCCTACCAGAATCAACACATCATTCAAGATACCAGAGGGTCTTTTCGCGGTCCTATGAGTCAGCTGTAACAATATAGATTGGGTCTAGCTCTTCCAATCCCCAACCTCTTATAGATCGCCAGAGGGATAAGATTTATTCTAGCCCCCAAGTCACAAAGTGCTTTTCCAAAAGCAAAGTTAGCAATGGTGCAGGGAATTGTGAAACTCCCTGGGTCAGACAGCTTCTCAACAATTGGTCTAGTCACCACCGCACTGCAGGTCTAAGTAAGAGTCACCATGGCTAAGTATTAGAAATTGAATTTTCGGGACATCAAGTCCTTCATCATTTTTGCATAACCAGGCATCTCCTTCAAAGTATCAATCAATGGAATATTTACCTGAATTTGTTTCAACATCTCCAGGAATTTTTTGTATTGTTCCTCTTTTTGATACTTGGCCAACCTCTGTAGGAATGGTGCGGGGGGTCTCTTCTTCCCAATAATTTGGGTATTTTCTTTGTCAGCTTCCACCTCAACTACCGGTTCTCGGGCTGTCTCAGCTTCTCTCTCAGCCTCAATCTATGTGTTATGTTCTTCCTGGGCAGGCTGTATTGTAACCTGTATTGGACCAAGTTCAGATGAAGTTTTTAAGATTGACAATGAACTCAGTCATGGACCAGGTCCATCATGTGAGACACAATGTTTATCTGCTTATACATGTGAGATGCACGTAAAGAAGATAGGTCTCAAGGATCAAACAGCAATAACTTCTGAACTGATTGACAATATTGCATAAAGGATAAGGAGAGGAAGTATCCGTATGACAAGAGAACACAATCCTGATGAAGGATAGGGTTGGAGTTTGTATTGTTCAAGGACCAAATTCGATAAAGGATCAACAATTAAGACTTAATCAAACTCTGATTACTAACTCATTAAATAATTGTGATTGTTTTCTTTATAGGTATTTCACATACGCAGAAGTTAAACTAAATTGAGAGCAAAAGAGCAAGGCAATTTTGCAAGCAATTTATATGAGATTTAAGTGTGCACTTCTGAAGCTACTTGAACGGGATAGAAGAACCAGTTCCATTGTGTTTTTTCTTATTCTAGTCAATTATAGTACGTGATTTAAAGTTTTACCTTTCCAGCTTTCATAGAAGCAATTGTATTAGGTACTTTGAGTATTCAAGTTTAGAGTTAACTTGATAGTGTCGCAACAGTTGAGAATGTGTGCCACACTGGGATTAGAGTTAATCCTTAGGTTTACAAGAATTTTGTAAATATTGTTTTGGTTCATTAATTTTAGTGGATGTTTGGGAAATTCCTACTGAGTAGTACGTCGTAGTTTTTTTAGATTTTTTGAGCCAGGTGTTTTCCACATAAAAATATGTGTGTTCTTTATTTTCTATACTTTTAATTCCACAAAAATAGTAGTTAGAACACCTAGAAGAACCAAGTTCTTCTAGATCGAAAAATTGGGTACCATAGAAATCACCCCCCCCTCTTGTGTGGTATTGATGTTTGGAAGATCAATTGGTATCAAAGCATGTTATCCTTGAAGAGGCTAACACCTTAGGAAAAGATCAACATGAGTGCTCCACCTGGGAGCTGGGAAGGCAAATCCACTGCCAGACATCCACTGTTCAATAGATAGTACTACTCTTGGGGGAAGAATAAGATGAAGGATCACATCATAGGAGAAGACTATAAACTCTAAGACATAGTCACTGATGGTCCTTTTGCAAGTACAATGAAAACTAAGGAAGAAGTGGATGTGCCAAAGACAAGGGCTGACTGCACTAATAAAGACCTGAAAAAGTGGGAGAAAAATGCTAAAGCCAAGAAATGGCTTGTATGTGGACTAGGTCCAGATGAGTACAGTAGGATCCAAAATGTACTACTGCTAAGGAGATATGGGACACTTTGCAAGTGGTTTATGAAGGAACACCTTTAGTGAAAATATCTCAAGGAACATTGATGTATTCTAAATATGAGAACTTTACTATGAAGGATGGAGAAACTAGCCAAGAGATGTATACTAGGTTCACTACACTGACAAATGATCTTAAGTCTCTTGGAAGGATTATTCTTGAAGAAGACAAAGTTGAGAAAATCTTGACAAGAGTTCTTCCAGTTGCTTGGGAAAGCAAAATCACTGCTATTCAGGAATCCAAAAACATGTCTACTCTCAGACTGGATAAACTAATTGGAAATCTTACTGCTTATGAACTAAGAAGGCAAACCATGAAGATAGATACACCCAAGAAGGAGACCTAGCTCTCAGAATTGCACAAGGTTCAGATTTGGAAGATGATGAGATGGCTATGATCACTAGAGATTTCAAAAAGTACCTGATGAGATGAGAGGGTTCTCTAAGAGGTACAACCTTCAACAAGTCAATAGCTCATGAGAAACAGATCAATGAGGGCTGCTACAAGTATAGTAAAACTGATCACATGATCAAGAATTACCCGCAATGAACAGGTTCAACCAAAAAGGAACAAAGGTTCAATCAAGGCTATGGTTGCTGCTTGGGGAGAAACCTCAGATGAAGACTCATAAAACAAAGTTGAAGAAGAGCAAGCTCTTATGGCCATCGAAGAATCAGATGCTGAACAGCAGGTAAGTATTCTGCATCTCAAAGACAAGATTAAAATTTTGTCTAAAGAAAGGTTGGCTGAGCTACTATTAAACTTCATTGATGAGTCTGAGATAGTTAAAAATAAGAAGAAGGTTCTGTCTAGGGAGTGTGTAAAATTAAAAGCAAAATGCAAGAGTCTAGAGTCTAGAGTCTAGGGTTGATGAGAGCGATAACAAAAATGCTGAGTTGAAGAACCAGGTTCTTGAACTCGATAACAGTTTCCTAGAACTTAGATCTGAAAACTTGAAACTGAAACTAGGAACAGGAAAGAAGAAGGCTGATCACTCATATCTCACACTAGAAGAAAATATAGGAAAATTGAAAGATGAGTTGTATAAGAAATATGAATTAATCAAAGTCCTAAAATAAGATATAGGAAAAATGAAACATGAATTAGATAGAACTTGCAAGTGGAACAATGCTTTTAATACTTTCTTGGTTGCAAGAGCATCACACTAGCAATAAAAGAGGACTTGGTTATGGGACTCAAGCTCAAAAATGGGACCCTAAAAGCAAGTACCTTACACTTCCTGAGAATAAAATCTACACACACTGTGGCAAGAGTGGCCATTATAAAAATGAATGCAATGCAAAAGAAAAGGCCAGCCAAAAGAACAAAACATTTGTTCAAGAGAAACACAAGTTGCCCGATTGGGCAAGAAAGAATCTGATTTATCCTTTTGCCAATAGAAATGGATCCAAACTAGTTTGGGTTTCTAAGACTAACCCCTGATTATTTTTTGCAGGTCCAAGTAAAATGGAGAAGCCAAATATCGTATATGGACAGTGGCTGCTCAAAACATATGATTGGGAATAAGGACCAGTTCCTTTAACTTGAGGACCTAAAAGGAGGTAATGCCTCATTTGGAAATGGAAATAAATGTGAGATAATTGGGGTTCGAAAGGTAGGTAAGACAGACTCTCATTCCATTGAGAATGTCTACTTGATAGATGGCTTGAAATATAGTATAATCAGTATGTCACAGCTGTGTGACAGAGGTAACCTTGTAGCTTTCACCTCTACCAAATGCTTTGTGATTAACCTTACCACTGACAAAATTATTTTGCGGGGAAAAAGAGTTAACAATATTTACATTGTAGATTTGTCAACACTTTCAGAAAATGAACTCACTTGCTTAAGTGTGTTAGTTAATGATCCCCTTATGTGGCACAAAAGACTTGGTCATGCCAGTCTAAATCAACTAAACAAACTAGTTTCCAAGGACTTGGTGATAAGGTTACCTAACATGAAGTTCAGTGAAAACAAAGTTTGTGAGGCACGTGCAAGGGGGAAGCAGGTAAGGTCATCCTTCAAATCCAAGAAAATGTTAAGTACGTCTAATACGTTGGAACTGGTTGATATGGATCTTTGTGGTCCAATGAGAACCATGATTAGAGGTGGAAAGAAATATGTAATGGTACTTGTTGATGATTATTCTAGATTTACCTGGGTACTATTTTTGACATCTAAGATGAAGCATTTGAAATGTTTAATGCTTTTGCTAGAAAACTCAGAAACAATTAAGAAATCAACTTGCATCCATTAGGTATGATCATGGAATTGAATTTGAAAATGCAAAGTTTGTTGAATACTGTGATGAAAATGGTATATATCATAACTTCTCTCCCCTCAGCAAAATAAAGTAGTTGAAAGGAAGAACAAAACCCTTGAGGATATGGCAATGACCATGCTTCTTTCTAGTAAACTACCTCACAGATTATGGGCAAAAGCTGTAAACACTGCATGCTACATAATCAATAGATACATAATTAGACCTCTTGTAGAGAAAACTTCCTATGATTTACTTAAAGGGAGAAAACTAAACATATCACATCTTAGGGCATTTGGTTGCAAGTGCTATGTGCACAATAATGGAAAAGCCTCCCTAGGTAAGTTTGATACTTGAAGTGATAAGGGAGTATTCTTGGGATATTCTTCACATAGCAAAGCATATAAAGTGTTCAATAAAAGAACTTCATGTGTGGAAGAAAGGTGCATGTTGTATTTGATGAAACTAACATTCTCTTTGAGAGACAGGAACATGAAGATGAATCCATTGGACTGGTAAAAGAATTGACTGCATCTATAGCACAAGTCAAAGTGGAATCAAAAGAAGGAACAGGTGATGAAACATGTCCTTCAACTCACGGCAACCTGACAAGGGGAACTAATGAGGGAAAAATTGAATCAAATTCTGTAAAAGAAAATATTCACAAACATGTCCCTCAACAACAGAACAAAGGAGAAACATCTAGTAGAAACTAGTTGGTTGTGAAATCCCATAAGTATCAAAGTTCTCATCCCATTGAGAACATTATTACTGATCCAACATCTAGAGTCACAACTAGATCACAACTGAAGAATCAGTGTTCTTTTGATGCTTTCCTATCTCTTATTGAACCTAAAAATGTTGTTGAAGCTTTGTAGGATGCAGATTAGGTGAATTTTATGCAAGATGAACTCAACCAATTTGAAAGAAGTCAAGTTTGTCATCTAGTTCTAAAACCCAAGGATAGATCAATCATTGGAACAAAGTGGATCTTCAGGAACAAACTTGATGAAGATGGAACAATTACAAGAAACAAGGTAAGGCTGGTGGTTCAAGGCTACAACCAAGATGATGGCATTGACTATGATAAGACATTTGCTCCAGTTGCAAGATTAGAGGCAATAAGACTCCTCGTGGCCTTTGTAGCACGCATGGAATTCACTCTCTATCAGTTGGATGTCAAAAGTGCCTTCCTGAATGGCTACCTAAAGGAAGAAGTGTTTGAAAAACAACGCCAGGGTTTGAAAGCAAAGAATGTCCTGAGCATGACCACTAGCTAGACAAAGCTCTATATGGGCTCAAGTAGGCCACAAGATCCTGGTATGAACAACTATCTAAATTTCTACTGGAGCATGGTTACAAAAGAGGTAAAATTGACAGTAACTTGTTCTTACGGGAAAAAGGTAAAGATCTCCTTGTTGTGCAAATATATGTTGATGACATAATATTTGGGGCCACTACTGATAGGTTAAGTAAGGACTTCGCAAAACTAATGGGAAGTAAGTTTGAAATGAGCATGATGGGTGAGCTTAACTTCTTCTTAGGTTTGCAGATCAAACAAAGTCCAAATGGAACCATGATCTATCAGTAGAAGTATACAAATGAACTAATCAAAAAGTTTAAAATGGAGGATTCTAAAGAAATAGATACACCTATTTCAACTACCACTAAATTAGATGTTCATGAACCCGGTTCATCAATTGATCAAAAGTTGTATAGGGGTATGATTGGTTCACTCTCGTATCTTACTGCCAACAGACATGACATTGTTTTCAGTGTAGGTCTTTGTGCTCATTTTCAGGCAAATCCAAAAGAGTCTCACTTGACTGCTGTCAAGATGATATTGATATATGAAAGGCACAACTGATTTGTGTCTTTGGTATACCAAAGGTAGTAATTTCAATCTAGTAGGATATGATGATGCTGATTATGCAGGTTTCCTAGTGGATAGGAAGAGCACCTCAGGTATGACACACTTCCTTGGTTCATCATTATGTCATGGGCTACCAAAAAGCAAAATTCAGTAGCCCTATCTACTGATAAAGCTGAATATGTTGTTGCTGCTTCTTGTTGTGCTCAATTACTATGAATCAAACAACAGCAGGTAGATTTTGGAATTGAAGTGGGATGTATACCAATATTATATGATAACACTAGTGCTATAAGTATGACAAAGAACCCTATTCAACATAAAAGGGCCAAGCACATAGATGTTAGACACCACTTATTAAGAGATAACTATGAGAAAGGTATGATTTCAATAGAATTCTCTGCTACTGATAAACAAATAGCTGACATCTTTACTAAATCACTGAGTAGAGAAAACTTTGAGAGGAACATGTTGGAATTAGGGATGATTAAGATCACCTAAAAGGTCTAGTTCAGAATGAAAGAAAGGGGGAAAATGAAAAGAAATTGGTTAGAAATTCTGGCTTTGTGTGAATATCTAGACTAATTCTTACTCAGTCTCATTTTAATCAGTATACTCCTGTGGTATGTGTTTATATAACTCACTAATCTCTTATAACAAAATTTCTATTATGACATTTGAGGCATGTTCAAGAGAGTTCTATTTGAAGAACCTGGTTCATCAGTATACAATCAAAAAGATTAATTTTCCAATCATGAGCACAAGTTCTACTTTCACCAAAATCCCATAAATTCTATCCGTTGAGCATTGAACCAGTTTCATTTTCCAGAACTCTAAATAAAATGGGATTATTGCCTAAAATCTAGCGTCGTCTATAAATCACTAAGATACCAGAATTCTAATGTGATTAGACATCTAATTGACTCCTGCCAAAAAGCTTCTGTTACTGTAATTACTTCTAATCATCTTTAAATACTCATCACACCCTTCTCCATTATCACATAACCGTCAAAAACCCCTCTCTAGTTCTGATCATCTTCTTTCTCTCCAAAATTCATAAAATTTCTCCAGAAATAATACACCATGACAAATCCTCAAGATAATCCAGGAACTCTCTCACTAGTATCCCCTAACACGCCTTCATCTGCCCCTCATAGTGTTTCCCAAAAACCTAGGTTTCGTAGAACGAAAATGTTGGCTAGAAAATTGTGGCTTCTGGGTCTCTAAGAAAAAAGACAAATGAGAAATTGAAGGCTAGCTAGAAAAAGGAGAGTCCTGCTAAAGAATCTGACTCAAGCTCTGAGTCTAAAGCATTTATCTCTACCGGCGAAGGAGAAGAATACGGGTCTTCTGACACTGACAAAATCAATAAACCCCTGGTGAGGTAAATACTTGTTTGTTATTCTCTGACATGATAGAAAAGGTAGATAATAAGTTTGTGCTGGTTGGTTCTATAAAAGATATAAAGGGAACTGAGTCTAGTAAGAGGGGAAGTACAAAGAAAGAAAAGGTTCTTGCTATCTATGGAAGTATGGAGGAGAGTAGCATCAAGTCAGGGTGATGTGGCTCAGGGGATGCTGTTGAAGGTCTTGTTAATTTGAGCAAGCAATAGGATGAACCTGGTTCATCTGTTGAGGAAACCTAGATGACATTCTAAAAATGGATGGAGCCAGCTATGATCCAAAGAAGCGCAAAGCTTCCTCACAAATGGCCCCAACTGCTTCCAAGCCAACAAAGAAGAGCAAAGTATCATATCCTAAGTCTGCTGTTCCTTCAGTACTAAAGGGAAGAGCTACTAGATGCAAGGTCAAACAGAGTGAAGCAGAGTTGCAGAAAGCTGTGGAAGAAAGCATGAAAATGAAGAAGGAGAAGGGAAAAGCAAAAGTGGTGGAAAGTTCTAAGGCTGCAGAAGAAGAAAAGGAGGAGATGGAACTGGTCCATCAAGAAAGATAAACAAATGTGGAGGTTCCTACCCTAAAACCAAAAAGATCAAAGACTTCTTCCAAGAAGTCTTCCTCTGAACCTGTCCCTGCTGTAGCCAAAAGAACTAGATTTGCAATGAAAGGGAAAAAGGTAAAAATTACCGAAGAAGAAGAAAAATGAAGTGGAGAAGAAGAAGAGGAGGAGTCTGAGAAAGAACATGATAGATTTTCCATCTTTGGCAGAAGAAATATTTTGAAAGGAAGATTGTTGAAAGACCTGGATGAGCTAGGAATGAGAAGATTGGTGGATGCCCTAGATGCACAAGGGTGGAAGGACACGGTCCTTCAAATGGATGGGAAGCTGGGCAGGAAGGAGCTGATAGAGTTCATGGCTAATGCTACTGTGAAAAATGGGGTAGTCACCAGCCTGGTGAAAGGAGTAAAGGTGGTGTTTGATGCACCAAAATTGGTAAGGTTCTGGACGTACCCAGTGTAGGTTATGATGATTATACCATGCATAGGTGGCCTTGTCTAGATTCTCTCCCTACTGCTCTCCAAATCACAAGAAATTTTGTGATGCTGCAACTGCGAAGATGTGCTTGAAGCTAGGTTTTGCAGAAAAATGAGATGATGGCTGAGCATAAGGTGTTTTTTGAGTTTGTTAACAAATGCTTGCTGCCCAGACAAGACAGAAGGCACCCTTTAAACTACATAGACTTGGTTCTTATGAAGTGTCTTGTGAGGCAGATAAACTGGCCTACTTTTGTTGTTAAACTTATGGATAGGGTCATCAATGGCTCCAAGGCTCATGCCACTCATTATGGGTTTGTCTTGACTACTGTTCTAGAAAGGCTGAATGTACCTTTAAAGAAATGGGAGATGGCATCAAGCAAGGAACACTTTGGTGTTTGGACTCTTATGGCCTGTGACTATCCAGTGAATGCCATCCCAGTTGAACCTGGTTCATCTCTGAAGACTCCTGTGAACAGCAAGGTTAGGGCTTTGGTTCAAGAGTGTGGAACTAAGGATGCTTAGATTGCTAGGCTGTAGGCTCGTGTTGCTGAATTGGAGACTGAAAGAGATGGCCTTAGAGCTGAGCTAGCAAAGGAAAAGGAGAAGAGTGAAGGAATGCTCCAGAATATGCTCAATCTTCTCCAAACCCAGCCCTCTAGTTCCTCCAAGCCTTAGGATGTCCTGTTCTTGTCTTCTGCACCCATCTATAACCCCGCAGTGACCCAAATTTGAGACTTTTCTATTTGTTTTTTATCATGTTTGGAAGTTTTTCTTTCTTTTTGTGGTCTGTTGGTGGAAACATATCCTAATCAATGACAATTTGCTTTTTCTCTTGTTCTATGAAGATTCTGCACTTAATAGTTAGTTTTTCTTAATCGATTGCTGATAAATTGAACCATGTTTTCACTTGCAGTTGCCCCAGTAGTCATGAGTAATGATTAAAATTTGGGATTCATAATTTATGCAACTTTTGGATGATGGCAAAAGGGGGAAGAGAGATTTCTTTACTCATTATTCTGAATAATGTGATATTTATAACCTAATTAAACCTGGTCCTTGATGATAAGTTGAAATTCTAAGTTAATGTGTAGATGATTGAGCTGAGTTCCACAGGTTCTGTGATTAGTAAAAGCACAAAGTTTGTCATCACCAAAAAAGGGGAATTTGTTGGCCCAAGTTTAGATGAAGTTTTGAAGATTGACAATGAACTCAGTCGTGGACCAGGTCCATCATATGAGACACAATATTTTATCTGCTTATGCATGTGAGATGCATGTGAAGAAGATAAGTCTCAAGGATCAAGCAACAATATCTTCTGAACTGATAGAAAAGGTTGCATAAAGGATAAGGAGCGGAAGTCTCCTTATGAGAAGAGAACACAATCCGGATCAAGGATAGGGTTGGAGTTTGTATTGTTCAAAGACTCAAATTTCATAAAGGATCAACAATTGAGTCTCAATCAAACTCTGATTACTAACTCATTAGATAACTATGATTGTTCTCTTTTGCAGGTATTGCACATACGCAGAAGTTAAACTAAATTGAAAGCGGAAGAGCAAGGAAATTTTACAAGCAATTTATGTGAGATTTAAGTGTGCACTTCTGAAGCTACTTGAATGAGATAGAAGAACCAGTTCCACTGTGTTTATTCTTATTCTAGTTCAATTATAGTAGGTGGTTTAAAGTTATACGTTTACAGCTTTCATAGAAGCAATTATATTAGGTACTTTGAGTATTCAAGTTAGAGTTAACTTGAAAGTGTTGCAATAGTTGAGGATGTGTGTGACACTGGGATTAGAGTTAATCATTAGGTTTACAAGAGTTTAGTAAATGTTGTTTTGGCTCATTGATTTTAGTGGATGTATTGGAAAATCTCACTGAGTAGTAGGTCATGGTTTTTTCACCTTTTGAGCTAGGTGTTTTCCACGTAAAAATCTCTGTGTTCTTTATTTTCTATAATTTTAATTCCGCAATAGTAGTAGTTAGAACACCTAGAATAACCAGGTTCTTCTAGATCAAAAAATTGAGTTCCACACAAATCACCCCCCTTTTGTGTGGTATTGCCGTTTGGAACATCAACCTCTGTTAGTTTTGTTGAATCATCCAGCTCAATGGGCACTAATACAAGTGTCTCAGCCTGTCTGCTTTCTCGAGCCCTTTCTTTCCCCAAGTCTAAATCTCTGCAATTACGTAGACTCACTGCCATCAACTATTTCGGGCCTTGGTCTTTTGGATTTATCTGAGTGTATGCAGGTAGTGTCCCATGAGGACAATTATTCAAAGACATCGAAATATGGCCCATTTGCACTTCAATACTTTGAATAGCCAACTCATGTGCATATACTCTTTTATTGATTTTTGCATTTGACCCAATAACCTGCTGCATCATTGCATCGAGTATAGCAAACCCATCTTCATGCCTTCCACCATGCTGCTGCTGAGGAGGATGATACCCTTGCTGCTGATTTTGATTATTATAACCCTGTGGCCTTTAACATGGCGCCATATTATTGTGAGGTCTCATACCTCCCTTGTTTCCATTGTTGAGATATGGCTGGACTGGCCTGTACGACTGATTTTGTTGGCCCCAATTTTGACCACCGTATCTCTAGCCTCCATAATTAGACACATAATCATGTCCTCAAGGTAGTGATGATGATCACTTTTTGCATTCCACTGTTTACCAATTGGCTGACTGATACAAGATGTGCATAATCCCCATTAGTAGTATCTACAATGTGTACCTGCTGCCTCTGCCCTGACTCTTCCACCTTTTTGGTAAGTATGCTCATCTGTGTCATCAATGTGGCCATGTTTTCAGCAAGAGTGTTGGATGGTTCTAAGAGCACTAAGTGAACCACAAGAGTGATAGGTGCATTCTAGGTTGTCCACCTCGAATTCTGTGCTACCTTGTCAAGTATACTCTAGCTTTCTCTCCATGGTTTGCTAAAAAATGCTCCACCAGCGGAAGCACCGACATTACCTTTCATGGCATTATCCAAGCCCATGTAAAACCGTTGCCTCAACATCTGCTCGGGAATATCATGGTGCGAACATATAACCAACATCCCTTTGAATCGTTCCCATATTTCTTGCAGTGTCTCCATTGGTGTCTATTTGAAACTCAGAATTTCATCAATTTGTTAAGTAGTCTTCTTGGGTGGATTAAACTTGTTCAGAAGTCGCTTGACTAACTCCTCCCAAGTCACAATAGAATTAATGGGGAGTGAGTTTAGCCAGGTCTGGGCAGGTCCTGTCACTGAGAATGGAAACAACAATAGCTTTATTGCTTCCCGAGTTACGTTGGGCTGCCTTTGAGTTTTGCAGATTGACAAAAAATTCTTCAAGTGCTGTTGAGGATCTTCGATTTGTGACCTCAAAAATAGTCTCTTCTTTTGCAATAAGTGCAGCATGTTATTTGTGATTTGAAACAACTCAGCCTGTATCTACGGGACTAAAATCCTTGTGGACAAATTCTCTACTGTGAGTTGTGCCCAGTCATATAGAGCAACCTCTGGCACAAGAGGTGCCACTGGCACTACTGGTCTACCATGTTATCCCCCATGTCTGGGTCGAATTGTTCAGTTGTTTGTTTTTCCAGTTGGCCAGATTCAAGGCCTTAACAACTTTCTCGGGATCTGATAATGCTTCAAATACTTCATCTGTTCTCGATGAGTTTCTAGGCATGCACATGTACAACTAAGTCAACAAACATTAAAATTTCAATGTATAGATTGAAAGTGAAGAAAAACTGACTACATTAATAATTGTTGTATTTCTTTCAATTGTAATTGATAGCACTATTAAGTCTCCGGCAGCAGCGTAAAAATTGATCACGCCCAACTACGCCTTATAAAAAGGACTAAGCGGACGTTGCAAATATAATCTGAGTATTTATCCCAAAGTCGAACCCACAAGGAATTAACCTATCAATTACTCTTGTTAGACTCACTAAATTCTCCGTAATCAACTTCTCAAATGTTTTGAATAACAATTGAGAATATTTATACTAACTATAACTGACTGCAATTATGTAAATAAAGACTAACTATGATTAAGTTGTAACCAATTAAGAGAAGGATCTAAGGTTGTGATTTTCTCTATTAATGGAATCCCTTCCGGTTAGGTTTCACACAGATTTGCCTAATCGTCTATATCGATCATGAGCACTCTTATTATCGTAAATATTTGCCGAGTAGTCATGACAATTTAATAGACGCACTCTCCCGAGTTACGCTAGCTGGTTTTAATACAACTCACTTTAGATCACACCCAAGACTTCGTTATCCCTAATACCACCTTTAAACCCTCGGTTATTGATCTATCATATATTCTGGGAGTGGTGTTATTCAAAAATACCTATATATAAACTCTCTTCTGAGTGATACATGCTAAATAGGCATAGCTAATTGAGGATCCTATCAATTGATTACAACAAGAACGTAGTTGAACAAATAGAGATTAAACCAGGCAAACAATATTAACATAACAAGAAGTTCATCCTTCAATAGGTTCCATCAAAATCTTAGACTAAATATTTAGCTACTCATACTAGTGTTCATCATAACAAAATCCAAATTCATCACAAATGGTAAACAACAAAAGGAAGAAAGGAAGAACTCGATGTTATATTATCCTCGTTGACTCATCCCTCTCCATGCCTTCAACTAAGATATGAAAACCTTGATAATCTTCCCTTGGGCAAGCTGGGCCTTTTATAGGTTAAGTGGAATTACCCCCAAACTTCCAAGTTTACCCCTGAATTCTATTTTTCCGAACTGGACTAGCGCGGTCGTGCTGATGGGCGCTCTACTGACCGTGCATATGGGATAACATTCTGCCTCGAACTCCTGGGATAGCGCGGCCGCGCTAGTGGATGTGTTAGTGGGCGTGCTAGTTTGGGTCATCATTTCAACCTTTCTGTCTCTCTTCTTTCAATGTACTCAGCTCCGAGGGGCTTGACTTGCTTCAAGTTAGCTCCAAATATAGTTCTAAGTCCTCATACATGCAACGCGCTCCTGCCAAACATGAAATTCACAATTAGAGTCAATTTATCATTATTTAACTATCCTATAACAGTGAAACATAGTCATGCTGGGGCATAAACAGTCGCCAAATTACATGAATCTATCCTATTATCACCTTCTCAAGCCCAAACCAACCAGCCAGATAACAACATTATCTCCCGTATACGGACTATACAGATCCATCTGGATACTCAACTGGTAGCTGTTGTTGTAGGCGAACTCTGGTAGTAGTAGTAACTTATTTCATTAGCCCCCGAAATCAATGATACAGACTCAGAACATGTCCTACAAGATATAAATAGTACCCACAATTTGCCCGTTCGTCTGGGATGAAAAAACATACTCAGCTCAACCTTCATGCCCAACGTATGATTCAAAACTTACCAAAAATGCAATATAAACTAAGTGCCTTGATACGAGATAGTATACAAAGGCACACCATACATGCGAACTATCTTTCTAAGATAAATTCGAGCCAACTACTCAGAGGTGTAGGTAGTTATGTCCGGAAGTAAGTGTGCAGACTTGGTTAGTCTATCCACAATAAACCACAATGTAAAATTTCATTAAGGTTTGGGGTAGTCGAACTACAAAATTCATAGTGTTACGCTGCCACTTCCACTTTGATATATTTAACCTCTAAAGCAAACCATCCGGTCTCTGATGTTCATACTTAACCTGTTGACAGTTCAAACAACGTGCAACGTACTCAAAAATGTCTTTCTTTATCATTCTCCACCAATAGTGCTGCTTTAAATCACGATACATCTTCACAACTCCTAGGTGAATGGAATACCGTGAATTATGAGCATCAACTCTCTCAAGACATCCACATTAGGAACATAGATCTGGCCCCGAGTCTCAATACTCAATCATCATCAATAGTCACCTCCTTACCATCATCATGTTGCGTTGTGTTACTAAGGATAAGCAAGTAGGGATTATTGTCACGATCTAAAATCTCACCTTAGGCGTCGTGATGGAACCTAGTCTCTATGACTAGGTAAGCTGGTTACTTACAATAGTTAATCCAGTTAAACATGGTATTTTGAAGCAGAGGTAATATTAAAACTTAAATAAATTTAATACAAGCCTACGCAATAACAATCACAATAATCCTCCCAAGAATATGTAGTATAGAGTCACGAGCCCTAGATGAATACATAGAAATATCTCAAGAACAAAATACAATACTATTCAGATAATGAATTAATAGTACAATCAAAATAAAAAGGACTCCAAGGGATTGGGACTACCAAGAAGCTCTACCTTGAACCCTCATGATAAAAAAGCTAACTTTCCTGAGTCTAATCTCCAAACCTGAATCTGCACACAAAATGTGTAGAAGTGTAGTATGAGTACATCACTGTCGGTACTCAGTAAGTATAAAGATCAACCTCGATAGAGCAGTGATGAGGTACAAATCATGACACATACTAGTCATAATAACCTGTGTAGTATATAAGTATAAAGCTAATAATAGAAACACGAATCAGTAAATGGCAATAAAGAATAAACATGTGATATAAATAGTGAAGTAATCAGAACACCATTAAAGTACTAGTGAAACCAATTAAGGAAAACAAATAACAACTAAATAATCAAATTGTTCTAACACAAGTTTCACAATAAAATTACTCCGAAGTACCTTATCTCATAAACACACGTCATGAATCCCAAATGACAAATCATATGCTCACGGTACCTTGCCCATATTTTCAATCACGAGTACACGGACAACTCACATGCCAATATCTTAATCCGTCCAGAAGATCATAGGATCATGATCACTATCTGCCCAACGTGGCCACATCAATACCACAATCTGCGCTGCCTGATCATAGGCTCACTATCACAATCTGCCCCGGCATGGTCACATGCTCAATATTATAATGGAAGTAGCTAATACAAGAATACATGTGCATGATTAATGAATATCAAGTTTCATACTCCTGAACCAGTGTAAACAACATGCTATGGTGTATGCTTGGGCAAGTGTACTATTACAATCCAAGTCAATAACTAACATAAAAGACATCGAATAGACCATTAAAACAACACAACAAGTCACATAAAGTGCATGGTATGCATAAGGAAAATTACACCATCACAAAAACATCATCAACATTATGTCCCCATGTCGTCACATATAATACCTAACATACCCACCTTTATCTCTGTATTGACAATATTTGTTTGCGGTGAAAATGGCAACAATAATTAAATTTATAAATAGAATTCTAAAAATAAGTGATCTATTTTATGCTAGTTTATGAGCAGATGGTGCTAATAATATGAAGTTTAACGATGAAATGCAAGCTAAAACAAGACAGTAATCAGACCGAGGGGCTTACTGACCTAACTTTGGATTGGTCGATGGAGGACATCAGGGTCGATATCTGCGCTCGATCTCAAGATATAGGGGTGGTCAGGAACGGTATAAAGGTTAAAATATGAATAAACAAGGCTCTTTATGGCCAATACCAAGCAATAAATGAAGAACAAATGAGAGAATAGTAAGTGATAAAATGACCTCGGGACAACAAGAACAAGCAAGTTAGAGAGAAGAAAGAAAGAGAGAGAGAGAGAGAGATTATTGAATTTGTGAAGAAATAGTTGGAGCAACCTCATCCCTTTACAAGGTAGTGTGCGTTACTTTTTTCTAAGAGAGGAACTCGGCTATAGTTCTTGGGAATTAATTGTAATATATGGATATGTGACGGTTAGACGTGACGCTTCGGGTAGGCAGTGATAGGCCGACCCTGTCAGACTTAAACGTGTGCCTAGTGAACTTCCCCTTCTGTTCTAGCCTCCTCCTTCATCTTCTTTGAGTTGAGCTCCGACAAGCCCTGGGGGAAGGGACTTGGTCGTGGCCACACGTCCCCGAGGTCTCGAGGCATTCTTTTGAAATTGCTCGATAGCGAGAAATCGAGTCCTCTGATTTCGCCGCATACAGATAATCTCCACATTTCCAAGAATGAACCGATGGGAAATGATTCTAACACCTAACTCCTCGAGCTTCTTATGGTGACGTCACACAAAGGATGTAACATGTGGCGCGAGATTTTGTGGCAACCGGGGTGCCCCACTAACTTTTGAATTCGACGTCATTTAATGCACTGCCAATTCCATTCTCCAAGGTTAGCATATCGCCGTCGATTTGTTTCCATAAGAGAGCAGTAACTGCGCCCGCCAGTCAGTCTCCTAATGCCTCGATGACCGCATTATTTCCCCTATAAATGGGGGTGCGTTGAAGTTGCTTTTTCTATCCAGTGCATTCGTTGGCTCATTTGTCCATTTCTTCTTATCATCTTCCTCTATCCTTGAATATTATGTTTGGGACTTATGGCCTTCTAGGCTGTTTAGTAGGGCTCCCGTAGCCTCGGTTGTGGCCTTTTGCCGGTGTTTCCCTTCATCGAATATGCTGTCCTAACGCTGCTGTGGTCGCTTGTTATGTCTGTTGTTATTTGATCAATAAATGACATACGAGGGCCAACTTTCCTTGCTCACAATAAGCTCTTTGGATTATATATCGTTGCTCAAAAGATGGCTTAGATTATACATCACTTCTCATCTTCATACCCCGGCTCGATGCGATGCTCTGCCCTGAGTTAGGGGCTTGCACGACTGGACGTTCAAAGGAGTGAAATCTAAGTAGTCGTGCAAGTGGGACCGAGGCTTGTTCGTTTCGCTTTCTCTCATAGGTTATCTTGGCCAGTGAGAGTCCTCGAGCTTTGGAGAGCTATGGCGTTTCATGCATCTTCCTTGCTTCTCACCCTATCCCTTGGGGATATCAGTATGGAAGGAGGGGATGAGGCTTCTTATGATTTGCGTCCGGAGGTGCCCATTGTAGGAGGCGGACCTTCGAAGTCAGATCGCTCTCTAAGCTTTTACTTCGGGTGTGCATCCTTTTGTTTATCCCTTTATGCGTAGAGATCTTCAGTAGGCTTTTGTAGTTGTATCTAATGGCCCTTAGAGGGCCGTTGTACATGGATTTTTATGAATATGAATTTAATTCCTTGACTTTTATTTTTCGATTCTTGCCTTATTATGCACGCTCCTGTTCCTTTCGAGGCCTTTCGATGTTTTCCTTTATTGTTGACCGCTGATATCTAACACGGATGCGAGCGTTCTTTCTGATCCTCTACTGATTGATGTGGCCCTTTTTTCGAGCCCATCATCGTACCTCAGTTCAAGCCCAAATTGATTTGATAGGTTCAGGCTGTTGAGACCTTCGAGTTCCATGGAGATAGTACTCTGAGTTTTGGAGCTTTCGAGAATAGTAACCTGAGTGAATATTATATTTGGGTACTTGGGTGTCTCTTTTGAACTTAATGTAGATAGCTTTTTGAAGCGTAGGGGATGGACTTCTATTGAGGGGTTGCCTGTGCTCAGGCATTGCCTCGAGTCTTCTTGACCGGAGCTTCGCGTGCTTATTTTTCTTTTTAGAAAAGGAAACCATGAGATTGGGTAACACCTTGAGTTAAATGATGGCATTGAAGGCTTCTCAAAGCCTGACTTCACCTTTTTGGCGGAGATCCTCGAGGTAGGACACTACCTCGAGATTGGAGACAATATGTTTGACTCTTTTAGGCCTAACTTCTTGTCGATGGATGCCTCTGGGGTCGGTTGTATCAAGGCTGTTGTCCTCCCGGGCTTACTCTAGACAAGAAAATTGTCGTTGCTTCCTACATACATGTGTGGTAGCCTTTTATTCTTTGGATATCTCATTATTCTGGACAGCTAGCCCTCCGCCTTGGCGTTGGGTCCTTCGTCTCTTCAGGCGCAAAAATGGTAGAGCGCGTTTTTGCCTTAGTCTGTCCACTCTACCATAGCTATGGCAACTACTTCGGGGCATGCCCGACAAGGACGGGAGAGTTCCACGCCCAACGTTCAGGATTCACGAGAGTTCCCTCTGAAGACTGTGTCTTTGATAAGAGAGGAACAACTGGAGATGGTGAGGAGATATTGTGGATGGAGCGAGGAGATAACGCTGCAGGCAGTTTACCCAGGTGAGAGCATTACGGACTCTACTAATGGTTTCTTAAGCATGTACCTATATCCCATTGCATTTGGACACCTTGACAGGGTCGTTCTTGAATTCTGCTTAAAGTATCGGGTTACCTTGGTGCATGTACATCCGTCATTTTGGTGAGCGGTATTGGTAATGAGGTTCTTTGCGGAGAAGGCTGGTCTCAAATTCATGCTCAGCCATCTTGTCAAGCTGTAACGGCCCTTTCACTATCGAGTCCTATTAACCTTGCAGTGTTGTTTGTCCATGCCTTTTGTTGTTGATGATAAAGAAGGTGATGACCAAGAGTGGATCAGTCGATTCGTTCGGGTCTGAACGGCTGACATTGTCCCCAAGCAGCTTATGCCGTTTCCCGGAGGTTGGAATTACACTCGTGAGTGGAATTCCTGATGCTTTCTCTGATTTTTCTTATAGAAAATCTCAGTTGAGTAATTGTGATTCTCCTTTTTGCAGCAACATTATTGACGCCGGGTGAAGTTCTAGATCTTCCCGACTAGGTCCGGAGGTTGGTGACCCATTCGAGCTGCGACGAGCATAGGTGGCGAGCTGTATCCCGTATCATATGGGGAGCGAGATACCAAGGTATGCACGCATGTTGTCTTTACCTTGGCTTCCGTATACTTGATGTGATATTTTTCCCTTTCTTTTGTATCGGCTTTGCCGCTGTAGGTACCGGGCGATTCCTTGGGATGAGGAAACGCTCTTCCGAAGAGAGGAAGGAGTCGTTGGCCTTCGAGCTGAGGGACGATGGTGATAAAAGGGATTTGTACCCACAGTGTGGTAGAGCTTTCAATGGGTCTCAATGTGCATGTATCTTCAAGGAGAGGGCATCGCCCGATCATGTTATTCCCAGAGTATTTGATTCTAGGATGGTGGTTCCCCCGAGTAAATATGTTTTACCCGAAGTTGGTTCTCCTAGGGCCTGAGGGGCAGGGCCAACAAGAGTGTGCTCCACCTTCGAGGAAGCCCGCCGGCTCCATTTCATGGTGAGTTTCGGTGCAATTTTTCTATATTATGCGTCCTCCTTTCTTTATCAACTTTTTCTTTTATAGGCCTTTGATAGGCTCAGGTTTGAGTTGCTCTGTCAAGGTTCCATGATTCGAAAAGCTCTGGACGAGGGTGAGTCCTTCAGGATCTTTAGAGAGGAGAAGGAGGTTGAGTTGATGCATTGCCGATATGAGGCATATCTGAGCTCGAATTATGAGAACTACTTGATGGAGCAGATAACCTTTCATAGGTTAACCCTTTTTCCTATGTTAGCTGTAGAAAAAGACGGAGGCCTTGGAATACCTTAAGGGCAAAGCAGACCGTGTCAGGGATGCTTGCGGTGAACTAAGGGCTTAGGTGCAAGCTCAAGCTTTGGAGGAGAGAGGTGCTTTGGCCAAAAATCCCCCAACTCCGCTTAGCCCGTGACAGCGCTATAGTTCAAGAGGATATAATCAGGAAACTTGAGTTGGATCTCTCGAAAATCATGGCTGAGATAATCAATGCTCGGGTTGAAGCAACATTAAGCCAAACCAAGGCTGATCAGGAGATGGCGATTTGTATGAAGGACGCTACTGATGCCCAAGCCTAGCTGAAGCAAGCCCTCGATTAGGAGGAGATGATCGAGCAATATGTTCGTTGTAGATCGCACCGAGAGGTACTCGAGGAGGTCGGCGCTAATGGATTAGTTTTATTGGAGGAATTAGCTCGTGCAAGGGTGGAAGAGCGCGATGCTTGGTTTCTTCTTGCAATCGTCACAGAGTGTGAACCTGGGGCTGGCAGGAGGTAGCCTTTTGGAGTGGAGCGTAGATTCCGTCGTCTTTCAATTTTGTATTTGATATCTGTAGAATATGTTTGTAGATGGAGGGCACGCCTTTTGTGTATATAAAATAGAGAAAAACTTGAAGCTTTATCTCCTTTGTATTTCCTTCCATATTGCCTTTGAACAAGCAGTATGATTTTGGTGTTTGGCGGGAGCCTCATGGTTCCTGAGCTTTTCAGGCATGCCTAGAGGCTGCTAGGTGCGATTTTTTCATGAGTAGGCGTTAGGGCCTATGTTCTTTGTCTGGCTGTTTAGTTTAGTCACCGAGCCGGCCTTGACTTTACCGGACCTCCAATCTTTTATGCCTGCATGAGTAGATGATAATAATTTTTATTTCTTGCCCTTGGGCATCTGTTGTTTTAAGTGTTTTTAGGTTCAGTGTCTGAGTCGTAGTGCGACTCCAGCTTTAATTGACCCTCAAGTTTTTCAATTTTTGAGCTAGCGATAGTGACTCTTACACTGTTTGGTTGTTGAGACCTTTTGATATGTGGCCCGGAGTTTGTATAGTTAACTATTTTGGATCTGATCTCCGAATCGGATTACGACTCGAGCTTATTTTAATCATCAAGTTGTCAATTTTCAAACTGGCAACAATAGATCTTACGTTGTTTGATCGTTGATACCTTTTAATGTGTGGCCCGAAGACTTATTTGGTTGGTGACAATGGCTCTTATGCTTTTTGCCTGTAGGCATTTTGTAGGTTTTGTATTCCTCTTGTTAATATCTTTTATAAATAATTTTGTCTGACTCTTCGTTGGTTTGGGAAGAACCTCGATTTCAAGTCATTAGCGGCGGTGTTTGAGCACATTAGAAGGTTTTTAGCTCATAGGATGAGTAAGTCAAAGCTTGTGATTTGGAGTTGATGTGGTCGAAAGTCGTTTTCCTATTGAGGGAATTCTATTTTAACTGGTTCTTTTCGAAGTATATTTGAAGTAATGACATGTGATTTTGTTTAGTGACGATCAGATGTCCCCGAGTTGCGTCAATTTAGATTGATCATCCGTTTTGACCGTAGTCATATGTGTTTGGCTAGAGCCATTTAGATCTCGAGTGATAGTTTAGACTTTTACACTGAGGTTATGCCCTTTTAGGATTCTTATAAATGCGTAGTAAGCCTAAACTTCGGGAATTTGTGTTTTATGCCTGTAGTAAGGTCTTACAAAATTTGTCATGCCTGTTGAGGTCTTACAATTTGTCATGCCTGTTGAGGTCTTATTGCTTTGTCATGCCTGTTGAGGTCTTACAGTTTTGTTGCTATGTAGAATATATCTAGTTAATTGAGTCTGCCCGCTCAGAAAATTACACTTTCATGTTTTCCCGTGCATGGCGATTGATGAGAGTCTCCGAGTCATCAAGTTTTCTTAGGATCGAGGGACGATATTCGTGAGCTCAGAGTTGCCCCTTTGAGGCCTATGATCCAGGAGTTCTGACCCTGGGGTCGTATGGGTGCCAAATTATTGACGCTAAGTCTCCGAGTATTTTGGGATTTATTCGGTGGAGGGATCACAGCCGAGAGTATGCTGAACTTTCACTTTATAGAGGATGAGATGTTGAAAGATATTCCTTATTGCTTGGAATAAATACATATTGTTTCATCATCATGAGCTCGGCTTATGCGGGTGCGGCTTGGCATAAAACTCAGTCTACCATTTCCTGACCCTTCCGAGCAGATGGCGCCCTTAAAAAAGGATCGTCACTCGTCCTTTGATTGTAAAAGAAAGCCTGTGATCTTGTCGAATCCTCCTTAGGGGGTTTGCTGCTCCGCTATTAGCCTTTCTGGCAAGACCCTCTTCGGGACGGAAGTTTGACTGAGGGGAAAGGGAATGACGAGCTTTGTTAAGGCCTTGGGATCTTCGGGTAGAGTTAGAACTTTCAAACGTCCTAGCCGATTGTTTGCGTACAGGTTCGCAAAAAAATAACAAAGGAGTGGAGCAGTTCTTCCTTACCGTGGGTTGTGCAGGAGATGTTTTGAGGTTTGGTATGTTCCTACCGTTTCGGGGTGTAGGCTCTAGAACAACCTTCCCTCAAAAGAGTACATCTGAGGCTAGATCTCATCCAACTCCTTTGACTAGCTTTTCTTACGCAACTATAAGTCAAGTGGAGATACTCTATTTTCACGATGAGCACTCGATTTATTTGAAATAGATCAAATGAGGGAGAAGGTTACCAATGCGTCAGTGTGAGGCCGAGGCAAAGTCTCAGTGCCTTTTTTGCTGGATCTAAGGGCGTCCTCCGAAATGTATCCCCTAAGCCATCTTTTCCTGGTAACGAGCATTTTTATTTTCCACCTTATGAGTCCTTGGAGTGTGTCGCTGCTCCTCCACTATTGTGGCTCATTTGCTTTGTTCTTCCTATCTGCCTTCCTCCATTGGGGCTGAATTCGAGCCTGATCGCTCGATGGTACTCGAGGTGATTTTATTCAGTAGCACGAATGTTTCCCTCCTAAGCTGGTGGCCATTTTTGACCCCGTGTCATGCGTGTCATGCGGTTCCTGCACCAGGTTGTTGTTCCTTTGAGGGGGATTCGATCGAATAGGTCTGAGCCGTTTGGCATCCATGGTTTTGCTTATGGTGCATATGATGTTCGGTATAGCAATGCTGAAATAGTACTCTGATGGGCGAGGTGCCCCTGCCGCCCATGCCTCATTGAATCTGGGTCTATTGAAGTTTCCTCAAGGGTGTTGCCCTCGGGCTATTTCCCGACCATTGCGAGGTAGATTTTATCTTGGGGCGTTCCTCCTATCCGCGGCGTACACGTGGCACCTCCCTCTGGTTGGCATTAAGTTCTTTGCCGGGAATAGATTTTGGTACACTGAGCCCGAGGAGGCTCCCAGATGGCCGTCCATGACCGTGATTCACGACTAGTGCCGGGTACGGGCATCCAACCAAATCTTGGCTAGGTACTCAACCAAGTTTCATTTGAATTGTCCTGAAATCATTGGGCTTGGTTTGTTAAGGCTTTCGGCGAAGGGCTGTGCTGCCCAGTCATCTAAGATGGGGTGCAATCTCGTTCGCTCTATTAGGGAATGAGGTGCAAATTCCTATGGCGCTTCACTCTCCCTTCGTTCGGCCCTGGATGTGGTGGGCTCTCTTGTTGTTGCTTTGATAGAATCAGCGTGTGTTTCTATGAAGGAATCTGCCGGCGTGATAAGTGAGTTTGCGAGGTCGGGTGCCAGGTCATGACACCACGTTATGGTTCCTTTTAAGAGTATTTCCCTGAACCTCTTGAACAAGACAATCTTGAACTCATTATCTCATGGGTCAACGCCTCTTCCCGAGCACGTACAAGCGGTAATGTGATCGTTTAGCTCTGAGGTCCTGTTGTACTTAGGGAACTCTGGCATTTCGGACTTCTTTGAAATAGATTCCGGGATCGCTTCCTCAGGGAATGATTGTTGCCTGAACTTCCACGAACCTGACTCGATCCTCTTGGAGAGATCCCCGAGCATTTTTGCTATGGCAGGGTCGGTTACTGATCGGTTGTTGCTTGATCTCTCATGCACTTGTTTGGCGTGGGAAGATATTTTCGGTGCTACTGTGGTGGGAGTCTCCTGATGGCTTTGCAACTGAGTGTTAGCAACTGTTTTTCCTGCAACATTTCAAAAATATCGTGAAGACTCACTTCTAGTGCTTCTCGAGCTGGGGTTTTTTGGGCTTCCTGTCGGTCGATATGCTGTATGCTCCCGTAGGTGTGCAAGCTTTCGTCAACCTGCTGCATATCTTGTGAATCCGTGTCTGGTGGACTCAGCTCGGATGTATTATCGGGGTTCTACGGCATCATGCCAATGGCTGAAGCAGCCATACCGTTTTCGCTGTGATTTTCGACGTAGTTGTTCTCAACCCTATTTGCCGAGCCAGACATTTTGACATGAAATCAAGAGATCGTGGACAAGAAAAGTGTGAAAGATATCTCACATTTTAGCAATGAAACCAACAAGAAAATAATCACTATTACTTTTAGCTCCACGGTGGGCACCAAACTATTTATCGTGAAAATGGTAACAACAATTAAAATTGTAAATAGGATTCTAAAAATACGTAATCTATTTTTATGCTAGTAGTATGAGCAGATGATAATAAGAATATGAAGTTTAAAGATGAAATGCAAGCTAAAACGAGGCAGTAATCAGACCGAGGGGCTTACTTCTTGGCTTCGGATTGGTCGATGGAGGACCTCGGGGTCGATATTTGGGCTCGATCTCGAGCTATCGGGGGTGGTCAGGAATGAGATAACAGTTAGGGTATGATTAAACAAGGCTCTTTATGGCCAATACCAAGCAATAAATGAAGAACAAACGGGAGAATAGTAAGTGCTAAAGTGACCTTGGGCCAACAAGAGCAAGCGAGTTAGAGAGAAGAAAGAGAGAGAGAGAGAGGTATTATTGAACTTGTGGAGAAATAGTTGGAGCAACCTTAGCCCTTTACAAGGAAGTGTGAGTTTTCTTTATATAGGAGGGGAGCCTAGCTATAGTGCATGGGCATTAATTGTAAAGTATGGAGATGTGACAGCTAGATGCGACGCTTCGGCGTAGGCTTTGATAGGCCGGCCCTGCCAGACTTAGCAGTGTGCCTCGGGAACTTCCCCTTCTATTCTAGCCTTACCTCCATATTCTTTGAGTCGGGCTCCGACGAGCCCTGAGGGAGGGGACTCGGTTGTGGCCACACATCCCCGGGGTCTCGAAGCATTCTTCCGAAGTGGCTCGATAGCGAGAAATCGAGTCCTCTGATTTTGCCGCATACAATATTATAACAACCAAACGTATCGCTCCGCCTACACATTTAACACAATAGACATCCGTATCACTCCGCCCAGACTGAACATCACAATAGCCACCTATATCACTCCTCCCAGACAATATATCACAATAGACACCTGTATCACTCTTCCTAGACAATATAAATAATAGCCACCCGTATCACTTCGCCCAGACAATATACCACAAAAGCCCACCATATCACTCCGCCTAGACAGTATGTCACTAATAGCCACATGTATCACCATGCATAATCAACAACAAAGAGATGCCACCCTTATGCTTCACACATTCAGATCACTAATTTAATGATAAAAATAAAGATGAAATCGTAAAATATAACCAATTCCGAGTCAAGAATATATACCCCAATCCAAATCATAAAACGTTCCTCCAAATTCGCCCAAAATCGGGCTCTACAACTCAAAATATGATAAAAATGGTCAAACCCTCGAACTATATGTAATTTGCCAGTAAATCCCACTTTCTCAGTCAAGTAGTTGTTTATGCATCAATAGTCTTGCAACTGTGAGTTCCCAGCAACAATCGACACACCGCATCTACGGTCCCAAAAGCGCTTATCCGTTTATGCTTCTATGATTCCTGATCGGTGGTGCGCTTCCGCTTCTACGATTGGTTAACTGCATCTACGATCCCTGTCTTCTCCAACCAAAGTCCGCACTTGCGCTCGCTTGACTTCTTCTACGGAACTGCATCTGCTGTCCCTCATTCACATGTGTGAAAACATGAGCACTCAGATTCTTAAGCAAATCCCATAAGGCTCAAAATTATCCGCAACTCGTCCGAAACATACCTAGTGCCCCTGAGACCCAGTCCAATCATACCAAGCAATCCCAAAATACAAGACGGAGCTACTCAAGCCCTCAAATCACACCAAACAACATCGATACTATGAATTTTACCCCAATTCAAGCCTAATGAACAAATGAAAATTTCCAAATTTAAAACTAATGGCGAACAAGTCTAAATACCTCGGAATAACCTCAAATTTTAAATGAAAGTCCCAAATTCTACCATGGAGCTATACCAACTTTTGGAACCACAATTTGAATTCGATATCAATAAAGTCAACTCCCGGTCAAACCTCTCAACCTTTCCAACTTTCTCCAAAAAGTATCAAATCAAACTATCGACTTTTAAATCCAAATTTGGACATATTTCTAAGTCCAAAATTACCATGCGAAACTATTGAAATCATCAAAATACTATTTCGGAGTCGTCACACAAAATTAATCTACGGTCAACTCTTACCACTTAGTTTCTAATACAATAATCATTCTTCCAAATTAAATCCTGAATCACCCAAAAACTGAAATCGGATATAAAAAAGCATAATATGAAGCTTCTCAAGACCTTAAACAACTGAACAGGTTGCTAGAACTAAAAACAACCGCTTGGACTGTTACAATCATCATACTGACACGCCTTGATGTTCTCAAACAAGGACGACCGAGATATAATATAGGCAAGAACCCTACTAGGCCTCGAAGCATCCAACTTCACGAACATGTTGGCCAAAGCCTGAACATCCATCGTTAACAACCTCTCCCTAGCTGGAATAAAAACAAGACTCCTCATGCTGTACGCCTTCCTATTCAAGGCGTCAGCCACTATATTGGCCTTCTCCAGGTGATAAAGAATGGTGATATCATAGTCCTTAAGTAGCTCTAACCAGATCCATTTCCTCAAGTTCAAAACCTTTTGCTTGAATAGGGTGTTGAAGACTCTGGTGATCCGTCTACACTTCACAAGACACATTATAAAGATAATACCTCTAAATCTTGAGTGTATGTACAATATATAGCTGCCAACTCCAAATCATGCACCAGGTGTTGCACCCTATTTTACACCGGTGAAAATATAACACAACTTATGGTTCTTCTAAAGTTAATAAAAGAAGAGTCACCACATAATATTTAAAGATATACTAGTGTATCTATAAGTTAGTAAAGATAAACATTTTAATGGTTCACTAAATCAGTGAGAATTTGAATAAGGATTCTAGTTAATCTAATGAGAAGATGTTAGGTTTCCCTTAAAATCTATACTAAAGTAGTTCCTTAAAATTAGTCTAAACATGGGGACAAAATTATTTGTATCCTAGTCTATCAATGATTGAGGTTGCTAAATGGGTCTATTTGAAGGCTTAATTAAAGTGATAAAGTATTTAGTCTATTTGAAAGATACTTATTTCAAAAATAGCTTTATAGTTAGGAAGAAATGTTTAATTTTAAACTATGTAGTAAAGCATTTCCGAAATCATGAAAGTTGTTTTATGGTATGAAAGGTAGTAAAATATGAATTTTGTACTAATATTCAATGTTTTATACACTAGAAAACGTGTAAAAATCTATACCTTGGGGCTTGGCTATGTTAAAAAAATTCATGTAGGCTAAGTTATTCGACTTCCTAAACAACTTTTATTTTTGTAAAAAATCGAATCTATATTGTTTTCTGCCCGCATCATCTTTCTTCCAAAAAGACGTTTTTGTTTCCAAGTTGCCTAAATGATCGACTGAAGACCCATTTAAAGATTATTTTCGCCTATCTTGGTTCAATTCTGCAAATGCTTATACCAAAGATCATTCGAGAAAAATAAGTGAACGTAGTAGATCTCAATAGATAACCAATTGATAATACTCAAGTTTTAAAGATGGTTAGTCTTATAAAGTGAAAGCTATCTTAATTCTATTTTCATCTTACCCTACATTATTATTTTATACTAAGATCATTTCTTAAAACAATCACAATAAAGATGACAACGTATAATAACGATGTTAGTTTCACAAATACCCAGAAATGGCTAACAAACTGCAGCAGTAATTTAAAGGAAGAAGTTTTACATCATATAGCAAAGGTTGATACGTTATATATTTTAAATAAAAGTTATTTAAAAAATTTATATTCCATAGCTACCTTTAATTTTTATAGTCAAATATCTATTTATGGTTACCTCATACTCTTAAGCCATAAAATATGCTTCTCTCTCTCATAAAATACGCTGCCCTCTCTCATAAAATACGCTGCCATCTCTTTCTCAACCCCCCTCTCTCTCAATGCCAGATTTTTCCATGAATACAAACTCATGAATTCTCTCTCATCAGTTCCTCCATCGATCGTTCTTCTGAGTAGTCAACAGGAATTATTTTGCATCTACTTTCTTCAAGAATTTTGGAGAATCAATGATAAAGATGGGCGAAAATTGGAGTCCATACTGGAAAATTCAAGGAAAGAATCTTTGAGGAGCGCATATTCTATCACTATTTGTATTAATCAAGCAGAAATATTTTCTTGAAATGGGAAAAATATGGATTGAAGTCTGCATGATTTCCGCCACTCTACCACCTTTCTTTCCTCCGACGAACAACCCGATTTGTGCCTTCAAGGAACATACACGTGAGGTGCGACATTAGGGTTGTTCTTGAACAAGACCACAGAGTTTGGGGCTGAGCAACTTGAAGATTATGTTACCTTTTTAAGTGTATTTCAATGTATCTCGTTGTATTTCCATGTATTTTATTTTTTTCATTTTTTTGATTTCCTATTGTATTTTAGTGTATTTCGATGTATTCCATATATTTCGTTGTATTCACTATCTCTATATATTCCATTAATGTATTCATATATTTTTTTAATTAATATAATTTATGTATTCAGATGTATATATGTATTCAAATGTATCTACAGTATGTACTCATATTTTTTTGCCCTATAGATGAACTGTTATACTCTATGTATTCAATGTATTTTGATGTATTTAACTATATTCAATGTAATTATACAATTTCTCCGAAGATTGCTATATTTTTGGGATATTTTTCGGTTGAGAATCTTTTTTATAACTGGAAATACAAATTTTGTATGTTAGAATTGAGTTTGTTGAGTTATATTAGGAGTCTATTATGTTAATTGATTCACTTTCCGTTAAAAAAAAAATAGCTGAATAGGCCATGAATTACGCAATTTACGTTACTTTATTTACAAATACATATCATGAATACAGTCGAATACAATAATCTGTGTAGTTGTAATTCCCCTTTTTACGCTGTGAATACAATCGAATACAATAATCTGCCTAGCTATAATCACATGTTTCACGCCTAGAAATACTATTATATTCTTGAATACAGTAGCTTAAATACATCGAATATACTTTAAAACTTGAAAATATAGTTATCGAAAATAATATAGCAAATGATAGTTACAACTACCAAATAATCACTAAAACATAGTTGTTCCTCAAAGTTTTCTCTATAAAGTAAAGAGGGGACTAGAGTCTTGTAACGGGCTGACAAGCATCAGCCCGTTTAAAATCAATCAGCAACATGCTTCAACATTAGTGACGCGACGAGAAGAGTGGCAGCCCAGTTCGTTGAACTTGGGCCGGAGCTCAAAGTGAACTTCGCTGGCCCAAAGTACTCATGCAAAAGAAAAAGGGAAAATTCAGTTAGTATTTGCACATAAAGGATAAAAGCAGAAACATAAGAAATGAATATAATTGTAATATATAATAAATGAGGCAAGTCAAGTTATATTTCTGATAACCCTCCAAGGATTAGTCAAAGTCAATAGCCATTGACCAGAGTGAACAACACTCCCGTCTGTAACGATCCGGCCGATCATTTTAAGAATTAATGCCTGATCCCCCATTAACTACTTTTACCGTGTTTGTTTCTGCTATTGTGAGTTGCCGGGAGGATATGTTTGAGTTTCAGAGTGTTTTGGGACACTTACTCCCTAAATGAGAGCTTAAGTTTTAGAATTTGGACACTTAGTCGGAGGAATGTGAAAACAGTCTCGGAATGGAATTCCGTCGATCTTGTTAGCTCCGTTAGGAGATTTCGGGCTTCGGGGCATGTTTAGATTGTATTTTGGATATCCGTAGCTTATTAGGCTTGAAATGCCGAAAATTAAATTTTTAAAGTTTCCGGATCGATAGTGAGATTCTGATATAGGGTCGAAATCTGATTCTTAAAGTTGGAATAGCTTTGTGTGTTGAATGTAACTTGTGTGCAAAATTTGGGGTCAATCGGACTTGGTTTGGTTGGTTTCGGCATCGGTTGTAGGATTCTTGAAGTTTCAAGTTTTTTAGGTTTGGGTTGTAGAGTGATTCATGGTTTAAGCGTTATTGTTGTGATTTGAGGGTTGGACTAAGTTTGTATGATATTTTAGGATTGGTTGGCATGTTTGTTTGAGGTCCCGGGACACTCAGGTGAGTTTCGGATGCTTAACGGATTAGAATTTGGACTTAGGCTATTTTCTGAGGTGTTGCTTCTGGTATTTTCGCACCTGCGATGAGGAGACCGCAGATGCGAGAAAGTTGGTCGCAGGTGCGATTTGGGCACTGTTAGCTAGTGACCGTAGATGCAGTTATATGGTCGCAGAAGTAGACCACACTTGCGGAGAAAGGAGCGAATGTGCGGTTTCTGGCCGTTTAATGAAAATCTGCAGGTGAAGAGTAGGACCCGTAGGAGCGGGACCTCTGGTGTGGTTAACCCCTCGCAAAAGCGGATTTAGCTAGGCAGAAAAAGAGAAAATCGAGGTTTGAGTTTATAACTTGAAAAATCAAATTGGAGCTCGGTAAAGGGCAATTTTTGGAGAGATTTTTGAATGCGGAAGATTGGGTATGAATGCTAAATCTAATTTGGTTATAATACATTAATCTATTGTTAATTTTATCATTTAATTTTGGGATTTGGTTAGGAAAAATTTGAGAAAAGTTCTTAGGCTTAATTTTGGGATTTTAGTCAAGGTTTTGGCATCAGATTTGAGTGATTTTGATATGGTTAGGCTCGTGACTGAATGAATATTCATAATTTGTGATTTTTACCCGATTTCGAGATGTGGGCCCGAAGAGGATTTTTGGGTATTTTTCTATTTTTTTTACCTTAGCTTCGATTCCTTTAGCTAAATTCGTAGTTTGTAGTTATATTTACATTATAAAGTTTATTTGATTAGATTTGGGCCACTCAGAGTTATATACTCGTGGCAAGAGCGTGGTATTGGATTGATTTTGAGCTAGTTCGAGGCATATAGCTTGCCTAACCTTGTGTGAGAGAACTCCCCTTAGGATTTTGGTATTGTTGTTCTATGAGTGTCGTGTACTGAGGTGACGAGTGCGTAAACGTGCTAATTGTTGAAAAAACCTCATCTTTATTAAGTAAATATCTTTTTTTTTCTTGTAATTTAGCAATAATTGTATTTATAGCCTCTTGTTTAGTTTAGAAAAATCATGCTTACGTGATTTAATTGTCTTACCTGCTTCAACTGCTTACTTGTACTCTGTGCAACATGTTTAGAGTAGAATTTCTAATTTAATTATCAAATAGAACTGTAAATTATTTCTTGAGACTATTGCATGTTTACTTTGGAACTGCGGGACAATTCCCCGGGAGATCCCCCTACATGTTTATTTTGGGACTAGGGATTGATATTCGAAGAGCTTCCTGCACTTATACGTTTGGGACTACGAGATGACACTCGGATATTTCCCTGTACTAAAAATTTACTTTGGGACTACAGATTGGTATTCGAGGAGTTTTTCCTGCATATTTATGGTTTGGACTATGGGACGATATCCCGGGAGATCCCCCTGCATGTTTATTTTGAGAAGGATTGATATTCTAGGAGATCTTCTTGCACTTATACGTTTGGGACTACGAGACGACACTCGGAGATTTTCCTCTACTGAAAATTTACTTTGGGACTACGGATTGGTATTCGAGGAGTTTTCCCTGCATATTTATGATTTGGACTATGGGACTATATCCCGGTAGATCCTCTATACATTTACGTTTGGGACTACGGGATGATATACTGGGAGATCCCCTGTTGCTATCTTTGTGCACTGAGTATATTCTGTCTATGATTTTACTCTTTATCGACTATTAGTGTTTTTAATTATACTGTCGCACTTCATACTGCTTTGCCTTGTTTATATATATATATATAAAACCAGTAGGGCCCTAACCTTATTTGTCACTAGTAGACCGAGGTTAGGCTTGGTACTTACTGGCTACCACTGTGGTGTATTCATGGTCTTCCCGTACATATTTTTAGTGTACAGATTTAGGTTCTTCTACTTAGTCGTTATACTAGTGAGGCGAGCGACACTAAAGATTTCAAAGTATATCTGCCGCATCCGTAAACGTAGAAGTCCCTCTATATACTTCCCTTCAACTTTAGACTTCCAGTATTTTTCTTTTGATTAGATATTTTGGAGTTAGAACACTATATAGTATCTTTAGCTTGTGATTTCATGAGATTTCAGATTTTGGGAGTTGATTTGGTTTTGAGAGTGAGTATTTATTGTCACACCTCCTTTTTTACACCACCCCAATAGGTAGTATAAGAGAATTTTTTCAATTAAAGTGACATTTTTCGAAATGAGATTATTTAATTTATTTTCAGAGTTTCCCTTATATAGATTATGGTGTCCCAAGTCACCGGTTTATTTTAAATCCCAAATCGAGGAAGTTTTTATTTTAAAAGAGTCTGCGAACTAGAAATTCTAAGTAAGGAATTCTTTTAACCCGGGGGAAGGTGTTAGGTACCCCCGGATTCTGTGGTTCTAGCACGGTCGCTTAGAATTTATATTTGGCTTAATTATTTAACTACTCGTTTTTTAAAACCTATGTGCAATTATCTTTTTACCGCTTTTAAAACACTTGAATTATTCCCACTTAAAGAATCGAGTATATATACTCTTTCATTTGGCGCATCAAAATCATGTCATGCGAACGTGTCCATAATTAATAACGCTTTATTTATTTTATTTAAGAAAATCTTGTTGAAGTTGAGTGAGCGCATCCCTCGAGTCGTATAAGAGTTAAATTTGCAATTATATTACACGAACGTATATATAATTGTAATACCAATCTATAATGAGCCTAAAGCAAACTCGAATATTAGAGATTCGTTAGATTCAAGTTATAAGACAAATATAATGCCCGTGAGCTTTACTTAGGATATCCCTACTTAAAGCTTAATTAAATAAGGATTAGTTAATCAAGGAGAAAATTACCCATGTGTTTTGGGTGGAGAGAAATGGGCCAGATATGGCCCCATTGTGAATCAGTATAAGCTGAAAGGGGAGTGCACGAAGGGCTGAAGATTAGAAGGGCCTGGATGACAGGCCAAATTGCACAACGCACAACCCACATTGGGCTTAATTTCTAAAATGTCCCAGCGCCCAAAATGCTAACTGGCGAAGATACGATTATATCCAAACCATTCTTATGGAAAAAATGATGCAAAACTAATTTTGGGAATTAACTTTAATTAACAATTTTAACTGTGTTGAACAACCATAATTGAAGAATTAAATTCTGTTGGGCCACCTTGTGAAGTCCATATGCCTATGCCCAAATGGCTTAAACCAGACTTGCACTGATCAACCTAAAATTTGGGCCTAATAGTGACCCTAATGCCAAATCGCATATCTCTCAAAGTACATTCATGGCACAGTAAGACAGACTACTTTTGAAGACCTACTAACCACTAACTGGACTAAAATTAACAGTCCATTTTAATTGAAATTCCCAAAATTATTCAATGAAGTTTTAATTTTTAGAGAATCAATGTATAGACAATTGACACCCAAGAAATTCGAATACAATAAAAGAAAGCTTCTAATGATTCCAGAATTTCTTTGCTCCTCTTGAACATGACTTGTCCATAACAGCTTTATCTTCTCCCCTTAACGTGTAGATCCCACATTAAAGCTTTTCAGAAGTAATTGATTTAGCCAACTGGTGGTTGAACCAACAAGTTAAAGCCCACTACCAAATTAGCCGAAAAAATTAAGTAAGAGAATGAGATGAAAAGAAATACTACCTAAAAGGGACATGATCAACAATACTTTTAAACATGGAAAGAGGGGAAAGGAACTAGTTACTAAGCTAATATTGAACCAGAATGTTCTAAGAAAAGAATACAACAATCAAATGTAAGGGACAACCTGATTCATGAATTTAATCATGTCATAGGATTAAAATCATGAATCCAATGAGGTTTTATTACTCATGATTATGGCAGACTATACTGAAAGTAGAAGGGGAGGAGATGGTCAGTTTAAGCTGTGAATCTGATTATGAAAAGAGGTCAGATTCATTAGGTTCCTCCATCCATACAACCTTAACAAATCTGGGTTGAATGCTTTTAGCATACAAGATGGTTTATGAGCTTAACTATATTTGAAAGTTTAAGCACACAGAAATCATAGAAAATTCACCTCAGACTCTAAATCCACCTCAGACTCTTAACATTTCAGTATTTGAATCTTACTTTGTATTTTTTAGTACCAATTAGTTTAACCAACTGGTGATTAAACCAGTAGGTTACTGCTCATGTTCCAGCAATCAAAAGACTCATGAGAGTAAGAGAGATCAGATGAAGGAGAAATTATAGTAAGAGAGATCAGATGAAGGAGAAATTATAGTGGTCCAGCCAACAGGTGGATAAACCATCAGGCTACAACTTGTGAATAAACAATTACAAGACAAATGAGAGGCAGTCTTTTGGAATAAGAGAAATCAGATGAAAGATTGCAAAAAAAAGCATCATAAACTAACCTAAACATTGTCATAAAATACAACTCCTCATGTTATTTTCACAACACATTTTACATCTTGAAATAATAATAGAAACACATGAAAGACTGATGACAAATAATGAGCTAATACATTAGCTTCTACTTTGCACAAATAAGATAATTCTCATAGCCAGAAATTGGTTACATACCTAGAGATGACTCAAATAAGACCAAATAAACGTCAATAGCTCAGCTGATTCTTCTAAAATAATGAGCAGTAACATGCAGCCAAACACACAGCCAAATAAGAAACCAAGATCGGCTTTCAACAACCCAGATTTAAGCTTCATAACTAGGATCCAAAACTAGAAGAAAACCAGAATCTAACTATAGAAAACCAAGGGAACTTCCTTTTTCAAACCATGTTTTTGACTTGTGCAGAAATAGGGGATTTCTAAGATTTTTAAAAGTTATTTTGAGGCTCAGATTTCACAGAAGACAAAGAAACTTTTTGGGAGAATTTTTAGACTGATATATTATATTCTGAACCCCTTTTGAGAGTGAGGGATTGTTTCTTTATATTGGGTGCATAAAAGAGCATCAAGAATAGAATATTCTAACCTAGAACTCTGAAATTCAGAATAGTAAAATATCTTTTACAGCTGGCTGTCCTTTTTCCTTATCCAATACCCACATTTTTTAAAGATAAGGAACAACTGTGCTGTATTCCAGAACTTTCTGATTCTTAGCCTAAGTAAAAATTCAATTTTACCCTTCAAATTACTGGTTATTTCAACTTTTTGCCTAAGTTCAATTTCACTTAAGTCTATAAGGTTCCTAATGTTGGCAGATTAACATTAAATATTACAAGGCTAGGATTACAGAAATCTTTAAATTAAAACTTAAAACCATTGGGAGAACAATCATAGAAGAAATAATTTAACCCTAAAAATAAAATAATCATGAAGGGAAGCCTAATACTAACATTAGGAAAAACCTATGTTCAAACAATTAAGGACAGAAAAGTGGAACCTATGCATCCAAATAAGAAGTATAACCAATTGAAGAGAAAATGATCTTAAACTGACTTATTGATTCTAAATGCACCGACCTATATTTAACTAGAATGATTAACTAAACAAACTTTATTTTACTAGAATTCAAATATAAACAACAATTGAAACACATGAATTCAAGAACTTGGACTGATTATGGGCAAAAATGAAACAAGCCAAGGTTACTTAAACGAAACTAAAATGCCCTACGAATTTGATTGGATAAACATGAGTTAAGCCAGAAACCAAACAAAACCTTAACGATTAAAAATGTGACCTTTCTGAATCATTTCAAACTCGAAACTCATTGAAGCAAGCAGACAATCAGAAATTAACTCAAACCAAATAATAGAAGAAGAAAATCAGAAACAAAGATAGAGCAAGAGAAAGAAAAAGAAAGAGGAAAGGTACTGTGAGCAAAGAAGGTATGACTTGTCCATGCATCAATGGTGACTTCGAAATAAGTCAAGACTAATGCAAAATGATTGCTCTTACCAAAGCAATCAATTTACATGAGCCTCAACCCAAGATGAATAAAATATTCCTAGAAATGGTACTAGGTCAAACCAGCGCCTCTTCTGGAATTTTGGATCTTCAACTCCACGATTCTGGAGGGATTTCTAGGGTAACTGGTAAGAGATACGAGGTAGGAGGGTGTGGTGGTTGTCTGGTATGAATTTGGGGCTTTTCCGGTGACTTGGTGTTTTGGCGGAAATTCTTTTATTCAAGGTTCGAAAGGTTTGGCGTAGATTTGAGGAAAACGAATTGGATATTGGTAATGAGGAGACACTGGGGAGTTCAGGGTGTAACTTTGGGGATTTTTGGGAGATTTAGGGTTTTGGTCGTCTCTCTTTGATTCCAGATTCGAGAGGTTTGGCGGGGATTCGAGGAAGACTAGTTGGATATTTGGAATGAGAAGGTGAAGGAGTGGGGTCGATTAGCCACCGGCCGCAGCCGTAGGCGATTTCCAGTGGGCGGCAGGCGGAGGAGCGACCATGGGATATAAGGGCGGCTAGGGTTTGGATGCTGAGAGACGACGTGAAGGGGTATGATGGGGGGGGGGGGGTTGGTCTCCGTTCAGACGGTTATATAGGTAAGTACTGATTAGTTCCGAGCCATTGGATGATGAAAATCTAACGGCTGTAATAAAAAATGATACAAAAACGGGGTCGTTTGGTTATGATGGAAAAATAAAAACAATGGTGGAAATCAGTCGTTTAAGGTGTTAGAGGGGCGAAACGATGTAGTTTTGACACACAAATACGTCATTTTGAGGAGGGGGTTGGATCAGGTTTGAAGGATTGGGCCTGGGTTTGGACTGATTTGGGATTTAAAATTTGTCCAATTTTCAAATTAAAACCCTTTCTTTCTTCTATTCATTTTTCTTTTCTCTTTATCCTTTTTGTTTCTCTTTTTTTTTCTTAATTAAAGAAATATCCTAAATTAATCTAAAAATATGAAATTAAACTAATTAGATAATTATAAAAAGTTATAACAATACTTAATTCTATATTAAAGTGGAAAATCAATAAACAAAAATTAAAAGGCAAAAATGTAAAAATAAGCTATTTTTTGTGACTTTCAAATTTTATAAAGCAAATGATTATGATTAGTTGTAAAAATACAAAATAAATCCTAAGTGCAATGCATGATATTTTGATATTTTTTCATGATTTAAATAAGCAAGCAAAATGCAAAAAATTAATAGAAAGCTACAAAATTCCTAAAAAAAGACAAATAATTGTGAAAAAATGTATTTTCTTAGATTTTTGTAGGAGTATTTCATGTATGGCAAAAATCACGTGCACACAGTTGCCCCTCTTTGCTCGGAGACTCGAAGGGTTTACGGACAAAGATAAAATGAGCAATTATGAGGGATTTTTGCCCATTTAAAACTCTGTGAGAAGCATTTTTTGAAAAAGAATCTGACTGAACCTTGCCTCAAAGGTTGCCTACATATCCTTGGCTATAAAGGAATTAGGTCAGTGTAGTTCTGGAAGTTTTGGTAGCTGGGACTACCGAGAAAGCTGTGGTTTCACTGTTGTTGCTGCTGTTTATACTTGTTGATCTCCTTATTACACTAAAACGGAAAGTAAAAAGCTAAGCTAGCTAGACTTATCAACTACGAGTTACAAGATTCCTATCTATAAATATTTTGAAGCATGATCTTGAGTCTTAGCTGGTTCTTGCTCCGGACTTCGATTTGAATCTTGATGCTCATCAGTTGTAGGTACTGGTTCTTTCTTCAGCTTTTGGATTAAGGCGGAACATGCAAAACTTGTGACTTCAATCACATCTTGAGCAGTCCGCATCTTTCTCCGCTTCAACCTTTGAATTCATTTCTTTTTGTTCTTTTTCTTCTCTTTTTTATTCTGGACTGATACTCATTCTTTTGGTCATCTTGAATCCCGTGCCTCGAGGTCAACCTGCTTAAAATGTCAAAACAGACAGACGAACAAAATTTTCTGCCCCAGTTTTCACTAGGAAAAATTTCGTGAGTTATTTGCAACAAAAGTATAAACTATTTCTTCTTTTATTTTGTCATTATTATTTTTTAATTTGAAAGCAATAAAATAAGGATTGCATCTATCTAGAAGGGAAAAGATCAGGGGAAGGGGCCCTATAAATAAAATGTCAACTCAGGCATTGGAGCCCTAATATTTGCGAAAAAGGCGACAAGGGAATGGAGGCCCTATGTCTAATAAGGCTCAACTCAGGGATTGAAGCCCTAATGTTAGCAAAATGGCGACTAGGGAATGAAGGCCCTATGTCTAAAAAGGCTCAACTCAGGGATTGGAGCCCTAATGTTGGCAAAGGCGACTAGGGAATGAAGTCCCTATGTTTCAAAGGCTCAACCTAGGGATTAAAGCCCTAATGTTGGCAAATGAGACTAGGGAATGGAGGCCCTATGTCTAAAAGGCTCAACTCTGGGATTGGAGCCCTAATGTTAGCAAAGGCGACTAGGGAATGGAGACCCTATGTCTAAAAGGCTCAACTCGGGGATTAGAGCCTTAATATTGGCAAAGGCGACTAGGGAATGGAGGCCCAATGTATAAAAAGGCTCAACTCAGGAATTGGAGCCCTAATGTTGGCAAATGCAACTAGAGAATGGAAGCCCTATGTCTAAAAGGCTCAACTAAGGGATTGGAGCCCTAATGTTGGCTAAAGGAAAAACGCTCAACTTAGGGATTGGAGCCCTAATGATGGCTAAAGGAAAAATGCTCAACTTAAGCCAGTATATGCATGCTCCTTGTCAAGCATACCTACATGTAGTATACAGGATCTTGAGATACCTCAAAGGTTATCATGGCAAGGGATTGAAGCCCTAATGCTGGCTAAAGGAAAAACGCTCAACTCAGGGGTTGGAGCCCAAATGTCGGCTAAAAGAATAATGCTCAAATGAGGGATTGGAGACCTAATGCTGGCTAAAGGAAAAACGCTCAACTCAAGAATTGAAGCCCTAATGTCAGCTAAAAGAATAACTCTTAACTCAGGGATTGGAGCCCTAATGTCGGCTAAAAGAAAAAACGCTCAACTCAGTGATTGGAGACTTAATGTTGGCTAAAGAAAAACGCTACACTCAGGGAATGGATCCTTAATGTCGGCTAAAGGAATAACGCTCAATCAGGGATTGGAGCCCTAATATCGGCTAAAAGAAAAACGCTCAACTAAGGGATTGGAGCCTTAATGTCGGCTAAAAGAAAAACGCTCAACTCAGGGATTGGATCCCTAATTGGCTAAAGGAAAAATGCTCAACTCAGGGATTGGAGCCCTAATGTCGGCTAAAAGAAAAATTCTTAACTCAGGGATTAGAGCCCAAATATCGGCTAAAGGAAAACGCTCAACTCAGGGATTGGATCCCTATTGTTGGCTAAAGAAAAAACGCTAAACTCAGGGATTGAAGCCCTAATGTCGGCTAAAAGAAAAATTCTCAACTCAAGGATTGGAGCCCTAATGTCAGCTAAAGGAAAAACGCTCAACTCAGGTATTGGAGCCTAATGTCGGCTAAAAGAAAAATGCTCAACTCAGGGATCGGAGCCCTAATATTGGCTAATGGAAAAACGCTCAACTCAGGGATTGGAGCCCTAATATTGGCTAAAGGGAAAATGCTCAACTCAGGGATTAGAGCCCTAATGTCGGCTAAAAGAAAAACGCTCAACTCAGGGATTGGAGCCTTAATGTCGGCTAAAAGAAAAATGCTCAACCCAGGGATTGGAGCCCTAATGTTGGCTAAAAGAAAAAAGCTAAACTCAGGGATTGGAGCCCTAATACTGGCTAAAGTAAAAACGCTCAACTCAAGGATCGGAGCCCTAATGTCGGCAAACAGAAGTAAAAGACTGATATTGGGGATTTTAAACTAATTTATTTTAATTTCCCTTTTCATTTCAATTTATTTCCACAAAATATAGGAACGAATTTGGAGGAGAACTTCCGTTTTGTGTTGATTATTGTTGAGAAGCTATTTATAGCCTTGCACATTTTTTCTTTTGGTTGCACCTGCTTCTCACGCGGTTGCTTTGGATGGCACCTGTTTCAAATTTTCAAAGAAAATTTGTTAGTTTGAAATAGTGGTTGGTTTTGTGGCCTTGATTGTCTTGATCACTCGATCTCAGCTTGAACCTCTTTCTGTGAACCTCTGTTGCTTGCTGGATTTCTGAATGATCCTTTTTTCTAACCGAAAGACTTACTTGTGTGACTTCGTGACAGCTTGCCCGCATAAGAATTAAATGCTTTCACTTTATTCACCTTTATGTCTTTTGCATTCAGATTTACCTTTTCCAATAACTCTGATTTTAGAGAATCAGCCATCATGGACAGTCGGGATCGATTTGATGCATCCGTAGAGGCTGGGTGCCCTTTTAGCTTCCGTTGGGCAGAACCCTATAACTATTGTCTTTCCACCTTTTCTTAGTTTCGGGGACAGAGTTAGGCCGAAAGGGATTCATGAAAAAGTAAACAAAAGTCAAGGAAATGAATTTAAAGAGAAGTATCCCTTTCGGGGAGGAAGGAATGACTTATTGGGGGTGCATGCTGGCTTCAAATAGACATGACATGCTTCTTGGACTGGACGCTCGACCCGCACAGCCTCTCTAACTTCTCATAAACTCATTGTGACCCATATTTCAAGACCTAACCAATGGTGGTGATGGGTTTCATCTTTTCGATCAATGGCGCCCTTTGCGGGTTTTCGCCAATCGATCTCTCTCATTTCTCTTCTCACGGTCGCCTTATAGTGCTATTTACGAGTTTTCACTAAACACGCTCTCTCATTTTCCAATTTCCTTGCTTAGCATCGCCTTACGGTGCTCATAGGTTTTCACCAATAAGACTCTCTCATTTTATCTCTTAGTTTGACATGCATAAGCTCCCAGCAACAGTGTTTTCTAATCCCGATGTCTTTACCAATCGATATGAAGGACTTGTAAAAGGTTTGGTAATAGAATCTGAGTGAAATTACAACTCTAGAACTATTCTGGTGGGCTTATCGCCGAACTATTATAACATCTTCCCCAGTTTCACTTTTGGGGGAAATTGAATTTTTATTTGGGTGTGACGGAACCCCAGAGACAGGCTGCCTATGTATCCTTTCAGAATTAATTTGAACGTAGTTCAGGCAAGCATTTTTGTTTTTGTTTTTTTTACAAATATCTTTGAGTTCCAAAGAGGGTGATGAAAGAAAAGTAACCGGCTCAAAGGGTTAGCAAAGTATTGGAGTGTTTTGGGGTAACGAGAATGAAAGCCTTCGTCATCCTGATCGGATATTGTTGTCGTAGTAGGGTTAGACATAATATCTCTTAACTGCGTCTGCATTTATTGCTGCTTCGGGGTCATTCCCTCAATGTCTCCCAAAAATAATGCTCCTATAGGAAATATCTTTCTGATGATCTATGGACCTTTCCGATTAGGAAAAAATTTTCCTTTTACTTCCTGATGATGGGGAAGAATCAAGGTTGTTGGTTGTCGCGGTTCCGAACCGGAACCGGACCGGAACCATGGCCCTGCCGGTTCTTCCAGTTCCGGCGGTTCCGGTTCTGCCGGTTCCAGGGAACCGTCATGGGCCGGTTCTACCAGTCGGAACCGCTAGAACCGGACCCGCCAGACCCGGAATCAGTTTGCGGTTCTGGACCGGTTCTGGCGGTTCCAACGGACATTTTTCAAAAATAAATTTTTTAAAATAAATTCAGTAACGGCTCTTTGCAAAAAGTAGCCGTTTCGAAGTATAAAAAATAGCCATTTGGCTCCCAAACTTTAATTTATCCCCTAACTTTATATATTTACACTATTTCCCATTTCTCAACTATAAATACCCCCTCATTCTTTCATTTTTATTCACCAATTCATCAATATCTCTCAAGCTCTCTTTCAATCTTTCTAGTGCAAGCGCTTAATTTATTTTTGCAAATTCGTGAAAAATTGTGAAGTTGTTGAATTGAAGTTTTCAAGTGTTCAAGTTCAACGATTTTCAATTTTCAAGAAATTGTTCGTCAATCCGGTAAACTCGTTTCAACTTTTACGTGCTAATAGTATTTTTTTGTGTTTTTAGTTTTCTTAATTCTAATTAGTATGGCATTTTCATTGAAAAAAATGTTCGGTAAAGGAAAAGCTAAAACCGGTGAAAGTAGAGGCCAAAATACTACCCCTCCCCCGGCTCCCCGAACTAAAAAAGATAAGCAAGTTGAAAGTAGTAGCCAACCTAGATGTCCTAATGAACCATTCGTAATCCTTGATAGTGATCACCATTTTTTCAATTTACCGATAGTGAATTTCTACATGATGTTGGAGTAGGTGATAGATTAGACTATGATATTATGAATGCTCTTTATCCTAATGAACCTATCTTAGAGGAAAATGAGGATGATGAAACCCAAGCTCCAGTAGATTTAGATGATACACCTACTAGTCCTGCTCATAACTTAGGTAATGAACCGACACACCCACCTGTACAAACTCCCACTTTTAGTAGACAACCTCCTAAACGTACAGAAACATCATCAGTTTGGCAATTTTTTACTCAACTAGTGTAAATCTTGTGGGAAATTACTTGTTCATATGTATACTGGAGATTGTAGCGGCACAGGTAGTTTGACTAAGCATATAAAATTACACCCTAGAGATAAGGCTAGATATTTGCAATTGAAAGCGCAACAAGAGGGAGGACAAGTGTTGATTCTCAAGTAAACCCAAGTACTGGTTCAAATCTAGTTCAACCAGGAATAAACAGTCACCGGAGGTATCTTATATTACGATCCAAATAAGGATCGTGAAGAATTAGCGAAAATGATTACTGTTATGTGTTTGCCTTATACTTTTGCTTCTAATCCTGCATGGATTCATTATATTAGAAGAGTATTTAATCCTACTTATAAAGGTTGGCCCCGCACAACTGTTAAGGCCGATATTTATAAATTCAAGCATGAATATGAACAATATTTGTGCTATTTATTTACTCATATAAGTAATCGTATTTCTATTACAACTGATATTGGTAGAAGTGGAAATAACTGTGAGTATCTAACTGTAACAAGTCATTCGATAGACGAAGACTGGACAATACAAAAACGCATAATTGCATATAGAATAATTAATTCACAGCACATGGGTAGGTTTATAGCTAACAATGTTTCAGATATATGTAGATATTTTTGCTTTAGTGATAAAATAATGGCAATTTCTATGGATAATGCATCTAGTAACACTAGTGCAATAGGCATGCTAACAAAAACACTTAATCCTGCATTTACTAATATTTTCCATGTTAGATGTATTGTCATATTTATCATTTAATTGTTGGTGATAGTATGCGAATATTAAACATAGAAATTGAAAAGGTGAGAATGGCTCCTAATTAGCTATTTTATTCAAACCGTAGAAGTAGACTTAGAGAATATTTTAAAAAATGTGACGAATATGGCCTTAGAGAAAGAAAGGTTCCTAAACCTTTCCCGACTAGGTGGAATTACATGCACGAAAATTTAGTAGTTGCGTATGAATTTAGAAACCCAATTAATGCTACGTTTAATTCTCGGGTAGGTGGTGAGAATGATGATGAAATGCTAAATGACCAAGATTGGACTAATGTGAAAATTCTTTTAGATTTTTTAGAACATTTTCAAGTGGCTACAAATGCTTTTTCTGGACAATATTATCCGACTATTTCTAACTGTTTAGTTTATATTGCCGCACTTGTTGATTTGTTTGTTGATTTTAGCGAGGGTGGGGACATTTATGAACTTGCAATAAATGAAATGAAAAAAAAGTTTAAAAAATATTTTTTTCCAATCCCTCCTATTTTTGGTGTAGCTACTATGTTAAATCCAACAATGAAATTAGTTTTTTTTCCTTTTAATGGTGGTATTAGTACCATGTTGTGCTCATTCCATTGGGGGAAGGAAGACTAAGAAAGATATGCCATTTTGGTCAATAAATATGCTCTTTATCATATCCTTCAATATCTTTTTTCTCAATATTTCTTTGTCTTTACTTCGATATCAATCCTTGAATATTTATATAACATACAGTATATAACATACAACACAATATACTATTGACAACATTCTTTTATCAATATATACTACTTATATATAATTTATACTAATTACTAACTACAACACAATATACACTACTTATATACAATATATACTACTCATACAATATATACTACTTATATACAAAATATACTACTTATATACAATATATACTAATTACTACAACACAATATATACTATACTAATAACTTAGTACACAATATAAAATATATTCTACACTATACTAATGACTACTATACAAGATATTGAATTAAAAAAAAATAATTTCAGACCCGCCAGAACCGCCAAAACTGCTAGAACCGGAACCGCATGGTACCTGGAACCGTCACGGGCCGGTTCCACCATGAGAACCGCCAGACCTGGAACCGCCAGAACCGCCAGACCCGATACCGCCAGAACCGGAACGCCAGACCCAAATAGACCCAGAACCGGAACCGGATACAGCCTTAGGAAGAATACGCCTTAGAACGAGTTGCTCCACTTCAAATTTCATAGGCCGCACTTTCTTGTTGTAGGCACGAGCCATTCTTTGTTGGTACAATTGCCCGTGGCAAACTGCAGCCATCCGTTTTTCATCGATCAAGGTCAACTATTCCAAACGGGTTTTGACCTATTCACTGTCTTCTATTTCAGCTTCAACAATGATCCGGAGAGAAGGTATCTCAACTTCTACGGGTATTACGGCTTCGGTTCCATACACCAAAAGATACGGGGTTACTCTGATTGACGTGCGCACAGTAGTGTCGCACCCAACAATGCAAAAGGAAACTTTTCATGCCATTGCCTGGAACTTTGAATCATCCTTCTCAGAATCTTTTTGATGCTTCTATTTGCCGTTTCGACGGCACCATTGGCTTTGGGTCGATAAGGAGTAGAGTTCTGATGTATTGTCTTGAACTGCTCTCATATGTCTTCCATCAAATGACTCTTTAAGTTCACAGCATTGTCTGTGATAATAGTTACAGGGATATCGAAATGGCATATGAGATTGGAGTGCACAAAATCTACCACAACTTTCTTGGTGACAGATTTGAGAGTGATTGCTTTACCCATTTTGTAAAATAGTCAATGGAGACCAGTATGAATTTGTGTGCATTTGAGGCTTTCGGCTCAATTGGCCCATTGACATCCATTCCCCAAGCAACAGATGGCCAAGGTGCTTACATGGGATGCAATTCCATGGGAGGTGCATGAATCAAATCACCGTGCACCTGACACTGAACGAAACTGAAGCAATCTCTTTCCATGGTCATCCAGTAGTAGCTTGCTAGAAAGATTTTCTTTGCCAATACATACCCGTTCATGTGAGGACACTTCTGCGTGCACTTCATACATGATTCTTCCGGCTTCCTCGGTGTCAACACATATTAACAAGTTGAGGTCCGGGGTCCTTTTGTACAAGACATCACCGCTCAAGAAGAAACCACTTGCGTTCCGTCTAATGGTTCTCTTTTGGTCTCCAGTGGCTTGCTCAGGGTATTCTTTGGTTTTCGAAATTTTTTTGATGTCGTGATACCATGGCTGATCATTTGGTTATGCCTCAACTGTATTACAATAGCCATGACTTTTTCTGATTTGGATTTCCAAGAGATCAATACGGATATTGCCTGGGTATGGCAGCATTGAGGCCGGAGTGGCAAGCGCATCGGCTAGTTTATTGTGGCAACGAGGGATGTACCTGATTTCTATCGACTTGAATCGCTTGCCAAGTTCTTCCACATGTTACCTATAAGGAACAAGCTTGACATCCAGGGTTTCCCATTCTCCTTGAGCCTGGCGAATAATCAAATCTGCATTTCCCATGATTATCAATTCTTTGACATCCTGGTCGATTGCCATGTTCATACCCATAATGCAAGCTTCTTACTCGGCAATGTTGTTTGTACAGAAAAATCAAAGCTTGGTTGTGGTTGGATAATGTTGACCAGTTGGTGAGATCAAAATTGTCCAATTCCGACACCTTTTGGGTTCACAGCTCCATTAAAGAACATTTTCCAAGCATTGGTGTCTTCGGATATTGCCTCAACTGAATTTACCTCTTCATCAGGGAAGTAGGTGTTCAAAGGTTGGTATTCATCATCAACTAGGTTTTCAGCTAGGCGATCTGCTAATGCTTGGGCCTCCATTGCTGTGGGAGTGACATAGACTATGTCAAATTCGGTGAGCAAGATCTGCCATTTTTCTAACTTCCAAGTGGGCATTGGTTTTTGGAATATGTACTTTAAAGGATCCAACCTGGTGATGAGGTAGGTGGTATAGGCTAGCAAATAATGTCTCAGCTTCTGAGCAATCCAAGTTAAAGCACAACAAGTTCTTTCCAACAAGGTAAATTTGGCCTCATAGCTTGTGGACTTTTTGCTCAAATAGTAGATTGCCTGTTCCTTTCTCCCCGTCACGTCATGTTGTCCGAGGACACATCCAAAAGAGTTCTCCAAGGCTATTATATATAAGAAAAGAGGCCTTCCTGGTTTGGGCGGGACCAATACTGGCGGTTTTGACAAGTACTCTTTGATTTTGTTGAAAGCCTCCTCGCACTCGCTTGTCCATTTAATTGTTGCGTATTTCATGAGGAGCTTAAAAATAGGTTCGCACGTGGATGTCAACTAGGCGATAAAACGACTGATATAGTTCAATCTTCCAATAAAACTCATAACATCTTTCTTGGTTCTGGGAGGAGGCAGATCTCGAATGAACTTTATATTGGTTGGGTCTAACTCGATGCCCCTCCAACTAACTATGAATCCCAAAAGTTTTCCAGGTGGAACCCCGAATGCACATTTGGCTGGATTCAACTTCAAGTCATATTTAAGGAGCCTCTCGAAGAATTTTCTCAATTTTCTCACATTGTTATCCTGAGTTTTGTACTTGATGATCACGTCGTCCAAATACACCTCTATCTCTTGGTGCATCATATCATGGTAAATGGTGGTCATGGCTCTCATATATGTTGCCCCGGCGTTCTTCAAACCAAAAGGCATGACCCTGTAACAATAAGTTCCCCAAGGTGTTGTAAATGCTGTCTTCTCGTCATCTTCCTCGTCCAATAAGACTTGGTGATACCTAGCATAAAAATCCACAAAAGACTATATCTCATGTTTGGTGTAGTTGTCAACGAGGATGTGGATGTTTGGTAAAGGAAAATTGTCCTTGGGACTTGCCTTGTTCAAATCTCTGTAGTCCATACCACACCCGGGGTTTTCCATCTTTCATGGGCACTGGAACTACATTAGCTAACCAAGTAGTGTATCGAACTACTCGGATCACACCCGCTTTCAACTGTTTTGTGACCTTTTCTTTGATTTTGTCACTAATATCAGTTTTAAATTTTCTTTGCTTTTGTTGAACAGGGGGATACTCAGGGTATGTTGGAAACATATGAACCATCAAATCAACGCTTAGTCTTGGCATGTCACATATGACCAAGAAAACACATCTTTGAATTCAAACAAAAGTTGGACCAAAGCGTCCCTAGTTCTTTCGTCTGTGCTTATCATGGTCTCTTGAAATTCTTTTGAACTACCCAAGTTTGCTGGCTCAGTATCATTTAAGTTTGGCTTAGGTTTATTCTCAAATTGTTCCAGTTCCCAGTTTAGTTCCCTAACAGACTCTTCTTCATCATATTCATTTCTTGGTCCATTATTTCACAATTAGATAGGGTGTTTGAATCTGGGCGTGAAGTCTACAAGCATGTCATGTTATCCAAAGCCGCATTCTTAGAACTGAAAGAGAAAATAAAAGAGAAATAACAAAATCAGAATAAAGAAAGATGAACGATGAAATATTGATTTCATTTCTTGGAATTTGAAGATAATAGGGTTTACATTGGAATATTTAAAAAGATAGGAAACTAAATAAGAACATCCGAGTTACACCCTGGAATAACTCACGATGCAGAAAAAGTGGCAGGACAAGTCTACCGGGACTCCTGCCTGATTGGAAATGGCTTAGCCTTCCAATTTTGCAAATTGGAATTGGGTCCCATATACAAACCTCAGCGCTGCTTGAGCATTCCCCTGGCTGGACCATGTGGGTTTCATATAGCATTTTCCTCATCTCCCACAAATCTCTTCAATCTCTTCGGCGTGAAGGCCTTATCTTCTTCTTCCTCGTAGTACTTTGGATTAGCAAATGTTTTATACAGATACGGCACTAGCTGTGGCAAAAATCATCCATCAGTCTTTCTGTCATCATCCCACTTTTTGTCAACCTGGGTGGGTCTGAAGCCTACTCCATAGAACGTTTCGGTAGCTGTTAGGGTGATGGGTTTAGATATTCCTTGCAATGCTTTTCCAAGCCCATTTCCTGGTTTAAATCCATGTCGAATCATTTCCTTAGCCACCACGATTGATTCATTAGAAAAAAAGAGTTGGGGGCAAGGTTTTCCTTCTTCATACTACTCTGCCACCACAATTTCAAAGGCATGATAGATGATGTGCTCGCTGCCCTCTCTTGCTTCAAGACATGGGACTGAAGGGTCACGATAGATTGGTTGCTCGACCTCCCGTGGACCATGATCTCTTGATCCTCATGCTCAAACTATACCATTTGGTGAATGGTAGAGGGTACAGCCCCGGCCGCATGAATCCATGGCCTCCCCAGAAGAAAGTTGTAGGACGTGTCCATGTCCAGAACCTGAAAAGCTACTTCAAAATCCACTGAGCCAATGGTTAGAATCAGGTCAATCTCGCCAATTTTGTCCCTTTTTATACCATAAAAAGCCCGTACATAAATATTGTTGGGTCGAATTCTTTCGGTCCCAATTTCCATGCGTTAGAAAGTTGAGAGCGGTCATATGTCTACCCCAAAGCCTCCGTCCACCATAACCATTTTCACGTAGAACCCTTCGCATTTGACTGTTAGGTGCAAGGCTTTGTTATGTACGGTCCCTTTTGGGGGCAAGTCATTCTTACTGAAAGAAATTTGGTTAACCTCAAATAAATCTTTCTGCCATTCTTTCAAGTTGCTCAACCGAAGTCCCAACAGGCACATTGCTTCATTAACGATCTTAATCAATACTCTTTGATGTTCGGTGGAGTTCATCAACAGAGATAACAGAGAGACTTGTTCTGGAGACTTTCGAAGCTAGTCAATAACTTCATAATCTACCATTTTCATCTTTTGCAAGAAAACCTTTGCTTCTTCGAAACTCACAGGATTTTTAGATGGGAAACATTTTCTTGTGGCATTATTTATTTCTTCCAACTTGGAATACTTTTCAGCAGGGTGGTTTTCTTGAACTGCCCCTGAGATTTCTTTGCCCTTATAGGTCACTACTAGTTTGTTGTAATTCCAAGGCACAACAGTAGGATCTGTTGGGGCTTTTATGGTGCACGACCAATAACCACGGGCTCACTCAAATTGGTGGATAAACCGGACCCCGCATTAAATAAACCCCCTTGGGCATATACATTTGAGCTGCCTTGTTCAGCTGGAATCTCCTAGGAGGATTCAAAGTCATTTGTTGTTCTTTGCGACCCCTAGGGACATAGAGAACGACGTCTTTGGGAGGCATTCCCCAGTTTCCATTTCAACTTTCTTCTGCAGATTTGGAGGGGCGGTTTTGTTCTTTTTCTCCCCTTTGTCTTGTTTTGGGGAATCTTTTGGTTTCTTTTCTATGTCAGCGATTGAAATGATGGCCTTCAATGCTGGGTCAAATTCCTTATCCTCACAAATCATCCCAATTATCGGCCCGTTGTTGTGGGATGGCAGTGGGTTATTAGTCACATTAGGTATATCTTCATCCATGAGCACTATCATTTTTTGTTATATCAAGTTCTCTACGGCTCTTTTTAGAGTCCAGCAATCATATATATCATGCCCTTCCGCCCCTGAGTGATAGGCGCATCGGGATCCAGCTCTGTAAGAGGGTGATGTTGGGTTTTTCCTAGTTTGAGGAACTGGATGTAGCAGACCCAGTTGGACAAGCTTTGGAAACAGACTGGAATAAGATTCAACGATTGGCGTAAAAGTTTGCCTTCTTGGTGGTTCACGAGGGGGAAAGTTGTTTTGTGGGGGACGGGGGTTATAGTGGTTTTGGTAAGGAGGCTGGTTTCTAGGAAGTGGAGCTTGGTTCCGGTTGGCTTGTTTAGTGGACGGGCATAAAGTTGAGCATTCATGACCATGTAAGGCTGAAGAGCATAGGCCATATCTTGGTGGGGGTAGTAGTGTTGTGGGTTTTTTTTAGGAAAAAAGGGCTCATGGGCTTTTTGCACCTGATGCTGATATGGATGTTTCTTCCTTTTTCTTGACCTTCCCTATTCCTCCAGACCCGCCTTGAATGGCTTGGGAGGTAGCTATGATAGTGGATTGGATCAAAATTCGACCAGTTTTCAATCCGTTTTTGACCATTTTGCCATTCTTGATAGCTTCAGTGAATGGTTTACCCATTGCAAACATCATATTTTGGAAGTAGTCTGCTTCCTGAGATTGGAGAAAAACTATGACCATTTTGATCTCATCCATCGGAAGTTTTACCCTGGATGCTTGTTCGCGCCATTTGATTGAGTACTCTCGGAAACTTTTCGAGGATTTCTTTTTCAGGTTTGTCAATGAGTTCCTGTCTGGAGCTATGTTAATATTGAATTGAAACTGATTGATGAAGTCTCTAGCAAGATCATCCCATGTGTGTCAGCGGGATATATCTGGGTCCACGTACCATGAGGAGTCTCTAGCAATACCATCCAGACTCTCTCCGAAATAAGCCATGAGGAGTTCCTCTTTTCCATCAGCTCCTCACAACTGGTTGCAGTATTTCTTGAGATGAGCAATGGGATAACTGTGCCCATCGTACTTTTCAAATTTTGGGGTTTTGTATCCCAATGGTAGGTTCACATGGGGAAACATACACAAATCAGCATAGGACACGCCTTTCCGCCCGCTCAAACCTTGTATGTTTTTCAGGCTTTGTTCCATACTCTTCGTCTTCGAATAATTTCTTCTTGCTCAGGAGTATTAGTGGTTTTTTCCTAGCCCGCAGTGAACTAATATTGAGTTTTCTGGGTGTAAGTATAAGCAGGAAGTTGTGGAGGTTCCATTGGGAATGTAGGTGTTTGGAAAGTGAAAGGTGTGGGGTCGAAGTTGCGCCAGGGTTGTGTAGGCTGTGCCGTGGCTGAGCATGGTGGTGCAGTGAAAATATTTGAAGCCGCTCCTGAACCTAACACCTGGGGGCGATTCCCAGAAGGTATTCCAACAAAGTGGGCCGAGATGGTAGGATATCCGAGTGGGTTATTGGTGTGGCTGATTGGGACATTGGAGGTTCCAACCATCCTAGGGAAAAACTTCGGAAATTCGAGGATTGCACTCGCCGGCTCCCTTCCATTTGACCAGGAATCTAACATTTCCATCATGCAGAGATGCAGTAACCTATTTTCCTCGGCAATCGCCGATTCCAAAGTTGGGATGCTCGAGATTGGGCTCTCATTCGTGATAGAAACTATTGGCAGAGTGGTTTCTGAAGACATTTCAACGCTACCCTTTGATCTAGTGAAGTATGGATGAGATGCCAGACTACCACAAAATGAACCACTTTCTGTAGAACCTAGCTCAACATCAGACAACAAACAAGTTAGTTTGAAACAAATAACACATAGGTAATCTCATCTTGGGTGTGATGCACCTATACGGTTAAATGTGTTTCTATATGTTTTGCAACGGTTTGCATGCTTCATCTCGGTTTTTGCTCACTTTCCTCAATTTTCTTTATTTCTTTCTTTCCTCTTCTCCCTCTTTTATTGACATTGTTTATAGAGAATCATGACCAGATTCGATGAGGATTGCCTACGTATCGCGACGCCACGCGAATTAGATCATATCGTAGTTCAAAAATGTAAAAACAAAAGAGCAATTTTGGGGTTTTCAAATTTTCATTAATACTGAATTACAAAGAGGCCTACAAACATACTTTCCTAAGACTCTATGGCTCGGGACATGCCTTTTCTAGGAATTTTAAAACAGACTCGAAACATGCTTTTTATAAGACTCTAAGGCTAAGGGCATTCTTTTTCTAGGAAATTTAAAACAGACTCGAAACATGCTTTTCTAAGACTCTAAGTCTCGAGACATGCCTTTTCTAGGAATTTTAAAACAGACTCGAAACATGCTTTTCTAAGACTCTAAGTCTCAATACATGCCTTTTCTAGGAATTTTAAAACAGACTCGAAACATGCTTTTCTAAGACTCTAAGTCTTGAGACATGCCTTTTCTAAGAATTTTAAAACAGATTTGAAACATACACTAAAAAACGAAAATACAGACTCGAAAAGGAAATACAATCAAGAAAATATCAATGCCTCCAATCCTGACCTTGGAACAACTCCTAGCCTTGCAAGGGGCCAACTTGCTATATCATCTTGGAGCCGATAGAGTTCTTCCATTATCTGTCGGATGAAGATCATCACCGTGGGAAAAAACATGGATCTTGTCATGTCTTCACACTCGCAACACTTCATCGTGATGTAGTTATTTTTGACCCTATCTCTTATAATGCCCTTTTCTCGTTGTAGGTGATTGATCTGTTGGGATGCCTCTAAGACCTGAGTGAATGTGTGTGTCGGCTCTTGCAAGTGGTGTAGATTCGCTTCCAATCGGTCCATTATGGTGTAACAATGTTCCCTCTCGGTTTTGAATTTCTTGCTTGTTTAGCCATTTCACCCTCGAGGTTGCGAATCGCCGTTTCCCAACATGCGACCCCTCTTTCATATCTTTCTTTCAACTACTGAATTAAAGCTGCACGACATTCAACACTTTTATTCAATATCTTTTATGCTTTTGCTAATTCAAACTCAGCTTTCTCGAGGCTATCTTTATAATCACGCACCTTTTCAGTAAGGTTATAGATGAGCCTTTCATCTTTACTGCTTCGGCCCGGATTCTCGGCCGCTATTTTAAACTATCGAATCTGGGCCCTAAGAGCCTCATTTTCTCGAACCAATCTTCTTGTCTCACCCTCGGCCTCTTGTGCCTGCAAATTGTTGTTGAAGATGACATTTCTCAAATCTTCTCGCAGACCACTGATGGTGGCCCGATATTCTTTCTCCTTTTCTCCCCAAGCTAACCTTTCTTGCATTTTGTCATTAAAAGCTTAAACATGGGGCCTTTTGGTACACCTCACAAGTTCGGGCTCGGGCTCGAGCTCTGGTTCATTGTTCATATCAAAACCTCCTTTCCGACCAAGCAGCATAAATGGGATCAACCTCGCCTTTAGTCAGGACTGGTACCATAGTGTTACTTTTTAGATAACGACAACAGTGCCAATCTCCTTTCACTAAAGCTTCGGGAATCGTTGCCTCTGGATGTAGTTCAATGACTTGACTGCTAAGGTCTACCACCTCAGGTATTACTTGATACCTTCCTAATTGTCTCAGAAATCTTTGTGGCGCATAGAGTTGTATACTTCTTGCTCCCATCAACATTAAGTAGCCTTTCGATGTAGATGATTTCTGTTATTGGGATTCACCCTATGGTCCATTCAACTTGATCTGCTCTCAATTTTCTCAAATAGGAAACCCCTGCTTCAAACGCCTCGGGTGGTTTGTAATCTTCCACCATTTCCTTGTATTTCATGATGAAATTATTCCCGTCTGAAGCATATCTCATGAACATAGGATGATGGAGAAGGTGTTCGATCATCCACATCTGAAGGACAATGCCACAGCCTTCGAAAAACTAACCCCTAGATTTGCACTAAGTCAATGCCCGAAAAATGTCTGCAAGCACTAATGGGACAAAAGTGATCTTTTTTGTCGATGAGAACCTGTGCGATCCTGGCCATACGAATATCTATTGTACCTTTAGAATTAGAACACACCATGATGCCCAGAAATGCCACAATGAGAGCGAATCGTCGGTGAATCTCCCATATGCTTTTGTTCTGTTTGTTACTCAAACCTTTCTCTTATGTCTCAAATCCGGCTGAGTGTCCAAACCTGAAGTATAAGAAGTAGAACTTATAACTCCCATTGCTTATGCGTTTGTTGCTCATTTTCTTGCTAATGTTCAAAAGATTGAAGAATTTGTGTACTAAGGGAGCTCTGGGAAATATGAGCTGCTGCTTTCTTAAATCTTGGCCAAAATCAATGTACCCAACGATTTATTCTAGGGTAGGCAGTGAGTTCGAAATCCGAAAAATGGAACACATTGTGAACGGGATCCCAAAAGGTCACAAAGCCTTAATCAAATCTTCCCGCGACATAACATGCATGATGTCTACCAGTGGACCCAACTGTTGTTTCACCCAAACTCGACCATCTTCATCTAGGTCGTCCCACCACATACGCAAGTGCAACTGAGCCTATTCTCTGACCGCTTCTGGTGATTCCTGGATGGTATTCATTTGTTCCTATGGAATTTTAAGGTTAGGGTTGTATACTTGTAAATTGTTTTTGCAAAAACCAATTTTCTAAAATCAACAGATAAGGACCCCTTGATTGTCGTGTTAGCAACAATGGCTGTTTTTGAAAATGTGGTCCCTTCACAATTCCAAATGAATTTTGAGGCCGGGGCAAGTATTTTAAATAAAAGACACCTTTTTCCTATTTCTCCCCGAAAATAACTTTCGATAATTAAAATGTAATCTGAGGCCATTTTTGTAAGAAACAACTTAAAGATAAACCGAAGCTGGGTCGGCTTATTGTTTTGACCAAAGCCCTGAAACACCTTTTATTATTATTATTATTATTATTATTATTATTATTATTATTATTATTATTATTATTATTTGGAAAAAACGAGGCCGAACCCTATGTGGGTTGCCTATGTATCTCACATCCGGTGAGAATCAGACCTGCGTAGTTCGGGCAGTTTTGACAAAAATATATGATACTTGACTCACTCTTGTTTTCTAAAAATATATTTTTCTTTTTCTCCTTTTTTTTCAAAAATTTGGCTGAGTTTCGAGACATTTTCAAATACAGGGATTTTTAAAAATTGGCTAAATTCTCTATCCTACCTCACTCTTGGTTTTTCTCTTTATTAATCGGTCAACATGCAAGACGAAACAAATAAATATTCACATAGCACGTATGATTCACCATGATGGTCTTTATTTTGGGTACACATGTCCTAGACAGACCCAACCCCTGTGGTGAGTCCCCAAGGTCGAATGCACGTGATGCAAATAGCCGTTCCTACTAGGGATCCGGCATGATGCGTTATTCTCATTTTAAAAACCTGAGGTTTTGGTCTAGACTTGGGATATCCGAGCGGACATCTGGGGCGAGGAGGGGGCGACGTACCGGGAGCACTAAAGTCTGCCCGGCCTTGTCGCTTGCCCAACCTCGCTCTATTTGGTATAATTTCTACAGAAAAAGCGGGCTACGCGAACATATACACCATTTTCAGAAGACTCATACGGGTGGCTTAAGAAGACATTTAAATACAGTTCAAGTAATATCAAAGCGGTAAATGACAATAACGTCAACAATAAAGCCAAATAAAATCGCATTAACAAGCTCGAATTCTTGAACCCTGAACCAGAAGTTCTAGGTTCCTTTTCCAGCGAAATCGCCAGAGCTATCACACCTCCTTTTTTACACCACCCCAAACGGTACTATTAGGGAGTTTTTCAAATTAAAGTGATATTATTCGAAATGAGATTATTTAATTTATTTTCAGAGTCTCCACTTGGGATAGATTATGGTGTCCCAAGTCACCAGTTTATTTTAAATCCCAAATCGAGAAACCTTTTATTTTAAAAGAGTCAGTGAACCAGAAATTCTAAGTAAAGAATTCTATTAACCCGGGGGAAGGTGTTTGGCACCCTCGGATTCCGTGGTTCTAGCACGGTCGCTTAGCAATTGATATTTGGCTTAATTATTTAACTACTCATTTTTTAAACCTATGTGCAATTATCTTTTTACCGCTTTTAAAACACTTGAATTATTCATACTTAAAGAATCGAGTACATATACTCTTTTCCTTTGGCGCGTCAAAATCATGTCACGCGAATGTGTCCATAATTAATAACGCATTGTTTATTTTATTTAAGAAAATCTTGTTGAAGTTGAGCGAGCGCATCCCTCAAGTCTTTTAAGAGTTATATTTGCAAATATATTACGAGAACGTATATATAATCGTAATACAAATCTAAAACGAGCCTAAAGCAAACTATGAATATTAGAGATTCGTTAGATTCAAGTTGTGAGACTAATATAAGGGCCGTGATCTTTTTAATCAAGGAGAAAATTAACCATGTGTTTTGGGTGGAGAGGAATGGGCCAGATATGGCCCAATTTTGAATCAACATTGGGCTAAAAAGGGGAGTGCACGAAGGGCCGAAGATTAGAAGGGCCTGGATGACAGGCCAAATTGCAAAACGCAGAGCCCATATTGGGCTTTATTTCCAAAACGGCATAGTGCCCAAAATTCTAACTGGCGAAGATACGATTCTATCCAAACTGTTCTTATGGAAAAAATGATGCAAACCGGATTTTGTGAATTAACTCTAATTAACAATTTTAACCGTATTGAACAACCATAATTGAAGAATTAAATTCTATTGGGCTACCTTGTGAGGTCCACACGCCTAAGACCATATGACTTAAACCAGACTTGCCGTGATCATGCCTAAATTTGGGCCTAACAGTGACCCTAATGCCAAATCGCATATCTCTCGAAGTACATTCATGGCACCGTAAAACGGACTACTTTTACATACTTACTAACCACTAACTAGACTAAAATTAACAGTCCATTTTACAAATGTGAAAGTCCCAAAATTATATAATGAAGTTTTAATTTTTAGAGAATCAATGTTTAAACAACTAACACCCAAGAAATTCGAATACAATAAAAGAAAGCTTCTAATGATTCCAGAATTTCTTTGCTCCTCTTGAACATGACTTGTCTGTAGCAGCTTTATCTTCTTCCCTTAACGTGTGGATCCCACTTTAAATCTTTTTAAAACTAATTGATCCAGCCAACTGGTGGCTAAACCCACAAGTGAAAGCTCACTACCAAATTAGCCCAAAAAAATAAGTAAGAGAATGAGATGAAAAGAAATACTACCTAAAAAGGACATGTTCAACAATACCTTTATACATGGAAAGAGGGGAAATGAACTAGTTACTAAGCCAATATTGAGCCAAAATGCTTAAAGAAAAGAATACAATGATCAACTGTAAGGGACAACCTGATTCATGGACTTAATCATGTCACAGGATTAAACTCATGTATCTAATGAGGTTTTAATCCTCATGATTATGGCAGACTATATTGAAAGTAGAAGGGAGGAGATGATCAGTTTAAGCTGTGAATCTGACCATGAAAAGAGGTCAGATTCAACAGGTTCTTCAATACATACAACCTTAACAAATTTGAGTGGAAACCTTTTAGCATACAAGATGGTTTATGAGCTTAACTATATTTGAAAGTTTAAGTACATAGAAATCATAGAAAATTCACCTCAGACTCTTAACATTTCAGTATTTGAATCTTACTTTGTATTTTCAGTACCAATTGGTTTAACCAACCGGTGATTAAATTTGTAGGTTACTGCTTATGTTCCAACAATCAGAAAACATATGGGAGTAAGAGAAATCATATGAAAGAGAAATTATAGTGGTCAAACAAACTGGTGGTTAAACCATCAGGCTACAACTTGTGAATAAATAGTTACAACACAAATGAGAGGCAGTCTTTTGGAATCAGAGAAATCAGATGAAGAATTGCAAGAAAAGTATCATAAACTAACCTAAACATTGTCACAAAATACAACTGCTCATGTTATTTTCACAACACTTTTTACATGCTGAAATGCAAACAGAAACACATGAAAGACTGATGACAAATAATGAGCTAACACATTAGCTTATACTGGTAACACATGTATCCATACACACATAGTCATTTATAAATTCATATTGCACAAATAGGATCATTCTCATAGCCAGAACTTGGTTACATACCTAGAGATGACTCAAATAAGACCAAATAAAGGTCAATAGCTCAGCCAATTCTTCTAAACTAATGAGTAATAACAAGCAGCCAAACACATAACCAAATCAGAAACCAAGATCAACTTTAACAAACGAGATTTAAGATTCATAACAAAGATCCAAAACTAGACAAAAACCAGAACCTAGCTACAGAAAAACAAGGGAACTTCCTTTATCAAATCATGTTTTTGACTTGTGAAGAAATAGGGGATTTCTGAGTTTTGTAAAAGTTATTTTTGAGGCTCAGATTTCACAGAAGACAAAGGAACTTTTTTGAGAGAATTTTTCGACTGATATATTATATTATGAACCCCTTTTGAGAGTGGGGGATTATTTCTTTATATAGGGTGCACAATAGAGCATCAAAAAAGGAATATTCTAACCTACAATTATAAAATTCAGAATAGTACAACATCTTTTACAGCTGGCTGTCCTTTTTCCTTATCCAATACCCACACTTTTTAAAGATAAGGAACAGTTGTGCTGTATTCCATAACTTTCTGATTCTTAGCCTAAGTAAAAATCTAGTATTACCCTTCAAATTACTGCTTATTTCAGCTTTTAGCCTAAGTTCAATTTCAGTTAAGTCTACAGGGTTCCTAATGTTGGCAGATTAGCATTAGCATTACAAGGCTAGGATTGCAGAAATATTTAAATTAAAACTTAAAACCATTGATAGAACAATCATAGAAGAAATAATTTAACCCTAAAAATGAAACAACCATGAAGGAAAGCCTTAAACTAGCATTAGTAAAAACCTATGTTCAAACAATTAAGGACAGAAAAGAGGAATTAAACCTATGCAGCCAAATCAGAAGTATAACCAATTGAAGAGAAAATGATCTTAAACTAACTTATTGATTCTAAATGCCCTGACATATATTTAACTAGAATGGTTAACTAAACAAACTTTGCTTTACTCGAATTCAAATATAAACAACAATTGAAACACATGAATTCTATAACTTGGACCGATTACGGGCAAAAATGAAACAAGCCAAGATTACTTAAATGAAACTAAAATGCCTTACTAATTTGATTAAATAAATATGAGTTAAGCCAGGAACCAAACAAAACCTGAACGATCAAAATTGTAACCTTTCTGAATCATTTTATAATTGAAACTCATTCAAGCAAGCAGACAATCAGAAATTAACTCAAACCAAATAAAAGAAGAAGAAAATCAGAAACAAAGATAAAATAAGAAAAAGAAAAAAAAAGAGGAAAGGTACTGTGAGCAAAGAAGGTATGACTTGGCCATGCATCAATGGTGACTTCGAAATAAGTCGAGACTAATGCAAAATGATTGCTCTTATCAAAGCAATCAAATTACATGAGCCTCGACCTGAGATGAACAAAATACTCTAAAAAATGGTACAAGGTCGAACCAGCGCCTCTTCTGGAATTTCAGATCTTCAACTCCACGATTCTGGAGGGATTTCTAGGCTAACTGGTAAGAGATACGAGGTAAGGAGGGTGTGCTGGTTGTCTGGTGTGAATTTGGGGCCGTTATGGTGACTTGGTATTTTGGCACAAATTCTTTTATTCAAGATTCGAAAGGTTTGGCGTAGATTTGAGAAAAACCAATTGGATATTGGTAATGAGGAGACAATGGGGAGTGCAGGGTGTAACTTTGGGGATTTTTGGGTGAGTTAGGATTTGGGTCGTCTCTCTTTGATTCTAGATTCTAGAGGTTCGACAAGGATTCGAGGAAGATTGGTTGGATATTTGGAATGAGGAGGTGAAGGGGAGTCTAAGGTGTAATGAAGGTATTGATTGGCCATCGATTGCCGCCATAGGCGATTTCCGGCGAGTGGCAGGTGGCGGAGCGGCCATGGGATATAAGGGCGGCTAGGGTTTGGATGTTACGAGACGAAGTAAAGGGGTATGATGGGGGGGGGGGGTTGGGCTCCGTTTAGACAGTTAAATAGGTAAGTACTGATCAGTTCTAGGCCGTTGGATGATGAAAATCCAACGGCTGTAATAAAATGATACAGAAACGGGGTCGTTTGGTTATGATGGAAAAAAAGAAAAAATGGTAGAAATAAGTTGTTTAAGGTGTTGGAGGGGCGAAACGACATAGTTTGACACACAACTACGTCGTTTTGAGGAGGGGAGTTGGACCGAGTTTGAAGGATTGGGCCTGGGTCTGGTCTGGTTTGGGATTTAAAATTGGCCCAATTTTTCAAATTAAAACCCTTTCTTTCTTCTATTCCCTTTTCTTTTCTCTTTATCTTTTTTTCTCTCTCTTGTTTTAATTAAAGAAAAATCCTAAATTAATCTAAAAATGTGAAATTAAACTAATTAGATAATTATAAAATAATAACAATACTTAATTCTATATTAAAAGTGGAAAATCAATAAACAAAAATTAAAAGGCAAAAAATGTAAAAATAAGCTATTTTTGTGATTTTCAAATTTCATAAAGCAAATGATTATGATTAGTTGTAATAATATAAAAACAAATCCTAAATGCAGTGCATGATAATTTTTCATGATTTAAATAAGAAAGAAAAATGCAAACAATTAGTAGAAATCTACAAAATTCCTAAAAAAGGAAAATAACTGAGAAGAAAATCTATTTTCATAGATTTTCGTAGGAGTATTTCATGTATGGAAAAAATCAAGTGCTTACATCTGCATATGCCGAGCGACATCTTAAACGCTTTTATTATGTTTTATACGTAGTTTTTGGTAGTTTCGTATTTCGTTTCTTTTTTCCGCAATTTGTTAGGCTTACCTAGTCCTAGAGACTAGGTGCCGTCACGATAGTTACAAGGGGTGAATTTTGGTCATGACAAGTTGGTATCATAGCTCTTGGTTCAAAGGAGTCATGAATCATTAGCTGTTTTATTAGAGTCTCGTGGATCGGTAAGGAGACGTCTATGCTTATCTACGAGAGGCTATGTATCTATTAGTAAAATTCCACTTTATTTGATTTCCTTATTGTGCGAGATTTTTGATATCAAAATCCTAAACTTCTTTCTTCTATTCTCACACAAATGGTGAGGACACGTGTAACTGAAGATGACCAGGCACCCACATCCCCTATCTTCAGAGGTTGGGGCCAGGTAAGAGGTTGGGGATGCACACATGGTGCGGCCAGAGCACCTGCACAAGATTCCACCGATGAGCCACCAGTAGCTCAGCCGTAGCCCAGCACCTGATACGCCTATTGCTACTATTATTCCAACTCTTCAGGAGAGCCTTGCACAGTTCATGAGCATGTACACCACTCTAGCTCAGGCATGGTTGATACCCCTTGCTGTAGCCACATCTCAGGTTGGGGAAGGAGCACAGACCCCCGCTGCCTGCTCTCCTGAGCAGCGGGTCCAGGTTGATCAGATCCCAAAGGTTATACCGGTACCTTTTGTAGCCCTAGTTAACCCCGATGATAGGGCAGCAACTTTAGAGGATAAGCATCGGAGGCTTGAGAGGTTCAAGAAGTACAAGCCTCCTATATTCAGTGGGTTAACATAAGATGATGCTTTGGGATTTCTGGAGGAGTGCTACCGTATCCTTCGAAATATGGGTATATCAAGACGTGTGGGGTTTCTTTCACTACCTTCCAGGTTCGAGGAGCAACCTATCACTGGTGGCGTGCTTTTGAGTTGGACAGTCCAGTTGAGGCAGCATCCCTTACATGGACCCAGTTTTTAGATATGTTATTGGGGGAGCATGTTACTCAAAGCCTCAAGGATGCATAACGCGCAGAGTTTGAGCATTTGCACCAGGGTACTATGACTGTGTTGGAGTAAGCTGTCCGTTTCAGTGGCTTGGCTAGGCATGCACCAGCCTTGGTTTCTACAGTTCATGATGGAGTTCGCTGGTTTATTGAGGGGCTCATTCCCAACATCAGGTCTAGCATGGATCGGGAGTTGGTTCTTATCAACAGGTGGTGAGCATTGCTAGGAGAGTAGGGGTATGCATGCTCGGGATTGAGAGAAGAGGGAGGCCAAGAGGTCTCGATAGTTGGGCTATTATTCTGGTGCCCGTGGCACAGCTGCAGTTCGTCATTGTTGGGGTTATATGAGTCGCCCCTTCATTCAACTCTCCAGCAGCTAGTGGTATTCTAGCTCCTCCTAGACCCCAGGAGGCTTATTATGCACCTCCATTATCTAGTACACCTCCTGCATAGGATGCTTTCAGTTGTCAGTCCAGCAGACCTTGCCCGAGCCAGTCACAGCCACCACGTCCTTGTAGAGCTTATTCTGAGTGTGGCAACACACGCCATATGGTAAGGGATTGCCCCAGACTAAGGAGGGGTGCACCTCTACAGACTTATCCATCACAGCGTGCTCCGCAGAGTTCCCAGTCTATGATTATAGCACCAGTTGCTGCTAGGGCTGCTTATCGGGCGATTAGGTGGTTAATTACTCTTAACAGTTTTAGGCTTTTAAATGTATTAATCCGCTAGCCACACGATAAGATATCGAGCGGATTGATATCGGTTTAGCTCTTATCGGGCATTTTATCGGCCTAATTCAATCTATATTATGTGCATTAATTGTTTGCTGAACGCCTAACATACAAATTTAGAATCGGAAATTACACATTGAGTCCAGACATACATGTTTGTTAATGCCTACGTAAGAATGATGTACTGTACTGTGTTGTGTTGTAGAATTAAAAGATGAAGCAATGGCGGCCAACTTCATCACATAGAAAAGCAAGAATATGGATGGGAATCATTGTACCAGCCATTATTTATATTCATTGAAGAGTAATCATAATCATCAAACATGAGAAAACATTTCATTATTCATTACATACAACAAAATTATACAAGTAGCCTAGTAATGTTTCAATGGAGGAAAAGACTATTGTTTCCTTAATAATTTAAGATCATATACTATTGAATATCCATTCAACTAAACCATTCAAATTGCAGAGAGAGATCATATAGTAGGGTACACATACCTGCTGTTTGAAAGTTAGGCATCAATGTTTCTGATTATTTAGGAATTAGGCATTAGAGATAGAGTACTGGAAGTGGAAGGTTTTTTGATTATCCGTTAAGAAAATTGAATAATCCGCCCCAAACCGATAATCTGTTAATGAAAAAATTTTTAATCTGTTTCCCCATCCGTTAAATGGCTAACCCGATACCAATAAGCCATTAAACTTTAGTTCGGTTTTCAATTTCAGTTCGGTGTTAAACACCACTTGTTCCTGCCCCGCCTGCGCAGCCAGCTAGAGGTGGAGGTCGGGGAGGTAGAGGTCGCCCTAGAGAGGGAGGCCATGCTAGATATTATGCCCTTCCTACCAGTACCAATGTTGTCACCTCTGATTTTTTCATCACAAGTATTTACCTGTTTTTTCATATAGATGCATCGATTTTATTCTATCTAGGCTCCATTTATTCTTATGTGAGAGATGTCAGTATTGATACCCCACAATTGATTCAGTCCTAGTAATACGGGACTTCCCTGATGTGTTTCCAGCTGTTCTTCCGAGTATACCGCCCGGCAGAGATATTATTTCGGCATTGATTTGTTGCCGGATACTCAACCCATTTCTATTCCTCTGTATCGCATAGCCCATCTTGAGTTGAATGAGTTGAAGGATCAGTTATAGGAATTGGTTGATAAGGGTTTTATTCGGCCTAGTGTATCCCCTTGGGGTACTCCTATCTTTTTGTGAAGAAAAAGGATGGTTCTATGCCTATATTCATTAATTATTGCTAGTTGAATAATGTTACAATGAAGAACCGGCATACTTTTCCCAGTATCGATGATTTGTTTGACCAGTTACAGGGTGCTCGAGTGTTTTCTAAGATTGACTTGTGTTCAGGTTACCATAAGTTGAAGATTCAGAGCCAACTATCCCGAATACTGCCTTCCGAACTCGGCATGGTCATTACGAGTTCCTTGTTATGTCATTTGGGTTGGCCAATGCCCTAGAAACCTTTATGAATTTGATACACAATGTGTTTCGCCATATCTTGACTCATTCGGCATTGTCTTTATTGATGATATTCTGGCATACTCCCGGAGTCGGGAAGATCATCAGATATACCTAAGGACAGTGCTTCAGACTTTGAAAGAAAAGAAATTATATGCAAAGTTCTCAAAATGTGAGTTTTGGTTAGATTCCTTGTCATTCTTGGGTCACGTGGTATTGAGTGAGGGTATAAAGGCGGATCTAAAGAAAGTGGAAGCAGTGCAGAGTTGGCCCAGACCATTCTTAACTACATAGATCCGTAGTTTTCTTGGCTTGGCGGGTCATTACCGTCGATTTGTGGAGGGATTTTCATCTACTGCAGCACCTACGACCAGGCTGACTTAGAAGGGTGCTCCGTTCCAGTGGACACAAGAGTGTGAGGTGAACTTCCAAAAGCTCAAGGAAAATTTTTGTACAGCCCTAGTTTTGATATTGCCTACAGGTTCAGGGTCTAATATTGTCTATTAAGATGCCTCGAGGATTGGCCTTGGAGCGGTATTGATGGAGGACGGTAGGGTAATTGCCTACGCGTCCAGATAGTTGAAGGTACATGAGAAGAAATATCCTGTCCATGATCTCGAGTTAGCTGCTATTGTTCACGCCTGGAAGATCTGGCTTTATTATTTGTACAGTGTTCCTTGTGAGATTTATACTCTTCACCGGAGTTTTCAACATCTGTTCAAGTAGAAGGATTTTAATTTGCCCTAGAGGAGGTGGTTAGAGTTGCTGAAGGACTATGATATCACTATCTTGTATCACCCAAGTAAGGCCAATGTGGTGGCCGATTCTTTGAGTTGCCGGGCGGAGAGTTTGGGGAGTTTGGCTTATTTACCAGCAGCGAAAAGGCCCATGGTGATGGATGTTCAGGTATTAGCCAACCAAATTGTGAGATTGAATCTTTCGGAGCCATTGGGGTTCTAGCTTGCGTGATTTCTCGATCTTCCTTGTTTGATATCAGAGAATGTTAGTATGATGACCCTTATTTGCTCGTCCTCAAGGATGAGGTTCTACATGGTGATTCCAGAGATGTGACCATTGGTGATGATGGGGTATTGATGATATATGGTTGGATATGTGTACCCAATGTTAATGGCTACGTGAGTTGATTCTGAAGGCGGCCAATAGTTCGCGGTATTCCTCCATCCATCTGGGTGTCGCGAAGATGCACCAGTATTTCAGACAACACTATTGGTGGCGATGTATTAAGAAATATATAGTTGTGTTTGTAGCTCGGTGCCTTAATTGCCACCAGATAAAGATTCTGGAGTTGAAGTGGGAGCGGATCACCATGGACTTTGTAGTTGCACTCCAACGTACTTTGAGGAAGTTCGGTGCTATTTGGGTGATTGTGGATCGGCTAACCAAGTCCGCGCATTTTATTCATGTGTGTACTACTTATTCTTCGGAGCGGTTGGCGAAGATTTATATCGGGGAGATTTTTCGTCTGCATGGTATTCCAGTTTTTATCAATTTAGATAGAGGTACACAGTTCACATAACGTTCCTGGAAGACTGTACAACATGAGTTGGGTACTCAGGTGGAGTTGAGTACAACATTTCACCCCCAGATGGACAGAAAGTCTGAACGCACTATGTATGCTGATTTGATTGTGTAAGTGCGCTATTGGGCCAATTATTTTGAGCTTTTTGATGTAAATGGCGGAAAATAAAATTACATACATAGCCACCTTAATTGACAACAATTACAAGTGTAGCCTATTGAAGTTTTGACACCCTTTTATCATAACTAATTTTATTAAACTTTTGTACTCCCAATAAGATATATGTAAACTAATAATATTAAGTATCATTCATGGAAAGGGTTTAATTATCTTGGACTTGTAGCAAGCATGTATTTTATTTAAAGTGAAGTAAATAAAATAAGTAATTTACAAATAGAGTGACCTGAAAGTGTAATTAAAGTAAATATTATAGTACACGTTTGAGAAAGTATACAATTATCTTATAAGGAAAAGAATATCATGCTTATGTAGCGAACCAACTACTTTAATTAATTAGGTGGTTCGTATCGATCCTAGTCAATTAATCAAGTTGCGAAAGCGTATTTATCTAATTATAGATGCAAGCTACGAACTTATATGACACACGTGTTGAATTTGATTATTTAGTTAGATGTATTTGTCCCAAGTATTGTCGCATATAAATAAATATCAAACAAACATAAATAAACAATAAGATATAATATCTATATAAGATTCTACTATACTTGTACTTTTTTAGTATATTCGAGAACGGGAAGTGCGAGTTTTGGGGGGGGGGGGGGGGGGGGGGAGTGGGGGTTGACGGGATTTGTGACTTATCTTCGAGTGTCATCTTTCTAAAGCGACTATGTGTGATAGTACCTCACAAGATAAGGGAAGTAAAGTTGTTAGTGAAATAGTATAAAGTAAAATTAAATTTGAAATATTTAAAATTATTTATATTTGAGAATATTTTTAGAAAATTATATATTAAAAAATATTTTGATAACGGTTTTGAATTTTATTTTTTTGAAAATAATTTTTTTGGATAGGGTTTTTAAAAATAGTTTTAAAATATTATCGGAGACTCGAATGTATTTTTTGACATGAGAACGAGAACCGTCTCAGTTGCGTACCACGGTGGCCAACCGTGTTGCCATGCTAAGGGGAGGTTCATTACATTTCTCATTTTTTTTATTTCCTATGTTTATCGTCATTGCATCTTTACTTGGGGACCAGTTTGGAGGGTTAATCGGAGGATCATGTCCTTAATAAGTAGCTTATTTTTATTGGCGGGTTATAGTAAAAAATCAGTAAATCTCATCGTTGGACACTTAGCCATTGGTAATGCGGCAACACCAACCGGGTAAGATTTGTTACATCTCTTATATTAGAAGGGAGAGTTAACTGCATGTGTCATCAACATACATGCCTGGCGGATCCACATGTTAAGTTGTTTTTTATAGAAGAAAATTTGTTTTATTTCAACTATTTGGTAAATTTACATCATCTGTTCTTTTGGACTCTAGAACAGATCTCAAAAGTACAATCAATTAGAAACTCTACAACTGTTGTTGTTAAGCTAATATCTAATCACAATATGAGTGTTGTTACAATTATGAATACTCGCACGAAGGATAACAATTAATGTCCTGCAGAATGGGTGACCATTTAGGTAGCTTCATTCCAGTAAAGTGCACTTGAAATGTAATCTCCTTTGCTCGATCTTTGGCGTCTCTGCTCGATTGTTGAAACCTTCTGTTGTTCCTTTCCATCCAGATGTTGTAAACTACTGCTGCAAACACCACACCTAGGATAGTTTTTCTGGGGTTTCTGTTGTTAACATTAGCAGTTAACCATTGCACTTCTGTTTCCCATGTGCCTGTCGTTCTTTGATACTTCAACCATTGTAACATACCTTGCCACAGTGCTTGGGAGTATAAGCAATCAAAGTATAAATGGTCGTGTGTTTCTTCAGTATCTCTTCCACATAAAATGCAGGATTGATTAATTTGAATTCCCCATTTAGCTAATCTGTCAACTGTTGCCAAGCGTCTATGCAGTGTCATCCATAAGATGTATTTCTGTTTCGGGAGCATGCCAGTCACCATCAATAATTTTTTCCATCGAACCATGGGATATTGTGGAGTGGTATGAATATATGCCTTCCTGATGCTAAATTGTCCATTTTTGTTACATGTTTGCATTCATGTTCCATCAATTGCCCACCATTCTCTTGCGCCAAACAATTTGCTAACGAGCCAGCTTGCTTGTTTAGGTATTTCCATAGTATTAATGTCTTTTTTCTTTATGTAGTGAAAATGGATCCATTTAATCCAGAGTTTGTCTTTCTTAGACATTAAGGCCTAGAGAAGTTTTGATAGAGCTGCTTTACTCCATCTTTCATAGGAGATAATGTTCAAACCTCCTGCTGCCTCTGGTTTACACAGTGTTTCCCAGACGATTGGATTCCTATGACTAGTTTCATGACTACCAGTCCACGGGTAATTCCTGCAAATTCCATATTTTTTGGAATGAGGAATACCTGGGCCCAATAAGTTTGCATTTCAAACAGGACGCTTTTGATAAGTTGGATTCTGCCAGCATAAGATAGGAGTTTGGATGTCCAGCTTCTAATTCTGTCCACTATCTTCTCTACTAGGGGCATACATTGTGTTGTTGTGATCTTTCTTGTGGATAAAGGTACTTCTAGGTATTTGAAAGGAAAAGTGCCCTCTGTTAGGTGGAGATCAGAGCATATTTTCTTCCTGAATTCAGTTGATACACCTGCTATATATAAGGAACTTTTATCCATATTGGCTTGAAGGTCTGATACCAGTGAGAACTGTTCAAATTCATTCATCAATAACTTATGGAAGTTTCATCAGCCCTACATCACATCAAAAGGTCGTCTACAAAGCATATGTGTGTGATTTATAGTTTAGAGCATTTGGGGTGGAAATTGAAGTCTAGGTTCCTGTGTAGCTTCTTTAAAGATCTAGTTAGGTACTCCATGGCTAGAACTAATAAGTAGGGGGACATTGGGTCCCCTTGTCTTAGTCCTTTCCTTGCTTGAAATTTCTTGGTCAGTCCTCCATTTATCAAAAGAGAGTAACTGACTGTGGAGACACAATTCATTATTAGTACTACTATTTTGTAAGGAATTCCAAATTCAAGTAGCACTGCCTTGAGAAAGTCCCATTCAACAGAATCGTAAGCCTTCCTAATGTCAACTTTAATCATGTATCTAGGGGATACTGTCTTTTGATTATAGCCTTGACCAGTTCATGTGCCATAATAACATTATCAAGAATGTTTCTCCACTCTATGAAGGCCGATTGGGGCTGCCCAACTAAATAATCGATAACCAGCTTTAGCCTATTTGTTAGGATCTTAGAGATGATTTTATACAGTGTTGAATAGCAGGCAATGGGTCGATATTCTTTGACATAGCTGGGATTTTTCACTTTTGGAATCAATGTGATAGTTGTGCAATTAATCTGTTTTAAGAGTTTTCCAGTTTGGAAGAACTCTTGCACTGCCTGTGTAACTTCCCCCCCCCCCCCCCAATTGGCTAAAAATCTTTAAAGAATTCTGCAGGATAGCCATCAATACCTGGAGTCTTATCTTGAGGAAGATTCTGCAAAATCTGATGGATCTCCTTTTCTGTTACTGGTACCAAAAGTTGCTGATGTTGGTGCAGTGTTAGGCAGGGTCCATCTCTGGCCACATTGATGTTAATGCCTGGTAGCTGAGATGCTGCTGTACCCAGTAACTTGTGAAAAAACTGGGTGAATTGTTCTTGAATCTTTTGTGGATCAGTAAGCTTCATATGGTTTTCTGTAAGGATACAACTCACCTTATGTCTTGCTTGTCTGGATTTCATGTAGGCATGGAAGTATTTTGTATTGTTATCTCCTAGTTGGATCCAATTGGCTCTTGATTTCTGCCTCAGTATTTGTTCTTGAACTGCTTCCTATTTTTCAATGTTCTGTAAGAACTGTTTTTCTTTTTGGATCTCCTGTTTGAAATGGTATTCATTCAGCCTGCTTTGTGTTACATTCAGTTCTTCTCTCATTTGTTGCAGTTTCTTCTCCACAGAGGAGTGTTCCTTGTGAATGTGTCTGGTAGTTTGTTCAAGTTTTTTCAGTTTGCTCCAGATATAGTGCATAGTGTAGCCTTGGTGCTGTTGGCTCCAAACTCTCTAGACTGCTTCCCTGTAGTCCTCTTGCTGCATAACTGTTGTGAGTAATCTGTATGGTCTGTGCACTATGGTTTTTACAACTTCAGTGTCTATCATTATGGGTGTGTGATCTGAGCATCCAGGCAGCATGTATACTGCTTCCACTCCAGTGTAAGTGTTGAACCACTCAGCATTACCAAAAGACCAGTCGATATGACTGTAAATCATGTGTTCACCATCTCTCTTATTGCTCCAAGAGAATTTGTTCCCTCTTTTGGTAATCTGTCCTACTCCAATATCATCATTGCAGCATTGGAAGTCAGCCATCTCTGATTGGATTGCCCATTAAGTCTGTCATCCACTCCTAACATACTGTTAAATTCACCCACTATAAGCCATGGACCACTATATTGGACAGTTCTCAAACTCTCCCATAGGGATACTCTTTGCTGGATAGAATGCAGGCCATAGACAAAGGTGATGTAGCTAGCAAATGTGGAGTTCTTGTCTGTCACAGTGAATCATTTGGTTAGTGGTTTCTAGAGGTACAACATGGACATTTGAATATTTCCACATTATCCATATCCTCCCATTAGGTGCACAAGCATAGTTATTTTCAATGTTCCATTCACCTCCCAATTTCTTGTAGATTGTCTGTGAATGTGGCTGTTTCACTCTAGTTTCTAGACAAGCTACCATGTCTACTTTATTGGTACTCAAGAACTTTACTAGCTCTCTCTGTTTGTAGGACTTGTTCAGCCCTCTAATTTCCAAGAGATAATGATCATGGATGATATTGGTTGCTTGAGATTCCCATTTATCCTTAATGGATGTCTCTCTTCTGTTGTCTCTTTGTTGTTGGTTCCATTCGGCTGGTTCCTTTAAAATTAATGCAGTAGATGTATTCTTGGTAGTCAACTCAGCATAGTTTATCTCCCCTTTGTCAATAGTCTCATTAGCTCCTTTTACAGTTGCTACCTGTTTGCCTCGGTTGTTCACTGATAGTTCCACCTCAGGTTGAACTGTTTGTTCCTCATGCTGTCGATTGACTATAGTCTCCTCCATTACAGGTTTTGGTTGCCATTTCAATTTGATTTTATTCTTGATCCTTTTTCTTTGATTCTGTGGCCTTTGAGCCTGTTGCTCCTCCTTCTGACATTCCCCATTTTTTTGCCCAAATGAGTTACATTATAGACAGAATGTTGGTTTCCATTCAAACTCCACTGGCTGCAACCAGCTTCTTCCATCTGGTATCTCAATATAGACTTCATCAGGTAAGGGTTGGGTTATGTCCATTTCCACAAGGATTCTAGCAAAGGAAATCATTTCACAAGCAGCAGTAAGCCTATCAGTGCATAAAGGCTTCCCAATTAAACTAGCTATTCTACCTAAGTTCTCCTCTGCCAGCATTGAATTGGTAAGCCAGGAAAGTTGATCCAAATTGGTACAATTCGCATTGACTCATTCTGGATTTGAAAATTTGGATCCCAGTCCTTCAATATCATAGGCTTACCATTGAAGGTGTAAGGGCCAGTTTGCATTATCAGTCTTTTGTCCTCCATAGATTCGAACTTAAAGATGAAGTAGCCATCATCATGTAACATCACTGTAGGTGTTGTAACAGCATGCCAAACTCCATAGATATATTTGAGCATTTCTTTGAAAGACGGGTTACCTCCTATTACATAGCCGATTGAAGCAGTCTTCCATTTCTGGCTCTGTACTTCTATCTCCTTGGGGTTTAGTTTTGCAATTTTCACTCCATCCTTCACTATCGGAGGGTAGTACTTGAGTTGCATGCCCTGATTTGGAGTTCTATTACCTTGAACAACTTCAGCAAATGTTTGCTTCTGCGATTCAACTGAGTATGTGAGCTTCCTCGCTGTTGTTGCCATTTCTGGTTTCTTTGATTGCCTTTTTGATTCCTCCTTCTCCGATACAGGTTGCATGACTGTCGGCGCACTTCCCATTCCTGGGAACCATTGTAGCAATGGAATTGGGTTTAATCTCTGTGGGATTCCACTTTCAGGGGTTACCAATCGCGTCATAAATACAGTATGGGTAAGTATTTTGTGTAGGTGATGGTGGACTGTGGTGGACGACGATGGTGAGCTACTCGTTTTTCCGTCGCCAGAATCTCTCTTTCTCTCTCTACACTGTTCCTAATTTAACGTCTTCCTCATAGGTATACATGTTAAGTTGTTATTATCTCTTCAATTTTATTTTAAATATAAATGTGTGTAAAATATGGATCCCATCAGACTTTGCAGCACACCTATTGCATACGTGCTTATAATACAAGTGGGCCCTACCTAGAGAATGGGGTTTTGCCTTTATTTATGCGTTCAGTTTTGTGGATAGAGAGAGAAATAGCCAAATCGGGTAGGGAGAGTAAATAAAGAATTTTAGAAAGAGAAAAAGTCTTCGACCCAATTAAAAAGGCTTTGAAATTAGTAAAAGTATGGGATGGATGAGGTGTTACATATTTAATTATTTATCATCTCTTACTAAATTAGATGCTATTCATTATTTTCTTTTTATGCAATGCAGCGTTTTGTGGAACAAAAAGTTCAAGGAAAATGTTATAAAATAATACAAGAACAAGAATAATATTGCAGAGAAAGTAGGGAGAGGAGAATTCTTATTGATATTTTTGGGATGATTTTAAAATGGGGTAAGACCTCTCTATATATAGGAAGAGAAATGACTTAGCCTCAAAGTAAAACTCTTCTATAAGATAGACATTCACTCTAATCAGAATTCTATTCTTAACACTCCCCCTTGAATGTCTACTCAATAAGTAATGTGCCTTATTAAAACCTTAACTAAAACAAAATCCAATGGGAAAAAATTCTAGAAAAGGAAAAAGAGTACACATATTTAGTAATACGCCTATTGGTTGCCTCATTAAAAACCTTGCAAGGAAAACCCAGTGGACAACCTTATAAGGGAAAAAGAGTGCAACACGCATTAACTCCCCACTGATGAGAGCATCAATTCACATATTTGATCCTTTGCATTCCAATCTTGTACACCATCTTCAAGAGATCGTTGGTATAGATTTGACAAATAAATCAACCATATTGACTTGAATGAATATTCCGCACCTTGAATTTATCATTCGTGATAGATATATAATGTCTTCACAAATATCGTGGAATGACGCTTCAATATCTCCATAGAGATATCCTCGCTATCACATTATCTGCTTAAAGTTATATCAAGATACATATGTGCACAAATTGCACTAAGAAAGTGGTACTTCAAGATCAAGAATTGTATATGCTTCAAGAAACTTAAATCCTTCATAGATTGACATATAAGTTAAGTCATATAAGCCATATAATAGAGAGAGATGCATATCAAGTTTTCATGTCATGTTAGAGAAATAAGATATCGAAAAATGATTGCACATACCATTGACTTTATACTTTCAAGTATTTGAACTACATGTCTAAAACTACATGTCTTTCATGTGGAATCAATTCTACTTGAATTGTATCTCTTCCATTTGGCCAATATTTTGTTTGTATTCGACAAACTTAAGATCCTCATCGATATTTAGCGCTTATCATAGATGTCGTCGACGAACATTTTATATCGGTTCCAGTAAATTTTTCATAAAGACATAACATGGAGATCTCTTCATTCATATTCAGGTACCTGAATCTCTCATGAGATTTTATGAAATGTTATGTCATGTGATCTTCTAGATCACTTGCCTCCTTATTATGATCACTTTGATCATTTGCTCATCTTCTTTATTAAGAAGTTCTTTTGAAACCGATTTGTCTATGCGCTTTAAGCATATTAAAGACTTTGTCCTTCTAGGACTTAATATGAGCATTTGCAGTGAGAATATAGTTACTTTCTTTGGGTCAGCAAATGCGTATGGCATGCTTTGCAATATGTTGCAATTGAATTATCCTTTTATGAACTTCAAGTTCATATTATGATATTCGAGGATCTATATATACAAATGATAATTCGTTCCATGTAACTTTTTCTCAAGTGTTTATCATGTCTCCCCCTCATGTTAGAAAAACTAACTTGTTTCCTCAACTCTGGGAAATCATCTTTGTGCATTATCATGTTAATATACACTGCACATCAATAATAATAAGATGAAATTATTTGGTTCCTGACCCTGAACCACTTGTGAGGGGAGAATATAATATACTTTCGTGTATAACATATATCAAATTGATATAGATAACTTTGTTCTCATAAGCAATAGTTTAGCTATTAAGTGAAGGCACTCAATAAATTATTTTGCTAAACCAACTATGATGTAAACCAACTTATCAAGATGAACTATCTTGAATAGAAAATCTGGAAATTATGCTCGAAATTAGATTACTGAGCAATTTACCTCGCAAGCACCGGCCAGGTTGCAGGTTAATAATAATCGCACATGTAACCATATCATGGATGCATCATATGTGGTATACATGGCAGGTGAATGAGCTCATATTCACCTTTGATATTTCCAGAATTTATGGGATTCAACCCCAACTTTAGTTGGTCAATTAATAAATGAGAACAAGTAATATAAGAGGATTCGTGAATGCGTCAGGCATTTGATTTGCTATTCTTTGCAAATGGATAATATTTTGCACCTCTTTTTCACAGATAGAGGTATGTGGATCAAGATGAGATAATGATGGATTTTTCCACAAAATTTCCCGTTTGGTTTCACCAACTTCTCCCCCTAATTTTGGGAAAAGTGTCTCATCGACTCGACAGTCTGCAAATCGTGCAGTGAACAAATCCCCTGTCAATGTTTCGAGGTAGCGAATAATGGAGGGCGATTCAAACCCAACATATATTCCTAACCTTCTTTGTGGATCCATTTTGGTGCGGTATGGCGGTGCTACAGGCACATATACTGCGCATCCAAAAATTCTTAAATGGGATATATTAGGTTCATGACCCAAAACTAATTGCAACTGGGATTATTTGTGATCATTCGTCGGTCTGAGACGAACTAGCATTGCTGCATGCAATGGCGTGACCCCAAACCGAAGTGGGCAGCCTCGCTTTCATGAGTAATGGTCTTGCAATCAACTGCAGACGTTTAATTAAAGATTCTGCAAGACCATTTTGAGTGTGAACATGAGCTACAGGATGTTCCACTTTTATCCCAATTGATAAGCAATAATCATTAAATGCTTGGGATGAAAACTCAGCATCATTATCTAGTCTAATAGACTTAATTGGATTATCAGAAAATTGTGCTCGTAATCGAATTATTTGTGCCATTAATTTTGCAAACGCAAGGTTGCATGATGACAATAGGCACACATGAGACCATCTAGAGGATGCGTCTATTAAGACCATAAAATATCTAAAGGACCCACTAGGTGGGTGAATAGGTCCACAAATATCCCCTTGTATACGTTCCAAAAACGTAGGTGACTCAGTTCCAACCTTTGTTGGTGATGGTCTAATAATTGACTTGCCTTGATAACAAGAAGTGCAAGAAAATTCATTACTTAAAAGAATCTTTAAATTCTTTAATGAATGCCCATATGAGTTTTCTATTATCCGTCTCATCATAATTGATCCAGGATGTCCCAATCGATCATGCCAAACTACAAAAGTATTGGAATCAGTAACCTTTTGGTTTACTGTGGAATGTGCCTCAATTGCACTAATTCTTGTCCAATACAGGCCACAAGATAAAGATGGGAACTTCTCAATAACCCTCTTTTGGCCAGAGACATTCTTTGTAATGATGAGATATTCAAGATTATTCTCATCTATTGTCTCAATATGATATCCATTTTGAATGATATCTTAAAAACTCAACAAGTTCCTCTTAGACTTGGAGGAGAACATTGCATTCTCTATGATAAATATTGTTCCTTTAGGCAGAGCTATAGTTGCTCTTCCGGAGCCTTCAATCAATTTACTACTACCAGAAATTGTAGTAACATCTGCCTTACACATACTTAAATGAGAGAAATATTTCTTCTCTTTGAATATCGTATGTGTGGTACATGAATCAATTAAACAAATATTTTCAAAATCTGCTGAGGTTAGTCGACTAACCAAATAGATAATCGACTAAACTAGTCGATGAACAGGCAACGGACATAAGGTTAATCAATTAACTAAAGTGAAAAAGATCCAGTTTAATAAAATATATTGATTAATCGACTAACTCCCAAGTACTATCACATAAAAGGATACTCAACATCTTAAATAAAAGTTGATTAGATTCTCAAGCTCGGAACACGAAGTATAATCAGATGCCTATATAGCCCCATTTGGAACATAATTCTTATAATTAAACTAAAATTTATAAGAATATATAGAGGCATATCCTTTAACACAAAAAATACAATGAACAATTACATTACAGTGCATCATGATTGTTTCGGATCTTTATTGAGCAAATATCACATTATTATTTTAAATCAACGAACTTCTCTGTCAGAACTCAAATAATAAATGATAGAATCTTGAAAGCAAATTAGATGTCATATCCGAACTTACAAGTTCATTACTGAAAGTAAAGTTTGCTTGTTTCACTTAAGAAATAATAAATAGATAATGCAACAAAGGAAACTCTATCAGTAAACTATAATCATAACGTTTACTAGATTACAAGCACATTCATTTTATTTACTGCATATGGACTAACACAAATCTAGTAATTAGGACGTAATTACAATTAAAACAAACCTTGGATTTCACACAAGCAGTAGGCTTCTTCCATATATTATAGAATTAGCAGCATATAATATTTTAACAGAAGCTTTGAACTATATAGTAACATAGATCTTTCCAAGTTGGCATACTTGATTTACGTATTAAGCCAAGTAATTTCATGATTACAAGGAAATGAACAACTTTGAATTCCATAATATATTGATCTTCATAAAACACTAAAGCAGCTAGAGATTCTATCATTAAATAATCTATTTTATTCTGTCTAATGCTTCAAGAAAATTAAAAAATACACTACATTGGCTGGGACACGATAGAATCAATCCATAAGCCAAATAAGAAATTTATAACATAGAAGATTTAACTGTGCTGCCAAAAATACTTCGTTAATGGTCTATCAATTCCCATAAATCATACAGTTCTAAATCACCACTCAAATTAAATATGAGTCGTTTTAAAACACTAAACAACCGGCTAAAGTCAGTCTCTCATACCATATGTTGAAATTCTAATACAAACACAGAGCCAATGCAGCAGAAATTAAACAGGAAACGTACCTTTAGCCATTGTTGTTCAAGTGTTGTAGAATCGCCTCAATATGAAAATTTTCAGGATGATGAAATTCAAATAGGAACAAGATGAATACCTGGTCTCTCAAGTTGTTTGCAGCAGAGGCTACGTAATTTTCCTCAGCACCAGGCAATTATAAATGTAAAAGAACAATTTAAGTCTTTACATAATTGTACCATAAATTGTAGTTTAAGCAGATAATTTTTGGGTAATTAATTGAAAAAATTAGTTCGTAATTGATGGAACATAGTTGATTATGGTAAGTTGCCTTATTGATATTTGAAAAAAAAAATCAGTATCTTCTAAAACAGGAAACAAAATATTTTCCGAATGAATATTATCAAAGTAATCATCGTTATCAACGAGTATTACTTTAAACGAAGAGAAAGATGAAGACACCCTTTCTATGTCTCCCATATTCTGAATTTCTTAATCTTCTCAAAGAGCTTCTGACGGTAGAGTCTCGTGCTGATAACGTGTTATAAAATAATACAAGAACAAAAACAATATTGCAGAGAAAGTAGGAAGAGGAGAATTCTTATTGATATTTTTGGGATGATTTTACTATGGGTAAGACCCCTCTATTTATAGGAAGAGAAATGACTTAGCCTCAAAGTAAAACTCTTCTATAAGATAGACATTCACTCTAATTAGAATTCTATTCTTAACAAAAAATAATTTTTTTGGCACATATTACAATTCTTTTCCAAAATTTAACCATGGGTATCATAAAATTTAGGTACTACAAAGTTCAAGATTTGTTTTACAAAGTGAGTAAAGAGAAATAAGGAGGATAAAAAAGAAGCCTAATTTGTTAAAAAAAATGAAGAGAAGGAATTGATTGAACACTATAGCCTACCCATGAGACTTGTCAACTTTATATTTTATTCTCTATCTAACACTATAGCCAATTGATTGAAGAGAAAAACCATTGGCTAGAGAGAAACAACACAACAAAAAATGCTAATGATAACTGCAAAAATAATCGACAACTTTTACAATTTTCAGAATCATTAATTAATGGGAAACTTGCAAATTTGCCGCTTTAAACTTTATGATGTAAACATAAATTGCTTCTAAAATCAAATACATCCCTTGGCTTCACGTTTCCATACCCAGAAAAGGAAATTGTTGACCAAAATAATCTAAAATGGATAATAATTTGCCCATACATAAAAAGAAAATAATAAATGTCAACAAATGTAAAATATAAAGATTGAAATATATACGAAAATGGAAAAGAAATAAATTTTTAACCTTACGACTTTCTACGTAAGAGGCTACGAAAAAAAAACAAAAGTGCAGAAAAACTACCTTTTGAAATATTTTTTTTCAAACTTATTAAGTAGTATTAGTTACCAGAGATGATTAAGTCTTATGCCTATTATTTTACGTTTGATTCTCTAAGAAAATATTAGAAATATAAATAGCACAAAAAAATTAATTAAAAGAGCATAAACGAAATTACGGTTCAAGATTGAAGATTTTGATCTATATATCAATAGAAGTATTATTTGAATATTAGATTACCCTTTAAGAGCCCGTTTAATAAATTGTAATTTTAAATTTTATAAAAATTAAAATAAGTATAAAGTGGATTAGAATATGAATTTTGTTGAACATAATGTTACAATTCTATAAAGTGCAAACGTACAAAAAAAATAATCATTTTTATCCGAAATTAGTTACTCAATGCAACTGCTAAAGGCAAAGGATATTTTCGATAAAATCTCGGCCAGGCATAATTTTCCTAGGTTAGCAACTTCAAGTGATATTCTAGACGGTGTTTTTCTTTATTAGAGTTTCAACATTTTGCATTCCTTAGGTGTATATTTCTATTAAATTGATTTTAAATTGTTAACATAATCTAGCAGGCACTATAACATATAACAATTTTATTTTATAGAAAATTAATTAATTATTTTTTTTCCAAATCAGCGTTTGTTCATAAAATTTCTAAATTTCACTTGAAGTGCATTTAGGAAATTTTTAAAAATTTTAAAAACTCCAAAAGGCCGTTTTTCAAAATTTTCACTCAAATTACTCACAAAACTTCAAAAACAACCCAAATTGAAATTTATGACTTACCGCAACTTTAAATTTGAAATACCATTTTCACTTGTAATTTTTTTTCATCGTTTTTCACAATTTTACAATTCTTATGCGCAAACGCCTACTAAATGCCAAAAGTTTGTATGCAAACGTAATTAGTAATTATTAATACTTCAATTTTTGTTGTCTTATTAAACTTTGATGAAAAAGGAAACAGAATGTTGTTAGTTAGTTAAAGTAACTAAACTATTTGGAATTTATATGCTGGTATTTCAAAATCAAATGGTTACAAGTGTTTTTGTAATTGCATGGAGAGCTCATAACTAAATTTTGTTGACACTCGGCTCTGCAGTACTTTGCTCTTTGTTGATTTGCCTCGGATAGATGCAAATGTAATTAGTGATTCCAACCTAAATTGTTCCAATTGATATTGTCACAATGCCATTATTTACATCTCATTTTAGTATTTGCAATGAACAATAACAAAGAATTCGAAATTAGTAAACCATACTCATTTAGAAAATTATCTTAGGCAATTACCAAAACATTTGAAATTAGCTGCGGTGATTAGGCCCGGGCACCGCCCGGGCTAACCCAACTAGTCCCACTCATAAAATGAAGTTGGCATGTGTAGTTGAAGCGCAACCAATCACCTGGCGACGCGTTTGAGGCTAGAAGGAGGTCATACATTTTAGTAAGCATGTGACAAGTGTCTCACCGAGAATTGTGACTTGGGCCGGGCGACCCATTTTGTTTGTGGATTCGATGGAGTTTTCTATGCGGAAAATTACCAGTTATGTCCATTTATAGGTAGCTGATTACAAAAATTGACCAATTAATATTACTAATATTAGTCAAATTAGCCAATTAGCTATTTATAGCAAAAAAATCAAAATTTTGTTTTATTTTGAGTGGGCATTATTAGAATAGATTGTGTACAATTTAAGGAACTGGAATCTCAGTTTTGGGATGATTTGGTAAAGTTTTGAAGTGGTTTGACTTGAAAATTCGAAATAAAAGCTGAACATGAAAAAAAATGACATGTGTATCACATTGTGTATCGTTTATGTATCACATATGTATCATATTTATATCAATTGTGTATTACATGTATATCCATGTATACCTGTGCGTGAGATACATGCGTGATACATGTTTGATACATGTGTCGCAGGAGATTTTTTTGAACTCGATTTAATTATGAATTTTGATACAAAACCAGTCCAACTTACCTCCAATCTTCCTCAAATTTTGTATATTGACTTATCTATATATTTTCAATGAATTTCAACCATACCCATTGAAAAATATCCTTTTTTGTTTAGATTTTTGGAATATTGTATAGATTTTTGTATTTCATCACCTTATTTGCTACCCCGTCCATAAAATTTCCTTTCCGTCTTATATCTAATGTTGCTAATCACGCTTAAAAATATGGAAGATGATTTTTGCCTGTAATTCTTTGAGAGAGAGAGCCTATTATTTGGGTTTTCAGTTTTTGTTAGCTAATTTTGGTAATTCTATGACTAATGGCTAGAGGTTGGTAAGTTGAGATTTATTTGGGACATTTATGTAAGTTTCCCTTTCTATGCTTGGTATACATAAAAAAAGGTGGCGAGGCTCACTCTTTGCTTTTTCAAGTTTGTCTTTCACCATACTTCACCAAAAATACTCTTATATCTCATTTGGGGTTTCAAATAGCCTCAACTGAATCATAAGATGGTTCTATTAAGATTTATCTTAAAGCAACTTGGAATCATTACCGTAGCATCTATCGTTTGGTGACATTAATTCTGAAGATTTGATAGAGGCAGAGTCAATCACCATAGAAGCGTAGTTAGTTCTTCAACAAAGGTATGTAGGGCGACTTTCCTTCTTAGCATGAATTAGTATAAGTTCCCCATTCCTTCTAAATGATTCTACACTGTAAGGTTGGGTAGTTCTACGCCCCAAAAATAATGTTGTTCCTATTCTTGTTCAAAATCACCGGTTGCATTTATTTCAAAGTCTATGATGCTACCAGCTGGTATCCTGTGGTCGAAGAATATGATTCATTAAGTTTAAATTTGTTATCTTGTGAAACTGTTATTGCATTGTACTTGTATATATGTATGTTGCAACTTTATTATACCGAGTCGCGCTATAGATGATGGGTATAACACTTATTATGCAGCTACTGATCAGTTGGGTATGATGAGAAATGCTACCGAGCCCTTCTGTGGTCGGGTACAACCGAATCATTTACGAGGCTGGTATGGAGTGATGTGTGAAGTGAGGTTACGTAGCCCTTGGGTGGTCGAGTACGAATGAGTCCTCTATGAGGATGGGTATAGAGCGATGTGCTATGAGAGGCTACCAAGCCCTTGTGAGGCCGGGTACGACCGAGCCCTCAACGAGGTTGGGTATGGAGTGATGAAATGTGCCCCAAAGAGTGCTTAAAAGTATGTATATCTGTATGTATTATAATTATTGCATGGCCCCAAATGAGTTCCTTGGTTTTACAAGAGTTTGCACACAGTTATGATTCATGTTTTATAGTTTCCACAGTTTATGCCCCTGGTGACTTGTCCCCAGTAATCAGGTTATGATCAAGTACTCATATTTCTTATATCAAGACATTGCTTTTACATGTTCTCTTAGCCCATTAGTACGTTATCCGTACGAATGCCTTTTTCTTTTGAGCACTGTGTTCGTGCCCACAGGTGCAAGAACAAAAGGTACTGAAGGGATGATAGGTACTTAAGCTCGTGTTCTAAATATTTTGGGTACGACGGGGCCATGTCCCGACAAGTTGTGTTTATGTTAAACCCTTTTGAAGTCTTTTAGAGGCTTGCAAACTAGATTTGGTTTTATGAAAAAAAGCTGTAAGTATGACTCCGTTATATAATAAATATGCTTGGAAAGTCAATGTTTCTTTTTCTAATTAGTTATACACATTACAGTTCTGATATTGTTACTTGGAGGCCTCAATAGCCCAATTTAATGAATAAAAAGAATGTAAGAACAAATGTCGATTCGCACGGGTCTCCGGGCATCGTGTGCTGGTCACACCTCCTAAGGTTAGGGGTGTGACAAACTTTGCACCAGTGCCGGTCGTGTCCTGGTAAGTCTGCAAGTCGTATCTAGTAGATTCTTTTTTATAGGTATTTTGTGCACTATACTAATAAACATGAGGGTACATGATATTTAAGATGAAAACCCTTCTTTCTGTCTAGATCGTGCGATAGTTCTAAAATCATAGGTATTAGCTTGTTATCCTTATCTTCTTTATATTTATAACAATGCCTACCACGTGATATCGGGAAGTTATGAAAGTATTGAACGAAGAAGCAGGAGAAGGTACCCGTCAGGTACGACATTCCCCAATGGGTCAACATGGGCTTCGTGATGAGGCCGGAGCTCAGGCTTCAGGGAAAACACCACCACCCCTGCCACAACATAGAGAAGTTAATGTACCTAGTCCCTCATTTGGTCGAGCCTAAGTAGGATTTAGAAATGAGGAGTGTAGTGCAGTTGTTAACTCAGTCGGTGGCATCTCAGGTCTAGTGCTAGGCTCCTACCACTACAGATAAAACAGCAGTACAAGAGTTTGAGATTTCATAAATTTGGACCCCTCGCGATTCAGAAGACCAAATCTAAATGAAGATCCGCAGAACCTTTTAGATCAAATACAACAGACATTATGAGTGATGCATGCCACTGATACTGAGTCCGTAGAGATTGCCTTTTACAGAATGATGGACATAGTTGTTATGTGGTATGAGACGTAGAAACAGACTAGGGGACCTTTGTCCCCAACAGCAGGATGAAGGGAATATTCAAAGGCATTGTTGCAACAATATATGCCTGTTGAACTTCACCGAGCTAGACAAGACAAATTCTTGCGGTTGGAGCAAGGTAATATGTGTGTCCGGGAGTACAACATGAAATTAAAACTCCTTTTCTAGGTATGCTCCATCGGTGATGGCCGAGATGAGTGATCAGGTGTGACCAACCACTAGTTGTTTTGAGATTTAAGGTTCTGATTAGTAGTTTGAGGTCTTGAGTGGCATATTATGTATTATGACTTGCGTGAATGGCCGTATTTGATTTTAGGATGCTTCGAAATGAATTTGGATGAGTGATTCTCTCTTTAGAAGCTTAAGTTGAAAATATTGATGGAGGTTTGACTTTTAAAAAATGACCTCAGAACGGTATTTTGATGACTCCTGTAGGTTTGTATCGTGATTTTGGAGTTGGACATGTGTCCGAAATCGAATTCGGAGGTATGTAGTTTGATTGGTGTCATTTTGCCAAAAGTTGGCAATTTGAAGGCATAGAATTTTGATAAGTTTAATCGCAGGTTGACTTCATAGCTATCGTGTTTGGATTTCTATTTTGGGACTTGTAATAGGTCTGCTTTGCATTTGGAACATTCCCGCAAAGTTTGGCATCATTGATGTGTCGTAGAATTGCAGCACTTTTGATAATAATTATATGGACTTTAGCTCGTCTTTTAAAGAAATTTAAGTTATTTCTTACGTAGTTTTGGGTATTTTGCAGTAAATCAGCCTTGCAGTACCAAGAACACGAAAAAAGATGACAAAAACCCATTGAAAGGAAGAAATGCGGCAGGTTTGCGATCGCAAAAGTATGTGCGGACTGCAGACTAACCGCAGAGTGAATAAATCATCCCAGTTCTGAGAGTGGATTTTGTGGTCAATTTTGTGGTAGCATAACGCTTGTGCAGACCGCATAATGACCACATAAGTGCAAGAAGAGTTTTTGTGAGAATTACTTTGCGGTATCAAATGCATTCGCGAAATCCATGTGCGGACCTCATGACTGAAGTGCGATGAACAATTGGAAAATCAATTATGTAATGGAAATTGCAAGTATGCATGCCGCAAAAGTGTTATGCAACCCATTCTACGGTCCCACACATGATTTATAGTTTTATTTTGGTCATAGTTTGACCCCAACTTTTAGCCCATTATAAATAGAATAACTAGGGTTTTTGTGGGACATCTTGTCTAAAAAAGAGGCAGCATTTAGAGCATTGAATACACTATTATTTTGGAAGCTTTTGAAGAGAGAATATTGCCATCTTTGTAAGCTTTATGACTTTATTTATTGCTTTGTTCTTGGATTCTAGTATGAGTAGCTACTTTTAAATACTAAGGTTGTGGACCCTAAATGGGTGTAACGCTAATGGGTATTTACTATTTTTTTATACTAAGAGTCTACCAATGTGCACTAATTACAACTCAGTATAGGGACATCTAATATAGACTATAGCTATGGAAAACTGTTGAGTTGCCGCAAGCCATTTTGCCATCGACTACAATTCCTTCCTCGAATATGAATATGTAAATCAATTTCTCTGCAAATCTGATTTTCCTTATAGACTTTCCTGTAAAATCTGATGCTATTCCTTTCCCTCCAGATAAGTGCAACAGTGTTTATAAATACACATGCTGTTATAGCACTAAGGCCCACTCTGCTATTTAATTTACTGCATATCCATTTCAATTCTGTTTTCCAATCACCAACAGACCTGTGATGCCCCATCCAAAGATAGAGTCTAGACCACAAACTCCTTGTAACTGAACATTCAAAAAATAAGCGATTAAAAGCTTCTATACTCTGATTACAAAACACACAAGTTACAGGAACTTGTATGCCAATTTTCTGCAATCTGTCCACTGTTGGTAACCTTTGCTGTGCAGCTAACCACATAGTGAATCTATGCCGAGGATGAAAATTTTCAACAACATCAGACTCTTCCATTCAACCTTGCTGAAGTTAGGAATCATTGTTAGATACAACTGCTGAATTTGGAAATGATCTAGTTTGCAGATTCCTTTCAATCTGCTAAGAAGACTCCCCTGAAGCAACTGATTTCCCATGATAGCATCACTGCAGTCCAGTATTTTCCTCACAACCCAAGAGGCTGACTTAGGAGTGGTCATTGTTTCAATGTCTACCTGCTTGATATAATAGCAGTGCACCCATTTTATCCACAGGCAGTCCTTCTTTCTGGCTCAATCCCAAAGATGCTTACTAATTGTTGTTTTGTTCCATACTGTCATATCTAAGATATTAAGTCCACCAGTTGTTATTGGCGTGCATAATCTTTCCCATGCAACTAGTGCTCTTTTAGATAGATTTGCATTTCCAGTCCACAAAAAGGTTCTGCAAATGGTTTCAATAGCTTTCAACACTTCTTTTGGCAGAATGAAAACTTCAGCCCAGTAAGTTTGGATGCCAAAGATGACAGCTTTGATCAGCCGACATCTCCCTACATAAGAGAGCAATTTAGCAGACCAACATGTTATCTTAGCTGTAATCTTCTCTATCATAGGTAATTAGTGACAGACAACAAGCTTTTTGGAATCTAGAGGTATCCCCAAGTATTTGAATGGGAGTTGGCCCTCAGTAAAACCCAATGCTTCCAGAATTTCCTCTCTAATGTTCTGGTGTACTCCAGCCAAGTATATTGCACTTTTGCTAACATTAGCTTGCAATCCAGATGCTTCAGAGAATCTTTTAAAAGCCTCCTTTAAAATCTTAATAGATGCAAGATTAGCTCTACAGAACATTAATAGATCATCAGCAAAGCATACATGAGTACAATTAAGCTTTCTGCATTTAGGGTAAAAATTGAAATCCCTATTCTTGTGCAACTGTCCCAGTTCCCTATTCAGATATTCCATAGCCGGCACAAATAGATAAGGTGACACAGGATCACCTTGTCTAATACCTCTCTTAGCTATGAAAGGTTTTGTTAATCCACCATTCAGAACTAGGGAGTATGAAACTATTGTGACACATGACATTATCCATTGAAAAAATTTAGCAGGATTACCTAGATCAACGAGGACCTGTTTAAGAAACCTCCATTCCAAAGTATCATAAGCCTTCCTCAGATCCACCTTTAAGACACATCTGAGAGATATTCCTTTCCTAGAATAGCCTTTGAAGATTATGGCTGAGTATAATGTTATCAACTATGCTTCTCCCTTCAATGAAAGCTGATTGAGCCTGCCCAACCAAATCACCAATCAAAGTTTTCATTCTCCTAGTAATGACTTTGGAGATGATCTTATACAAAGTAGTGCAGCAAGCTATGAGCCTGTAATCTTTAACACTTGTAGGAGCTTTAACTTTAGGAACAAGTGCAATAGCAGTAGTATTGATCATGTGAGGCATTCTGCTTGTGGAGAAGAATTCCTTTGCAGCAGCAAGTATATCATCCATTACTATTTCCCAGTTCCTAGTAAAGTATTCCATAGGGAATCCATCCACTCCTGGTGCTTTATCCTTTGACATCTCCTTTAGTGCTTCTGTAATCTCTTCCATAGTAATCTCCTGTATCAGCAGTCTTTGTTGTGATAAAGTTAAACAATTTCCTTCCTTAATAATAGCTGTGTTAACACAAGGTAGCTCCCCAGCAAAATCTCCCATCAATGACTGGAAAACATTTATAAACTCCTGTTCCACAGATATAGGGTCTGTGAGCTTCAAACCTGTATCAGTGTGTATATAAGTTATGCTATTCTGGCAAGTTCTGATTTTCCACTGGGCATGGAAATACTTTTTGTTGGCATCACCACATTCAATCCAGCAGGCCTTGGATTTCTGTCACATAATTTGTTCCTCTACACAACTCCATTTCTCAATTTCTTCTAATGCTGCTTTTTCCTTATTAAACAGAGGCTGTGATAATGGACATTGCTGCAACTGAGTCTGGATAATACCCAGTGTCTCTCTAGCCTGTACAAGTTTTTGCTTATATGAATCCATATAAGTATTTATCTCCTTTAGTTGCTGCTTCATGGTCTTTATTTTACTCCATATCTGCTGCATTGGTGCTCCCTCATAGTCTTGTCTCCAGACATTTTGTAGAATGGTTTGGAACTGAGGAATCTCCATAATATTAAGATATAATATGAAAGGCTTAGGATGTAACAACTTTTGGTCTCCACATTTGATAAGAATTGGAGAGTGGTCAGATACTGATGGATTCATGAAATCAGCTTCTAAGTTCCCAAATTGTTGTATCCACTGGTAGTTACCGAATGCCCAGTCAATCTTGCTATACACCCTTGATGTAGTATTCTGTTTATTAGTCCAAGTGTAATGCCAACCTTTAGCTCTGAGAGGTGTAAGCTGTAAGTCAGCAATAACATCTTTAAATCCTTTAACTTCAGTATCAGTAACAGGAGAGCCAATTCTATCTTCAGAGCATAAGACATTGTTAAATTCACCACTCAACAACCAAGTGTCCTGACTGGGTACACATATTTTCCTCAGATCACTCCACAGCTGTTCTCTTTGGTTACCAGTATTCTGAGCGTAGATGATGCTTAAGTGAGTTTTGACTTGACTTTTAGAATCTTCTATGAAGCACTGAATGATTTGGTCAGTCACAAGGGATTTGAACCTGGATGTGAGGTTTCCAAAGTAGCCAAATCCTCCCATTGATAGCCTTAGAATAGTTGCAGTGGACATTCCATCCTATTGCAATCTTTCCTTGGATTTTCTTTGCTTTATGTTCCTTTACTCTAGTCTCAAGACATCCCATAACATCTACTTTATTTACAGCAAGAAAGGTCTTCAACTCTTTCTGCTTATGGGCTAGGTTTAGGCCCCTAATATTCCAAGTGACAATAATCATAGTGACTTAGGATTTAGGTTCTGAGAAAGCCCAGGATCAATCTGTTGTCCCCTTCTTCCATCATCTAACACATCAACAATTGCCTTGCCCTTATTGCATTTATCTTCCATTACTTCAATGCTGCAATTAGGTTTCTTGTTTACTATTTCATTCCTTTCCTGAATGTCAGAACCTTGCTGTGCATAATGTTGAGTAATCACCATGCGAGTTGTGGGGGAGAAAGTTACTGAATGTCAGCGGTTCTAACTCCTTAGTAACACCATGAGCTGGGGTAACAATCAGAGCAGTAGTGGCAATCACATTTCTCCGGCGGTGAGCCATTTTCCGGGCACAATTGCGGCCTTGCTATCGTGCACAGAGAGGTGTTCAGCTAACGTGCGCCAAGAGGTGGTACCCCATTCATTTTTGATAATCTATTTTTGGGTATTTACTATTGAATATATATATAGTGGTTGGTTGGTATTTATTTATTTCTCATGCTTCATTTAGTGTTGATGGTTGCAAATATTGACTAATTCCATTTTACTTTATATTTACTTGGAAAAGTGGGTTAATGTTTGGTAGAATTGAATAACAAAAACTCAAGGCTTTAAACCTTGTTTAATAGAATCGCTTAGGAATACGTGAGTTCTATTTGGCATAAATTTGTTGTTCTTAATTATAAGTCTTTTATTATTGGGAAAATCATAAAGAGAAAATACTACCTAACTATTGGTAAATGTTGGGTAGTCATTTAGGAACCACTTGCGTTATTCCGAGTTGATTTGATAGGAACCAGATGGGCAGTTGTACTTTTTATTTTTTTTTTATTTTTTAAGTTCATATGTTTCTGTCACAACCCAAAATGGAGGGCCATGACTAGCACCCGACCATACTTGCCGAGCACCAGCATACATTTTATCTAACTTTCTTTATTATCTTTTAGGGCTGGCGAGATCAATATAAATGGTACACATGGATCATGGACAACCAACAATAAAATATGATGGCATGAACCTACATAACATGGGATGACCAGACAATCAGAAATTATATATATATGGGGCAAGCTACCACGCTACCATGAAAGTCTATACAACAAAAACCAGCTGACAAGGCATACCAAACTATACATGAGTCGATACCTATCTATGAGCCTCTACAGGAATATAAGTGCTGCAAAATAGCCGGAACATGGCCCCGATATACCCATAATGTATATAACAAAAATGCATACCAAGACCACGGCAAGTCCGGAGAAGGGACTCGCCAATCACCGCTGAACTAGACAGCCTACTGTGGTGGGGGAGCTGCACTTGCCTGTCTATCAGGACCTGCAGCACGACATGCAGTGTCCACAAATAAAACGACATCAGTACGAATAAAGTACTGAGCATGTAAGGCAGGGAGCCATAAATACGAACAGTAATGTAAGTAGGGATAGAGAATATACAACCTGTAACATCTTAGTACCTCTGAGGGCTACTGACATGAAATGCATGATACATATGTATAAAATCATAAACTTTTAAAACATAAACCTCTGTGGGAATCATCATTGTCATATCGTACTCGACCGTAATAGGCTCAAAAAAAAGGTACCCAGCCATCATAAGGCTCTGTAGAATCGTACCCGGCCATGTAGAGCTCGATAAAACCCAACTGATCAGTGGTTGCACAATAGTTGTCGTACCTGACCATCTATAGCGCGGCTTGGCAGAGTAAAATAAATACATATATATAATGCATGCTAGACTCATGGAATCACGTTCTAAACCTTTCGGAGTGACGTAGGGTCGGTATCCTTTGTACACTTTACAACAACAACAACAACTACCCAGTATACTCCCACCAGGTGGGGTCTGGGGATCCTTTGTACACTTTATTAGAACTAAATCTTCACTATGAACCTTATAAGAATCAGGAAGTACCAAAAACATTGATAACATTAAAAATAAGAGAAGCAACATTAGCATCAAACGTTCCATAAGAGAGGAAACAATGTAAGTACTGCTTGCTTCTAAGAGTAGAGTATCTTTGGAAGCTTGTTCATTATATTATTTACAATCGGAGTCGTCCAAAAGGGATAGCCTCACATACCTTGTATATACTACCCCAATCTCAAGCTATGCAATTGTCACAACTCCTTAGTCTACAATAAAAGAATGATACTATCGTTAACGTTTAAGCGTCGTAACTATTACGTACCGACTACAACCTATTTTACGATAAAACAGACAGCACCTACCCTATTTATATGACTCTGCACAAGTGAAAATAATTACCAAACATACTAAACAACATCAATTTTAATCATATTGAACCTTCCAAAATAGTCCACCAACCAATAACATTACTACTAAGCCTTTCGATATATATTTCACAAGTTCTAGCTTCAATAACTTAGCTGCAACTTGGATAAGATTAAATACATATAGAGTAAGTGGTTCTTTACCTTGATGCAGAAAGAACAACTCAAATTTGACCTTAATTTTCCATGAAATATCCCTCCAATGCTGCCACAACAACAAGAAAGTGAAACTAGCAATCAATTAGTGTTTTTCGGCACTATAATCACTTTAGAAGGCTTGAAATCACCTAGGATATATATTAAGAACTTGAGAGAGTATTTACAGAACATAAAGCCTTTAAAAAACCCCCCACATGAGCTGGAACAACACAAAAATGAGCAACAACAAGAAGAACAAGAGACTTACTAGCGCCATGGGATTCCCGACACTTGATTTGTGTTGTTGCCCTTTGTTTGGGTCTCTAATCTTGAGAGAACCTTGAGAGGGTGTTCCTAGGGTTAAAAGGTCTGAAAATAGAGAAAATCAATGACTTAAAACGGGTTGGAGGCGTCCTATATAGTTCCAAATGTCTTAAACCGCCTAAGTGGACCCCATAGAGAGGTGCTTGGCACAGTCTCGCGGAAATGCAAATATCTATCTACTTTGAGATTGTATCAAGGAACGGTTTAATGAGTTAGAAACGAGACTCATAGATCTCAAATTTGGTGTTTATATAACTCCATAATTCTAAGTAAGTTGGGAGAAAAGCTTAGTAACATTTGACCTAATGTTTAAGTAAAATTATGAACCTAAGTTGCGACAACTTTTGTCGACTTTTGTTTCATAACTCGTTTGATTTCAAGACTTTTAGTACGGATATTATATGATTCAAATACCTTAAAACACTACCACTTGAGTTTATTAATCACCTCTAGGTATACCCGAAAATACTGCTGACAACATCCTTGATTCGTTTAACTTCTAATACTTGTTAACCACAATTATATACCTTTGTAAAATTTAAAACCAATATGACTAACTTCTTATCATCAAGATAATTCTTTAATGAATTTATGTCGACTATATTATGGCATGAGCAAACATACGTGAATATGAGTTTTCTCCCTTCCCCTTAGGAACATTCGTCCTCGAATGTAAGGGTCTGTGGGGAGTCCAAATCATCGTGGATTCCAACGGAAATTTTCGATCAATTTCCCCCTATTAAATGATCACTATCAAAACTTGCAAGCACTTAAGCCCAACATTTGGTCTGCTACACAAAGAGTTATGGATATTTATATCTGCATATTATTATTTTGTATTAAGGAAGAGTATTCTCAAGTTATTGCTTACCTCACAGAACCGTTTCACCTTCTAATGTATCCTGTGTTCCACCAACATCCTTGTTATCTTCATTCTGGAATAGGTAAGGGTATTTAGACTTCATATCCTCTACCCATGTCATTTCATCCTTATTCTTTTTCCTCCACAATATTTTTGACGGAAGTTACATATTTTTCTCTCAGATTGAGGACTTCTCAATCTAATATAGCCACTGACACTTCTTCATATGATAGATCCTCTGTAACTTGTACATCTTTAATAGGGACAAATCAAGATGGGTCCCCAATACATTTCCTCAACATAGATACATGGTATACCAGATGGACAAATTCCAATTCGGATGGCAATTCTATCTCATAAGCAACATGTCCAATTCATCGAAGAATTTTATACGGGCCGATATACCTTGGACTCAGCTTGCCTTTCTTCCCAAAACATATAACACCCTTTATTGGAGAGATCCTTAGGAAAACCCAATCACCAACCTCAAACTCCTGATCACGACGTCGGACATCAAAATAAGACTTTTTCATGCTTTGTGCTGTCCTCAATCGTTCCTGTATCACCTTCACCTTCTAAATGGATTGGTGAATCAAAAGGTGGCCCATATAATTCTGTTTCACCGACTTCGAACCATCCAACTGGTGATCTACATCTCCTCCCGTATAGTGCCTCGTATTGGGCCATTTTAATACTTGAATGGTAGCTATTATTGTAGGCAAATTCTATGAGTGGAAGATGGTCATCCCAATTTCCCTTAAAATCTAGAACACATGCTCGTAGCATATCTTCCAATGTCTGAATGGTACGTTCAGCCTATCTATTAGTCTGCAAATGAAATGCAGTGCTGAGATTCACCTGTGTTCCTAAACCCTTCTGAAAAGACCTCCAAAATTTAGCCGTAAATTGAGCTTCTCAGTCTGATATAATAGATACCGTCACACCTTGAAGCCTAACAATCTCCTTGATATACAACTTCACATAATCTTCAGCTGTGTATGTTGTCTTAACTAGGCACATTTTGCAAGTCAATCAATTATCACCCAGATGGAGTCAAACTTATGATAAGAGCGAGGTAATCCAATAATGAAGTCCATATTAATCACCTCCCATTTCCAGGTCTGAATCTCTATATTCTGAAGCAATCCATCGGGTTTATGATGTTCTATCTTTACTTGTTGACAATTGGGACACTGGACTACAAATTCTGCAATAGACTTCTTCATGTTATCCCACCAATACTGCTCCTTGACATCATGATAAATATTCGTCGAGCCGAGATGGATGGAATATCGGGATTGATGAATCTTATTCATAATCTTCTCTCGTAACCCTATCACATTAGGCACACATAATCGGACCTGGTATCTCAGTGCCCCACTTTCTCCGATCTCAAAAGCCGTAGTGTTACACTGCTGAATGCTCTCTCTCAATCGTACTAAGATAGGATCTTCATATTGTTGTGCTTTTACCTCGGCTACCAAAGATGATAGGATTTATTATGTACAGTAACACCTCTGTCATCAGAGTCTAACAATCTGATTCTCATATTGGCTAGCTGATGAAGCTCTTTAGTCAACCCCCATCTACCTGTCTCAATATGTACTAAGCTTCCCATTAACTTATGGCTGAGAGAGTCAGCCACAAAATTGGCTTTACCGGGATGATATAATATCTCGACGCTGTAGTCTTTCAATAGTTAAAGCCATCTACGCTGCCTCAAATTTAACTCTTTCTACTTGAAGATGTATTGTAAACCCTTGTATAAGTAGTGTCGTCATATCTTCAAAGCATATAGTACTACAGCCAATTCCAAATCATGGGTTGGATAATTCTTTTCATGCTTCTTCAATTGTCTTGATGCATAATCTAATTACCTTCCGACGCTTCATCAATATGCACCCCAAACCTATACCTGAGGCATCACAATTAAGGGTGTCAACCGGGCCGGGTTGACCCGGGACCGGCACGGACCGGCCCGGTCAATATGCACCCCAAACCTATACCTGAGGCATCACAATTAAGGGTGTCAACCGGGCCGGGTTGACCCGGGACCGGCACGGACCGGCCCGGTCAAAACCGGCCCGGACCGGACCGGTTTAGCGCGGGGAGGGCCGGGCTGGGTTAGGGGGGGAAGGGGGTTGGGACTATAGGTGACCAGTGGGTGGGCCGGGCCGGGTCCGGGTCCAAATTTTATGACCCGTCCGGGTCCGGGCCGGTCCGGTCCGGGTTCAATTGGGGGCGGGTTGCAATTGGGCTGGGTTGAGCCGGTCCGGGCCGGGCCGGGCCGGGTTAATCTTTTTTTTTTTTTTTGAATTACGTATAGTATAAATATTAAGTTATATTAATACTTTGTAATAATTGAATGAACACAACAAAAGATGGGGAAAAAATTGCACTTATTGCAAGTGCTACTTTATTTCTTAAATTCAAAATTTCAAAACTAAAATGTATCATAATTAGTTTACAATTTACATCAAATGGCTTGCATTGCAATAGCAAGTTCTTCCATATTAATATGAACCTCTGGACCTTCTTCTGGAGTGTTAAATTCGGATGGGTTTCCGTGCGTTAATATATCTCCAAGTTCTTCGTCTTCCGGGCTATCAAGATCTTCCTTTCCTTGATTTCTTCGTTCAGATCTTATCCAATCTCTTAGACACACTAAGACTTCCAAAGCATTGCTTCCCAATGAGTGCCGCGTGTCTCCAAGTTGTTGTCTTGCTTGGCTAAATGCACTCTCGGATGCAACAGTGGAAATTGGGACATTCAGGACATCCCGCGCCATAGCGTAAAGAACGGGAAATTGCTTTGAATTTTCCTGCCACCAGCCTAACGGTGAAAATTCCTTGCTGCGAGGCTCCTTTTGCTTCTGCAAGTAAAATTGCAGTTCATCTATATTCCTACTACTACTTTGAGTGTTAGAAAAAGTTGAAAAAATATTAAAACTATCAAAGCCTTCATCATCATCTCCGACTACATTAGAAGTGCTACATTGCATAGTGGGATTTGCAGCAGTTGAAGCACGAGCATTATCACATTGAGTTGCATAATAAGTATATAGATATTGTAAATGTTCATTTAGTTGGTTCATAGATTCATACAAATTTGGGCTTTCAGTAGGCCCAATCTCCATATAATTGTATAAAGCATTCATTAATTGTTGACAATCAGACATTTTAATTGAAGGATTTAAAACTGCACCAATTAAGTAAACAGGAGGAATTGGAAAGAAATATTTTTTAAATTTTGCTTGCATACTTGCAACAGCATCCGTATATCTATCTTTCTTCTTAAATTCAAATAGTAGCAAAGAAATTTCAGCTATATGTACTAAAGCCAAAGTAATAGTTGGGTAATATGCCCCAGAAAATACAAATAACAGAAGTTAGACATACTCTAGAAGGAAGGTGACTAAACAAATAACGTATGTATGTTTGATATTGGCCGTGAAGTCTAAAGATGTCAGATCTACAGGTACTTCTAGGGATACCTTTAAAAAAAGTCCTGTAGCTTCTGGTAGTAATAGTAATAATGAACCAATAACACATGTTTCTGAATCATCGCCTAATTTGCAAGATGTAAATATTGATTATGAACAATTACACCAAGATTTCGGAATAGAAGATAACGAAATTGGAATAGAAGATGAGATACCACCTACACCTACTAGTGCAAATGTTGGTAGTATTGGAGTTGGAGTTGCTAGTGCAACAAGGGGTAGAAGACCACCAGTCGCTCCAACTTCTAAATCTAATCGTAGAAAAAGAAGTCCTGTTTGGAAATTTTTTGATGAGATAGAAGATAGTGATAGAGTTAAGTGCAGACTTTGTAACGAAACGTTTAAACATTTGACCGGAGGTAATTTAGGGGGGACTGGCACACTAATTAGACATATGCAAAATTATCATCCTATAGAATGGGGGGTTAATGGGGATGGAAGTCAAACAACTGGTAACCCTACTACTGCAGGTCTCCTAAAATATGATAAAATGAGGGATCGAGAGGAATTAGCGAAAATGATCGCTTTGGGTTGTCTACCTTTTTCTTTTGCTTCTTCCTCTTATCTTGTTACGTATATTCAAAGGATATACAACCCTATGTTTAAAGGTATCCCTAGAAGTACCTGTAGATCTGACATCTTTAGACTTCACGGCCAATATCAAACATACATACGTTATTTGTTTAGTCACCTTCCTTCTAGAGTATGTCTAACTTCTGTTATTTGTATTTTCTGGGGCATATTACCCAACTATTACTTTGGCTTTAGTACATATAGCTGAAATTTCTTTGCTACTATTTGAATTTAAGAAGAAAGATAGATATACGGATGCTGTTGCAAGTATGCAAGCAAAATTTAAAAAATATTTCTTTCCAATTCCTCCTGTTTACTTAATTGGTGCAGTTTTAAATCCTTCAATTAAAATGTCTGATTGTCAACAATTAATGAATGCTTTATACAATTATATGGAGATTGGGCCTACTGAAAGCCCAAATTTGTATGAATCTATGAACCAACTAAATGAACATTTACAATATCTATATACTTATTATGCAACTCAATGTGATAATGCTCGTGCTTCAACTGCTGCAAATCCCACTATGCAATGTAGCACTTTTAATGTAGTCGGAGATGATGATGAAGGCTTTGATAGTTTTAATATTTTTTCAACTTTTTCTAACACTCAAAGTAGTAGTAGGAATATAGATGAACTGCAATTTTACTTGCAGAAGCAAAAGGAGCCTCGCAGCAAGGAATTTTCACCGTTAGGCTGGTGGCAGGAAAATTCAAAGCAATTTCCCGTTCTTTACGCTATGGCGCGGGATGTCCTGAATGTCCCAATTTCCACTGTTGCATCCGAGAGTGCATTTAGCCAAGCAAGACAACAACTTGGAGACACGCGGCACTCATTGGGAAGCAATGCTTTGGAGGTCTTAGTGTGTCTAAGAGATTGGATAAGATCTGAACGAAGAAATCAAGGAAAGGAAGATCTTGATAGCCCGGAAGACGAAGAACTTGGAGATATATTAACGCACGGAAACCCATCCGAATTTAACACTCCAGAAGAAGGTCCAGAGGTTCATATTAATATGGAAGAACTTGCTATTGCAATGCAAGCCATTTGATGTAAATTGTAAACTAATTATGATACATTTTAGTTTTGAAATTTTGAATTTAAGAAATAAAGTAGCACTTGCAATAAGTGCAATTTTTTCCCCATCTTTTGTTGTGTTCATTCAATTATTACAAAGTATTAATATAACTTAATATTTATACTATACGTAATTCAAAAAAAAAAAAAAAAGATTAACCCGGCCCGGCCCGGCCCGGACCGGCTCAACCCAGCCCAATTGCAACCCGCCCCCAATTGAACCCGGACCGGACCGGCCCGGACCCGGACGGGTCATAAAATTTGGACCCGGACCCGGCCCGGCCCACCCACTGGTCACCTATAATCACAATATACCACATAACCTCCTGTTCCTTTAGGAAGAGTGAGCACTGGTGCGGATGCCAATCGATTTTTCAACTCCTGAAAACTACATTCGCATTTGTCAGACCACTAGAACTTGGTAGCTTTCTGTGTTAACTTAGTCAGTGGTGCTGATATAGAGGAAAACCCTTCTACAAACCGCCTATAATATCCTGCTAGCCCCAGGAAGCTGCGTACTTCTGATGATGTTGTAGGTCTCGACCAATTATTTACTGCATCGATCTTCTGAGTTTCGACACTAATACCCTCATAAGATATCACATGGCCAAGGAATGCTACTGAGTTCAGCCAGAATTCACATTTAGAGAGATTAGCATATAACTTATGATCCTGAAATGTCTGTAATACTATCCGCAAAAGGACCACATGTTCTGCCTCCGAATGAGAATACACTAGAATGTCATCAATGAATACAATCACGAACATATCAAGATAGGGCCTGCATACAGTATTCATGAGATCCATAGAAGCTGCTAGGGCATTTGTTATCCCGAACGACATCACCAAGAACTCAAAGTGCTCATATCTTGTCCGGAAGGCCGTCTTTGGAATATCCTTCTCCTTGACCCTCACTTGATGATACCCTGAACGCAAGTCAATCTTGGAGAAATACTTGGCACCCTAGAGTTGGTCAAATAGGTCGTCAATTGTTGGAAGTGGATACTTGTTCTTTATAGTAAACCTATTCAACTGCCGATAGTCGATACACATCCATAACAACTTGCCTTTCTTCCAAACGAATAGGACTAGCGCACCCCAAGTTGAAGTGCTAGGCCTAATGAAGCCCTTATCCAGCAAGTCCTTCAACTGCGCCTTCAACTCTTGCAACTCTGTCGAGGACATTCTGTAACGAGGGATAGAGATCGGTTGAGTGTAAAGCAACAAATCAATGCTAAACTCAATCTCCCTTTCAGGAGGAAGTCTTGGGAGTTCATCTGGGAAAACATCTGGAAATTCATTGATCACGGGGATTGATTGTAGAGTAGACGGCTTCGCCTCCGCATCCCTAACGCAAATGAGATGATAAATGTAGCCTTTTGAGATCATTTTCCTTGCCTTAAGATAGGAAATAAACCTACCTTTCAGTGTAGCAATGTTCCCTTTCCATTCAATGACGGGTTCACCATGAAATTGAAACCTAACCATCTTCGTATGACAGTCAACATTTGCATAGCATGAGGCCAAACGGTCCATTCCCATTATCACATCAAAATCAACCATTTATAACTCAAATAAATTTTCCAAGGTTTGACGACTACAAATCATCACAGTGCAACCTCTATACACCCTTCTAGCAATCACAGAATCTCCTATCGGAGTAGATACCACAAAGGGGTTTACTTATCAATTCAGGTTCAATGCCAAACTTATTAGCCACAAAGGATGTAACATATGATAATGTAGATCCCGGGTCAATCAGCGCATATACATCATAAGAAAACACAGACAATATACCTGTAACAACATCTGAAGATGACTCGAGATCCTGTCAACCTACTAGAGCATAGGCTTGATTTTGAGCACCACTCAAACTCGACACTGCACTTCTACCTCCACCATGACCTGTCGAGTGCTGAAAACCCCGTACTGGAGGTTGCACTGATGAGGAAGAACCAGAAATAGATCCAGTCGGCTGAGTCATACCATCACCTCCTCTGTTAGGACAATCCCGCATCATATGGCCCGGCTGTTCGCAAGAATAAGATGCATCATAACCTCAACAGCACAGTCCAAAGTGGGCCTTGACACACTAATCACAACGCGGTGTTGGGGGTCTCGTCTGACTAGTATACCTGTGATGTTGCAAGCCTGATGCCCGCGATCTCTGACCTGGACCAGAATAGGTAAATTGATCATATCGAGGCCTATGAAACTATGGAGGAGCACTAGCTATAGGTGGGGCCGAACTCCTCAAAGACTGGGGCCTGACTCTGCCTCTGAAGTCATCAGAATACCTTGCAAATCTTGCCCTCTTATGCTGGACCCTATCCTGATCCCTATTAGCCCTCTGCTGGTGCTTACGATCCTCTAGAGTTTGGGCATAAGCTTGAATACGGTAAATATCTATGCCCTCCATCAAGGAGGCTATCGTGCACTCATTTATCAGATGTGGTCCCAACACGTTCACGAACAAATGCACCCTATCACTCACCTCAGCCACCATATGGGGAGCATACCTTGCTAAAGAATGAAACTGTATACTGTACTCTCCCACACTCAAATTACCTTGTCTAAGGTTCAAGAAGTTATCAGCTCTTGCTCGTCTGGCAAGTAGTGACGAAGAAATGCCTCAGAAAATTCCTTCCACACAGCTGGAGGAGCGTTTGAACCCCTGGATCTCTCCCAACTATCATAACCAGAGAACCACTAAATCCCGTAGCCGATAATAAGCCAACTCTACTGCCTCTGTATCACTAACATGCATTACCCGCAGTGTGCGATGAACCTGGTCAATAAAAGTCTGCGGGTTCTCCTTGGGGTGTGATCCGGCAAACACTAGTGGGTCTAAATTAATAAAATAAAAAACTCTCGTACTAACTGGTTTATCAGTAGTACCTGTATTCTCCTTCTCAGCCTGGTAGCTACCAAGCTAGTCAATAACTGCAAAGAACTTCCATATCCTGGTCTGTAGTGCTAGACGGAGGAACTGGAGGTGCTGGGTGCCACCTAATATCCTCTGGAGGAGACGGAGTAGATGAGGTATGAGACGACATCTCAATCTGAGCCTTACTTCGGCTTGCTCTAGCTTGAGGAACCTGACTGGTACGATCTCCTTCAGATGTATCAAGCCGTCTACTAATTGTTTGTTTCCTAGTGGAAGGCATCGCAAAAAGACAACAAGGTGAATATTAGAGACGAACACTTACGACTCAACTCTATGCACGATCTAGATTTAGGAAGAAGGTAACAACCCTAGATGTCATGTAGCCTCCTGATTATAAATGTGGCGCGCTACACATCCATAATCAAGACTCTACTAGACACAGCTCATAGACAACCCCTAGGACAGACCTTGCTCTGATACCAAGTTAGTCATGACCCAAACTGGAGGTCCATGACTAGCACCCGACTATACTTGCCGAGCACCAGCAAACATTTTATCTAACCTTCTTTATTATCTTTTAGGGCTGACGAGATCAATATAAATGGTAGACATGGATCAAGGACAACCAATAATAAAGTATGATGGCATGAACCTGCATACCATGGGATGACCAGACCATCAAGAAACTATATAAATATGGTGCGCGCTACCACACTACCATGAAAGACTATACAGCAAAAACCAACCGACAAGGCATACCAAACTTTACATGAGTTGACGCCTGTCTATGAGCCTCTAAAGGAACATAAGTGCTACAACATAGCTGGAACAGGGCCCTGACATACCCATAATGTCTATAACAAAAATGCATACCAAGACCACGACAAGTCCGGAGAAGGGATCTCGCCAATCACCGCTGAACTGGACAGCCTACTGTGGTGGGGCAGCTGCACCTGCCTGTCTATCAGACCTGCAACACGACATGCAGCGTCCACATATAAAAGAAAGTCAGTATGAATAAAGTATTGAGTATGATAGGCAGGGAACCATAAATACGAACAGTAATGAAATCAGGAATAGAGAATATATAACCTGTAACATCTGAGTACATCTGAGGGCTACTGGCATGAAATGCATGATGTGTAAAAACATAAACTTTTAAAACATACTCTTATTTGGACATCATCATTATCATATTGTACTCGGCCATAATAGGCTCGGTAAAAATGTACACGACAATCATAAGGCTCGGTAGAATCGTACCCGGCCACGTAGAGCTCGGTAAAACACAAGTGATCAGTGGTTGCACAATAGGTGTCGTACCTAGCCGTTTATAGCGCAGCTTGGTAGAGTAAAATATATGCATATATATAATGCATGCTCGACTCATGGAATCACGTTCTAAACCTTTCGGAGTGACGTAAGTTCGGTATCCTTTGTACACGTTATTAGAACTAACTTTTCACCATGAACCTTATAAGAATAAGGAAGTACCAACAACATTGATAACAGTAAGAATAAAAAAGGCAACATTAACAACAATAGTTCCATAAGAGGGGAAACAATATGAGTACTGCTAGCTTCTAAGAGTAGAGTATCTTTGGAAGCTCGTTCATTATATTATATAAAATCAGAGTCGTGCAAAAGAAGGAATGGGATAGCCTCACATACCTTGTATATACTGCCCTAATCTCAAGCTATGCAATTTTCACAACTCCTTAGTCTACAATAGAAGAAATGACACTATCGTTAACATTTAAGCGTCATAACTATTATGTATTGACCACAACCTATTTTACGATGAAACAAATAGCACCTCTACTATTTATATGACTCCATACAAGTGAACAAAATCACCAAACATCCCAAATAACATCAATTTTAATCATATTGAACCTCCCAAAACAATCCACCAACCAATAACATTACTACCAAGCCTTTCGATATATATTTCACAAGTTCTAGCTTCAATAACTTAGCTGCAACTTGGATAAGCTTAAATACATATAGAGTAGGTGTTTATTTACCTATATGCATAAATAAAAAATCCAATTTGACCTTATGTTCCATGAAATATCCCTCCAATGCTTCCACAACAACAAGAAAGCGAAACTAGCACTCAATTAGTATTTTTCGGCACTAGAATCACTTTAGAAGGCTTGAAATCACCTAGGGTTGATATTTATAACTTGAGGGAGAATTTACATTTCATAAACACTTTAAAAAAACCTCCCACACGAGCTGTAACAACACAAAAATGAGCAACAACAAGAAGAACAAGAGGCTTACTAGCGCCATGGGATTCCCACCACTTGATTTGTGTTGTTTGCCCTTTTTTTGGGTCTTGAAACTTGAGATACCGTTGAGAGGGTGTTCCTAGAGTTCTAAGGTCTGAAAATAGTGAAATGAAATGACTGAAAATTGGTTGGAGGCGTTCTATATATACCCAAATGTCTTAAACCACCTAAGTGGGCCCCATAGAGAGGTGCTTGCGCAGTCCCACGAAAATGCGAATATCTCTCTACTTCGAGATTGTATCAGCCGAGGTTTAATGAGTTGGAAACGAAACTCATAGATATTCAATTTGGTGCTTATAGAACTCCTTAATTCTAAGAAAATTGGGAGAAAATCTTAGTAACATTTGACCTAATGTTTAAGTAAAGTTATGAACCTAAGTTGCAACAACTTTTATCGGCTTTTGTCTCATAAATTGTTTGACTTCAAGACTTATGGCACAAATATTATATAATTCAAATATCTTAAAACACTACCATTTGAGTGTATTAATAACCTCTAGGTTTACTTGAAAATACGGCTGACAACATCCATGATTCGTTTAACTTCTAATACTTGTTAATCATCCTTATACACCTTTGTATTATTTAAAGCCAATATGACTAACTTCTTATCATCTTAAAGATAATCCTTTCATGGATTTATGTCGACTATCTTATGGTATGAGCTAACATCCGTGAATATGGGTTGTTACAGTTTCATGTTGATTTCATGTGTTTTGGAGCTCCAATTCATAATTTTGGATGTTATTTAAATTATTTGATCATGCTTCATGTTATGTTTTTAGACTGCTATTGATGTTTTATTTAGAGCACCGATGTCTCGGGTGTGTTCCAGACGCGTTCTGAAGTGTTTGTGCATACGGTAAAATCATGTGTCCCTGATTTTATTGTCTCGAGGGGTCGTATCAAGAAACAGGTTCAATATGGACCGGGCTCGAGCCCGATGGCAGATTACTATACTCAAAGATCAGAGTGCTCGATGAACACCGGGGCCGAGTACGACCAACCTCGAGAAAATACCGTTATTGTTTTATAATAGAAAGGGCGAGATTCCCGCGGTGAATCTAAGATCACGGTGTAAATTTCGGAAAGGATTTGTACTAGGCAGTTAGATAGTTGTATAATAATATTCCCTACTAAAATTAAAATTGTAGCTTATTTAGGATTCCCCTACTATGTAAAGGGGACCCCAATCTTTTGAAACGGATCATCAATCATTAAGAAGAGAACATACATTTTCACTTCTTGCCTTCTGCTCATCTGAATCATCTTATTATTATTATTTTATTGTTTTTGTTGATCTTGTTCATTTACTTCGAGGTCGAGGTCTGCTAACACGATTGGTTTGACTTATCTTACTCTTAAATTTACACATTAGATTCTTTTTTATCAATCAGTATTGGATTAAATCATATATCTTTAAAACCACAACGTAAGTTTAATTGTTACTCGGATATTTAGGGTAAACAGTTTGGCACCCACCGTGGGGCTAAATATCACAGTTATTATATCAGTAACGGTTCTTATAGCACATGTTATTTTCATTTTTTCACACTTGTTCTTGTTAAGAATTTATTTGTTCTCGGGTTAAAAGATGTCAAATCACAACACTCACCCATACATGGCGATGATGGCCTTGGATTTCACGGGAAAAATAACAACGTAGTTGCTCTGGGAGCCGGTGTACCACCGATTAACCCTGGGGAAGTGTCAGTTGTAGAATCAATCGACATTATTTCACATATTTCTTTGAATGCAGACTTAGGCGCAGACCCCAGATGAAGTGAACGTATGGAAGCCCGATCTTGTGCCCAAGGAACACAGGGTATAGGAGACGCGGGAGCTAGTCTCCAGGTAATATTCGAGATACTACAGGCTCAATAGGTTGCTATCGCTCAATTTCAAAGCCAAGATAAAACTCCAAGTGTGGTCGACCCAAAATCAATCGCCGAATTGAGTCGGTGCCAAAAAGATCGAACGGTAGTGGATCGGGGAATGACCCTACAATTATAAGGATGCTCAAGGAGCTCACCAAAATAATCGAGTGGGGAGAGAAAATATTGAGGGTGGTGCAACAACTCATTCAGTTACAAGCCCAACCATACTAGTTTTATTCAAATCTGACTCAGAATCAATGTTCAAAACTCAAAAATTCACTTCATGAAATTTTAGACAGAACCTCCCAATTTCCACTTTGAAATCATCAATCAAATACAAAAAATAAAAATGGATTCATGAAATATAATCAAATTTGAGTATAGAACATTAACCCTATTCGTATGGCTAAAATTGTCTCAAAATATTGTCCAAATCTGAGCTCTCTAACTTAAAATATGACCAAATGAATGAACCTTTGATATTAAGTATTTATTGCCCAGCTTTTTTGCCTCGTTTGGTATGCCAAACAATCCTGAATGAAGATATGATCTCTAATGGATTCCTTATGAAATTTCAGTCAAGTTAGACTTTTGAATCATTCCATTTGACCTTATAATAAAGGAGATACGTTGGTTTTAATATTTGGAAATAGTACAGACTTTTAAATATGAAGTCAATGGCAATTTTGTAATTAATCTAAAAAAATCTAACAACCCAATTCTTAATAAAATGACCATAAACTCCTCATACAATATCCAAATTCGATGATTCTTTTTGTTATGGCTCTGTAATTACGATACGGAACTTAGCTTCAATCAAAACAGAAATCGAAGATTATTTGTTTAATGTGGTACCATTTATACTAGAAGAAACGACGTCAAAATATAAAAAAACGAGCGCAGCACAATCCAAATCTATCTGAAACTCTCTCGAGCCTCTCGGGTGTATAAACATACCAACAAGTCCCATATTATAGCACAGACCTATCGAGGCCTCAAATCACGCATAATAATATCCAAATGATGAAACACACCTCAAATCAAACTTAATGAATTTTTGAACTTTCGACTTCAAAAAACTCGCGCTGAAACATACCAAAATAACTAGGAATGAACCCAAATTTTGCACACAAGTTATAATACATCATGTGGAGATACTCACACCCTCAAACTACTGAACAAATTGCAAATTATCAAAATGACCGAATCATTACAGTATGAGTATCCTATGAGCTGCTAATAGTTCGATCTTTAGCATACGGAAGAGTTTCATATGGAAGAGTTTCTTTCACCCTCTTGTTATTTATGATGTGTATTGGGGATAATGAACAATTTTAAGTATTGGATAGGTAGATTATATTGATGATTTACTGCGCTTTTAGTTTGCTAGTTTATTTGAAAAATAAGAAAACGAGAAATCGAGAAAAATAATTATATAGAAATAATCCCCCTGATTTTTCTTATGGTCACGATTCTTTTCCAAGGTATGAATCATTGAACCGGGTAGTAATTTTTCTCTTACTAAGAAAAATTTGCCAAACCTTTTGACTTTTCCTGTTGATGGACTTCTTTAACAATTTTCTTGAAGGATTAAAGTCTAAAGAAAAATGTAAATTGATTTTCCTTTTTCATTCTTTTGTAGAACCGATAATGAACAGAAGAACTTGAGTGTCTATGTTTCTTGACATGTTTTATGCCGATACTTAGAGATGTAAAAATTTGAGTTGATTATTTCTTCGGGTTCTATGTGCCCACATGCCTTGAGAATATTTGAGTTAGGGGTGGGCATCAGTCAGTTCTGTTTGGTTATGAATATTATCAGTTTTGCTTATCGGTTATCAGTTTATAAATATGATAAAACCATAACCAAATCGATAAGATATTGATTATCGGTTATTGGTTAATTAGTTATTGATTATTATCGGTTCAGTTATCAGTTTACCCGATGAGGTAAAACTAAAATTAAGAGTATTATCCTACACCCACAGAAATGCCTGACCAAATTTTCAATAGAAATAGCTCTCATGAGTATGACATGTTAGAAATCTTTATCCAGGGCTGGCTTATTGCTAAGATTAAAATTACGAAAAGCATAAAAAAAGTGTTGATTATATTACCTGTTGCTTGGAAAAGGCCATGAGATCAGCTGAATTGAACTGTTTATTACAACAACTGACCTTTTGCTTATGGCTAGCTAGATAATCACTATAAATACTAACCAGAAAAGCTGTAGCAGTAACATATTGAGTATTAGCTCCATCGCTAAGGTGAAGGAGACCCCTTGATAAATTACACATTTGGCAGTATAACTTGTTAAACCATTAAAACAAGTTCCTACTAATGCTTTTCCTTTTTTTCTGAGGAAGATTGCTTTTATAAGTTTTAGTAATATAATTTTGAAACCATGTATATGAAACCCTAATATGTATATACTTAAGGGTAAACTAGTAAACTTAACCCCTATTGGGTTATCGGTTTACCCAATAATAAAATTGCTAAACCGAGCTCGAACCGATAACCCAATAAGAATATTTGTACCCATTACCGAACCGTTAACCCAATAATCAAATACCGATAACCAAATAAGTAATTAACGGTTCGAGTTATTGGTTTTACCCGATATATGTCCAACATCACTCCCATAGAATGTGAGAGACTAATACGGGGTCTAAAGGAAGGATTAGAAATAACAAAATCGTGGTACAATCATAGTGAGCGGTGAATTATTCCCAGCTAGCATATTTTGCAAGAATATATTTCTAGTAAATAATGGTAGTTTCTCGAAAGAGAATTACGACACTCGAAAATCTCACGATCATAGATATTAATTAGGCGAAATTATAAAAGATGTACCGGGAAGAATTTCGATAATTGAGAAAATCATAATTCTAGACCTTCTTAATTTATTATCCAACTCTCAGTATCTTTAGTTGTTAATTTACTATAATTTGATGGTTAATCAGTTATATACAAGAATATAAATCTTTTTAACTTAGAAATTGTTTGAGCTTGACTTCTTAGTGATATTGATGTAGTTCTCTATGGGATTCGACTCCAGACTCTTAGACCAGATTACATTTATAGCGACTGCTTATCCTTTTTAGAACTAGAGTTGGGCGTGATTAGAGAACTATTAATTACTTTCATGGCCATGACTAGGGAAAGGGATACATTATGCATCCTTTTTAATAAAATTTCTGTTTGTTTGTCAAATGCTAAATTAGATGGAGCCACAGTTTGACTTGCATGACTGCCACCAGTTTCAATTACAATCAATATCTTTGAAGCAAATTCAGATTTGGAAAGTCTCAGTTTGGATTCCTTCAAGATCTTCAACCATCAAGTCGCATTGACCTCCATGTCTGACGTCACATATCTGTATGGGTTCAAATTTTGTAACCACGACAGATGCCGTCTAGGACGAGGAATAAGGTTACCACTACTCAACATCTCATGGTTGTTGTGATGAAGGACGACGACCAAGAGCGGTCAGACAAGATGAGATGTCAACAACAGTGTAAAATAGTAAGAATAGTAAGAAGATGCTCTTGGAATATTCTTTATGCTGTACTTTCTAGGGCTTTTTGATAAATTGTCCCTTAAAAATAGGAAGAGTTGGTTAAGAAAGGGGGGGGGGGTCAGACAAAAGATAAAAGAACACTTTGTAATAGATTCATCTGAGAGTAAATACAAGACCAACCTTGTTCATTGATTACGCATCCTTCATATACATCATTATACGATATTGATAAGATCCAAAGGTTCCACAATCATCTCATAATTATTTCTTTTCTGTGCCGACTGCATCTATTTAGATTTATTGTGCAATGAGGTTGTCGCATTTAATTGATTCCAACATATTAGCTACCATCATTGATCTTGTTTACTTCCTTTGTCACTTGATCTAGATTTTATTATTCTTAACTGAGATTTACCCTTATTCTAATCTTATGATTGGTTTAATCAAAGCACTTAACATCTTTTGGTCAAATAATTTGGCGCCGTCTGTGGGGATTTCTTTAGTTGAAATTTTAGTTTCATCAATATGATAGAAAGGGATGACCATCTTTTCCTAGCTCAGCATAAATTAACAATGGCAGGGAAAGGAGATGCGAGATTGAAAACAATAGCTGGTGTCACCGCCAATATTTTGAACACTATCGATAAAGATGACATGGAAGACAATGAAAAATGTGACGCCAAGTGCTACGCCTAGGCGAAATGCTTCACCTCCCCCCGCGAAAGCGTTACCGCTTCGCGTGAAAAGGATGCCTCCACGTCAGTGACATAGAAAGCGCCACTAGTGGTAAAAAGGCTACTAGAAGAATGACTAACAAGCACTCTGAACAACGTAGTTGATAAACACACCCAAAGGGAGAACATGGACGCTGCGCACATAGAAATCACGGTAGACACCTGCGAGCAAGATGCCCCCCGAACTGGTAATGCTCACACTATTGTTGATGCTGGTAGTGACGCACACACAACCATTCTAATGAAAGTGGAGGAAATGGATAACGTAAATAAGGCGCTACGCGACCATATGAAGGAGCATCAAGAAAGGTTTTATAAGATACCAGGCGCCCCAAAGTTGTTACCAAAACGGGACGTTGGCCAATTCATAAAAAAACCATACAATGAAGAAGAAAACCATCATTCCATTCCTAAAACCTTCAAAATACCACCGTACCTAAAGATATACGATCGTACTACAGACCCAGAAGATCATATCGTTGACTACGTCACAACGGTAAAAGTCAATGATCTTTCGAGAGAACAAGTACCGTCAGTGCTACTGAAAAAGTTTTGGCCAAACCCTAATAGGGGGAGCCCTAACCTAGTACTCACAACTGCTGGCATGGTCAACAGAAACATTTAAAGAAATGGTAGATAAGTTTGTCACTACCCATGCAGGGGCTAAAAAGGAGAAAGCCAGGGTAAACGACATATTTGCCGTCAGGACGACACCTGGCGAGGGACTCAAGGGATTCCTATCCTGGTTTAACAGGGTGAGAATGAGCCTACTGAATGTATCGGAAGGGACGTCAGTAGCAGCCTTTCAGAACAGAATGAGCAGAGATGGGTCAAGAACAACCAGAAAGCTAGTAAGCAGACTCATGAAATACCCTCCTACCACTTGGGAAGAAATCCACAACGCCTATTACGCCGAGGTGAGAGCCAACGAGGAGGATCTCAATGGACCGATCCAACGACTGACATCAGTTCAAGAAGAATCAAGGAGAGATCGATGCAATGACGGTCCAATGGACCAGCTGGGTCCCCATCTCGATTGAGAGAGACATCAACCTTACATCAGAGAAACCATCCCATATCCCCCGCGGCATATGTATAGCCCTCCTCGACAAACCACGACACCGGGAAATGAAAGAGGTATGCTTCCGCTCATATCTACTCACAATTTTTATGTTTCTCTTTTAGAAATAGTGTACGCACTAGAGAAGCTCGACACGAAGGTAAAATGGCCGTAGAAGATAAAGTCTGATCCAAGTACTCAAAAATCAAATTCCCTTTACGAATTTCATCATGAACGGGGTCACAAAACTGAGGACTGCATATGTCTGCGGTAGGAGGTGGTGAGGATACTAAATTAGGGACACCTGAAAGAACTGATGAGCGACCGAGGGCAAGCCAATTTTTCCCGGGGATTCGAGCAACTTCAGGGACCTCCAAAGCCGCCCTCTCCCGCTCGCACCATATAAATGGTCATAGGTGGAGGTGATGGCACAACAATCAACCATTTGAAATTTACCACTACACACAAACTCAAACGGTCGATCACTCACGAAAGGTATGATAACCTCGAATATAATATCGTCTGTGATAAGTTGGTTACCAACGGTTTGTCTTTCCCACACTATGATTCTCTAGTTATTACTTTAAGTGTTGAGGATACAGATGGGAATCGAAGGGAAAATAATGCTGCATTGCATAATGCTAACGGGTTTTAATAAGCAGTCAAGCAAACTTTAATGCTGCATTGCATAATGCTAACGGGTTTTAATAAGCAGTCAAGCAAACTTCAAGAGAAATAGTGCTACACGTTCTAGCCGCGGGAGTCACCTTGGAAATAATATTTCACATCATGGACCAACTCACATCCTACAACGCCATTGTAGGGTGACTATGGATACACACCATGCGATCCATCCCTTCAAGTCACTATTAGGTAATCAAGTTCCCTACTCCATGGGGAATATTCAGCATACAAGGCGAACAACGCACTGCACAAGAATGTTATCGCATTGCCAAAGATTGCGCACAAACCCGACAACTAAAGGGAGTAACCGTGAAAGCATATAGCAACATGGAGAGAAAAACCCGACGCACAAACAAACATTATCAAAGATCCTGACATCGTAGAAGGTGCCGATTCGACCATAGAGGATCTCGACCCTGTCGTACTAGACAGCAACAATACCACAAAAAAGCATATATCGGACACAATCTGTAAGAACCAGGTATATTTCATAAATTTTTAACTAACAATGCCGACCTATTTTCCTTCTCCCATTCAGATATGCAGGGCATTCCGAAATATATCGCTATGCATAGGCTGAATATCGACCCGCTATATCTGCCGGTGCGACATATGAGAAGAAAATTCAATGCCGCAATAAATGAGGCTGTTAGCATTGAAGTCGATAAGCTACTCGTCAATGGTTTTATATGAGAATCAAAATATCCCAAACGGGTCGCGAATGTGGTCATGGTAAAAAAGAAAAATGAAAAATGGCGAATGTGCATTGATTTCATGGACCTAAATAAGGCTTGTCTGAAAGACTCTTTTCCGCTGCCTCATATCAACCAACTCATCGATGTAACAACTGGGCACAAACTGATAATCTTTTTGGATGCGTATTCGGGTTACACATAATCTTCATGGAGGAGGAAGACCAGGAAAAACCACTTTCATCACCTACTAGGGGTCATACTGCTATAAAGTCATGCCGTTCAAATTAAAGAATGCGGGGACAACATACCAAAGGTTAGTCACCAAAATGTTTAAAATCTAACTTAGCAAGACGATGGAGGTATACATCAATGATATATTGGTCAAATCCAAAAGGAAAGAGGACCAAATTGACCACCTTATTGAGGCCTTAAACATTTTAAGGCGGTATGGAATTAAGCGAAATCCCAAAAAATTCACCTTCGGCGTAACCTCGGGCAAATTCCTCAATTACTTGGTATCGCAGAGAGGCATCGAAGTCAATCCAGACCAGATAAAAGCCATCAAAGGAATACTCGAAATACTAACCAGCAAAAAATAGGTGCAAAAATTGACGGGCCGGATAGTCACCCTATCAAGGTTTATATCGCGGTCGTCCGACAGATGCCATAAATTCTTCAATGTGCTGAGGAATGAGAACGGGCTTCTATGGAATTCAGATTGCATTGAGGCCCTGAGAAAACTTATAGCGCACTTGTCCTCACCGCCACTACTCGCTAAAGCAGACCCTGGCGAACGCCTTTTGATCTACCTGACCATCTCAAAGGTCGCAGTGAGTGCAGTTCTGGTTTGCGAAAACAAAGGCACACAATACCCGATTTATTATATTAGAAAAACCTTGATTGATGCTGAAATGAGGTACCCTCACCTCGAGAAAATGGCTCTGGAATTGGTCGTAGCTTCACAAAAGCTTAGACCATATTTACAATGTTACCCATATCGTTGGTGACGACTTTTCCCCTTAGGAGCATCTTACATAAGCTCGAGCTGTTGGGAAGATTGGCCAAATGGGCCATAGAATTAAGTGAGCACGATATCACCTATCAGCCGCGAACAATGATAAAATTGTAGGTACTCACTGACTTCGTCGCCGACTTCAGTGCCAAAATATTGCCCGAGGTCGAGCAAGAAGCGTTTCTCACCTCCCCTGGGCAACCCGGCCTCTAGGTCTTCTGCACCGACGGTGCATCTCATGCATCGGGATCTGGACTAGACTCGTACTTGAATTCCCTATAGGAAAAGTAATCTGTGACTCCATACGGTGCCCCGATATGACTAACAATGCGGTTGAGTATGAGGTTGTAATTGCAGGATTGAAACTAGACCTAAAATATGGCACACGACGAGTCGTCTTTAGGTGCAACTCATAACTCGTCGTTAATCAATTTACTGAGACTTTCCAAATCAAGGAACAAATGCTACAGAAATACCGCATAGAAATCCATAAGCTATTGAAAGAGTACAATGAATGTCGACTCAATAAGATATTGCGGGTGCAAAACATTAAGCATATGGCCTCGCCAAACTAGCAGCAACAACCAAAAACATCACCAAGAAGAACGTGGTTACCCTCTTCCACTCATCAATAGACCAAGTAGAGGTACATTCTATAAATTTAACTTGGCATTGGCGCAACCGTATCATGACATATTTGTAGGAAGGAACACTTCTGCAAGAAAAAGGAAGCCAAAAAGCTGGGAATATAGGCAGTCACGTACAACGTCACAGACAACGATCTTTACATGAAGAACACTATAGTGCACACACAGGAAATTGGGCCCTAGTCGGATGCCTCATTCGACTAGGATACTACTAGCCCACTATGAAAAAGGAAGCAACAGATTATGTCAAGAAGTGTGAGCAATGCTAAAAGTACAAACCAATGATACACCAAGCGGGCGAACTCTTGCACTCCGTCACTTTGCCATGGTCGTCCATCAAATGGGGAATGGACATCGTGGGACTCCTCCCGACTGGTCGAGGTAAGACACACTTCCTTTTAGTTTTAACTGACTACTTTTCCAAATGGGTAGAGGCAGGTGCGTTTTCCCAAATATGCGAACATGAAGTCATCACCTTCATATGGAAAAATATCATATATCATTTCGGCATCCCTAAAGAAATCAACTGCGATAATGGACCTCATTTCGTTAGAAAAAAGACGACCGATTTTTCGGCAAATGGCGCATCAAGAGAATACTTTCCAAGCCATACATCCAGCTAGATAAGCATAATCCTCCAACAAAACAATATTGAATATATTAAAGAAGAAGCTCGGGAACGCCAAAGGACTGTGGCCAGAACTGCTACCGGAGCTATGCCACAGACCAGCACAGGCAAAATGCCATATTCATTAGTCTACGGGACACCCGTTGAATTCGGAGAGCCTAGCCTAAGATACTCCAATGAAAGTGGACCAAACAACGATGAAAAGAGAATACAGGACCTCGACGAAGTAGAGGAACAGAGAGATATGACTCATGTAAGAATGGTAGCCCAAAAACAACAAGCAGAATAGTACTACAACAAGAAAGCCAAAATACGTACACTCAAAGTCGGAGACTATATCCTCAAGGCCAAAACACAAGCATCTAAATACCCAAAAGAAGGAAAATTGGGAACCAACTTGACGGACCATATAAAATTACAACGACGGCAAACAAATGGGCATTCCAACTAGAAACAATGGAGGGAAAACTACTACAGAACTGCTGGAATGTTGCCCACCTCAAATACTTTCACTCCTAGAAAAGGATGCCGCCCGAGTCGTACTCTTTTTCCCTCACCCGGATTTTGTCCCAATTGGGTTTTCCTGGAGAGCAGGCAACAAGGGGGAAGTCTCAAAGTTCAGAGTATAATTCATCGCCCTACCTGCCGATGATATCTCCAGGCCACACGATGAAGGGACTAGATACAAGGAAACTTCTCTAATATGTATGAAATTGACATGTACAGTACTCCAATTAATAAGATAAAGCAGTATTTCACTCTTTGTCGATCTCCGTTCAAAAATAAGAGTTCGACCTAGTTCAAACCACAACGGGTTAACATTTCGACCATCTAGAAATAACACCCTTACGGCCGAGGTCCATCACCAAAAAGAAGAGTTCGACCTTGTTCGAACCATCACGAGCTAACATTTCGACCAACTCGAAATAACACCCCTACGGCCAAGGGCCATCGCCAAAAAGAAGAGTTCGACACTGCTCAAATAGTGATGAGTTAACATTTCGACATTAACTCGATATAACACCCCTACGACTAAGGTCGTCGCCAAAAAGAAGCGTTCGACCTCGTTCGAACCATAACGGGATAACATTTCGACCAACTCAAAATAACACCCTACAACTAAGTCCATCGCCAAAAAGAAGAGTTTGAGCTCATTCGAACCATAACGGGATAATATTTCGACCAGCTTGAAATAACACCCCTATGGCCAAGGGCCATCGCTAAAGGGAGGAGTTCGACACCGCTCGAGCTGCGATGGGTTAACATTTTGACATTAACTTAAAGTAACACCCCTACGGCTAAGGCCTTCTCCAAAAGAGGAGTTCGACCTCGTTTGAACCATAACGGGCTAACATTTTGACCAACTCAAAATAACACCACTATGGCCAAGGGCCATCACCAAAAAGAAGAGTTCGACACCGCTCGAACTACGACAGTTTAACATTTCGACATTAACTCTAAATATCACCCATATAGTTAAGGTCATCGCCAAAGAAAAGAATTCAACACCACTCGAACCACGACGAGTTAACATTTCTACTCGAAATAACACCCCTATGGCTAAGGTCGTCGCCAAAGTAAAGAGTTCGACACCGCTCAAACCACGACGGATTAACATTTCCGCATTAACTCAAAAAAATACCCTTATGGAAAAGGTCGTCGCCAAAGGCAATAGTTCGACCATGCTCAAAATGCAATGAGTTGTCATTTCGACATTAACTCAAAATAACACCTTTACGGCAAAGGCCGTTGCTAAATAAAGAGCTCGAACTTGCTCAAATGTTTCAATAAAATATCACATAAGGCTGACTAGCCTAGATCCTCCATCCCCCTCCCGCAATAAAAAATGCACAATAAGAAAATAGTTCAAAGGTACACAACAAAAAGTAACTGCTCCATTACAACTAATATATTAAAAAAGTTTACAAAGGGCTCAAGGACGCCCCCACAAAAATAACAAAACAAAAATACATCGTCTTTATTGTACCAAGAATCGTAGGTGAGTTTGTTCGCATCGTCGTAGTCAACGTCTTCTCCGCCAAGCGTGCCAGGGTCGTAACCACACACCTCATGAGCGACATGTGCTTTAATATGGACCTCTCGAAGTTCTACCTCAGATACTTTCTCATCGGCACGAATAGACTTATACACGTCAAGTTGAGCTTTGGCATGAACCCACATCTCATAGAAATCTCGTGGCACGATAGGGTCGGCAGAAGCACGAGAGGTAAAGGGTTGCAACTGCCATCGCACATCCTCCGCTTTCGAAGCATCAACTTGACCGTTCAACACGGACAACTCCACCTCTAGATCTCGGATTCGTCCCTCAAACCTTGCTATCTCAAGCACATATGCCTCCGCCTCCTTGTCCCGCTCCGATCTACAAACACGAAGGGCGTCATCCAAATCCACTACCTCTGAGATGGCAACCGCCTATCCTTTTTAGCATGGGCCAATCCATCAGCCTTAGTGCTTAACTCGCCTCTAAGGTCGATGACCTCCGCTGCCTTCCTATAAAGTTTAGCTGTTAAGGCGGCATTCTGCACTTGAAAGTCGGCATTCTTAGCCATTACCCCCTTACTCCTCTCGAGTTCATCTTCTTTAGCCTTAAGAGCCACCCCGAGTTCACTACATTGGGCAATAGCCTTCATTAAGTCTTTATCCTGTTTCTTCAGCTCTTCGATTTTTTGCGCCAACTGTTTCTCTATCTACTTGAGTCCGTCACAGAACAACTAAAAATTGTTGTCTCGAGTGAATAGGTTGGCCAACGCACGATGTTTGATACGATATTCCTTATATTTGGAGGCCACTCTCCCAAAAAATGGTCGTCCTCTACCGATCCTTCCGATCGTGCTCACTATTCATGATGAGGGTCTAGTATGCAAAGAAAATAGAAAACAAGGAAGGAATTAAGTATGGAAAACGAACCCAAAAAAAATAGAAGAGAAAATAGCTTACCTGTAGAGCCATGCCGGAAATGCTCCGTGACAGGTCTACATTTCTCATTGCCCTAAGCACCATGCTCTCGGAAGCAGTGCATAAAGGAGTGAATGTCGGTTCCGCTTGTTCACAATTCACCAACAAATCATAGTCCAGAGGGATGACTAGGTGTTGATCAGGACCATCATCCTCACCTCTACATGAGTATGCCGCTCTAAGTAAGCTCGCACATCTTTTGGGCTGACATCCAAACCTGAACCGTCGTCCTCGACATGTTTAGCACCACCTCCTCCGGTGGAAGACGATGCGCCCCTTGGTATATTCCTTTGGTCATGGGGTACCTCCCTAAAAAAATGGCCTCCGCCATAAGAACGTCACATGTTCTTGACCTAGGCAAAGACGGCGCCCCCGTGACATCGGTTATGTTCTTTTCAGTATCGGAGGCGATGACCTTCCCAAGCTCTACCCTCCTCCTCTTACTTGATGATTATTCATCACCGTTGGAGGGCTCATCCATGAGGTGATAGACGGGTCGAGAGGAGATCTCATCCCGTACGATGATATCACGAGAAGAGTCTCTAGCCGGTACGGATTGAGCACGTCCTTCTCAGACGGACTCAACCAGGGCAAACTGCTTCCCTACCGACACGACGACCTGGCGAAATGCCGGGACTAGAGCATTCTTCTTGGAAGCCCTACGACCTGTCATCACAAGGATGTCGTATCAATAAACGACCGCAAATAGCCAAAGGCCATAAAGGGGACGCTTACCTGATGGAACCTTTGGCCTAAAGTGTTTGAGGAAAGCAGGCCGATCTCGAGTCCCCGCCATGTAAGGTAGTACACGGGCTACACAATCATTGATATTGACAATAGGACGAGGTGTACTCCTCACAACTACACAGGAAAGTAACAAATAAGTACAAAATTTGAAAGAACGAAAGTAAACAACGAGTACCAACACCTACGGTTATGAGTCCACCACTCTAGGAATCCAACGGGGTCCGACACCAGGTGCTCAATTCTAATGAATAAGTATTTATGCCAAAATTTACGGCTTGCTCGGTCGTCCGTCCTGACCACCAGCCCCTGGTCCCATGATGCCATAAGTGTATCATAGTGCCCCTGTGAAAATCGGGGAAATAAAATGTAAAAGGTGATGAAGTCCAACTTCACACCCCGCCAATTCATACTTTGTCAGTACTAGAAAAATCTTATACGTATACGGAGATAGCTGCATCGGGCAGACCTAGTAGAACCAACAAAATTCCTCTGCCAATGAAAGAAGAGGAAGGGTGTGGCCGATCACAAAGGGATATACGTAAAAAGCATAATACCCCGGTCTATGGACCTCCACAAGATCCCTCCCAGCTGGAACCATCTCAACATGGGGAGGAATGTTGTACGTAGATCGAACGTCATCTATATGAGCCTGCTCAATCTTAGAATCCAGCGAAGCGGGGGAAGAGGCAAGTTCTTTGTGAAAATTATTCTGGGGCATAGGGCTTCTCGGGGATATCTCCTCCACGGTGGGAAAGTTGTCCCCCTCTCCACTACCATATCGTCACCACCATAAGGAGGTGCCATGGATAATGGGGTGGCGTCAGAAATCTCTTCATGTGACCGATGCGTTCTAGACATTTTGATGGCAAAAGGTATAATGGTAAAATGTGAAACAAAGAATGATGAATGGAAAAGATGAGAAGAAAAATCAAGAAAGAAGACCTGAAGACCCAAGAAGAGATGATCGAAGAAGACAATACATACACAAGAGAAGAAATGGCAAAGCGACAAGCGATCAGTCTCTGTCTCGAAAATACGCGTAATGATGATGCACGTAGGAGTGATGTTATTTTTCGATAATTTACACAATCAAGGACACTGTGGAACGCACCACTCTTTCTTTACTGGTCAAATCAGTATGATTCAATAGCTAAATTTCTTCACGAGTATAGCCCACATTCGCTTATCAAGGACGTACAGGGCCACGACCTCAGTAAGCGGAGGGAGTGACTGTATGGGTCCAAATTTGACAACCATAATAGTTGCTGAGTAGGATGAGGAATGAGGTTACCATGAAGCAACGTCTGATGGCCGTCGTGATGAAGGGCGACGACCAAGAGCGGTCAGGCGAGAGGAGATGTCAACAACACTGTAAACCTAATAAGAGACAGTAAGAATATGCTCTTCGAATATTCTTTATGCTGTACTTTCTGGGGTTTCTTGGGAGATTGTTCCTTATAAATAGGAAGAGTTAGTGAAGAAGGGGGGAGGGGGGAATCAGGCAAAAGACAAAAGAACACTTTGTAAAAGATTGAGAGTAAATACAAGAACAACCTTGTTCATTGATTACGCAACCTTCACATACATCATTATACGATATTGATAAGATCCAAAGGTTCCAGAATCATCTCATAATTATTTCTTTTATGTGCCGACTGCATCTATTTAGATTGATTGCGCATTTAGGTTGTCACATTTATGAGCATTCAATTGATTCCAACATATTAGCTACCATCATTCATCTTTGTCACTTGATCTATATTTTATTATTCTTAACTGAGATTTATCCTTCTTCCAATATTTAATCAAAGTGTTTAACATTTTTTTGTCAAACAATATCCAATCCACCTTCCCATAATAGTAAGAAAATACCATCCCGGACTAAACAATAAGAAATTAGAGGGGCTGGAACGAAGCAGTCTCGTGCATACGAATGTTACGTTGTAGTTAAATTTAAATCTTCTGGGGTTTGTTTTTTTTTCTTTTTCGCAGAAACACTATAGTTGATATCTCAGTAGTTAAAGTCGACGCCTACCGTTACATTTCTAAATTCTTGGGGCCTTTATTGAACTTATACTTTAAAAGGTTAAAAAATTTCACTATTGTGTAACTCAATCTGTGATAACAGGTTGTGCCTGCTTTATTGTCCAACTAATTCACTTGTACATTAACAAGGTAAAACTGTATTACACTACTGTATAATTTACTATGTCGTAATAGTTTGTCTACTTTATTTTGCAAGTAGCTAATTTCATTCATTATGGATCGTTATCTTTATGTGACATTTTGTATTATCAGTGTATAGAAATTAAACACACAAAAAACTTCTATCTGTTTCAATTTAGATGAGATAATTTGAATCAGCACAGAATTTAAAAAAGAAGAATAATACTTTTAAACATTATGGTCTTAAAAATTCAAGGGTGAAAACTTTGCTGGACCATTCCATTTGTGTGGTTATAAAAGTTTATCATTAAAGGTAAAATGAGAAAAACAAATAATTTAAAGTTAAATTATTTTTAAATTTAAAAATATGCCATTTATTTTGCAGAAAATAGCCAAAAATATCCCTGATCTATGATAAATAGCTCAGTTATGTCCTCCATTACGAAACTGGGACAAAAAAGTCCTTTCCATTAGCAAAATGGCCCATTAATACCCTTGAACCTAACAACTCTAACCATCGGTGTTTAATATCCTACATGGCAGCCACATAAGCCATGACATGGCAGCCACATAAGCGCGTTATTTCCTAATACCCACTTACTCCTCACGTGAGTTGTATAACAAATATCAAAGAAGATCGTAAACCCCCATTTCCAAACAATTTCTGGTACTCATTCTTCCATGCCAATTATTTTTGAGGTGATGATAAAATTGAGCAAGATTAACAACACAAATTAAAGATCATTGAAAGATATTCAGGTAATTTTCCCTAGCATTTACTGAGACTTTGCTCGAACTTCCTTCTTTTTTTTTTTTTTTTTTGTAATTTTCTAGAGTTTTGACATGTTTTGGTATTTTGGACCTTTTCCGTCACATGTATAGTGCTGGCATGTGGTGCTGGCAATGAATCTGTTTGGTATCTTGTTGTTTCTGTTTTTGGTGTCAATTTGTTCCCTAGATGTACTTTGTCTTTGGCTGCAAGTGTCATTTTCACACATATTTTATTATAGTGTGGTAGGGTTGGGTCGTTGAAATCGACAGAAGTATGTGCATTTATTCCTAAAGACTATTTTTTTTCTTGCTTTCCACTGTTGAAATCAAGAAAACATGTATATACCGTGTGTTTTTTATTAAAGTGTGTGCTTTATTCTTTCCACTATATTATATGCAATATTTTATAGTATGTTCAGTATTTTATTGTCAAAGTTGTTAAATTATTCATGTGGGCCTTTTATGTTTTCTTCTGCGTTTAATTAAAGATATTTCAATATGGGGGACCATGAAGAGCCAATTTCAGGTCAATTTCAATGTGAATTAGGTACTGATGTGAATCGGATAGTGATAAAAGTTCAGAGTATGGTTCAGATGCTAGTGAATATGATTTTGACGAATTAGAGTCACTTAGGATGCAAAAGGGTAAAGAAGTTCGTGATAAGCTCAGTAACTACAAAGAGCTTGATAAGTCTGTGACATATAAGGACTTGTAAGATGCCAAAAAAGCCATGAACTTCTATGCTATTGCAAATTCCAAACCTTTGAAGCTTATAAAAGTGATAAAATAAGAGTAAGGTACGGATGTGTAGCAGGCTGCCCTTTTGAATGCCTCATCTCTGAAGATAAGAATGGTCCTGGGTTTAAGATGAAAACACTTAAGACAGAGCACAACTGTGAAGATGCATTTGAGAATCCTAGAGCCAAAACAAAAACTTTAGCTGAATATTTTAGGAGTAAGGTGCAGAATAACCCCAAGTACAAGATAAAGGATATGAAACTGGATTTGAAAAATCAATTTTCATTGAATGTACATAACTCCACATTGAAAAGGGCTAAGAGTATGGCACTTCAGCAATTGCAAGGAAGCTTTTTAGATGACTATAACAGATTTGAAGCATATGTAAATGAGATTAGGGAGAGAAATCCCGGTAGTGATAAAGTTGCCATAGCTGAAGGTAAAAGGAGATTTCTTAGAATTTACATATGCTTCAATGCAATGAAGTTGGGGTTCAAACAAGGGTTGAAACCATTCATTGGACTAGATGGGACTTTCTTAAAGGGTCATTGCAAAGTGCAATTATTGGTGGCTATTGCACAAGATTGTCAGAATCATTTCTATCCCTTGGCATGGGCTGTAGTTGATAAGGAAAACACCTTGACATGGACATGGTTTCTAGAGCTGTTGAAGCACTCATTGAATCAGAAAGATGGAACCAGTATTACCTTTATGTATGAGCATAGAAAATTGGCCACGTTCTAAACTCAACAATGATTCTATTTCCATTTAATTTGAATCATGGTTCACATCCCATAGAAAAAACGACTTGTAAAGTCACATGCCTCCATTTTCATCTTTCATAGCTTCAGAAAAGTCACGTTTTGACATAACATTACCTATAAAATCCATTGTTTTACTTGTATTGTATCACCTATAAAACTATACTTCTTGTTCTGTTACAACTGCTTGAGCTGAGACCAGGTTTGGTAACACTTGCATCCAGCATAGATATGTTTCTACTGCATATTATTTTGCACAACAGAGTGAACTACAGTGAACTACTCACAATCCTTTTAACAACAACAACATAACTAGAATAACTTCATCGCACATAGATTAACTTCATCATATTAAAAACTACTAAACATACATAGTTTAATTTCATCACCCCTATAACTAAACAAAAATAATATAAAAAGGCATTAAAACAACATACATTTACTTCATCATCCCTACGACAACCAAAGCAAATAATAAAGCCCATGAAGCCAAAATGATATTTCTCATCTTCTTCACTTTGACCTCTAACTTACTAGCTTTTTCGGCTTCCACAAGTTGAAATCGCTCCATTTCGTCAAGCTTCGTCTTCAAAGTATGCCTTGCAACCATCGTAACATCTTCCATTTCATCAAAAAAGTTCTTAGACCCCCTTTGAACCATCGTAGCTTGTTCGATAAGGTAAACTTTATTCCTCAAATTGTTCCTCTCAACCTTAGCAGCATCAAGTTTAGTTTTTAAATTTTTGATCACCATCACCGCTCGACGAGGGAGCTCTTCGTCAATCAATTCAAAGTACACGCAAGATCTAACATACACCATTATTATAAATTACAACAGTTCTGATTTTGTACATAAACAATAAAAATCAAGAATGACCTAACTCGACAAAAGAAGAGGAATCCCATAAATCGACCAAAAAAAATAATTCAAAACTAACCTTGGATCTTGGACATTTGTAGAACTTTCTCCCAGCATTGGCATCTGACCAAGCTGTCAAATATAGCGCAACCAATCCGCAACGACACCTTCTTGCATATTGAATTTCATGTGCATTCACAAATAAGTCAAACATTGAGCAGAAATGTGAAAATTTGAGCAGAAATTGGAGTAGAAATTTGTAAATATGAGCAGAAAATGGAGTAGAAATATGAAATTTGATCTTCAATTTGTGTTGTTAAACCTTGCTCGATTTTGTCATCCTCTCACCTCTCAAATCGCCATGGAAGGACAGGAAATTAGGTTTTTGTCTGAAAATGGGGTCTTCTGCCTACGCATTTTGTTTTATTTGGAACTGGAGCTGGTATTAGGAAATAACCCGCTTATGTGGCTGCCATGTCATAACTTATGTGGCTACCATGTAGGATATTAAACACTGATGGTTAGAGCCGTTAGGTTGAAGGGTATTAATGGGCAATTTTGCTAACGGAAAGGACTTTTTTGGCCCAGTTTCGTAACGGAGGACATAAATGAGCTATCATTACTACAATTTAGTCAAAAAGCGACCAAAAAAGGCGACCAACTTTGGTCTGTCAAATAAAGCGACCAAAGTTGGCCGCCAAATTGACGAAAATAATAATAAAAATATTTGAAATAATTTAGCGACCGAATTTGGTTGCTATTTGGATGCAAAGTTAGCCAAACTGCTGACTGGACCGGTCACACTAGCTTGGTCAAAGATATTCTGAGTTTAGCGACCAACATTGATCGCACTAGTGGGACCCACAATTTTTTTTAATAATTTTATTATTATTTTATAAAACTTATAAAATATAAATATATATAATTTAAAACTTGCGACCAACGTTGGTCGCAAACTGAAGGATAAGAAGTTAGCGACCAAGTTTGGTCGCTAATGCGGGACCCACATATAATATTTTAATAAATATTTATTTATTTAAAAAAATTATGAAATATAAATATATATAATTCAAAGTTTAGCGACCAAAGTTGGTCGCTTAGTGAACTAGAAACCAACGTTGGTCGCCAATGTGTGACCCAGTTCCAATGTATAACAATTTTTACTTTTAAAAAATATTATATATAATATAAATAAATCTGATTTAATTTTAGTGACAAAATTTGGTCTCTAAATTAAATTCATGTACAGTTAGTGACCAACTTTGAACGCTAAATTAAGTTAATTTAAAGTTACTGACCAAAGTTGGTCTCTATATGGTCAAAATTAAAAATAACTTTTGTATTTAAAATGTAAATAATATAAATATAAGTAGTTAATACTTTTGTAATACAAGGGATGAATAGTACTACGAAGCGGGCGTGTGTGTCTACATATATAATATAAGTACTTTCGCTATACTATGCACTAAGTATAAGTGTATATGAGGTAATACCGTATCGAATACAGATTTTATATATATATATATATATATATATACACTTACGCTATACTATGCACTAAGTATAAGTGTATTAGGTAATACCGTATCGAATACACCTTATAAATACAGATATATAAAATATGTAATTACGCTATACTATGCACTAAGTATAAGTGTATTAGTTAATACCGTATCGAATACAACTTTTATATATATATGTACTTATACTTATACTATGCACTAAGTATAAGTGTATTATGTAACACCGTATCGAATACAACTTATATCTATATATATATATATATAATATATGTACTTCTTATGCTATACTATGCATTAAGTATAAGTGTATTAGGTAATACCGTATCGAATACAACTTATATATATATATATATATATATATATATATATATATATATATATATATATATATATATATATATATATATATATATATATATATATATATATATATATATATATATATATATATATATATATAAGTTGTATTATTTACGGTATTATCTAATACACTTATACTTAGTGCAAAGTATCAGTATAAGTACATATACCGTATATATATAAGTTGTATTCGATACGGTATTAGCTAATACACTTATACTTAGTGCATAGTCTAAGTATATGTACATATACCATATATATATAAGCTGTATTCGATACGGTATTACCTAATACACTTATAATTAGTGCATAGTACAGCGTAAGTATCGAATACAGCTTATATATTATGCACCAAGTATAAGTGTATGAGGTAATACCGTATCGAATACAACTTATATATATATATATATATATATATATATATATATATATATATATATATATATATATATGTGTGTGTGTGTGTGTGTGTGTGTGTGTACATATACTTTTACTATGCACTGAGTATATATCCACCTTTGTCCATATTCAATCAACCATGCCGATTTTCTAAGGATGGTAGAAAGAGAAGTTTGAGTGATATGGAGTTCAAGTCAGGTACACTTCATGTGTTGCTAAATCGTCCCGATGTAGTACCATTTCTCAAGTAAGTATTGATCTAATAGTTATCAAAATAAAAAATTTACTGTGGTTACATCTCAGTGCAACTACTAAAAATATTTCATGGTTCACAGTCACTTCGTGGATCAATTTGGCCAAGATGCTGTATATACGACATTTCGTAGGTGGTTCAAACAATTTGTAAGTATATCCTTATAATATTCTAATACTATGTAGGTAAACAATGTTTGAAAATTATGCTAACTTATGAATTTTGTTAACAATATGTAGGTAACTGATCCAAATAATAGTGTAAATCAATTTTTGAAAGATATATCTTGGGGACCTGGGGTTGAGATCACAACATATTCAAAGTACGTTGTGAATGGTTATAAGTTTCATACAGAGGGTTGCTCTAAAAATAAAAAAAAAACAACAACAGTGGGGTGTGGGTTCAAGGTGGTGATGGCAACCAAGTTGAAGATATTGATTATTATGGTGTGCTCAAAGAAATAATAGAACTAGAATATTCAGGTAGGCCATTTAAGAAAATTATTCTCTTTAGATGCAAGTGGTTTGACCCAAATCCAACAAGAGGTATGAGAGTTCACAATCAATACAACATAATTGAGGTTAATCATACGAGAGAGCATGATCGATCGATGCGATCCTTTCATAATTGCACATAATGTTAGGCAAGTGTATTATGCTCCTTATCCATTTCGGTGGAATAAGGCTGATTGATGGGTTGTAATCAAAACTAAGGTTGTAGGTAGGGTCGAAGTCGAGAATGTGTTGGATGTTGCATATCAAAACGATATCTCCAGTGTTCACGAAATAGTGGACGAACTTTTAGAAAATGATTAGGAACATCCTGAACATATATTGGAAGAAGTTGATATAAATGAAGTAAGAATAATAGAAAATGAGGAAGAAGAATCAACTAATGAAGCTCAAACTAGTGAGGAAGAAGAATTCTGTGACGAGGAAGAAGAATTCTCTAACGAGTAAGAATACATCAATGAGCTTTAAAAAGTTTGTTTCTTCTATACCTATCGTTTATAGATAGTTTCCTTATATGTTTCAATCTAAATTATGTATTATCTTATGCAGATGACAGGAAAAGCTTGGGGTAACAATGAAGGTAGTGGTTCTCGGGGAAAAGAAAAGGCTAGGAAGCAAAAGAGGAGGGTAGAAGATAGTACTTATCAATCTTTTCCACACTCTTCTGATTTTCCTGTCACTATGCCACAACCTCTACCCCATGGCTATACTTAGATGCCACAACATCACCAGCCCTACACCTTTGTGCAGACCCCAGGTGATTCTTCACAGGGCCATCAGACTTTGCGTCCGAACATACAGTCCACTTGCCTCACAGCCATGTGCATCCCACCCAGCAGCATCACATGGATCACATCGATCCATTTCACATCCACATGGATCAAATCCATCAGTCTCACAGCCATTCAGGTTACAGTAGTCAGTATCACAGCCACTTGTGATTTGTGCAGCTATGTCGCAGTCATAGGGATCACATCTATCGTCATCAACGACTCCACCTATTGGAGGCCTTCACTTGCGAGATAGTAGCTCTAACACATGCCTCTGATACACATGTTTCGAACGATATTGATGCTGATGCTGGTGAGGAGGTGAATTATGATCAGTATGGCAGAATCATCATAGTCCCTGAGGGGGATGTGTAAGAGTTATTTATTATTTTGTACAATTTTTACTAAGATATTAATTTGTTTTATTTATTAAATTGCAGGTTCTTCCCAAGTAATATTACTACGAGGATAATCACCAAAGCAACTAGAAAGCTTTATGATGCCCCTTATGCGTATTGGCATGAATTCCCATTCTCACTGAAAGAGACAATATTCAATGAATTTAAGGTATAAATATTCTTTTAAGCAGTATAATTATTTATATTTAGGATATTTCAATATAATATTAAACTTTTGAAACAGAGCAATTGTGTATGGGAACGCCAGTATAGCGCGGACGTGGCTGCAAATTTTAATCTCAAAGCTCGCAAGCGGCTGTCGCATGCTTTCTCCATAGCTAGACAGCTGAACCAGAAGCCTGGGTGGTTTCTTGAAGAGTATTGGGATGATTTGCAAAGGCAATGAATTACTGCAGAGTTCTTATAGAAGAGCGAAAAGGAGAAGAAAGCTCGGGCATCCGAGAAGGGAGGATCCTTGCACACCGGAGGTGCGGTCAGCCAGGGGACAATAAAAAGAAGAACGGTACGTAATTTCCTTATATATTTTAATTTTCAAAGTATATCTATTCTATTTATTAATTAAAATTTATGAGTTTCAGGAAAAGAAGTTGGGCCGTCCGATGAACCAATATGAGCTATTCAAGGAGACTCGTATTGTGAAGAAGAAGAAAGAGACGGATGACGAAAGGTGATTCGAGGGACGTGCCTCGAATGTACATGCAAGTTTTCACTTTTTATTAAATATTTTCATTTACTTTTATATAAATTTTAAAATACTAATTCGATTTACTTTTTATTATAGGATCGCTTCCGAGTTAAAGCTGATGAATTCATACGCAGCCAGCCACCTAGTGAGTCGGGCGAGCCATTCGAACTTTCGACCGAGATGCTCAGTATGTTGGCGTGGTCTCTCAGTGCAAGAACATGAAAGAGCAGATAAAAAATCTCCAAGCTAGATCTTTTTCAATTCCTCGATCTCGGCCATCATCGCCAGAGGCTGCCCGTCCACGTGCTCGTTCGTCCCGTCCTCCAAGTGGTCGTTCCTCCTGTCCTCCCTGTGATCATTCTTCCCGTCATCGGCAAGTAGATCCTTCTCAATGCCGTGATGATGACGATGATGAAGGTTCATCAGACGATGATTATATTGATGTACCAAGCAATGAATGAATTGTAGACAATTTTAACTAGACAAATACAATTTGTTTTCCATTGGATTGTAATAACAGTTAACATAATAGCTTGGTAGTTTGAATGTTTTCCATTAGTAGTTTTTAATGGCTTGGTAGTTTGAATGTTTTCCAAAAATTAACACTTTTTTGGTATTAATATAGCTTTTAATGTTATTTTTGTGTTGTTGTTGGGTTATATTTTGGTATTATTATTGTAACCGTTGTTTGAATTGTTGTTTTTGTTGCTAGTTAGGGTTTTGGTATGACTGGCAGGTGGTGTAGCTTCCAAAACAGGCAGTTTCTGCCAAAATAATACACAGAAAAACGACCAAAGTTGGTCTCTACTTGGTCGCTTATCAAGTTAAAAAAAAAAATCCTGGAAAATAGCGACCAACTTTGGTCGCTATTTTCCCAGATTTCTTAAAAAAGCGACCAATGTTGGTCGCTATCTGATTAAATTTTTTTTGCTAATATAGAGACTAAATTTGGTCGCTATTTTAAAAATTAAATTAAATTCATGTAATTAGGGACCAACGTTGTCGCTAAACTAATCAAATAAATAAATAATTGAATAAAATAGTGACCACTAATGGTCTCTAGTTTCCATAGTTTAAAATATAATTTTTGGATTAGAGACCAAAGTTGGTCGCTTTTTAACGATTAATAAGAAATAAATAATAAATATTTTTATTTAGAGACCAACTTTGGTCGCAAAATATATATTATTAAATTAATATAGCGACCAAAGTTGGTCTCTATAGTCAACATCCGGAAAAATGGGTCCATTTAGAGTAGAGACCAAAGTTAGTCGCTAACTAGCGACCAAATTTGGTACCTAAATAAAAGGGACCATCAATATAGCTACCAGACCACTTTGGTCACTTTTTGGTGGCTTTTTAGCCAAAAAGCGACCAACTTTGGTCGCTTTTTAGCCAAAAAACGACCAACTTTGATCGCTTTTTGATGTCACTTTTTCCCGAATTTCTAGTAGTGTATATACCATTGTTCAGGGATATTTTTGGTCCTATATTTTTAAAACGTACTGACGGGGGAGTACAAAGCACATGTGACTTCAAGCATATTAACATTCGTCGCTTTCAGAAATTAAACAAGAAAAAGGAATTAATTACACAGAAAGAAACTAAAAGAGAAAAAAGAGGGACAATGAATTTCTGCAGACATTGCAAAGCACCATGTGCAAGTGTGTGACGATGTAAACAACAGACACCTCAGAAAACCCTAGCTACGACTTGATTACTTTATATGTAAAACATGAATAAAGAAGCTAAGTTACTCTCCATGTACTTATGCGCCTGTTATTGTACCCACCAAATTCTGAAGTATTCCCTTCCATACATTCTGAGTTCCCTTCTGTACGTGAGAGGAGCTAGCAACTTTTTTCTAGACTTGCCAAAAGGAAGCCAAAGTCTTGATCAATAACCCATCCAATTATAGAATAAGCTTTCTTGGGGGTATCAATAAATTTCCACCGTATTTAGTTACATTCTCAATACCTATGCAAGAACCCACTTAAGTCAAAAGCTGTGTTCCATCAATTATCTTTTTAAAGAATTGAAGAAGACACAGTACTGAAAGTGAACAGTCGCCGTGTATTCTGCAAGAACCTTCGGTATTAACTTGTGATGATGATAGGGCTTTTGAATATTCTGATCGATATTTTTGTTTTTTTTCCCCATGATTTTGGTTAGTTAGATGGCTTCTTTCTTAGCAATCCACTGTCTTTTATAGCTTTTGTACACTGTAGTGCATATTTTTAATATTGCATACATGCAAATGTAAAATCAAAAGACCCGGCAAATAGTGCCAAAAATATCAGTCCCTTCGTTTCTATTCAGGTGAAACTATTTTTTTTAGTTTGTTCCAAAACTAATCATCATTTTTTATACGAAAAAGGGCCAAAATTGCCCCTAGACTATTCGCTTAAGTTTTAAAAATACATTCTGCCCATCTATTTTGTAAAAATCTCCCTCACCGTTACATATCTGGCCCATTCATACCCCTAACATCAGCTTTTCGGCTCACTCATACCCTAAAAACTAACTGCCCTATTTTGATTAAGAAAAACATTATTATTTATTATGTGTTAATTTTCTATTGGCTTAAATTAAAACCTCACTCCATCCACTTATTAGTCTACTCCATCTTAGATTTTCACTCTTCAACACCCACAGATCTCCCTCTACATCTCAGGTTTTTCGGTCTTAATTTAATTTTTAAGTTAATATTTTTTATTAAATTAATTTTCTGAGTAAAAATCAGGTACTCTTTGAGATTAATGCTTCAATGTAAGATTTTATAGTAAGAAAAATTGATGATAAATGGTATTTCTGTGATGAGAAAAAAATAGGAGTTTTGATGTGTACATTTAAAAAAAAAAAATAGGAAGAGGAAGGTGATTAACCATATGAGAGAACTTTTTTGCTTAGGGAAAAAATTGGTGTATGAGAGTTGTAGTTGGTTGAATAATTCTTAAAAGAAAGAGGGGAAAGAAATGGAGGAAAAGGGCCTTAGAATGTGGGTGAGTTTATTTTAATTTAGGCGAGTCTTAAGTTAGGCCAATGGGACGATGACACATGAAAATTACTTATTTTTATTTTTTGCCTAACATGGTCGTTGAAAGTTGTATAGCGTAAAGTATTGGTGACAAAAATATTTTGGTTGTCTGAAAATAAAACTCTAATGATGTTTGTAGTGATTATTCAAATAGAGTGCTAAGTCAAAAAAAGAATGAGAAGAACAAAAACATATGACTGCACACACGCTTAGGGGGGGGGGGGGTGGAGTGGGTGGGGGAGATTTTTTGAGATGTGGGGTATTATTGTACCAACTCCAATAGTCTATGGGTAGTTTTGATCTTTTTTATGTTATGATACGTGGAAATTAATTAAATTATTTTTTATCTAACACGGTCATTAGTCGTAAGGGCATTCTTGAGCCGAAAAGATAACGGTGAGGGCAAAGTTTTCAAATAGGTGGACGGAAGGTATTATTGTACCAACTCCAATAATTTATAGGCACACAAATATATGTGTATCATTTTACTCCATAATTTCAAAAATCTTCTATCATTTGTTAAACTTCGTACTGAATAGTTCACATAAATTCAAACATAGGAAGTATAATAGCCTGTTTAGCCAAGTTTCAAAAATTAGCTTATTTTTAAAAATATTTTTTTTACAAAACTGATTTTTATCAAAGTACTTTAGGTGAGAAATAATTTATGTTTAGTTAATTAATTTGAAAAGTCCTTTTAATTAAGCAGTAATTATTGTTTGTCCAAGCTTTAAAATAATATTTTTTAAGTGTATTATTTTCAAAAAAGTGTTTACGGAAAAAAACTAAATTTTTATGCTTCTCCAAAATTACTTTTACTTCTACTCAAAAGTACTTTTTTCTCTTTGAAGGTTTGGCCAATTACTTAAACTTTAGATAAAAAAAATACTTCTTTTGAAGGAAAAAAAATGTGTTTTTCACTTTGGAGAAGCTTGGCCAAATAGGCAAAAAGTTACATGGAGAGGAAAATAGAGGTTTGCCCAATTTACAATATTATTTATAGTTGATTGTGGTTATTTTGGAACTTTATTAGAAACCAATAAATTAGGGGATAATTTAAAGGATTTAACTTATAGGATAATTTTACACTATTAATATAATTTAACTTTTACTAGTATACTGTTTTTCTTATTTAATATCCAGATTTCTAATTACACTTATTGTGAGCAGTTAACGTTAGATGATGTGAAAGTGTAAAAATTTTCAGCTGATTAATATATAAAAATTAAACTCTATTTAAAATGGAACTACAAGTCAAGTAACCATTCAATTTATATATACTCCCATGCGGTAAAAAGGTTCATACTTATTGAGGCGTCGTTCTTTAGATGTTATTTCTGGGGTGGGGTTAAATGTCAGTGATAGTGATTTCTTTCGCCCTCCAATTCAATTCTAAATTAGAATGGGGGAGAAGGGGTTTGGGGGTGGGGGTGGGGGGTAAAAATATTACTGTATAGTTAAAATATGTAACTATGTATATTCAAGTTTAGGGTACAACTTTATGTATTTTCCCTTTTACTTTTTGTAGTTTAGGAGAGAGACGTTGGTTTGCGTTATAATGAAGTGATTGATCAACCAACAACGATTGTGGTGGGAGTGATAAGTACTCATTCATCATTAATCAGAAGTTTCGGATTTGAACCCCTGGATATGAAATCACCTTTGTTAGTGAGGGCTTTACCCCCAATGTGTAACTTTCCAGTGCGAATCCGGATTTAGTCGGGCCCCAATATAAATATGGAACACCGGATGGGAAACTAAATATATGAATATATATTCAACAAATAATAAATAAAATAATATTAAATTATTTTAGCAATAAATAAAATACCTAGGTAAAAATATATTGTATAGTATATATAATATAGAAGATATTACATAAATATTATCAAGGACATAATAGACTTTTCAAGTAAAAATATTATAAAATTTAACAAATATGACTTTTGTGATAATTAGAGCAACGTAAAATAATTTTATGTAACAAAAGATAGAAAATTGACTTTTGAGTAATGAATACAAAGTTAAATCTTTTACGCAACAAAAAAAAAGTGATTTTTCGGTAACAAATATAAAATTTAATGACCATCAATAAAATTAAGTCGGACAATCCACAAAATAATAAAAGGGAAAACGAAGGCCATTTCTTAGTGACATGGTTCGCAAAATCTTATCGGATAAAGAAAATAAATTATATTTATAACAAGTGAAACAGATAAAAGAACTGAATGACTTCCGCAATCATCATACTAAAATGACTTGGACGATTTAGTCTATTAAATTCTAAAACCAGCTAATAAAAATAGGATGAGATGAAAAGAGATAGATTAGTCATGCATGTTTCTTGTTTACTAAAATAAACCTATTGTAAGTAATTGCTTGGCTGGTGGATCACCTATAGCTAGCCTGAGTTCAAGATCAATATCCTCCATGGAACTGGAACTGGTCCTGATTCCCACTTTATAATCACAAGTAGTGAAACTATATTTTTCATGATGAGTCGAACATGGTTTATGGAGCATAGGCAATGATGAAACCATGCAGCTTTTTTGTCTCTTTGATCCTGCCATTGATGATACTCTTACTGCGGCTTCTGTTTGAGATGATGATATGATCTTTTGACCTGCTGCTAATTCCTTGATTTCAGGAGAATAAGCAAGATGAGAGAATTTTGAAGAAAGAGTTAAAGAAGCAATTTCCGAATTTCTAGCTGGGGATTGTTTCTTAGGGTTTGATAGACTCTTGCTATGACTTTGGGAAAGAGGTTCATTTTGCTTGAGTCTGGCTCTATCCCTTCTGTGGACATTCATGTGACCACCTAAAGCTTGAGCACACCTGAATTCTCTCTTACAAAAGCTACATGAATAACATCTTGGAGGCCATATAAACCCAGCTCCCACTGGAATTCTTTTGCTCTTCATCCACATTGATGAGTACTGTGATGAATATTCATCCATTTTACTTGCTACTTGTTTAGGGAATTAAGGAGAAGAAATTATATTTCATGCGATACTAATATTACCCCAATACTTATATATATAATGGACAGTAGTATTGGAGTAATTAAAGGGGTGATGGCGAATATACATGTTCAAATTGAATGCATCAAAGCTACTGACGGATTATTAGAAGAAAGACAAGAATATATATACTAGAGATAAAAAGCTTAGATATTTTTATTTAAAAAGAAAATACTGATGAAAAGTCTTCTTTCGTGGTATTAGAAGGTTCAGTCTAATAGCTATCAGTTTGGCCATTCTAGTGTTTTGGAATTTAAGCCTGCTTTCTGGATATCTCTTACTGATACTTATTTTGGCAATTCCTCAATGGGGTCATTTGATGGTCAGTTCATGAGACTATCGTACATTTGGAACTCCCACAGGATATAGATATGCATTCTTCCTCAAGAAAGCAAAAGGATATTAAAAAAAAAAAAAGACAAATTACTTAAACTTGTTTTGAGTTCATGCTTAATCGTACTGGTTAACTGATTAAGTCAATGTAAAAAAAATTTGAGTCAATAATTCAAATGGCCATTCGATTATTAGAAATTATGTACTAAAGCATATTTACGTTGCTGTAACACAAAAGTTACTTAACTGTTCCGATAACACTTAAAAAGTAGGGAAAATTACTCTATATACCTACATAATCAAAAGTAATTACCCGTAATTATCCATTTAAAAATAATTACATCAAATAGCTATTCTATTACAACTAATTAACCGTCTAGCCTAATACATAATTAGCTTTCCTTTGTTATCACCCCATCAATTCTCGTTGCTGCCACCACCATTTCTCAAGGAGAAGCAACAAATCCTTTTAAGAAGTTTCCAAATTAATTTTCCTCTTTTACTCATTAAAAAATCACAATTCTCATTTGGAAGTTCAATCACAAAAGAGATAGCATTTGTATGTTGTTTGTATGGTACCTTTTTCTCGCTGCCATCACCGCTTTTCCATTTGTGTTCCATAATTCATTTTATCTCCTAAAAGTAAAACAAAAAATATTATGCACTGTCTAACTAAGAATTGAATTTTCATGTGTCTTTGAAGTGCTTGCTGTTGGAATTTATTAGTATTGTTCTTTGATGTGCAGATTATGATGTTAATGTTAATTTGATTCGATTTTGATTGGATATGTTTGAAATGTTAATAAAAGGATGTGGCTATATTTCGAGTCAATTTGGTGAAGAGTTCTGAATAGATTTTAAAATTTTAGGTTGAAATGAGTTGAACTAGCAAAGAAGACAGATTAGTAATATATCTCAAAATGGTATATTGTATACTATCTTGGTATATAATAATTAATTAAAGAGTATATAATTAACTACAATAGTATACTACTAATTTTTTTGTACTATTCTAGTAGCTGGTGCACTCGTGACACCAGGTTTAGGGATTTGTAATAGATGTTTGGCTGGTTTAGATTCCACATTTACACTTCAGATTATTTCAATTTTTTCAATCTCTCTTAATTTTATCATTTAAATTGTTAAAAAGAAATAAATTATGCTAATATTGGCTTTCCTAGCGAGTAAAATATTAGGTGCCGTCACGGTCCCAACAGTGGAATTTCGGATCATGACAAGTTGGTATCAAAGCCCTAAGTTATATAGGTCTCACGAGTCACGAGCAAACTTAGTAGATTCTGGAGGAACGGTACGGAGCCGTTTGTACTTATCTTTCAGAAGCTGTGGAGTTAGGAACAATTTCACTTTTATTCTTCTATATCATGCGATTTATATTCTATCATTGCTGATTGAATCCTTCTATTCTGTTCTCTCCCAGATGGCGAGAACGTGCACTGCATCTTCAGCTGAGCAGCAGCCAGAGCCCCAGTGGTAGCTCCTACAAGGGGCAGAGTCTAAGGCAGAGGCGGGGCTCAGCCTAGAGCTCAAGAAGCATCACCAGCAGTGAAGCCTCAGGTAGAGTTTGACGAGAAGGCTTCAGCTCAAACTGTTCCTGCAAGACCAGCTCAGGTCCCGGAGGGCTTTATTGCCACCCCCGTGCTTTTGGACGCCTTGGTCCGTTTAGTACGATTTATGTAGAGTGTGGCTCGATCACATTTCCTGTGGCACCAACCGTCTATCAGGCTAGAGGAGGAGCACAAACTCCCGCTACTCACACCCCGAAGCAGATGGCTCACCAATTTCAGACTCCAGTAGCCCAACCAGTTGGGGTAGTTAAGCCAGGTGTTGTGGCACAGGCCGGTGATGGATCAGCTATATCTTTCGAGGTTTTATGGAGATTGGATAGGTTTACTTAAGCTCTTTCCAATTCACTTTAGCAATGCGTCGTTACAGGACCCCCATGAATATTTTGGTAGCTGTCATGAGGAAATACAGAACATGGGATAGTAAAGACCAATAGGGTCGATTTTTCTACATTTCGGTTGTCGGGTTCCGCCATGAAATGGTGGAGGAATTATATGTTGACCAGACCGGATGGGTCACCTTCTCTTACTTGGGACCAAATTCAACTCAATTTAACTTTTAAGGCAAAAACTCATAGTTTAATCAGTTTTTAATATATATAAGCATTCTGAAAAACACCAAGACCATGAAGGCTAAATTGAGATATTTAAGGCTTCAAAATATAGAATTTTTTTCCAAAATATGAGATGACTTATCAGGTCATCGCAATATCATACTCTGTTATATTTATGCATTCATATCATATCTAAGTCTCAGTTGTTATTTATTGATACATTGTATCATTGTTGTCGGGCTAATTTCATGACATTGTGAGCCCGTGAGTGAGACTGGAGAGATTAATGACTGAGTGAGGCCGAGAGCCTGATTATGAGTGACAGTTATGGGATCAGGCTGCATGACGCGGTTGTACTGATTTTATGATAACATTAGGTCTATATGAGCCTCTCTAAAGTCTGTGCATAGCCCCAATGAGCACGTTTTATTATATTGTGGGATGTGTCTTCCCTGGATATGGATCTTGTTCGAAGCATTTATATTGATGGATGGATCTTCCCTAGACATAGATCTTGTCCAAAGTATTTATATTGAGGGATGTATCTTCACTTGACATGGATTTTATCCAAATCATTTATATACCTGGGATGGATCTTCCCCACAGGCTGGATTTGGTCCTACTCAATACTATGTGACTGTTGGTTAGCTGATGTATATATTCTGGGATGGATCTTCCCTAGGCCAGATTGGCCATATACAATACTGAATGATGCGAAAGTATAAGATAGTGAGATTGAGTACTTTGAGAGTTTGAGTACATGATTCATCTCTGAGATACATGTCATTGGCATGCACACATGACATACAAGTATAGCGATGCATTTTCCTCATCCTGTACGATGTCACGTCACTCATGACTTCTCAAACATATTGATATATGGGCATCGAGAAGTATTTTACACTTGCTATCTGGAAGAAAAATAATATGAAACATCTTATTCAGTGTTGAATTTTTTTGGGAAAAGTCACAATTTTCAAACTTACTTGTATTTTCGATAATTTCGGTAAAGGGTTTGTTTTTTTTAGCGATACACTTGAAAAGCGAAGCCAATTTTTTTAGAAAATTATGAGAAAGTTGAGCATTTTATCTATGAGTTGCTTCTTTATTTACTTGCCTTACATTGTTATGAACTGCAGTTGGATATTGTTGTTGGACCTGGCATATCTTCCAGCCCGTCAGTACTTTTAATCTAAGGTTAGGTTTGTTAGTTATTGAGTACATGGGGTCAGTTGTACTCATAGTGCACTTCTGCATGTTTGCATGCAGATGTTGGTTGTTGTTGTTGTTGTGTTCGATATAAGCTAGATTTGAAGATGTACCCGTGTCCTTGTTGTCGCCGCATCTTGTTCATGGTAGCCTTAGATTTATAAAACTCTATTTACGTACTTTTCAAACAAAAGATGTATTTACTTCATAACATCTTTGTAAACTCTATTCTTAGGAGCTCATGATTTGTACCGCCAGTCTTTGGGAAATATATAAGAATTAGAAAATTTCTTTTGTTTAATTATTTTATTAATATTATTGGAATTGGGTAGTTATTCGTTAGCTTACCTAGCGAGTCGGTTAGGTGTCATTACATCTATTGGATTTTGGGTCGTGACAAATTGCTATTTGAGCTCTAGGTTAATAGGTTTTAGAAGTCATGAGCAAGTGTCTTATAGAGTCTTGCAAATCGGTATGATGACGTCCATACCTATCTTTGAGAGGCTACAAGACATTTAGGATATACTTCTCATATTTCTTTTCTTATCGTGCAGTATTGATTTAACTTGAAGCGTAACTCTTTGAATTATTTCCATGCATTCGTATGCACATATGAGAACTCGGTATCACTGTGCATCGACAACGTGTGATTCTATGGATGAGGTGTGATATGTGATTTCTGTGCGATGGTGATGTGCCAGTCTGGAGGACTTGAGGATGCGTTTTGACTGTAGCTTGAGCTCGAAGAATATTATTGTGTAAGCACGTGCTTTTGGACTTATAAGTTTGGTAGTGTCCATATTAGTGGGATTTTTTACTCGATGAGTGGTTGGATGTCTATACAACAAATATAATGTGACTGCGGGAAGTGTTCATATTGTTTGCATATGACAAAAAGAGTTTATTGAGATGTAAATTGGGTGTTTTATTTCTGTCTTAATTTGACGTACAATCTCGAGTTATGGGTGTATTTGAGGATCTTTCATTTTGGTTAGTTGTGGAAACGAATTAGATTCGCATGCCTTGTTGATGAGTTCAGAATCAGGAAGATTAAGTGGTTGCGTAGTAGTTGTGACTGTGGAAGTATATGGAAAGATGTCAGTTTGAGGCAGAACATGTGGGTTATCTCCTACCGGGTATCTTGAGATCGTGATCCCTGTGTTGTTTTGTAGAGATTTCTCCTTTACCAGCAAATTATATGTGTTGCAATTTGAGTTTAGACCACTTGTGGAAGTTGGATTGGTTGTTACACGGGTTAATGAAATATTTGCACATGATTCGAGGTATTAGATAGTTTGTGTTACATGAGATTATGAAGGATTTAGTTGAATCCTATTGCGTTATTATAACAGTATGAGTGGTGGCTATTGTATGTTATTAGATGCTTTATTCCATGGCATTGAGCCAAGTGGGGGAGTCTGTTATTGATATGCACAGTTATGTGTTGTATTGGTTTTTATTTGAGGTATATTTGTTAACAAGTTATGATTTGCTGAGGTTGAGATCGGGGATGACTCAAGTAAAGGAAATGCTGGATATGGTAGTATTAGACTCTATGGGTATATGAAAATGAATGATTGAGTTTTTATTCGTGACTGATGTAGTGTGCATGAGTGTAGGAATTTGCCCGATTGGTTAGAAGTGTGGATTTCTCCCTAGGGTGTTGTTGTGCTAATAGGGCACATGTCTTTTGATCCGTTTGGTTGATTTGATTGAGATTTGAGTAGAGTGGATAAATCTCGAGAATGGTTCTAATGGGTTCAAGATTTATATCAATTGGGAACCTTCAAGATTTGTATATGGCTAGAAAGTGTGTTTTACATTGGATAGGATCGAGACTTGCAGTACTTTTATATCATTGTGGATTATACATTTAATGATCAATGAGGTAAAGGAAAGAAGTTTTAGGTTCACATAAGGTCTCTTCAGAGTGGTGACTTGGGGTGCTAAGAGGGAATACAACAGCTTATGGGCCTAAGGGTAGTGTGATTTTATTGTAGGATCCTATGGGGTGAATTATGGTTAAGGATCCTAGTGTTCTAGCAAGGAGAAGTGTCAACTTGAGGGTTATTCGGAAGAAACTCGGAGGAGTAGGATACCTTGATAGTAGGATTGGATTGGCACGGTAATGGATGTGGTCGGTTCCCTGGGGTACATATGATGTGGCGAGTCTCTGCAGATGTTTCGTGGAAATGCTCTTAGATCTGGGCGACCTGCGTGGCTTGATTGAGTTGAGAGATTTAGTTCTGATGGCTTGATTATGTGCAAATGGGTTTCAAAGAGTTTTTAATGGTTACTACCATGGTTCGAGGTGTATATTTCCTACCGGTGTATGGAACATGTTGTGAATAGGGATTTTCTCCTGGATGTGATCAAATGGAAGGTTTCTAACTAGTTGATTATGTACTTTGTTTTGAGTCGAAGTGGCTTATGAGATTTTTTACTTTTCATATGATGGCATTGTATATGTCGTGTGTTGTATGGGATTGAAATTTACATGAGCAAGTTCACATTGTATTATTAGGTAGCACAGATGATTTCAGATGACTAGGTGAATTATATTACTATTTGGTATGGCTTGACGAGAGTATACATTTCAGAAGGGGCAGTGTATTTTGATTTATGTATACTTCATTGGTATTGTGGCAGTATCTTAGTTGATCGATCATTGATATTCAGATTTTTCTATGTGGCATGGAAGAATTATAAAAGTATTCCTCGTGGAATGATTGTGTATGAGAGATGTGTTAGATATTCGGGCAGTGGAGTTGGGATAAGATATGAATATGATTCTTTTCTTCTATTGATTGGATACTGGGAGTTCTCGTGAGTAGATTGTTTCGTGGTTGTGGATTGTGAAAATTTGACAAAAGCTAGTCATAGGATGGTATATGTTATAGTTAGGTCATTGTGGATCTTTGAAGGGTTATTTATCTATTTGTGGGTTACCAGAGTTGATTCGGCGATCCATTGCTAGGCCCAATCAGGATGTGTATCCTACACCGCATCGGATTGGTTAGCTCCATACTGCTATTGTTGAGGGATGTGCCATTTAGTTGTTATTGAGCTTATTCGTGTTCTGAAATGATCTGGTGAGTTACTCTTCTATCCTATGAGGGGTTGCGATTCGTGGGTCATATGCACACACGGTGCGGTTCTATTTGAGATTTATAGCAGAATTTGAGCGAGATGAGTATTTGAGTATTGCATGATTGATTGTGCATTGGCTATGTTCTTTCTAGATTGTAGTACTGTGTTATTTGCTCTCTGTGGTTATGGTAATGCACTTTGGGTGCTTGATGTCAAATTTCACGTGGTTATTGATTTTGAGAAGGGTGGCTCGAGGTATATAATATGGACCAGCGTTTGGATGGGATCACTATCACGAATTAGTTTCTCCCTCCGTAAACTGTCATGATTGCACCTCGTCTCTACAACTAGGTAAGACTAACATTGCATAAATGAAATGAAAACAAGGATAATAGCTAACAGATATAGTTAATAAGAAGAAACTGTGCCGCTTGGCGTATACAATAACCATCTTTTCCAAAACCCGAAATGTCACTTGTCATATGCTTCAAAGAATCTCTAACTGCTCTATAAGTTAATGTTTGAAGAAAACAAGGGGAAAATTAACACAAGGGATAGAAGGGACTCTGAGGTCTGCGGACGCATGCAGACAGACTCGAGGCTGATAGCTAGTACCTGGATTTGCACACAGAAAACATGTGCAGGAAAGGGCATGAGTGCACCACAACGGTACCCAATAAGTGCCAAGCTTAACCTCGGTCGAGTAGTGACGAGATCAAGTCAGATCTCTATGGGTATAAATATAATAAAGTAAGGCATAAAGAATTATTACAGTAAAATAAGTACATAAATCTAACAGGAATAGAATTAAATGAAATCCAACAACTTAGAACGTTATAGAACATGGGATCTCCGCGATACCGTCCCGTAGTTCCAAACGCAAATGTATAGGGGGGATCTCCCGAAATACCATTTCGTAGTCCCAAAGTAAATATGCAGTGCTGGGGGATCTCTCGGAATACCGTTCTGTAGTCCTAAAGTATATATATAGTACAGGGGGATCTCCTGGAATACCATTCCATAGTCCCAAAGTAAATATGCAGCTCAATCAATATATGCAACAGTTACAACTAGGAGACTTACATCTTAGACTAAGTTCACACTAAAGAAAACAGATAATTTCAATAAACATGTTGTACAGAGTTCAATACGCATTCAAACACGTAGGCATGTTTTTAATCTAAACAATGTAGGTGCATATGATATTGTAGTTCAACAAGGAGAAAACAGGTTATGACTTAGTGAAAACGGAGTTCTACAACAAATAGCTTGTGTAGTACTCGTCACCTTACATACGCAATTCTCATATATCAGACAGTACCAAATCCTAAGGGGAGTTCCCCCACACAAGGTTAGGCAAGACACTTACCTCAAACCAAGTTCAAATCAATCCGTCAAAATGCTCTTTCAACGAATACCCGACTCCAGATGACCCAAATCTAGTCAATCAATTACATAACATAAATATAGCTACAAGCAACTAATTTAGCTAATGAAATCAAAGCTAAGGCAATAAAATAGAAAAACGCCCAAAAAGCCTTCCCGGGCACACGTCTTGGAATCGGTTAAAAGTCACAAATTATGAGCACCCATTCATTCACAAGTCTAACCATTTCAAATTCACACAAATTCGATACCAAAATGTCGATGAAAACCCCAAAATTCGACCTAAGAACTTTTCTCATTTTTTTTCACAATTTTCACCCCAAATTCGAAATTAAAATATGAATTCAAGCATAGATTAATGGGTTACAACCATATAGGATTAAGGAATCATACCCAATAACTTTCTCCAAAAATCTCTCCAAATTTTGTCTTCTACTGAGCTCTCAATCAAATTTTGTGTTATGAACTCAAGACCTCATTTTTTGAACTTTAACTTCTGCCCAGTAATTCCTTAATGGCGATCAGGGAAATAGCCTTGCGAGCACGAATCTCAATTTTGCTGACCATATAATTAACTCTATGCAAACGTGATGCTCTGACTCCCGAAACTACACGATCACGAACTGACTATCGCATACAAGTGTGTGGCCCAGCTTTGATCCCCTTAACTGTACGTGATCGTGACCTGCTCCCCGCATTCGCGATGCTTCCACTAGCCACACCATTGCAATTGCAAAGAACAAAACTTCAAAATACCAGCAAAAATCAGCTATCTTTCCAAGGTCTAAAAGGCTCCGTTAACCATCTGAAACTCACCCAAGGTCCCTGAGACCTCAACGAAACATACCCACTAATCCTAACACTATACAAACTTAGTCGAGCCCTCAAGTCACATCGAACAATGCTAAAATCACCAATAACCCTCCAATCCAAACATTAAGAACTTGAAACTTAAAAAATTATACAACCGATGCCGAAACCAACTAAACCACGTCCGTTTGACCATAAATTTTGCACACAAGTCATAATTCAAACTACGGACTTATTCCAACTTCTGAAATCAGATTCCGACTCTGATATAAAAAATTCCACTACCGGCCCAAACCTCCAAAAATTGAACTTTCGCCATTTCAAGCCTAAATAAGTAACAGACCTCCAAAACGCAATACAGATACGCCTCTGAGCCCAAAATCACCCAACGTAGCTAAAAATTGATGGAATTCCATAATTGAGTCGTCTTTGTCGTGCCCCCTTTTTCCTCACGGATTTGGGGTTTCGACATTCATTGGGGACAACTCTTTTCCTTTTTGGAATTGGGTATTTGAAGTGTCGCCACCTAACGGATTATGGTGTATTGGCCACCTATAGTGACTAACTCTTGGACTAGTTTGCATTACCATAGATTTAGGGTAAGGGCTCGAAATGACCTTGAGGGGAAGGTGTTAGGCACCCCTCTCGGCCCACAAGGTGGGTCCTGATCGGACTTATACTTATCAATTAGACCTTCAATAAATATATAGTTTAAATAGATATTTGCAAATAAGGGCATGTTTTGTACATTGTTTGACTCAAGTAATAAGACAAAGAATTTGAACAAGTTGCATATAGAAGAGTGAAGTTTAAACTTCGGAAATTGGAAAGAGGGGTCCTAGGTTGGTTACTCTATAGGATCACCCCACACAATGCCCGATAAACACTCCTCAATGAGTGACTACGCGTGACATTAGCGCATAGTCATCATATCCTTTTCTACCCAAGTCCCTCCCCTTAGTCATAGACTAAAGAATTCTAGCAACCCTGAAAATGTTCTATGCATGCACTACCCGTTTCTTCCTTGTGGCCCTAGAGGTATTTTAGGACCTCTACTTTTGTATAGTTCTAGACCTTCCTAAGGTTTAGTCTAGGCGTCAATCAAGAACAAGTAGGACTGTATTTAAAGAGTGCAAATTACAGGCTCGCAATTACCTCCTCAAATACAACAAGTAAATGCACGTCTACAAACAACAGTCAATTATTTAAGAGAAAATCCTAGAACATGATATCTAGGTGAGCAGGGATTATACAGTAGTGAATTAGGACAAAGTGTCAAAAGCCCATTTAGCTTGCCAACTAATTTAGAATGTTAAATCTGAACATTTTTAAGTAACAAATCATAGTTTTATAGTTGAAGAATTTAAATCATCCTAGAGGCTTTCCTAAACGCGTAATTGTGGTGTCCTAAGAGCAGGATATCTGCATTGATTAGAAGTGCGCTAAAATAGTTATTAGTTTATTAAATAGACAACCTGAGATCCTATAGACATGTTTCTAGCGGTATTAACTTAAGGCATTGTTTGGAAACTCACTTAAATAAATGGACAGTTAATTAAGCCAATTCAAAATGAATTAACACAAATTAAACTGATTTGTTTAACTAAACTGATTTTAAGTTATATAGGCAGGATTTCTGATTTTAATTACTATAGGTATGATATCTAATTGTTAAGAGCTGATTTTCGAAAATATAGGCATGATGTCTAGTGAGACGAATGTAAATACATGTTGTAGAAGAAACTGAACTCAGTCACTTTACATTCTATAGGCATGATATCTAATTGTAAAGTTGATTGTAACCTTATATACATGATTCTTATTATTGAAGCCATTTAGATCATATAGACATGATTTCTAATTTTGTAAAAGTATAGTAAACATAGTAAATGCATTAACACAAATCCTATAGGCATAGCATCTACCCCATTTACTCAACAGATATGTAATTACCCACTCTTTTTAACTAATCACCCCAATATTATTTACAAATAATTATTACAGACCAGCTGAACAAATTATATAAACAAATAAAGAAAAGAGAAGAAGTTAACTATAGGGAGTCTGAAGCAGGCACAAATGACTTCCCAAACCTCCAATATCCTCAAATGCAAAGTTCCATAGATAGTATAATATCTATGTATGTTAGTGCTCATACCTAGACCCTTTCTCAAACAATGAGTGATTTAGGTTAAATGTGAAAAGGCCAGCTCTGACATGCCATAGTACAGAGAGATCTCCAAGATCTCAAGGCAGTACACATGCTAGAAGGGCAGAACCTAATATCCTAAGAGTAAAGTGAGAGTGCTTGACATAGTTTTGTTTTGAAAATAGTACAGAGATGACTTTAGAAGTAGAAAAGTTTTTCAGGAAATAAATCGTGGGAAAAGACAGTTTGAGAAGAGTACCAAGTAGCAGACCATCAATTGGTCATAGGAGACACCCAGATTCATAAAAGAACACTTAATAAATAGATCTTCACATGGGGATAAAGGAATTGTGGCACATAAGAATCACATTAGGCTACATACATAGAGGAAACATATAGTCACAAATAGGGGTGTTCATGGTTTGGTTTGGATTGATTTTTTCCTATAAAGAAACCAAACCAAGTAAGTCGGTTATTCAAACATTATAACCAAACCAGAACAATTACGCCGGTTTTTTCTCGATTGGGTTTATGTCAGTTTTTTGGTTTTTTCATTTATTTGTTGATTTTTTCTTAAATATAAGATGTACACTACCTAGCACACATTTCGGCGACCACATTTTCAACGTAACACTATCAAGTCAATTGCCCTTTGAGAAATTTATTATTTTTCAAGATATATTGATGATAATTGAATCAAATAGTGATGAGTAATTTAAGGACTCAATTATTGTTTTTAACATGAAATAGATTCTTAAAATTAACAAAACAAAACTACCAATTCAACTAGAATGTAAAGGTAAAGAACTGTACTAAAATTGCAAACTATTAATATTTACTATAAAATTTTTAATACTTTGTACAAAAGTATACATATATATATATAGGTGTAATAATAAATTTTGAAATAGCTACTCCTATATTCAGTTTAGTTCAGTTGTTTTTAATTAAAACTAAAACCAAACAAAATTTGATCGATTTTTAAATTTCTAAACCAAAACCAAAACAAACCAAAAATTATCGGTTTTTTGGCTAGTTTGGTTTGGTTTCGGTTTGGTACGGGTTTTCAGATTTCTATGAACGCCCCTAGTCACAAACTGCATACAACACTTAGGGTCTTAGAGACTTAGTAATTCATACTACGCAAAGAAATAAATAGGAAAGATTGCATACATTGGACAGGACAGAATTTTAAACATGCTAGACAAAGGAGTAAGCAAGAAAGATTGGAGAATTTAAAGAATACATTGAACATGCAGATTGAGATATGCTTAGCAAAGTTAAGCAAGAAAGAGTACAGAATGTAAAGAATACATTGAACAAATAAATGTTAGATATGCTGAGCAAAGTAGGCAGAAAATTGAACTCATAACTGATGAACTAGTGCAGGGAAGAAAAAACATAGGGTTTGAATCTCAAAACTTAATTAGAGACATAACATTTGAAGAAAGGTGCAAAATATAAAGTAAATAAAGTTCCATTAGCTAGCCTTGGCTTTCAGCCGGCTAGATCAGCAAATATTACAAATAGCAGAAGAGAAAGAGAACTTTTAAAATGTAAGTGCGCTTTTCATGAACTAATTTTCTGTGTAATGAGAGTAGAGGAAAGCATATATAAATATAGTAATTTTACAGCTAGGTAAATAAGGTAAGAATAAAATTGTTTAATAATTGGAGAATCTCATAATCAATCAGTCCAAGTCTTCCCTTAATTAATGGAGTCATTTCAAATGGTAAATAACAAGTACCAAATAAGGAAAGAGTTCAAAGACCTAGGTACAAAATATGCAATAAGGAGTAGATACATAAAGTTCTAATTATGGAAATAATAGTAAAAATTAAGTAATAATGCAGACAATACAAGGAAAAATTAGTTAAGGCAAGCAATTTAATCAAATCGAGTAGAAAGGTAACAATCAAATGTTTAAGGGGAAGTATTCAAATCAAACCAAGAAACAAGGAATTTAGAATATTCAATGGTTTAATCAAAGAGAAAGAGATGAAAAAGAGTCAGCATGTTCAACATATAAATAAGGTAAAACATGGATAGTCAGGAATCGACATATAACATTAACAAAACAAAAGTTAGAACGGCACTGATCAAGGAGAATGTTACAGGTCTTAACATGAATAGCCAAGACGAACACGAGCACATAGAATCTATGAAAGGTCAATTTAAGAAATTCCGTAGAAGCATATTAGGGCAAGAAATCACGAGGAATTACAAAAAGCCCAAAGCAAGCACACAATCAGATGTACCAATACTCAAAAACCAAACGAAGAACCCCAAAAATTAGATACAAACGGGCAAGGGTTGTAGCAGACTTATGAAATAAGTCACAATATATTAAAAGTAGAAGATTAAACACATAAAATCATCCAAACACTTTTAAAAAGGAATTCCAAAAATCCTATTTTTATGAAAAGATGAAAGTCACTTGAAAATCATACCGTTCTTGTAACGAATCTTAAGGTCGTTGTAAAACTCACATGAAGCAAACCCAAATAATGTTAGATCTATACAGATCTAATAGGTTTAAAAAGGAAATTAGGGTTTTGAAGAGAACCATAGAGAGATGAAGAAACATACTGAGAAACCCATAGATCGTAATAAAATAGGACGATCTTACTCGGAATCTCACTAAAGTGGCCTAAAACAGGAGAGAAACGACCAATAGATGCAAGCTACTAGCCCTAATCCCTTGAGGGCCCTGGAGATGGAAAAAAAACATGAGAGGGGAAATTGGGGGCCTGAGAGGTGGTGAGAGGTCATTGGAGATGGCCATAGATGAGTGACGACATTTTGAGATTAGGATTAGGTTGAGATAATTTGAGGGCAGAGAGGATTTTAGTGCGGCGGTGTAGGCAAATGATTTAGGGTTAGGGGTTATTAGAAATAAAAAGGGAAGGTTTTAATGTGCGCCATTGATCTAAAGGACCAACGACCACGATCTAATGGGGTTTTGGGTCGGGTAAGTGTTTCTAGTTTTGGGCTTGGGTAATTTGGTGTCTGATTTAATTGAATTGGGATTGGAGGGGGGGGGGAGGTTGAAATTGGGCTGAAATTGAAATGAAGTTAGGCTAGGTTTTAAATAGCCATATTAATACTATATAATTATAAGAAATAATAAATAATTTTTGAAAAATAATTCTGTGTACTAAAATGGTTTTAAATAGTTATTAAATATTTTAAAAATATAAAAGATCATTTTATGCATCAACAATGTAATTATGCATTAATAGGACTAGTATTGCAAATATATGTAAATTAGCTTTAAAATATAAATGCAATTACAAATATGCACAAACATATTTAAACAATATTTTGGCACAAGTATAGAATTTATATGACTAAATCACCACAAAAATAATTTGGAGGATAATTATTTGAAAATTTATAAGTAAAAAGGAAAGAAATAAATCAATTTGAAGCATTTAAAAATTAGAGAAAAATTATGAAAATGCTTATGCACGCTTATATAGACATATATGTTATTTTGAAGGTGTTTATATATGTACTAAAAATATAAGGAAGAATTGGGTATCAACAATCTTCACACAGTTCAGGCTACAGTCCAAATTTTAAGATTTAAGCTCCCATTTAGGTACTAAGTGTCCCAAACACTTCCAAAAACAAATATGAGAAATAGCAAATAAAGATACATGGAAATCATTTAATAGGGGATCGGAGCTCTAACTTTCAAAATAATCGGCCGAGTCATTACATCTTTCCTCTCTTAAAACAATCATTTGTCCTCGAACGAGTATAGAGACATACCTGAAGTGGTTTCAACAACGAAATCCATAATGATCCGCTCCCATTTCCACTCCGTAATCTCTAACTTCTGAAACAATCCCCCCAGTCGCTGATGCTCATACTTCACATGCTTGAAAATTAGATACCGAGCAACATACTTCACTATATCTTTCTTCATTCTACGCCACCAATAGTGCTGCCTCAAGTTCTGATACATCTTCCCGGCATCCAGATAAATAGAGTACTGCGAGCAATGAGCCTCTTGAAAGATCAACTCACGCAAACCATCTACATTAGACACACATAGCCTGTAATGCATTCTCAATGCACCATCATCCCCAATAGTACCTCCTTGACATCACCGTGCTGGACCATGTCCCTAAAGACAAGAAGATGAGGATCATCATATTGACGCTCCCTAATACAATCATAAAGAGAAGACTTCGAGACCACACAAGCCAATACTCGACTCGGCTCAGAAATATCCAATCTGACAAACTGGCTGGCTAAGGCCTAAACATCTAAAGCCATGGGCCTCTATGCTGCTGGTAGATAAGCTAAACTCCACAAACTCTCTACCCAGCGTCTCAAAGCATCGACCACCATATTGGCCTTCCCCTGGTGCTACGAAATGGTGATATCATAATCCTTGAGCAGCTCTAACCACCTCCTCTGATGCAAATAAAGATCCTTATGCTTCAATAGATGTTGCAAACTCTGATGATCAGTGTAGATCTCACAAGGGATATCGTACAAATAGTGCGTCAAAATATTCAAGGCATGAAAAATAGCAGCTAACTCAAGGTCGTGGGTAGGATATTTCTTTTCATGCTCCTTCAGTTGTCTGTACGTGTAGGCAATTACCTTATGATCCTGCATCAACACCGCGGTGAGACCAACTCACGAAGCATCATGATAAACTGTATAACACTCCAAACCTAAAGATAATACCAATATTAGGGCTGTAGTCAAAGTTGTCTTGAACTTCTTAAAGCTCTCCTCACACTCTTCTGTTCACTTAAATGGACCACCCTTTTGGTCACCCTGGTCATGGGTGTTACAACAGATGAAAATCTCTCAACAAATTGACGGTAATACCCCACCAAACCAAGGAAACTCCGGATCTATGTACCTAAAGATGGTCTGGGCCAACTTTGCCCTGCCTCCGCTTTCTTCAGATCCACCTTGATCCCTTCATTTGATAGCACATGACACAAGAATGCCATGGAATCTAACTAGAACTCACATTTTAAGAACTTTTCATATAATTTCTTTTCTCTCAAGGTCTGAAGCACTGTCCTCAGGTGCTGCTCATGATCTTCCCGACTCCTAGAGAACACCAGAATGTCATCAATAAAACAATAACAAACAAGTCATGATGAGCTCGGAATACACTATGCATCAAATGGATGAATTATGTTGGGACGTTGGTCAGCTCAAATTAAATAATAAGGGACTTGTAACCACCATACCTAGTCCTGAGAGCAGTCTTCAGGATATCTGGCTCCCACATATTCAACATAGTCAAAGGATATTATTTCTTCACTATAACTTTTTCCAACTTGCTATTATCAATGCACATACGCGTAAAACCATCCTTTTTCTTCACAAACAAGACAGGAGAACCCCAAGGCAATATGTTGCACCGAATGAAGCCCTTACCAAGCAATTCCTACAGTTTTTGCTTCAACTCAAGAGGGGCCATACGATAAGGAGGAATAGAGATGGGCTGAGTGCTCGTGCCAAAATCAGTATCAATGTCGGGCGGCATTCCTAGAAGATCAACTGGAAACACATCAGTGAAATCCCTCACTACTAAGACTAAATAAACTGTAGGGCTATCAATACTGACATCTCTTACATAAGCTAGATACGCGTCAAACCCCTTCTCAACCATTCACTGAGTTTTAAGAAATGAAAAAAAATTGCTCGAAGTGTAATCTAAGGTACCCCTACCAAATCACGGTAAATCTGGCATAACCAGTGCCACTGTCTTTTCATGGCAATCAAGAATATCATAATGGGGTGACAACTAGCCCATGCCCAAGAAAACATCAAAATCTACCATGATGAGCAATAACAAATCGGCTCTTGTCTCAATACCACAAAGAGTAATCAAACACGACTGATACACACAGCCTACCACAAGAGAATCTCCTACAAGAGTAGACACACACATAAACAGGGTATCCTAAAGAATCTCGAAATATGCCCAAATACGAGGAAAAATAAGATAACACATAAGAATAAGTGGAGCCTAGATTGAATAAAATTGAAGCATCCCTAATGTTTTGAGGAAGCTTGTTTTGGACCCTCGAAGTGCACTCCTCAGTAAGTGCGACTGTCTTGTATTCATTTAATCTCCTCTTGTAAGACACTATATCTTTGATGTACTTAGCATGTTTATGAATTTCACAAAGTACATCCACCAATGGAATATTTAATTGAACATGGGGGAAAGGTGGTGGTGGCATTGCAGCAGTCACTGCTGTGAACTTGCATCATCTTTCTTTGACTCGTGTGTTTCCTTAGGTATCAACTAGATATAGGCTTATCTCTTTTCTTCTTTGGTGATTCTGCTAATTCCCTCCCATTTCTGAGTATGAATGCATTAATTTGAGGGTTCTTCTCTGTATCACTGGGAAGAGCTCCCACATGCCTAGTATTTAGATTTGATCCTAACTTTCCAACTTGTACCTGAAGATTTCTAAAATCGGTACTGGATTATTTTTTGTCAAGCAACAACTTCTTCAATAGGTTATTCATACTCTCCTCAACTTGCTGGGGTGCTACTGAAGTTGGCTATAATTTCCTTGGGGCATATACTGATTCTGAGTCATTTGATTTTCACCCAAGAAGACGTTAGGGTGATTTTTCCATTTTGGGTTACAAGTGTTCCCCTATTGTGCATGTTGATTTATCGGACCTCTGCTTTGTTTCCCCACATAATAGATGGATTCAGAATTCGTGGGACATATTTCACTCGTGTGACCTTCACCACATAACTCGCAGCAAGTTGGCATCTGTTACTCATGTTGCATTTGGTGCATTATCATTCTATTCATCTGATTTGCTAATTTTTCTATATCTGCTCTCAAGGCTGAGAAATCATCAAGCTCAACTACACATGCTGCCTTTTGTTTAAGTGATATTCGTCATTCCTCATCTCCTTGCCAGCTATTATCATTAGAGTGAAATTGTTTAATAGGAGCTGGATTTCACTATACGACCTTGTCATGCAACTACTCCCACAACCTGATTCAAGATTCATCTTTGATGTCTCATCCAACCCATCAACGAAAGTGTGACCCAACACCTCATAAGTTTGATAATGGTATGGCCAGTCTCTATGTAGCTTCTTGTATCTTTCCCAAGCATAACGAAGAGTCTCACCATCCCATTGTTTGATCCTAAGAATCTCTCTCCTCAGCGACTTTATACTTTTAGTGGGAAAGAACTTGATTAAGAATTTTCGTGCTAGATCATGCCAAGTGTGGATCGAATTTGCGGACTCCTTTTGCAACAAGTCTTTGGCTTCTCCTAGCAATGAAAAAGGGAACAATATTATCGTGATGTAATCTTTGGCAATGTTCGGATAATTGTAAGTATCCGTAATTTCCAGAAGTTCTAAATATGGGGTTGTGGATCTTCATGAGATAGACCCACATACTGCCCTGTGGACTGAATTAGGTTGACCATGTACTTTTTGTGTTCTAAATAACCCGTGATACTAGGCTTCCATATACCCTGAGTTATATTAGCAAGATTCGGCCTTACGACTTCTATCCCCGGTCGCTCTTCATTACCTGTCATCTCTATTGGTTGTGGTTGAACTACAATGTCCAACTCTCGTTCTATTCTAGTTCTAGCTTAAATTCCCCTTCTTGATCTGTGAAGTGTTCATTCTATTTCGGGATCAAGAGAAAGGAGGTTGTTCGCACTTTTACTCCTCCGCATTCAAGAGAAGAGCCCTCGTTGACTGAACAAAGGAAAACTGACAATTAAAACTTGAACAAATAACTAATTAAATCCTTACTCGGACAATTAGCTCATTTGTATGTCTCCGAAAATGGTTCCAAAACTTGTTGCGACCAAACGCACATGCAAGTATACAAGGTTGTCAAGTAATGAAGTAGTGAATAGAGTATTGTTCCCGCAAAGACCTATCATTAGTTTTCGACTAGTTCAAACTCAAACAAATTATATGTTCAAGAGATTTCTCTCAAAATTTGTAACAAATTAATGAACGACCAAAGAAATTATCAAGAAGTTAAATAAACTAGAGATCGATTAAACAATGTAGACAATATCAGATAAAAAGTGTAACGATCCGACCAGTTGTTTTGAGATATAGCACGTCGTTCAGTAGTTGGAAGTCATGAACAACTTCATTTCAGGTATATTGACTTGTGCATATGGTCAGAGTTGAATTTCGAGAAATTTGGAGTGAAATTGGAAAGAAAATATTCATTGTAACAGCCTTAAGCAGAGGAAAATGGCTAATATTGGAATTTTGAGTAAATGACCTCGGAATCGGGATCTGAAAGCTCCAGCAGGCGTGTATGATGATTTTAGACTTGGGTATATGTCCGGATTTGGTTTTGGATAACCCATGAGCATTTCGGCATATATTGTGAAAGTTAGTATTTTAGAAGAATTTCATAAATTTGGGCTGGTAGTCATTTCGGTGTTATAGATATCCGCTTGGGATTCCGAGTCTAGGAATAGCTCCATATGGTGATTCTGGAGTTGGGAGCATGATCGGAAGTGAATTCGGATGTCCGGAGGTCATTTTGAAGTTATTTGGCTAAATATAAGAATTTGAAGGTTTTTGAGAAAATTCGACCGGAAGTGAAAATTTTGATATTGGGGCCGAAATGCGATTTAAGAAGTTGGGGCAAGTCTGTAATGTCTAATGTGATTGTGTGCAAAATTTGAAGTCATTCCGGAATAATTTTTGTAAGGTTTGAGATACTTAGTCTCTTTTAAGGAAGCCTAAGTTGAAAAAGTCACCAAGATATGGACTTATGTGTTAGAGGGCTCGAAATGCAAATGTTATGGTTCGGATCGCTTCGTTAGGTGATCTGAGACTTAGGAGTGTGTCTGGAATATTTTTGTGAAGACCGCTATAGAATTAAGCTTGAATTGACAAAGTTAGTATTTTGGTGAATTCCGGTTGATTGGTTAAATTTTGATCCGAGGGTCGGAATGGAATTCTGAGAGTTTCTGTAGCTTCGTTATGTCATTTTGGACTTGTCTGCAAAATATGAGGTCATTCGGACAAGTTTTGACATGTTTCGACATCAGATGTGGAAGTTATAAGTTTCAAAGTTCATAGGCTTGAATCCAAGGTGAATTTAGTATTTTGCGTTGTTTTTGGTGATACGAAAGAACAAATAAGTTTGTGTCATATTATAGGACTTGTTTGTATACTTTGTTGGGATCCCATGAGGCTCGGATGGGTATTTGAAGAGTTTTTGGAAGATTTTGGTGTTTTGAGCATAAGCATGTAATAATTCAAAGGTCCATTTTTAGTTGTCCATATCGAAATTTGATTTCGAGACTTCCAGGATTTTGATAATGAATTACAGTCATAAGCAAAATGATATCATCTTCAGTTTGACGTACTCTGAATACACATGGATGTTTTTCAATTTACGCAATTATTTTTATCTGCGGCACTAACATTAGGATGTTCACCTGGCGCTTAGGACATTGAAGGCCTGCAAAATCAAGTCACTAAAAAAGATAGGAGACTTTCGATCGTTAACAAGTGACTACGATCCTCTCTACAAGTAACATTACAGTAATGCCATGACCCAAATTTCGTACCGGTCGTGATGGCGCCTGTCATGAAGACAAGTCCAGCCAACAACCCCTCAATTCTTTTATAAGCAGTTATTAAACATAAAAGAATAGAAATACTACTTAATGGCATTTAAATATGAAGTGTCATTCCAGTACAACCCGACCGGGGTGTCACATGTCACGAGCATCTAATGAATAGGAACATTACTACTGGACCAACAATGTATATATATATACAAGATAAAACTGGAATACAAAGATGGAGTGTGGTGCCACGAACGCTGGCAGTCACCTTGCTCAACTACCACAATAAGGCATTCGGTCCTGCTAATAACCCGTTACCGGGTGAAAAATACCTGCAACTGCACGCAAGGTGCAAGGAGTAAAGTGAGTACTTACAACTCAATGGTAATAAAAGAGAATAATCTCTGAGCGATAAGAAAACACGTATGGGCATACAAAATTGCTATAAAAGACAGAACAACCCCCTTTGAGAAAATCCGAAATACTGTGAAAATTTCCTTTAGAAAAAACCCAAGTTCAGTTCAAAATCACTTCTGAAAATATGTTTTTTCAACGATTACAAAGGTAATTTCAACAAGTAGAAAATAATCAGAAACCTGCCCCTCAGGCTCAATATCAACCTCTCAGTACAGTAACAGCCCCGCGGATCACTCCCAACTCAGAATATCCAACATCATCCTCTCGGGCTCAGCACTCCTTATCATATAACACCGGGGTATCTGGTCAACAAGGCAAGTAACAATATATATGCCAATACGATATGAGTGCTAAATATCATGCCACATAGTACAAGCAGGAGTAAATGCATGAATGCAATGCAGTACAATGCACATGACCGCTACGGCGCGTAGCCCGGTCCATGGGTACCCTGCTCACTGTGGGTGTGTACAGACTCCGTAGGGGCTCCTTCAGCCCAAGTGCAAAAATGTTATGGCGTACATCCCGATCCAATATGTATAATGATGTGGCGTGCAACCCGACATAATATAATATATATAATGCTGCGGCATACAGCTTGATCCATGCAATATGCTACTGCGGCGTGCAGTCTAATCTATGCAATATGCTACTGCGGCATGCAGTCCGATCCATGCAATATGCTACTGCGGCGTGCAGTACGATCCATGCATGTATATGCTACTGCAACGTGCAGTTCGATCCATGCATGTATATGCACATGCTCAAACAACACTCGAGGCCTGAAAGCCTCCTTACAGCATCTTCATACCCTCACATATGGCCCTCGGCCTCAATCAGTTCAAAATGGTCAAAAGCCCCTCGGGCATCCGTAAACAATTATTCTCAGCTCAAATGATAGTTCAAATGTCGTTTAGAACTCCAAGTTTGAGTAAAAATATAGCCGATTTCAATAAACAGTGTAAATCACATGGACTGAGTTCAATGATATTTCAAATAGTGAGGAAAACAGTGATGGTAGTTCAACAAAGGTTCAAATAATCAGCAATAAGCCCCAAGTATGGCAATGATACCAAGTCATAATGATAACAACAAAACATTTACAATTTAGCGGTAAAAACCAATAACCGGGACGGACCAAGTCACAATCCCAACGGTGCTCTACCCCACGCGCAGGTCCAACGTGCAGGTCACCATAATATAGTACTAAGATGTGCAAATCCAGGGTTTCAAACCCTCAGGATATCATTCTCATGTATTACTCACCTCCAACCAGCGAAATCTCAAGCTCGCGACGCCTTTGCCCCTAAAATCGGCCTCCACACACATCAAATCTAACAAAAAATAGGGCGAATACATCACAATATGCAAATGGGACAATACCCAATCGAAAACAATCGAATTATAGCAAGAACCTCGAAACTAGCAAAACCCGAGCCGCGGGCCCACTTCTTGAAAAATTACGAAAGTTACATCACCTGATTTCTCGTCTCTCCACGAGTCGCACATATAAAATTTACCAAAATCGGAGTTCATTTGACCCCTCAAATGACCAAATCTTATTTTCAAATCCCTAGGCCTAAATCCTCAATTTCTAACCTCCAAACATGGATAAAAAATTGAAAAAAACAGAAATAATCATGGATAAACATCAAAATAAAGGTCAGATATTAACCCCAATAACGCTGTGAAAATCACCTCAATCGGAGCTCTAGAACTCAAGATATGCCCAAAATACTAAACTTCTCGGTTTATACACTGACCAGGCCGCCTATGCGGACCTTTTTCCGCTTCCGCGGACTCTTTGTTTTATTCGGCCATTTTTGGCCTATCTGGGACCGCTTTTGCGGTCATTTTTTCGCTTCCGCGGTCAATTTCCGCTTCAGCGGTTTTGACAGCACCAGTACCTTGCTCGGCACGGAAACGAGCATAACTTCCTCATACGATGTCCAAATTCGACGATTCTTTTTCCTATGGCTCCGAAATTTCAATACGGATCTAATCGTTTAAACAAAACATAATTTAGATCCCATTTTCTTATTATGGTACCCCTTTATATCCAAAGAAGCAACATTAAAATATTAAATAAGAGCGGAATCACAACCCGAAACATACCTGAGGCCCTTGGGACCCCGTCCAATCACACCAAAAAGTCCCAAAACACATTATGGACTTGCTCTAGGCCTCTAATCACATCAAACAATGCTAAAATCATGAATTAACTTCCAATCCAAACTAAAATTTCTTACGAATTTTCGAAATGCGCATACAATCAGAAACCCAACCAAACGACGTCTGAATGACTTGAACATTTGCATAAATATCCAGAATCTCCTAAAAAAGCTATTGCAACTCTCGGAATTCCATTCCGACTCTCGGATCGAAATCTCACATATCAACCGAAATCCGCCAAAATTCAAACTTCGCCAATTCATGCCTAATTCTACACCGGACCTCCAAATTCAATCCCGATCACTCTCCTAAGTCACGAATCATATTAGTGAAGCTAACTGAAACATTGGAAATCACATTCGAGCCTTCTAACTCACAAGTCAACTTCCGGTTGACTTTTCCAAAACAAGCTTCCTTCTAAGAGGCCAAGTGCCTTATTTTCAACCAAAACCAATTCAAGTACACCCGTTCGACTCTAATATTGATATTGAAACATGAAGCAACACAATAAGGGGGAAACAAAGCAGTAGAACATAAGACGAGGGGTCGAGTCGTCACATCCTCCCCAACTTAAACAAATGCTCGTCCTCGAGCGTACCCGGAGTTGTACTAGAAGCAACCCAATGGTTGGATGACCTTACCAAGCATATACTCAGGGTGATTGTGAGCACATGATTTCTGCCCTGGATATGAATTATTTCCATAAAAATCAAACAAATGATTTTTCTTTACTTTTACAATTTTTGTGCATTTATTGTGTCATTTTCTGATAATTGTTGCACTTTATTTGTGCATGTTAATTTATAAAAAATACAAAAATACGTATTTTCATTTAGGATTTAATTTCAGGTCTTAGGATTAATTAAGGGTTAATTTATTTTGGCTCAAAATACGAAAATTCACTAAAATATTACTTCATTTCGCATTGTTATCATTTTATTTGGAAATTGTCACAAATTAGATTTTTACAATAATTTTAGGAACTATTATTTAGTTTAAATATATTAGGGTTTTAGTATGGCTTTAATTTTATTTAATCAAAAAAATACAAAAATTTAATTTAATTAAAAAAAACACAAAAAAGGTAGATAAAAGGAATTAAAAAATGGAAAAAGAATAAGTGAAGGAGGTAATTAAAAAGGGCTGCCCAGATTGGGCCGTTACCAATTCTTTTTCCAGGCCCAAATCGTGTAATTCCCCAAACGACCAGTCCAACATGCCCCTGATCTGGTCCAGCTCTCCATAAAAACGAAACGACGTTGTTTGGTTCTTGTTTAATCTGGACCGTCGAGGTTGATGATCGAACAGTCCAGAAGCTTGGGTCGATAAATATGTATTAATGGACCCTACCCACCCCACCATCGTCTTCTTCACAGCCTCCACCTCTAAGAAAACCCTAGAGACGCCGCCACAAAATCCCACCGCCTTAGGGTGGCAGCGTCGGTACCAAAAGCTCCCAAATTCACACCCCTGAACCATCTCAGCCCCCTCAGTCCAAATATGGGACTACTGACTATCGAATATCAATGAAAAGTTTTGAAAACCAAATCGAAATTAGCGGCTAAGTGTCAAACTTGTCCAATCGAGTCCAAACTAATACTGGTTAGCCGTTGAGTCTTCCTCACCTAGAATTTAGAGTATTTCTCTTCAAGCTTCAGTAGGCCGCCTCCAATCTCACATCTAGGGTTCATGCGTGCCGGGCAGTTCAAGGATTTTTGCGAGTCGAGTGAACCCGGGTCAATATTATACGTTTGTTTCTTATAAAATGAATGTATAATATTAACCTGAGTTTAATTTAGAGGGTTTGTCTCACGAAGTTTGAATTTCAGTAAGTTTCCCTATCTTTCTTTTCTTTAGTTTTTTAATTTGATTCATCGTTCTGACTAGTCGATTTAGCACCATTGTAATCACCAGTTTAATCTAGGTTTGTCTGAGAATTTTGAATAATTTGTTTTTTTAGAATTAATCTTCATTTCTCCTTGTTGATTTCTGTTTTGATGGTTGGTCGTCAGTATAATCAAGTTTTCTCTTTGGTCTGCTCATGTGAGATTTGTTTGGGAATTTGACCATGTTTTTAATAGTTAGATTAATATGTTTGATAGAGGTTTGGATCTGTTTGTTCTTCTGGAGCTGATTGATTTAGCCCTTAATAAGGATAGTGTCAATTAGTTTTGATTAGAGTTAATTTTTAGTTTATTAATTTGTTCTAGCTCATATAGATTCACTAGGGTTAACCTTAGTTAATTTTTAACAGGGGTTAAGTGGGTTGGGTCAGTTAGTGAGATGTAATTTTGGGGCTGTTAGAAGGGTAGTTTAGGCATAGGGAATGACAGAATCTTTTAAAATAGTAAATGTGAAACAGGGAAAGGGTAGTTTCGGGATTATTTTGCTTAAATAGCATCCTAGAAGCTTCTAGAATAGGACCTTAGTGTAGTTTTTAATAAAACTAGAGCAGTAACTTGAGGAACAAGTTAGAAAATTGAGGTTTAAAGTGTAAATAATGAGGGATTAATGAGAAAACCCTAAAATCTGACACTTTACCCTAGTGTTGCCTATAAAAGGGCATCAAGTGACCTGTGAAGGGGGTCTTCAACCTTTTTCTGCCTAAGAATCCAAAAAGAAAATTTTGATTTTACTTGCCTCTCCAATTTTAGACTAGTTTCAGCTTTTAGATATAGAAAAACAAAAATAAATGAAAATCCCAAAGCAAGTCACTGTTTCATTAAAATTGTAGGCTAATTTTGATATTATAGCTGATAACTTGCACTTTCTGGTTCTCTTGGTGATTGTGGAAGTTTCAGGGTGATTCATAGTTGAATTTCAAAAAACAATTCGGTTCGTTCAGTCTGTTTTGGTTGTTTATTGTTGCTGTTGGGTTATCCAAGTTGGGTTGGGCTTGATTTGGTGGTTCCATTTGGTTTCAAAATATTGTTGGTACTTTAAATTCACCCCTTGGTTAGAGTATTGGTGAATTTTGGCTCTTGGATTCACACTGCTGCTATTTGTTCTTCCCGCCCAACTGACTTCCATTCCTCTTTATTGTTTCATACTTCCAGGTACACTGCCCATAACACTTCGATGTAACTTCAATTGAGTTGAGGAAATACATTAATGAAATGTTGTTTGAAAAGATGCTTCAAGTCCCTTCTGGAATTATTCTATTCTGGCTTAGTTTTAATACATAAGACAGCCTGTTATTTAAAGTTAGAATCCTCCTGTATAATTTGATTGTGGTAAACTATATGAATTACTACTTCTTAGGTTCATACACTAGGAGTAAAATGAATGTGGCTATAATCATTTGTTTATGGCTATGTGTATTGTGGTAGCATCAAGAGTAATTGGTCGTCAAGGTTCCATTTAGGCTGTCAAAATAGTTAATACTTCCAAAAACTGATTCTCATTCGTTTTTGATAGTTGGAATTCATATTGTTTCAGTACATTGATTGGTGGCTTACTTTTTAAGTCAGTTAATAGGGTTCGAATTGTCTCAGCATAATCAGTTTATTTTGAGATTACTACATCCATTAGTGTACTTGTAATTAAATAAAGCTTTAAGTTGTAATGTGAGTGGTTAGTGTTTCAGTTAAATAAGTGATTATTGTTTTACTGCTGAAATTCTTTGAATAACTTGAAATCAATTCAGTAGATACTTGCTCACGTTTGATCTAAAGTTGGTCTGGGCTCAGCAGCCCAGTTTCTAGTATAAGTATTATGACCTAGGCTTTGAAATGACCATGGTCAGTGGGATAGATTTGAAACCCCGTGCCCAATGACGACTACAAACTTTTCAGAAATGGGGATCAATTATTCACGCTCACAGGAGTTTGATCTCCTGACCTGCGATTTGCTCCCTCTCTTCTCTGTTGAGCATTGGGCCTAAGTTTTGGGCCAAGTAAGGATGCCTTTCACTGGTCCGTTGATTAGCTGAAGTTGGGTTTTTTAATAAGGTTTCTTTTATTATTATTTTTCTTTTACTTTGGTGATGAATTGTGATTAGACAATGTAGTTACTTTAGATTGGCCTTCAATAAAATAACGAGATGAGCCTCGCAAAATAAAAATAATTGCAGGGCCCTCGATTAATAATTACATAATTATTTAGAATTCTCGAGGTCCTTTTAGGGAATTTCAAGGCCTTTCCCAAAATAATAAGACGCTAGAATCTCTAGACGTGTTTTAATTAAATTACTTTCTTAAACTCGGGTGTGCATTGATGCGACCCAAATCCAAATCTCGACGAAGTCGAAACGTGTCGACGATTACGTGTACACTGGTGGTGACGTGATTAGAAATACGTTTTCACGATGTCGCAAGTCTTTTAAAATAAATAATGGTAAAAGCGGTATATAAAAAAAGGGCGCATAAGCTAGCATGTATTAAAATCAGATAAAACTAAATACAATAGTTAAGTGACCGTGCTAGAACCACGAAACTCGGGAATGCCTAACACCTTCTCCCGGGTTAATAGAATTTCTTATCTAGATTTCTGGTTCACAGACTGAAATAGAGTCATAATCTTCATCGGTTCAGGATTTAAATCGGTGACTTGGGATACCATTAATCTCCCAAGTGGCAACTCTAAATAATTAATAACCAATCTCGTTCTGATTGTCATTTAATTAGAAAAACTCCTTCACTCCCCTTTGCGGGAGTATATAAGCGAAAAAAGGAGGTGTGACAGCTCTGGCGACTTTGTTGGGGAGAAGAATCCAGAACGTTTTGTTCAGGGTTCAGAATTCGAGCTTAGATAAATTGTTGTATTTTGTTATATCTTATTTTCCTACATGCTTTGTGCTTAATGTGCTAATTGTTACCGCTTTGATATTATCTGGACTGTATATAAACTGTGCCGACACCCTTCTCTCTTTACCTCCGGGGATGTGCGTACTGGTTGAGACTCCCTATTCTGTTAGTTTCATACCCTGAAATAATAAAGAGGTCGGATAATTTACTAAACCGCCTGACCCCGCGGGTCACCGGTAAGTTGCCCCCTCCTCGATTTGAGTTGTCCGCTCGGGTACGCTGTATTGAACACGACCCAGGTTTTGAACATAGAATAACTTGACTTCATGCTGGATCCCTAGTAGGAACGCTTATTTGCATCATGCTGCATTTGACTTAGGGGACTCAACACAGGGGTTGAGTCCGTCTAGGGCTAGCAACCTAAAATGAAAAAGACCATCCTGGTGCATCCTACTGATTCTGTGCAATTAGTTGTTGGAACGTGCATGTTGACCAGTTTTGAATCTTGGAATGTCGGAATTTTAGAAAAGTTAAAAAAAATAGAAAATGAGAGAAATGGCAGTTAGGAAGTTAATGTTTGGATAAAATCTGATGCCCAAGTACTGCCGAAACTCTGCCGAAATTTTGAGAAAATGTGAAAAAAAAGGTTTTATTTCATTTTATTAAAAAGGCAAAGTAAATAAAAAAAGAGTCTTTTATTTTTGGAAAGTTTTTTGTTGAAAAAGAAAAAGAAAAAGAGTCTTTTATTTTTGGAAAGTTGTTTGTTGAAAAAGAAAATGAGAAAGAGTCTTTTATTTTTAGAAAAAGAAAATTAAAAGAGTCTTTATTTACTTGGGAAAAATAGGTTGTTTTATAGTTTGTTAAAAAGAAAAAAGAAAAAAAAGAGTCGTTATTTAGTCTTATTTTCAAAAATAGAAAAAGAAAAATAGTTGGTCTTGCCATGAAAAAAAGAAGAGTCCTGTTTTAAAATAGTTCGGTTAATTTGCCCGAACTACGCATGGTTTGATTCTCACACGGCGTGAGATACGTAGGCAACCCTCATCGGGTCCAACCTCCCCTACAAAAATAGCCAAAAAATATCAGAATTTTAATTTTTATCATAAATAAACCAGGTGATGCCGTTTTTGTCGAAAGCAGTCAAATGTTCCCAAATGGGGCACCGGAAGGCTGACTTTGCATAAACAGCCACCTTTGGTCATATTTTGATTTTTGACCCTCACTACCTTAAAACCTTTGTCCCCGAGGCGCTGGAAGGTCGTGTTTACAATATCGGGTCATTTATTTTAATTTGAAAAAAAAACCAAACAAGAAAATGAGTCATAAATAAGTTGGGTGATGTCGTTTTTGCGAATATAGCCAAATGTCCCAAAACGGGACACCGGAAGGCTGACATTTCATAAATAACCACCTTTGGTCGTATTTTAATTTTTGGACCCTCACATCCTTAAAACCAACGTCCCCGAGGCGATGAAAGGCTGTGTTTACAATGCCGGGTCGTTTATTGTTAAATTTGAAAATGAAAAAGTCATATAAGCCGGAGGCCGTGTTTTGAAAAACCAAAATTTTCTTTTTAGTTGTGGGAAAAGAGTATAGATGGTTTGGTTTGTTTTCATTGAGTCGAATAGGAGGTTTTCTTCTTTTAATAGCCTTAATAAATGTAGAGGAGGAGCCCAATGGAAAATGTACCTTTTTCAATATTATCAAAAGTCCATTTCGATTTTAAATTATGGTGGAATGACTTGGATGAAGAGGGGCAGAATGAGGTGAAGAAACATCTGAAAGGTCTCACGGGTTTGTTATTCATTAGTCCTCGAGGTGACATCATCAGAGCATTGGTTACTTTCTGGGACCCGGCACACAATGTCTTTCACTTCTCAGATTTTGAGATAACTCCAACGTTGGAAGAGATAGCTGGGTATATCGGACATGATGAGATTCCACTAAGAGAACAATATCCGGTTCCTCCAAGAGCTATCACAGTGCAACGGGTTTTAGATATGTTGAAAATACCCAGTACAGTCCACAATCCAGATTTGGCCCAGAGTTTTTGCACTCCCCGATTCCTATATGATAGACACGGCCATGTGGGAGGGTTTTACAACCCAGATATCCAACTATGCAGTAAGAATAACAGGCGGAAGTTGGATGAGCACAGGAGAGTGGCCTTCATGATAACCTTTTTGGGCGTCTTAGTGTTCCCAAGGAAAGATGGGAATATTGATACAAAGGTGCCCGGGATTGTTAGTGCTTTTCTTAGCAAAGGTGGGAGTACTATTGCACCTATGATTGTGTCCAACATATTCAGAGCTCTTACTACTTGTAAAACCGGTGGCATGTCTTATGAAGGGTATAATATGTTGTTACAAATGTGGATGATCGAGCATATGTGTCACCGTTCCCAGTTTTTGAGCTATGGTTTGCCCAGTAAAACTTGTATTGAGGAGTTTTCCTCCAGAGTCGATGGGGTCAGTTTGCCTGAAGGTGTAAACGCATGGGTATCGTACTTCCAAACTCTCAAGGCCAATCAGATACAGTGGACTTTGGGATGGTTTCCCGTAGGAGAGATCATATACATGTCAGCTGCTGGATCGCATTTCCTTCTGATGGGGTTGCATAGCATCCACCCATATGCTCCTTACTGGGTTCTGATACAACTCCGGAGATACCAAATAATTCCATCCGAGGAGGATTCGAGCACCTGAGTGATTGGGATTAGCCGGATGGAATATTTCCTGAAGCAAAAGTTTGCCAATTATGGAGCGAAGGTCAATGCTTACAAGCAAATACTTGTGTGCCAGATCGGGTAAGGGGTGAAGTGGCACCAAATTACCTCATGTGGTACAAGAAAGAGCTTGAACATGAGATTTTATTGAAATATCGCGAGAGCATTGGTTGAAAAAAGAAGAGACTTACCGCGCTGAGATTGGGGAGTTAAAGCATCAAGTAGAAAGTTTGAAATACGGAAACAACGTGCAAGTCGCTGTGGACCAAGGGGAAAAGAATAAATTATTTCAAGAAAATGAGATGCTCAAAGCCCAAATCCAACAAATGAAGGTAGCCGCCAAGAATCAACAGAGGAGTGTATCAGATGAAAGACTCATAAAATGTTTGAAAAACGAGATCAATAAGTGTCGAGGCAAGTTGGAAAGGTCGGAGAACATCAGGGCGGAACTCAAGGCACAATGGGCTAAAAAATCTGAAGAGCGGCGTCAATACCTCTAGCAACTAAAAAAGGATCATGCAAAATTGTAGCTAACTTGCAGGGAGAAATAGTGGCCCTCGAAAATAAAGTGGTAACACAGGCTAAAAGCTTTTAGATATAGAGCGGGCACTGTTATGACTTGCTAGCCCAAATGGAAGTAGAGGTGAAGAAGTTACAAGATCAACACTTCCAAGACTCCCAGGCAGTGAAAACATGCAGTGACAAGATAAAGCGTTTGATTATGGAGAAAAGGCAAATGAGGAATAGGATAAAGACCATTGGTCACGCCATTTTTAGGAGATGTCAGGGTTGCGAAGATCTGACCCTGTCTACTTTCGTCCAAGCAGTGATGATATATTTGAATAGAACTATTGATGATTCGGAACAACTAGAAAGGGACTTGGCACCTAGGTCCGCGTTGAGGCTGAACGACGCCCCGCGGACACCTAGGTTTGAAGCATTAGAATATGCCTAGTTAGTATCTATATTTTCCTATTTTTGAGTCTGATTGTCCACCGTTTCTTTTATTAAGTCTGTAGTTTTGGAGTTTGTAGTTGGTCTTAGTAGGCGTCTTTCCTTTTGCAAAGTGTTAGTGGTTTGTGTTATTAATGAAATATTGAAAATTCCCAAAATTTAGTTTCATTTTACTTTCGCATTTATTTTCACGAACTACGCTTGGTTTGATTCGTGCGGGGTAATGATACGTAGGCAATCTCCATATGATTCGACCATAAAGAAAAAAGATGGAAGGAAAAGAAAGGAAGAAAAGAGTGGAAAAACAAAGGCGAGAATAAAAGAAAAGAAAGAAAAGAAGAAGCGGAAAAACAAAGGTAGGAATAAGAGTGTAAAAATAAGAAGAGCGAAAAAACAAAGGTGAGAATAAGAAAAATAAAGAAAAGAGCGGGATAGATTGAAAAATGAAACAAAAATGCCGAGATGATACATGTGGTCGAGCAAATGCATAACAGAAATGATTAACTGTATAGGTGCATTCATGCCAACATGTGGTTATCAAATCTGTTAAAACTAATCATTAACCAAGTGGTTGCTTAAATGTGTGAGTCCAGGCAAGTGGTTAGTTGATTGGCAGTTCTGGAAACTCACATACAACACCTGGTCGAAAGATAAGATAGCAGGACAGGAATCTGACTACAGTATTGTGGACCCTACAAAAGAGGTCGAGGCGAATGATGTGGTTGCCATGAAAGAAGAGATGAGTAAGTTGAAAGCACAGATGGCTGAAATGTACCAAGCTTGGTCTCAAGGGCACCTGGCACATTTGTACCCCGCCAACCCGTCCTATATCACACCTTTAGTGCAAGCTCAGGAGCCTCCTAGTCCTAACACATCTCCATCCTTCCCATATCACACCCAGGGCTATGCTACCACTTCATACGCTCCTCCAGCTCCACCACCCAAACACAACCCTCCTCCACCTTTGGCTCCAATCTTTGTGGCACCCCCTCCAGCCACATTACAAAGATCATCTAGTGAGCCACTGTTCCAAGCTCACGACGCTCAATATTACCCTCCTGAACCCACTTTTAAAACTCCTGAGTAGTACACCCATACCCCTCATTTTGAGATCCCCGAAGAAGTTGAGAAACTAGTTAAGAATGCAGAACAAGAGGAAGTAATTCGTAAAGTCAAAAGCCTGGAGCAATCCTTCAGGAACATGCATGGTTTAGGCAGCCAGGTCAGCGTGGCATACAAAGACCTATGTCCATTTCCCGATGTTCAGCTGCTTTCGGGGTTTAAAATGACAAAGTTTGACTTGTATGAGGGGCACGGTGACCCAGCAGCCCATCTGCGTGGTTTTTGTAGTAAGATGAGAGGTGCCGGAGGAAAAGATGAATTGTTGATAGCCTACTTCGGGCAGAGCTTGAGCGGGTCCACTGGACTGGTACACCAGACAGGACCCTAGCCGATGGTACACTCGGGATGACTTGGAATAGGTGTTCATTGGCCACTTTCAATATAACCTTGAGATAGTCCTTGATCGGCTGTCATTGATGAAGTTTGAGAAGCAGCCATGAGAAAGTTTTTGAGAGTTTGGTTTTCGATGGAGAGAGCAAGTTGCAACAGTGGATCCCTCAATGAGATAAAACGAGATGGTAGATTTCTTTCTCCAAACATTGGAGCCGACATACTTCAGTCACTTAGTGACTTTTGTGGGTAAATCATTCAATGAGGTCATGAAGATGGGCGCAATGATCGAAGAGGGTTTAAAGTATAACAAAATTTTGAGTTATTCAACGCTGAAAGCAACCACGCCGGCCATACAAAGTTGTACTGGTGGTGTGATAGGTAAGAAGAAGAATGAAGAAGTGGCCACAGTGGAAGCTAGCACCTGGTCCAGGCCCAACAATCCTCCACCCTACTATAGCCAACCAAGACCCCACCACCCAAACTACCCATACACACCATAGGCCCACCACAACACTATTACCCACCACCAGAGCCCCACTTCTGTCCACCATGCCCAAACATACATGCAGCCCCCGACATATCCACAATGGTGTGAGCCAGCTCCCAAACCATATATACACCCCCACAAAACACGCGTCCGCATCCCAGGGTTAACAGGTCAGGACCTGGCTTCCGCTCGAACCAAAACTTTCAGAATGAGAGGGCCACAAACAAAAGAACTTTTACCCTATTGGGAGAATCTTACACCGCTTTATTCCATAGACTAAAACAGTTGGTAATGTTAACCCCAATTGACCCCAAAGTACCAAACCCACCTCCCAGAAACCTGTACCAGTCCGTCAGCTGCGAGTATTGCTCGGGAATGCCTGGGCATGATACTAAAAAATTTTGGAAGTTGAAGAATGCAGTACAGGAGCTTATTGACAGCCGCCGTATTGAGGTATAGGCCTCTGAGTCACCAATCATCAATCAGAACCCACTGTAAGAACATCACGAGACCAACATGATTGAGTTGGTACACAAGGATGTGGAGGTGAAGAAACCCTCACTAACCGTGATGATGATTCGCGTTGTTGAGACCATTTCAAGAGAATAGCCGACAGGGGAACAGACAAGGATGAAGTTGAATGGTACAAGTGACAAGCCAGCGGTAGTGATGGGGAAAGAATTATCTGTTGTCGCAAAGAAGCCGGAACCAGTTAAGTTGGTGGTACCAGGGGCGTCACCCGTGCCCGTGGTTGTTGTGAAGGGTTCTTACATTGAGCCGGTGATCATTAAGCCAGTAGTCCAGCTACCCATGGATGACAGTGAAGTTGTGCCATGGAATATGAGAAGGTGATAGTAACGTACAAAGGAAAAGAGATTGAGGAGGAGAGTTGTGAGGCGCAAGGGTTAACTCGATAGGGGCGTTGCTTCGCTCCCGAGGAGTTGAGAAAGGCTAGGGCTACTAAATACCATCCAGCCTCGGTCAAAAAGTCTATTATAAAGGAGGAAGAAGAGGAGTTCCTAAAAAAGATGAAGGTACAAAACTATTTTATTGTCGAGCAGCTGAGGAAAACACTGGCCCAGATTTCGATGTTGTCATTATTGATACACTCCAATGAACATCGCCGAGCTTTGATGAAAATACTAAATGAAGCCCATGTACCTGATAAGATTTCAATGAACCACTTGGAAACAATTGCTAATAGGATCTTCGAGGTAAACAGGATAATGTTCTCGGATTATGAGTTGCATATAGAAGGAACGAAGCACAATAAAGCCCTTTAATTGATAGTTAAATATGAAGACTCAGTGGTGACCAGGGCATTGGTAGATAATGGGTCTAGTGCCAACATTTTCCCGATGTTGACACTGAAAGAGTTAAAGATCGATAATGACAGAATCCGCAAAAACATTGTGTGTGTCCAGGGTTTTGACGGGGGCGGAACCGACACTGTGAGGTACATTATCCTCGAGTTAATAATTTGCCCAGTTGAGTTCACCATGGAGTTTCAGGTGTTGGACGCGGCGGTGTCATACAATATTTTGTTGGGAAGGCCATGGATCCATGCAGCTAAAGCAGTGCCTACTTCACTGCATCAAATGGGATAGGCAAGAGGTGGTGCTACACGGAGAAGACCCCACGAACACTGCAAGTGGTGATATTGTGCCCTTTGTAGAAACTGATGACGATAAAGGGCCATGGGTATATCAGGTTTTAAAACGATCAATTTGAATAAGGTACCAGAGGGGAAAAGTATCCCACGTCCCCAAGTGGCAGCCGCAACTGTCATGGTGGTTTCAAAAATGATGGGTAATGGGTTTGTCCGGGGAAAAGGTCTGGGTGCCAAGCTTCAAGGCATTGTTCAACCCGTATCCTTGCCCAAGAATTTAGATACCTTTGGTTGGGGTTTAAGCCAACAACAGCAGATATTAGAAGGGCCCGCAATTTGAAAAAGAAATCTTGGGTTCTGCCTAAACCAATTCCACGTCTGTCCAAGTCCTTTGTCAGGACGAGGGTCAAAAAGCAGTTAGAAACACAGGCGATGGGTTCATTGATGGAAGGAGAGGGTAATTTGGATGAAGCGTTTGAAAGGTTATTTGCAGAAGTAAACATGGTTCAGGCTGGTGAAGGTTTCTGTAATGCAGACATGCAGTACGTTGGGCCACATGCTAGGATCAATAATTGGGAAGCCACTCCTCTGCCAGTTCGGAGGGAGGCACGGTAGTGGGACTTTGTATTTCTTTTTGTTTTCACCAGGATTATTCCAGGGTTTGTAATTTTTGTGACTATGTTCCGTCCGTTTGGATGAGCTAAGCCATGTTATCTTTATGTTTTAATGAAATGCAATTTCCTTCCTTTTTTTTTCCTAATTTCGTTTTGATTTTTTCTTTCTTTTTTGTACAGTTCTTTTTTTACAGATATCAATGACATGACATGCATGAGGACTTCTCGGCCCGGTCTTATAAGCCAACCTAACTAAGAAATAATAATACAAGAAATTGAATGTGATGATGAAGAGGAATATGACGATGAAGCATATGAGGATATTAGTAAGGAATTAAAATACTTTGAGAAAAATCCCAACCCGAACTTAAATAATATAGAAGCAGTTAACCTAGGGGATCAAGATAATGTCCGGGAAACAAAAATAAGTATGCATCTAGAGCCGCAGCTCAAGGATGAAATAATCGCGGCATTGTTGGAATATAAAGACACTTTTGCTTGGTCCTACGATGATATGCCGGGTTTGAGTACTGATCTGGTGGCCCACAAATTGCCTACCAATACATCACTCCCACCTATTGAGCAGAAATTGAGAAAGTTCAAAACAGACATAAGTGTGCAGATCAAAGAAGAAATCACTGAATAGTTCGATGCAAAGGTCATTCGGGTCACACGGTATCCAACCTGGTTAGCTAATGTTGTGCATGTACCATTGAATGATGGCAAAACCAGGGTGTGCGTTGATTATCTAGACCTCAACAAGGCAAGTCCAAAAGACAACTTTTCATTTCCCAACATCCACATATTGATTGACAATTGTGCCAAACATGAGATTAGTTCTTTTGTGGATTGTTATGCGGGTTACCATTAGATCTTAATGGACGAGGAGGATGCAGAAAAGACGGCATTCATCAAGCCATGGGGAACATACTGCTATCGGGTCATGCCATTTGGTTTGAAGAATGCTGGGGCAACTTACATGAGGGCTATGACAACGATCTTCCATGATATAATACATAAAGAGATTGAGGTGTACGTAGATGATGTGATTGTGAAATCAAGGCAGCAGGCCGACCATGTCAAGGATTTGAGGAAATTCTTTCAAAGGCTACGCAGGTACAATCTCAAGCTCAATCCTGCGAAGTGTGCTTTTGGTGTGCCATCGGGAAAGTTGCTGGGGTTTATAGTCAGTCGCCGGGGTATTGAATTGGATCCATCGAAGATTAAGACCATTCAGGAATTGCCGCCTCCAAGAAACAAAACTCATGTAATGAGTTTGTTAGGAAGATTGAACTACATTAGCAGGTTCATTGCTCAGCTCACAACTACTTGTGAACCCGTTTTCAAACTGTTGAAGAAAGATGATGCAGTTAAATGGATGGATGAATGTCAGAAAGTTTTTGATAAGATAAAAGAATATTTGTCAAATCTGCCCGTGTTGGTTCCACCAGAGCCAGAGAGGCCTTTGATTCTGTATCTGACGGTCTTGGATAATTCATTTGGCTACATACTGGGTAAGCATGATGTCACAGGCAGAAAAGAGCAGGCAATCTACTATCTTAGTAGAATTTTACATCTTACGAGGTTAAGTATACTCATCTGGAAAGGACATGTTGCGCCCTAACTTGGGTGGCACAAAAGTTGAAGCATTATTTGTCGTCCTACACTACCTACCTCATATCTCGGTTGGATCCACTGAAGTATATTTTCCAGAAGCCTATGCCCACGGGAAGGCTTGCAGAGTGGCAGATTCTGGTCACAGAGTTTGATATCATCTACGTGACCCGGAATACAATGAAAGCACAAGCCTTAGCCAATCATTTAGCTGAGAATCCAGTTGATGATGATTATGAGCCTTTGAAGAATTAATTCCCTGATGAAGAGGTGATGCATATTGATGAGTTGGAACAAGCAGAGAAACAAGGATGGAAATTGTTCTTTGATGGAGCAGCAGATAAGGAAGGCATGGGAATAAGAGCTGTGCTTATTTCTGAAACAACTCAGCACTATCTTGTTACGGCTCAGATTCGTTTCTATTATACAAACAACATGGCGGAATATGAAGCACGCATTATGGGGTTGAGATTAGCAGTGGATATGGGTGTCTGGAAAGTCTTGGTCATGGGTGACTCGGACCTACTGGTACACCAAATTCAAGGAGACTGGGTAACACGAGATTTGGAATTGATACCATACAGACAGTTCTTGCATGAGCTTTGTCAACGGTTTCAGTCAATATTGTTCAGACACATCCCAAGGATCCATAATGAGGTCGCCGACGCTTTGGCTACTTTGGCGTAAATGTTGCATCATCCAGATAAGGCTTACGTAGATCTATTGCAGATTCAGGTCTACGATCAAAATGCTTATTGTAAAGTGATAGAAGAGCAACGTGACGGTGAGCAAAGGTTCCATGACATCATGGAGTATATCAGGATGGGAGTATACCCGGCACAGGCCACCGATGATCAGAAAAGGACTATTCGTCAATTGGTAAGCGGATTTTTCCTGAGTGGAGTAGTGATGTACAAAAGAACACCAGACCTCGTACTTTTGAGGTGGATGGATGCGAGGAAAGCCACTACTATCATGACTGGGCTTTGTACTCAAATGTCATCAGTTCCAAGTGCATGGAGATTTTATTCATTCTCCACCGTCAGAATTGCATATGATGTCAGCGCCATGGACTTTTGTTGCTTGGGGAATGGACGTTATTGGGCCAATTGATCCAGCATCATCAAATGGGCACAGGTTTATCCTGCTAGCAATATATTATTTCACCAAGTGGCTGGAAGCGAAGACGTTCAAGTCTGTGACTAAGAAAGCTGCTGTGGATTTTGTGCATGCAAACATTATTTGTCGGTTTGTCATACCAAAGGTGATTATCATAGAGAATGGAGCTAATATCAACAATAATTTGATGAAGGAAACATGTGAGCAGTTCAAGATTACTCATCGTCATTCTACTCCATACCGCCCTAAACCAAATGGAGCGGCCAACAAGAACATAAAGAAAATACTGCGGAAAATGGTTGAAGGGTCTAGACAATGGCATGAGAAGTTTCCTTTTGCATTATTGGGATACCGCACCACCATTTGTACTTCGGCGGGGGCAACTCCTTATTTATTGGTGTATGGCACCGAGGCAGTAATACCCGCAGAAGTGGAGATTCCGTCGCTTCAAATAATTGAGGAGGCTGAGATCAACGACGATGAACGGGTAAAGGCCCATCTGGAACAATTGAGTTTGATCAATAAGAAAAGATTGGCATCAGTGTGCCATGGTCAACTATTCCAACAAAGGATGTCAATATCATATAACAAGAAAGTGCGCCCGAGGAAATTCGAGGTCGGACAGTTGGTACTGAGGCGCATTTTGCCCCGTTGGGTCGAAGCAAAAAGAATGTTCGCCCCAAATTGGCAGGGGCCATTAACCAGGGTGTTGTCTAATGGTGCATTGTATTTGACAGACGTAGAAAGAAAATGCGTAGAAATGGCCATCAATTCCGATGTTGTCAAGAGATATTATGTATGATTCCTTTATTCTGGATGTGCTTGCTTGTATTTGGCATATTTTAAAGATTGAAATGAAGAAGGCATTTTGTTTGGCTATCCAAACACTTTTATCCTTTGTTACCCCTTTGAGCCTTAATTATTTTCGTTCATACCCCTCTTTCAGAATCAACGGAACAATTAAGCAACACAAATGCCGAGCATAAAGTAAAGGAAAAGGAAAACGAAAAAGAATGAAAGAAAGAAAAAAGAAAAGAAAAGAAAGGAAAATGAAAAGATGAAAAGAAAAGGAAGGAAAATGAGAGATGAAAAGAAATAAAAATGAAAAGAAAAAAATGAAAAGAAAGAAAAATGAAGAAGGAAAAAGAAAGAAAAATAGAATAAAAAGAGAAGAAATTAGCAACAGAAGTAATTATGATACAGTGAACTACGTTTGACTTGATCCCGAAAGGGTGCGTAGACAGCCTTACTCTGAGGTTCATTCATACCAAAAGACCCCAGGCAAGAAACTGGGGCAGAAGTTGTGATTGTTGAAAGACATGGGATTCCGAAAGTTGTAATTTTAACCCATTTAGAAATTATTTTTGAGCCTTTTATACCCTTGTTTCTAACCCATCCAAAAGCCTATATTACAATCCAAAGAAAGACCTTCTGATCAATTTTTGAGAAATGCCAAGTCGAGCAGGGAAATGTGATTCGCAACAAGGATAACACTCTAGTCCAAGCCGGAAAAGTAAAAACTGAAAAGGAGAGAGTCTTATTGGTTAAAACTCGCATGGGCACCGTAAGGCGACAGGAGCTGAGAGAAAATAAAATGAGAGACTCTTAGTGGTGAAAACCCTCACGGGCACCCTAGGGCGAAAGTGAGTTTAAGAAAAGGCAAGTTGAGAAAGTTTGTTAGTGAAAACTGTGTCGTGGCATCGCAGGTTAAATGAGATCAAGTGATGGAAGTTCTGGGAAATGAAGTATAACAATGAAAGGGTTAGGTAGTTGTATTGGTCGGGCCGGTTAGTCCAAAATGCATGTCATGGCTATCGGTGTCAGTTGCTTCAGTCAGATAAGTTTCTTTTCTGTTTCTTCTTCAACATTCATTCGGTTTTGGATTCTTCTTATCCTTAACTCATAAAATTATTGCATTTTATTCTCTTTCGGGGATTCTGTTTGTCTAATATGTTTCAATGTTAGTTTTGTTCAATAAATAGGGGAAAAGGATTTCAAAGCCCACTACCAACTTCCGAAAATGGTAAAGCATGTAAAGGCTAGAGCATGTCAGCAACAGTGGGGGGTGCAAAGTGAGAAATGGGAAGTCGCCGGAAATTTCATTGGCAGAATACTTGGGAAATATTGGGAAAATGAGGAAATGCAAGCAAAAGAAAGTTGCAAAGATGGAACAACAGTGGAAGTACAAAAGTATACAGGTTATAAGAGTTGGAATTGTGAAAGTTGGTCAGAAAATCAGGAAGCTCAGAGGAAGTCCGGCAACACAAAGCAAGGCAATGGAAGGATGATGCAGTGAAGAATGCCATCAACTAACCACCATTTTTAATCTAACAAATTTTAGATGATTGAAACAGGGGAAGAAAAATTGTTTGGCAGGAGGAATTATCCGTGAAAGACAAGTAGGCAGTAATCAAGGTTAGTCGCAAGTGTGTCATGGGTAAAATGCAAGGAAATAAGGAGCGACATGAAGAGATGTTGAAGTCAGGAGCTCGCCTGAAAAACAGAGGAGTACATTTCAGTAGTTAAATGTTAAACGCTACGCTTCAGTTTCATCGCAACTCAAGTTTTAGTTTCAAATCAAGTCTTAGTTTCATCACAATTCAAGTTTTTAGTTTTAGTACGTGGTAACAAGCCCCAGTTTTCCCAAACTGGGGAAGAAAATTTTCGTTGTCTTGTCTATTTTGTGCAATCAGGAGAACGCCTGGAGAACAGAGGTCTACATTCAAATTTAAGCAGTCAGGAGTCCGCCTGCCGAGCAGAGACATATATTTAAATTTCAGTAGTCAGGAGCCCACCTGAAGAACAGAGGCATACAATCCAAATTTCATAAATTAGGAGCCTGCTTGAAGAATAGAGGTGATACAAGTCAAGTAGTTAGCTTTAAATCAACTCCCTCGTTTATTTTGGTAGTCAAGTGCCCGCTTGGAGAACAGAGGATCGCGCTTCAAATTTTAGAAATCAGGAGTCCGCTAGAGAATAGAGATGCGCATTTAGAATTGTGGAAGTCAGAAGTCCACTTGGAGAAAAGAGACATATGCTTCAAATTTTAGCAGTCAGGAGTCCGCGTGAAGAACAGAGACATGCATTTCAAGTCTTGGAAATCAGGAGCCCGCCTGAAGAACATAGGTGATATAATTCGTTTTTTTAGTTTCCCATCAATTTCTTTGTTTATTTTGAAGTCAGGAGTCTTCCTGGAGAACATAGACACACAATTCAAAAATCAGTAGTCAGGAGCCCGCCTGAACAACTGAGGTGATATAATTCCAATTTTAGTTTTCGATCAATTTTTTTGTTTATCTTGAAGTCAGGAGTCCGCCTGGAGAACACAGACATACAATGCAAATTTCAGAAGTCAGGAGCCCGCCTGGAGAATAGAGGTGTTAAATTTCAAGTTGCACTTGAAGTCAGGAGCCCGCCTGAAGAATGGAGGTAATACAATTCAAGTTTTGTTTTTCAAATTCGTATTAGTATCCGGTAACAAACCCCAGTTCTCCAAACTGGGACAGAAAGTTTTCTTTGTTTTGTTTATTGCATGAAGTCAGAAGTTTGCCCGGACAGCGGAGGAATATGGTCAAATTCAGATTCAGCAATCAAGAGTCCGCCTGGAGAACAAAGACATACAAATAAGAGTTTAGCAATCAGGAGCCCACCTGGAGACAGAGGAATACATTCCAGTTCATGTTTATTCAAGTCCAGCAACATGGAGGGAAGGAACAACATCGCAATGCACGATTTGAAGTAACAACAAGAGAAAGTACAAGACAACAAGGAAGTACAAGAGCAAGTTTGAAGAATTTAGATAGGATTTTTTGTAATTCATAGTTCATAGCTTAGGTTAGCTTCTTTTTGACATGGTGTAATAAGGAGGGTCAGCAAGTAGTAGCAGCAGCAGCAACCGCAGTGAAATCACAGCTCCTGGTAGTCCTAGCTACCGGACACTCCCGAACTACACTGACCTGATTCCTGCTTAGCCCAGGATATGTAGGCATCCTTTAAAGAAGGGTGCGGTCAAAACTTTTCAAAACGCTTCACAACGGAATTTTCAAACGGGCAAAAATCCCTCATCTTGCTCATTTTATCTTTGCCCGAAAATATTTCATGTTTCCAAGCAAAGAGGGAAGTTGTGAGCACATGATTTTTGCCCTGTATATGAATTATTCCCATAAAAATCAAACAAATGATTTTTCTTTACTTTTACATTTTGTGCATTTTTCGTGTCATTTTCTGATAATTGTTGCATTTTATTTGTGCATGTTAATTTGTAAAAAATACAAAAATACGCATTTCCATTTAGGATATAATTTTAGGTTTTAGGATTAATTAAGGTTTAATTTGTTTTGGTTCAAAATACGAAAATTCACAAAAGAATTAGTTCATTTTGCATTGTTATCATTTTTATTTGGAAATTGTCACAAATTGGATTTTTACAATAATTTTAGGAGTTATTATTTAGTTTAAATATATTATGGTATTAGTATAGATTTAATTTTATAAAATCAAAAAAATACTAAAATTTAATTAAATTAAAAAAAACACAAAAAAGTAGATAAAAGGAATAATTAAAAATGGAAAAAGAATAAGTAAAGGAGGTAATTAAAAAGGGTAGCCCAGATTGGGCCGTTACCAATTCTTTTTTCAGGCCCAAATCGTGTAATTCCCCAAACAACAAGTCCATATGCCCATGATCCGGTCCAGCTCTCCATAAAAACGAAACGACGTCGTTTGGTTCTTGTTTAATCTGGACCGTTGAGGTTGATGATCGAACGGTCCAGAAGCTGGGGTCGATCAATATAAATATGTCCTAACGGACCCTACCCATCCCACCATCGTCTTCTTCACAACCTCCTCTTCTCATCAAACCCTAGAGACGCCGCCACAAAATCCCACTGCCTTAGGGTGGCGGCGCTGGTACCAAAAGATCCCAAATTCATACCCCTGAACCATCTTGGCCCCCTCAGTCCAAATATGGGACTACTGATTGTTGAATATCAAAGAAAAATTTTGAAAACCAAATAGAAATTGGCGGCTAAGTGTCAAACTTGTCCAATCGAGCCCAAACTAATACTGGTTAGCTGTTGAGTCTTCCTCACCTTGAATTCAGAGTATTTCTCTTCAAGACTCGGTAGGCCACCTCCAATCATACATCTAGGGTTCATGTGTTTTGGGATGTTCAAGGATTTTTGCGAGTCGAGTGAACACGGGTATTCATTATACGTTCGTTTCTTATAAAATAAATGTATAATACTAACCTGATTTTAATTTCGAGGAGTTGTCTCTTGAAGTTCGAATATCAGTAAGTTTCCCTATCTTTCTTTTCTTTAGTTTTTAATTTGATTCATCGTTCTAACTAGTAGATATAGCCCCATTGTAATTACCAGTTTAATCTAGGTTTGTCTGAGAATTTTGAATAATTTGCTTTTTTAGGATTTATCTTCATTTCTCCTTGTTGATTTCTGTTTTGATGGCTGGTCGTCAGTATAATCAAGTTTTCTCTTTGATCTGCTCATGTGATATTTGTTTGGGAATTTGACCATGTTTTTAATAGTTATATTAATATGTTTGATAGAGGTTTGGATCTGTTTGTTCTTCTGGAGCTGATTGATTTAGTTGTTGATTCTATTAGTTAGCCCTTAATCCAAGGATAGTGTCAATTGGTTTTGATTAGAGTTAAATTTTAGTTTATTAATTTGTTCTAGCTGATATAGATTCACTAGGGTTAACCTTAGTTAATTTTTAACAGGGGTTAAGGGGGTTGGGTCAGTTAGCGAGATGTAATTTTGGGGCTGTTAGAAGGGTAGTTTAGGCATAGGGAATGGCACAATCTTTTAAATAGTAAATGTGAAATAGGGGAAGGGTAGTTTAGGGATGGTTTCGCTCAAAGAGCATCCTAGAAGCTCCTACAATAGGACTTTGGTGTAGTTTTTAATAAAACTAGGGCAGTAACTTGAGGAACAAGATAGAAAATTGAGGTTTAAAGTGTAAATAATGAGGGATTAATGAGAAAACCCTAAAATCTGACACTTTAACCTAGTGTTGCCTATAAAAGGGCATCAAGTGACTTGTGAAGGAGGTCTTCAACCTTTTTCAGCCTAAGAATCCAAAAGGCAATTTCTGATTTTACTTGCCTCTCCAATTTTAGACTAGTTTCAGCTTTTAGATATAGAAAACAAAAAAAGAAACACGCAAAAAAATTGAAAATCCCAAAACAAGTCACTGTTTCATTACAATTGTAGGCTAATTTTGATATTCTAGCTCATAACTTGCACTTCGTGGTTCTCTTCATGATTGTTGAAGTTTCTGGGTCATTCACAGTTGAATTTCGAACAAAATTTGGGTTCATTTAGTCTGTTTTGTTATTTTATTGTTCATTTAGTCTGGTGGTTCTATTTGGTTTCAAAATATTGCAGTACTTTAAATTCACCCCTGGGTTAGAGTTTTGGTGAATTTTGTCTGTTGGATTCACACTGCTGCTATTTTATCTTCCTTTCCAACTGACTTCCATTCTTCTTCATTGTTTCATACTTCCAGGTACACTGCCCATAACACTTCGATGTAACTTGAGTTGAGTTGAGGAAATACACTAATGAAATGTTGTTTGAAAAGATGCCTGAAGTCCCTTCTAGAATTATTCTATTCCTGCTTAGTTTTAATACATAAGACAGCCTGTTATTTGAAGTTAGAATCCTCCTGTATAATTTGATTGTGGTAAAATATGTGAATTACTACTTCTTAGGTTCATACGCTGGGAGTAAAATGAATGTGGTTATAATCAGTTGTTTATGGCTATGTCTATTGTGGTAGCATCAAGAGTAATTGGCCCTCAAGGTTCCATTTAGGCTGTCAAAATAGTTACTACTTCCAAAACTAATTCTCATTCGTATTTGATAGTTGGAATTTATATTTTTTCAATACATTGATTGGTGGCTTACTTTTGAAGTCAGTTAATAGGTTCGAATTGTCTCAGCATAATCAGTTCATTTTGTGATTACTACATCCATGAGTGTACTTGTAATTAAATAAAGCTTTAAGTTGTAATGTGACTGGTTTGTGTTTCAGTTAAATAGGTGATTACTGTTTTACTGTTGAAATTCTTTGAATAACTTGAAATCAATTCAGTAGATATTTGATCACGTTTGATCCAAAGTTGGCATGGGCTCAGCATCCCAGTTTCTAGTATTAGTATTATGACCTAGGCTTTGAGATGCCCATTGTCAGTGGGATAGATTTGAAACCCCAGGCCCAATGAAGACTATAATTTATTCAAGAAATGGGGATCGATTATTCACGCTCACAGGAGTTCGATCTCCTGACCTGCGAGTTTCTCCCGCTCTTCTCTGTTGAGCGTTGGGCCAAAGTTTTGGGCCAAGTAAGGATGCCTTTCAGTGGTCCGTTGATTAGCTGAAGTTGGGTTTTTGAATAAGGTTTTTTTAATTATTATTTTTCTTTTACTTTGGTGACGAATTGTGATTAGACAATATACTTACTTTAGATTGGCCTTCAATAAAATAACGAGATGAGCCTCGCCAAATAAAAACAATTGCGCGTCCCTCGATTAATAATTATATAATTACTTAGAATTCGGGAGGGCCGTTTAGCGAATTTCAAGGACTTTCCCAAAATAATAAGACGCTAGAATCTCTAGACGCGTTTTAATTAAATTACTTTCTTAAACTCGGGTGTGCATTGATGAGACCCAAATCGAAATCTCGACAAGTCAAAACGTGTCGACGATCACGTGTACACTGGTGGTGACGTGATTAGAAATATGTTTTCACGACGTCACAAGTCTTTAAAAATATTGTAAAATCGGTATATAAATAAAAGAGCGCATAAGCTAGCATGTATTTAAATCAGATAAAACCAAATACAACAGTTAAGCGACCGTGCTAGAACCACGGAACTCGAGAATGCCTAACACCTTCTCCCGGGTTAACAAAATTCCTTATCCGGATTTCTGATTCGCAGACTGTAACAGAGTCATAACCTTCCTCGGTTCGGGATTCAAATCGGTGACTTGGGACACCATTAATCTCCCAAGTGGCGACTCTGAATAATTAATAACTCAATCCCGTTCTGATTGTCCTTTAATTGGAAAACCTCATTCACGCCCCTTTGCGGGAGTAATAAGCGAAAAAAGGAGGTGTGAAAGTGATCCCACGTCACCCTATCTCACATAGGTTTGATAACACAACATAAACGGAATTTCACAGTCCATCTAAACCATAAACCACATTGCACTTCCCGAAATCACGCACCAGATCAGAACTCCACATATATACTCAAAATAAACCAACTGTAATAATCCATACATGCAACCTCGGCTGCAATCGTATGATATCCCACAACAACCAAATACTGATAGAAAAACTTTTACATTAGCTAAAGTCTTGTCCCAACACCTTCATATACCGCCAACGGCAAATGAAACACACGATAAACCAAACCCATCTCTCAGATCACCCATTCATGAGTCCATTTCCTTTATGACTGATGCTACAATAGATTTTGGAGCCAAACCTTGATATTACCTTTCTAACAAGCTGAAATCAAATATGTTTGTACTCATTAATGACTCCAATGATCATCTCAACTACAACACGCCACTCTCGTGATATGACATCTCAACTCCGGTTTAAGCCACAACGTGCTCAACACATGCACCCATAAAAAATGATTTGAACACACTCAAACCACAAAAACTGACTCAAACGAAAGAGCTGTAATTCAAATTCCTCCGTACGATCACGACACAGAACTGAGATCCCATTGCACATCATAGAAATAGAGTACATGAATCCTCCTCGAAAGGTCACAACATCACGTGTCCTTGCCACATTGCGCGATTCTATCCAAACACTACCCATGAAGCACCTCAAGCCACCAGGCTCAACACAGACAGCCACGCACAGATTGAGGTTTGAAACCAAGCAATCCATCACACCCACGGTGAAGCAATTCATATACACTATTCAATCCTGAAAGGACGCATCCGGTGCGCTATTCGGCGACAAACACACAATACGGACTTTCCTCAGAAAATAGGAAGTAATGCATACAAGGTAACACATATAGAGAACTATTCTCCACATCATTGCGGTGCGCAGCCCGCTCTAGATAACATACCTGTGGCGGCATGCCACCCGATCCTGCACATATATCTCACAAAAGGAGATGCACATCGAGCCAAAACTGCTCATTACAATAAACACATATAGCCTCGTGCCCGCCCGCGGGAAGCGCATCCAAAAAGTCCCTCTATACCGAAACTCAATCAATGGTAGAAACCTCTGCACAGACATCCACCACGAAGGCCCAATCAACAAAGCAATACTTTCCAACCGTCCGCTGGATCTTGGAATGTAACTACTATGCTAGAACAACACTTTGATGCACCTTACCATGCAACCTGTGGCCCTTTCTGACATATCCCATAACACGTTAGTCTAGACAACCTGACATTGGAACAACTTGTCTACAACCTCATATCATAACCCAATTTAGCATACCAAGCACAGCAAAATCCACTCGGGCCTCCAGCTTCCAACAACTGCAAGTCGATGTCGATACAGATGACCCACAACCACCGCATGGTCGGATCACAAGAACTTCTTGTCTCCAACACATATAACGCATGAATCACTATGCCTGATCCCACACTCCGCAGTACGAATACATAACACACATCAAGTATCCATTCATACCACGACAGATATTCAAAATTTCCTTGCACCGCCAACAAACTCAAATATCTGCAGTCGATCCAACAAGAAAATGTCGCAATACTACTGACGTATCATCAATTTACATCACCTTAATCATCTGAAGATCGATTCTTTACTCACCTGAAGTTGTCCGTGCTGCTCAAGAATTTAATAATTTCCCATCATGAACTGAACCAAGGCCTTGAGTACACAATTTTAAATTCTCTATATCATAACACACAGACCATACCGCACTAGGATAACATGCCCATCTTCAAATTACTGTAAAACACATAAAGAACTCTTTCTCCCAATTCCATTGCACAAGCTAATCTGCCAGGACTAAGTCCTTCTATCCAGATCAAGTTAAACAAACCGCCAACACTTAAAATTCTTGCTGCATAACACCTGTAAGACTCATTACCTCAAACATATACAAGAATTAATCATATCCTTACCATAACGATTTGGTTCATTATCAAGTTATTCCATTCATCTCATTTCCTTCATGACTCATCATTAATTTGATATTCTCCCTTGCTGTAGCACCACAATACCTCAACTCAGGTTACCATGCGAGACTCGCGCATAAGACCCCACTATCTAAGACCTATAGGCCACTGAATTCCCTCTCGACGCTTCTCAGAAATACAATATTCCAGAATGTTTTACCTTGAAGAACTTCTTGCGAATTTGAATTCATTACCATTACTTCCCAGATATTGATACATAGAATCCCATAATTAACATAACATACCACAAGTCTTGATCTTTCTAATGAAAACACAGTCTCTAGCCACATACACAAATTTAAGACACCTAATTGTTACATGCAAAATCTTGAACATAGTAAAACCATCCTCGAGAGTCGTTCACTCTTATTCAGCTATAATTCACCTTCCCTAAATGAACAGAACCACTCGTTCCTCGTCAGTACCCAGACACCGCAGAACATGATTTCATACAGATACAACAACCATCTTTCTTCTCTATACATTGGGCATTCTCTGTCTACAACAGCTTAACACATCCTAGCATCTCTCACGTTTATGAAAGCACCATTTAACCTTTGTAGAGATTTTCCTTCACACGAGCCAACCCCGGCTCAATTTCTGTAACCATAACTGATCCGCCATCATACCTCGAAACGGAACCAACATAGCTCAAACCATTCAATCAGCTAACAACCAGCAACTTCCCCAACTTGGCTCGAAGCCACAAATTAAGGAATTCTTAACAACCTATAACACTTTTACTCTAATGATGCCACAATGAGATCAAACTCAAATCATTTACAAGTTTTATGAATACACAGATCATCTAGCACTGACATTATCTGCAAACCTCGCATTCATTTCCACATCAGCTGAGCCCACTTTCTTAAGCGTCCGAATACTTCAAAATACGACACATACTCTTCAATTACACATGGGATATTTTACATACACATAAGGATCATAGCGCTCGAAATCCTCCGCAGGAGATAACCCACCTGCTTCGCCTCATTTCAATGTTTCCACATACCTTCCAATATCATATACGTAATACACAGTCATTTAGTCTTTCTAAGTCTATACTCATAATACCACATGGAACATACTTTACTTGCCAACTAAGAGACATGAAATATTCTTCACGCATCCATACTCGGACTACACATTGAAGTACAATAGGAATCGAACACTCGACAACTCATCTATCATCCAGAAGACTCTTTCGTCACTACCATGATCATATAGATACACCCTACAGTACCAAAATACTCATCACATGGATATCCAGCCGCCATTTCGGCTAATAAGAACAACACTGAACATATAAGTTCGAAACACTTGCTCACACGATCAGCACCTCGGTGCTCAAACCATAGGCAAATATCCGGCCTCGAGTCCTCCAGATTGGACCAACATGAACTCACGGAGATTATCTGTCGCCCCTCGATCGGGGAATCACAAGCCATCTAGGAGCATATACTATTGAGCGCTAACGTGCGCATACAGACATGTGGAAAGAATTTAAAGAGATATCTCAAACTGAATCAAGTACGCATGATAAGAATTCCAAGAATGTTCTGCAACCTCTCGAGGATAAATACAGACGTCTCTGTACCGATCCGCGAGACTCTACTAACCCTGCACATGACTCGTGAGATGTAGTAACCTAGGCTCTAATACCAACTTGCCACGATCCAATTCCATGCCGGTCGTGATGGCGCCTCTCATGAAGACAAGGCCAGCCAACAACCCCTCAGTTCCTTTTTAAGCAGTTATTAAATATAAAAGAATAGAAATACTACTTAATGGCATTTAACTATAAAGTATCATTCCAGTACAACCCGACCGGGGTGTCACAAGTCACAAGCATCTAATGAATAGGAATAATACTACTAGACAAACAATGTATATATATATACAAGATAAAATCGGAATACAAAGATGGAGTGCGGTGCCGCGAACGCTGGCAGTCACCTTGCTCAACTATCACAATAAGTCCTTCGGTCCTGCTAATAACTCGCTACCGGGTGAACAGTACCTACAACTGCACGCAAGGTGCAGGGAGTAAAGTGAGTACTTCCAACTCAGTGGTAATAAAAGAGAATAATATCTGAGTGATAAGAAATTACGTATGGGCACACCAAACTACTATAAAAGTCAGAACAACCCTCTTTGAGAAAATCCGAAATACTGTGAAAATTTTCCTTTAAAAAATCCCAAGTTCAGTTCAAAATAACTTTTGAAAATATGCTTTTTCAACGATTAAAAAGGTACATCCAACAAGTAGAAAATAATCAGAAACCTGCCGCTCGGGCTCAATATCAACCTATCAATGCAGTAACCGCCCCGCGTCTCACTCCCAACTCACAATATCCAACATCAGCCTCTCGGGCTCAGCACTCCTTATCATATAACACCAGGGTATCTGGTCAATAAGGCAAGTAACAGTATGTATGCCACGTAGTGCAAGCAGGAGTAAATGCATGAATGCAATGCACTACAATGCACATGACCGCTATGGTGTGTAGCCCGATCCATGGGTACTCATCGCTCACTGAGGGTGTGTACAAACTCCGGAGGGGCTCCTTCAGCCCAAGCGCAAAAATGTTGCGGCGTGCAGCCCGATCCAATATGTATAATGCTGCGGCATGCAGCCCGATCTAATATAATATATATAATGTTGCGGTGTGCAGCCCGATACATGCAATATGCTATTTTTGCGTGCAGTCCGATCTATGCAATATGCTACTGCGTCGTGCAGTCCAATCCATGTAATATGCTACTGCAGCGTGCAGTACGATCCATGCATGTATATGCTACTGCGGCGTGCAGTTCGATCCATGCATGTATATGCACATGCTCACATAAAACTCGAGGCCTAAAAGCCTCCTTACAACATCTTCATACCCTCACATATATCCCTCAGCCTCAATCAATCCAAAATGGTCAAAGCCCCTCGGACATCCGTAAACAATTATTCTCAGCTCAAATGGTAGTTCAAATGTCGTTTAAAACTCCAAGTTTGAGTAAACATATAGCTAAGTTCAATATACAGTGTAAATCACATGGACTGAGTTCAATGATAATTCAAATACTGAGGAAAAACAGTGATGATAGTTCAACATGGGTTCAAATAATCGGCAATAAGCCCCAAGTATGGCAATGAGACCAAGTCATAATGATAACAAAAAAACATTTACAATTTTGCGGTAAAAACCAACAACCGGGACGGACCAAGTCACAATCCCAACGGTTCTCTACCTCACTCTCAGGTCCAGCGTGAAAGTCACCACAATACAGCACTAAGATGTGTAAATCCGAGGTTTCAATCTCTCGGGATATCATTCCCAAGTGATACTCACCTCGAATCGGCAAAATCTCAAGCTCGCGGTGCCTTCGCCCCTCAATCGGCCTCCACGGGCGTCGAGTTTAACCAAAAATTGAGCGAATACATGACAATATGCAAATGGGACAATACCCAATCGAAAACAATCGAATTATATCAAGAACCTCGAAACTAGCAAAACCCGAGCCCCAAGCCCACTTCTCAAAAAATTAATAAAGTCACATCACCGGATTCCTGGTCTCTCCACAAGTCCGTACATATACAATTTACCAAAATTAAAGTTCATTTGACCCTTCAAATTACCAAATCTTATTTTTAAATCCCTAGCCCTAAATCCTCAATTTCTAACCTCCAATACGGATAAAAAGTTGAAACCAACAGAAAAAATCATGGATAAACATCAAAACAAAAGGTTATATATTTACCCCCTTGATGAGACGAGAACAACACCGTGAAAATCACCTCAATCGGAGCTCTAGAACTCAAGATATGCCCAAAATACTAAACTTCTCGGTCTACACACTGACCAGACCGCTTATGCGGACCTTTTTCCACTTCCGCGGACTTTTTGTCTTATTCCGCCATTTTATCCTATTTGAAGACAGCTTTTGCGGTCATTTTTTCGCTTCCGCGGTCAATTTCCGGTTCAACGGTTTTGACAGTACCAGCACTTTTCTCGGCACGAAAACAAGCATAACTTCCTCATACGATGTCCAAATTCGACGATTCTTTTTCCTATGGCTCCAAAATTTTGATACAGATATAATGGTTTAAACAAAACTGAATTTGGAGCCGATTTGATTATTATGGTACCCTTTTATGCCAAAAGAAGCAACATTGAAATGTTGAATAAGAGCGGAATCACAACCCGAAACACACATGAGTCCCCCGGGATCCCTGCCAATCACATCAACCAGTCCCAAAACACATTACGGACTTTCTCGAGGCCTCAAATCACATCGAACAACATAAAAATCATAAATTAACCTCCAATCCAAGCTAAAATTTCTTAAGAACTTCTGAAATGCGCATACAATCAAAAACCCAACCAAACGACGTCTCAATGACCTAATATTTGCAGAAAAATCCAAAATTCCATAAAGAAGCTATTGGAACTCTCGGAATTCCATTCCGACTCTCGGATCAAAATCTCACCTATCAACTGGAATCTGCCAAAATTCAAACTTCGCCAATTCAAGCCTAAGTCTACATCGGACTTTCAAATTCAATTCTGATCGCTCTCATAAGTCACAAATCATCTCCCAAAGCTAACCGAAACATCGGAAATCACATCCGAACCTTATATCTCGCAAATCAACTTCCGGTTGATTTTTCCAAAAAAGCTTCCTTCTAAGAGGCCAAGTGCCTTATTTTCAACCAATTCAATTACACCCGATCAACTATAATACTGATATTGAAACATGAAACAACACAATAAGGTTGAAATGGAGCAATAACACAAAAGACGACAGGTTAGGTCGTCATAGGTATGAATTAAGATCTAGAACAAGTGACTACGATCCTCTCTCGTGTTTCTTGTTTCCAAGCTGTCCAGTTTATAACAGATCAATTGCACACTACTTAAAGTATAGCTTGATAAGGAACATGTGTTGCAAGCTCTTGTTGATGACACTTTGCAAAGGATTTTTAGAGCATGGAAGACTCGATTGCATAAAGAATACAATTTCTATACTAGTGATAAAGAGAGACTGTCTCATAGGTCGGATGATGTTACTCAGGAGGATTGAGTGTTTCTTGTAGGATGTTTTCGTAGTCCAAAATTCAAGGTAACTTTATAATAATGTTTTCTGATAAATCAATATTTAATTATTGGTTCTTATGGATGTATTTAATTGCTAGGCTGCAAGTGAGAGGAACAAACTTAATAGAGAAAAACAGATAACTAAGCATTCTTGTAGCTCAAAATCGTTTGCAGAAGTGGAGGAATCGACGGTAAATGCATTTACCACAATCACTATAAAATTATTCGTTATTAATTTATAACATATTATGTGCTTATAAATATTTTTCTCTATTGAAATATATTATAGAGAGATCCTGTTAGTAGAAACAAAGCAGCACCAGATCGAGTTTGGAAGCTCCAACATACTCGTAAGTATGACAAAGGAGAAATTGTGTGTCGGATCCACAGTCGCAACAAATTCATGTAATATTTTCACATCATTATTTTGTTATTTTTTTATATGTTTCCTATTTATACTATAAATTCATAAATAATTGTAGGGCCAACTAAAGGAAATTGTAAGTCAACAACAATCTGAAGAAAATGAGCAGCCACTGGCAGATGAGATTTTAGCCACTATACTTGGCGAACGAACTGGATATGTTCGTGGAAAAGGGGATGGTAAGAAGCCTAGAAAAAATAGCAATTTGCAGTAGGTAGACTTAGAGGAAAGTACGTCTTCTCAAATGGAAAGAATGCGTCAAAAGATGCAAGAGGAAATGGATAGAAAATTACAAGAAGAACGCGAGTAAATGCCTGCCGAGTTGAAAAGCAAGCTAGAAGAAGAAATGGTTGCTGAGTTGCAAAGTAAGCTAGATGAACAAATGGCTGTTGAGCGTGCATGAACGGATTTACAACTTGAAAAATGAATCGACGAAAAGATGGATGCATGGTTGGCTAGAATGCAACAGGTAAGGATTTCTTTTGAAATCAGTTTAGTGTATATGACATGGTTCTCCTTTTCTATTAATTTAACTTGATGAATTCTCAATTTCCAATATTCAACTAATGCTCTGTAAAATACAAAATATTTTTCCCATCTGATTTGTCCATAAATTGTTGCTCTTCACAAAGGAACGGGAAAAAGGATGCTGGGCAGAGCCATTTTCACCTTAAAGCTTAGTTAATCCTTCTCTAGAAAACCAACCTTCACTAAATTCTTGTTCAATCATTTTGCAATCCATAATATGCACACCTACAAGTTCTATCTCTATTAGAAAAGTCTATCATCATTTCTACATAGAAGACATAGCATCCTTACCATATATATATTGTGACCGCAAGGTTGGTGTTCCCATGCTTTAAAAATCTATTGCTTATGGGGTTTTAAACGTTTTCTAGAAATACCTTTCTTTGCTTTAATTCATTTTCGCTTTTTTCGGCTAATTTTCTCTTCAAACATACTGTCTTCTTTGTACATATGCCTATATTAATGATGCTCATCTTATTTTTTAATAACAAGGACAAGATACTTCAAGAAAGAGGAAGTGAAGTTGCTCATGGAGTAGTTCGAAGATATTTTATGATCTTTTTGTTTAACGTAGAAGGCATTGGAGTGTGTCTTGAAGACTATTTTTTTATTGTTTGCGTCGTGAAATGGCAATGTATATACATTGACTACTTTTGGATGTGTTGACTTTTTAACATTTAAAAGTCTACAGTTTTATTTTGAGAATAGCTATCGCGTTGTACAAATATTTTTTTATATATTTTTCTAAAACAAGAAATTCTTTTATGGAAAACTTGTGATGCCACAAAAAATAGAGATTTGGTGGCAATACCAAGTTGTCACTAAAATGTGATTTTTAGTAGCGACAAAAGTAGCCCCAAAGTCAGGCTTTTGTTGCACCCACGGTCACCGCCAATGATCTGTGGCGATACTAGTCGCCACCAAAGGCTGGCATTTATTGGCGACGGATTCTCTAGAATGAATTCTAGCGGCAATCCAAAATAAATTTTGTGACGACAAATGTTGCCACTAAATGTGGATATTTGCTGACGACCATTATAAGTTGCTGCCAATAAGTATCTGCCACTTAGTATAGTCAACGACCACTTGGTCGTCACGTAGTTTCAATGAAAGTTATTCTGTGGCGACAGCTAAACCTTTTTGTGGCAATTTGTGTCGCCACTAAAATCCCTTTTTCTTGCATAGGTATATCATCATATGCATTGGGAACATCAGAGTCGTGGAATTTTGGCTATTAAGGTTCATAGAGTGTCACTGTGGTTAGATAGTGAATTATGCGATGCCTAGTGCTAATTCAATAAAGGTACGCAGTCGTGTTCTGGTACTTCGTGTGGTATTTGATACAGTGTTTATATACAGGAAACAGGTCTGGCAGAGAATTTCAGGTGTTAGAATTGGGTTCTAAGCTTATTGTATGGATAAAAGAGGATATCTTCAGATTTGATCAAACTAATGTGTTCGTATGAGTTGTGGTAGCACGGGCAGGTGCACGAGGTGTTAAACAGTTATTTCTGATAACTTAAGAGCAGTTCATGGAACGTTCGAGGACGAACGTCTATTTAAGCAGGGGAGAATATAACGACCTGATCGGTCGTTTTGAGCTCTAGCGCGTTATTCAGCAGTAGGAACCCATGAACAACTTCATTTCAGGTATATTGACTTGTGTGTATGGTTAGAGTTGAATTTCGACAAATTTGGAGCAAATTGGAATGAAACTTTTCATTGTGGCAGCCTTAAGTTGAAGAAAATGGCTAAGATTGAAATTTTTAGTAAACGACCTCGGAATCAGGATCTGAAAGTACCAGCAGGTTCATATTATGATTTCAGACTTGGGCGTATGTACGGATTTGGTTTTGGATAACCCATGAGCATTTCGGCTTATATTGTGGAAGTTAGTATTTTAGAAGAATTTCATAAATTTAGGTTGGAAGGCATTTCGATGTTATAGATGTCTGTTTGGGATTCCGGGTTAGAAAATAGCTCCGTATAGTTATTCTGGAGTAGGGAGCGCAATCGGAAGTGAATTCAGATGTTCGTAGGTCATTTTTGGAGTCCTTTGGCTAAATATAGGAATTTAAGGGTTTTTGCGAAAATTCGACCGGAAGTGAAAATTTTGATATCGGGATCGAAATGCGATTTTGAAAGTTGGGGCAAGTTCATAATGTCGAGTGTGACTTATGTGCAAAATTTGAAGTAATTCCGAAATAATTTTGGTAAGGTTTGAGACACTTAGTCTCTTTTAAGGAAGCTTAAGTTGGAAAAGTCAATCGGATATTGACTTATGTGTTAAAGGGCTCGAAATGGAAATGTTTTGGGTCAGATAGCTTCGTTAGGCCATTTGGGACTTAGAAGTATGTCTTGAATATTTTTGTGATGACCGGTGTAGAATTAACCTTGAATTGCGAACTCCGGTTGATAGCTGAGATTGTGATCCGAGGGTTGAAATGGAATTTCGAGAGTTGATGTAGCTTCGTTATGTCATGTTTGACTTGTCTGCAAAATTTGAGGTCATTCGGACTATTTTTGACGTGTTTCGGCATCGGATATGGAAGTTAGAAGTTTCAAAGTTCAAAGGCTTGAATCCGAGGTGAATTTAGTATTTTTGCATTGTTTTTGGTTATTCGAAAGAACACATTAGTTTTTTTTTCATATTATGTGTCTTGTTAGTATACTTTGTTGGGATCCCATGAGACTCCGGCAAGTTTTGGAAGAGTTTTTGGAAGATTTTGGAGTTTTGAGAATAAGCATGTAATGGTCCAAAGGTCTATTTTTTGTTTTACATATTGAAATTTTATTTTGAGACTTCTGGGATTTTGATAATGAATTATACGAGTGATCTGGAAAGTTTGGTTTAATTTCATCAAGTCGCGATTGGATTTTTGATGCGAAATGTAAGTTAATTGTTTAACGAATGAAATGAGTATCTGAACAAATGAGCTCCGAATTGAGTTTCGATTGAAGGACTATGTTTGTATTATTATTTGTTACTCATAGGAATAAGAATCATCTAATTCCGAGTTCGTATGGTGGAGTTAGAACCTTTTTAGTGAAAATAAACATTGCTGGGATAGCAGGATGTTTGAAGACGTAAACATAAGGAGACCTCCAATGAGAAATGTAAAACAAAAACAGGTCACCCAAACAATTATTACAAAGGCCAATCGATCGAGAAACAAAGCTTGAACTTTGAAGCTATATTGAGACAAATTGTGGAAGGAGTCGCTAATCTACAAATTAAAGTTTTCACAAAATTGGAGAAAGGAGAGCACCAAGATGGTTTCTTCAAATTTTAATTTTCCATATCAGTAGTATTATTCTATGTAATATCATCACAGAGCATGTTAAAAACTCTGGGATGATCATACTTTTATTAATTCTTGCTTCTTCTTTCTTTTCATGCTTACTAGTCCATGAGGCTTTTATTGGCCTCAACTGGATTAACAAGGTAAGGTCTTCACCGGTTATTATTATATGGGTAATAATACCGGTGATATCCCCCCTTTATCTTATTTTCCTATTTGTTGTAATTTTTTTTTTACTTAGTAACGAAAACTAGCCCTAGGCGCTTGCCTAGTGGATTGCTAAAAGAAAACATTGCTAGTGCAACAGCATCTGGTGCACACCTTTAGCGACCAGATTTGGGCACTTTTAGCGACAGAATTAGGCTTTAAACGACCAGAATGGGTCTTTTTAATGATGTTCAACTATTTTAGCCCATTTTAGCATTTTTGAATGAAAGAACACGCATGGGGCGATTTTTTAGCAAGAAATCATGAAAAATCTTAAGTAAGTCACTTGTGATCATTTCTACTCCATAATATTAAATTACCATCGAATAATCCGACAAAATTACATATTTTTGAAGTGTTTAATTGGGGAAAATCAGTAGAAATATGTGTGTTTAGGGCTTGTGATTTTGAGACATTCTAGGGTCGATTTGAGGGGCCAAACGAGCTCCGATTTTGGTGTGTTTTATATGTACGAACTCATGAGAGGACGAAGAATATTTTGGTATAAAAATTTTTGAGTTTCGAGATGTGAGTCCGGGCTCGGATTTTGTTAAATTTGTGAATTTTGATATTTTTCAATTTCTTTCGATTGGGTATTGTCTCTTTAGTATAATGCAACATATTCATTGTAATTTGGGCAGATTCGATGCAGGAGGAGGCCAGTTCGAGGGGCAAAGGCATTGCGAATTAAATAAATAGCCGGTTCAAGGTGAGTAATTGATTTAAATGATGTCTTGAGGGTTTGAAACCCCAAAATTTCTCATTGTAATGCTATATTGAGGTGAAACACGCACTCTATGATGAGGGTTGGGTCATTGATTAATGGGGATTGTGACTTGGTCCGTCCCAAGAGATATTTCTACTGTGATTTTTGAATAGAACTTATTTGATAATCATCCTACTTAGATTTAATTGTTATATTTGGGCTTTGTGCCAATTATTTGAATCCTTCAGAGATTGATATCACTATTTTCGCACATTTTTGCATATTATTTTATCTCAGTCCAAGTTTTTAAAAACTGTTTTGCAACTCAGCAATCTTTCTCAGATTTGAAAACTTAAAAAATATTTCTAAATGATATTTTGGGCTGAGAACTTCTGTTTTACAAATTCCCAAGGGGCTTATAATGATTTTTGGATTTAGCATGGATAGGATTGCGCGCTGCAACAGTATTACATTTATATTGAGGTCGAGGGCTTAGTTGATTACATTGATATTGAGGCCGAGAACTTGGTTGACTATATTGATATTGAGGCCGAGAGCCAGGTTGATGCCTGAGATGGCTTGATATTGCGTTTGGGCTGTAGGAGTCCCTCCGGAGTCTGTACATACCCCAGTGAGCGCCGTCGACAATAAATATGGATGGCTCGGGCTGCACGCCGCAGTGGGTATCATAGGGTATCGTCATATGCATTGCATTTCACTCATGCATTTGTTCCTTACCTGCATTATCTGCCATTATAATTATCTGGTCTTATTTCATTGACCGGTTGCTTCATACTGCTCTGAACCTGAGGGGCTGATACTGTTATGAGATACTGATACTGAGCCCGAGGGGCAGATTTCTACTTGTTATTTTGATACTGAGCCCAAGGGGCAGATTTCCACTTGTTAATTTGATACTGAGCCCGAGGGGCAAATTTCTACTTGTTGTTTTGATATTGAGCCCGAGCAGTAGATTTCTACTTGTCATTTTACTGCAAAATTATCTGTTTTACTGGTTTAAAAGAAATTTCACATGATATTTCTCTGAATTTTTATTTTACATGATTTCCTTGCTTCTGTATAGAATGTTGTGTGTCTTAACGTGTTTTCTTACCTTCAGTCAATATTTATATTTATTACTCAGTGGGTCGGAGTAATCACATTACTCCCTCCGTGTGTGCAAATTAAGGCATAGCATATTTCCATATTTGACAACTAATCATTCCAGTCCAGGTGGTGTTTCGGAGACTACGAGGTAGCTGTTGGCATTCGCAGCCCCAGTGACTCCTTTATCTTATTATTTCTATGTTATTCGAATTACTGTATCAGATTTCGTATTTAGTAGTCTTGTGTTAGGCTTTCTTAGTTGCTCATGACTTGTGACATACCGGTTAGGGCTATGTTGGGTTGGATTTTCAAATTTTACCTATACTTTCACTATTGGATGTTATTAAACCATATTTATACTATAATTGTGTTAATTAAATTATTTTGAAAGGATGAATTGGGTTGACTGGCTGGCCTTGTCTTCACGAGAGGCGCCATGATGATCAGGTTCGAAAATTGGGTCATGACAAAAAGGGATATTCTAGGTTCATAGGCTAGCTAACAATCTTGTTGTTCTCCCGGCTTAAACTAACTACTTGATTTATCTAGTTTGTTGATTGACATGGTAAATGTTATTAATAAGAATCTGCCGAGTTTTTACTTGCCTATTCAAGTTAACTTAACGCCTAAAAGTCAATGGAACTAACACTAACAAGAACGCATTTACACTTCCTATATTTGAACTAAGTAAGACAGTAAGGTATATTTCTATCCTTCCAGATGCCCGTGTTCAAGAACTTGCTCTATTTAATCCTATATACAATCTAGAATTCTCACTTTCGAATTCAGTCCTAGAATTGTAAATAGCATTTCACTATTAGCTACACAGCAAATAATTAAGAGCAAGATTAAATAAATAATTTAATATGATAAATTCGTCAATTTAAACTTCAAATGTCAGTATTCATGTAGCACCCTTAACCCCAAAACAAATGAGTTTAACCATGTCATGGTAGCAATCTCAAATAATTCCCAAGAATATACATATAAATCAATAAAAAAAAGGAAATAATAAGAACTAAAGACAAACTCTATGATGGCTTTCCACCGCTTCATCCGTGTGTTAGATGATCTAAAAGAGGCATTTTTAACTTATATATTGCGTATAAAAGTTGTGCGCCAATGTTTTCCTTTTTCTTTTTCGACTCGGTTTCAGGAATTGATTCTAGGGTGGATGCCTGGGTAGATGTTTCATGTCGACCCTCTCTTCCCACATCTTTATTGCGCGCATGTGCGGATGCTAAGTTGGAGACCTTCTCCCCCGTTCATTGTCAAGGATGAACCAAATACTCTATTTTCCAAGGTTGGGGAGCACCCTTTTTAATATTTTTACACTCCAAGCATCATAAATCATCACACACAACTCAATTAGTCATAAAACCAATCATTAACACATGTTGGACATTTTAAAGATTCAATATCACCTTGATGATATTTCGTTTCTTCTGTAGGTATGTCTTTTGAACGCTTAACACTACGTCAAGTGATCATTAAATGGTGGATAGCTCCAGTTGTGGCCATAATGAAAAATATCTACTATATATGTACTTCCCACCATTGTTTTTTGCGATCTATGGAAGAAATTAAAAAAACACTATATTTTATGAAGGTAAATAATATCTATATAGTATTAAAAGGAGACGAAAAAACCTTGTCATCAAGTCAAATGGCAGCTTAAAAAAACACATCGTATAATTAGTTATTAAATTAGTTATTTAGTTAATAATTAATTATTGGTTATACTTTTAATTTAAATATATCTAAAAATGAAAATAAATAAAAAACACTATCATATATATATTGGTTACTTTAGTTGAATAAATAAATATAGATTTTTTAAAATTAACTATAACAAAAAAAAACAAAAATATAAATCAATATATTATTAAAAGGAGATGAAAAATCCCTCTCCTTAAATTAGCTATTTAGTTAGTAATTAGTTATTGGTTATTCTTTTTTAATTTTAAATATATTTAAAAATGTATCATATTGTCACGGCCTCAATCCCGATCGTGATGACGCCCAACACAACTGCTAGGCAAGCCCAACCATTTACACTCTCAACCCCGAGCATGAAGATCAAAAACAGTTAATTGAATATCATTATCTACAATAAAGCTAAAATCTTAACTGATAGATGGAAACCAAATTGGATAAACTCCCAGAGATCTGGGGATCATGAGTCTAGAGCCTCTAACAATACGGAGTAACAAGACTCCAATAATACAATTGTTCAAAACTGCGGAAATAAAAATAAGGGAATAGGGCAAGAGTCAGGTCCTGCGAACGTCAGACAGCTACCTCGACAACTCCAATAAAACTCTGAAGCCGCAATTATCTCAGCTAACTTCCAAAATACCTGAATCTGCACGCATGGTGTAGGGAGTAAAGTGGGTACTTCCAACTCAGTGGTAATAAGAGATAATAATATCTGAGCGATAAGAAAACACGTATGGGCACATCAAAATGATATAAAAGACAGGACAGCCCTTTGAGAAAAACTGAAATACTATGAAACTCCTTCATAAAATCTCAAGATCAGTTCAAAATCTCTTTTACAAAGTCTCTTTTTCAAATATCCCTTTTTCTCTTTTTTTTTTCAACAGCCAAGTACATGAATACTATATCAGATAGAACAAGTTGGTTCATAAGTCTGCCCAACTCCTTAATAGATAACAACAGAGTATCTGGTCAACAAGGCAAGTGACAATATGTATGCCAATGATATATGAGTGCTAAATGTCATACCACATAGTACAAACAGGAGCGAATGCGTGAATGCAATGCAATGCACATGACCGTTGCGGCCCGTAGCCCGATCCATTTGGGTACCCTGCGCTCACTGGGGATGTGTACAGACTCCGGAGGGGCTCCTACAGCCCAAGCGCTATAATATTGCGGCGTGCAGTCCGTTCCATATGATATACTACTTCAGCGTGCAGTCCGATCCATAAAATATACTACTGCGGCGTATAGTCTGATCCATATAATATACTACTGCGGCGTGTGGTCTGATCCATATAATATACTACTGCGGCGTGCAGTCCGATCCATGGATGTATATGTATATACTGTTGCGGCGTGCAGCCCGACCTATGCTCAGTTCAGCAATGCACATAAGCCCCTTGGGCAATAGTAAAATAGCAGTTCTCAGCTCAAACGTCAGTAAAATATCATTTAAGGTTTAAAATCTTAGAAAAAATGGTTGAGTTTGCAAAACAGTATTTAGAACCTTGGACTAAGATCAAATAATATGCAATTTAATACAAAACGGTGATATCAATCCATGAAGGATTCAAATAATTAGCATGAAGCCCATAACATGGCGATCGACCAAGATCATGATAGCATCAAGTAGTTTTTAGTCAATCACGCAGTAAAATCAACAACCGAAACGAACCAAGTCACAATCCCCAACGGTGCTCTACCCCACGCTCATACCTGATGTGCAAGTCACCATAATACAACACTATGATGTGCAAATCCGGGGTTTCAAACCCTCAAGATATCATTCTCAAGTATTACTCACCTCGAACCGGTGAAATTCCTCGCTCGCGATGCTTTTTCCCCTCAAATTGGCCTCCACACACGTCAAATCTAACCAAAATCAGTAAAAATATATCATAATATACTAATGGGACAACTCTCAATCGAAAACAATCAAAATCTAACAAAAATCTCGAAACTAGCAAAACCCGATCCCCAGGCCAGCTTCTCGAAAAATTACAAAACTTATATTACCGGATTCCTCGTCTCGCCACGAGTACATGCATACTAAGAACTCCCAAATCCGAGCTTCGTGACCTATCAAATCCCAATTTGAAATATCAAAACCTCAACCCTAGTTTCTTTAATTTTATACCCAAATTCAGAGAATGAATGGATGATTCTTTGATTAAATGATATTTCTAGATCACGAGACTTACCTCCAATCACTTCCCACGAAACCCTCTTAAATATCCACCAAGAAGCTCTCAAAATGACCAACCATGGAGAAAAAATGACCCAAAATTGCGGATGAAATGATATAAAACATTCTGCACAGGTCTTAAGCCCTCTTATGCGATTGCGAACCAGGTCTTGCAATCACAATGCACAAAATTTCCCCAACCTCAAATGAACTATGCGATCGCACTTCTTTGAGACACAGCCCTACGTGAACGCATACAACATTATGCGATCGCAGAGACCAAATATCCAGCCTGCCCAGAATCTTCTATGTGATCGCATCCAAGATATTGCGATCGCATAGGCCTAAATCCTGCAACACCTTATTTTGGAATTTCTGCAACTCTCAAAGGCTACAAATGGTTCGGTTGACCATCCGAAATCGTCCCTAGGCCCACGGGACCTCAACCAAATGTACCAACACATCCCAAAATATCATAAAAACTTGTTCCAATCCTCAAAACACATCAAACAATGCTAAAACCATTAAAACACATCAGATTCAAGCCTAGTTTTCCGAAACTCGCATTCTATCAAAAACCTGACCAAATGACGTCGGAATGACCTGAAACTTTGCAGACATATCCAAAATCATCTAATGAAGCTACTGCAATTCTCAGACTTCCATTACGACCCTCGGATCAAAATCTCAGCTACCAGCTGGAATCCGCCAAAATACAAACTTCGCCAATTCAAGCCTAATTCTACATTGGACCTCCAAATTCAATTCCGATCGCACTCCTAAGTCAAAAATCATCCCCCAAAGCTAACTGAACCACCGGAATTCACATTCGAGCCCTCTAACAACACAGTCAACTTCCAATTGACTTTTCTAATACAAGGTTCCTTCTAAGAGGCTATATGCCTCGTTTTCAACCAAAACCAATCCAATTACACCTGATTGAATCTAATACTGATATTGAAACATGAATCAACACAATAAAGAGGAAACGAGGCGGTAACTCACGTGATAGCGGGTCGGGTCGTCACATCCTCCCCAAATTAAACAATCGCTCGTCCTCGAGCGGACCTAGAGTCGTCCTAGAAGTTTACCAATAGCTGAATAACTATGCCATGCATATAAACTGGGGTGATCCCACGTCACCCTATCTCATATAGGTCCGACAATACAATATAGCTGAAATCGTTCACCCATTTAGTCCATAAACCATAGAACTACATTTCACCCTCTGAAATCTTACACAAGATCAGAACCTCACATTTTTACTCAGAATAAAATCGAACCAGCTGTAATGATACATACCTACAACCTCGGCTGCAATCATATGATATACCATGTAACTCAAACACATGCAGCGATAACTTCCATTCACAACAGCTGCCCACGACAACCAATATCGATAGAAAATCTCTTGTTAGATAAAGTCTCATTTCGATACCTTCATATACTGCCAGTGGCAACTAAAACACGCGATATACGGAACCTATCTCAGATTAACCATTCATGAATCCATTTCCCTCTTGACTGTTACTACAATAAATTTCCGATCCAAACCCAGATATTACCTTTCTAACAGGCTTAAATCAAATTGGTTTGTACTCATTAATGACTCCAATGAACACTTCGACTCCAACCACCCCTCTGGTGATATGACACCTCAATGTAGGCCTAATCCACAACTTGCATAATACACGCACCAATGAGAAGTAGTTTTAACATACTCAAATTATGACAATGACTCAACGAAAGAGTTGCACCTCAAGCTCAACATTACCATTACAATACAAAACTGAGATCCCCTCTCACTTCATAGAAATAGAGTACCTGAATCCTCCTCAAAAGTAACTTCATGGCCTTGCCAAAACGCGCGATTCTATCCAAACACTATTACCCATGAAGCATCTCAGGTCACCATGCTCAACACGATCATCCGCACACATATTGAGGTCTGAAAACACGCAATCCATCATACCCACGGTGAAGAAATTAATATACACTATTCAATCCTGAAAGGACACAACCAATGCACTATTCGCCGAGCAACACCCAATACAGATTTTCTCAGAAACCAGGAAGCAAGGAATACAAAGTAACATATAGAAAACTATTCTCCACATCATACTGTTGCATTATGCAACCCGATCCAGATAGCATACCCGTGGCAGCGTGCCACCCGATCCACATATATATTTTACAAAAGGAGATGCACATCGAGCCAAATTTGCTTATTACAATAAACACATATAGTCTCATGCCCGGCCGCGTGAAACGCATCCGAACAAGTCCCTCAACACCGAAACTGAATCAATGGTAGAAACCTCTGCACTGACATCTGCCATGAAGGCCCAAGTAGTAAAGCAATGCTTGCCAGCCGTCTGCTGGTCTCTGGAATACAAGCTACCCTGCTAGAACATAATCCGATGCACCTTGCCACGCACCCTGTGGCATTTTTCCGACATAGCCCATGACACATTAGTCTAGACAACCTGACATTGGAACAACCAGTCTGCAATCTAATATCATAACCCAAATTTATCATACCAAGTAAAGAAAGATCCACTCAGACCTCCAATTTCCATAATTGCTAAACAATGTCGATACACACGATCTACAGCCACTGCATAGTCGGATCATGAGAATTCTGGTCTCCAACACATATAACATATGAATCACTATGCCTGGTCCCACACTCCGCCGTACGAATTCATAACACACATCAAGTATCCATTCATACCACGAAAGATATTCAAAAATTTCCTTGCGCCACCAACAACTCAATTATCAACGGTCGATCCAACAAGACAACACTGCAATACCACCAAATATTATCAGTTTTTCATTACCTTGCCCCCTTTTCTGAACATAAAACCCCGCTAAATCACTAGCATAGCAATACCATCTTCCTTAATCATCTGAAGATCGACTCTTAAATCACCTGCAACTGCCCGTGCTGCTCATGAATTTAATGACTCCCCATTACGACTGAACCAAAACCTTGAACACGCAAATATCAATTCTCCATATCATAACACATAGATCATACAACACTAGGATAATATGAGGATTTCTATCTCTCTTCTATGCCGCAGACGTCGACGCACTCAACTAGTCAAGATCTTTCATGATCCCATATAGGAGAAATATTGTTACACATTCCATGCTTCGCATACCCATAGGAAATATACTAATTTTCAAACCACGGTAAAACACATCAAGAACTCTTTCTCCCAATTCCATTGCACAAGCTAAACTACCAGGACTGAATCCTTCTACCCAAACCAAGTTAAGCAAACTGCCAACACATAAAAGCTTTGCTGCACAATACCTGTAAGGCTCATTACCTCGAACATATACAATAATTAATCATATCCTTACCATACCGATTCGGTTCATTATCAAGCTATTCCATTTATCCAATTTCCTTCTCAATTCATCTTTAATTTGATATTCTCCCTTGCTGTAGCACCACAATACCTCAACCTAAGTAACCATATGAGACTCGCACATAAAACCACACTGTCTAAGACCATAGGCCACTGAATACCCTCTCAAACGTTTCCGAGAAGTACCACATTCCAGAATGCTTTACTTTGAAGAAATTCCTACGATTCTGAATTCGTGTACCATTACCTTCCAACTGCAGATACGTAGAATCCCATAATTAACACAAAGTACCACAAGTCTTGATCTTTTCTAATAAAACACAGTCTATAGCCACTTACACAAACCTAAGACACCTGATTGTTACATGCACAATCTTGAACACAGTAAAACCATTATTGAGATTCATTCCCTCTTATTCATCTTTAATTCACCTGCCATAAATAAACTGAACCACTCGTGCCTTATTGGTATTCTGACACCACAAAACATGATTTCCTACAGATACAAACAACCATCTTCCTTCTCTAGACACCGAGCATTCTTTATCAACAGTAGCTCAAAAACACCCTAATATTTCCTCATATTTACGAAAGTACCCTATAACCTTTGTAAAAATTTTCCTTAACACGTGCCATCCTCTGCTCAATTTCTACAACCAGAACTAATCTGACATCATCCCTTGCAATAGAACCAACATTGCACATAACTGTGCAATCATCTGACCAACAGCAACCTTCCCAACTTGGCTCGAAGCCATATATCAAGGCACTATTAACAAATCATAGCACTTTTACTCCAATGATGCCACAATGTTGTAGTGAGATTAAACTCAAGTCATTTACAAGTTTGTGAATACGGAGATCATCTAGCACTGACATTCTCTGCAAACCTCGTATTTATTTCCGCATCACCTGAGTCCACTTTCTTAAGCGTCCCTAGATTCTCAAATTTCAACACATACCCTTCAATTACACGTAAGGTTCATACCCCTCAAAAACACTCAGCGGGAGATAACCTACCTACTTCGCCTTATTTCAATATTTCAACATGCCTTCAACCAATATATACGTTACACAACCAATTAGTCTTTCTAAGTCAGAGGTCATACCGCCACATGAAATGTGCACCTTCCAACTAAGATACATGAAAAATGTTCTTCACGCGCCCATAACTTGGGGCTACACATCAGACCACAATAGAAAACAAACACTTACCAGCTCATCTATTATTCATCAGACTTCTTCATCACTAACAAAATCACATAGATACGCCGCGCTCTACTGACATAATTATCACATGGATATCCCACCGCCAACTCGGCTAATAAGAACATTACTGAACATATAAGTTCAAAACACTTGCTCACACAATCAGCACCTCGGTGCTCAAGCCATAGGCAAAGATCCGGCCTCAAGTCCTCCTGACTGGCCCAACATGAACTCACGGAGATTACATCTCGCCCCTCTATCAGGGAATCACAATCCATCCCGGCACAATTTCGAGAATTATATCTCAAGATGAATAAAGTACGCAAGAGAGGAATTCCAAGAAAGTGAAGTTTTCCTAAAGGTTCTGCAGTCTCTCGAGGATAAATACAGACGTCTTCGTACCGATCCGCGAGACTCTACTACTCATGACTCAAGAGGCCTAGTAAACTAGGCTCTGATACCAACTTGTCACAACCCCAATCCCGATCGTGATGGCGCCCAACAAAACTACTAGGCAATCCCGACCAATTTCACTCTCAACCCGAGTATAAAGATCAAAATCAGTTAATTGAATATCATTATCGACAATAAAGCTAAAATCTTAACTGATAGATGGAAACCAAATTGGATAATCTCCCAGAGATCTGGGGTCATGAGTCTAGAGCCTCTAACAATACGGAGTAAAACGACTCCAATAATATAATTGTTCAAAACTATGAAAATAATAATAAGGGAATAGAGAAAGAGTCGGGTCCTGCGAACGTCAGACAGCTACCTCGATAACTCTAACTAAACTCTGAAGCCGCAATTATCTCAGATAAACTTCCAAATTACCTGAATCTGCACATATGGTGCAGGGAGTAAAGTGAGTACTTCCAACTCAGTGGTAATAAGAGAGAATAATATCTGAGCGATAACAAAACACGTATGGGCACATCAAAATGAAATAAAAGACAGGACAACCCTTTGAGAAAAACCGAAATACTATGAAAATCCTTCAGAAAATCTCAGGATCAGTTCAAAATCTCTTTTACAAAGTCTCTTTTACAAATATCCCTTTTTCTCTTTTTCTTCAACAGCCAAGCATATGAATACTATATCAGATAGAACAAGTTGGCTCATAAGTCTGGCCCTTGGGCACAACACTCCTTAATATATAACATTAGATTATCTGGTCAACAAGGCAAGTAACAGTATGTATGCTAATGATGTATGAATGCTAAATGTTATGCCACGTAGTACAAAAAGGAGGGAATGCATGAATGCAATGCAATGCACATGACCGCTGCAGCTCTCAGCCCGATCCATTTGGGTACCCTGTGCTCACTAGGCGTATGTACAGACGCGGAGGGGCTCCTACAGCCCAAGCACTATAATACTACAGCATGCAGTCCGATCCATATGATATGCTATTGCAGCGTGCATTCTGATCCATATAATATACTACTACGGCGTGCAGTCCGATCCATATTGTTTGAAAATACGCTTAACGCTAGAGGGGGGTGAATAGCGTTATAATAAAATTTAGCGTAAACTTGCGGAAATTAAAATTTGCAGGAAATAAATAAGTGCGTTAAATAAACAAAAAGGAAAGAACGCACCGATATATTCTGGTTCACCACAACACGTGGCTAGTCCAGTCTCCGAGAGACTCTCTCGAGATTTTCCACTAACTTGTTAAGCTTACGGGTGCTCAACAAACCTTTACAACGTAAGGACACAAGCCTTAACACCTTTGCTCGGAGATACAACACTCCAAGACTTCAACCAAGGAAATACAAGTTCCTTACAACAAGAGAATCACAATTCTCTTACAAGTGTATAAAACACTAAACACTCAAACAAAATACTCCTTTATGAGTAGGTATGAGTAAAAGAAGTAAGCTCTAGGTCACAACAACTTTGAACAAGAATATGGCTCTCAAAAGCTTTATGAAATTGAATAAAAAATGATAAACACAAGTATGCAAGCTTATAGCAATGTAATGATCAGTTGTAGTATGTTGTTGTGTTTAAAACACTGAAATGAAGCTGTATTTATAGTTAAAAAACTTGGCATTACCGTTGCCTATTTGCCAATTAAGAGTTGCTGATTTTACTCACTGACAATCGATTGTCAAACCCCAACAATCGATTGTCTGCCAGTCAGATCAAAATTCAATCCCAGATTTTACGTTTGATAATCGATTACTTACAATCCATAATCGATTACTGGCAACGTTCAAAAAATCCTTTCCAAATTTCACCACAAACAATCGATTATCAACAATCGATTACTCAGCAACGTTCAAAAAATCTTTTCCGGATTTTAATCAAAATACCAAATCAATAATCGATTACCCAATAACGTTCAAAAGATCTTTTCCGGATTTTAATCACAACAATCGATTATTACAGAATCAATAATCGATTACCTGACGGTATTTGAAAACTTTACGACAACGGTCAGCTTCACAATCGATTGCACAAAGTCAACAATCGATTACTTATCAGTTTTTGAAAATCATTTTAGACACTGCCTCTTGACAATCGATTGTTATGTACTCACAATCGATTATTTAATAGTTTTGAAAAAGTCTGGAAGTCATTGCCTCAACACAATCGATTGTCATAAGTTCACAATCGATTATTTTGTGACTTTGAAAAAGCTGAAGGACACTGTCTCTTCACAATCGATTGTCATTAGCTTCACAATCGATTGATCTGAGTTTTGAAAAACTTTGATGGACACTGCCTCATCACAATCGATTGTCATAAGGTTCACAATCGATTGTCATGCAGGTTTGATAAAACCTGATGTTCACTGCCTTAACACAATCGATTGTCATGCAGTCTTGGCTTTAAAACAATCGATTATCATAAGTACATAATCGATTATCTTAGTCCAGATTTTTAAGGCATGTCTAAAAATTGTTTTGACCACTGTAAATATGCATGATTTAAAATCATTTGACATTAAATTAAATATGCATGATTTTGGAAAATCGTTTTATGAGAGAAGCCATGTTACGAGTCAAGTTGTAGGATCAAGACCACAAATAAGAATGACTCAATTAAACTTATAAAACTTTGTCTTGAGCTTGAATCTCGTTGTATATCAATTGTGCGCTTGTTTCTTGAACTTCGTCATATATTAATTTTCACTTCGTTTGTCATTCATCAAAACCTACACAAAAGAACACACGTTTTAGTATATTGCATTGAGAACGTGTTTCCAACAATTTCCCCCTTTTTGATAATGGTAAACATTAAGCGGGATATGCAAGACAAGCAATTTATATTGACGATTCAAGACAAGTATATACATGCAACAACGTATGCAATTTGTTCCCCCTCAATTTGAGAATTCCCCCTCAATTTAAGCTTATAAATATTGAGAGTGCATACCCGTTATCTTCCCCCTTTTGCCATTAGCAAAAATAATTAGAAGAAAAGATGAAATAAACCTTGTTTATTTATTGGAAAGAAGGCGTGATTATTTAAAGAGAGTATAATAGCTCAAATGATAGCATTACAATCGATTATTGATATGAGATAATCGATTATTAGATGACAGAAACAGATTTTTCTGAAGAAGACTCGATTCTTGCGCGTCATGCTTTATAATTCCCCCTACTTTTAGGGCGATACCTGCAAAAAAGGATTAGACGTCTCCGACGCTCATGTTAGAAATCATGTAACACAAAATGCAATGCATGACTTAGATCAACGTGGAGTCAAGAATCCCGAGTTCACTGCGAATTCGGAAGAAGGATTCTTTCTCTAAAGGCTTTGTAAAGATGTCTGCCAATTGGTTTTTGGTTTCAACAAATTCAATTTCGACATCGCCTTTGAGAACGTGATCTATAATAAAATGATGTCTAATTTCAATGTGTTTCGTTCGCGAATGAAGAACGGGGTTCTTCGTCAAGCATATGGCACTAGTATTATCACATCTAAGAGGGATATGATCAAGACTTAGGCCATAGTCCAAGAGTTGTTGTTTCATCCATAGGATTTGAGCGCAACAACTCCCCGCGGCTACATATTCAGCCTCGATTGTGGACAACGCAACACTTACTTGTTTCTTGCTAAACCGAGAAACAAGAGAGCTACCGAGCAAATGGCAAGTGCCACTAGTGCTCTTGCGGTCCAATTTGCATCCAGCAAAATTGGAATCGGAGTAGCCAACAAGTTGGCATGAAGAGCCTTTGGGGTACCATAGACCCACATTTGTAGTACCAACAAGATACCTTAAAATCCGTTTTACCGCAGTAAGGTGAGACTCCTTCGGACATGATTGATAACGAGCGCATAAGCACACGCTAAACATGATGTCCGGACGACTAGCAGTAAGATAAAGAAGAGATCCAATCATACCTCGATACTTTTTGGTGTCGACTTCCTTACCTTTCCCATCTTTGTCTAGATGATCGGATGTGCTCATGGGAGTTGCCATTTCTTTTGCATTGTTCATCTAAATCGTTTCAGCAATTCTTTGCAATATTTGATTTGACAAATGAATGTACCTTCTTTCATTTGCTTTACTTGTAATCCCAAAAAGAATGTTAACTCACCCATCATAGACATCTCAAATTCGCTTGTCATTAGATCGGAAAATTCCTTGCATAAAACATTGTTAGTAGCACCAAATATAATATTATCTACATATATTTGAACTAACAAAATATCATTGTTTTTACGCTTAACAAAGAGAGTTGTGTCAACTTTCCCCCTAATGAAATCATTTTCCAAAAGAAACTTACTCAATCTTTCATACCAAGCTCGGGGAGCTTGTTTTAAACCATAAAGAGCCTTTTTGAGTTTGAAAACATGATCGGGAGATTTAAAGTTTTCAAAACCGGGGGGTTGTTCAACATAAACTTCTTCTTGAATAAAACCGTTTAGAAAAGCACTTTTCACATCCATTTGATATAAATTGAAATTCATAGAAGAGGCAAATGCAAGTAATAAGCGAATAGCTTCTAATCTATCTACGGGAGCATATGTTTCTTCATAGTCAATGCCTTCTTCTTGATTGTAGCCTTTTGCTACAAGCGTAGCTTTGTTTCTAGTGATTATACCATTTTCATCTAGTTTATTGCGAAAAACCCATTTCGTACCAATTATGGTATGACCTTCGGGTCTTGGCACCAAATCCCAAACGTCATTGCGTTCGAATTGGTTAAGCTCCTCTTGCATTGCCAAGGTCCAAAATTCATCCCCAATTGCTTCTGAGATGGTTTTGGGTTCAATTTGAGAAACAAAAGCAGTATGTTCTAAGGTATTTTTGAGAGAGTTTCGGGTACTTACCTTTCCTCCGACGTCTCCAATTACCTGTTCAAGAGGGTGATCTTTGATCGTCCTCCACTCATTTGGCACTTTTGTTTCTTTTTCCAATTGTGGCGCTTCTTCCGTTGGTTGTTCCACAGTTTCATCTTTATTTTCCTTGGGTGGTTCCTCTTGTATTTTGTCTTTCAAGCTATCTAAGATACCTGCAAGATCAAAACCGGAATCCTTTCTCGCCAAGCGAGCATTATTTTCGGAAAATACAACATGAGGGGATTCCTCCACACTTTGGGTTCTTTTATTAAAGACCCTATATGCTTTACTACGTGAGGAATATCCAATGAAAATACCTTCATCCGACTTAGCATCAAATTTACCCAATTGGTCTTTGCCATTGTTATGAACAAAACATTTGCAACCAAAAACTCTAAAATGGGAAATATTTGGTTTTCTACCCTTATAAAGTTCATAGGGGGTTTTCATGAGTATCGGCCGAATTGCTACTCTATTTAGAACATAGCAAGCGGTACTCACGGCGTCCGCCCAAAAATGTTTGGGTATCTTAGCTTCGTCGAGCATGGTTCTAGCCATCTCTTCGAGACACCTATTTTTCCTTTCCACCACCCCATTTTTTTGTGGTGTACGTGGAGCGGAAAAGGTATGCTCGATTCCGAGTTTGTCACAAAAGTCCGCAAAGAGATTGTGATCAAACTCTTCCCCATGATCACTTCTAATTGAAGTGACGGTTGTTTCTTTCTCATTTTGAACACGCTTAAGAAAATATTTAAAATTTTGAAAAGCATCACTTTTATTGGCAAAAAATAAAGTCCAAGTAAATCTCGAGTAATCATCAACAATCACAAAAGCATATTTATTTCTTCCTAGACTTTCAATGCGAGAAGGACAAAATAAATCCATATGAAGTAATTGCAATGGTCTAGAAGTTGAAACAATGTTTTTAGATTTGAAAGATGCTTTTGTTTGCTTCCCCTTTTGGCACGAGTCACAAATAGAGTCATTTTCAAATTTTAAAACGGGAAGACCAACAACTAAGTTTTGAGAAATCAATTTTTTCAAAAGATGCATATTGATATGTGCTACTCTACGATGCCATAGCCAAGTATCATCCTCTTTACTCATTAGACAATCAACATACCAGGGTGAGGAATTAGCAAGATCAACCATATAAATATTATCCACTCTAAAACCAAGGAGGATAATTTTGAAATCACTACGTCTGAACACTAAGCATTTATCCGAATCAAATAAAGCAAGATTTCCCTTGTCATACAATTGGCTTATGCTCAAGAGATTATGCTTTAATCCTTTAACAAGTAATATATGCTTAATAGAGGAATTTTCATCCTTACCGACCGAGCCGATGCCGATGATCTTTCTTTTATTGTTATCACCGAAGATAACACTTCCTCCTTCTTTGTGCTCTAATTGAAGGAATTGGATTCATCTCCCGTCATATGCTTGGAGCATCCACTATCAAGGTGCCATAGTACACTTGATCCCTTCAAGCACACCTACAAAACAAATTAATGTTCTTTAGGTACCCATGCCATCTTGGGTCCTTGGGGGTTAGGCATATTATAATGATGCGATTGAGTAATATGTCTATGACGTGTAAAGCATGCAGGAGTAATATGACCAATGCGTCTATAATAATGACAAGTCACATTTGGGTTATGCATCCTTCTAGGTTCATATTAACTAGACAGATGAAAATTTCTTACTCTATTTTGAACACTATGACTATTTCGCATTTCATGAGAATTATTTCTCCTACTATGACCTCTAGGATGGGCAGCATTTCTAGAGTGATCGTTTCTCGGTTGAAGGCCATTTCTAGGTCTTCTCAAAGGTTCAACATTTGGCCTAAAATATGCATCATTTCTAGAGTAACTATTTCTAGGTGGTAAGTCATTTCTAGGTCTCCTAAAATGTTCAACATTTTGTCTAGCATGCATATTGGTTCTAGGATTGCTATTTCTAGGATAAGCATTTGTTTTATTAGTCCTAGGTTGAACCTTAGGTGGTTGGGGTTTGGCTTCAATCTTTTCTTCATTCTTAAAGCCTATTCCATGCTTGGTTGATTTCAAATTTACAAGGACCTCATTCAAATTCTTGTGGGAAGAATTAAACTTATCTAAGGTACCTTTGAGTCTATCTACCTCATATTTGAGATGCAAGCAAGAAGAACAATTTTTAGTAGAACTTCCAGGCTTATCGGCGCTTCTTTTTCCGAAAAACTTGTTTTCCTCTTTCAGCTTTTCATTTTCTAAAACCAGTTTTTCTAAATCCTTTTCTTTCAAAGAAAGCTGTTTTTGAAAATCCTTTCTTTTAATGAAGCATTTTCTTTTATGCCCTTAACAGTTTTTGAAGCCTTAATAAACTCAGCATATAATTCATCAAAAGCAGTTCGCATTTCTTCAAGAGTAAAGAAGTTTCTAGACGAAATTTGACATACCTCATCTTTGTTGTCTTCATGTGCCATAAGGCAAAGATTTGCTGCTTCGTCTTCTTCTCCTTCGCTGGACTCATCTCCGGAGTCGCCTCCCCAAGAAATGTATGCACGTTGCTTTTTAAAAGGTTTCTTCTCCTTTTTGATGTTTGGGCAATTTGATTTGATGTGCCCGGTTTCACCACATTCATAGCACTTGATTTGTTCGCCTTGCTTTTTGCCCTTGCGTTCATACTCCTTGCGCATGAACTTTTGAAATCTTTTGATAACGAGTCCAAACTCGTTGTCTCCTTCCTCATCAATTTGCAGTTGGCTTGTACTTGCCTTTAAAGCTATTCTTTGCCTCCTTTGATCATCAACAAAAGGGTTAAGAATAGTAGATTCATAGGTCTTAAGGTTACCTCTTAGTGCGTCGATGGTGACGTTTGAAACGCCAATGGATTCTTGAATTGCATCGGCCATTGATCTCCATGCCGGTGTGAGACTTCTAAGAATTTTTCGCACGAGCTCTCTATCCGTGAATGTTTTCTTGAGAGCATGTAGGTCATTTACGATTATTGAAAATCTCTCAAACATTTCGTCAACCTTTTCACCTTCCTTCATGCGAAATAATTCATAAGAATGGGTTAGGAAATCAATTTTTGCTTCCCTTACCTGGTCCGTACCTTCGTACGTAACTTCTAGCTTGTCCCACATCTCCTTTGCCATTGTGCAACACGATATTTTCCTGTAATCGTCAGCATTAACAGCACAATATAATAAATTAACTGCTTTAGCATTATTTTGAACCTTTCGGATGTCATCCGTGTCATACTCATCCTCGGACTTGGGAACCCATTCGTTTTCCACCTTCTTTGTTGGAATTTGGTTTCCCTTCATTATCACCTTCCAAAGGTGAAAGCTGTTGAATTGAACGAAGATTTTCATCCTCTCTTTCCAGTACGTGTAATTTGTACCGTTGAATAGAGGTGGTCGTATGGAGCAGTGTCCTTCATCAATTCCTGCAAAAGAATCACGAGTAGAAGCCATAGATGGTTCTCTCAAACTGTTAAGTTTTCAGAGAGTTGGGCTCTGATACCAATTGTTAGAAAATACGCTTAACGCTAGAGGGGGAGTGAATAGCGTTATAATAAAATTTAGCGTAAACTTGCGGAAATTAAAATTTGCAGGAAATAAATAAGTGCGTTAAATAAACAAAAAGGAAAGAACGCACCGATATATTCTGGTTCACCACAACACGTGGCTAGTCCAGTCCCCGAGAGACTCTCTCGAGATTTTCCACTAACTTGTTAAGCTTACGGGTGCTCAACAAACCTTTACAACGTAAGGACACAAGCCTTAACACCTTTGCTCGGAGATACAACACTCCAAGACTTCAACCAAGGAAACACAAGTTCCTTACAACAAGAGAATCACAATTCTCTACAAGTGTATAAAACACTAAACACTCAAACAAAATACTCCTTTATGAGTAGGTATGAGTAAAAGAAGTAAGCTCTAGGTCACAACAACTTTGGACAAGAATATGGCTCTCAAAAGCTTTATGAAATTGAATATAAAATGATAAACACACAAGTATGCAAGCTTATAGCAATGTAATGATCAGTTGTAGTATGTTGTTGTGTTTAAAACACTGAAATGAAGCTGTATTTATAGTTAAAAAACTTGGCATTACCGTTGCCTAATTGCCAATTAAGAGTTGCTGATTTTACTCACTGACAATCGATTGTCAAACCCCAACAATCGATTGTCTGCCAGTCAGATCAAAATTCAATCCCAGATTTTACGTTTGATAATCGATTACTTACAATCCATAATCGATTACTGGCAACGTTCAAAAAATCCTTTCCAGATTTCACCACAAACAATCGATTATCAACAATCGATTACTCAGCAACGTTCAAAAAATCTTTTCCGGATTTTAATCAAAATACCAAATCAATAATCGATTACCCAATAACGTTCAAAAAATCTTTTCCGGATTTTAATCACAACAATCGATTATTACAGAATCAATAATCGATTACCTGACGGTATTTGAAAACTTTACGACAACGGTCAGCTTCACAATCGATTGCACAAAGTTAACAATCGATTACTTATCAGTTTTTGGAAATCATTTTAGACACTGCCTCTTGACAATCGATTGTTATGTACTCACAATCGATTATTTAATAGTTTTGAAAAAGTCTGGAAGTCACTGCCTCAACACAATCGATTGTCATAAGTTCACACTCGATTATTTTGTGACTTTGAAAAATCTGAAGGACACTGTCTCTTCACAATCGATTGTCATTAGCTTCACAATCGATTATTCTGAGTTTTGAAAAACTTTGATGGACACTGCCTCATCACAATCGATTGTCATAAGGTTCACAATCGATTGTCTTGCAGGTTTGAGAAAACCTGATGTTCACTGCCTTAACACAATCGATTGTCATTAGTTCACAATCGATTGTCATGCAGTCTTGGCTTTAAAACAATCGATTATCATAAGTACATAATCGATTATCTTAGTCCAGATTTTTAAGGCATGTCTAAAAATTGTTTTGACTACTGTAAATATGCATGATTTAAAATCATTTGACATTAAATTAAAGATGCATGATTTTGGAAAATCGTTTTATGAGAGAAGCCATGTTACGAGTCAAGTTGTAGGATCAAGATCACAAATAAGAATGACTCAATTAAACTTATAAAACTTTGTCTTGAGCTTGAATCTCGTTGTATATCAATTGTGCGCTTGTTTCTTGAACTTCGTCATATATCAATTTTCGCTTCGTTTGTCATTCATCAAAACCTACACAAAAGAACACACGTTTTAGTATATTGCATTGAGAACGTGTTTCCAACACATATAAGATACTACTGCGGCATGCAGTCCGATCCATATAATATGTTACTGCGACGTGCAATCTGATCTATGCATGTATATGTATATACTGTTGTGGCATGCAACCCGACCCATGCTCAGTCCAGCAATGCACATAAGCCCCTAAGGCAATAGTAAATAGCAGTTATCAGCTAAAACGTCAGTAACATATCACTTAAGATTTCAAATCTTAGAAAAAATGGCTGAGTTTGCAAAACAATATTTAGAACCTTGGACTGAGATCAAATAATATGCAACGTAATACAAAACAGCGATATCAATCCCCGAAGGATTCAAATAATCAGCACGAAGCCCATAACATGGCGATCAACCTAGATCATGATAGCATCAAGTAGTTTTCAGTCAATCACGCAGTAAAATCAACAACTGAGACAGACCAAGTCACAATCCCCAACGGTGCTCTACCCCACGCTCATCTTGGCGTGCAAGTCACCATAATACAGCACTATGATGTGCAAATCTAGGGTTTCAAACCCTCAGGATATCATTTCCAAGTATTACTCACCTCAAACCGGTGAAATTCCTCGCTCGCGACGCCTTTGCCCCTCAAATTAGCGTCCACGCGCGTCAAATCTAACCATAATCAGTACAAATATATCATAATATGCTAATGGGACAATGCTCAATCGACAACAATCGAAATATAACAAAAATCTCGAAACTAGCAAAACCAGAGCCTCGGGATCGCTTCTCGAAAAATTACAAAACTTATATTACCGAATTCCTCGTCTCGCCACGATTTCATGCATACTAAGAACTCCCAAATCCGAGCTCAATGACCTATCAAATCCTAATTTGAAATGTCAAAAACTCAAGCCTTAGTTTCTTCAACTTTATACCCCAATTCTGGGAATGAATGGATGATTCTTTGATTAAATGATGTTTCTAGACCATCACACTTACCTCCAATCACTTCCCGTCGAAACCCTCTTCAATATCCACCAAGAAGCTCTCAAAATGACCAACCATGAAGGAGAAATGACCCAAAATCGCAGACGAAATGAGACAAAACATTCTGCCCAGGTCTGAAGCCCTTCTATGTGATCGCGAACCAAGTCTTGCGATTGCAATGCACAAAATTTCCCCAACCTCAAAATGAACTATGCGATCGCAACAATACATATGCGATCCCACTGCGTTGAGACACAACCCTATGCGAACGCAGACAACATTATGCGATCGCAGAGACCAAATATCCAGCCTGCCCAAAATATTCTATTCGATCCCGTCCAAGATATTGCGATCGCATAGGCCTAAATCCTGCAACGCCTGATTCTGCAATTTCTGCAACTCTCAAAGGCTACAAATGGTCTGGTTGACCATCCGAAATCGTTTCGAGGCCCCCGGGACCTCAACCAAATTTGCCAACACATCCCAAAACATCATACAAACTTGTTCCAATCCTCAAAACACATCAAACAACACAAAAAACATTAAAACACATCGGATTCAAGCCTAGTTTTCTTCAAAACTTCCGAAACTCGCATTCGATCAAAAACCCGACCAAACGACGTCCGAATGACCTGAAAATTTGCAGACATATCCAAAATCATCTAACAAAGCAATTGAATTTCTCGGAATTCCATTTCGACCATCGGATCAAAATCTCACCTACCAACCGGAATCCGCCAAAATTCAAACTTCGCCAATTCAAGCCTAATTCTACACCGGACCTCCATATTCAATTCCGATCGCATCCTAAGATACAAATCATCCCTCGAAGCTAACCAAACCACCGGAGTTCACATCCTAGCCCTCTAACCACACAGCCAACTTCCGGTTGACTTTTCTAATACAAGCTTCCTTCTAAGAGGCTATGTGCCTCGTTTTCAACCAAAACCAATCTAATTACACCCAATCGAATCTAATACTGATATTGAAACATGAATCAACACAATAAGGGAGAAACGAGGCAGTAACTCACGTGACGGTGGGCCGGGTCGTCACACATATATATATTGGTTACTTTAATTGAATTAATAAATATAGTTTTTTTATAATTAACTATAATCAAGAAATAAAAATAAAAATATATTAAAAAAATAACTACCCATTCAAATTTGGCCAGAGTAGTTTCAATTTTGAGTTTTTAAATTATTTTAAAATTAAAAAACTATAAAAACTTAAAAAAAAAAGAAGAAAAACAACCCATTCAAATCGGGGAATAGTTTCAAGTTGGAGTTTTAAAATCTATATATTATTAAAAGTTGAGAAAAATGTCCTCTCCTTAAGCCAAGTGGCATAATTAGTTATTAAATTAGTTATTTAGTTTATAGTTAGTTATTGGTTATTCTTTTTTAATTTAAATATATCTAAAACAAAAATAATTAAAAGAAACTATCATATATATATATATGTGTGTGTGTGTATGTGTGTATGTGTGTGTGTGTATTGGTTACTTTAATTGAAATAATAAATATAGATTTCTTATAATTAACTATAATAAAAAATATAAATATAAATCTACATATTATTAAAAGGAGAGGAAAAAGCCATCTCCTTAAGCCAAGTGGCAGCTTAAAAAAAAGTCACATGGCATAATTAGTTATTAAATTAATTATTTAGTTAATAATTAGTTATTGGTTATTTTTGTTTAATTTAAATATATCTAAAAATAAAACAATTTAAAAACTATCATATATATATATATATATATATATATATATATATATATATATATATATATATATATATATATATATATATATATATATATATATATATATATATATATATATATATATATATATATATATATATATATTGGTTAGTTTAATTGAATTAATAAATATAGATTTTTTATAATTAACTATAATAAAAAATGAAGATATAAATATAAAAAAAAATAACTACCCATTCAAATTTGCCAGGAGTACTTTCTAGTTGGAGTTTTTAAAAAGAAAATAAAAAACTATAAAAAGAAAATAAAAAGAGAAGAAAAACAACTCATTCAAATCAAGGAGCAGTTTCAAGTTGGAGTTTTAAAATAAAAATAGATATCTTATAATCAACTATAATAAAAAACGAAAATAAAAATATATAAGAAAATAAGTACCCATTCAAATTGGTTGCTATTTTTATATAATAATTAATTATTGGTTATTATTTTTGAAACTAAATAAATATAAAAACAAAAATACAAAAATACAAAACTACCATATATATGAATTATATATATATATATATATATTTGTTACTTTATTTGAATTAATAAATATAGTTATCTTATAATTAACTATATAAAACCGAAAATATAAATATATAAAAAAATATTTATCCATTCAAATTGGGTGGGAGTAGTTTCAAGTTGGAGTTTTAAAATTATTTTAAAATAAAAAATTTAAATAAAATTTATAAAAAAATTTAAAAAAAAGAGAAGAAAAACTACCTATTCAAATTGGGGAGTAGTTTTAAGTTGGAGTTTTAAAATATTTTTAAAATTAAAATAGATATCTTATAATTAACTATAATAATAAAAACAAAAATATAAATATATAAAAAATAACTACCCGTTCAAAGTGGATGGGATTACTTTCAAGTTGGAGTTTTTAAACATATTATAAAATAAAAAAAGCTATAAAAAACAAAAATAATAGAAGAAAAACTACACATTCAAATCGGGGAGTAGTTTCAAGTTGGAGTTTTAAAATAATTTTAATATAAAAAATAAAATTTAAAAAATAATAAATTACCAATTTAAATTTGGGAGTAGTTCAAATTTGGAGTTTTATAATTATTTGAAAATAAATAAACAAAAATAAAAAAAATTCAGTGAATAATATTAAATAACGTAGTATGCTACTGAAACTTTCTATTAACAATGTAATAGTATTAAATTATGGAAGATATAATAAAGAAAAATACATAACAAAAACGTTATTTGATGTGCAGCATGTATAAGTCTCGTTAGTTTAACATAGATTTTATTCAGTAAAACTTAGAAAAAATTTTTAAGACAACAGAATAAAATTTAAAATTAAAAAAAATATTTCAATAGTAATAAATTATATATCTTCTCATATCTTACAAAAAGAAAGCGAATACTAAATATTTTTTAATATAATAAAGAAAAGTAGAACAAAGAAGTTATTGACTAACTATATAAGTACATTTGATTTATTAGAGATTTCATTATTGGGTATATCGTATTGACAAACAAGATGACAATTGAATTTTATTAAAGTAATACGATCTAACATGATCAAACAAGCCTGATCATAATTTAATTTAATTAATATTTTCTTAATGTTGACCGCGCAACGCGCGGGTACGACTACTATTGTCTGTTAATAGGGTGATTGACCAGAGTTTGTAGTAGTACTCTTCAAGCTCTGTTTCTCTTCCATTTTCTGTGTATTATGACAGCCAGGCTGCTGTTCATATAGCTAACAATCCTGTTTTCCATGAGCGTACCAAACACATCGAGGTGGACTGTCATTTTATTCGGGATCAGCTACAGAATGGTTTTCTCCAGTTGTTTCATGTTCCTACTTCTCGTCAACTGGCTGACCTGCTCACTAAGCCATTACCTGGCACTGTGCTTCATCCTCTGTTATCCAAGTTGCAGGTGGTTTCCCCCTCCAACTTGAGGGGGGGTGTTGAGATGAAAGACTACATGCCTTCCAAACCTAAGCATAAATGATTGTGTACATTGTATATTTATTGTATTTTTTTGGTATACATTGTATATGTACGAGTTGGGCTGTGATGATTGTTGATTGGGCTGTAACTATCTGAGCCTGTTTTATTTTTTACTCTTGGGACGTCTGACCCGACCCAAGTGGGCTGTATATATATCACATGTACAGATATTGTTTTAGTTAGTGGATTCAATTTCTCTTCTGGCTCTCTCCAGAAGCTTCCTTCTCTGTTCATCATCTCTCTTCATTCTTGTTCATTTTCATCGCTAAACTCATATATTTACATGGTATCAGAGCCTGATAATGTTCCGATCCTCCGATGTTATGTGTTATCGATTCTGTGTGAAGCAATTGCTGAAAGTTGTTTTTTCATGGTTGACCAAGAGAGATACTGTTCACAACTGTTCCGATGAACATTTGGTGGATAATCGGACTTTTTCTGTCATCTGAGGTTCCAATTTAGTGTCAACAGATGTTTTGGATAATTTTCCGACGTTTGTGGCCTTATTCCGACGAGTTGTTCGACTTCTAGGGTTTTTGATTTTTTTGACCTGGAGTTTGATGTTATCCGATCTTCGGTTAATAGACGTTTCGGGAGACTTTCCGACGTCTATGGTTTTATTCTGGTGAGTTTCTCGGAATCTACGATTTCCGGTGAACGGATCTAGGGTTTTTATCTGTCGATTGAAGGCCGATCTTCTCCGGTCGCGAAGAAGGAGGGTAACTCTGTTCTTACTCTGAGTATTGTTTGTCTTGCATGTGAATTCTGATTCTGTTGTATTTTGTTTACCGAGACTGTTTCCTTCTCAAAATTGATTTGATGTTTATGGCTTCTAATATGAATGCTAGTACCTCCTTAGTAGACTCTACCAGTCCCCTTTTCATTTACTCCTCTGACGTCCCTGGTGTTTCACTTGTGTCCACTCCCTTCTCGGGGAGTGGTTATAGGGGCTGGAGGAGGAAAATGATTGTTGCACTCTCTGCCAAAAATAAGATTGGCTTTGTTGACGGCTCATGTCCCCGACCTGTTAATAATGTGGCTGAACAAAGGCTATGGGATAGATGCAATAACATGGTGATTTCTTGGTTAACTGCTTCTCTGTCCCCTCAAATTGCTGATAGTGTACAATATTCTGATACTGCACAAAGCATATGGTCACAAATTGAGAAAAGATATGGCACTGCCAACATGACCAAAATTTTTGAGCTAAAAAGAGAACTCTCTCACACATCTCAAGGCTCTTTAGATGTGGCCTCATATTTTAATAAACTCAAGGGTCCGTGGGATGAGTTGGGCACAATGTGCACAAATCATGGGCAGAGATGTGTGTGTGCTGCTAAGAATGGAATAATTCAGGAAGATGATGAGAACAGGGTATTCCAGTATCTCATGGGGTTAAATGAAGCATACATGAGGGTTAGGAGTAACTTGTTAATGATGCAGCGCTTTCCTTCCCTTGACAGTGTTTACAATATAGTGCTTAATGATGAGAAACAAAGACAAGTACCATCTATTTCTCAATTCAGTCCAGACTCCATGTCTTTTAATTCTAATGCAAATAAGCACTCGGCTGGGTTTAATCAAGCCACAGTGCCTAGTTCCCCTGTCTTTAGACCCAGAGTTAATTTTGAGTCAAATAGAGAGCCCTTATTTTGCAGATACTGCAAGAAATCTGGGCACTTAATTGATAAGTGCTATAAGATACATGGGTTTCCTCAAAATAGTAAATACAACAAGGGAAGGAAATCTGTTGCTGCTCATGTTTCCACTGGTGAGGAAAGTGTGTCTGTTACTCATGGGAATCCTAATGTGTATGTTCCTCTTGGGCATCCTCCTGCCAGCCATCAACATATCACAGACATAGATGGCCAGAGTTCTGTGGTACCAGGGTTGAGCAGACAACAATATGATCAATTGATGAGTTTGCTGCAACAGACCCAGTTAGGGGATTCTAGTGCTCAGACTTCTTCTCCTATGTATGCTGCTAATTTTGCTGGTACTATGTTGACTGAGAGTCCTGTTTCTGATTCCAAGTTATGCATGCTTACACACATTAATTCTGTCACCTGGATCATAGATTCAGGGGCATCTAATCACATGACACATGATAAAAACTTACTCTTTAACATCATACCTTTGACTGTTCCTTATCTTGTAACTTTGCCTAATGGTTACAAAGTGAAAGTAACTTGTACAGGTTCTTTTGCATTAACTTCATTCCTTACTCTTCACAATGTACTGCTGGTTCCTTCCTTTAAACACAACTTGATTTCTTTCCACAAGTTGGTAAAACAGTTGCACTGTATAGTATTGTTTACTCCAACTTCCTGTTTACTTCACATGATACAGGACTCTTCTCTGAAGAGGCTTCTGGATCTTGGTAAAGAGGAAGCTGGCCTATACAAACTGTCTTGGGTGCCACCTTCCCCTTCTTCCTCTACGGGTTCTTCATCTACTTCTGTATGTGCTTTGTCTAATTCTTGTAATGATGACAATGTGTCTGACAACAAGGATGTTGCCTTGCCTCCAACTGTACATAGTTCCATTTGTAATAATGCTGTTACCACTTATATGAATTACATTTGGCATTTAAGACTAGCACATACTTCATTTGCAAATATGAGACATATTTCTGGTTTGTCTTTTCCATTTGCTTCTAAACAACCTTTTTCTTGTTTTGTCTGTCCTATGGCCAAACGAACCAGACTCCCTTCTCCTGATAGCAGTATCAGTACTACTAGGCCTTTTCAATTGATACATGTGGATACTTGGGGACCTTACCATACTTCTACTTCTTCTGGTTGTAGATATTTCCTTACAATAGTTGATGATTTCTCTAGGTCAACCTGGACACATTTAATGGGCTCTAAAAGCAATGCCTTCTCCCTCCTTAAATCTTTCATCTGTTTGGATAAAACTCAGTTTAATACTGTGGTTCAAACTGTTAGAAGTGACAATGCTTTAGAATTGGGGTCTAGCATTGAGGGTATATCTTTCTTTAGTAGCCATGGGATTATTCATCAAACCTCCTGCCCTCATTCACCTCAACAGAATGGTTTTGTTGAAAGAAAGCATAGAACCCTTCTTGAAACATGTAGAGCCTTACTTTTTCAAGCTGGCCTACCTGTGTCTTTCTGGGGGGATTGTCTGTTGACTGCTACTTATCTCCTTAACAGAATACCATCCAGATTACTTCACAATAAGTCTCCTAATGAAATTTTGTATGGGAAAGCTCCATCCTATTCTCATTTGAGGGCATTTGGGTGCCTTGCTTATGCTGCTGTCCCCATTTCTCAAAGGGACAAGTTAAATCCTAGAGCCCTCTCTTGTGTTTTTCTGGGTTACCCATTTGCCAAAAAGGGATATAAACTGTATGATCTGGCTTCCAAGAAATATTTTGTCTCCAGGGATGTTATATTCCATGAAACTTGTATTCCTTTTAAGAATAAACCTTCTTCTGCTGATTCTTCTCCTTCATCTTTTCCTTTTATTCCTCTTGCTGAGCATTCCACTGACACAAATTTTCCTATACCTACTTCCTCTCCTTCTTCCCTTACATCTAATCCAACCCTTGATTCTACTGTTCCTGATTTTACTGATACTGTTCCATATCCCCTTCCTTTTTTCAATCATGATATCTCTCCTCCTGTTTTACCTTCTTCCCAACCTCTTCCTGCTCCTAGAAAATTCACTAGACAGCATAATCCTCCTTCCTATCTTAAGTATTATGTCTGCCAACTCCCTTCCTTTTATGGATCCTCTTCTTCTACCTTGGAATCTGAACCCTTATATTACTCTCAAGTTGCATCTGTTTCAGCATGGCAGGATGCCATGAGACAGGAGTTTGATGCTTTGGAAGCTAACCATACCTGGGATGTTGTTCCTCTTCCCCCTGGTAAGAAACTCATTGGCTGTAAATGGGTCTATTAAATCAAATACAAGGCTGATGGTACTGTTGAAAGGTATAAAGCTAGACTTGTTATTAGGGGTGATACTCAAGTTGAAGGGATTGATTTTACTGACACCTTTTCTCCTGTGATTAAAATGACCACTGTGAAATATCTAATTGATGTGGCTGTCAAGAATCATTGGCCTCTGTTTCAACTTGATGTTAATAATGCTTTTCTACATGGTGATTTGGATGAGGAAGTTTATATGAAACTTCCCCCAAGTTTGACAGTCTCTTCTCCTTTTTCTGGTTCTGTTTCTTCTACATCTTCTACTCTTTCTCCTCTGGTTTGTAAGCTCAAGAAATCCCTATATGGGGTGAGACAAGCATCCAGACAAGGGTATGCCAAATTATCTTCTGCTCTTTACTCCAGAGGGTACACACATTCTTTGAATGACTATTCTCTGTTCATCAAAGGTAAACCTGGGGCCCTTGTAGTTGTGGCAGTCTATGTGGATGATATTATTATTACTAGGGATAAAAGTGATGAAATTACTGCCCTTAAACTGTTTCTGGATGATCAGTTTAAAATCAAAGACCTAGGGTCTTTGCATTATTTTTTTGGGCCTTGAAATGTCAGTTGTTCCTGGTGGAATGATCCTTAATCAGCATAAGTATGTTTCTGATTTACAGCATCAGTTTGATTGTGCAAATGTATCCTCTGTTGTTTGTCCTTTGGATATTAATGTCAAACTTCATGCTGATTCTGATGACCTTTTACCCTCCCCTGATCAGTATAGGAGTCTTGTTGGTTATTTCTGACTCATACTAGGCCTGACATATACTTTGTTGTTCAACATCTGAGTCAATTCCTAAAATGCCCCAGACTTTCCCATGTGACTGCTGCCCTACATGTTTTGAGATACCTTAAAGGCACTCCTTCTATGGGTCTCTTTTATTCTGCCAGTGATGATTTCTCTTTTATTGGTTATTCTGATAGTGACTGGGCTGCATGCCCTGATACTAAGAGATATTTTACTGGATTTTGTGTGCTATTGGGTGGTTGCCTGATTAGTTGGAAATCTAAGAAGCAGCCAGTTGTTTCTTTGTCTTCTGCTGAAGCTGAATATAGAGCCCTCAGCAAAGTTGTTGCTGAATTATCTTGGCTGTCTCGTTTATTGGTTGATCTTGGAGTATCTGTTTCTCTTCCATTTTCTGTGTATTGTAACAACCAGGCTGCTGTCCATATAGCTAACAATCCTGTTTTCCATGAGCGTACCAAACATATCGAGGTGGACTGTCATTTTGTTTGGGATCAGCTACATAATGGTTTTCTCCAGTTGTTTCATGTTCCTACTTCTCGTCAACTGGCTGACCTACTCACTAAGCCATTACCTGGCACTGTGCTTCATCCGTTGTTATCCAAGTTGCAGGTGGTTTCCCCCTCCAACTTGAGAGGGGGTGTTGAGATGAAAGACTACATGCCTTCCAAACCTAAGCATAAATGATTGTATACATTGTATATTTATTGTATTTTTCTGGTATACATTGTACATGTAGGAGTTGGGCTGTGATGATTGTTGATTGGGCTGTAACTATCTGAGCCCGTTTTATTTTTACTCTAGGGCCGTCTGACCCGACCCAAGTGTGACTGTATATATACCGCATGTACAGATATTATTTTAATTAGTAGATTTATTTTCTCTTCTGGATCTCTCCAGAAGCTTCCTTTTCTGTTCATCTCTCTTCATTCTTGTTCATTTTCAGCGCTAAACTCATATGTTTACACATCTTGCAAGCCGGGTGATACACATCGTTAGCTAAATCGCCGCTAATGTGAAGGACTTGTTGAATTATGCTAAATTGCGAATGTATTTTGGGTTCCTTAAAAATATATTTTAAAAATAAAAAGAAATTGAAAAGTATAAATAAAATAAAAATAAAGAAAATAATAAGTTATAAAAAAATAGATTAAAATAAAAGAAAATTAAAAATAATCTTTATAATTAAATAATATAACTATCATCAATTCTCGTCTCTACTGTGAATGGAGAATGTAATTATACATATTCAATTATACTAAATTTTTTAATTTATACTGATTAAATAATTACATGACCGGATAAACATATTTAACTGCATAATTACCTTCCATTACACAAATTCAATTTAGAGATGACTTTCCAAACAGATTACGCTGCATATTGCATTTTGACTTTATCATAAACTGAATCATTTAGTTCTCTTTCTTCCTCTCATGCTCATGTGTGTATACACTCCTCTACTGCCACGTATTCATGATTTTTTCTGCTGCCACGTTACATGTTTCTTGCTCATTCTATCCGTATAGGTGCAACAAGAAGATAAAGCTTAAAAAACATATATATCCTATAATAAATACATGTCCTAAAAAAATGATTTCTATAGCCCCTCATTTTCTGTGTTTAATTTCCCCCGTTTTGTAGTTTCAAACTTTTCTATGGATACAAGACATAGAAGCATTAGAATAGCAATGGTGCAATGGCTAGCACATGGTCACATATGTCCCTTCACATGGCTGCTTCACAGAATATACCATCTGTTCTATTTCTTACTCCCGGTGCAACAGCAAGTTGTTATCTTTTTCGTGTTGCTAGAAAGAAGCCTGTTTCTGAATACCCTTTTTCAGCTATTTATCTTAGAGATCATGAGTACGACAGGAATAGAGATATGTTTGAACCAACTGAAGATGATGGATATACAGAAGCACAGCGAAGAGTCAATGGATGCATAGATGGATCATCTGAAATCATCTTGATCAAGACTATCAGAGAGCTAGAAGGAAAATACATTGACTTTCTCTCTACTTTATGCGACAAAAAGGTATGTCGCGTCTACTCAAACTTTAATCTAACCCATTTAAACTTGGATGGATTGGACTGAAAAATAATTTATTATTCCTACCATCAGGTATGTTCCAGTTGGACCACTTGTTAGAGAACCAGAAACAGAGCATGAACATTCAGAGGTAATGAAGTGGCTAAACAGTAAACAAAGATGTTCCACAGTTTAGGCTTCATTTGGGAGTGAGTATTTCCTGTCAAAGGAGGAAATGGAAGAACAGGCTTATGTGTTAGAGCTCGGTAATGTGAATTTCTTGTGGGTTGTGAGATTTCCAGTGGGAACAAATATCAGCCTAGAAGAAGCGCGCTACCAAAAGGTTTTCTTGATAGAATTGGGAACAGAGGGAAAGTAGTACAAGGATGGGCTCCACAGTTAAGAATTTTGCAACATTCAAGTATAGGAGGATTTGTGAGCCATTGTGGATGGAGTTCAGTAATGGAAGGACTTAAACTTGGAATTCCAATGCATCTTGATCAGCCACTTAATGCTAAGTTGGTAGTAGATGCAGGGTTAGGTGAAGAGGTTGATAGGGACAAAAATGGAAATCTTGATAGACTAGAGGTGGCTAAGGTCATAAAGAAAGTGATGGCACAGAAAACAGGGCAGAGATTGAGAAAAAGAGCAAGAGAGTATAGTGAAATTTTGAAGAGTAATGAAGCCAAAGAAATAGATGAAGTTGCTGAAGAGTTGCTAAAACTTTGTAGGCTCACAATAAGACAGGATTCTACTGAACTGCTTGATTAAATTACAGGCTATTTTCCTTCAATTTTCTTTTTCCTTTTTTTTTCCTTTTTTCGTTTTGGTAATTTACTTCCCGCCTAAATAAATTAACAGGTACTACATAGATCAGTGTACACTATTATCAGTTTTCATAATATGAAATTGATGTAGCATCCAATTTCATTTATTTGTGTATATCTATTTGTTCTGGCTGAATCTGAATTACTTTTATATCGGACGCTTTGCATCGGATTAGTGTCAACTACCGGTTCTAATAAAATCTGCTCAATGTTTTGCTTCAGCTCAAGATTAGGCCAACTCTGAAGATATGATTAGTAGCACCATTACAATCATCAATTCCACAACTGTTATAAATACACTTCTATTTAAGGTGAATATCTTTAATTAGAGAGATTCTAGAGTCCTATTAATGGTAGCTAAATCATCCTCCTCCCTATAAATAGAGGTGCCCTCCACCATTGTAAATAACTCCTAACATTCTCTAAGTATCAATAAGAAGAACTCTCTCTACTCTTCTTTCTATTTGCTCTTGTTCTTGAGTTATTGTTCTTGTCTTTTATATTATTTCATAACACGTTATCAGCACGAGACTCTACCTCTCAAGAACCATTCTCGAGAAATCTAAGGTATTTCCCTCTTCCTAATTTAATTTTCGATTATGTCTGACATTACGAAAAGAAAGTTCGTTGCCCTTGAAATTTCGGGCAAGAACTATATGACATGGGTGTTGGATGCTGAAATCCACTTAGATGCTATGGGTCTCGGAGACACCATCAAAGATAGAGAAAAAGCATCCACCCAAGAATGTGCGAAGGCCTTGATTTTCTTGCGCCATCACCTTGATGAAGGTTTGAAGATTGAATATCTCACCGTCAAGGATCCACTCATCTTGTGGAACGGCTTAAAGGAGAGATATGACAACCTGAAGTTGGTCACTCTGCCACAAGCACGATATGATTGGGCTCATCTGAGGCTCCAGGACTTTAAGTCCGTTTCTGAATATAATTTTGCTATGTTCAGAATTACTTCTAAATTGAACCTATGCGGGGATAATATCTCCGATTATGATATGCTTGAGAAAACGTTTACAACGTTTCATGCCTCCAATATAGTACTGCAACAACAGTACAGAGAGAAAGGCTTTACAAAGTACTCTGAACTGATTTCTCTTCTACTAGTGGCTGAGCGAAATAATGACCTGCTCATGAGAAATCACGAAAATCGACCCACTGGGTCTACACCACTGCCTGAAGCAGATAAGGTGCACTCTCATTATGCCAAACATGAAAAGGGCCATGGTCATGGTCGTAAACGGGGTCATAGCCAGGGACGTAGACAAGGAAGAAATTCCAATGAAGTCCGTCAACCCCCAAGGAGAGATAACCGCCGAAAGCAGAAACGGGGTCATGAAGATCCTAAGGCAAATGGTTCAGAAACGATATGTTATCGTTGCGGTGGGAAAGGGCACTGGTCAAAGACTTGCCGTATACCAAGACACTTGGTTGACCTTTATCAAGCATCTCGAAAGAGAAAAGGCCCTGAAACAAATTTTGTCTATGACGACGATGAGGACATCACCCACCTGGATGTGGCAGACTTCTTTGAGCAACCCGAGGGGAAAATAGACCACCTAATCAGCGATGGGTCCGTGATGAAAGAAGATGGAGTTATTTGATTTTGTTCTACTTATTTGTATTAGTTAGTGAATAAACTAATAGTCATTAGTATTAGCTCGTATTAGTTAGTTCATAAAGCAATGTTAGCAGTAGTTCTTTAGAATATCTTCAATATGCTCAAATATCAATAATATTTTTATTTTTCAGTAGGGGTAATCGACTAGCCTGAAAAACTAGTCGATTATCAACTATTTTCGCATTAAAGCTGAAAAACAATTGATCAACAATCGATTGTCTTTGACTAACAATCGATTGTCATTAAGAGAGTGTAATCTGGAATTTTTTAAAAATCATCCACAATCGATTGTCTTTGTCTAACAATCGATTGTCGTTAAGACAGTGTAATCTGGAAATTTTCAAAATAGCCAACAATCGATTGTCTATGCATAACAATCGATTGTCTTGAAACAGTGTGTTCTGGAATTTTTCAAAATAGCCAACAATCGATTGTCTATACTTAACAATCGATTGTCTCAAAACAGTGTGCTCTGGAATGTTTCAAAATAGCCAACAATCGATTGTCTATGCATAACAATCGATTGTCTTAAGACAGTATGATCTGAAGTTTTTCAAAATAGCAAATAATTGATTGTGTGTGTTTAACAATCGATTGTCAATGTTCAACAATCGATTGTTTGTGTTTAACAATCGATTGTTTGAAGAAAACGTTTAAACTGAAATTTTCAAACTGCAAAGTAATGGATAACATATCTGATTTTGTAAGTCAACTGTTAGCAGCAGATTTTGAAAATATTATGTGACACAAACGAATTGAACTTGTTTATTCTTATGTTCGTGTATCTCTTTTGTATGTCAAACTATGGGATAGCAAATATGGATATCTCACAAAGCGAACTTGGATCAACGTCCAACTGTAAAAGTATTTGCCTAGTTGATTCATGTACTACACATACAATACTCAAAGAAAGGAAGTATTTCTCTCAACTAAATATGTGTAAGGCAAACGTTACTACAATATCTGGAAGTAGTAAAATGATTGAAGGCTCCGGAAGAGCAATTGTAACTCTGCCCAAAGGCACGACGTTAATCATAGAGAATGCAATGTTCTCCTCCAAGTCTAAGAGAAACTTGTTGAGTTTTAAAGATGTACGCCGGAATGGCTATCATATTGAGACAATGGATGAAGATAATCTTGAATATCTCGTCATCACAAAGAATGTCTCCGGCCAAAAGAGGGTTATTGAGAAATTCCCATCTTTATCTTGTGGCCTGTATTGGACAAGAATTAGTGCAATTGAGGCACATTCAACAGTAAACCAAAGGGTTACTGATTCCAATACCTTTGTACTTTGGCATGATCGATTGGGACACCCAGGATCGGTCATGATGAGACGGATTATAGAAAGCTCATATGGGCATCCGTTAAAGAATTTCAAAATTCTTTCGAATAATGAATATCCTTGCGCTTCGTGTTATCAAGGCAAGTTGATTATCAGGCCATCACCAACAAAGGTTGGGACTGAGTCACCCACGTTTCTGGAACGTATACAAGGGGACATTTGTGGACCTATTCACCCACCTAGTGGGTCGTTTAGGTATTTCATGGTCTTGATAGACGCATCCTGTAGATGGTCTCATGTGTGCCTGTTGTCATCACGCAACCTTGCGTTTGCGAAATTGATGGCACAAATAATTCGACTACGAGCACAATTTCCAGATAATCCAATCAAGTCCATTAGACTGGATAATGCTGCTGAGTTTACATCCCAAGCATTTAATGATTATTGCTTATCAATCGGGATAAAAGTTGAACATTCTGTAGCTCATGTTCACACTCAAAACGGTCTTGCAGAATCGTTAATTAAACGCATGCAGTTGATTGCAAGGCCATTACTTATGAGAACGAGGCTGCCCACTTCGGTATGGGGTCACGCCATCTTACATGCAGCAATGCTAATTCGTCTCAGACCGACGAATTACCACAAGTATTCCCCGTTGCAATTGGTTTTGGGTCATGAACCCAATATATCCCATTTAAGAATTTTTGGATGCGCAGTATATATGCCTATAGCACCGCCATCCCGCACCAAAATGGGTCCGCAAAGAAGGTTAGGAATATATGTTGGGTTTGAATCGCCCTCCATCATTCGCTACCTCGAAACGTTGACAGGCGACTTGTTTACTGCACGATTTGTAGACTGTCGATTTGATGAGACACTTTTCCCAAAATTAGGGGGAGAAGTTGGTGAAACCAAACGGGAAATTTTATGGAAAAATGCATCATTATCTCATCTTGATCCACATACCTCTATTTGTGAAAGAAAGGTACAAAAGATTATCCATTTGCAAAGAATAGCAAATCAAATGCCTGACGCATTTACAGACTTGAAAAGGATAACGAAATCCCACATTCCCGCGGAAAATGTTCCAATCCGTATTGATGTCCCTGTTGGACAATCATCTAGTGTCATATCCAATGAGTCGAATGCACGCCTGAAGCGTGGCAGACCATTAGGTTCCAAAGATCGAAATCCTAGAAAGAGAAAAAGAACGATCAAAATGACACCACGAAAGAATCTCATGATTTAATAAATTCTGAGATTCATGACGAATCCATTGAGCCCGAGACTCTGGAAAATACGGAACTATCCCTAAATCAAATTAATATTGAGGCAAATATTAATCGAGTGGATATTGTGGTGGATAATGCCTTTGCTTATAATGTAGCATCTAGCATTATGCAAGAATGTGAGAATCTCGAACCTCAATCTGTTGAAGAATGTCGAAAAAGACATGATTGGCCAAAGTGGCAAGAAGCAATTCAATCAGAATTGAATTCGCTGGCAAAACGTGAAGTTTTTGGCCCTATAGTTGAAACACCTAATGGCGTTAAGCCTGTCGGCTATAAATGGGTCTTTGTACGCAAAAGAAATGAGAAAAACGAGGTACAAAGATATAAGGCACGCCTTGTTGCACAAGGTTTTTCTCAAAGGCCTGGTGTCGATTATGAAGAGACATATTCGCCGGTAATGGATGCAATAACCTTTCGTTATCTCATAAGTTTTGCTGTCCATGAAAAGCTTGACATGCACTTAATGGATGTAGTTACTGCCTATCTTTATGGCTCACTTGATAATGAGATATACATGAAAATTCCCGATGGACTCAAGGTGCCAAACGCGCACAACTCAAAATCTCGGGAAATGTTCTCAATTAAATTGCAAAGATCCTTGTATGGTCTAAAGCAATCTGGACGAATGTGGTATAATCGTCTTAGTGAGTACTTGTTAAAAGAAGGCTATATAAATGACGCCATTTGCCCGTGTGTTTTTATAAAGAAAACAACATCGGAATTTGTTGTACTTGCCGTATATGTTGATGACATAAACCTTATTGGAACCCCTATAGAACTCCAAAAGGCAATTGATTATCTAAAGGATGAATTCGAGATGAAAGATCTCGGAAAGACTAAACTATGTCTTGGTTTGCAAATTGAATATTTGGCAAATGGAATTTTTGTTCATCAATCTACCTATACAGAAAAGGTACTGAAACGGTTTTACATGGATGAAGCACATCCTTTAAGTACACCGATGGTTGTTCGATCACTTGATGTGAACAAAGATCCATTCCGACCACAAGAAAGGAATGAAGAGCTACTTGGTCCTGAAGTACCATATCTTAGCTCAATTGGCGCACTAATGTATCTTGCAAATACTACGAGACCTGACATATCCTTTTCAGTTAATGTATTAGCAAGATTTAGCTCGGCTCCCACGAGGAGACACTGGAATGGGATCAAACACATATTGCGGTACCTAAAGGGAACTACCGATATGGGCTTATTTTATGGCAAGAATTGCAGCCCGGATCTTGTTGGTTATGCTGATGCTGGATATTTGTCCGACCCACACAAGGCTCGATCTCAAACGGGTTATGTGTTTACCTGTGGAGAAACCGCCATATCTTGGCGATCGACTAAGCAATCAATTGTGGCTACTTCATCTAATCATGCCGAGATAATTGCTATTCATGAAGCAAGTCGGGAGTGTGTGTGGTTAAGGTCGATAATACATCATATCCAAGACAAATGTGGTTTGAAGTGTGATAAACTACCCACAACTTTGTATGAAGACAATGCAGCATGTATAGCTCAATTGAAGGGAGGATTCATAAAAGGAGATAGAACGAATCATATTTCACCAAAGTTATTCTTCACACATGATCTTCAAAAGAATGGTGATATCAATGTTCAACAGATTCGTTCAAGCGACAACATTGCTGATTTGTTCACAAAATCTCTACCAAAGTCAACCTTCAAGAAGCTAGATCGGGATGCGAAGACTTAAGGACATAAATTGATGTTCTTATCAGGGGGAGTTAATGCACGTTGCACTCTTTTTCCCTTACAAGGTTTTGTCCCACCGGGTTTTCCTTGCGAGGTTTTTAACGAGGCAACCAATAAGGCGCATATTCAAATATGTGTACTCTTTTCCTTACTTTAATTTTTCCCATTGGGTTTTGTTTTAAGGTTTTAACGAGGCACATCATTGAATAGACATTCAAGGGGGAGTGTTATAAATACACTTCTATTTAAGGTGAATGTCTTTAATTAGAGAGATTCTAGAGTCCTATTAATGGTAGCTAAATCATCCTCCTCCCTACAAATAGAGGTGCCCTCCACCATTGTAAATAACTCCTAACATTCTCTAAGTATCAATAAGAAGAACTCTCTCTACTCTTCTCTCTATTTGCTCTTGTTCTTGAGTTATTGCTCTTGTCTTTTATATTATTTTATAACAACAACCATATAGTTTTTTCATTTTTATATCCGGAAAAAAAAAATTGGAGACGTTATCAAAGTAATAACTAGATCGAAACATGTTAAATATGTCAGGCAAGTCTTTTAGCCCCCGTAAAGGGGAAAGAGAAGAGCCTTGTAATGACCCGGATGATCATTTTGAAAGTAATAGCTCTGATTCCTTATTAATTATTTTTCTCGTATTTTTTTTGCTTACGTAACTTATCGGGAGATTATATTTTTGATTTCGGAGTGTTTTAGGATACTTAGTACCGAAAACAGAAGCTTAAGTCTTAGGATTTTGGCCGTAGTTTGAACTGTGTAAAGACGACTTCGGAATGAAGTTTCGTCGGTTTCGTTAGCTCTATTGGGTGATTTTGGATTTAGGGGCATGTCCGAACGGTGAATTGGAGGGGTATTTTGGACTTCGGAGCGTGTCCGAACGGTGAATTAAAGGTCTGTAGCTGATTTAGGCTTGAAATGGCGAAAGTTGAATTTTTGAGAATTTTAATCGGAAGTGGACTTTTTGATATTGGGGGTCGGATTACGATTTCGGAAGTTGGAGTAGGTCTGTAATGTTGAATATGACTTGTGTGCAAAATTTGAGGTCAATCAAACATGGTTTGATAGGTTCGATCGTAAAAATTTGAAGTTTCAAGTTTATTAAGTTTGAATTGGAAGGTGATTCGTATTTTTGACGTTTTTGATGTCATTTGAGGGGTGACTAAGTTTGTATGGTATTTCAAGGAGTTTTTGTATGTTTGGTTGAGGCTACGGGGGCCTCGGGTGTGTTTCAGATGCTCAACGAAATATTTTTGGACTTGAAAAATTACAGAAAACTTAGTGTTTTTGTTGCTAGTTTACTTCATCGCTTTCGCAAGAGGTCTCGCATTCGCGTAAGGCATCTGGGAGGCTTGCTGAAGTTATTAGTGTTCGCGAAGTTGGTACCGTTTTCATGAAGGTTTGATCATCAATGCATCTCGAACGCGTGAAGAGCATCGCGTTCGCATAAGGGAAATGGAGCAGCTGGGACCCTAAGGGTTTTCTTCTATGCGCATGCGTTCACGTAGTGAGGAACACATTCACGAAGCATTAGGCAGTGAAAGCTACACATTCGCGATGGGTCAGTCGCATTCGTGAAAAAGAGACTCTTGGTCAGTGATTTTTGTTCAACGTGAATGCGAAGGTTTGACCGCATTCGTGAAGAAGTATTTTCTTGTGCAGAATATAAGATTTCAAAATCAAGGGTTTGGTCACTTTTATCAAAACTTAAATTTGAGAGCTCGGATTGGGCGAGATTTCGATGGATTTTCAGAGACATCAATTGGGTAACGATTTCTCACTTGATTTTGGTTATATCTCACTAATCTATCATTAATTTCATCCTTTAATTTCAGATTTGGGTTGAAATCTTGAAAAAAATAGGAAGAAATTCTTCAACTAAGATTTTGATTTTGATTGAGATTTGATATCGGATTCGGATAATTTTGTACGAGTGAACTTGTGAGTGAATGAATGTTTATATTTTATGACTTTTACCCTATTCCGAGACGTGTGACCATGGAGGAGTTTTAGGGAGATTTTCGAATTTCTTAATAAAGGCTTGATTTCTCTATTAGAATAGTGTATTATAGTTATATTTATGATATGTAATTACTTTTGGCTAGAATTGGACCATTTGGAGTCGTATGTTCGTGAAAAAAATATTGTTACCGATTGATTGAGCTTGGTTCGAGGTAAGTGGCTTGCCTAACATTATGTTGGGGGAAATTCCCTTAGGATTTGGTATTATTTTTATATATGAGCACCATGTACGTGAGGTGACGAGTGCGTACACGAGCTATTTGCTGTAAAATTCAATTTTTACTGAGTAATAACCTGTTCGTACACGAGCTATTTGCTGTAAAATTCAATTTTTACTGAGTAATAACCTGTTTTCTCCTTAATTAAGTTATTACTAGCATGTGTAATATCATGTTTAGCCTAGAATAGCATGTTTGCATGCCTTAAATGCTTATCTAAACTCTGTGCAGCATGCTTAGTGAATTTCTTACTTTTCTTTGATTTATACTTAGTCTAAACCGTAGGATTTCTTGTTGAAACTGTTACTTTCATTGTTTGAGCTGCGTATTTACTTTTGGACTACGGAAGGGTATTCCGGGAGATCCCCTTGCGTATTTACTTTGGGACTACGATATGGTATCTCGAGAGATCCCCTGCTGTTATTCATGTATACTGTACTGTTACTTTTCTGTGACTCTCTCTCTCTCTCTCTCTCTCTCTCTCTATATATATATATATATATATATATATATATATATATATATATATATATATATATATATATATATATATATATATATATATATATATATATACACTTTTTCTTCAAAGCCCGTGCTGAGCTCGGGCCCAAAATCAAGAATATAAAGTTCATTATAATGGTGTTCCTTAATAATAATTTGTGTTACGTTTTTAGGCATAATCTTTTTAAGATCATCGCTTAACCATTTATTATTTATTATTTATGTATTCTGATAATATTATTATACAATTTATTAAAAGAAATATATATATATATATATATATATATATATATATATATATATATATATATATATATATATATATATATATATATATATATATATATATATATATATATATATATATATATATATATATATATATATATATAAAAGCAATTGTGCTAAGGAATAAGCAGATATCAAATAGACAAAGGTAACTAAATTATTTAATAACATAATTTAAGGTATGCAAAATGATTCTAAATGGACTATAATCAGAAATTAAAGAAAATATTTTAATATTTGATGAATTTTCGGGCATATAATTTCTAATATGAGGAAAAAATAAAGAAGATATTTTAATAGATTGTTTAGGTATTTATTGATTAACTACTCATAATTTCATATGACCATAGTTTATGCTTGAAAAAAATATGACGATTAAAGTGTAGGTTTAACCAGAAAGACCCAAATTCATTAAAACAAAGTTCAAGAATTAACTTAGTTTTGTCATTAACTCATTAATCCTTTTTTTTAAAACTCTGCAACTCAACCAATTAAAGATTATATGATTTTTCAAAAATTAAATTGTTTTAAGAAACAAAAAATATCTTTGTTTCAATAGAATATGATCATCAATCATATTTAATAAATATGAGAATACAAGTTGATTACTTGCTAAGCCCCTCTCCCTTTTCCTTTGTTCTATCCCTGCTTAATTAAGTAAATTGAATAAATTTAAATATTTTTTATTTTATTTTATTTTCAAGATTCTAATCTATTAATTTTTAAATAGTTTTGAAATTTATTTTCTATTGTACTAATTTATTTTTTCAAAATAATTTTCCATTAAAATAATATCAATGAGATATTTAATTATAATTTTAGAATTACTAAGAAAATTTTATTGATAGAATACTCTCCCAATATCAAATGAGTTCTTCAAGGTTATTGTTATAAGCATTTTAGATTTATCTTTGTGCATAATTATTCATTATCATTCACAACTTTTCAAGCATTATTGAAGGGCTCAAGTTTAATATATTTACCAAATTAAATATAGGAACCTAAGTATAAAAGAAATAAAGTAGGGGCAAAAATCTTATGGTACATACTTCACTTGCAAAAAGTTAGGTTAAGGAGATATGTATTATCAAAAAGGATTTGAAAGTTTCTTAATTTATTGGAAACATACTTTGGTATATGAAGTAATAAATAGCAAATACAAGGGCATATTTAAAAGAGCAAACCCTTTTGGTTGGCAAACTAACAAGATAGTTACAATGTAACTAAGGACTATAAAACTTTTTACATTGTGCCTTATATATATATATATATACATACATACATACATACATACATACATACATACATACATACATACTTGACCGAGGTTAGGCTTGACACTTACTAGGTACTATTGTGGTGTACTCATGCTACTCTTCTGCACATATTTTCGTATGCAGATCCAGGTACCTCCTACCAGCTTCGATTTTAGTTGCACTGTTGCTGCTGTTCCGGAGACTTCTAGATACATCTTCGCTCATCCACAGACCTCGAAGTCCCCTTCTATCTCTTTTGTGTTGTTCTTCTTTACTTCTTCAAGATACTGATGTACAGAACATTTAGACAATCTTAGAAGCTTGTGACTTATGGTGTTCCAGATCTTGGGAGAGTTTTTCTATATATTTTGAGAGTTGGTTATTGTACATGCCGAGCAACATTTCTATCAGTTTTTACTTATTTGTTGCAGTTAGTTATTAGATTTATGCTTTTATTTTTACTATTCCGAAAATGTTAGGCTTATCTACTCATAGGGACTAGGTGCAGTCACGATATCTTGCGGAGGGAGATTTGGGTTGTGACAAGTTGGTATCAGAGCTCTAGGTTCATAGGTTTCATGAGTCACAAGCAGGTTTAGTAGAGTTCCGTGGATCGTTGCGGAGACGTTTGTACTTATCTTCGAAAGGCTATGGAACTGTTAGGAAAAATTTCACTTTTTTTGATTCCTTATCGTGCGAAATTGTTGACTTCGTAATTCTAAAATTTTGTCTTCTATTCTCTCACATATGGTGAGGACACGTACAATCGGATTAGATGACCAGGTACCCGCGCCCCCTTCTAGAGCTGCTAGAGGCCGAAGCCTGGGTAGAGGCCAAAGACGTCCCCCGTGGTGCATCCATAGCACCTGCACGAGCTACCACAGAGGAGCCACCAGTAGATCCAGTGGGAGCGCAGACAACTGAGATTCCTACTACTACACCAGCTCTTTAGGAGACCCTTGCTTAGTTCATGAGCATGTTCAGTATTCTAGCTCAGGTAGGGTTAATTCTCATTGCTCCTGCCATATCTCAGGAGCACAGACTCTCGCTGCCCGCACCCCAAAGCAGCAGGTTTAGGTCGAGCAGATTCCAGAGATTATAGAGGTGCCACTTGTAGCCCCAGTTCAGTCTTAGGGTAGGGCAATTGTTTTTGAGGGGGTGCAGCGTAGGCTCGAGAGGTACAAGAAGTACCACCCTCCTTCTTTTAGTAATTTAGCGACAAAGGATGCTCTGGACTTTCTTGAGGAGTGCCATTGTATCCTCCGTACTATGAGCATAGCAGATTCGAGTGGAGTTTCTTTCACTACGTTCCAACTTAGAGGAGTAGCCTCTTAGTTGTGGCATACTTATGAGTTAAACAGTTCGATTGGGGCAACTTCACTTACATGGACTCAGTTCTCTAAAGTCATTCTACTTTAGAGAATGACTTACCAAGCTTACATATCCCTGTGATTTCACCGTTTTACCATTCCTAAAAGCCACACCCTAACATTGAAAGGCGGTTAGTGAGAGGAAACTTTTCTTCCTTCCTGTCACATGTCTTGAGCAGCCACTATCAATATGCTAGTCTTGGCTGCTTCCTTTTATTTTACCATGCAAACATATCAAGAGTTAGATTAGGAATGTAGACTAGCTTGGGTCTCCACTTTTGATTAGAGGGATGAATCAAATATTTTTTAGTCCAGCTTAGTAAGATAGAATTCATAGCAAAGGAAGTTTTTCTTTTCTTTTGATTTTTCCATGCAACCTTATTATTTTGAGAATTGAACAACGATAAGCAATTTTTCCTAGAGTGCAATGTGTACATAGCTTACTAGATACAGAAGCCAACTACTTAGGATTGACCCTAGGGAAATATATGTAGTATCCTAACCTCGTTTTATTTCTCTAGCGGGTTTGGTTTGGTTATTCTATAGTCTCTGAGGACCTGTTCCACTTGGAGGTTCTAGTTAGTTCATATTTTGCCTTGTTCAGGTCCTCTTAAATTACTTTATTTTATTCAACTCGATTGTATAAATTTTTCTTGTTCAGTTTTATTTCTTTTTCAAGGGATTTTTGAATATCACTATTCTCACATTTTCCTTTATATGGTGCTTCCTTTAGTTTTTCATTTTCAAATTTGAGTGCCTCAAATTTCAAACCTTAAAATAAGATCCTGTTGTTCAAAATCTTGTTTTTCCCTTTTGAGTTTAGACGTGTTGAGGTCAAGATTATGGCATTCAAATTTAACAGTTAAGAAGTCATTGAACAGTTCTTCTTTGTCAACACTCACTTTTTCAATCTGATTAACTAATGAGAGCACCATGGCAGACAGTCTATTCTTAGGAAGCATATGAAGATTATCTTTAAGGTCAGGGACATTTAACTCCCCATTTCCAGCTTCAGATTCTGAGTCATGGATATCATAGACACGACATCACCAATGTAAACCTTCTCAGGGTCGGCGTTTATCAAGATCATTAGTGCCATGTTTGAGTGAGTTTCTTCATGCATTGCGAGCACCATTTCTATATTTTATTAACATTATTGTATGTAGAAATCCTTGATCTCCTTAAGACTAAGAACGTTATACAGAATCAACTTCGCATTGGAATTTTTCTCTGGCAGCATCTTGCCATCAGTATTGAATTCGCTTTGGCAACTTCCTTTCCTTTGTTATCAATCTTAGATGGCATAAAAGCTCCCTAAGTCATAATCATATATGGATCAAAGTTCTCAACTTTTAGTAAGAATTTCATTATATCCTTCCACCAACCACAGCATTGTCTAGTGAAATTTGTTGGAATTCCCTCTGGCCAGGTTTCTTAATTATCTCCTTCAGTCATAGCGAACAAGGACAATGGCCCATCTGTCTCTTCATCTTCATCTTGCTCGGCATTACTATCGTCTTCATATACAACCACGAATACTTGCTTCATGGCCTCCTTCGCAGCCTTGATTTTAGCTACCAGAGCGTTATTTTAAATAGAGCCAGAACCACCGTCCTCCTGTTTTTTGAAATGCTCCTTTTCCCGTTCAAATTTTTCCTGCGGGCAATCCTTGACTTTTTGGTCAATCTTCCTGCAGTTATAGCAGCTATTGAAGTTTGTCATTTTTAGAGCCTTTGATTTGCAAGGAGCCTCTATTTTTGAATTTTTCAAAAACCTCTCTGGCCAGTAGACTTATACCATTTTCTTCTTCTCCTTCATTAGAACCATCAGCTTAGGATGACTTGAGTATCAGTTCTTTATTTCTCTTGGAGTCATCTTTCTTCAACTCTATTTTTCTCATCTCATATGTTCTCAGATTTCCAACTGGTGATTGTACTCAATTCCATTGCTTCTTGAATTGCAGTGACTTTTCTTTCCTATGAAGGAAAAACTTTTCTTAGCAACTCCTCGGATATAGAAGTCTTTCCAAGTGATCTCAATTTATTTATAATGACAGTGATCATATCTTGGATTGGTTCAGCGTCTTTGTAGCACTTTCCATTGAACAACAGTGGATGTGTGGTAGACTGACTCCCGTTCTTGGTATTTTTTGTAAGTGCCTCTGTCTCTCTCCCTTTAATTACTGCAGCCTGCAGTTGGAGGGATCCAACTAGTCTGCAAATATTTTTGGTGCTTTCGCGCTATTTACTCATATTCTTTGTGCTTCACGATTTCGTCCCCACTTAAACATTATGAATTTGCAGGTTTTCTGCCAATTCATTGTCCCTTTTTTTTTTGGTATTCTTTTAATTATTCTGTCCCTCTTTCTTTTAATTGCTGCACTTTGGACGGAGAATGGTAATTTAAAAGCTTTTGGTGCTTTCATGCCACACATAGTCTTCTTGCTTCATTGTTTCATATTTCCTTAAGATTAGTTTTCTATGACAACTTTGCATTGGCAAATTTTCTAATAATCAAAGCAATCAAGTTAATTTAATTATTTTCACATTATAGATATATGAATGCAGTGAAATTTACTAAGCTGAGATTTGTGTATATATTGCATTCGAATTGCAAATAAGTTCGATATAATTTCATAAAGAAAGAAAGCTTTTATGGAATGACATGGTTTGTGATAGAAACGGAGCCAGAATTTTCATTAAGGGTATCAAATAAAAAAATAAATACATCGAAAAGTTTAGGAAAGTCAACATATAGTAAATATACATAAAAATAGAAAAATTTATCTAGCAACAATATAATATTCCGGCAAAGGGATTTCGACTGACATCTCTTGGTTGAATGTGGCCCCGCCACTTGTTTGTGATGACTTCTATATAGACAAGCCCAAATTGTTCAGAATTGAGGACTAGTTATTGGTGGGGATGATAGACAGAGTCCTGAGGCCTAGTTGTTGTTAATTGCTTACAAACTCTATCCGATTGATTTGGTATGGGATTTTTACATATGTATACCATATAGCAAACCTTATTACCTCCCATGTTTAAGGTTTGTGGTTATTACATTTAAGCATACCAAATTTTAATATATGTACCATAATTCAAGTTAAGGGTATAATTATTGCTTCATTTACTCTAGGCATGATTTTAGGAGCATATATTCCTTTTTCCTTTTTTTTCCTCTTCTCTTTCCTAGTGTTCTGTTTGGTTGCATATCTTTCACCAAAGTCATAGCTTCTTCGTTACCTATTTAATTTTTTTTTTCTCTTCATTTCCATGTCAAGTATTATTCCAAAGCAGAAAATATGCAATGATTCGTGAAGCCAGGAGGATATTTACATGCATAGACAAAGTTGTATTGCAAATCATGGGACTTCAAATGAAACGATTTATATGCATTGGTTGTTATAAAATAAATTATTACAACAACAGCCAATGCATATAAATTGTTCTTGCCCTTTCCAAATTTGCGGCACTCCCAAAATTGAAATTTTGAATATTAAGAATTGATTAAATTTGGTATGCTTAAATTTTTTTTGACACAAGATAGTAGTTTAATTGTAGTATAAATGTAACAATACAACTTTATACAATACTTAAACTGATTTGTAGTTTATTTGTAGAAATTGTATCTACAAACTGACTACATTGATTTTTAATATTCCAATTCTCATTTCAATTGTAGCATAATTGGCATTTTCGACATAATTGTAGAAGACTTGTAGAAGTTTTAATCTTCCCAATCTACAATTTATCTACAACTTATCTACAATTTATCTACAATTTATCTACAATTCTACAATAAAACTACAATTAAACTACAATTTAACTACAATTTCTGGAAAAATATGTCTTCTTCTTCGACGAGTTTCAATCTGAAATTCAGTCAAAACCAAGTCTAATCTTCACCAAAACCCCTCAAAATTGAGATATAAACTCCTAAACATATTTCGAATTATTTACAACAACACCCAATCCAAACAAATAATGATTTTTGAAAATCCAAATTTGAATTCAAAGCTTTCAAGCTTTTTAATGGCTATCAATGGTGGAAAATATATGGAGAAGGAGAGAACGCTGCAACGGATTTTCTTCCGTTTTAAATTTAGAAATTAATGGTGATAGAATTACCATTAAATCTGATTCCTACGAATTTGGAGCCTTTTTAGGGTAGAATCTATCTACTTTTGCTTTGGTACATATTTTGTAGCAAAACTATGGACTATGCGGGTAAATACAATATTGGTAATAAGGTTTGCTATATGGTATAGATAGGTAAAAATCCCTTAATTTTATGCTTGTTCAATTGTTCACTAGACTTACCATATTAGCATAACTTTGTATTATCTGCATTTGACCTATCTGTTAAATTATTCATCAACACCTGACCAATTGGCATGATTTTGTGATTGTTTAATTAATCATCAAATTCTACTGGATTAGCAGATAAATTTATTTTATCTGCATTTAACCTATTTGTTAAAGTATTCATCAAAGTCTACTCTGCTAGCATAATTTTCTTTTGTTGTTTAATAAAATGTTCTTTGATTTAATTTTGATTGAACCACCCCAAATCTGCTCCAGCTGATTTCAAATATGAAACAAAGCCTTTAAATACAAACACAAACGATTCTCAATCGCCAATTTAGCCAAATAGCACAAAATCAAAAAGACCTACTCCGCCTTCCTCGACACTTTACAAGGAGTTTTGAAATTTTTAAAGCAAATCACTAAATTAATTCAAGTAAAAATAATCAACACTCAAAGGATTTGAACAGAAATTTTTGAATTTTTTAACCCCAAACAAGAATTTTATGCTTTAATATTGAAACAATTATGATATTCTTAGTGAAGAAGAAGAGATGGAGAAGGAATTGAAGGGGTAAATATGTTACGTAGCACACAAAGAAAAGAAGCGGAATTCATTTACGTATTAAATTACGGGGACATTCAAGGCTCAAGCCACCCAATTTATTTGTTGCATAATTTCACAAAGAAAAAATCAATATATTGTAAATCCTGTAGGTGAATACAAATGTCTCAAGTACATTACAAGCATCCTCATCACGTTCAACCATTAACATACACATGCACAGTTAAGTAGAAGGGCAGTATAACAATTGATATCCTAAGAAAAGTTTATTCTTGATGTTTGCTTATGTTTTATATTATTAACAGCTACAACATGTAATAAATTTGAATAGTCAGTGACGTTGGTCTGGGGATAAATATTTTAAAATTTTGCAAAAATGGTGTCAAGTTCTATTTATGTCACTCAAGTTTCCTCTCACAAAGCATAACGATTCTCGAGACTTTTATCAGCCATAAATGTGAAAACAAGCTCATTTCTGTTTAACAAGTCTCGCCTATGGCACTACTTATTCCATTGTAAGATTTATGTATAAGCTACACAGCTGAATAAATGCATGCAACACATGAAAAAGAAACATATATTCGTACACTTTAAGAAAACACATCACAAGTTGATAGGGTTAGACATCTCAAAATAAGACCAGAAATTAGCATTCGAGTTGAAGACAAAGTAAAGAGAAAAACTATAAGAAGAATTTCTACATATGACTACCCCTTGTTGGCCGGCAGACATGGTTCCTTTTGCGAGCATGCTCTTGGTTATGGTGCTGTGTGCGACAAGCATATCCATACCAGCAGTCTTCTCTTTGACCTACCTCTGAAGGTAAAAGCTGAGACGAGAAAAGAAACAGAGCTAAAAATCTAGAGCTTGAGACCACGATTATCACTATAGAAGCCAGAGCTAGGATTGAAATGGCGCAATTGGTTTGACAGAAAAATGCACCACTAGTTATCGCTGCAGTGCCATGTTAGATAAAAACTTCTTTCCTATTTTGCTCAGCTTCTAATAAAACTCTTCAAGTAAAAGATGAAATAACGGATGAATCAAGAAGGAAACTTACATGTGCTGTCATTGTAACTCTAAACCAGTACAATAGGAATGAGACTAACTTGTCATAGCATTCACTGTACATAATATAAAAAAAATTAAAAAAAGACAATCACCGAGAAGAAATTGCTTCACTAAATGAAATCTCAATGATCACATCGAATAACAAACATTTTCCCTAACTTCTAGGCAAAGTGGCCGCAAAGTCAAATTGGAATCCATCAGGTGCCAAATGACACAATTTCCAGAAATATAAAAATCGCAATAACCCAATATGACAACTTTGTTAAATTATTCAATATATCTAAAAACATCTACTCACCTACAAGTATATGTACCGGAAGTTATCATCTCAGCATGATTCAAAGGCATCCTTGTGCGATCTGAAGGAAACAGAAGCACACATTATATAGCATGACAATTCAATTTAAGGACGATAGTCGAAGGAAGTTATAAAGAAGTGCATGCTGGTTTCTAATGAGGACCATATTCAAATATATGATATATAGCAACCAAAAGTCATTTTTGGACTGATATATTTTTTTCACCTCCACTATTTCTTCCAATCATGTCAATAGCGGACTTGATCCACCACCTATCCGATTGTTCAATATTCAAGTTGCCGATTATTTAAATGGAATAGTACAAGCATTAGGTCACCTATGACTAATAAGATATAGAAACTAAATCGAAATGCTACAAGTTGAATTCTAGCTTCAAGATATTTATAAAGTGTTAAAGAAGGACCGAGTCAAAAGTTAAATAATTGGAAGTGACAGTGTTCCTTCGAATGGACATTCCAGACTGCCAATTTCTCAAAGTGTTTTTAACTCCTAGAGCTTCTGGACTAGAGGCAGTAACTTTTTGTAGAGAGAGAGAGAGAGAGAGAAAGAGGAAAATACAATAATGAAAACCATAAAAGACAAGACGAAAAAGAAACTGATTCTCAAATTTCCAATGGTCAGATTACCTATCTCCCGCTTATCCAGCTTCAAAATCCAATCAGCTACCACATCTTGCAACGACCTTGTCATCTCTCTAATGCATCTTTCAGTGATCTATTAGAGTATCACACCTAGAGTTAGGAGACCTAGTACTCCAACTAAAGCATCGAGACTAATAACAATCTATCAAAGAAACATAAAGAAAACAAAGAAGCCATACATTTTGTTCATACTGATTCTTCTCATGTGCCAAGGAGGGTATTCTAGTAATCGTACGTTCAGCAATCTGCAGAAACATGTGCATCAATTTGACAAATTAGATAAAAATCAAGAGTGCAAATGTAAATGCTGTAAGTAACCAAACAAAAGTATTACCATCATCAAGGAGAAAAACAAAAAGGAAAAGGGAGAGAGCAATCAAATGAAGAAACAAGGAGAAGAAATATCAAATTATAGATCATGTCCTCAAGTTAACTTGTATAACGAGGACTACCTTACCAACTCGGAGTTCTCCCTTTTTATGATTTTGGTGTCAAGGCCATCTTACCTCAACTATTCCACCAACTTAGAACTCTTTTAGTCACAGATGCCAGTTTTGGAGATAACATCAACCAAAACAATAACAACAGACCTAGTGTAATCCCACAAGTGGGTTCTGGGAACATCAACCAAAACAAGAGGGAAAAAAAGAAAGAGGATAAGGAGGGACATGGCCATTTGACTTTGCATGATTAAATAGAAAAAGCAGAAAGCAGACGAGAATGAGAGGTGACAAGTCCATCAGAAAAGAGTTTCAGGATTATCTCCACTCAAAAGTGGGTGGAGAAAGAGGGTTATCGTACTAAAGAAATTACAAGGATAAACAAGGACAAGAAATAATCACTGGGCTTTGCACCTATTCAGGTTGGCAATTCTTCGTAGCTGTTAAAAATCAGTGGCAATTTCATCCCTCAACCATTAGGTGGTTTGAATGTACAACAAATTTTAACTTTTTAGTAAACCCAAGCTCCCAGAATAATACAGGTGCCAGAGTAAGAAGGCGCCAAAGTCCTCTTATAGGCCATCAAAATAAATTTCTAAAAGTTCATTCCAACTACCTAACATGCCAAGTTCAGTTGGATGATGACGTTCTAAACATTAAAGTGTTCTAACCAGTATAACCAAAGCACAGTTCGCAATCAGAAAAGTACACCAGAATTAAGTAATTACAGGCTTGAAAGTTTCAGGACTGCAAAGTGGATGTAAATTGCTTCCATTGACTCCCTGATTACGCCAATAAGCAGCACAAAATGCTCGATCACATCCCAAACCTACAAAGCCAAATCGCCTTAGGCCTCACACGCTAAACACTTCAAAGAGGAATAGAAGCTTTGACATTTCCATTTAAGGTGAAACAGGCACACACACAAAATCACACAAACACAGTTGAGGAATGATATTTCGCAACAAGAACATAAGAGCAAAGAGTAAGGAAGCATAGTTTACAGTGTTGTTGCACTCCAATGTTTAATCGAGAGGGCATCATTCCACCACATGCATGACATTGAAGATGAACTGTGCTTTCATTGCACTGAAAACCTCCAAATTCAATGCCTGAATGTAAATTATTCAATGTTAGAAATTCAAAGTACATAACGATTGAATTATTTTAGTTCAATATTTGGAACACAGAATTAAAAACCATAATAAATTTTAAATCGCACGAGAACAATATTTAGATTATATCTAGCTTTACATGGGATATACATTTTGCCCAATAAGTCAACAAAGCACTTTCTCTGGACAACTCAACACGTTGCACTTTGTATCAATTCATATTGCAAATAACATCTAGATTGAGGAAAATGTAATTACCACACTGAGGGCATAAAGGCTCCCAGCTATTTGCTGCATCTGATGGAGAACGGTCCCTCTTCCGGCGACTTTTTCTACTGCTGAGGACCTGCTCCTAGGGGTTAGTATGTTTACCAAGTTTAAGAGGAAGCAAGTCGTCGAGCGTCCATGATAATGAAGATATAATAATATGTGAGTAGCGTAATAATGACATGTTACAGACACTATTCTAAACTTGAAATGGAAGACAAACTCCTGAAAATCGCTAGGATACTGCATTGCAAAGCATTTACAATCATTTAGTCACAAAACACCAGTGCCTGACAAGATAGTGTAATGATGTTTGGAAGCACAGGATCAACCATACAACTTTTGAAAAGCGACTATCTAAAAGCCATACAAAGTAGAACTGTTACAAAAAAGTTCATGACATTTAGAAGACATGTCGTAGTGATAAAATAAACTACTTAGCATACGACTTGGGAAGGAAATATCTATACAAAAAATCATACATAGTAGAACTGTAATCAAATCTACGGAAATTCCGAAGGCATCTCATATGATAACTTAGACTACTTACAAGAGGTGATTTTATTGATGCACAGGAATCAAGCAGCACAAAATCTTCACTCGAGCGTTTCAAGGAAGGATCCGCAAGCAGTATATCCTGCATAATCAGGGCATAAACCTTTAAGTACAAGTCACAATGAATTATAACATGCATCTAATGTTTCCACAAAGAAAGGCTTAGGTCTGCTAAAAATTCTTTAAGAGAAAAGGCAGAACAACATTAGAGAATTAAAACTTGAATTGGGTGTGATTTATTTAAAAAAATTGATGAAACTAATCACCAACTTGAATAAATTAACTTAGAAAGGAAATTTTTCCAACTAGAAATAAGGGAAAAAGTGAATAAGTTTCACATCTTACTTCCTCAATGTTATGCAAAAAATGGTTTCTTCCAACAAACTGTACAACTGCTCTGCACTGGGGACATAAAACACTTGAACGCCTCTCTTGAGACCTCCTTAGCCACTCTGAAAAGCATCCATTACTGGAAGATTGAAGAACATAAATGATAGCACATCTAGCCAAGGATCAAAATTTAAATGGTTTTTCGAACAGCTAAAAGATCGAACCCACTAACCAGAAATTGTGAAGGCAAGGCGCAGCTGTGACAACATCATGCCAGATATTTAAGCAGATACAGCATTTTGCATCCTCAACATCGAGAGAAATCTAGCAGAACAATATGCCATGTCAGTAAGCATAAACGGATAATCATGAAGAGAAACAGGTTTGTCAAGAGCTTAATTATTCACCTGCATATATCTGCGAGATTCCTCAGTGGGCATCATTTCGAGTCGGTATTTCACAAAACCTAACAGCATTGAAGCATAATACTATAAGCCACACATCAATACCCATAAAATATGTGAATTCTAATAAAATTCTGAGTTGAAACTTGGGTTGAGATTACATTCTTAAAATGATGAGAGTTGATATCTTCTTCATCAAACCCTCATTATCCTAATAATCTATAGCTTGTAAGTTAATACAAATATCAAATATGACCAGTGAAACATCTTTCAAATGTCAATACGATTGAGGAACATAAAGTGTGCACACGTGCATGAAATGCTCTACGGCTAGAGTTGGGGTAGGAGGAGGGGGGGCATTCTTTTCTTTTTTCTTTGTTCTTTTTTCTTTTCTTCTTTTTAAATTTTTAATATTTAAAGAGGATGGGCATATATTGTACATAGCCTCCCTTTATTTCTGGGGAAAAAAAAAGAGGCGACTTCAACGCTTTTTTTTTTCTTTACTCCAAAGAAGAAAAAGAAACACTGAAGCGTTGAAGTAGCCTACAGGTCACCAAAGTAGCAACTCTACCATTGCACTAAGGCTACCTCCCGGAAAACACACCTAAGAGAGTACTACTGCAGGTAATAAAACAGGAAAAATAGACACCAAAGCAGATAACAAAAATTGTATAAGACTAAAATTACAAAAGAGAATCTGATAAGAAATAGCACCCACCTTCATCACTGGGGCCCAGAGAAATTTCACTGCCACACTTAATTACAGAAGCATGCTCATCCTGAACCACCGTCCCATCAATAACAATTGCTTTTGAACTATATCGGAGAAAGTTGTAGATAGTCAACATAGATACAACTTTGGTTGAGACAATTGACAGATACAACAAAAACAAACAAAAAAATTTCCTGATAAATCAATAATATCATTCATTGACCACCAAGCTGGAGTGAAGAATATGTTCCAAGCCAGTGACTTAACCACATTTGGCTACATGCTATCCCAACCATGACTTTCTCTTTAAATCAAAAGTTTATGGCACCAAAAAATCACATTGTACTACTTGTATTCCAGTCACTACTATGACAGAGTTTCCTATTTCTTTCATTCAAACTTAGCTAGAAAATACAAAGAAGCATCGTTCTCCGTAATGACTTTTTAGTTTTTACTCCTTGCTGCATCCACAATCCCAGATCGTGATATTTTCGTCTCCTCCTTCCGTTTCAAAAAGATTGGCACTATTACCTAATTAGTCCATTCAAAAAGATTGCATCTTCCAATATTTATTTAATAGGAAGCATTTACAGCCACACAAGTGCTATGTCAAGTTTAACACCACAAGTTTCAATAGTTTTACAGCCATACAAATGATAAAGCTTATTTAAGACTACGTATCTTAAAAGTCTTCCCTTCTTTATTAAAGTTTGTGCCAAGTCAAACTGGGACAATCTTTTTAAAACAGAGGGCGTACTGTCTTTGGTGGTACCCGGCATCGATCATTCAACACACAAGATTCCATAGTTATGAAATAGTTTGCAATGTAACATGGTCAATAAGTATCTACTCTACTTTCTTTATACAAACAATATCAACTCATTACAATTTAACTTCTCTCCTTGAGTTGTGCTACATCAATATTGCATCCCTCATAGCACATCAAGTGAAAGAACAACCTTCTTTTGAATTTTGGTGTGCCACAGTATCTAACAGGTCTCCCTCCAATCCCCATATCCAATAATTCCCGGTAAATATGTACACTATCATATTCTACACAGTGCACTCCACAGTAGGCTAGGTCGATCAGATAGAGGATTGATGATCTTTTCCCCTTGTTACTAAAGGTAGTTGAGCCAACAACTCCAGGCCATGTGATCAAGTATTTCTATTCAAGCTCTGTGTAGGTTACCATGCATAACTATTGAAATATTCAAAATACTCACTCACCCTAAGAAATTGGGATGTCCACATTGAGGAACTGGCACGGTAATTGCATTAGAAGAGAGATTGCAGACCTGGTTAAGTGAAATATTACAACACGTTCAATCTCTCCCCATGTGAAAATATAACACAAAAATACTTGATTCTATGAGCATCACTCCCAAAAACTTCAACTAATAAACCTAGCAAGCATGCTTCAAGAAGTTACTTTAGCAAATTATTAATCTCCGGAGAGAACACTCAAGGATTTCCTAGGCTAAATCCTAAGAACATATCTGTATGCATGGTCACGCTGAAGAAAACCCCAAAAAAAACAGCATTTGCCTTCTTGCTGATACAAAATATACCAAAAGACCAATGAGAGAACACTGACATGCATTTCAAGTACATACACGGAAGTTTTTCATTTTTCATTTTTCATTCGGGGCAGGAAATAGTGTGCATATAGCGGCACTTTTCTAGTATTTTCACCTAAGTTGCTCGGACACGGGTGTGGATCTAGAGGACGGATCCTTTGACATGTAACTTCTTGGATTCGGGGATACGGATCCTAGTACGGATACGGGTGCGGGGATCCAACTAAAATAATTCAAAAACATAAAAATATATCTAAATTATGAGAAATTTTGTGAAACAATTATGTATAGCTTGTAAAGCGTGGATTTCTTTTTTATTCTCAAGTTCTAGATGAGAAAAGGATTGATTTCCTAGATAAGATATGTTATTTTCTGCAAATTTACCCTAGTTTTGGTTCTGATTTTGGGAATCAAATTGTATCTTATCTCGAAATTTTTCGTCCGTCCTGGTCAAAGTATCCAAAATCGTTTAACCAAATCCGGTACTGATCCCATATCTATACCCATACTAGTGTCGTTTCGACACGGTGCAACACCTAAACTACCGTATCAGAGCAACTTAGATTTTTACTATTAAATTGGATTTGGGCGGGAGAATGGAAAACAATCTAAAACCCAATAACTCAGTGGAAATAGTAGTTTAGCTTCTCTATTTATTAGATAAATCATCAACACGTCATCCTAAACACATTATCCTAAAGAAACTACAGTCACGGCATGAACAATATATGTTAGAATATGAAATAGTAGAACCCTAATCCAGTGTGTATTAGAAGTAGCCTAATCCAATGTTTATTAGGAGTAAGATAGGTTATGTGAATATATATAGGGCTCATTGTATCATGTTTAATATCAATTTATATTTTTCTCCCGTGCTTTGTCACATGGTATCAGAGCTTTGGTGAGATAATTATCGTTGTGCGTCATTCCAACGACATCCGGGAAGAAATAACTCAGTCACCGTGCAATTTTCCGGTGACCGAAGTGTCTACTTGCGTCAAAGTCACTAATTATCAGTGTTGTGCAAAAAAACCAACACCATCACATTTACCGTGAGTATATTATAGCTGTGCGTCATTCCAGCTACTTCCGGGAAGAAAGACCTCGTCGCCGTGCAATTTTCCGGCGACTTAAGCGGCTGTCCGTAACTAAACCACCTTTTTGTTGGTGTTGTGCAAAATCCGAGACCACCAAGAGGTTTGGAAAAGAATTCCGACCAGCCCCAGAAAAAAATCACCGGAAACGAACCTCCCACGCGCCTCCACGCGCCCGCCGGAGTTCTGCCGCCGGCGGCGCGTCTGTCCCACGCGCCGGCGCGTGAGCACTGTTCCGGTGAGATTTTGACGAAGGTCCTTCAGGGCAGTTGGATCGCCCTCAAATTCCGAGCCTACCCATATTTTTACTTTTCAATTCCGACAACCTTGAGTTTTCCGGTAGCTACAGTATTTTTCCGGCAGCTACAGTATTATCAGTTTTCAGTTTCAGTTTTCCGGCAGCTACAGTATTTACAGTTCCAATTTTCAGTTAGCGTGTGTCCAGGAGACTAGGTGGAAAGGGTCGAAGGCGAGGAATGTAGATGGGTTTAAGCTGTGGTATTCTGGGGTCGTGAGAGGTAAGAATGGAGTGGGCATCTTGGTAGATAGGGACCTAAGGGAGTCTGTGGTCGAGGTTAGGCGAGTGAATGATAGGTTAATGTCTATTAAGCTGGTTATTGGGGGTTGCGTCCTCAACGTCATCAGCGCTTACGCGCCGCAAGCGGGCTTAGACGAGGAGGCTAAGAGGCGCTTTTGGGAGGACTTGGATGATCTGGTGAGTAGTATTCCCCAATCTGAGAAGTTAGTTATTGGAGGGGACTTTAATGGTCATATTGGGGCTGATGCTGGTGGCTATGATGAGGTGCACGGTGGCTTCGGCTTTGGGGTTAGGAACGGAGGAAGCACTTTGCTGCTTGATTTCGCCAGGGCTTCCGAGCTTCTGATTGCGAACTCGGCATTTCATAAGAGGGAGGAGCATTTGGTCACCTTCAAGAGTTTGGCGGCGAGGACTCAGATTGATTACATCCTCATCAGGAGCGATAGGGGTATGTGCAAGGACTGCAAGGTTATTCCGGGAGAGTCTCTTTCAACTCTTCATAGACTCCTAGTGATGGATGTCGGTCTCCGGGTGAAGAGGAAGAGGAGGGGCGCTCGGGGACAACCGCGGATTAGATGGGGTGCTTTGACTAAGGAGAAAGCACAGGAGTTGGAAAGGAGGTTAGTTGAGGGCGGAGCTTGGAGAAGTTCTGGGGAAGAGGACGCTATGTGGACAGTGACGGCGAACTTGGTTAGGGGCGCAGCACGGGACGTGCTCGGGGTAGCCAAGGGATATTCAGGCAGACATCAGCGTGATTGGTGGTGGAACGATGTAGTCAAAGGAAAAGTGGAGGTGAAGAAGGCGGCGTTCGCTAGGTTCGCGGGGAGCACAAGCGAGGAAGAACGGAGAGCGAACAGGGTGATCTACAAGGTGGCGAGGAAAGAAGCAAAGATGGCAGTCACGGAAGCTAAAAACGCGGCGTTCGGTCGCATGTACGAGGAACTAGGGGAGAGAGGAGGGGATAAGAAGTTATTCCGGTTAGCTAAAGCAAGGGAAAGGAAGGCACGTGATCTAGACCAAGTTAGGTGTATCAAGGGCGAGGATGGTAGAGTTCTGATGGGGGAATCTCAAATCAAATAGAGGTGGCAGGCGTACTTCCGGGACTTACTTAACGAGGAGGGGGATCGTTACATAGAGCTAGGGGAGCTGAGGCATTCAGAGCAACATAGAGACATTGGGTACTGCAGGCGCATTAGGGTGGAGGAGGTCATGGGAGCTTCGCGTAGGATGAGTAGGGGTCGAGCGACCGGGCCTGACGAGATCCCGGTGGAGTTCTAGAAGTGCATGGGTAAGTCAGGAGGGGAGTGGCTCTCCAGGTTGTTCAATGCGATCTTCAGGACCAAAAGGATGTCGGATGAGTGGAGGTGGAGTACAGTGGTGCCCTTGTACAAGAACAAAGGGGACGTCCAGTGCTGCAACAACTATAAGGGTATCAAATTAATAAGTCACACGATGAAGGTTTGGGAGAGGGTGATTGAGGCGCGGGTGAGGGAGGTGACATCTATATCTGAGAACCAGTTCGGTTTCATGCCGGGCCGCTCCACTACAGAGGCTATCCACCTTGTCAGGCGGCTGGCGGAGCAATTCAGGGATAAGAAGAAGGACCTACACATGGTGCTTATCGACTTGGAGAAGGCGTATGACAAGGTCCCAAGGGAGGTGCTGTGGAGGTGCTTGGAGGCGAAGAGCATGCCGAAAGCCTACATCAGAGTAATCAAGGACATGTACAATGGAGCTAAGACTAGGGTTAGGACGGTGGGTGGCGAATCAGACCATGTTCCTGTGGGTATGGGGCTCCATCAAGGATCGGCGCTGAGCCCCCTCTTGTTTGCCTTAGTGATAGATGCTCTAACCAGACATATTCAAGGGGATGTGCCTTGGTGTATGCTATTTGCTGATGATATAGTATTGATAGATGAGACGAGGGTCGGTGTTATTGAAAGGTTAGAGGTATAGAGACAGACTCTCGAGTCTAAAGGTTTCAAAATAAGCATATCTAAGACAGAGTACCTGGAGTGCAAGTTTAGCGTCGAGCCGAGCGAAGTAGGCAGGGACGTGATGATTGGTTCTCAGGTCATCGCCAAGAGGGACAGTGTCCGATATCTTGGGTCTGTGATTCAGGGGGATGGAGAGATTGACGGGGACGTCACTCATCGTATTGGAGCGGGGTGGTCAAAGTGGAGGCTTGCATCAGGAGTCCTGTGTGACAAGAAAGTTCCACACAAACTGAAGGGGAAATTCTATAAAGCCGTAGTTAGACCTGCGATGTTGTATGGGGCGGAGTGCTGGCCCGTGAAAAACTCGCATGTTCAGAGAATGAAGGTTGCGGAGATGAGGATGCTTAGGTGGATGTACGGTCACACCAGGCTAGATAAAATTAAGAATGAAGTTATTCGAGAGAAGGTGGGGGTGGCCCCGGTGGATGAGAAGATGCGAGAAGCGAGGCTGAGGTAGTTCGGGCATGTGCGGAGGAGAAGACCCGATGCCCCGGTGAGGAGGTGCGAGCGGCTGGAGATTGTTGGCGGTCGGCGAGGCAGAGGGAGGCCTAAGAAGTATTGGGGAGAGGTGATTAGGCAGGACATGACTAGAATGCAGGTTTCCGAGGACATGACCCTTGATAGGAAAGTCTGGAGGTCTAGAATCAGGGTTGTAGGATAGGGGCTCCTAGAGTTTTTCGTACGCCTCATCCGGGGTTGGGTGTGGGTCAGCAGGGTTACCCATAGATGATTTGTGTTTTAGCTTATGTCCCCCCTATGGCTCTTAGTTATGGTAGTTACTGTATGATACTATTGCATGCGATTGTATTTAGGTTTCGTATGTTTAGATAATTATTTACGCTATTTACGTTATTTCTGCTGGAGTTACTAATGCTCTATTGTTTTTGTTTTTGTCTTTGTTTTTGTTTTACTGTTGTTTTTCCTTTTATCCTATGAGCCGGGGGTCGATTGGAAACAGCCTCTCTGCCCTTCCGGGTAGGGGTAAGGCTTGTCTACATATTACCCTCCCCAGACCCCACCTGGTGAGAGTATACTGAGTAGTTGTTGTTGTTGTTGTTGTTGTCTTTCTGATTATTTGGTGATAATCCAACGATGTCTTTGGGACTCTATGCTTTCGGGTCTAGAAACCCGGGTTCGATGTTAACTACATATGTTCAAGCTCGGTACATATGATTTATATGCACCAGCTTGAGGGGGGGTGTTAGAATATGTAATAGTAGAACCCTAATCCAATGTGTATTAGGAGTAGCCTAATCCAATGTTTATTAGGAGTAGGATAGGTTATGTGTATATATATAGGGCTCATTGTATCATGTTTAATATCAATTTATATTTTTCTCCCGTGCTTTCTCACAATATACATTATCAAAAAATGTAGTATTTATAGAACCAAAAATGTTTACCTATTATTTTGCATCATGGCAGAAACTAGATCCACATTCCTCGTTATCTTACACCATTCTTGCTTTTCAGAAGAGGAATTCTTCACTTCACTGCATATTACGGTCTCCTTCAGCCTCAACTCAATTTCTGAATAGCGAGAGTCCACCGGTACTATAATTATAAGGATAAATGCATGTCAATAAGCAATATCTATCTCAACTCTGATCTTCCTTGTACTTCTAAGAAGCCAAAATCATCGAACAAGGGAACAACAAATAGAAATTCAAATAGAGTCTACATCTCTGCAATCACAATTAAGAAACCGAAATCAAGCATCACCAAATATCAATAAGACTCCAGAAATTGAGGTACTTAATAGGCTAGTCTTGATTAATAGTGTTTTGAATTCACCATGTAAATTACAGGATTTTTTGTCTCCTCTATATAGATCCTATCAATGATTTTATATGTTCATGGGCATTTCACCAAACTATATATATCTTGGTCCGACAGACTGTTATCGGGTCATACTCCATCACCCCCACCACTCCACACCCCCTATGGCCCCATGATAGAACAAAGACAAACCGCATGGATTATATATATAAGAACAAGCATATAGCACTTCCAAAATTAAATTATACAAATGCACTAAGTCTAAACATAGGCGTTCCAAGTTAAAACCAATTTGTCTAGATAAATGCTACCTGATATGGAGCAACATGCAATTTGTTAAACAAAATAAAAATGTAATAAGCAAAGGGTAGGCTACTTCAAGCACTAACGTACTTCAAGAAACATGAAAAAGCATTATCTTTTTGTTACAATTGTGGGTATTCTCTTCATACCAAAAGAAAGTAACCAAAAGATATCTGAAATTGCATAATTTACTTATCAACAGGTAAAACAAAATACTTTTCTCTCCCATTTTTCTAAACAGAACCATCCTTGTGAATCGTAACTGCAATTGAAGTTAACCAGTTTCACGAAATACAACAACAACAACAACAAGCCAGTATAATCCCCGTTTCACGAAATAATGAATATAATTTCGGTGTTACAATGCAAAGATTGAGCATTTACCATAAGTCACAATTTTGATTACCACTCTTCACCGAATTCCAAGAAAATACGACAAAGAAATAAACGAATAGGGCTTACTGAGTTTCGCCCAGACTTCATCTTCTGAAAGATTAGCACTTGAGCTTTCTCCTTTTTCCATTGCTGTTGAATAAGCAACGAGAAAGAATCGATTTTTGCAGTTATATAATACTATTAGAGGAGAGAAGATTACAGAGGAAGGAAGGCAACAACATTGGCATAAGTCAAGAAGTTATCGATGTGGACTGCAACGGAGTTGGGACTTTGGGGTCTTGCCGTAACGTTTTGTCACTATTGCCCCCATTTGAATTTACATCAAGGTCTTACACTCCTAATCATCGAGAAAATGACAAAAATATCTTATGTTAAGGTTTGGTCTAATTCAGTACTTTATATATATATATTTGAGTCGTTTTAGTCATTTATGTTTATCAAAGTTGAACACTTTACTCTTTAAGTTATTATTATATTTAAAACACATGTCAGTTTCTTGTGTTCATAAAAATTCTAAAACCAAACCAAATCAAATCGACCAAAAAAATCGATATTTTTTGGTTTGGTTTGATTTTGGCTTTGAAATTTAAAAACCGATCAAATTTGATTTGGTTTAGATTTTAATAAATAAAAAATCGAACCAAACCGAATATAGAAGTAGATAATTTAAATTTATTGTGTGTGTATATATACTTTTATATAAAGTTTCAAATTTTTTATAGTAAATGTTAATCGTTTGCACTTTTAGTATAGTTCTTTACCTTTACATTCTAGTTTGATTGGTAATTTTCTTTTGATAAGTGTAAGAATAATATATTTTAAGTGGGTCCTTAAATTATTCATCACTATTAGATTCAATTATTATCAATATATCATGGTAATTAATAGATTTATCAAAGGGCAATTGATTTGAAAGTGTTACGTTGAAATGTGGCCGCCGAAATACGTATTTGGTAGTATATATCTTATATTTATCAAAATACCGACAAATAATCGGAAAAACCAATAAACCGACATAAACTGAATCGAGAAAAATCTGATTTAATATGTTTGGTTTGGTCCTAATATTTGAAAATTTGACTTATTTGATTTAATTTCTTTTTAGAAAAAAATCGATCCAATTCGAACCATGACCACCCCTAATTTCATGGAAGTGACTCATGCAAAACACACGAGTCTAGAAAAAAAATCAAACGAAATTGGCCGAGAGCCATCTTGGGCTTGAGCCTCGCACAGGGGTTAAAGAATCAATAAATGAGAGAATATCGCCCTCCGCTGAAAACTTATATCGGCCGCTAGCCATAAATTATAATATATATTTTATAGCCCAAAACTTATTTTAATGACTAGCCGTTGAAATCAGCAAAATCAAATTGACTACAAGGGGAAACTAGGGAACGAAATTGGAAGATAAAGTATTGAGGTGCCTCTTAATTTCTACATTGCCAAACATTCATCATTTGATTCCTTTCGGCTTTTATGCTATTTAGATATTAATATTTTATTCATATTTGTGAGGAATATAAAAATAAAACTTTTGTCATAATTGTTGATTTTGATCTGCTGATGAAAGGAAAGAACATGTGTCGTGTACACAATAATTTCACATATTTGGGTCATTACATAATTTTCATACACATTAATATATCATTTATGTATTCGATGACGTGACAAAATACATAAAATAGCTTCTGAACTTGTACCAAAATCCCTGTTACACACTTGTTGATCACAGATAATTTTTTACACACCCAAACCTTTAAAAGTGTATCAGTTACACACCATTTTGATTATATGGCAAGAGCATGTTTTACACACAAATTAGGCGAGTGAATAAAAAAAGAAATCTGTGAACTCTCGTATGTAACTGACACACGTCCAATTTTTTATTTTTTAATTAAAAACATCATCTTCTTCGTCAAGAGCTTAAACAAACAACCAACTCTTGCAACATTAGAGAAACTATTCCCTTTCCTTTTTCTCCAAAATCTCACCATATAAAACTTCCCTCCCTCTCCCATAGAAAACAAACAACCTGTTTGTTGTTGCCCTTCCCCATTTTTCATTTTCGTCTTCTTCCCCACCCATTTTCTCCATGTCCACCGTTTTAAGAATAACAATAATATAAAATAGCTTTGGAAGAAATTGATAAAGAAAGTTAAAAGAAATCTATATCAAGAGAATTTTATAAATATAGCTTTAAATCTATACCACGAATCGAGCAACCATGGATTTGGCCATAACCAACTTTAATAGAGTTTTGAGTTTTGCATTATATTTCTTGTGACAGATTTGAATCTAGACTCACAAACTCGTGACTAATGTACTTGAGTTCCTAATTTTGCGTTATAATATGAAGGTGATTAAATGTGAATTTTTGGTGGTGTCTGGCGTCAATATCCCATGGAGAAGAGAAAGATATGAAATGGAGAAGACGGTTAAGGGGTATAGGTGTAATTTTAAGTATTTTATTTTAAATAAAAAATAGTGACACGTGTCACTATCTGATTGGAGCGTAAAATCACACATGTTTTGGAAAATTGGCCAAGAAAAAATTAGTGTGTATTTGACACACTTTTAAAAGGTTGGGTATGTAAAAGGTTGCACATGATTAACAAGTGTGTAATAGAAATTTGGGTACAGTTCAGGTGCTATTTTATGTGTTCGATGATGTCAAGAAAATGATTTGTGTTTTTTACTATACGAGTCCAAGATGTAGCCATGCTATAAGTGATCGATGGATAATTAAAACTTCACAAAACCACTATTATTGAGAGCATTTGTATGACCACCCATTCTCTCATTACGTGCAGAAATTAAAATAATTAAATTACATCCCAATTATACACGATCACTATATATAAAAATATAGATTTATATAACTACAATCTTACTATAGAAAAATTATATAACATATTATATTACTTATACAAAAAAAATACAAGTTTATAGAACAAGTCAAAAATCATAAAATATATATACATTTTGTACACATCGTTTATCGTAGAAATGCACTTGAATACATTAATGATACATTGAGAATACATTTTAAAATACATGATACAATCTAAATACACGGTGTGTACATATTATACATATAAAATAGACCGTCACTATATAATTTATATACAAATAAACTATCACTATACAATTTATATAAAAATATAGTGTCACCATACAAAATATATACAAAATAGACTGTCACAATATAAGGAATGTATACTGATGATACATTAGTGATACACTAAAATATAGAGGATACACTTTATATATAAGATTTATACAATATGATAGTATATATACAATTTTTATACATTATAACAATTAATATATAGTTTTTATAATATACACTGAAATATACAAGATGAACTTATATACAAAATTTATACAATGTGTATATGAAATATTTAATACATTGTGTAACTATAAATATGTATAATATTTATATAAAGTTACATATAAGTATTATCCAACAACCCCATTAAATATAGATTCACCATCGTTACTCACTGTAAAAGTTCTTCAATCACAAAATACTATTATGATCGAAGAAGTAGAAGAAGCCTGACTAGAAAACCCACAACATTTGTTGTTACTCTTTTATCATGCATCGTAATTGAGTAAATCTTTCTAACAATAGAATTAAAAAGACTGTAATTTTCTAGGTACTCAAATAAAAGTTTCAAGTGTGAAGTAAAAAATAAAGAGAAAAGTATAGATCTGAAATGAGAGATAGAGAAGAGAATGGAAAAAAATAACCAAAGAAAGATAAAAGGAAGACGAATAAGATAGAGAAAGAAAGATGGGAGAAAGAGGATATGAATGAAAGTGGTAATGAGAAGAAAAATTTGTGCATTGTATAAAATGAAAGAAGATAAAAAGATATGCAATGGATAGAATAAAAGAAAGATAAAAAAGTGTGCATTAAATGTTGTCTTGGGAAGACAAATGCATTGGAAACAGATAATGGCTACTAGTTGCAAATAAATTGGGCCGAGAGGCCATTTGGTATAATTGGGTAAAAACATGGGTTATTAAAATTTTAAGGGGCTATAGAGGGTAGTTTTCCCTCAATAAATCAAGTATATATTAAAGAAAAATTGACATCACGTGGTAACAAATATAGTAATTGGCAAATTATTAGCTTGAGATTATGTTTGGCAAAGGCATTCGATTGTATAACTAAATCTCCAAAAAACCGACTTTCTCATTTATTCTTTCTCCCGGTAACCCCCTCTCTATATCTCTTTGTCATGTCCCTCTCCCTGTTCTTCCCAATATTTCTTCTTCTATCTCTTCTCTCTCAAACACACATGTATTGTCGCCTATAAATTGTATAGGGTAAAATTGGCTTATACTAAATGATCGATTGATAGTGTGATACATGGAATCAAAGACATACGGAAGATAAATCGAGTAACAATGAATACTGGGAACGGTGACTGCTGTTGGTATTGGATGAACCCCGAAGAGAGCACAATCAACGTGAGCAGATCGAATGTCTACCATCAAAAAGCATTTAATGAAGAATATTTCCTAACATTAAATGGACATCCGTTTCAGATAATATTTGCATTCATAACATATCTTTACATATTCGTCATTGGCCCCTTTATTGCCACTTAAGAGGGGCTCAATCCTAGGATTTTTCTTCCCTAGGTCCGAATATAAATATCAAGATCAACAACCATTGTAGGACACGAAATTTCCGAAAACATTTATGTTACGTTCAATTCTCAAGCTAAAGAATACAACTTTGCTTTCTATTTTATATTGGTATTATATCTGTCCTCTAAGGCATTGCTTCCGGGGCCAGAAATTTCATTTCCTCTAATTTTTATGCTAAGTCTTGTCTTTAATCTTATTTATTTATTATTCTTAATCAAATAAGTTCGTTTGTCTATAAACCACATATCAAATTCAGCTGTACCGTTTTAGGGGTAAACAGTTTGGCAGTCACTGTGGGGCTTAGGCAGTTGGGTAATTGAGTTGATCATTGCATCTTTTACTAACTTATTTGACTCTTTATTCCATAGCAACAATTAAAAATGGCAGCTAACGATGTCAACATCGCACATAGTTTGAGGCACACGAAAAACTGCCTTAGCATGAGGATTCAATCAGTGACACCCGCAACGAGGGGGACGTGGCAACTTCAGTCCATGGCGGACAATATCCGTGGCATAATTAGGGAGACAACTCCGATAATACAGAGGACGAACACCTTCTGAAAATGGTAAGGATATTGAGAGAGCAACAAAAAGCCATCATGGGCCATCTCTCAAGGCAGGACCAAGTCATGACGGAATTGAAGCAAGCGCTATCAGGTACTTCCACCAAAGCTAATGGGAGAGGCCCAGTTCCTCCCAACACTCCTGCAAATTAAACAGTTCTAAGAGTCGATAACAATACCCTGAGGGTGAGGACAGTTTCGACGGAGTATGGGGTACTTGCAGTGGATCCGGTAACAACAACAATAATGATCTTTTCAAAACCAAACTCATGAGATTCATGAGGGAAATGAACGAGCGGATGGATTAGATTGTGAAGGAGTTTCACGCCCGAATGGACTAGATTATAGGCGTACCACTGGTTTCCAAGATCCAGATTCGAAAATATACACCCAATTATCATTTAAACTAAGCACATTGCCTGAGTTGATTCCCAAAAGGTTCGAGATGCCAGACGTACCAAAGTACGATGGGACTTCAGATCCCCATGAGTACATCACAACTTATACAACGGTAAAGGAAATGACTTGGCTCAACATGAGATTGAGCCGGTTCTCTTGAAGAAATTCGGAGAAGCCCTCATGAAAGGGGCCCTAACATGGTATTCGCTTCTTCCTGAACACTTAATAAATCCTTTTGAAATGCTCACGGATTCTTTCATTAGGGCCTATACCGAGGCCAAGAAAATCTAAGCCGGAAGGTAGACATATTTGGAATTGCATAAGGAGAGTTTGAATAGCTACGGGAGTTCGTGATCCGATTCCATAAAGAAAGGATGTTGTTATCGGTCGTGCTAGACGAATGGGCAGTGGGGGCATTCACTAAAGGTTTGAACCCGAGGTGCTCCGACGCCTCCTGAACGTTGAAGGATATCCTGCTCGAATTCCAAGCGACTACATGGGCAGATGTCCATAACCTCTATGAATCAAAGATAAGGATAGAAGATGATCATCTTGGATTCTCGACGTCAACCCAGGGGCGGGATCGAGATAAGAGTCAGGATAAGATGAAGGTTGATTTTGATGTAGACTGGAAATCCTTTAAAGGTCAATTTTTATTTTATGTGAGAGACGAAAAATGCGATAGTAAAGGGTTTCAGTGCTCAGATAGGTTTGCTCCCGAAAGAAGAATTGATTGTGGCCGAAACAACATATCGTTATAAGACAAAGAGGTATTGAAGACCCGATATTCCATTTATTAATTCCATGTTATCATATTATAGCTTCAATATTAGCATTGTGGAGCTAGTAATGGCAGTGAGGAATATCAAAGAGGCACGATTCCCGAGGCTAATCAGATTCGATCCAAGCCAGAGGAATCCTAGCATATGATGTGAGTATCATGGGACTCATGGACACAGAACTGGGGATCGTCAACATCTGCACGAGGAGCTGTCGACGATGTTGAAGAACAACCATCTCAGGAATTCTTAAGTGACCGAGCCAATAACAATCATGTCCGCAGCTGGGACAATGCATACCCTCCGAAGATAGGGGAAGACCCTCCTCAATTTACTATCAACATGATTTTTGGATTTAATGAAATCAATGGTGTAACCTTCTTGGCGGCTAAGAAGACAAAAGTATCAGTGACCCACAATAAAAGACTCGGGGAAGTTGTCGAGGACAACATCACCTTCACGGAGAAAGACACTAACAAACTTTTTTTATCGCATAATAATGCCATAGTAATTTCTCTTAATATTCTAGATTTTAATATTAAACGTGTTTTGGTTGACCCATGAATCTCAACCAACATCATTCAATGGAGAGTACAGGAATAAGCCAAATTAACTAGAAGTATCATTCCGGCAATAAAACTCCTCGTCGGGTTCAACTTGGCAAGTGTGACAACCCGAGAAGAGATCAGGCTGCCCGTGAACGCCCAAGGGGTCATAAAGACCACCTTATTTGAAGTATTGGATAGCGACATAGGCTACAACATAATTCTCGGTAGGCCATGGTACATGAGATGAAGGTCGTACATCAGCATATCATCATCTGTTAAAATTCTTGAACCCAGAGAGAATCAAGCAAATAAGAGGAGATCAACTGTTAGTGAGAGAAATGAACATATGAGCCTAATAAATAGCTATTACAGGAACCGACACCTCCTTACGATCCGAATGGAGATGACAAAGACGAGGAGTCGACGGAGTCCCACTAGGTACCGAGGTACTTTCAGGTACCGGAAGAGACAGACGCGACCAAGTCTAGGGCAGAAGAACTCGAACAAGTGGCTTTGTTTAGGGAATTCTTGAAGAGAAAGTTTTACTTGGGAACATGATTCAATCCCAAACTCAAGTAAGGATTTATTAATTTTCTTAAAGCTAACGTTGATTGTTTTTTCATGGTAGCACTCAGATATGATAGGTATCCCTCTAGAGGTAGTCGTGCATAAGCTAAGCTTGGACTCAAGCATCCCTCCGATAAGGAAAAAAAATAAATGCCCGATAGCCAAGGTCAGAAAAAGTTTTGTTAAGGAAGAGGTACTTGACTACTTGACATCGGTTCAATCCGGGAGGTAAAATATCCGGAATGGTTAGCTTATTTAGGTGTAGTTCTGAAAAGGAATTAAAAGTTTTGAATGTGCGTAGATTATAAATATTTGAATAAGGCGTGCCCTAAAGACTCGCTCCTGCTACCAAACATTGATCAAATGATTGGTGCAATAGCTGGGCACGAGTTAATGAGTTTCCTCGATGCCTATTCTGGGTACAACAAAATTAAGATGAACCAAGAAGATTAGGAAAAAACTTTGTTCATGACAAACTTCGGCACATTGTTATAATGTGATGTCTTTCGGGCTTAAAATGCTGGAGCCACTTATCATAGGCTTGTTATCAAGATATTTGAGAGACAAATAGGTAAAACGATGGAATTATACATAGATGACATGTTGTTAAATTCTTGAATGCAGGTGATCACTTAAAACACCTCCAGGAAACCTTTGACATCCTATGGAAGCATAACATGAAGCTCAACCCAGGAAAATGTTTGTGTGGTGTTGGTTCTGGTAAGTTGTTAGGTTTCTTTGTTTCATAAAAGGGGATCGTGATAAATCCCGATAAGATCAAATCCATCAAGGACATCCTAGACCAACTGACAAGTGTAAAATAAGTCCAAAGGCTATCCAAATGATTAGCCGCTCTAAGCAAGTTCATATCTCAGCCGTAGGAAAAATATCATCACTTTTTCTCTCTCATGAAAAAGAGTAACAATTTTTAATGGACTCCAGAATGTCAACGTGCCCTAAAAGACCTTAAACGTTATCTATCAACTCACTCGCTACTATCAAAGTCAGGGGAAGGTGAACAACTGCTAATATACTTAGCAGTCTCAGAGGTAGAGTTAAGTGTCGTTCTAGTCCGGGAGGACGAAGGACTCGAACTGGTCTGGGAACTTGGCTTTGAGGTCACAGAGATCAAATGCGATTCCCAATTGGTAGTAAACCAAGTATATGGTATTTTTGACACAAAGGAGGAATGCATGCAACAGTATGTGATTAAAATTCAAAGTTTGCTTGCCTGCTTGATCACACATATCCCGAGAAAAGAGAACATAGAAGCATATGCATTAGCCAATTTGGAGTCATCAACGGAGATGAAAGGATCTGACTCTAGTACTGTAGTTCAACTTATGCATTCCGTACTAGATGTGGATGACTATTGTGGAGTAAATACAACAACCTAGTCTGGGACTAGAGGAATGCGTTCATCAATTATCTTCAGCATGGCAAGTTTTCCGAATACCCAAAGGCATTCCTAGCATTATGCACCAAAGAGGCACGCTACAACCTCTTAGGTGGTCAATTATATAGGAAATAATTTCTCAAGGATGTCGGCTCGATGTTTAGGAGCCTCGTAGGTGGACTACACAATGAGAGAGGTCTATGAAGGAATTTGTGAGAACTAGTCCGGTGTAGATTCATTGGTGCTAAATATGATGAGGGAAGGATACTACTGGCCCCGGATAGAACAAGACGCAAAGGCATTCGTAAAGAAATGCAAAAACTGTCAGCGTCATGCACAATTGTTGCACCAATATGTAGAACTGTTGCATTCGGTACTATCCCCATGGCCATTTATCAAATGGGGATGGATATAGTCAGGTTGCTGCTACTAGGACCTGAACAGGTAAGATTTATTTTTATTTTAACCGATTACTTCACTAAATGGGTTGAACAGATCCTTAGAAGACGATACTTGAGTGCAAAATGGTCAAATTCCTGTGATAAAACATAATTTGCCGGTCTAGAATAAGAAATAATATTACATGTGATAATGGGCCACAATTCGTAGGCTCCAAAGTAATAAAGTTTCTTGAAGACCTAAAAATCAAAAGGATTACATCCTTTCCATACCATTTGAGCGCTAATGGAAAGACAGAATCAATCTAATAAGGTGATTATTCAAAATCTCAAAAAAGGTTAGAAGCAGCTAAAGACAAGTGGCCCAAAGAGTTACCAGGCATGGGCGTACCGGACGACGGGAAAATCAATCATAGGAGAGATACTCTTTTCTCTTGTATACAATATAAATGCTCTAATCTCGGTAGAAGAAGGAGAACTAACCCTACGATTCTTCTGAACAGATGAAGAATCAAATAATGAGGCATTGCTAGTAAAGCTGGAATTACTTGATGAACGCAAGCACTTCGCATATATAAGAATGATGGGTCAGGAGAGGATGATGAAAAGGTAATATAACCGGAGGGCCAATCTCCGCTACTTTAAAGTACGAGACTTGGTTTTGAGGAAACATAACTCAGAACACTCGAGATATCAATGCCGGGAAGCTAGATTCGACGTGGGAAGGCCCCTATCGAGTTTCAGCTTTCACCGGTCAAGGATCATACGAGATCTAATATCAAGATGCAGTCAAATTTCCAAGCAACTGGAACGTGACTCACCTCAAAAGGTACTATTTATGACAGATCCTGCCTATACAAAAGTGTATATGCACTCTTTTTCCCAATAGGATTTTTCTGGTAAAATTTTTAATGAGGCAGCACCGAAAAACATACTACGAAGTAAACGTCATCAACAAATTTAAGACCTTAAAATGACAAGGAATTAATATAATATTTCACTACGGGATGGTTATATAGTCTTTGGCTCAATGGAAAATTCCTAATGGGAAGTAAAGCTTGCCATCTAATCGAAGGTTATTCAATCGTTCATAAGTGCTTTACCTGGCAAAGAAAGACTTTTAGTGTTCCAATTTGTATACTTCGCATTCGAATACTGGAGGGAATAGTATGAGAATACGACAACGTGATTGCCACGAAAACTAGGACTACGAGACTCGGGAACAACAATGTCTCATTGGAACCGGGGGGTACACGGCCAGTCTCGTAGAAACAAGTTGTACAAGTTAGCCACATGTATTGAAATTTATTTTTTTCAACAAACGAATGCTTATGTACTTTGAATATATAAGGAATAAAAAAAATTCCTTTTATTTTTATCTTGTATCTTATCCAAATGACGAAATAATTTTATCATTTGAAAGTTTACTAAAAACTTCAAATGTTAGTGCCAGAATGAACAAGAAACATCCTCTTAAGGAGCACCGCAAACATAAGAGGGTCCTTCCTTATGAAGCCCTCATAATAAAGGGTTGTTTGTGGAAGAGTTTTTCCCAGAACTCAAAAGCTATCGGAATAAAATACACCTAATGCTATATCTAATTTAATGAAAAAAGAATGAACTTTGTGCAATAATTAAACAAAATAATCTTCTTTATAAGTGAAAAAGTAAAAAGGGATAACAACAAAAGAAGAAAAAGGAAAAGGAAAAATCTGAATTTCATAGCCACCCGAACTCAGGGAAAGAGAGGCATCTACACCTCCCCCCCCCCCTCCCGGAGAAGTGAGAGGATCATGTCCTTCATTATAACCCTATTCAAGTTCCTCCTCAGTCCCCAAATACTCGGAACCAGTATTGAAGAGTCAATGCTATCAGGTTGAGCCGGGAGACATCCTCGAGAAGTTAACACCGGCGCTCGGGCCTTAGCGATTTCAACATCAATATCAATGACGCCCGGTTTGCCCTCCTCCAATGTTTTTCTACTCATATGGTACATAGATTATGTATTTTTAACAATGGGAGAATCCTCTTGGTGTTTGGAGTTTTGCCTTGAGTCTGTCAACCTCGGCTAAAAGGTTATCCCACTCGGATGTTGTGGCGCCAAGGCTAAGATCAAGATCACAGATTGAAGATATATGAACCTAGTTTTTCTCCATGATCTTCTTACACCTCTCTTCCATCAGGGCCCACTTTTCCTCGGTAACAGTAGCTTTTTTGGCTTTGGAATTTAAGGTTGCCTCCAAATTATTAACTCGATCAATGGAGGCAGACTTGTGCTCGGCACCAGCGAGCACAACACCTTGGACCTCACTCCATTTAGCCTTAGCTTTTTGAAAATTTACATTTAGCTAAGAGTCTGCTTGGCTAAGGGCCGTCGCTTCTTGCTCATTTTGCTACAGTTGAGCCTCTAACTCACCCCACTCCGCAACATTTACTTCTAACACTGGGAGGCGAGAAGCAATTTGGTCCCTCTCGGCCAATACCTGATCCCACTCGAACATAAATCTCTCTTTTTCAAGGATCAATCTTTGAAGGCCCTCAGAAGCAAAGAAGTTGGCCTGCAAAACATATATCAAAGTCAGAAACCCTGTTATAACAGATGAATAAAAATATGTAGTAAGAGAACAAGTACGGTATCACTGCCACATTGTTCAAGGCATTATTCAACATATACTCCAGTGAAATAGAGTGTATTTTCTTCTTATGATTTCTGAAGCCAGTGGATTCAGATAGTTGGCGAGCTCCACCGGCATGGATAACAGATGGCACCCCTTTGAAACTGAGAAAGTGAAGTTCCTCCCCCCTCAAAGATCTGGAGAGGGGGTGAGTAGTTGTGCCCCAAATTCCCTTGGTCAGTGGACTGGGGAGGAGAGACATCCTCTTCTCGAGCATCTTCGGCAGGTGGAGGAGATAACACAGTTGCTGGTGATGAAGGCACAATTGGTTTGAATGGGGATGAAGTTAATGGTGTTGTCGGTTAAGAAGCTGCTATTATAGAGGTAGTGCTGATTATTACTTGCTCATCAACCAAAGGTAGAAGAAGCCAAATTTTTGACCTAAGAGGACTGGAAGCAGCAACTCGGACTAAAAAGAAAGAATCAACATTTTCTACTAACTCGATTTATTCCCAAAGCGTGGGACCTCGCCCTCGATTAGAGTTTTAAGCTCTCGAGATTGAGCATTCTATTGAGCTGATGAACATCGTTACCTTCTTTGAAGCGAAGCCTCTTTATCACTAGCTTCCCCATTATCATCAATGACCACAGTGGTTGTAGCTGGCTCGGCCATGACCTTCTTTATTTTCTTATTTTTATCCACAACTGAGGAAGAACGCCACCTTTTGGGTTTCTTGTTCTCTAGTTGGGGATTCCGAGAGAAAGCACGTGCATGGGAGGAAGATCTGAGGGCACCGCTCCGAGTAAGATCCTCCTGCAACAACCTCGCAGCCTTTTCAGGATCAGCTAAAACATTGACATCGGGGCAGGTAACAGAACCCTGCGGGAGTCCTAAATCAAACAAAAAGGTATGGTTAGCAATCTTACTTTTGTACAATAAGAAGCGGAAAGTAGAAAGAATCACTTCAGGGATAATACATAGCTACCAGATACAAGGAAACCAGTGGACGTGCACCAACCAAATTGAGACACGCGTTTTTCTTTTTTAATACTATAAAATTCTCTTTTTATTCCTTATTTCTTTATTTTACCTTTTATTTTTCCTTTCTTGTTGTTCCCAATCCCACCTCCTGTCAAGTCTCATTTTTAGATTGCCAATTCCCCAATTGATTCATTCTTCTTAATTATTTTTTAATTATAAATTTTCCCATTTATTTATTCTTCGTATGCTTTCATTGCGTCTCTTACGATCTAATTAAATGGTGGAAGATGGTGAAAAATGAGTGGAAGGCCAAAGAAAGAGATGGTGGCTGTCGGAGTAGTAGTAGTGGTGTGGTGTCATACTCAGATTTTTTCATCAGATGATTTAGGTTTTAAAATTAAAGAACTCACTGAGCATATTTAATAGAGAGACTTCTGATTTAGAAAAACCAAACATGAGATATCAATCACCAAGGGATGAGTGAATTTAAAAGGCTCAGATGGTGTTAGGACAAGGACAATGTGGACTGTGGCATTTGAATTAGTACTTCTTCATGCTTTAATTCTTCTTTTAAGATGGAATTGTGAGTGGAGCACTGATAGATCAACTGTGTCAATTCTATTTCCGGAGAAATTACCGGCGGAACATTCACCATTATCGTCATCAAAGAGAATGTCCAGGCTATTGTTTGAGAAATTAAAGAAGTTAGAAATGACAATCTTTTATCAATTTAAATTTTAGTAGAACAACGATGAAAATGAAAAAGAAGAAGAAGAAAACAGAAAGAAAAATGCTTCAGAATGAAAGTTTTAATATTTTTTCCAATGTTCACTCTCCTTCAAGAGAGTGTATTCATTTTCTAGGTCATATGGCCCATTGTTGTATTTATTACAGTTCAAACAAAGCCAGGGGATCATAGGACCCCCATAAAGTATAAAGGTGCATTTGAAAAAGTGAGACAACCCGGTAGTGTAATTATTTATTATCCCAACACTTTACTGTGGTTCTTGGACTTCCACCCATATTTGGGGGCCAGCTCCTTCCTACGACGAGTTTCTGGTGTAGTAATATCCTAAATCTTCTGAACCCATTGGTCCAAGTTTTCAACCCTTGGCGGTGTCCACCAAGTGGCTGAAATAATGGAAACAAAAGGGTTAGGAATGACAGGGAACAGTCTTTTACAGAGAAATAGATAAATTATAAACTTAGATGAACGAATCCATGAGATCCCTGGTAGCAATGATAACAAACTTCTCCATCCACCCACGGTCATTGTCATCATCTATGTTGGTAAGTAGAGCATGTTGGCCACGCTTGCTGAAATTTATTACTCCCCTATGAAAGATTTTGGGAGTGGAGGTTCATCATATGTGGAAGGATTAGTTTTTTCCCGTCTCTATGTAAAACCAACCCAAATGTAAGGCCTCGTAAAATTTCACCTAAAACCCGAGGTTCCATAGTGCCGAGGTAGGCTAATATGTTTGAGCATGTCGCGGCTCGAACCATTTGGGTTGTACAATGCATCAAGGAGTTGAGGGAAAAGTTTTTCGGAACTTGGAAATTATGCAGTCCACAACACGACCACTAAACCAGCCTGGATGTTGCGTATTGGTTGCAGATTGAAGCCAAAAATATTGCGGGACTTGGCAGTTCTGCGGTCTACTGTACGACCACAGAACCCGTATGCGAGCAGCATATTAATCGCTGAATGAAATGGAAAATTTGCCAAATTTTTTGGAGGTTATACGACCCATTATACGATTGCAGAAACTATATACGGACCACATATCGATCGCATACCCACTCAAAAAATGCCCAGTTCCGGAGGGACATTATGCGGCTGATTCTGTGGACCGTAGAAGCATTATGAGGTCGTATTGCACTTTTTTTTAATTTTATAACCTGACTCTACCTCATTTTATTTAGCCTTAGGGGTCTTTTTTGAGGGATTATCTAACATTTTAGAGGGAAGGGAGAGTATTCTACAGAGATAGGAGGAAACCCAAGTGTGTTTTTCATCAAGATCTTGTCTAAACTTTGAAATCCAAATAAGGAAATATCACAAGATCTTCACCCAAGAGTAAGGTTGTAACCCTAGTCTTTAATTTCGAGTTTTGGTAAAAGATGGGTTATTGGGAGTATGATTCTTGAGTGTGAGAGTGTTATTTATGCATATAAGCACTACTAAGGATAGTGGAAAGGTTGTTTAGCACAAATGGGTAAATATTGGGTTGTAGGGTGGAAGAAATCTTGTAGAAGAGCCTTTTTGCTAAATTGCATACACAATGTTTGATGAAATGCTCCAATGAGCTGGACCATGAACTTCTTCTTAATTATGGTTCAATTTATTTATGTTTTTAAATAAATTGAAGTTTCTAATATTTTTGGAACATTTAAGTAATTTAAGGAAGCTCAAGGCGAGCTCTTAGAATTAAACCCCACAAATGTCCTTGTAAGTTCCGAGTTGTTCATCATAAATTGATTATTCCGAATAAGCTTTGTGACAAAGGGTATATGTTCAATACATGTTTCAACTGTTCTTGTTATGTTGTGTTACTATTTGAGAATGTGTTCAAAGAAAAGATTGCCTATCTAAATGTTATAACTTCAAGTCGTGTTTCAAATGAAAGCTACTATGCTAAATTGTGGAAGAAATCTCAATGTATTTATGACTCTTATTTGCTCACGCGTGTACTTGATGTCTTGAATAGAAATGCCTTGTTGTTGAAAATCCATGATGATTTTTTAAAGTGAAAGAGTTCAGAATGAAATATGAGATATGGCCAACATGCCAAGAATGTTATTACATTTGGGGCCACTAGTGCCAATGAAATGAAGAGATGCGTAAAAGTATAAAATGAGCTGAGAGACCTTTATTTGATAAACATTTTGGCAGTATCGTTAGTCACCGAGGAAGGGTAGGTTGAAATAACCTAACCCCGAAACTACACGTGCCGGTGTAGGCATGGATTATGATTATTCTCCTTATTTAGGATGAGATTATTTCCCTTAATTGGGATGAGATTATTGTTAGCAAGAGGTTGAGGTTTATCCACACGACATTGTGGTGAGACAACCTAGCAGATCGTGTCGAGATCGAACGTCATGCCGATATGGTGGTGATTGTGCTTGAAACTATAATTGAATAAATGATTGAAATAGAGATGATGATTGTGATTGTGGTTGATGTCTTTGGGTGAGACGGCCTAGCCTTGATCGGACTCCGTGCCGGAATCAGGGTGATATATCGTTGCTAAGATCTCACAACCTAAAATATGAAAGTTTACTTGAAAGTTTATCTTGTTCTTAACTTAATGGTTTGGTATTGTTTGAGGCTCTAATTGATTTTATAATTGTTCCTTATTGTATTATTACTCATTCTATTGGGAGGATGTTTAGTCATACATATAAGTACTATTCCATATGTACTAACGTCCTTTTTACCAAGGACGATGCATCTTTAATGGATGCATGTGGTTCTAAGGCATGTGTCATTGATTAGTAATAGAGCTACACTCTCTTCTTAGTAGACTTGATGAGCCCCACTTCATTTCGGGGTCAAGTATCTTTTATTCCGTGTGTATTGTGTTTAAGGTATGGTCGGTGCCTTGTTGTCGGCATATCATAGTACTCTTTTGTATCTATTAGAGAGTCTGTAAACATAGTGTGGGTTGCATATTGGTGTTGGAAAATTCAAATAAGTTATGTCGTATTTGAATCACTTGTTCCATTTCAGAACATGAAAATGTGTGTATTTTGAGACTTATAAATAAAGTAACTAATTGGCTTGTGTACATGATCTCCTTATTGTCTAGTTAATGAAAATATGTGTTCTCTTTATTCATTAGTGAGCTTGGGTAGAGAGTGTCTAACAGGATTTCTTGACCAGGTTATCTTTGTTTAATGCTGGTCGCACTCCCCGAGGTCAAGGCGTGACAACAGACAAACCACTATTTGCCACACAGAATGGCCTACTTGTGCCAAGCAGATCTGGTACCGGAGGCATAACTCCAAGATCACAGGTTCAAATACCCTGCTCAAAGAAAATGGGCCCAACGTGAAGGGGTACTTATATACATATGTAGAGGAAATGATATTTAAATCATGGAAGTTATAGTCTTCCTTCACAATAGGGATACTGGAAGGGCGAATAGAAGAAGAGTGTCTACTAACTGCCCGAATTCGAGGATTTGCACAAGGGAACTTTCGAGTCTTTGAATGCATAATGACTTTGCCTTACTTTGAAAAGGTCTAACTTCCGGGTCTCGACCTTGAAAGCTTCGGCATGAACTTTTACAAAGACATCTACAAGAATAGCAAACAAATCAATAGAATTAGGGTTAAGTTGTGATATTGTCGCACCCCTTTTTTCTCATGAAATCAGGTTTATGAAATTTGGGAGGACTGATCATTGCCAACTGAACGCTACACGAATGTAGGGAGAACGGGTCACTAGCAGCTTTTACCCGAATAGTTGTTCGGGATCGATTTTTCACAGGGAGCTTGGAGTAGAGTTGTAATGTCTATTTAGCCTAGAAATGCATTTGTACTTCTAATTGCACTCTTAACATTTTTGGGTTTTCTTTTGTATTAACAACTACTATTATGATCTAAGGGTTAAGACTAAATTATGCTAAGGAAATATTGCAAGTTGTAACTAATAAGGAGAAAGGCACTAGGGTCGTGGCATCACCTAGGTGGTTAACTAATGGGTAGAAACTACTAATAATAGATTGACATATTTGGGATCAATGTTATAACCATTGCACAATTGTACCCACTCTCACACCTCATGGTAGAGAGAGCGATTTTGCCCAATTAACTCTCTCTCTCTCGAGACCAATTGGGTAGGTCAATTAGACCATGCAACTAGGGTTCAAGTAGGGTGATTACTCTCTCGAGATTTAGACACGTTAATTAGTACTAACATTTCTCATGGGTCCATCTGAATTCCTTGTTGGGTCAATTTTGAGGTCATAGACTCTCTTTGTCAATAAGAGTCAAAACCACTAAGCTAGAATCAATGTTTGCAAGTACCAATCTTTAATTAAACCATAAAATTAACACAAATAACAAACACCCAACATTAATTTATCATCCCACACTAGGGTTGAGCCACAACCCTAGCTAATGGGTTTAGATAGACATAATTGAAAGAGAAATTAAACAAATAGAAGAAGAAATAACCATAATAATTAATTGCTAAAGTTAAATTACAAGAATCTGTGGAAGAATTAATGCTAAAATTCCCAAAATAGGCTAAAACACGGTTCTCATGAGCGCATCTCTTGTTCATACCATAAAACATCACCTAAAAATGGTAAATGTTCTATTTATAGTAGGCTGAAAAAACTGGACAAAAGATTACCTGCGGGGTCAATCCGGGCCGCACAAACATGACCGCGGTTGCACTTAGTTGTTTGACTTCCAGATCTTGCTCTCTGAAGTAGCTGGTGCAGGCTACGTAAAGTTGTGGCGCGACCACAAGGGGGTCTGGCATGGACCATGTAAAGATGTTGTGTTGCCGCGTGGCTGAACTTTGTTCGAAACTGTATTTTCTCTGAACTCTTTGGTGCGGACCTCGTGATAAGATGGTGCGGCCGTGTGAATTGGATACGGGCCGCATACAGTCAACCATGACCGCGTGGATTCATTGTTGATTCTTTCACTCTATGAACTCTTCTAGTGCGGCCGCATGCCAATATGGTGCAGTCGTGTGAGCTGGATGCGAGCCGCCTAAATTCAACCGTGGCCACATGGTTGCAGTCTCAACTTGTGCCCTCACTGAACTCTCCTAGTGTGGCCACATGCATAGTTGTGCAGTCCGCACCAGGCTATGATTTCCACCACTTCATTGGTCTTTGACACTTGAGCAGGTTTCACTCCGTTTTGATCCAATCTTTGACATTTTCTCACTTTGTCACTCAAACCTGCAATCAAGCACAACCTGCAAGCATTTTGGGACTATTTTGTAGCAAATTATACTCAAAGCGTAGGTAAGTACGAGCATAAAACATGTTTAAATCCTACTTATCAACTCCCCCTAACTTATATCTTTGCTTGTCCTCAAGCAAACAAAATAAGACCCAACCCTCAAAGGAAACATCCAAGTAATTCAAGCTTATCCTAAATAACCTAAACAAGCATCAATTGGGACTAACAATTGCCCTTAATACGAATGCATCATTAACATATTTTAAACTTTGAAAACTTGTGGATCAAGTGTGACACAAGAGCATCAAGAGTTTCATCGAGGAACTTGTCTCAATTACTTTGGTCATTGTGGAACCCAAACTCACACATCCTCAACTCTCCTTATGCGAACCTCACCATTTTAGAGTATTGACACCCAAATCGAGGGTGATGGATTTTCACTCATCCATCTCTCTCAAGAAGAAGGTCACAAGTCCAGCTCTAAGTACCATATGCTTGCCCCTTATGTAAGTATCCGCTAATGTAGGCTCCCTTCAACTCAAGATCATATAGGGCTTTTGTGGAGTCCTTGTGAATGCGTTTAGGTAAGGGTAGGATATGTTTTTGTTCAAGTGGGTTCAATCTTCCCTTAAGCACTTCTTTTGATTCATTTTGGCACACTTTCTTGACTCATTTGAGTATTTCACTTCTCTACAAGGGGTTAGAGAGACACATTATCATTCTTTCTTATGCGATTCAAAACATTTCTCCTTTATCTACTTTTTCCACACCATTTTGACTTTTGATTTCTTTGAATCCGCTTTTTGAATTTATTCACATTGGCCTTTTTTTGTCGTTTTGTTTTCTATCTTTTTCATTACCTTCTTTTTCTCTTTCTTTTGCTTTTGTACCTTTTTACCCTGTTGCTTCCTTTCTTGCCCTCCACCCCCCCCCCCCCAAAAAAATACTTAAACATTTTCCAATTACTCAAGGGAAGATTTGGGTGCCAAGAGAGGGTATCATTAAGGACAGGTATAGGCTTTTAGCTTTAGTTCTTGAAAGAAAAAGGTTCAAGGCTCAAAAGGGTTAACTAGGGATCATTTTATTGGTAGGTTATGGAATTGTTCAACTTAGCATTTGGATCAAGGAGAGCCTATAATCACTTCTCAAGTCGAATTTCACCTAGGATTTCACCTCAACCAACATTCAGGGCAAGTTCTAGACCATCGGCTCGCGACTTTGACTCACAATTCAAATTTTCACCACACACACTCAAGGATTTCTAAAGACATCGAGTCGAGGGCCCACAACAACCTTAGTTATGATTCAAGCATACAAAGGTCCAAAATGGCCACATTATGATTGTTTGGTCAGCGCAAGAATCTCAAGGCCATGACTTTCACCATCCTAAACACAACATCATGTCTTTGATCATGGGATCAAAGGCAAATGTTCTAGGCCCAAGTGAAGCTTTTCCCGAGGTACCCTTAACTACAAAATATAAAAATAAAAAAGAAAAATCAATAACAAACTCAAACCTTTAAGAAGTTTGTCACGCCAACTATCATTGGGAAGAGACACCCGGTTCACACAATACTCTACCCTTGGAAAGAATCATGGCATTAAGAAAATCAAGGGCTTATTGAAAATGCCAAAATCAAAACAAAAGGCTATGATTCTATATGTGAAGCTAAAAATGAATTTTTTTTGCAAAATGGAAAAAATCGAATGAATATGTACAATGGGGGAGTAGACTATTCAACGGGGGATGAATATATACTCGAATGAATATGTACAATGGGGGAGTAGACTATTCAACGGGGGATGAATATATACATAAAGTAACTTTATGTACAGACCAAGATAAAAAGTACGAGAAAAGTAGTAAAATGTAAAGTTATGTACATACCAACTAGAAAATCAAATCCAAAGTATAAAAGAAATATCTAATATATACAGTCATCCAAACAGATAAAAAATGGGACACACCCCCATGAATAAGAGTTGGCATTGTCCCCAATGCCCACTACTAAAATAAGCATAAAATCAGATAAAGGATATAGAGGGATCCCTAGGTCTGGTCCCTATGCATCGGATCCTCAGTGGTTCCCTGGTACTCTGTATGGGCAGGAACCTCAGACTGGTTCCCGCCCTGCTACGGTCTGCTATTGGGACAGGGTCCTGATGCTGGGATGGTGGAACATCTGGTACATCACCGGAGGGAGTCTCCTGAATCTTTGCCACCTCAATCACTACTCCTTCAGTGTTGGGAAACTTCTTCTTCTTCTTTCTTGGAGGCCTGGGTTCCTGCTCTTGTTGTGGATCAGGTACTAATGCTGCTGCTGGAGGGGATGACTCCCCAAATAACAAGTCTAAAGGCAGCTGATCGGCCAATAGCTTGCTCACATCTGCTCGAACTACCTTTACCGACTCCTTGGATGACCTAGACTTTCTCATCTTCTTGTGCTCCCGAGCCAGCTTCTCCAGAGCTATGCCATGTGCATCAACTACCTTAGTCAAGGCACCCAGAGTCTTAATAATGTTCTGCTGGTTGGACATAAGTGTCTTCAATGTTTCCTCAATAGACTGAGAAGTCTAAACAATAGTTGGTGCAGAATGAGCCTTAACTGATGTGGCCAGTGTTGGACAACATGGATGTCGCAACTGACATCCAGTTATTTAAACTGGCCAAGGTCATAGCTAACTTCTAGGCTATCAAAGGATTGGTCCGGGAAGAGGGGACCATAAGGATAGCCGAAGAACTAGGAACCGCAGCGGAAAAGTGCATATCAACTGGAGCAGAGATGGCTGGAATGGAGGGGAGCTTAGTAGAAGGCTCGACAGTAGGCTCTACCTCAACTGGCTCCTCAGACTGGCCAGGTGGGGCAGAGGTGGATGCCTTGTGCTTCTTATCCTTCGGGTTTTCCGGCCCCTGTATGTTGAACCATGAGAACGGGGCCACTAGGTTCACAGACATCATAGTACTTCTTATTCACCTTCAAGTCCCGAAAAATACACAGTAAGAGCGTTGGGGTATGGGTAGTTCCACATGTTGTCAATCCCTATTGCAGCGATCACCATGTATTTAACATTCCCTACATTGATAGGGAAACCGGCCATGATGGATATAATGAGAACAGCCCGGGGGAGAGGGATAGTCTGGTCATGGGAATTGGGATCAAGCCTGTTGCACACAAAAGTGAGCAACCCTTTAGCCTTGAAATTCAAGTTCTTTCTCAAAATTTTCACCCCCGCCTATATCCAATCTAGAACAATACCCGAATGAGCCAAATATTGTGCCAACCATCGGCAAACCTCCTCCTTCATCGCCAGCTTCTCATTTTATTGGGTCTCATCTTCATCATCGAAATCGAAATATTCAGTGAATATTTTTCCCAAAACACCATATTCTTGTTCCAAACTTTTGTTGCAGTGGAGTCCTTTTTGGTGTAGGCTACATTGCAGAAGAAATCCTTGACCATGTGCTCATTTGCGTCTACCAAGCCATCACTAAAATTCTCCCACCCAACTCTTGTTTGAAACTACTCATACATATTAGGGAGGAATGGCAATAGGTATCGGGTGATTATGCTCCTCTCCGTGATTAGTTTTCTTTTGGACCACATTTATCGGAAATTGTGGAAGGCCACTTGACTAACAAAGTGGTCCTCCCACACTTCGACTCTCCTTGTTCATTACACACCACCAACCTCGGGTACCCCACTACCTGGTACCTTATCATCACTGTTAGCACCACCTTTTACACTCTTCGCAGATACTAAAGCTACGGGGGAGGTGGAGTACTTGTTGCTACCCGCTGCTGAGCCATCAGAGGACTCAGACTGTGTAACAAGTGGGGCTCGGGCTGGGACTAAGGGGGCTAGCCCCGAATCTGCTAAGAGGTCTTGAGAGGGGAGGTACTCACTCCCCGAATGTTCCTCGTCACTTACAACCTATTTCCTTGTCTTTAGTTTTGGTCGGGGAGTGAGTTTGGTCAGGTTAGCTTTTCTTCCTCGGGAGGGGTCACCTCGTCTGGGTTGTTTGGCGCCTCTTCCTCTTTGTTTAACCATTTTCTGCAAATAAAAACGTCTAACATTGTTAGTATAGGAACATGTAGATTATTAGGTGAAAAATATTGCAGCAGAACAACAGATGAAAAATTGTGGCATCATGCCTCCGACTAGGCCACCGCGGACCGTGTGATTATGACCGCGGGCCATACTGAGCTATCAACCAAAGGTACTCTTCTCTGAATCCCACCACCGAGGGCCACATAAAGAGGGGGCGTGACCGCGTGGGGCCAGCACGAACCCCATAAATAGGGACGCGACCGCACTGGAGATCTTTTAATTTTCAGAACCAAGGCCACTGCGGGCCGCGTGAACAAAGGAAATGGACGCATCAGGGCCATGCAGACGGCATAAACAAGACTGGAGCCGCACTGGGTCAATAATCAGGAATGCAATAGGGTTTTACACACTTTGCTCATTGTATTTAATTTTTACACCCTAATGTGTCCCTACTAGATTACCCACTTTAGAAAAACATACCCAGCATTCCAGAATAACAACTACACTAACCTAAGCATTAAATTAACTAAAAACTTAAGAAACAAGAAGTTAAAACGACTGGGAAATAACAGAAATTGAAATTAAAAACTAAGTAATGATTAATGTGAGAACTTGTTACCAGGAATATGAAGAATTTACTCTCGATGCAAGCACAAATAATTGTCTTAGGGGAACAGTGAAAATTTAGGCTCTGGTATTCAATTTGGCGAAAAAGTTCAAAATGAAGCCCTAGGTCCCTATTTATAGAAAAAGGCTGGAACCGGTTACTTACCCTCCAACATGGCCACGTAAACATAACCGCGGGCCACATTGGGTCTTACCAAGCACATATTGCAGACTAAAGCTTATGCGGGCTGCACAAACTTAGACGCTGACGCGTGAGACCAACGCGAGCCGTACAAACATAGACGTGGTTGCTTCGGAGACCAATCACTCTCAGACCAAGCCGGTGCGGACCACACAAACCTTACGGCAGCCTCACTAGCAGTTTTGAGAGACTGTGCACTTTTTGCACTTTGTTTTGCACTTCTTCAACATAAGTCCTGCAACATCTCACAAACAATCAGCTCAAAAATCCTAATCTATAATAGATATTAAAGATAAAGAAAAAGACATGTGTTGCCTCCTATGAAGCACCTGATTTAATGTCGTGGCACGATGCATGTTATCATAAATATTACTTCAAATGTATGAGTGCCACCACGTGGCTTTCATCAAACTTCACAAATAATGCTTGGCACGATGCCCATTGATCTGGGAAACTTCACCATTTTTGTTCTCGATATCAATAGCACCAAATGGGGTTGCACCAACAACTTTAAGTGGACCAATCCACTTAGACTTGAGCTTACACAAGAATATCCTCAACCGGGAGTTGAAAAGAAGAATCATATCACCAACTTTGAATTCTTTTCCCCGTGCATACTTGTCATGAAGGTACTTCATCTTGTCCTTGTACAAGAACGAGCTGGAGTAGGCATGAAATCTAAACTCGTCAAGCTCATTGAGTTTCTCAACATAGAGATTCACCGCGACATCCCGTTCTAGGTTCAACTTCCTCAAGGATCACATAGCCTTATGGTCCAATTCCACCGAAAGATGACAAGCTTTCCCAAACACCAACCGGTACGTAGACATGCCAATTTGGTCCTGTAAGCCATCCGATAGGCCCAACGAGCATCATCTAATTTCTTCGACCAGTCGATCCTATTGGCATTGATAGTTTTGGACAAGATACTCCTAATCTCTTGGTTGGAAACTTTCACCTGACTACTAGCTTGAGGATGATAGGGGGTGGTCACATTGTGATTTACTCCATATTTGGCAAGCAATGAATCAAAAGCCTTGTTGCAAAAATGAGATCCCCCATTACTAATGATAGTGCGGGGGGAGCCAAACCTTGTGAACATACACTTTTTCAGAAATTCCACCACACTTCGGGCCTCATTGTTGGGCAAAACCACAATTTCAACCCACATTGAAACATAATCCACCGCCACCAAAATATATGTGTACAAGAGCTCACGAAAAGACCCATAAAGTCAAATACCCCACTCATAAAAAATGTCCACCTCTAGAATTGTATTGATAGGCATCTCGTCCTTTTTAGAAATCCCAGTGTCTCGTTGGCATTCATCACATCTCTTAACAAAATCACCGGCATCTTTAAATAGGGAAGTCCAATAGAAACCGCAACTAAGCACCTTAGAGGCCATCCTCACCCCGCCATGATGGCCACCATAGTGAGAGGAATGACAAGCCTCCAAAATATTCAATTGTTCTTCTTTTGGGACACATCGACGAATCACACCATCGGTGCGAAGCTTGAACAAGAATGGGTATCCCAATAATAATCCAAACTATCCCCCTTGAGCTTGTTCCTTTGGTTAGAAGAGATCTCATACAGTATTATACCGGTCACAAGATAATTGGCTACATCGTCAAACCACGATATATCATGCATAGACACCTCAAGGAATTGTTCATCCGGAAATGCATCATTGATCTCAAGGCCATCAGAAGGCCTCCCCTATTCCTCCAAGCGGGACAAGTGGTCCACAACTTGATTTTCACTTCCTTTCAGGTCCACCATTTCTAGATCAAATTCTTGAAGAACTATAACCCATCTCATCAAACTTGCCTTGGAGACTTTCTTGGTCATCAAATACCTAAGTGCGGCATGATCGGTATGGATAATTGCTTTGGCCCCCATAAAGTATGGTCGAAACTAAGCCTGTCAACCGGTCCGGGTTGACCCGAGACCGAACCGGACCGGCCCGGTTCTTAAGGGGTGGGCTGGGCTGGGTTGGGGGGAGGGGTTAGAACGGTTAGGATGTTAGGGTCTTGACCCGTGACCGGACCGGCCCGGTAAGCAAAACAGTGCTTGAACCGGTCGACCCGGACCGGGACCGGACCGGTACAACGGTCAAAAATTTTTTTTTTTAAAAAAAAAATTTTCTGAGCATGTGGGCCCCACAGGACCGTTTTTTTTTATTTTTTAAATTACATTATTAACCCTTCTTAAAAACTATGTATACCCTCCCCTCTTCTTCATTTCCTCACTCAAAATTATCAATCTCTCTCTCAATTCTCAAATTATCAATCACTCTCTTCTCTTTAATTTTCAAGAATTCATATTCTAATTTTATAATTTTATTGTCTTTGTTTTCCCGAATTTAATTTATCGTAATTTCTCATTCGGAAATCGGAATTCTAAGCTTGAAGTTCAAGTGTTCAACATTGAAATACTTGCTTGACGTTTGTTCGTGGTAACACCGGATTTGCGTAATCAAGTGCTCAATTTATTGTCGAATTCGGTGCACTCTCTCCAACTCTTTCTCTTATTTAATATTTTAATTGCATATTTGATTTTAGCTTATATTTTCATTTTTACAATATGTTTAATGCTGCTAAAAGAGCGTGTAGAAAAGTTACTGGTAGGGGTGGAAGTAAAAAAAGAGGTAGTCCTGTAGCTTCTGGTAGTAATAGTAATGACCCGATAACACATGTTTCTGAATCATCGCCTAATTTGCAAGATGTAGATATTGATTATGAACAATTACAAGAAGATTACGGAATAGAAGATAATGAAATTGGAATAGCAGATGAGATACCACCTACACCTAGTAGTGGAAATGTTGGTAGTATTGGAGTTAGAGTTGCTAGTGCAACAAGCGGTAGAAGACCACCAGTGGCCCCAACTTCTACTCGTAAAAAAAAAAGTCCTGTTTGGAAATGTTTTGATATAGTAGAAGGTACTGATAGAGTTAAGTGCAAACTTTGTAACGAAACGTTTAAACATTTGACCGGAGGTAATTTGAGGGGGACTGGGACACTTATTAGACATATGTCGACTAACCATCCTATAGAATGGGGAGGTAATGGGGATGGAAGTCAAACAACAATTAACCCTACTACCGGAGGTCTCCTAAAATATGATAAAATGAGAGATCGAGAGGAATTAGCGAAAATGATTGCTTTGGGTTGTCTACCTTTTTCTTTTGCTTCTTCCTCTTATCTTATTATATATATTCAAAGGATATACAATCCTTTGTTTAAAGGTATCCCTAGAAGTACTTGTAGAGCAGACATCTTTAGACTTCACGGCCAATATCAAACATACAAACGTTATTTGTTTAGTCACCTTCCTTCTAGAGTATGTCTAACTTCTGATATTGGCCATGCTGTTAATGGAAATGATTATTTAACAGTTACATGTCATTGGATAGATGATAATACTTGTATGCAAAAACGTATTATTGCTTTTAAATATGATGAAGATCAGAGTCATACTGCTGCATTTATTAGTAGTACAATTATTGAAGTTGTTGAATTTTATAATCTAAACCAAAAAGTTTTGTGTATGTCTTTTGATAATGCTTCAAACAATAATGCTGCAGTTTCAATTTTAAAATTGAATTTGCAACCACCTCTTGATGATATTTTTCATGCTAGGTGTGCATGTCATGTTTACAATTTAATTGTTAAAAGTGGGCTCGATTTATTTTCAGTTGAGATTACTCAAGTTAGAAGAGCAGTTGGAGTTATTCAGGGAAATAATAGACAATCTAGAATAAGAGAATTTAAGAATAAGTGTATGCAGTATAACCTTTCACCTAGATTCATGCTAGACGAAATAGTTACTAGATGGAATTATACGTATATATTTTTAAAATGTTGCTACAAATATAGATTTCCAATAACTGAAGTTGCTAATGCACATTGTACTGATCCTAGGCGTATGTTAACAACTGATACTTGGGAGGTCATTAGTGATGTTGTTAAATTTTTACATAAATTTTATACTGCTACTGTTGTGATTCTGGCGCATATTACCCAACTGTTACTATGGCTTTAGTACATATAGCTAAGCCTGTCAACCGGTCCGGGTTGACCCGGGACCGAACCGGACCGGCGGCCCGGTAAAAACCGGGACTGGACCGGCCTGGTTCTTAAGGGGTGGGCTGGGCTGGGTTGGGGGGGGGAGAGGTTAGATCGGTTAGGATTTTAGGGTCTTGACCCATGACCGGACCGGCCCGGTAAGCAAAACAGTGCTTGAACCGGTCGACCCGGACCGGGACCGGACCGGTACAACGGTAAATTTTTTTTTTTTTCTTATAAAATTTTCTGAGCATGTGGGCTTCACAGGACCGTTATTTTTTTGTATTTATTAAATTACATTATTAACCCTTCTTAAAATCTATAAATACCCTCCCCTCTTCTTCATTTCCTCACTCAAAATTATCAATCTCTCTCTCAATTCTCAAATTATCAATCACTCTCTTCTCTTCAATTTTCAAGAATTCATATTCTAATTTTATAATTTTATTGTCTTTGTTTTCCCGAATTTAATTTATCGTAATTTCTCATTCGGAAATCGGAATTCTAAGCTTGAAGTTCAAGTGTTCAACATTGAAATACTTGCTTGACGTTTGTTCGTGGTAACACCGGATTTGCGTAATCAAGTGCTCAATTTATTGTCGAATTCGGTGCACTCTCTCCAACTCTTTCTCTTATTTAATATTTTAATTGCATATTTGATTTTAGCTTATATTTTCATTTTTACAATATGTTTAATGCTGCTAAAAGAGCGTGTAGAAAAGTTACTGGTAGGGGTGGAAGTAAAAAAAGAGGTAGTCCTGTAGCTTCTGGTAGTAATAGTAATGACCCGATAACACATGTTTCTGAATCATCGCCTAATTTGCAAGATGTAGATATTGATTATGAACGATTACAAGAAGATTACGGAATAGAAGATAATGAAACTGGAATAGCAGATGAGATACCACCTACACCTAGTAGTGGAAATGTTGGTAGTATTGGAGTTGGAGTTGCTAGTGCAACAAGCGGTAGAAGACCACCAGTGGCCCCAACTTCTACTCGTAAAAAAAGAAGTCCTGTTTGGAAATGTTTTGATATAGTAGAAGGTACTGATAGAGTTAAGTGCAAACTTTGTAACGAAACGTTTAAACATTTGACCGGAGGTAATTTAGGGGGGACTGGGACACTTATTAGACATCTGTCGACTAACCATCCTATAGAATGGGGAGCTAATAGGGATGGAAGTCAAACAACAATTAACCCTACTACCGGAGGTCTCCTAAAATATGATAAAATGAGGGATCGAGAGGAATTAGCGAAAATGATTGCTTTGGGTTGTCTACCTTTTTCTTTTGCTTCTTCCTCTTATCTTAATATATATATTCAAAGGATATACAATCCTTTGTTTAAAGGTATCCCTAGAAGTACTTGTAGAGCAGACATCTTTAGACTTCACGGCCAATATCAAACATACAAACGTTATTTGTTTAGTCACCTTCCTTCTAGAGTATGTCTAACTTCTGATATTGGCCATGCTGTTAATGGAAATGATTATTTAACAGTTACATGTCATTGGATAGATGATAATACTTGTATGCAAAAACGTATTATTGCTTTTAAATATGATGAAGATAAGAGTCATACTGCTGCATTTATTAGTAGTACAATTATTGAAGTTGTTGAATTTTATAATCTAAACCAAAAAGTTTTGTGTATGTCTTTTGATAATGCTTCAAACAATAATGCTGCAGTTTCAATTTTAAATTTGAATTTGCAACCACCTCTTGATGATATTTTTCATGCTAGGTGTGCATGTCATGTTTACAATTTAATTGTTAAAAGTGGGCTCGATTTATTTTCAGTTGAGATTACTCAAGTTAGAAGAGCAGTTGGAGTTATTCAGGGAAATAATAGACAATCTAGAATAAGAGAATTTAAGAATAAGTGTATGCAGTATAACATTTCACCTAGATTCATGCTAGACGAAATAGTTACTAGATGGAATTATACGTATATATTTTTAAAATGTTGCTACAAATATAGATTTCCAATAACTGAAGTTGCTAATGCACATTGTACTGATCCTAGGCGTATGTTAACAACTGATACTTGGGAGGTCATTAGTGATGTTGTTAAATTTTTACATAAATTTTATACTGCTACTGTTGTGATTCTGGTGCATATTACCCAACTGTTACTATGGCTTTAGTACATATAGCTAAGCCTGTCAACCGGTCCGGGTTGACCCGGGACCGAACCGGACCGGCGGCCCGGTAAAAACCGGGACCGGACCGGCCTGGTTCTTAAGGGGTGGGCTGGGCTGGGTTGGGGGGGAGAGGTTAGAACGGTTAGGATTTTAGGGTCTTGACCCATGACCGGACCGGCCCGGTAAGCAAAACAGTGCTTGAACCGGTCGACCCGGACCGGGACTGGACCGGTACAACGGTAAAATTTTTTTTTTTTTTCTTAAAAAATTTTCTGAGCATGTGGGCTTCACAGGACCGTTATTTTTTTGTATTTATTAAATTACATTATTAACCCTTCTTAAAATCTATAAATACCCTCCCCTCTTCTTCATTTCCTCACTCAAAATTATCAATCTCTCTCTCAATTCTCAAATTATCAATCACTCTCTTCTCTTCAATTTTCAAGAATTCATATTCTAATTTTATAATTTTATTGTCTTTGTTTTCCCGAATTTAATTTATCGTAATTTCTCATTCGGAAATCGGAATTCTAAGCTTGAAGTTCAAGTGTTCAACATTGAAATACTTGCTTGACGTTTGTTCGTGGTAACACCGGATTTGCGTAATCAAGTGCTCAATTTATTGTCGAATTCGGTGCACTCTCTCCAACTCTTTCTCTTATTTAATATTTTAATTGCATATTTGATTTTAGCTTATATTTTCATTTTTACAATATGTTTAATGCTGCTAAAAGAGCGTGTAGAAAAGTTACTGGTAGGGGTGGAAGTAAAAAAAGAGGTAGTCCTGTAGCTTCTGGTAGTAATAGTAATGACCCGATAACACATGTTTCTGAATCATCGCCTAATTTGCAAGATGTAGATATTGATTATGAACGATTACAAGAAGATTACGGAATAGAAGATAATGAAACTGGAATAGCAGATGAGATACCACCTACACCTAGTAGTGGAAATGTTGGTAGTATTGGAGTTGGAGTTGCTAGTGCAACAAGCGGTAGAAGACCACCAGTGGCCCCAACTTCTACTCGTAAAAAAAGAAGTCCTGTTTGGAAATGTTTTGATATAGTAGAAGGTACTGATAGAGTTAAGTGCAAACTTTGTAACGAAACGTTTAAACATTTGACCGGAGGTAATTTAGGGGGGACTGGGACACTTATTAGACATCTGTCGACTAACCATCCTATAGAATGGGGAGCTAATAGGGATGGAAGTCAAACAACAATTAACCCTACTACCGGAGGTCTCCTAAAATATGATAAAATGAGGGATCGAGAGGAATTAGCGAAAATGATTGCTTTGGGTTGTCTACCTTTTTCTTTTGCTTCTTCCTCTTATCTTAATATATATATTCAAAGGATATACAATCCTTTGTTTAAAGGTATCCCTAGAAGTACTTGTAGAGCAGACATCTTTAGACTTCACGGCCAATATCAAACATACAAACGTTATTTGTTTAGTCACCTTCCTTCTAGAGTATGTCTAACTTCTGATATTGGCCATGCTGTTAATGGAAATGATTATTTAACAGTTACATGTCATTGGATAGATGATAATACTTGTATGCAAAAACGTATTATTGCTTTTAAATATGATGAAGATAAGAGTCATACTGCTGCATTTATTAGTAGTACAATTATTGAAGTTGTTGAATTTTATAATCTAAACCAAAAAGTTTTGTGTATGTCTTTTGATAATGCTTCAAACAATAATGCTGCAGTTTCAATTTTAAAATTGAATTTGCAACCACCTCTTGATGATATTTTTCATGTTAGGTGTGCATGTCATGTTTACAATTTAATTTTTAAAAGTGGGCTCGATTTATTTTCAGTTGAGATTACTCAAGTTAGAAGAGCAGTTGGAGTTATTCAGGGAAATAATAGACAATCTAGAATAAGAAAATTTAAGAATAAGTGTATGCAGTATAACCTTTCACCTAGATTCATGCCAGACGAAATAGTTACTAGATGGAATTATACATATATATTTTTAAAATGTTGCTACAAATATAGATTTCCAATAACTGAAGTTGCTAATGCACATTGTACTGATACTAGGCGTATGTTAACAACTGGTACTTGGGAGGTCATTAGTGATGTTGTTAAATTTTTACATAAATTTTATACTGCTACTGTTGTGTTTTCTGGCGCATATTACCCAACTGTTACTATAGCTTTAGTACATATAGCTGAAATTTCTTTGGTACTATATGAATTTAAGAAGAAAGATAGATATACGGATGTTGTTGTAAATATGCAAGCGAAATTCAAAAAATATTTCTTTCCAATTCCTCCAGTTTACTTAATTGGTGCAGTTTTAAATCCTTCTATTAAAATGTCTGATTGTCACCAATTAATGAATGCTTTATATACTTATATGGAGATTGGGCCCACTGAAAGCCCAAATTTGTATGATTCTATGAACCAGCTAAATGAACATTTACAACATCTATATAATTATTATGCAACTCAATGTGATAATTCTCGTGCTTCAACAGATGTAAATCCCGCTATGAAATGTAGCCGTTCTAATGTAGATGATGAAGAAGGCATTGATAGTTTTAATATTTTTTCAACTTTTTCTAACACTCAAAGTAGTAGCAGGAATATTGATGAACTTCAATTTTATTTGCAGAAGCAAAAGGAGCCTCGCACCAAGGAATTCTCACCGTTAGGCTGGTGGCATGAAAATGCAAAGCAATTTCCCGTTCTTTTCGCTATCGCTCGGGATGTCCTGAATGTGCCAATTTCCACTGTTGCATCCGAGAGTGCATTTAGCCAAGCAAGACAACAACTTGGAGACACACGCCACTCATTGGGAAGCAATGCTTTGGAAGTTTTAGTATGTTTAAGAGATTGGATTAGATCGGAACGAAGAAATCAAGGAAAGGAAGATCTTGATAGCCTAGAAGACGAAGAACTTGGAGATATATTAACGCATGGAAACCCATCCGAATTTAACACGCCAGAAGAAGGTCAATCGGTTCATATTGATTACGATGAAATTGCTAGGGCAATGCAAAGAATTTGATGATTCGGATTACTACTAGTATACTACTTGTTACAAAAAATGTAAAGTTTTTACTACTTAAGATACATTTTAGTTTTTCGATTTGAATTTAAGAAATAAAGTAGCACTTGCAATAAGTGCAATTTTTTTCCCATCTTTTGTTGTGTTCATTCAATTATTACAAAGTATTAATATAACTTAATATTTATACATAATTCTAAAAAAAATACAAAATAACGAAACCCGGCCCGGCCCGGACCATTACAACCCGTAACCCGTACGGTTCAATCTAAGCCTGTCTCAACCCAGCCCGGTGAAAACCGGTACTGTTTGTAACCGGCCCGGCCCGGACCGGTAACCGGACGGGTCGAAAAAAAATCGACTCGGACGGACCGGTGGAACCGGTTGACACCTCTATCGGCAGTGAAGGAATAGGAAATTGTCAAGGATGACTTCTTTGTTGGCGGAACGAAGGGCTAAATAGCGAGAGTGATTCTCTGAGCCGATCTGGATTTCTAATGCCCCGGGAAACTGGTGGAGATAGATGACAACACCTTTTTCCCGTCTTTCTTACCAGTAGGGCAATCTTCTCTTATTGCTTTCACCCCCCACCCGGAAATAAAGAACCAAGCCCATTTTTTATCCATTCATTTCTACAAGCAAGGAGGATCCAGAGCATTGCCCCCTCCTATTCGAGGTTTTTTCTCGCCCCACAAGCACCTAACCTTCTTTTTGCTATTCCTTAGGTTTACCTCCATGAACATGCCACTTAGGAGCCCTACTCATATTCCAAAGGCGCTACTTCAATTCAAGCACAAGCCCCCCTTCTATTGCATAACTTAAAAAAGTTATAAACAAAGTACAAAGTGGTTGTGGGAATGATACGATTAGGTTACTGGCGAAGTCTTCCAAAGACTACCAGCTTTCCTTACTAGTTGTTGCCTTCCGCTGCCATTTTTCCAATATTATTGAATAGCATGGCCTGGGGATAAGATAGCTCAAGTGGGAGAGCCATGTTATGGGTGACCTTATTGCACGCTTCATAGAGCACTTGTGTATGTGATGCAAGTGAACGTCTATGAAAAAGCTGTCGTAAAGTTTCATTCTATGATGGTCCAAAGAACACGTTCATTCTTCAGCCGTAGAGAGACTTTTGAATTGCGAGGTACCATTATGAGCTCAATATATACGATGTTATTCCATGATATAACTCGAATTTAAAATCATTCACTAGATTTAACTACTCATGCTATGGATATATGAGTATCAACTCCGTTCCTGTGGGCCTTTGAGGAGCGGGAGAAATTGTTGGAATTATATGAAAGAGTCTCGGGAGCAAGGATGCATGCCAGTTTCATACGAACAGGTGGAGTGGCACAAGATCTGCCTCTTGGCTTATGTATAGATATTGATTCATTCACGCAAAAATTTTCTTCTTCTATCCACCAATTACAAGAGATGTCAACCGGCAACCGTATCTGGAAACAATGGTTAGTGGATATTGTTACTGTCACTGCAGAGCAAGCAAAACATTAGGGATTTAAGTGTGTAATATTAAGAGGTTCTGGGGTATGCTGGGATTTGCAAAAACCAACACCTTACGATGTTCATGGCCAATTGGATCCTGACATACCAGTAGGTACCAAAGAAGATTGCTATGATCGTTACTGTATTTGCATCGAAGAGATGCGACAAAGTGTTCAGATCATTGTGGAATGTCTTAATAAAATGCCTAGTGGCATGATCAAAGCTGATGATCATAAGTTATGTCCTCTATCATGATCTCGAGTGAAACTATCCATGGAATCGTGCACCGTGTGAAACATATATCATCGCCGTTCTTAACCGTGACTCAGGTGAAGCTCTGTCAAGGATCCTTGTGGGGTTAGGAGTAAAGCATCCCGAGGTTGGCGCATCTCGTTGAGCGTGGAGAAGAATTGGCAACCCCAATTTTTTTCTTCGTAGTTGTTTCTTTTTCCGTCCCCCCACCCTGACATAGCACTTCACCTTCGGTTCTTCGGAAGAATGAACTTATGTCTCCTTTCTTCATTAAGTTGGGGGTAAAGGAACTGTCTACCAGTTGGGAAGCTATACATCAAGTAAGTGCTTTGATGAGGATAACTAAGCTGACACTCTGGACTTGGCTACTAGCACAATAGGGTGGTGCCTTACCGCACCGCAGCCGAACGCGCGGTAGCGTTCGTGGTGGTGCTTCGGGATTCAGATGTACTTCGTCCAAGGTCAGAACGATCTTGCCAGCAAAACACTACCATCCCATTCTTGAGTAAGCTGGAGTGCAACCATCTTATCCACTGAACTAGCTAGAAGCTATCACTTTGGGTCGAAGCACTAAAAGAAAAGGACCGGAAAACGCGGTACATAGGAATCACGCGATCCCCTACTAGTAAAGAAAAAAACGGAAGTGCACTCGTACGTACCAATTGAAAAGCCCCTTTTCCTTTTTAATAATAAAAGGTAAGATTTATGGATCCAACTTAGTCAAGGGGATTTGATGCCCTTTTTATAGGTTGGGTTGCTAGATACGGGATCTTCATAGTAGGCTGGACCAAGTTCCAGCCGAGAGAGGGAAGTCTTTAGAAACAACAGATTGGGAAAGCACGAGAACGCTTTGTGTTTTCTTATCTGCTTCCCGCCCTAGGAGTAGCACAAAAAGAGGGATTAGCATTATTGACCCAATGATAAAGCACTAACACCTTCCTTAGTGGGGCTACGCGCACTAGGAAAAGGCTAACGCTACGAGAAATCGGCCACTAGTTACAAAGCTCCAATAAGGTATTGAGAGGGCTATCACAGTCAGGTGCAAATCTATTACCCCTATTTGTAAGCTATCCCTCTTCCTATTTCGGGAGTTGAGGCGAAAAATGGCTTGATGAACCGTTCACCACGCACTGTCCACATTCACTTACTTATTGTAAAGGCTGTATATACACAATGCCCCACACGTAGGCTATTTTTTTGGAATGCAGTCTGAGATAACCGTAACCATGCATACATAGAAATATATCTTCTATGCAATCATTTCAAATATCTGCCTCAACTGTTGTTTCACCTCCCAAAGAGTAAAGTTGGCTTGATGAGCGCAGATAAGGAAGCGGGAGCAAGAAAACTAATAATCTCTTTTTTGTCCTTCTACATAAGGTTAAGGGGCGAAGAGAAGCATTTTTGCTACTAAGAAAGCAAACGGTCAGCACGAAGGTTCAAGACTTAGCCAAGTGTTATCGAAGCTATATTATCATAGCGAGGCACTTCGAGTTAGCGAAGCACTGTAGCAGCGCTGAAGCCCTATGTGCTAAATGCCGAGCCAAGGACGCTCTTCCTTCTCTATGGAAGCAGTCAACTAAGTTCTGAACGAATTAGCTCCTTGGTAATGGCTTACTCTATAGATAGAAATCCCTATGATAGGAAACTACCTCGTTAGGTTTGGAGAGAGATGGGACCGGTTATATAATAGAGGAAGCATATGCAAGATTTTTCTTTCAATAGCCAGCCAAATGACTACTTCATAATCTATCTACTCTACCTAATTCACCATTTGGAACCCTATAAAGAAGGTTTTCCGTACTCCTTATACCTGTTCAGCAGTTGAAGCACCTAATGGATAATTTGGTGTCTTTCTAGTCAGTAATGGAAGCAATCGTCCCTACCGTCATAAAATAAGAGTACCTGGCTTTTCCTATTCACAAGGACTCTATTCTATGTCCAAATATCATATGTCAGCAGATGTGGTCACCATCATAGGTACTCAAGATATTGTGCCTGGAGAGGGGGATAGATAGGACTACTAGTTGCTCGGTCAGGACCCTAGATTTATTACCATGCAAAAACCCAATTTATATGCCCCCTTTCTTTATTCAAGGAGATTATATCCAATTATCAGCCGCGATGTGGAAAAGAGTAAAGAAAGAAGAGTTGACGATGGCTTAACAGTAAGAGAGAACCCCTTCATCTCGTGGCTAGGAACATTTATGTAGATGGGATTTGATTCATAGTGCCAGTTAGGGGGTATAAACGTTCATTCATCATTTTCGATCTTCCTTGTAATATCCATCATCTTAGTCTCTACCTTGTTGAGCACTCCCTGATTGAAAGTTCCTATTTTGCGGCCTCTTCGATCCTCTCCGACTCCCTATAAAATAAGAGTACTTGGTGACCGAGATGGTTAGGGTCTTTCCTTATCTTAGCTGAGCCTTATGTCCCTTCAACATTCCTATTCATCTTTCCTTGTTTTGGGCAACCCAGTGGACTGATTATCCTATGTATAATATCTACTCTAAAGATTATGAGGATAGAGGGTCTCCCTTCCATCGATTTGATTGGGATTGATTCTAAAGGTCGAGCCGTTATCAGAGGCGTTCCTACCGACACCTGTCAAAGTCTTCGGCTTGCACGACGTCTCCTTCAATTTTCTCAAGATATGAAAGAAAAGAATGGGTGCAATACTTTATTCTCTTCTACCACTCTTTGCTTACTTTGGGCCTTCCTGAACTCCTAAACGGGCTTAGTCATATCTTGGAGTATGCTCCTTTCTATAGGCAATCTACTTAAGAGTTTAGGCCCCAAATTCGGTCTATGTCTGGTCTGCTGTCGAACTCAAAGGGGAGGGGCTCCAAAAGCGGATGCGATCGGCCTCAGAGGAGAGGGGAGGCAACTTGGGATTCTAGGCGAAGTGCTTTTTTGTATATAGGCCTTCGTATAGGATAGGATTTTCATTCCTCCCGCCAAAGCTAGAAAAGAAAGGAGCTATCTCTTTTTTCCAGCCTTCTTTTTATTTAAAAGGCACATAGTGCGTTCTCGCTTTCAGAGGGAATTCAAGTCAAAATCTAGTACAAGGAGGAATCGAAAGGCTAGCTACCATGTACAAAAAATAGTGTGACTATAATAAATCATAGAGCACTGGGGAGCATGCCTATCCCATTAGATATCATTTGAGCTTCCCCATTCCTAAGATCCTGGATGTGGTACTGACGCATGAACTTAGTTACTGGTTTGACCACTTTGTTGGCAAGTCAAGTAAGGAAAGGTCTGTTCATTTGTCCAAAAATATGTTTACGGCCTACCTATCGATTGAACCTAGGGCTGGGCTCTTGTTAACAGGCATAAGAAGTGGGATTAGGAAATTGAGGAAGAGCAGCTCTACCCATACTTTTGCTTATAGAAAGACATAAGATGGACCTTATAGAACATGCAATATCTCTTAGTAAGCCCTTGTTGGCATATCATGTGCCATTAAACACAGTCCAGGGAATGCATCTATCTATAGTGATAGTTATCCATTGCCTTGACTTGAGTCTCCACCACATCTATTTCATGCCCGCTTGTTGTGGTTGGTTAGGCTAGTCCGGTTAGAACCTCTCCACAGTTCTTGATTATGATTGAACTAGAGAGGATCGATATTGCTGGGGGAGATTGTTCTTTCTCATCTGGCTTGTTAACCATGGTCTCTTGAAGGTTTCATTCTTTTACCAACTCTCCCAACAAACAACCTGCAAACCCTAAGCTTGCAAGCACCTTGGTCACATCTAAGTCCCTATTTTATTGTTCTATTTGGGACGGAAAGAAAAAGATCTGCATTTTGCCGGAAGAATCACTTGAAAGCAAGGGATGGGCCTTCCCTTCCTTTACATCATCCACCACTATGTCCTATCCTCTCTCTCCAAATCTCTACTCGTAATATGTAGAAGAAAGATAAGTAAATCAAATTAGAGATAAGTTTCCTAGGAGCATCATGGCATAGGTAAAAGGGAACGAGGAAGAAAGACCCCGCCCCCATCTTGTTCTCTTTTTCTCCTTGATTCTGATGAATTGAGGGTTCCAAACCTTCCAAAAGTGATCGGTATGTGTTGTTTCTTAGTACTCTCTTAGAATGTATATCGCTTTATACCTGGGTATAAAAGCCAACAAGAAAGTAGCTTCTTTGATATTGTTCAGTAAATATGAAACCCAGTAATACATTAAACATTGGAAGAACATACGAATATGGGTCCATATAGGAATGAAGAAAGGGCATGATAGGCTAATATGATTCCAAACCAAGCAGCAAGGAATGATCAGTCTTATCGGGCGAGGAATTGCATTCGCCAATAGATCTTCCTACAATCGCACCCTAGGAGAGTGAAAATGTCAAGTTGAATGGTCTAGTTCCACTTAGTAGCCCAAATCTTCCCCTTTAACACGCAAGTATGTTAAGCTACTAAGTTTTGAAATAACCCATTGGCTTACTTCGAAGTAGGAGCTTGAACTTAAGTATTAGAATGAGTCTTATTAGGTTTTCCCTGGGGGAAGGCTCCCCCAACCCCCGTGAGTCCCGTCCTACCTTGCCTTGAACAAGAACTCCAAAACCATGACATTTAACAATAAGAAAGTAGCTGCCAAAACAAGCTCCCTAAGGTCGCACCTAAGATCCGGAAGAATCGCTTGAGAACTAACTGCATACCTGAAGTTAGCTTGTGTGCGCATAGCATCATATTATCTTTGAATACTTCATTTAGGCGGCTAGAAAGAAGTAATTTGTGTGGTCCATTCTAGTGACAGTATTTCAATTCTATTGTATTTATGTAGGAGCCATTGTTTTTGCTTTGTTTTACGGATTGGTATGATTTCTTTTCTAAAAACCATCCTCTCATAGGTCGATACATTTTAGGCCATTTAAGATCGTTTAAAGGGCTGTATATTACAAATTATAAAGAAAGTAAAGATTGTTCTTGCGGAGAAAAGCCTACTTAGTTTCTCTTGCTACTTTTAATTTAAAAGCAAGTAGGTCTAGCTTCTTACTCTTTTACCTTTCAAAGAAGTCGAAATAGAAAGGGGTAAGAAAGATCCCGTGTACCTTGTTCAAGTTGCGAATCTCCTTCATTAACTTTGAGTTAATTATTGTTTTAATGGTTCTACTTTAAAAGGGGTCGTGGGGGAAAAGCCTCATCCCCCTACATAAATTAAGCGATGACGGCTCAAACAAAACAAACCATTTCTCATAAGAGAATAGAAAATCACAAGAAAGATTTGATCAAAATTGACTAGAAAAGAGGCGGTCGAAAAGGGATGAGTGGAAACTATGTTGATTGAGTGCAATTTCAAAATTAGGAAAGATTAGACATAATCCAACCAATTTAAATCAAAGTTTCCAACAGTAATTGGCTGCCTCTGTCGACAGGTTGCTTAGGTCCATCTAGTCTAAATCCCCTCTTAAGAAAGAAGTCCAAGTTTACTTTTTGCGAAAGGGAAAATGTCTTTCTGTTAGATAGTGATAGAGAGAAGTTTTTAGTTGGGATCCATTCTTTTGCAGCTAGGAGACATTATTGTTATGTTTTCCAGTTATGAGCCATTATCCAGTTATGAGCCATTATTGAGTGGTCCCTTTCGAGCGGTTCCTTCTTTTAGTTTTTCAATGATTTAAAGGAGACAACTCTTTTCACCAAGGAATTGGGGCTTAGAGCTATGAGCTATAGCCTATAACACATACGCAAGAAGGAAGAATGCCTTAATGGACGGGTACGCTAAGGAAGGGGAGTCGCTTGCTTGTTTGATGTGTTTGGAACTAGGTTATTGAAAGCAACCCTTTCTTGAAGAAACAGAACCTAGGCCCAGGTCTTGGTGTATTTTGACATGATTCTCAATATGCTATCTAATCTAGGAAAGTTAGAAAGGTAAGGTGGGACAAAAAAGCTCTACTTCGGGTAGCTGGGTGCATCAACCTCTTTCTTTCATTGGAGAGATGATTGGGTGCATCAACCTCTTTCTTTCACAGGAGAGAGGACTGGGTGCATCAACCACTTTCTTTCACAAGAGAGGGGACAATACTTAAGGAGCTTGGGCTAGTCAACTTATAGGAATAGGGGCTTGTTTCCACAACAAAAAGAGAATTTGAAGTAGGATTGGAAATAGAATAAGATTGAGGAGCATGGTAAAAGCATTCTCAGAAGGAGCGGGTTAGCGGTCAGTAAGAAACTCCATAATCAATATGAATGAGACCTTTCATGGAAGTCTTAGTTGGAGTCTACACTGCTACGCACCTTACGTCGATCTAGATGATAACAAGGTCTTTCTTCCTCATGAATAAGGAGTAGAAATCTAGCTTTCATCTTTTCGTTAAAATGTATTGTTATACCTTTTGTCCTTGAGAATTGACTGGGTATAGCAGGAAAGAGTTTGACGATCTAGTTACATATACATAATATGGGTACTCCCGATATTGTCTTGGGAATTTTAAGTATATATAGTTGTGTACTGGACTCCATCTAAATAACTATAAGTGTTCAAGAATCCCTTGATAGTTCTTATTTCAATTTTCCGACTCTCATCTTATTAACTGACTTAACCACAATACTTATCCAAAGACAGGACGACTTGAAAGAGATTCGGTAGTACACTTTCTGTCTCGCGTAAGAAAAAGAGTTTAGAGTGCCATACAAAGAGCCTTAGATAAGGGGATTCCTCCCATTGACTAAAGTTCAGAGTCAACCTTCCACACAAGGCAATCTTCTGATAGAGGGGAAGAGGTAGAGCACAATCGATTCTGTGACACAAGATGCGTTGGCATTGTAAAGGCAGGAATGAGTTCACAACTTTTAAATAAGCTACTCGACCGGCTAAAATTAAAAGCAGAAAGGGAGATGACTCTAATTTTTGAGTACCCTAAGGAAGGTACCAGATCAACTTCTAGTGGTAGCCGATCTTACTTACATCGGTTCTAGCGCTTTCTATTGATTCTCTTTTTGAAAGATTTTTCCTTGCTCTGAGGAATGCCCGATTTAACCAGAATCATCTCGTTAGCTTTTAGAGTCATCCAGGGATCTTTAGCTTATGCCATGTGCTCCAAATTCTAACTCAACTTCCTTTATTCACCAAAATACGCTTCTCACTCAGGAAACTGGTGAAACTCTTTTCCTTTTGCTGCAGCTTTCACAGAAACACTCCTCCTCATACCAGACTGGGTTGCATTGCCGTACCCTCATACCTTCACCCCAGTGTCCTATCTTAAGGTTCCCCCGAGCTACCTTATTAAAGCAATCTTTTGATCATCGTCTGCAACTTTAGCCGAAAGCTATTTCTTTTATGATTCTTTCTCTCACTTCTTGAAGACTTTCTTTTTAATTCAAAAGCCCCTCTCCTATAGGAGAAGGTATTTTCTTCACCCCTACGTACGGCAGGCCCTTCTTCATGAGTGACCTTTCCCCAGCCTCCAATTATCTCAGAAGAGAAGACTAAGCTCAGATGAATTGCAATCCGCCCCGGCCACTCCTCATTGACTTTGGTCGGGAAAGGGAATAGGGCAATAAATATAGCTTCGTCTCAGAATTAGACCTTTTGTAGACAAAACTTCAGACATCTGGATAAGCTTGAGAAAAGGTAGACCAAAGGTGCCTAATAGCCTAGCCAAACTCATCGGGTAGGGAATCTCATCCTCACCGAAGCCAGTAAGCAAGACCAAGTCCATGCAAGAAGGACCACTAGATCTATCCAAATTCAAAGCCCATCAAAGGCTCTCCTACATGAAAGGATCTTAGTTAATCCAAATGATATTTAGAAAAATCCTATTCTTCAAAGAATGACAAATCCCTGAGGCAACGACCTGGGAGTCCGAGTCTGATATACGGAGCCGTTATTCTCATCTATTTCCTTACTAAGGTACTTCTTTCTTTTGTCCGTTCGAGGATGAATGGTTCTTTCAGAGGAGGAGAATGGGACGACCCAAAGGGTCATCACCTAATTTCTCATTCATTTTTTGTCTCCAAGCCCTTAAAACCCTCATTTAGGTTGTCTCAATTTGCGTGTGCAATCCGAGCGTATAACCGGAAAGTTTATATATGAATTCTCTGAGAAACATGATGAATTTTGATATTAATTTGATTAATATTGATTCCGTTCAACATTATAGGCAAATAGACGCGGACCTATGATTTGACAGTCCTGGAGGGTCCGTAGGAAAATCTTAGACTTGGTCGTATGCCCGAGATCAAATTCTGAGATCCCAAGCCCGAGAAATAAATTTTTGTGTGAAATTATTTTCTGAAATTAATTAAGGAAATTGGAAAAGAAATTTGATCAGAAGACTAGAGTATCGGGCTTGTATTTCGGTTCCGATGCCCGGTAAAAGTCTTATATGTGATTTAAGTACTTTCTGTAAACTTTGGTTTAAAATGGAAGTCATTTGACGTGTTTCAAACATAAAAATGGAAAATTTGTGTTTTATGAAAAGTTGGAAGAAATCATATGATTTGAAGCTTGATTCTATGTATATGATGTTAGTTTTATGATTTGATCGCATGAGTAAGTCCGTACAATGTTTTTGAGGTTCTCTGTATGTTTGTTGTGGAGCCCCGAGGGCTTGGAAGAGTTTTGGGTAGGCCACGAGTGCATTTGAACCTTCGAAAAACCAACTAATGCACTTCAGACCTGCAGGCTTCGCATTTGTGAAGCCTGGTTTGCAAAAGTGGTACTCGCAAATGCGAATGGCTGATCGCAAGACCGAAGATGGCTCAGGTCTGACAGTCTTGCAATTGCGAGATTTTCCTTCGCAAATGCGAAGTGTTCCTGTCCTCCAATGCGATGTGTAATGTTGCAAATGCAAAATCTGCCTTTTTGCCTAGGTTCGCAAATGCGAACCAGTGTTCGCAATTCCCAAGGTAGCAGGGTCGGTATTCACAATTGTGAACCGTTGTTCGCAATTCCTATACATGCAACCTGCATATTATACACTTAGACAGATTTTCATCATTTTTCATCATTCCTTCAGAACCCACACTCCTTAGGAGATGTTTCAAGCACAAACCTTCTTCCAAATCATTTGTAAGTCAACTTTTACATAATTTCTTCAATCTTTAACATTATTCAACATGTTTTTATCTTATAAACAAGGATTTTCATGGGTGAAATGGGGATTTTGAGTAAACCTTGGTAAATTCATTTTTATGCATTCAAATTGATTCAATTAGCATGTGTTGATATATTCAATTAATTTGTGACTATATTCAAGCGGTTTTGTGGTGAATTCGAGGGGCACATCTATTCTAGAGGCTTGAGTTGAGTTTGGACCATTCCAGGTAAGTGTTTGATCTAACTTTGGCTTGAGGGAATAGGATTAGAGTATTTCTTGCTAATTGCTAACTGTCAAGTACGGTGTATAGGCATGGTGACAAGTATCTATACACGGGTATCTAGCATGACCGTGAGTCCCTAATTGTGCTTAAACGGATTTTTATGTGACTCTTCCTTGTTTAATTGAAGATTTCCTTATAATGTGAAAAGTATGAGAAAGAATTATGAACTGAAAACACTGTGGGTGTTGGCTCGAATGATAAAGTAATTATTGAGTAAGAAATGAAAGAAAGAGAAAGAGATGTGATTATTCCCTTGCTGGGTTGTACTCGTGTATTGATTATCTCCTTTGCCTGGATGTGAAAGTTATTGTTGTTGCTCCCTTGCTGGGATTTAGCTGTTTTCTATGGTTTTCAGTGGCCGAGACTTTTATTAATGTTTATTTATCCCCTCGCCCCTTGCTTGTGATTGTTTCTTGGGAGAGGAAGATTGATAAAGCACGAAGGTTGATGCCGTGCACAATTTGTGTTGAGAATATGATAATGCGCGAAGGGACATTCCGTGCCATGTTTTGATCATTAATGCACGAATAAAAAATTCGTGCCCTAACTTGATTGGTAATGCACGACGGGTAATTTCATGCCATGATATGAGTGTTTATGTGAGGGAAAGCACGAAGGTTGATGTCGTGCACTTAGTTGATTGTTTTGGTGAGAATAAGAGTAACATCACGAAGGACGGTGCCGTACAATTGTTGATTTTCCTACTCTCATTGTTTATTGTAGTTTTACAGTTTCCTTTTCTATTCATTGATTTTTATCTGGACTGTTACCTCCCCCATAGCATGCTCCCCTTCCTCTTAACTAGTTAAATTTCAGTACGCTTTTGCTATAAGATATATACATAAAAAACTGCATAGGTTTATGTTGTAGTCCAATCTAGCCTCATTACTACTTCGCCAGGGTTAGGCCATTACCAACACATGGGGTTGGTTATGCTGATACTACACTTCTGTGCTCTCTTGCACACATCACGGAGTAGCTTTTGGACAGCAGTAGGAGCTTGGGAGCTGACTTCAGTCCAGAGACTCCGAGGTAGCCTTGCTGGCGTCCGCATGCCTGGAATCTCTCTATCTCTATATTAGTTTGTTATCTTTGTACTAAAAACAATCAAATTCATATTTTCATTCAGACATTTTATTTACTATTCTATAGAAGTTCGTGAATTAGTGTCTCCAGTCTTGGGTAGAGTTGTAATTGAATTTCCGCACTAGTTTCAGTTTATTTAAACATAAGACTTCCGCTTTATCATATTATGTCTGTTTTTTTCTAAAGGTCGAAGATTGCTAAAAGAAGTAAATTAAGTTGGCTTGACTAGCTCCTATTAGTAGGCGCCATCACGACTCCCAAAGGTGGGAAATCTGGGTCGTGACAAGTTGGTATCACGACTCCCGAAGGTGGCATCACCTAGGTAGTTAACTAACGGGTAGAAACTAATAATAATAGATGAAATATTTGGGATCAATGTTATAATCATTGCATAATTTTACCCACTCGCATACCTCTTGATAGAGAGAGTGATATTGCCCAATTGACTCTCTCGAAACCAATTGGGTAGGCCAATTAGACCAAGCAACTAGGGTTCAAGTAGGGTGATTAATCTCTCGAGATTTCACCCATTAATTGGGACTATCATTTCTCATGGGTCCATTCCAATTCCTTGTTAGGTCAATTTTGGGGTCATAGACTCTCTTTCTCAAGAAGAGTCAAAACCCACTAAGCTAGAATCAATGTTTGCAACCACCAATTTGGTGAAATAATCAATTTCTACTAGGATAAACATATGCCCATTTTATGAGGAAGGTTCGATAAGTCCGATAACATCCATTTCACAAGCAGCGAACGACCACGGTGAGCTTGTTGCATTAAGCTCATTTGGAGGCACCTTTATCATGTCTGCATTTATCTGACAGCGATGCACTTTCAAACATACTGGATGCAATCCATCTCCATAGTCATCCAAAAGTATCCAGCTCGGAGTATCTTCTTGGCTTAGACAAAACAATTCATATGTGGACCGCAGGTCCCAGCATGGATTTCATCTAGCAGTTTAGATGCTTCCTTTGCGTCGACACACCTTAGTAATCCCAAATCAAGAGTCCTTCTATACAGGATTCCTATGCTATGAAAGAAAGTGTTGGATAGCCTTTGAAGTGTACGCTCTTGAGTATGGTTTGCAAGCTCCGGGTATTCTCCTTTTGCCATGTATTCCTTGATATCATGAAACCAAGGCTTTCGGTCTGCTTCTTCTTCGACATGAGCACAGTAAGCGGTCTGATCATGGACCTTCGCAAGAGTATGATCGATGAAATTCTTATTTGGATGTTGTATCATGGATGATAGGGTAGCCAATGCGTTGGCAAGCTCATTCTAGACTTTGGGAACATGCTGGAACTCTATTTTTGTGAACTTTTTCCTCAACTCATATACATGATGCAGATAAGGGAGTATCTTGGAGTTATTGGTTGCCCACTCTTCTCGGGACTAATGTATAAGAAAGTATGAATCCTCGATTAAGAAAGTATGAATCCTCGATTACTAACAAGTCTTGGATGTTCATTTCAATGGCCATCTTGAGCCTCAATATGCAGGCTTCATACTCGGCCATGTTGTTAGTGCATGGGTACCGATGTTTAGCAGACACCGGATAATGCTGACTCATTTTGATACTAGGACCGCTCCTATACCAACTCCTTTGAAATTTGCTGCTCCATTAAAAAAACATTCTCCATCCATGATAAGAATCTGCAATGTCATCTCCTATGAACGATACCTACTCATCAGGAAAAACATATTTAGGGGTTTGTATCCTCCGTCCATGGGATTCTCAGCAAGATGATTTGCAAATGCTTGTCCCTTGATTGCATTCTGAGTCACGTAGATAATGTCAAATTAACTCGACGGTATTTGTCACTTGACTAGCTTGCCAGTGGGCATGGGCTTTTGGAAGATGTACTTTAAAGGATCCATCCTTGATATGAGATACGTGGTATAGGCACAAAATTAGTGTCTTAGCTTCAGGGCTACCCAAGTCAAAGCACAATAGGTGCGTTTTAACAGAGAATACCGGGCCTCGTACGGGGTAAAATTCTTGTTGAGATAATAGATGGTCTGCTCCTTTCTCCCCGTCTCATCATGTTGTCTCGGGATGCAACAGAACACTCTATCCAATACTGCAAGATAGAGTAATAAGGGTCTACCTGGTTCAGGTGGAACCAAAACTAGCGGTGTGAATAGGTATTCCTTGATTCTATCGAAGTCTTTTTGACAATCATTAGTCCATTTGGTAGCAGTGCCCTTTTTCAATATCTTGAAGATTGGCTCACAGATAACGGTAGATTGTGCTATGAACCGAGTGATGTTGTTAAGTCTCCCCAAGAAACTCATTACTTATTTCTTGTTCTTTGGCGGTGGAAATTCTATGATAGCTTTGACCTTTGTTGGGTCCAGTTCTATCCCTCGGTGACTCGCAATGAACCCAAGTAGTTTTTCGGCAGGAACCCCAAATTCACATTTTGTGGGGTTCAGTTTCAGGTTGTACCTTCTCAATCTATTGAAGAACTTCCTCAAATCTTCCATGTGATCAGTGGCTTTCTTGGACTTGATGATGACATCATCTACATATACTTCAATCTCTTTGTGTATCATATCGTGGAAAATGGTAGTCATGGCCCTCATGTATATGGCCCCTGCATTCTTTAATCCAAATGGAATTATCTTGTAGCAGTACGTTCCCCATGGTGTAATGAAAGCCATTTTCTAGGAATTTTCTTCATCCATCTAGATCTGATAATACCCGATAAAGCAATCTACAAATGAATGCAACTCATGCTCAGAACATTGTCAATGAGGATGTGTATGTTTGGCAAGGGGAAGTCTTCTTTTGGACTGGCCCGATTGAGATCCTGGTAGTTGAATCAGACCCTGACCTTCCCGTCCTTCTTCGGTACTGGCACAATACTGGCTAGCCATATTGCATATTCCAATACCCTGATAACCTTAGCTTTGACTTGTTTAGTGACTTCTTCTTTGATTTTCAAGCTCATGTCGGGCTTAAATTTTTTGAACTATATTTTACCGGTGAACATGTCGGATCAATCGGCAATTTGTGTGCCACAATAGATGTACTTATACAAATCATATCGTCGTACGACCAGGCGAATACGTCCTTATATTCCCTTAGAAATTCTATGTATTCCTTCTTCCTTGACGATGAAAACTGAACACTAATATGCATTTCTTTAACATTTTCTGCATTTCCCAGGTTAACAATCTCAGTCTCCTCAAAGTTGTACTTAGGTCTATTCTTAAAATTCACAACTTATTTAATAATCACTTCTGGTATATCATCTTTCTCTGAGTCTATATTTGTTGTGATGTCTCGTTGCATGTCACAGTCATCGATTCATCAAGATAAGTAATAGTAATCCTGTGTAAATAAAGTAATGAGAGAAATAATAAGAGTAAGATTTGTAAGGAAAATTGAAATGCTTTGAGAAATTTCATAACTGTTTTGAACATTGGAGCTTTTATTTCGATATAAAAATGCGAAAGGAAAGTCAACTAGTAAAATAAAAGATAATGCATGATGCTTTGTTCAGCCTTGCTACCCTGAAGCTTTCTGTGCTCTGGTGGTTCTGATGGTCCAATTTCTTAGCACGCTCCTCGGCTTACGGCCTATATGGAAGGGCTTTCCTCCCCTCCTCCTCGAAAATGACGCAACAATCCACGTCATCATCTCCTAGGAATAAATTCCTCACTGCTGCGAGTGCCTCTTCTTCTTCCGACCCATAGATAATATCGGCTGGCTGCAATGTCTGCTCCAGATGTGGTATTGGTTGCTCCAGCAGGTAGTAAGGACTGCGCCATGGTAGCGACCAGTGATTGAACTCCTCCCAAGTGTACTCATATCCCAGACCGAAGGTGGTACCATGTTTCTTCAGCTTGATAGGCTAAGCATATCCTTGGAGATTCTTTCTGAGTCCCTTGCCTGGCTCATATCCGCACCAGTTCTATATGCTTTCAATTTTGTTGTCCCACCACTTGTCCTTATCAACGATGTTGACTCGCTCGATTTGGTGATATGTCTCCCCACCTATCTTCCTTCTGCCTCCGATTGTTTATATGGTTTGGAGACTGTGTATGGGATTGCTGCCGTCGCCGTGAATGATCACCTCTTGGTGATTCCACTCAAACTTTGCTGCCTGATATAGTGTTGATGCTACAGCCCCAGCAGTATCAATCCACGATTGTCCCAATAGCAGGTTGTAAGATTTCGACACGTCTATTACTTGAAAATCAACATCAAACCAAGCAGGCCCCATTTGCAAACACAATCTAATTTCCCCAATGGTGGACCGCTGAGAACCGTAGAAATACTTTACGTTGATGGCCCCGTCCTGGATCTCATGAAGCCCTTTTCCCAATGTCCCGAGTGTTATTAATGGTAAAAAGTTAAGGTTGGACCCTTCATCGATCAGGACCCTGATGATTAAATAATCTTCGTATCGCATGGTGATGTGCAATGCCTTGTTGTAACTCAATCCTTGTGGTGGCAGCTCGTCTTCATGAAAAGTGATCTTGTGATTTTCCAATACCTTCCCTACCATGTTTTTCATTTCTTCTCCAGTGATGTTGCTTGGTACATATGCCTCACTCATTACTTTTAATAAGTCATTCTTATGTTCACTAAAACTTTGTAGTATAGCTAGAATAGAAATTTGCGCTGGTGTTCCAGCAATTCATGACTGAGTATTCCTTTGCTTGTATCTTTCTTCAAAGATCATCGGGACTAGTTTCAGTGATGGTTTACCGACAAGAGGTATGCTTACTCGACTTAGTCAAGTGTTCCGGGGTATAAACCCTACCAGTTCTTGTCATACCCTGTGCCGCAACTGCTTTCCCAATCTTGGCCTTACCTTTCCTTTTTGCCTCGGCTGTGTAGTCACATGGTATGGCTATTGTGTGGAACGGTGTTATGGCTGTCATTGCTATTGTAATGGGCACCCTTGCTTTGGAAGGTAATACAGCAACCTCAAATGGTATAAGTGCCGTTGGGGACCCAAATGCGACCTCAATTGGTGTTGACGTCTTTACGGAGGATGGTGTTTCAAACTCAAGTTGTATGGACATGTTCACCTCGGCGTCTCCAGAAGGCTGAATCTAGACTACAATCAAATTAAGGGTGACTGTTGGTTTCTTCGGATCGTCTCCTAGTGCGATCAAACCAATTGATCCCTTGGGATCCCAATCATCCTCTATTTCAGTCATGTGAACACCTCCACCCTTGTGATCTGGTAGAGGGTTATTGCGGACATTCGAAGCAGGCTCCTTTGCCATAATGATCTTGTTGTCAATCAAAGTATGGATCTTATCCTTTAGGGAGCGGCATTCATCAATGGTATGCCCTTTCATGCCAAAATAGTATGCACTGATTTTATTTGGATTGGACCACTGGGAAGGGTTTTCAGGGGTTATAGCATGGATAGGGGTGACATAACCAGCAGCTTTGATCCTTTCGTACCACTAGTCAATTGGTTCGGAAATTGTGGTATACTATTTGGGAGTTCTGCAGTCGAAATTTGGTCGGGGTCTAGGAAAGTTTTGATGAGGGGGAGGTTATTAATAGTGGGATTGTTGAGTGTTGTAAGCTTGGTAGACATCTGCGGGTTGGGAATATTGGGTGAAGCAGGTTGGTATATGGGAGGTGGAGGTGATTGATAAGTAGGCAGTGGAGTTTGATAGGAGGGTAAGGGTCCTTGATAATTTGGCGTAGGTTGATATGTAAGGGGAGGCATAGGATAAGTTTGGTATTTGACAGGTGATTCGGTACCATTACGCCGCCTACGTCCCTTTTCTTGGACGTACCACCAGACTGTAGATCTTTATTGGTAGCTTCCAAGGCTTCCAAGTTCGTAACCATACCACTTTTGATACCTTTCTCAATCATTTCTCCTAACTTGATTCTCGATCAGCAACAATCTTTTGTAGTATTGCATATTCTATGCAAGGACAAAACTTGTTCATTTGTTATTCCTCTAAAGTAGGTCGGACCTTAGCAGCCTCTAATCTCCAACGAGTGGCATACCCACGGAACATTTCTGTGGGTTTCTTCTTTATATTCTGAATGTAAAACACATTCGGTGAATTTTTCGTATCAAACCTGAATCTATCCATGAAGTCGGATGCCATGCTCACCCAATTCGACCACTTCTTCGGGTCTTGGCTAATGCACCGAGACAAAGCATCTCCTTTCAGTCTTCTCATGAAAATCTTCAATTTGAATCCTTTTGTCCTTCCCTACTCTGACCAGCTTGACGCAGTATATTCTCAAATGAACTCTGAGATCCCCTGTGCCATAAAACATCTCGAACTGTTTGTACCCCTTAGGCAGTTCAACATCTGGTTGTATGTAGAGGTTTCATAGTTCAACCGCTCAATCCCCTTACTTCCTTCGACACCCTGAATTCGACTAGTCAATTTCTTGAGTTCTACATCCAGGTTCCCGATGAGTGAGTCTTTATTATCAGACTCATGTGTGCTTTAGATAAGTGGGTGGAGTTTGGCACAGTCTCCACATAGATGGGGGTGTATGGTGGGTGTGAAAATGGTCATTTGTGGAGTTTCGAGGTCTGGGATAAATAGTGGAGTATTGTTGGAAGTATGGCAAGTGTTGCAGTGGTGGTGAGGAGTGGTATGGTTTGGTTTCGGGATGTTTTGTGGAGGTGTGGGATTTTGAACGTTAGGAAAGTTGACATCTGGCATGGTGAGGGAAAATGACAAGCTTGCCAAGTTCCGGACCTGATCAAGTTCCACCAAAAATTCCAACAGTTTCTACTCAAGTTGGGACGCACTTTATTTGTAGACCTGAGTACCCTGAGTGATCTCTACCCGTTCATCCAGTTTTTCCTTTCTGATGTTTCTCAAATCTTCCATTTTTCCCTCGTTCCTATTTCTGGTGGGACTAAAAGGAGGAGTGGGTAGAGAGCCCTTCGTTATTGTAGATTAAGATGATGATGCCAGAGTGCACGAACAAATCTTTGGGAAGGGAAATAAAATAAAAAGTAAAAACAAAAAGGTAACAAGTTAGTAAGGATTATAAGAAAAAAAAGTTTCGGTATTTAAACAAATAGTGCGAGAATGTAAATCGTGTCCTAATTTGGGGAGCCTCGTTGTACCGAGGTAGGCCTTGCGACAAATTGATTTAGAGAAATTATAAAGATAAGTGCCTCACTATATTGATTAAAAATAAGAGAATCCCAAAACTAAATAGTAGAAGATAAAATGTCACCAATGGCCATTGGCCTTATTATATTCATAAAATGAAAAGGTAAATTTCTATCTATTTGGTCATAGAAGGACCTTCCCCAGACTCGGTATCTTTGGATCCATCGAACAGTTGTACCAGCTCGCGAAGTCTCAGCAGAAAGTAGGCTCTAGCTAGGTGCCCACCTTTGTTTCCCTCGACATTCTGGCAGTCTTCGACCCTTCTGATGAATTTCCTTTCCAGCTCTGCTAAACCCCGCTCTAAGTACCCCAATCGTTTATTGGTGCGACAGCTATGTCATTCCATTCTTCAATCAACTTTAGCTTGGCCTCTTGTATTTTACGGTGCTCATTTTCACATTCCTGAATCCTCTTGCGCAATTGATTGTACTTGACCTGTGATTCAGCCTTTTCATCGATGATCCAATGACCTCGAACAAACCCGGGTTGACCCAAATCATTATGATTATCTTCTAACCGGCTTGGATAGTATGGAGTATAACCAGCATGGTACTTGTTTGGCTCAATAGTGTCCCTTCCCATGACGATTTTGCAGTGCCACATGTGGTGAGCTTGGCACTTATAAGGACTATCATCATTTTGAAACTCAGGCCGGAAGTGACTCATCTTGTCAACCCTTGGTATAACCTGCTTCCTACCCGCCTGTCTCATGACTCGGAGAGGGACATAAGGGTAGGTTCCCCTCAAACCAATCAGTATTAGAAACGGTGCATCCCTGGATCGGGCAATGAACTTCTCAGTAGGGAACCATTTGAACATCCATTGTACTTGGTCCTCTTTTAGATTTTTGAACAACTCTAACATCCATTTGTATCTTCCAGTTGAGCAAACAAATCAGGCATATAGTTCATTCGCCTTGGCTGATGGAAGGCAATATGATTGTCCCATCACTACACTAAATTTCTTACCGATATTCACCCTTTGGAGGTGCTCCATGAACTAGAATTGGAGTGGCAATTTGCAACCCTCGAAGTGTTTGGCTCACTGTTGACATTTCTCCTAGGCTCGGTATATTTCTGCGATGATCATACGCTCTATGCTAAATGGTTGCCTGTCAATTCCCTCCATTAAAGTTTTTGTGACAATGGATAGCCTGATATGGATTCTAGCCTTCTTCATTGGAAATACTATCATCCCCAAGAAGCAGAACATAAAGACAAAGACCCTTCGGTGGATATGCCCTAATGATGTAAGGGCGAACTCTCAGGATAAGTACGGTAAGAATTGCTATGACTGTACCTCTCGTACAAATAATCAAAAGGAATGTACGACTCCTTCAAGTAGGTTAAGTCTGGATTCTTCTTTAGACCTATCATCTTGATAAAACCTCTACCTTGCGGTTCTCTGGTATTAACAGAACCGGAGTTTTCCATAGTATACCAGCCACTCCTCTTATTTCCTCTAGCAGAGGTGTCATCTCAATCTCCCCGAAGCGAAACACAGACCTATCACAATCCCAGAACAGGGTAGCAGCATTAATAATTTTGTTGTTGGGTTGGATTTCTAGAAGATAAGGTAAATTTCCCAAGTATTATCGGACAATGGTATGATCACTGGAATGAAGATCTTCCCACCAGTTTAGCAATTTTGGGTGGATGTTGGTGACCATGCCGAATCGGGGGGACTTCGTGCCACATTTCTGCAAGACAAAAGTGTTAGGCCCTTACCCCCACCAGACTCGAGTATTAAATATCAGTAATTGGCATAAGAAGCATTTAGTTCTCCAAATAAATGCACAGAACTTGGTAGTATCCATTTGGGTTTCAAGGAAACCCAGTGGACTTAGGACAAGTCTATCTTAAAGAGTTATTAAGCGAACAACATCACCGACTCAGCTAGGTATTGACTGTGATGCATGCACAATTAAATAGAGTAGGGTTTCTACGGGGTATTAGACTAGTACCCTTGAGCAAACAACTCAAGAGGGAAAGGCACGAAACCGTCGACTGCACCGTTGATCGACTGGTTATACCGCAAATATGCCTTTGCCGGATTTATGGGGTGATAATATCGTAAGGGCACAACCACTCATTATAAGTGTTGCTATGGTATTTTGTTAGACACTAGTGGAATATGATGTTGAATATGCAGTTACAATAATAAAGCAAATTGTCACGTATTTGCACGTTCATAAAGTAATCATTACAACAGTTTCTCATAATTTACAACAGTATTAAAGGAAAGTGATAAAAGAAAGCATTAAGAGGAATAAGGGAAAGAAACAAAGAGCCAATTGAGTTTTGAGTTAGAAGAGGGAAATAAATACTTAAAGGTATTAAAAAAATAAATACATATAGAGAAGCATAAAGTCACAAATAGCATAAAATGGTAAAAGCCTTAAATAAATCCCCAGCATAGTCGTCATGCTGTCGCATCCCCTTTTTCTCACGAAATCGACTTTATGACATTTGGGAGGACAACTCATTCCCTTTTGGGAATTGGGTTTGAATTGAAGAGTCACCACCTAATGATTAAAGTGCATTAGGACACTAATAAGAATTTTGATTTAGAAAATCAGAGATTGCGTAAATGCTAAAAATTATCTCGAGGAAAAGGTATTAGGCACTCCTTGAGATCCACTAGTGTGGTTCCCGGCCATACAATAGTTGTGACTATAAATGAAAGTATCAAGTATAAAAGTAAGAGTTCCAAATATTATGGGGGGTTTGCACATAGTGGTTGCAAGTAATTGAAGTAAGAAGAAAATAAAGAAAGCTGAAATTTGAGTAGTTTTAAAATTCTGAAAATAAAACAACCAAGTAAAGGGTAAGGAGGTCCTAAGTTTACAAATAATATGGATCACATCAATGAAATACCCGGTAATCATTCTTCAGAAAAGGGGTTACATGGCATTAGTGCACTGGTCATCATATTCATATCTACACATTCTCACTTCGTTAAAGTATTAAAGCGAGAAATGGTTTCGTTACTTATTGCATGCTATTACCGCCCCCAATCCTATCAGTCCTGGAGGTATTTAGGAATACTAATCCCAAAGTGAAGGGATGTTGCGCTTTTATATTTAAAAGGATAAAATTCTAAGGCGGCAATCAAAACACGTCTAGCAAATTTGGGGAAAACACATAAATAGTTAAGGCTCGAACAGGCCTCCTCAACTTAAAGAAAGATAGTTTTAGCTTGTCTTGCACGTAATGGTTATGATCTCATTAAACTTAAAAGTGTGAGCCAGACTGATTTATTACATATATCATATAAGAAATCTGAATTAAGCCTGCTTGCTGGTTGTAATTTAACAAAATCTGGTTCAGTTAATTAGTTTACCTTATGGGTTGCCTAAGGTTAAGAAACATATAGGCATGATACCCATTATAATCAGAAAAGAAGTATATTGAATTTAAGGAAAAGAAATTTTCAATTACAGTAACATAAGTTCTGCAAACGCTAAGCATTATTACTACTGATTTTAGACTTATAAGCGAATGAACGATTCAGATTTGGTTGATAATTCCTATAGGCATGATTTCTTGGCGTTATTAATTTTAAACATTTTTACAGTTGAAGCAAGGGTGTAGAAGTCCTATAGGTATGGTATCTAAATGTTGTTAGTTATTTAAACCCTACAAACAAGTTTGCCTAGTGACTGATGTATATGCAAGACCTAAATTTCTAGTTAACTATGAACAAGATATCTATGTGTGATGTGCAAAATTCCTTATAGGCATGGTATCTATATGAATGCATAAACCAATAGACATGGTATTTATATACTAGTGCAAAATTTTGTAAGTAAACTTATAAGAAGGATCTCTACGTGAAAGCAGAAATTACAAACCTATAGGCAAGATCTCTATGTGAATGCAAAAATGAACAAACCTATAGGCAAGATCTCTATGTGAATGCAGAAATTAATAAACCTATAAGAAATTTATCTACCATTTGCATAAAGTTATTCCCTCCCCTTTTTACTAGCGAGCCTCAATAGTTATTACAAGTTATTACAGCCCAGAATGAATAAGAAAAGCAAAATTACATCAGAAAACTTAAAATTACAACCAAGGTGAGCCTCATTCAGAATTCCTATCTGAAGCATGAAGTAAATCAACACCAAAGATAAAACTCCAAAGCCTTTCTCTCATTTGGAATGTGTCGAAGTTCCCTAAGAGTCTCAAATGGACTTCAGGCAGTGCTCACACCAAATATATTGTAGAATTGAGTCATAGTGCATTGTGGAAGGGCCAGCCTCAAGTGTCCATGTTCAGATAGAACTCAAGGTCCCAAGGCAAGACTCAAAAGAGAGGGGTAGAACTTAGAAACTACAAAAGAGTGTAACTCCAGAGAAGGGATTCTAATGAGGGGAGAGGGAACGAGGCAAGGATAGGCTAGTGGGAATACCTAGCAATAGGAAATGCTGGCACACCCCACCACCCTGCTAGGACACATTGTTTTGGGAGTTAGGATCACCTGAGGGATCAAGTCCAAACATGAACAATAACTTGCATATTTCCATGTCCTGAACTTCAACTCAAAGCACATAAATGGAACAGGGGTGCAGGGATTCACAACAGAAACAGATGCAAAGAAATTAACATGCATGTTAACATTTAACTCCATATAGGCAGTAAAGTAGACATGGATGTAAAGGCTATAAATAAACACAATGGGATGATGATGAAACCAAAACTAGAGCATACCAGTTTCAAGGAAACAAGCAAAAGAGAGCAGTGGTCTTGTAAAGACAATACGCAAAAAGGCAATCAGAATACTATGAGTCTTAGAAGAGAATTATGAGATTTTAGTGTGAGGTCTGAAGTGTGTATGTGGGTGTTTTTTTTTTGAAAGTGCAGAAGGGACGTGCCCTTTTATAGCATAGAAAGCAAGCAGAAATAGGTAAGAAAATAGTTTGAGAATCACCTACACAAGGTTTCCCCATAATTAAGGGATTCTGATTTCAATCGAGTAAAACTAACTAAGGAAAGAGATTAATCAAACACTTTCCAAAGCAGTATAAGAGGGGTAAATTCATAAAGGTCTATTTAAGGAAAAGGTCTTGATAGCACACTGTTGTGCAAATTAAGGAAAGGAAATCAGTTAACATCCAAGAAATCATAAACTGAAGATTTTGTATGAATTAACCAAGTCAGAAAGATGGAAAGATTTTAACTTAAAGAAAATCAGTAACAATCAATTAGACCTATTAATAGGAATTTCGAATCAATCACAAGTTGGAAAACCCTTTTGAAGAAGGATTCATCACGCATAAAGGCATACAGACACGTTAAGACATGAAGTAATTTGTCATGCCATTGTAAGGCTAGTGGAAACTCCAGAGAAGTCAGAATTACATGAAAACAAGGGAGTCCAAACTCAGTTCATAGGTTCAGAGATTAGTCTGAAAGAGTCGAGGGTTCTCAAACAGAACCCTAGTTCAGTCACATGACCAAACTCAACGGAACCCCCAAATTCTTGGGTTTCCACCTTTAGTCAAATACAGAGATGAGGAGGCAATAGGCTCAGAGATTTCTTTTCAGAATCTCATGAGAAGGCAAGCAAATACAATAGAAAATTCAAAGCGAACAGAGTGAATGAACTGACTCAAAGCATAATGAGAGAACAACATGATAGTAGAAGAGACATGTTTGAGAAAAACCTTTCAGAAGGGACTTAAACAGGGTTCAGTAGAAGAGAAAATAGTAAACACAGTAGAAGAAATTAACCAAGATTCAGAAGAGAAAATTACTAAGCCACCTAAGAATACAGCAGAAGAAACATGTTTTAAGAAGGTCTTTTTTTTAGAAACTCAACATGGTACAGTAGAAGGCAAACAAAGAAATTTAAGAACTTAGTAAACGAAATACAGTATAAAAACACAAGAACACTGGAAATGTATAGCAAAAGAGCACATAGGAAAACATAGTGAGATTAACATGTGAGCATGGTGTAGAAACATAGTAAGAAAACAAAACATAGATAGCACAGAAGAGCATGTACTGTAGAAGGAAAGCATAAGAAAGCAGTAGAAAAACATGCATGGTAAAAAAAAAGAAACATATGAGCACGGTAGAGACAAATACACACAAAGAAAGTAAACAAAAAGTTAGATAAACATTTTAAGTCTTTCAGAAAACCCTAAATCGAAGAGAAGTGTTTTAAAAGCAATTTTTGAAAGAAAGTTGAGGAAATCATTTAGAAACCCAAGTAGAGGATAGATACGTGACAGATCAAGAAAAATCGGAGAGAACCTTGAATAGTCAGGGTTTCAGAAGAACCTTAGAATGAGAAAGGCTTTGAAAAGGTCTGATTTTACTCGGATAAGTCAGAACCAGACTCAAAACGCCATTGTATGCCGGAGCAAGGCCAGAGATGGTCGTAGAACCTTGAATCGCCAAAGATCTGGGCAGAAACCTTCGAGGTCAGACCTCAAATCTTCGACTACCAAGTGTTTAAGAGCAGAGGGATATAAGTTTATGACTCTCATGGCCTGAGAAGCCATGGATTCCGGAGAGTTTAATGGTAGAAGACAGTGAGAGAGGCTAGGGTTTAAAGAGAGTCTGAGAGAAGAGATGGATTTTAGAGGCGGTGATTTGAGTGAAATGAGTTAAGGTTAGGGTGTGGGTGAATTAAAAAGGAAAGAAATGATTGTGGTAATTAATCAAAATGATCAACGGCCTGGATCAAAAGGGAAGGTCGGGCGGATTAAATTAGTTGGGTCAAGGGCGAGTTAAATTGAAATTGGGATGGTTTGTTTGGAGTTTGAAATTGAGTTAATTGGGGGATTAATTTAGGCTAAAATAGAAACAAAATAGGGCCAGATTTTAAATACCCATTTCCCCTTTTTATTTATAAAAATAAATAAATGATTTTGAAAATAATTAAAGGTACTAAATCATTTAATAATATATAAATATTAATTTATTGGAACTAATTTTATACTTATAAAATGCTATTAAATCTTAAAATAGGCTAAAATTACAATTATATGCAATTTAGCTTAAAATATTAAATAAATTTATAAAAATTTGCAAAAAATTTACCTTAGCTATATTTTAGTATAAATACGATAATAAAATAAGTTTTCACCAAAATGATAATTTGAGGGACTATTATTTTATTTTTTATTTTTTTTAAATTTAATTTGGCTTTCAATGATATCAACAAATTTACAATGAGGAGTTCTTAGTAGTAATATAGACTAACTACTACTGTACAAATCATTCTATGCTACTACATTCCTTAACAACTACGACTAAGGGTAATGATTGAGCTGTCGCAATCCCATTTGTCATCGCTTACATTTCCTGCCACGAACATGTATAAGCATTGCTACCTCTCGACAGAACTGATTTTCATCAAATGATTTCCCCTCAAATCTAATGTCATTTCTACTTCTCCAGATGAGTGAAACTGTGGTAACAAAAGCAGTAGCCACCACAGCCTTTTGCCACAATTTGCTTCTAGCTAGGCAGCAAATCCACTGGATTTCATCATTCCAACTCCCAATTGATCTACTATATCCCAGCCAACAACATATTCTATGCCATAGTCTACTAGTAACTGAACAAGTGAAGTATAGATGGCCAAAATCTTCTACATATTGATGACAGAAAACACATTTCTCCTCCACATTCACTCCACACTTCAGTAATCTGTCGACAGTAGGGAGTCGACCTTGAGCAGCCAGCCATGTAGTGAATTTATGTCTAGGCAAGACATTGGTTGTCACCATAATGTTCTTCAATTCCACCCTAGGGAAGATTGGAAGCATAGTATGATATAGTGACTGTATTTGAAATTTGCCAAATCTGCACATTCCAGCCAGTCTATACATAAGATCCCCTTGCATTCTGTGATCATCCAGAAGAGGATTTCTACATTCTATAATTTTCCTGACCACCCAAGAAGCATTCTTGGGAACTTTGAGGGACTATAATTGGTTTTTGTACTGTCAAAATAGGGCAATAAATTGATTTAAAATCCTTTAAAATTGGAAAAAATATTAAAACACTTGGGCATACTTAAACATGCATATGTATGCTATCTTTTTTAAGGTATTTTGCATATATAGAATATACAGGAAAAATTTGGGTATCAACAGATATCATATCATAGCTCCTTTGGACAAGGTTCTCCAAACTTTTTCGGAAGAACGGATTCGATTTCGTCATCGGCATTCCCCTTGATAGCACACGTAGGAGGTCACATATTTATTTGGATCAGTTGTTCCATTGTACTTAGGGCATATGAAACTTCTTTGCTATTGGTTTCGGAGCTGCACTCGAAGGGAAAAATTTTTGGATAAATTTCTTGGAATCCGGCCTTTCAATATTGGGGGTGCTCCTAGGATCTGATCAACCTTAGATTTATAGGTCTCCACCTTTTTGTCATTGGTTTCGATCTTATTTTTCCATGATTCCACCTGCTTTGTTAGTTCCTAGAGCATCTTAGTTATTTCGGGGCTGGATCCGGATTCTAATTCAGCCGATCTTTTCGAGGTTCGCTCATTTCTTCAAGTGTTCTCCCGAGATGGTTCAGGCTCAACTTTGTTGGAAGCGTGGCTTTGGTTCTGTAATTGGGCTATTTTCACCTATATGAGCTTGTAATTTCAAAAATTACCCGCAAATTGATCTCATTGCCTTTATTATCGTGCGTACCCCTGGCTACCGACCTTGATCCTCCACGATTATTGTTTTTTGGGTCAGTGGGCAAGTTAGCGCCGATTGCCACATGTGAGTTGACATCGATTGGGTATGAGACCGGGGCTCCCTTGGGATCAATAGAGGGAAACTCGTTGTTGCGCACTATATTGTTGTTCTCGCCATGATGGTCAGACTCAGCATCAACGTTCGAGTAGATTGAGAGTTAACATTCTTAGATTTACCTGAAATTAAAATCTCAAAGTACAAGAGTAAAGCAGGATGCATCATGGAAATTTGTGTCAAATTGCTACTATTATCCTTAGCCCCATGGTGGGCGCCAAACTGTTTACCATAAAAATGGATAACAATTGAATTTATATGTGGTTTTAAGGATATGACCATTAATTCAATACAAATGATTAATAGTGTTCGATTAGACAGATAAAAGGCATAATAAATTGTCGAACCAATAGTGAGAGTGATATCGGACGCAGTAATGGCTTAATGAAATGTCTGCCTTCGATCCCGGGCTCACAGTAATGGAGAACTAATGAACAAAAATAAGAACAGAGAAAATAATAGTATATTGCCTTGATGTGTGTGTTATAATGAACCTAATGAATAGTTAGACTCCCTTTTATTGTAGGGGAGTTTCTCCTAACTAAAATTCTAAAAAAGGGTAAAAACCCTTCTTTTTGCTAATCACTGATCTATTATTGATGAGCGAAGAATTACGTCGTGATATTTGACTGGAAATAGATATAACGGCCCTATGTAAGTCGTGCGCGATTGTCTCGTAATGCCCTCCAGAGTGTTCGGATTTGAATCGGACTTAGGAGAAGTGGCCCCGATTCTCCCGAGGGTAGGTGTTTTGCCCAAATCTCTACATGAGGGGCTCCTTGCTCCGATTCTGATTCCTTACGGTCACGTCTCTGCTCTGTTTGCTTCAACGAAAACCGAGGTGTCCAACGAGTTGGGTTCACCTGTATATAATTTTAATGTAAAGACTCCAATTGATGTAAATTTTACACTTGCAAAGAACAAAGGTCAGAGCATAACTTAATTGGATTATGCTCGTGTGTCGGGATGTTTAATTTACATCATGAATACACTACCAAATATAATTTGTACTATAAGTAAAATGATTCGATACACGAGTAATTCAGATCAATCTCAGTGGATACCAATGAAACGAGTTTTGAAATATTTAAAACATGCCTAAGACCTTTCTTTGCATATAGATAAGTATCCCGAGATTATTGAGAGATATTTTAATGCAACCTGGATCACCGGTTATACTTATTCAAAGTCCACAAATGGATATGTATTCTCTATTGGTGAAGGTGAGGTGTCTTGAAAATCGTCCAACCAATTTTGTATTGCCCTCTCTACAATAAAGGATGAGTTTATACCCTTAAAAAAAGCGAGTGAAGAAACTAAATGGCTCCGAAATTTCTTGAAAGATATTTCATTTTGTTCAAAAATGGATAACAATTGAATTTATATGTGGTTTTAAGGATATGACCATTAATTCAATACAAATGATTAATAGCGTTCGATTAGACAGATAAAAGACATAATAAATTGTCGAACCAATAGTGAGAGTGATCTCGAACGCAGTAATGGCTTAATGAAATGTCTGCCTTCGATCCCGGGCTCACGTTAATGGAGAACTAATGAACAAAAGTAAGAAAAGAGAAAATAATAGTATATTGCCTTGATGTATGTGTTATAATGACCCTAATGAATAGTTAGACTCCCTTTTATTGTAGGGGAGTTTCTCCCTAACTATAATTCTAAAAAAGGGCAAAAACCCTTCTTTTTACAAAACACTGATCCATTATTGATACGAGCTGAGAATTACGCCGTGACATCTGATTGGGAATGGATATCACGGACCTATGTTAGTCGTGCGCGGTTGTCTGGTAATGCTCTCCAGAGTGTTCGGATTTGAATCGAACCTAGGAGAAGTGGCCCGATTCTCCCGAGGGTAGGTGTTTTGCCCGAATCTCTACATGAGGGGCTCCTTGCCCCGATTCTGATTCCTTACGGTCACGTCTCTGCTCCGTTTGCTTCACCGAAAACCGAGGTGTCCAACGAGCTCGGTTCACCGGTATACAATTTTAAAGCAAAGACTCCAATTGATGTAAATTTTACACTTGCAAAGAACAAAGGTCAGAGCATAACTTATTTGGATTTTGCTCGTGTGTCGGGATTACATATGAATACACTGCCAAATATAATTTGTACTACAAGTAAAATGATTCGATACACGAGTAATTCAGATCAATCTCAGTGGATAGCAATGAAACGAGTTTTGAAATATTTAAAATATGCCTAAGACTTTCCTTTGCATATAGATAAGTATCCCGCGATTATTGAGGGATATTTTAATGCAACCTGGATCACCAGTTATACTTATTCAAAGTCCACAAATGGATATATATTCTCTATTGGTGAAGGTGCAGTGTCTTGAAATCGTCCAACCAATTTTATATTGCCCTCTCTACAATAAAGGTTGAGTTTATAACCTTGAATAAAGCGAGTGAAGAAACTAAATGGCTCCGAAATTTCTTGGAAGATATTTCATTTTGTTCAAACCATATGCACCAATGTACATATATTACGACAATCAAGCAACAATTGGAAGGGCTGCGAGCATCATGTATAACAGAAAATCTCGTTATATACAATAAAAATATAAAACTGTTAGGCAACTACTCTCTCGAGGAATTATCAGAATTGACTACATAAAGTTACGTGATAACGTGTTAGATCCAATTACAAAAAATCTAACTAGAGAGGTAATTGAGAGATCATCAACGGGGATAAGACTATAGACACGGATAAATCATTGTGATGGTAACTCTAGCTAGAAGACTGGAGATCCCAAGATCTAGGTTCAAGGAGATCAAACAAAGTCATTAATGACGGTTTAACATTGTCAAAATTATTTAATCCATTCTAGTAATGTGACAAAGTTCAGTACAAAAGATAATACACTAAAGCTTCTCAATGGATTTTAAGTTTGATACAGGATATATCAAATAGTGTACTTATGGGATGATACATTTAGGAATCTTTATGTAAGTATAAAGTGTTAGCCTCTTCGAGGAGGATGTTGTAAGGTCAGTTTTTTATGCACTTAAAAAACCAAATAGTATTGATAATGAATACAAAATAAGAACCAAAGACGATTAAGAATTGATTGTGTGATTTATGATTATCTAGGTATATACCAAGTTTGACGTTTTAAAGATATCAAATCCATCGATTGACCGAGCATATCATACAAATATTCACTATGGAAAATTCTAAGAAAAAACCCACTTATCCAAATGCGATTCGTCATTGCTTATGAATCACACAAATTTTCATGTATATTTCGATTATATAGTCACTTCTCATTCATGTGGGGATTGTTGGCGCAGCAGTGACCGAATCACTAAAAGGCAGCAGATAGCAAAAGTCAGACCAACAGATAAAGCCGGCGAAAGAAGAGCTCCAAGTCTGCCCCACCAGCACATGTTCCACCAACACCTTGAGCTCAACTGCAGCTAAACTTGCCTACTGCACTCATACGCCTGGGACCAATGTAGGGAGAAGAATTTGCAGGTAACATATTTTAGCCCCTCTGTTGATATGGTAATAATAAACATTTCATCACTGCAGTATTACCGAAGGAGACTGCTGAGCTTCCTCCAAACACTAAGCAAATCATTATGCTAATATGCTTGCCTTTAAATTCATGCGCTTGCAACTACGTAATGGACATGCAATTTTTCCCAGAACCAATGACATTGGCAAATACATCTGTCATGTCGGGTAAGTGTAACATGAAATCAAACCTGACATGTGGTGAGCAACATCTCACCACATTACCTACATTGTACTGGTTTCTATAATAGTAATACCTCAGCCTGCAGGATTGGAAACAAAATGACATGTTATTGACTTGAAAACATGCAGCAAAGTTTCGTCATTACCTTGTCAGACTCCAAAGAACTAATAATGCAAGATAATGAGCTAGCAAAAAAAATCATCTTAACTACAAATTCAGACATTTGTCACTATTTCGATTTACATAAACTGCAAGTATGCTAGCTTTTATATGGTTAGAACAAAATCATATAATTGGTCAACTATACATATACAAAATCAATACTTTAGCGTCATACATGACCAGCCGGAACCTGGCTACCATTAGCTTGAAATCCTCCACTTCAACAACATTATGACAACTTACACGGTGGTAGCTGTAGTATTTAGGGAAAATGGGATGGTGCGAATGTCAGATTTACCAATCACACAAAAGGTGAAAACAAACTCTTGGATATGCTCCTTCAGGAAGAAGAACCAGGAATTCATCGACATGTCCTTATCCACGACTAAGCTTTCTTCCTCTCCAATTTAGGAAACAGCTTGGGCCATACTCTCCTGGGAACGTTCTTTAATTATCTTCCTTGGCAGAGTCTGCAACAGAATGAATAAGAAATTTCAGGTCATCACGGTACACTTTTATCACTCTAAGCTTGAGAAATTTCAGGTCATCCCAGTGAACTTTTTATCGGTAAAGATTGTCAAAAATTCATTTCACATTTTAAATTAAACAGGATAAGAAAGGAAAAAACCATCAATCTATAATTAAAAATGCAGCTTTGAAGAGTAGAGCGTGTTATTCTTCTGGAAAAGATCAATTAAGTGCGGAAATAAGCATAGAGATGCTAGACGAGCAACCAATCCATTCAATCCATTCAGTGCATCAGCATTCAATTTCATTTTCATGAATTTAGACGTAAGAAAGTTAGAAGACTTCCTTTCAGATGACAATGAATGCCGGCAAAAAACCTCGAATGGCTCATGTGTTTGAATGCAAAAGTAAGATCATAAATTATTATTGAACAGTTTGCCAAGAATGCCTGGGAGTGTAACAACTAACAAGCCTTAGAATGAACTTACTATAAAGTTAATGGATCAATCCTCAAAAGGATGCATTTGTTAGAAATTTGGAGCTGCAAACTCCATTGCCAGCAGAACCTAAAAACAACTCTCAAGATATATTCTTTTTTATCAATTATGAATTAAACATCCAAGAAGATCATGACTAACCAAGGTCATAGCCAAGTCAGCACCCGGGGGGGTGGGGGATGCAAAAAAATCCCCAAATGCCCAAACAGGACAGGCATTTAAACACTGTGCAAATAAGCAGGTACACATAGGTAAGAAATGGTATCAAACCTCAATAGTTCGTCCGCGATTGTCAAAGAAAACGAGATTTTCAGGCAGTTCATTGTCCGTAATGGTGCAATCACGTGGGGTCTCGAAGAAAGAAAGAGAAAACTGCTTAGAAACAACAGCAACATCGAAATAAATTAACCCAGAACTAGGAATATCTACACGGATCCCTTTGACAGCGAACCAAAGAAATAATTCCTGAGCCGCAACACCAGAAATGTTTAAAATCTGACCATAATTGAGGGTCCCACACACGGTGCAATCGTACCGTAAATGGGTTTCAAATTGAGCAGCACAAGATTGCGGTAGATGCACCTCAAAGCGTCCCGATGATGGATCCATTGAAAAATTGGTAATTCCTTTGGGTAAAAGACCAACAGGGAGGCCATGGGAGTTGAGAATGTCGTAAATGTTTTTTTCTTTTACAGAAATTGGGAAAGATGAAGCTGATGTTGGATATGGGTTTATGAAGAGCATTGTGAAGAGAGTAAATATTGCTAAATGCATTGAGGCCATGGCGTCAGAGAGAGAGATCGCAAGAAGGAATTTCTTTTAGGGTTTTGTAAGAGAGATCATAGGATTCGAGGTGAAGGAACAAGCTTCTTTTGTTTCCCCTTTTATTTTATGCACACATATATTTGCATTATTATAATTTTCGTCTCCTTTTTGAGTTTAAAATTTAAATTTGACCCGGATAGATTTGATTTTGAACAACTTTTTTAGAGAAAAAAAAAAGTACTTAGTTTTCCTCCCATCTCCTTTACTTTTTCGAAAACATTTTTTTCCCAAAATAAATTGCTCTCTAAAGCGAAACTATATTTATTGTTGAAACATTTATGTATATATGTTAATTGCAAACTTATTTACCACTTTAATAGACTCTTTCTTAATGACATTTTATATATAAAATCTTTTAAAACCGGAAGCAGCGATTGATTTAAGGGCGGAAGGGTGTTCACTCGAATCTCTTTCGTTGGGTATTAAAATTCCTAATAAGAAGTTAAGTTTGCTATCAAATAAAGATTACCCGACCGTTTGCAAGTGCAAACCACTAAAGGATTGTTAGATAATCTTTTTCTCCATCGCAAAAATTCCTAAGAGGAAGCGAAGGTTGTTACTGAGTTAAAGATTGTCTAGCAATTCATTAGTGGGGTCCTCGAAGGTGCAAAACTTTCAGTGTTCCAATTCACATTCTTAGCATTCGTATATTGGGAGAATGCTATGAGGATATTGCAACAATGAATGCCACGTCAATCGGGAAATTAAAACTAGAAATATAGTTGTGTCAACCGGACCAGAGACTGCGTTGTCAGCCCAGTAAAAAAAAGTTTTGCAAGTTAGCCACAAGAATTGGCACTTTTTTTTAGCATAACAAATGCTTACGTACTTTTTGAAAATGAAAGAAATAAAATAAAGTCCTTTTATTTCTATCATATTTTTTGTATGAACAATAAATTGATTTTGTCATTTGAAAGTTAAACAATTGCTTCAAATGCGCGTGCCGTAATGAACATGAGATGCCCTCTTCAAGAGCATCGTAAACATAAGAGGGCCTTATTTTATAAAACCCTCATGTTAAAGGGTTAATTTCGGAAGAACTTATACTCGGAATTCAAATGCATTCGAGAAAAATACACCCGAAGCCTCGCACAAAAATATGAAAAAAACAAAGTTGTAAAAATACTTATGAAACCCTCATGTTAAAGGGTTGATTTCGGACGAATTTGTGCAAAAAATCCAATTGCTTTTGGGGGAAAATACACCAAAGGCCTTACATAATCAGACGCAAATAGTAAAACTTGCGAAAAACACACTTATCAAAAAAGAATGCAAAGATCAAAACTTGCATAAATATTCAAATGAAAGAACGTAGAAAGACTCATGTAATACTTGAGAAAAAAATATTTTAATTTACAATAAATGTGCCAAAACGACACAGATACACTAGTTGGGAAAAGAAAGGAAAAGCTAAATTGTTGCATCTCCTAAGCCTGGAGGAAGAAGCATATATACCCCCCCTAGTGGATAGATGTGCCACTGGTTCAATATCTTGGCCTTCATCATTTTGTCCCTCAGCATTCCGGTTCTTCTTCAGTTTCGGACAACTTAAAACTGGAACCGGAAGAATCAGTAGCATCATGCTTGGCCGAAAGAATTCTTTTTGCAACTAACTCCAGCTCAAAGGCCTTAGCGATTTCGACATCAAAGTCAATGATACCCTCTTTGGCCTCTTCCAAGGTTTTTATCTTTGTGCTATATATAGAATGTGCTTTCTCAAAAATGAGGGAAGCCGCTCGGTGCTGAAATTCTTCGTTAAGTTGGTTATCCTCGATAGAAAGATTTTCCTATGCAGACCTCACGGACCGGAGGCTAACATCATGATCATTGACGGTTCAGCTACAGAGCCTATTATTCCTAATAGTTCTCCTGTACTTCTCCTCCAAATGGCATATTTCATTCCCGCAGCAACAAGCTCTTCACTCTTGGAATTCAGGGCTGCCTCTAAATAGATCAATCTTTCAACGGAGGCCGCCTCACAATCGGATTCATCAAGAATGGAATTATGAACTTCAACCTATTTGGCCATAGCTTCTTCAAATTGATCCCTCATCGGGGCAATCTCTTTGCTAAGGGTCTCCACTTCTTGCTTGATTTACTGTAAACGAGTTTCTAACAATTAGCCTCAACAGCTTTGGCTTTCGATTTCAAGAGGCGAGTAACGACTTGGTCCCGCTCAACCAAAAGTTGATCCCTCTCAGAGGTAAGTTCCTCCTTTTCCCGAATAAAACTCTTAAGGCCTTCGGAAGCAAGAAAGTTGGCCTACAAAATAAGAGGGGCAAAATCATGATATTTTCAAGCAAAAATAGACGAAATAGCAAAGGAAGTAAAGAATGTACCGATGCGGCGTTATGCATGGCATTGTTCAACAAGCACTCTCCCGAAAGATCATGCATCTTTTCCCAAGATTTTTCTAAAGCCAAAGGCTTCAAATAGTTATCAAGTTCCACCAGGAAGGATAGAAAATTGCATCCGGTGAAGATTGAGAGAGTACTCTCCTCATACTTTGTGGATCTTTTGAGGGGACACCATAATTTTGCCCTAAATTCCCATGAATTGGGGATTAGGGAAGAGGAACATCTTCTTCTGAGGCGGACGCGGTCAATAGAGATAATGTAGCAATTGTTGGTGGAAGAGTTGGTAAAGAATGTGATGAAGATGAAGGCATTGAAGGATGAGAAGAAACTGCAACAAACGCAATACTAGTTATTGGTTTCTTATCAACCGAAGACGGCAAGGGCCTGGTACTCAGCCTCACGATATTGTATGCAGCGATTGGGATCGAGCAACGGTAGTTGGCATTTTCTACCATCTCAAACTACCTCCAAAGTATTGAGACATCGTCCTTAGTTGGTGTAACTAACTCAGCAGATTAAGCATTCTATTAAGTTGAGGAGGATTGTCAGCTTCTATGTAGAGAAGCTTCCCATTCACTAACTTCTCCACCATCGTCGATCATCACGGTGTCTATGACCAGCCGGGGAAGAGGGCTAGTCAGCACAACTTCTGGAGACGACTCAGAGGCAACAATATTCTCCATCTTATTCTTTTCCCCGGCCGTGGAGTGATGACTTCTTTTTTGTTATTTGTTCTCCGGCGGGGGTCTCTGTGATGAACACTTATGCTCGAAGTAGGACCAGAGATTCCTGTTCGAGTAAGCGCCTCATAAAGCATCATCGCTGCATCAACAAGATCAATCAAAATGTCCTCCTCGGGGATTGACAACCGAGTTTGCGGGTAGACCTAATTTCTGATAAAAAGGAGAAGTGATCAATCAATTTCCTCACATAAAAAGAAAAAATGTGATGAGTCTAAGTTACCATGATTTTTTGACTTCCACCCGTATTTGAGGGCTAGTTTTTTTCACATGTTGGTTTTGGGCATACTGACGTCCAAAATAATTTGGACCCACTGGTCCAAGCCTTCAACCCTAGATGGAACCCATCGAGTTGCTGAAACAGGCAAAGGACGTATGATCAATACGGATATGGAAAATCCCTAAATGAAAAAAATATTAAATAATGAGCTTATGAGTGCAATTCCACGATTTCGGAAAGGATGAAGTCATTGCTGGGATGATGGCATTGGTAGAAACTACTACGAACCATTCCATCCACCCATGGTCGTTGTCATTATCCATGCTAAATAATAGAGCATGGTGGCCGCGTTTGCTGAAATTTATCATTCCCCCATGGAATATTTTTGGGGATAAATAATAATCACATGATATAAAGATAGCTCCTCTCCCGTGTCTTGGCACAAATGTCGAAGACAGGCAACCATTCTCCAACAGAAGGACTTACTTGTGCCAAACATACCTGGTAGCGAAGGCAGAACTCCACAATAATAGAGTAAGCTCTCCACTCAAAGAAAACACTCCTAATGTAAAAGGATATGTATAAAATTATGTAAAACCCTCACTGGGTAGGGTTACTCGTTTTGAGATATCAAGATCAATAATATCCAAATCTTGGCAGTGGAAGTCTTCGTTCACATCAGGAAAGCTGGAAAGGCGGATGAAGAAGGATACCGGATAATGGCCTATGTACGAGAGTTATCCAAGGGGAATTTCTCTTCGAAGTCTTTTGTTGTAACAAGACTTTTAGGGATGATAGTGCACACTGTTTGAGGGACAACATCCTCAGCTTTGTTATTTTTCTTTAAAGAACTAGTATTCTTTGAAGATGAAGCCATTGTAGTTATGGATAAAAGAGAAGTTTTGTCGAAGAACATGATACTAGTTGAATAAAGGAAGTTTGATGAATTATGGAGCATGAATGGAGAATGTTGATGCGTATAAGTAAAAATTTAGGTGGCTAAATTTATGGCCATGATTACCTCAATAACTTGCAAAAGTTATGCTGAATCGTGGAATGACGTGTGTTCGGGGCATTAAATGCGAAGAGACGTGCTCATAAGCTTTTTAGAAGGAATAATAGTAGTTCCCGCCAAGAAGAGTGTTTCTATCAACTTTCCAATGACACAAATTTATGTCACAGGAAAGCAGGGGGATTATCTATATAGGGTAAAATATGCTATGCTAGGTGGTCGCTTAAGATAATGACACATGAAATCTAAGGCAAGGAATAGATAGAACCAAAGGTGATTATCCCGTTTGTCGCCGGAAAAAATAACACTCATAAAGGCATAATAAATACCCTCCGATCATTGGCATTTTATGAAGAATATTCAACAATATTTAGTGCGTTGTCCGATACAAAGAACTTGCCCTTCATGATTACAGTTACATCTTCATCAATGGACCTCATAATTGAAATTAAATAACGATCCTCGGACCTTGTTCCCTAGACGTAGCTATAAGTAGTGAGCTCTATTATCATTGTAAAGACAGGACTTTTCTGGCAAACTTACGCTATAGTCGATTAAAAGCTTTATATAATTTTACTTTCTTATTCTTTAGTTTCATCACTGTTGTGACCAAAATCTCTACACCCGGGATTACTAATTTTTCTTGATTTCATCTTCATTTCAAGGCTAAGTATTGCATATTTCTTTAATTATTGTATTATTTTAGGATCGAATTAATTCACTTGTCTAAAAATCACGTATAAATTCAACCGTACTATTTTACGGGTAAACATGTATTTATTTTGTATGTTGGTGTATATTCTTTATATGTCATATATATTACGGAACATACACACAAACACACACACATACACACATGCGCGCGCGCACACACACATATATATAAATACACATACACACACACACACACACACACACACACACACACACACACACACATATATATATATATATATATATATATATATATAAACGACATATAAAATACATACAATAATATATTATATGCGCTTGATAGTGTACACGTGGATTGTGAGAAACGCGCGAGTTTCAGGTTGATATGGGCTATGGGAGAGCTGGTTACTATTATTAGATCTGTTTGTACGCCGTAACATACCTTATTGGCTTATTGTTATTGAATCGGGTTGCACACTGCAACAGACTGATATTTGGTTATTGTATTTCATTTTTACTTGCAAATTTCCCTGACTATTTGCCTGATCTACTTGTATATCTTCACTATATGTTGGATTATTAACTGAGCAGAATACTTTAAAACAAAAGATTTTGAGAATCGAACTGGTTATACTTGAGAATTTCATGATTTGATCATATATTCGTTCTATACTTGTTGAAATTATGAATTGTACAAACGTTAGGAGGTATCATTTATAGTTCTTTCTCCTTGTTGCTCGTCGAGGTTAGTTAATTGAGTAATGAACTCGGTTGTACTCATACTATGCTTATGTACCTTGCGTGCAGATCTTGGAGCTGATATTGATATGAATGGTGGGAGTTGGCTTTGAAGATGTACCCACATTTCACTACTACTAGTTCTTGATATTTCTAGACTTGAGATTTTGTTTATGTATATTTCAAACATATATTGTAAATATTATTTCATATCGGCTTGTAAATCTAAAGTCTTAATACCTCATGACTTATATTAGTAGTCCTTGGAGAGTTGTATAAATTTAGTTATTTTATTTTTTGACTTTTATCATTATCATTAAGTTGTGTTACTATTATTTGGCTTAGATAGTGGGTTTGGTTAGGTGACATCACTACTAGGTGGATTTTGTATTGTGACAAATCAACTCAGCCCAAATCCCTTCGCAATTGTGAGGTTGGTTTCAGAAACGTGAAGCCTACCGCCCCCTGCTCAATTACAATTGTGACTTGAACCTCGCAAATGCGAACTGGTTCTCACATTTATGAGACTTGCAGCACCAACAAAATATCTGAACTCAACTCAAACACCTCAAAATATGTCTGAAACTCGCCCGAACCCCTTAGGCTCCATACCAAACATCCTCACTAGTCTTAAACATCATACGAACCCACTCGCAAGCTAAAAATATCAAAATAACATCCGAAAACCAATCAAATACCAAAATGCATCGGATTCACAATGAAACTCAAGAACTTCTATAATCACAACCAAGTGTCCAATTCCTATCAAACCAACTCGCAACGATACCAAACTTTCTACACAAGTCACAAATGACAAAACAAACATATTCAAAATTTCAAAACCAAAATCCAACCTGATAGCCATAAAGTCAACCCATAGTCAAACTTTAAAAAATTCATACTTCTAAATTGCCAACTTTCGGCAAAAAGAGTCAATTCATCCTAAGAACCTTCGACTTTAATTTTGGGTATATACCTAAGTCCAAAGTTATCATAAAAGTATATTGGGACCATCAAAAAATCATTTCGGGATAGTTTTCTATAAAAATCAAACTTTGTCAACTATTCATACCTATGTTTCCAAACTAAGAACCAAGAGTTCTATATAAATCCAAAACTCACTGAAACCCAACCAACCATCCTCATAGGTCACATAACTACAAATACACATACAGAAAGCTTCAATAGAAAAAACGAGACTCAAATATACAAAATGTACGGTCAAGTCATTATAGTCTCATAACTTATTATCGCACTTTCTTCCAATTTAATCCAAGAAGGAATCATAGGAGCTTATCTTCAATATATGGTCCGTGAAATATTATATATATAAACAACCTGGTGCACTAAGCGTACCGAGTTCACGCAAGATTAGAGGAATAGTCGTACCCCAAGGGATGTGAAAGTGCATAAAAATTCTAAGGTTAAAGTAATGGGGAAAAAAGAGAGATTTTTTACTTTGTTAAAGAAAAGTGATGGAAATTTGAATTCAACAACTTGTCCAGAGTGTGTTTGGAAGTCATACAATTGATGTGATTGGGTTATTGTATCTTGGGGGAGAGAAGTCAACAGGATTAATGCTGGATCAGTAAAGATATTGTTGCAGTGAGGTTGAATTTCCTTAAAAAGAGCACGGAATTCGCAACCTTGAAGAAAATATTTTTTTTTCTTTGTTATTTTCTCAACCGTAAGTAATTGTTTCATCATCATGACGTTCGCTTGAACCAAAGGTTTTGAATCTTGAATTTGCCTGCATAAATGTATGTGGTGTCTAAATACAAAATTTTAAAATAGGAGATCCTTAATTAGGAAAGCTGCTTCTAAATTGGGAATGTGACGCCAAACCAAGTTACAAAAACTTTTTTGTACCAACAATTTCCTCTTTGTCAATACCAGAGGCTAGCTAAAGAAGTTTAAGATGATTTGAAGTCATAGGTTGAAAAACATGCTCTGAATCTGATTCTAATGCCTCAATCATCTCAGGCCACAAGATAGCTGAGATAGTCCAAGATCCATCACCCTTAGCACCTGGCCTTTGGTTAATATAAACCAACTCCAAGCTTTTGTATGGTGGAGTAGACTGTTCCTACAACTGGACTACCCGAAGCCAAAATCTACTTCAGCCACCGGGAACCTCCGTCCAGACGAGACAACAATCGCTGGACTACATTGGCCGAGGACAATTTTCGCGGGCATCAATCCCGGTTTGTTACATTCAATCCAATCAATTAAATCTAAGAAATTTTTTGCACTTGTCACTTTAGAGATAGCGTTGTGCACGTTATTCGCGACATTTGCTATAGATGCTTGCTCAATTTCATTGACACTTGCTTCACCAACAGCTATAGATAAGGCATTCCCAATATAATTCTCCATTACTTTCTCAGTGTTACATATCCTTGTTCTTCCATCAACTAACCACCCCATCTTGCACTTCTTGTTGTGTCCTTTATCAATTGCCTTGACCATAATCTTCCATATGTAAGCCAAGAACACCTCGATTTTAGTCCTTTTGGTACCATCAAGTGAAGCCAATTTTTGCAACCTGTCGATATTCGACGCATCAATGTAGTATAACCGCTTAAGCAACGTATTCGGGGTCGATATGTGGAGTATATCGTGAAGAGAGCACGAAATAAACGATTCGTCAAAGGAAAGGTTGTATATAGGTGGGTAACGAGCATGAAGAAGGTACCGCCGGTGGTCGGGGGAAAAAGAGAGCGGTTTTTTCCTCGCTATCTCTGACCACATTAGTAAAAACTTAGTGAAGGAAGTAGCATCACCTAAAGCATGATCAAATGTGAATGTTATAAATATGCCTCCACATTCGTAATTTGTGAGTTAGACTTGTACTGGAAACTCCTCATGATGGATTGGAACTAATTTTCCCTCTAGACACTTATTGAGATTATAGAAGTCAAGCTGATTAAGTGAAATGCTGGCTTGTGCTACCAAAAATAGAGCACCAGTATTGTCACATAGAATTTCAGGCTCATTTGTTACTGGATTTGGAATAATTCGACCAGCAAATGGGTAGAAATGCGAGAGGCAAATAGCAAGGGAATTTTGTAATTCATCAACGATTGAAGCTGATGAGTCATTATGTTTTGCTTTGTGGTAGACGTAAAAATAGGTCACTTGACATCGTCCACTGAGAAGGTCAAGGTTCGAAAGGGTGAGAATACATGGCTCTGGAATTGGACCAATGGCTTTTAATTTGGTTGTGGTTCATGAGTTATTTTTATAGTGAACCAATTAGCCAATGGAAAAACAATTAAGTTGCTATAATGATGTCTGTAACCATTATGATTTAATTTAGTCATTTCAGGAAAAAGGGACGATCACAACTCAGTGTTAGTGAAATGCTTAGCGAAGTTTGCATTATGAACTAGGAATAGTTTTGTAGTCATCCTGAATGTGACACGTGCTTAATTTTACGGTTTTGTAGGAATTCACTCACACTAGTGCTAATGTTATTATGAGAAAAAATGACATTGTATAGCCCTATAAAAATAATAGTAAAAAAAATGTATTTTTTTCGTTTTAATTTATGTGAACCTGTTTGATTAGACATGGAATTTAAGAAAAAAATAAAGATTTTTTAAATTTGTGGTACTAAATAATTCCAAATGGGACCCAAAATATTTGTGTAGTTATAAAAGCTTCTCATTAAGGGTAAAGTTATAAGTTTAAGCTAAATTGTTATCAAATTTAAAAAGGATTCATTCTTTTTTTAACGAACCAAAAAGGAAATAAGTTCACATAAACTGAAACAGATAGAGTAAAAATATATTATGTATGTTATATACAAAAAGTATACAAAATTTATATACTTTTTCGATAACTAAATATAAATAATTTCTAGTGCGAACCAAAAGTAATAATACTCCTCGTAAAAAAGGGTCCATTATTTCTCTGCAGAGTCGTCGGCTTTACCCTTTTTTAAGTCCTACTTGAAGCAAATATGAGCAATTAGTTTTTCTTTATTTAAACTCTGTCCGTTGGATCTAGAAGACATGCACAAATTTATTTAAACAAACAGAATGATATTTTTACAATTTAAATGTAATTTAATTTAAACTTTCCAATCTCATTCTTAAAGATAATTTTTATAAACACACAAAACTTAAATTTTAGATCTTTTTCTTTCTTTTTAAAATTTCATGTCAAGTCAAAATAGGTCCCACTTCCAATTGAGAGGTTGTGAGTTTGAGTCTCCCCAAGAGCAAGGAGGGAAGTTCTTGGAGGGAAGGATGCCGGGATCTATTTGGAAACAGCCTCTCTATCTAAGGGTAGGGGTAAGGTTTGCGTACACATTATCTTACCCTATTAAGTGGGATTATACTGGGTTGTTGTTATTGTTGTTGTTGAAAATAGGTCACACATAATGAAATGGAGGTAATACCAATTAAAGATGGGTTACGAGTGATGACGGAATGGACTCGAGATACCTGGAATATGCGCGTTGCGCTGTCAGCACTATAAAACAGTGTAGTATCTTATTAAAAATGGCAGTGCAAAAGTTGAACAATCTGACTACATCAGTTATAGTGCGTCCTTTTGACAACTGGGAATTCAAATGGGGACTAGGTGGCACTTCAACAAAACAATTATGTCATCCAAGGTAGCTTATGTTTACAACAAATATCAGAACATTCCTTCTGCAGTTTCAAATTTTAACATTTAAATTCACAATGTATAACAATCAAGATGGGGAAAATGCATAGTTAAGTCAGGTGACTGGTGAATAAGATAGTTTTTACCTTTATTTGGTAATAATATTCTGTGTTTTTTTTAAAAAAAATTATTAACTTTGGGTCGTGGTTTAAAGGATCCATTTTCCTCCTGTTTAATTTCTTGAGCAGTTAATAAAACTAAGGCACGGAGCACCAAACATTCGTGTAGGGGTAAAAAGTCTACTTCAACTTTAGATCCCTTCTTTTTTTAACCCCTACTAAATTAGGAGGATCTATAGTATTTTCACACTTCCCTTATAGTCTAATTTTCTTTTTTCTGAGAAACTACTTTAATTTATTGACACCGAATATAACATTGGAATATAACCATCTTGTAAGCGTTACAGTGTTAAAACAAAATCAGAAACTGTTAGAAGAATAAAGAAATGTAGAAAATAGTAAAGAATTAGAAATATTCCGAGTCCACAATTTTCTTGTGCACCCTTAATGAATTTTAACCCCCTCACATATTGCCAAGGTAATGGATTGAATCCTCCCCGGATAAAACGGAATAAACCTTCCTGCAACAGTGGCAATACAAACTGCAGGATACCAACGAACTCAAACAACGGAGCAAAATCACACTTACGAATTGAGAGAGAGAGAGACTACGAATTAGAATGCAGTATATTCAGAAAGAAAGAAGTTCTGGAGTGTTTTCGTGTCTTTAAGATGCAGCCTTGCCTCGGAATTTATAGGCAAATATCAGAAAAGGTGTCTGAAAATGTGCCTTTCAGAAAATGCGCAGCCTGCCACGGTTCTACTGCAATCACGGCAGAACCGCGGCCAAAGATGCTCTCTGAATCTGACTGCCACGGTTCTATTGAGGTCGCGGCAGAAACGCGGTCAGCTAGGTTCTCTGAACTTTCAGCAGGGTTCTAGCGTATTTTTAACAGTGATTTGGTATTTAATTAATTATTAAATTAATTTTGTCCAAAAATAATCTTATCGATTGATCATTTGATCGATCCAAGTCCAAGTCCAAACCCGAAGGCGAAGCCGAAGCCGAGCCGAGCGAGCGAGCGACGACAGCGCGAGGGTTCATTCTCTTCAACTCCTTTTAAGAGCTTTAAGAAGTGATTCTATATATAAGCACACAAATGTAATTGTCCCTTACCAATGAGGGACAAAGTGCAAGACAAAAGTTCACTTCTTCAAATTTTCGTTTTCCCTCCATTTCCAATTCACACTTCTTCTACTTTAAAGCCAAATGGCTTAAAGTCTCCAACAATCCCCCCACATGAATATGAATGGCTATATCAAGAAAGATCATAGATGAAAGCTATGTGATTTTGCAAGTAAGGATTAACTGCATCTGGATAAGTATGTTTCCCTTTGAACTTTCCGTAGTGAACATAAGTTGGATATACTTGGTCAATCGGTAGATTTGATATCTTTGAATCGTCGAACTTTAGTGTATACCTAGACAACCATATGTCACACAACCAATCCTTAACCGTCTTTTGGTTCTCATTGTTGTGTTCGATTTAGCCATTAACACTGCGTAGTTTCATAAGTATGTAGAGAATTGGCCTTTAGAGAATTCTCATTGAAACGGCTTCCACTTCGCATTTACATAGGCGATTCCTAAACGTGTAATCCTTTAGATTGACACTATTTGATAAATACCTCATCAAACTTGGGTAATCATTAAAGAACGTGTAAATTTATATCATTATTACAGAACATTGTCTTCATCACAAGAATGGACCAAAGTTTTTATTTTGACAATGTTGAACGGGTCAATCATAACTTTGTTTGAGCTCCTTGAACCTAAATCTCGGAACAACCAAAATTCTAGGTAGAGTTACCGCCATGTTGGCTTGTCCTCGGCCATAGTCTCATTCCCTTAGATGATTTCTCAACTCCCTCTCTAGTTAAGCCTTTTGTAAGGGATCCGCAACATTATCTTACACAATCAATACTGATAATTCCACTAGAAAGTAGTTGTCTAGCGGTGTTATGTCTTCTTCATATATGGCGAGACTTTTCGTTATGCATAACGCTCCCTGCCCGTCCTATTGTAGCCTCACTATTGCAATGTATGCAGATAGGAGCCAAAGGTTTTGGCCAGAACGGAATTTCTTCTAAAAAATTCCAAATTCATTCAGCTTCTTCACCAGCTTTATCCAATGTTATAAACTCTGATTCCATTGTAGAGCGAGCAATGCACGTCTGTTTGGAAGACTTCCAAGATACTGCTCCTCCACCAACAGTAAACACATATCCACATGTGGACTTTGTTTATGTTGAGCCGGTTATCCAATTTGCATCACTATATCCTTCGATAACTATAAGATATTTATTGTAGTACAAAAAGCGTAGTCTTGGGTATACTCCAAGAATCCCAAAACTCGTTTCATTGCCACCCAGTGATGTTTGTTGGGATTACTTGTGAATCGACTAAGTTTACTTATTGCACAAGCTATATCAGGTCGTATACAGTTTATGATGTACATTAAGCTTCCCAACGCACGAGCATACTCCAATTGAGACGTACTTTCACCTTTATTATTCATAAGATGATGGATTAATTCTATTGGAGTCCTTGCACTTCTAAATTCCAAGTGTTTGAATTTTTCAAGTACCATTTTTACGTAATGTGACTGAGACAAATCTAGACCTTGAGGAGTCCTCTGGATTTTAATTCCTATAATTAAATTGGCAAATCCTAAGTCTTTCATATCAAACTTAATAGCAAGCATACACTCAGTAGCTTGAATGACGGCAATGTCTTTTCTCATTATTAGCATATCATCAACATATAAGCAAATAATGACTACATGATTTTGAACGCTCTTAATGTAAACACATTTATCACATTCATTAATCTTAAAACCATTTGACAACATTGTTTGGTCAAATTTCGCATGCCATTGTTTGGGTGCTTGTTTTAGTCCATAAAGAGACTTAACAAGTCTACACACCTTCTTTTTTTTTCTTTTTTCGGAACCACAAACCTTTCAGGTTGGTTCATGTAAATTTCTTCCTCAAGATCACCATTTAAGAAGGCTTTCTTACACCCATTTGATGGATTTGAAGACCATACAAGGCGGCTAACGCAATTAGCATTCGAATGTATGTAATTCTTGTTATCGGCGAGTATGTGTCAAAATAGTCAAGACCTTCTCGTTGTCTAAATCTTTTGACAACAAGTCCTGCCTTGTGTTTGTCAATAGTACTACCGTCTTTCATTTTCTTCTTGAAAATCCATTTAAAAACCAACGTTTTGTTACCTGGAGGAAGATCGACCAATTCCTAAGTATGATTGCTCAATATGAATTCTATTTCACTGTTGATAATTCTTTTCCAGTATTGTGCCTCTGAGGAAGACATTGCTTCCTTGAAGGTACGAGGTTCATTTTCTAACAGAAAAGTCAGGAAATCTGGACCGAATGAAGTAGATGTCATGTAGCGTTTACTTTTTCTCGGATTTTCCTCATTAGGTATACCATCTGTTGTTTCCTCCCGAGGTCGTTTTGACTTTTGGCAGGTCACTTCACTTTCCTTCTTATAATGAAAAATAGTTTCAAATAATTCAGCATTATCTGATTCTATTATCGTATTAATGTGAATCTCAGGATTTTCTGATTTATGAACCAGAAAATGATATCCCTTGATATTGGTTGAATATCCAATAAACACACAATCAACCGTTTTTGGACCTATCTTAACCCTTACAGGTTTAGGTACTTGTACCTTAGCTAAACATCCCCACACTTTGAGGTATTTCAAGCTAGGCTTCCTTCCTTTCCACTTCTCATAAGGAATGGACTATGTTTTACTATGAGGTACACGGTTGATTATTCGGTTAGCTGTAAGTATAGCTTCCCCCTGCAAGTTCTGTGGTAAGCCAGAACTTATCAGCAATGCATTCATCATCTCCTTCAATGTTCGATTCTTTCTTTCCGCAATTCCATTAGATTGTGGAGAGTAAGGGGTAGTTGTTTGGTGAATAATGGGATTTTCCAAATATATTTCTTCAAAAGGAGATTCATATTCGCCACCCCTATCACTTCTTATCATTTTGATCTTTTTGTTTAGTTGCGTTTCAACTTCATTCTTGTATTGCTTGAAAGTATCAATTACCTCGTCTTTACTATTAAGTAAATAAAAATAGCAATATCTCATGCTATCGTCAATAAAAGTAATAAAATACTTTTTACCACCGCGAGATGGTGTTGGCTTCATGTCGCAAATATCTGTGTGAATTAAGTCTAAATGACTTGAATTCCTTTCAACAGACTTATAAGGATGCTTGGCATACTTTGATTCCACACATACTTGACATTTAGAATTAATGCAATCAAATTTTGGCAATACTTCTAGATTTATCATCTTTTGCAATGTTTTGAAGTTTACGTGACCTAAAAGCGAATGCCATAAAGTGTTTGACTCAAGTAAATAAGAAGAAACATTCTTTTTATTTATAGGAACTGCTATTACATTTAGCTTAAAAAGACCCTCATTCAAGTAACATTTTCCTACATACATATCGTTCTTACTTAGTACAACACTATTAGAAACAATAATATATTTTAATCCATTCTTGACAAGAAGTGAAGCAGACACAAGATTCTTGCAAATTTCTGGAACATGGAGGACTTGGTTTAGAGTCACTATTTTTTCCGATGTCATTTTCAATGCAATCTTGCCAACCCCTTCAATTTTGGCAGTAGATGAATTTCCCAAGAAGATTGTCTCCTCGGGTCTTGCGGAGGCATAAGAAGAAAATAATTCCTTGTTAGCACACACATGGCGGGTGGCTCCAAAATCTATCCACCATTATTTTAGATTTCTTACCAAGTTACATTCAGACAACATGGTGCATAAGTCCTCCATTTCACCTTCAACCATGTTAGCTTGATTCTTTTTCTTCTTATCATTCTTTGGCGCACAACAATCCACTGCCTTATACCCAATTTTGCCACAATTGTGGCAATTACAATTGAACTTCTTCTTGCTTGGCTAATTCTTTGGTCCAGAGGCCTTCTTCCTCTTCTTATTTTGTGGTGCCTCCTCAACAACGTTTGCCCCCATTATTGTCGAGTGTCCACGTGACTTCTTTTCAGCATTTTTGTTGTCTTCTTCTATCCTTAGACGAACAATCAAGTCTTTTAGTATCATCTCCTTTCATTTGTGTTTAAGATAGTTCTTAAAATCCTTCCATAACGGAGGTAACTTCTCAATGAAAGAAGCAACTTGAAAGACCTCATTTATGACCATAATTTCATCAAGGAGATCATGTACAATGACTTGTAGTTCTTGGACTTGAGATATGACCGACCTAGTGTCAATCATCTTGAAATCCAAGAACCTAGCAGCCACGAACTTCTTAAGTCCAGCATCCTTAGTCTTGTACTTCTTCTCAAGCGCATTCCATAATGCTTTTGACGTTTCCATGACACTATAGACATTGTACAATCCATCTTCCAAACAACTCAGACTGTAGTTTCTGCACAAGAAATCAGAATGTTTCCATGCTTCAGTTACAAGAAGTCGGTCATCATCCGAAGTGTTTTCTACCAAGACCGGAGGATCCTCCTTGATGAAACGTTGCAGACTCAATGTAGTAAGATAGAAGAGCATCTTCATTTGCCGGCATTTGAAGTCAATACCTGAAAACTTTCTGGGTGTTTCCTTCGGTGCCATAGCATGGCCAGGAGTATAACGGCTTGACGAGGTAGCAACACCCGTAGCAGTAGCACCCGTTCCCGAAACACTTTCATTAGTTTGGTTTTCATTCGTCATATTTCTGTAAAGTTGAAAACAATACAGAACTTTGTTAAATCAGTGAAGTTATGATAACTTCAAACTGAATACCCAAAAAAACATATAACACGTAACAATGGTGAAGTTTTTATATATTTCAAACATGTACGTTTATTATTTCGGCAAAGTTTTTATGTACTTTAAACCTGATAGAAATTATTATTGGAGTAGAAAGCAACAAGGCTTTAGTCTCCAACACAGTATGTAGAAAACAGTTTAATAATCAACACAGAAATGTTAGTATGAAAATTCTCTAAGCTTGTAAGTGTTACTGTGTTAAAACAAAATCAGAAAACTGTTAGAAGAATAAAAAATATAGAAAATAGTAAAAAATTAGAAATATTCTGAGTCCACAATTTTCTTGTGCGTCCTTAAGGAATTTTAACCCCCTCACATGTTTTCAAGGTAATGGAGTAAATCCTCCCAAGATAAAACGGAATAAACCTTCTTGCAATAGCGGCAATACAAACTGCAGGATACCAACAAACTCAAAGAACAGAGCAAAATCACACTTACAAATTTGAGAGAGAGAGAGAGAGAGAGACTGCAAATTAGGATGCAGTATATTCAGAAAGAAAGAAGTTCTGGAGTATTTTTCGAGTCTTTAAGATGCAGTCTTGCCTCAGAATTTATAGGCAAATATCAAAAGAGGTGTCTGAAAAAGGTGCCTTTTAAGAAAATACGCAGCCTGCTGCGGTTCTACCGCGATCACGGCAGAACCGCGGTCAGAGATGCTCTATGAATCTGACTGTCGCGGTTCTAGCGCGGTTGCGGCAGAAACATGGCCAGCTAGGTCTCTGAACTTTCAGCAGGGTTATGGCGTATTAATAGCAGCGATTTGGTATTTAATTAATTATTAAACAATTAAATAAATTTTTTCCAAAAATAATCTTATTTGTCGATCGTTTGACAAATCCAAGACCAAAGCCAAAGTCGAAGCCGAGCCGAGCGAGCGACGGCGCGAGGGTTCATTCTCTTCAACTCCATTTAAGTGCTTTAAAAAGTAATTCTATATATAAGCACACAAATGTGGTTGTCCCTCACCAATGAGGGACAAAGTGCAAAACAAAAGTTCACTTCTTCAAATTTTTATTTTTCCTCCATTTTATTTCCCTTCATTTCCAATTCACACTTCTTCTATTTTAAAGCCACTTAATGTCCCCAACACATCTTAACAAAGTTCAAACAAATAGAAATGAAATAAAGAAATTTTTACATTCATATATCACATATGCAAAATTATTACCATCAATGTTTAAGTATAAATATAATTAAATTAGTAAATTAAATTATCATTTATGTACCATAATTTTTTTAATTTTTTTTTATAATTCATGGATCCTATATATGACGCATAATTATGTTTGTTTGATCCCCCCCCCCCCCCCCCCCACACACACACATTCACTACATTAATTATACTAAATTAATAGGTCATATAGCTCTTTCCTTTTACCTTTACCCTTAACTCCCCCCTCCCCCCCACCCCAACCACATTTTACAGAAGAAGAAGAAGAAGAAGAAGAAGAAGAAGAAGAAGAAGAAAGAAGAAGAAGAAGAAAGAAGAAGAAGAAGAAGAAGAAGAAGAGATGATGATGAAGGACATAAATTATAGCTAAATTGTAGATTATTAGTATTCTGATTGTAGATGCTTTATTTTCTATTTTCACAAATAAAAAATAGCTAAAACTTCTACAAATCTTCTGAGAAAATGCAATTATGTCAAAAATCATAATTATGCTACAATTGAAATGGGAATTTGAATATTAAAATTTAATGTATCCAAATTGTAGATAAATAGTATATTATTTGTATTCTGAATGTAGATACATTATTTTCTGTTTTCACAAATCTAAAATAACTAAAACTTCTACAAAATCTTCTACAAAAAAAGTCTACAATTTATATACAATTTTTCTACGGTTTATCTACAATTTCTGAAAATATGTCTTCTTGTTCTTCGAGTTGTAGATAAATTATAGATTATTTGTATTCTGATTGTAGATGCTATATTTTATATTTTCACAAATAAAAAACAGCTAAAACTTCTATAAATCTTCTGAAAAAATGCAATTATGTCAAAAATCATAATTATGCTATAATTGAAATGAGAATTGAGATATTAAAATTCAATGTGTCCAGTTTGTAGATATCTTGTAGACAAATTATAGATTATTTGTATTCTGATTGTAGGTGCATATTTTCTGTTTTTCCAAATCCAAAACGACTAAAACTTCAACAAAATCTTCTGGAAAAAAGAACAGTCTAGACTTTTTTTACGATTTATCTACAATTTCTGCAAAAAACAGTCTATAATTTATCCATAATTTATCTACAATTTATGAAAATTTTTCTATGATTTATCTAGAAGTCTTAGCTTTCTTTTATTTGTGAAAATAGAAAATAAAGCATCTACAATCAGAATACAAATAATCTACAATTTATCTACAATTTTTAAAAATATGTCGTCCTCGTCCTTCTTCGAGTTTAAATTTGAAATTCAACCAAAACCAAGTATAATCTTCACCAAAAACCCTCAAAGTTAAGATATAAACTCCAAACCATATTCCCGATTATTTTCAACAACACCCAATTCAAATAAATAGTAATTTTTGGAAATTCAAATTTGAATTCAAAGCTTTCAAGTCTTTTAATGGCTATCAATACTGGAAGATATATGGAAGAACAGATGAAGAACATAAATCTCCTTTCCGTTTCAAAACTTGAATTTAATGTAGAATCAATCAATCCCAAAATTGAAGTTAATATAGAATCAATTGCTCCCAAAATTCTTTCCTGGTTTTGTAGCATAACTTAAGTACAACCTTTTACTGTAGCATCATCATTAAAGGCTGAACACACTTATTGTACAATTTTACTTTATACTCAATCAATGCAACATTCTTTCCTTAATTTTTTGGGGTGTTTGATGGAAGATTAGGGAATGGCACATAGATTGTAGGAAAAATACGAATTAGGGGGTAATTTATCTAATATGCACATATCTGGTAATAAAATTTTAAAAATGGTACAGGAATGAAAATGTCCCTTAAATATAGCTATGCTATTATTCTTGGTTCCAGGACCCCCTTCTCTTTGCCCTGACTTGTTACTTCTGAGTCCCTCTTGTCTATTTCTCACATTTTTGGATATTTTGATTTTTGTCTTTCTATGTTTCTTTCCTTTTTTTCATCCGTGCTATTTTATTCATCGAAAAGTAACCCCTCCAAAAAAATTCAAAAAGAAAATTGCCGAAAAAATCGATCGAAGGCGATCGGTATTCTTAATTATGTAATTAATAGATTACACCATCTGGGAATCGAAACAGGAACTTTACTGTGACAAGATATTATCTACCACTAGACCATTGCTGCATTTTATTTTAAAATTGTCTTTTATTTTATTTAAACTCTTTAATTATATTTTATCTCGAAAATAATCGGTAATGTCGGTCGGTTTTTATGAAAAATAAATTATCAACCGAAATCGCTCGATTTTTTGAAATGACGAGCCGAAATAACTAATTAACTTCTGTCGATTTTTTGAATATTAATTGTAATTTATTTTAAATCAAAAAAAGATCAAAGTTCGTTGGCTTCTTGAAAAATAAATACCGTGGGACGCAAAATAGTTTTCCTAATTTTGCGCCAAAAGAATGACTGAAGTGGGTCAGTTTCGTAAAAAACTAAAACAAATCATGAAAAAATGATCGACTCCGGTCAATTTTTCAACTGCTTTTTTAATCGAACGAACGTGATTGGTTTTAGCCGAATTTATACTATGAAAATGTCATGATGGAATATTGATACCCAATTTTGCCATCATATTTTTCTAAATGGTACATATGTTTTCAAAATATCATTCTGCATCATTAATCAGTTTACAAGATTTATACAGATATTTTTATAATTTTTTCATAATTTTTAAAGCTTTAAAATAAATTATTTTACATTTAAATTACTTAAATACTTTTTAATTTTCCCTTTAAATTATTTTATGATGACTCAATCATCCAAGATTACTATTTCATCTACATATATGTTTCATAATATTTTAACTTCGTTTCACATAATTATATTTGTATTTTAGTATCATATAATTATATTTGTATTTTTTAAGCTATTTACATAATTTTGCAATAATAGCCTATATGTTATGCATTATTATAATTATTACATTATTCATGCTAAAATAGTATTTATATATATTTTTTAAGTTAAATTATTGTTTTCAGTCATTTTATTGCATAAGTAACATTTTGTTATTTATTAATTATTTTTATTTAAACAATTTTGTGTATTTAGTTCTTAGCCCATTTTTGGGCTAATTTCAGACCAAACCATGCCTAAAGTCATTGTCCCATCTCCGTTAAGTCGTTCAGTAGCCCAAACCAAACAACCCTATTAAAAATTGGAATTTTTATCTATACATCCAATATAGCAAACCTTATTACCATTATTGTGCCTTGTTTGGTTATTACCCTCATATCCCATGTTTTTGTTACAAAATATATACCAAACGAATTATTTGCTGATGTTGCATCCTAAAATAACGCCATTTATTAAGACTCAAATCTATGTTAAATAAATTGTAGCAAAAAATAACGCCTATATTTATGGCTCCTAATTAATCTTTGATTTTGTACCAAATAAATGCTAAATCAGTTAAGGTAAAATCTTAAATGCTCCTAATCGAATCTCTCCTCTAATCTGAACCGAAATCATACTCTCATTCCTCCATTGAAAATTAGATTTTCTTGTTATTCAGTGATAGCCAGTTTCGTAGTTCTTCCGTGATCATACTCTCATTCCTCCAGATTCTCTCAGATTTTGTCATATTTTGTAGTTCTTCTGTGATTACCAGTTTTGAAACACTTTCATTTTTGTACATCAAATACTGAAAATCATAATTGAAACCGTGATAGTCAATCAGTACGGAGATTCTACAATGTCAAATATTCCGATAATGCTTAAATGTAATGGTTATTGGGATAACTATGGCAGTTTCCGAGATTTTGAAGTTGATGTCATTTTGGTTGATGATAATGCAAGCTACGGAATTCTCCAGTCTATAATTGCAGAACAATTATCGATTGATACATCGGATAAAATTGTAGAAATAAAATACATTGTGAATGATAATTGTCCTCCGTTGCAGATTAGGAACAATATGGGCGTTCGTGTATATATGGAAACGAAAAATGAGAATAAAAACTTAGGTTCGTATCCCTTATGTATTAGCATAAGAGATTTCAATATGGAATTGGCAATCACCAATGAATGCCCCATCAGTATAGGTAAGTTTGCGTCGAAACCGAAATCTAAGATTTTTGTGTTCTCTAATCAACTACAATTTGACGCCATTTATCTATAATGAAAATACAATGTGAATGTATTGTCTGCAGGTTCTTCAGGATCATTAAGGTTAATAGAAATTCCATCTTCACCAGCTATTGAGGAATATCAAAGTGAAATAATAATTGAATCTTCTCAAACATGTATTGAATAAGGTCAAGTGTACCAGGACAAGAAGACGATAGTTGCTGCAATGAAGAATTATGCAGTTATGCAGAAGTTCCAGTTCAGAATTAAAAGATCAAGTTGTAGAAGGTTTGTGGTTAGTTATTCATTTTCAAAATTACTGAATTATTTCTATGTAGGCAGTTATAGTTAATTGTAGTAAATTGTAGTTAATTGTAGTTAGTTGTAGTTAATTGAGCCAATTGTAGGTAATTGTAGTCAATTGTAGTTGATTGTAGTCAATTGTAGTGACGGGAAAGCTAGTTTGTAGGTAATTGTAGTCAGTTGTAGTTAAATATAGTCAATTGTAGTTCATTGGAAACACATTGTACTTAATTGTAGTCTTTAATAAATATGTCTGAAAATTGGATTTTTTTGTAGCTACTGGCTTGTATGTGAGAACTGCAAATGGCATTTCAAGGCAACGTCTATTCATGATTCATCATTGTTCAAGACAAGAAGTTTTAGCCGAAAACACACATGTTGCCGAATGGACGAAACATTCATAAAGTGCAAGTGTACTGCAACAGTAGTTGGTAGCATTGTCGTTCCAAAGTTTTGTGATCCTAAGACTGTTTACACGCCAAAGGACATACAAACTGACATGTTATCCGAACATGGAGTCAACCTAAGCTACATGCAAGCATGGAGAGCAAAGGAAAAAGCATTACGGTTTCTGCGAGGGAATTCGTGTGACTCGTACAACAGATTACCAAAATATTTTTACATTCTTGAGAAGAATTATCCCGGTTCTGTTGTTAAATTGAAGAAGGCAGCAGATGATTGCTTCTTGTATGCATTTGTTGCTCTTTGTACATCAATAAATTGTTGGCAACATTGTAGGCCGGTAGTAGTGGTTGATGGGACATTCTAAAAATCAGCATATAGGGGTATTATGCTGACAGCAAGCACCATGGATGCAACAGGTAATAGATGTAATAATGTTGTAGTTAGTTTGTATTTTATATAAATCAATGTATTTAAATTGCCTAAATTCTCCATAATATATTTGTATTTAATAGTTAGTCTCAAGTTATGTCTACAAATTGTAGGTTCTATTTTGCCCTTGGCATATGCTGTTGTTGATTCTGAAAACGACGCGTCTTGGAGGTGGTTCTTTGAACAATTCAAGGAGGCATATGGTGAAAGACCTTCTATGTGTGTTGTCTGAGATAGGCATGAGAGTATATCGAAGGCAACATAAGTTGTCTATCCGGGAATGGCACACTACTTTTGCATGTGGCATATATGGACAAATATAAGGTCAAAATTCAAGAAGGCACATCTACAATTACATGAATTGTACTTTGCTACAGCACGGTCATATACTCGGGATGAATTCAATAAAAGGATGATGAAGATTCAGGAGGTAGACGCACGTGTATCGTCTTACCTATATGATATTGGCTATCATAGATGGTCAAGAGTACATGCAACGGCGAATAGAACTTTTACTATGACGTCAAACATTGCAGAGTCGTTGAACGCTGTTACAAAGGAGGCAAGAGAGCTGCCAATATTTGGTCTATTGGAGTATATGAGGACTATTATAGAACGTTGGACAAAAGATAAGTTATTGAAGGCAAATGGTACTTTCACATTACTTGGGCACAAATTCAACAAAGAATTGGAAGATAACAATACATTATCCCAGAAACTAAAGGTAATATATTCTTGTTTGGTGCAGGAAAAAAAAAACAAAAAAAGTAGTAGCTGTTGAAGCTGTTTCCAGTGAGTTTTTAAAATGTAGTCAAATGTAGGTAAATGTAGTTAAGGTTATATGAAGTGTATCCAGTGAATTTTTAAAATGTAGTCAAATGTAGGTAAATGTAGTTATGGTTATATGCAGTGTTTCCAGTGAGTTTTTAAAATGTAGTCAAATGTGGGTAAATGTAGTTAACGTTTATATGTCGTTTGTTTGTAGCTGATTTGTAGCTAACTGATTGTTGCTAACATAGTTAACTTATTGACACCTTATTATTTTCTTTTTGATCTTGAATTGTAGGTGAGGGCTTCAACAGATCATATACACACTGTGTTAGATGGTGTGAAGCGGTACATTGTATGTTTAGAAAATAAGAAATGTAGCTGTGGACAATTCCAACTTGATGAACTTCCATGTGCACATGCTTTGGCATCATTAAGGCGTAGGAATGAAAGGCCGGACAACTATTGCTCACCGTATTACACAACGAAGAGCGTTCTTCTTACATATGAATTGCCAGTTAATCCTCTTCCTGATGAAGCAAAATGGGATGTTCCACAACATATTTTGGATGATGTAATAAAGCCACCGGCTGGAGATAAAAGGCAGCCAGGAAGACCTCACAAGGAAAGATATAAAAAATGTGATGAAATAAACTCAAAGAAGTACAAGGTGTCATGTGGCAATTGCGGAGGTGAAGGGCATAACAAAAGAAGTTGCAAGAATGCGCCAAAAAAGGCATGAATATAATGTAGCTACAATAGTTATTCAAAATAAATGTTAGTGATCCCAGATTATCGGAATTTATTGTGTAACTGTAATACGTTTTGACGATAATAAAGAAGTTTACTAATATACTTGAGTAATGTAAACTGTTTGCAGATTGTAGTTATAATGTACTGTAAGTGATTTCTAAATGTGTTATCGACATAATATATAAAGACAAAAGGTTGTAGATAAAGACAAAACATTGTAGTTCATATTCATGAAACCTAAGCAATTAATTACAATTTTGTAGTTATATGAACTTTGTAGTTAATTGTAGTTATTTGTAGTTAATCATAGACAGTTGAAAAATATGTCCCAATAACGTACTTTTTTGTTTCTACTGGATGGTATGAGTTGGTGAAAACTGCAAATGGCATTTCTATGCAACGTCAATTAATTATTCTTCATTGTTCAAGACAAGAAGTTTTATCCGAAAACATAACAGCGCAAATGTACTGCAACAGTACATGTAGCATTGGACTTCCAACAATTATTAGTTATGTAATTGTAGTTATATGCAGTATAGATGTGTAGTTATATGGAATTGCAGGTAATTGTAGTCACTACGTTAGTAATGTCTAATGTATTCATGAAGCTATTGTTCAGTACAACCAAACTGACATAATTCTCCACTAACTACAAAATTGTTCAGTCTTCATGAAACATTGTGGGGTACAACCAAAGTTCATTACAACAGTACACTCTACTTCTTCTTTCGTTCAACTTTAGTTCTCTCATTCTTTGGCGGTGGACCCTTCCTCCTTGCAAGCCTGCCGGTAACCTCACTCTCACTGATTGAACCATCATTTAGCTTCTTTGTGGCGTAGTCCCACAACAGAGCTCCATAGCGTCTACGGTGTTTGTCAATATCTGTAAGATCTTCCTTTGGTATAGACAAATCACCGTTGCTAATATATTCCGCAAAGGCAGCCACAAATACACCGCAATCCCTGCAGAATATGAGTAATTTTCATTAAGTACCAAACCATAAAAAATATTTAATTAAACATATAGAAAGGGAGATTAGTTTTTTTACAGTGAGCCTTCCTTTTGTTGTGGAATCTCGGCAACCATCCATTGTATGTCTAGAGGGTCCGTAACTAGCTTCTCTACGTATGACTTTGTAGTCTTGAAGTCAATGTCTTTGCGTTAACCGTAGAAACCAGTGCATGACAAATAAAGAGGAATAATGACTGAAAATATTTCAACCAAGGTTTGTACAGTTTTGTTACGCTTTGCTCTCACCAATGAATCATAAACATACAGTTGCCGGTCCTTTATGTCAAACACTAACAACAACCAATGAAAGTTCTCTACAAGGTTAACATGCATTACCACACAATCCACAAGATCCCATGCTACATTAGCAAGAATTCTATAGCCCATAATGTATTCTCCAATATAATCATCGGCTTTAACAACAGAATTCCTTTGATCCATTGGAGCAGTAGAGAACTTCTCATAGATACTTTCAATTTTTGTCTTGAACAAGCAATCGGTTGTTGTAAATCTACATTTGATGTTGGGGCCATATTTCCCCTTTTTTCTCAAATAGTACATTATAAAATCAATGTGCTGAAAAAAGTAAAAGTTCAATTTATAATAAGTTGTAGTGTAGATGAATATAAATTGATGTACACCACAAAGACAATAACAGTGAGCCAGCTACAAAATACAAATAACAGCTACAATATACAAATAACAGCTACAAAATATGTAGTTCAAGTCTGTGTATTTCAATTTACTGATATCCAAATCTAGTTATATGTAATCTAGTTATAAGTCTGTACATTAAGGCAATCTGTACTTTAAATGTAGTCATTTGTAGTTAACTGTAGTGTTTAGTAACGCTATTGAACAGTGGTTAAATGTAGTCATTTGTAGGCATTTGAATTTTGATTTCTTCATGTTTTCTTTCCTCTTGTATTCTCTCTTAATTGTTGATATTGAACAAGTGGTATCCAAAAGCTTCTATTATCTAAACATCTTTAAGTATGTCTTATTATATCCAAATGTAGTTCTTATTTACTACAATTGACTACAGATTGCATTAACTACAATTGCAGTAACTACAGATTGCATTAACAAAATTTAAAAACAATTGACTACATTTAACTACAATTGACTACAATATGTAGTTATTGAACACTACAGATCGCATTTAAACTATAGATTGCATTAATGTACAGACCTATAACTACATTACATATAACTACATTTGGATATAGGTAAATTGAAATATACAGAATTGAAATACATATTTTGTAGCTGTTATTTGTATTTTGTAGCTGGCTCACTGTTTTAATATACAGACTTGAACTACATATGACTTAGCTGGCTCACTGATATTTGTAACTAACACTATATAATAGTTATGATAATTTATTCTAACACTAAAACATTCCTCTCACAATGTAGTTTTCTGCTAGTTCAAAAAACTACATTGTGAGAGGAATGTTTTAGTGTTAGAATAAATTATCATAACTATTATATAGTGTTAGAATAAATATATGTAAATTCTTTCCTTGGACTCATCCAATTCATTTCTCTTGTTGACAGCATTCACTAAGCTTTTCAAAGATTCATCTATGAACTCTCGAAGTTTTGAGAGTTCATCAAAAACATCATTCTTTAACTGATCTAACTTTCCATCAACCTAAAAATTAAATATGTATGTGAGTTGGTAAGAATATTCGATTAGTTACACTAAAATAAAAAGAACCTACAATGTCGAAGGAATGAAGGCAATTGGTACTAAATAATGACTACACAACTGTAATTTCTCATAGTACCTGCTCAAGCTTCTATTCCAACTTCCTGATCTGGCTTCTTACAGATTCCATGCCATTTGGGGAATTAGCCTCTTCATGTTGAATTGTCGGAGAAGCAGCAGATGGGACTATTGATGGTTGACTAACCTCTTCATCTTCATAATTAATCTTTCCTGGGAGATTGAGCGCTCCAATCTCTTCCCCAGATGCAACCATTTTTGAGAACTGAAAGATGGATGAAGACAGTTAAGTAAATTTGAAAGAAAATTGTAGATGTCATGTAGTTACTATAGTAGTAATTGAAGAATTACACAAAGGTTAACAAGAATACCTTGAGCCACTCAGGCTTGATGATTTTTTCTTCAAGAACATTTAACCAAATCTGTCCTTTTGTAGACGACCATCTTAAAATACGAGGAATGGAGTCAGAGCACCGTGTAGCAAGCTCGGTGCTGACAGAAGAACAACACTCGTACAGCCACACTTGTAAGGCTAACGAGCATCCCCATATAAGATAAGAATGGACGTTGGGACTGAGACGATGTCTGACAGATTCAACAACTTGCTTGAAAGATTTTGTACCCCATGGGTACGAATCAAAATGACCACTCTCTATAAGAAAAAACGTAAATTTGTCTATCAAACTAACATTGTCCTTATCAGAAGGACAAAAAAAGAATTCCAACATATACAGGATACACAACTGTACAGCATCCAAATCATTTATCCAGGATTTGGATGTCACTACATTTCTCAAAAGCGATTTCTCTACCCGAGATTTGTTAGGGAAATATTTAGTCAATAAATGGCTAACATAACTAGAATTGTAACCATAGTCCGATAAACTATCAACACAGTTAAAACCAGTTACCAAACAAAAATCTCTCAAACAAATCATTTTTTGTCCATTTAAAAGAACAGAAAAATAGTCGCCAGTAGACTTTGATAACTCATACTTCATTAGAAGATGAATTGATTGGTTCTGCATGCAGATTGGGGGCATATCTAATAAATAACCAAAACATGTTTTCTTGAAACCACTTAATTGGGTTGGGGATAATAAAGACTTTATCTGGCTAGGTATCGTTGGATCGCACAAGCTATGGAACCGTATCACACCATAATCAACATTATGTTGAGCATAGTAAGGTCCATTCTGCAAAAAAAAGTATATTAATTGTCGTTAGAATGAAGCTAGATTTCAGCATTACAATATATAATGTAACATATCATATAACTACATTTTTAACATACAAACTACATTTTTCCTACATTCTCAGTAGAAGTTATTTTCCAAAAGTATAACATAAATTTTAACCTTCAAACTAGAGTATAACTACAAGGAACTATACTGTAACTATAAATTTATTGAGCATGAATAATGTAACTATTTTTATATAATGTATTTTTATCACAGTTCCAAATAAAAAGTACAGTAAACTATATTAAACTACAAAAACTATAATTAACTACATAATTGAGTCAATAGTGACACTTCCAAATAAAAGTTACATGAAACTACATTAAAATACAAAAAACTGCAATTAGCTACAAATTTGATTCAACATTATAAATTGCCAATCAAATTTGAGTCAACAGAGACAGTACCAAATAAAAATTACATGAAACTACATTAAACTACAAAAAACTACAATTAACTACAAATTTGATTCAACAGTATAATTTGCCAATCAAATTTAGGTCAACTGTGACAGTTCCAAATAAACATTACATTAAACTACATTAAACTACAAAAAACTACAATTAACTACAAATTTAATTCAACAGTATAATTTGGCAATTAATTTTGAGTCAACTGTGACAGTTCCAAATAAACATTACATTACACTACATTAAACTATAAAAAACTACAATTGACTACAAATTTGATTCAACAGTATATTCTGCCAACAATTACACATTAACTCCGAATAACAACAATTAACTACAATTTGTATAAGCAACCCTAATATGCAATAATACATTATATTTTTACAAAAAACACTTAGACGCCAAACAAACAATTGAATTCTAATTTTTTGGCAAAAAAATATTAAACCACAAAACATTGTCGAGAAAAAAAAAAGTTGTTTACCTTAACTGAAATTTGTTGTGGAACCAATTTTGTGGTTTTTTAGAGTGTTTCAACTTTTTTTGCTTTGAGGGGGAATGAGACACCTTCTGTATTTTTGTTTTTTGAACTTTGGGTGAATCGTCCACAAAATCATCATCAGCGACCCTCAAGCTTTTCCCCTTTCGCTTGCGTTGTTTGTCAGCTTCTGTTTCTACACCGGTAGCATCAACATCCTGCAAGTGCTTCGTTCGAGTTTCAGCTCTTATTTGTCTCGCATCGACAGATTGTTGTCTTTTTACTGGAGATTTAGGTGTTAAAACACCCAAATCAAATGATGGAATATCGCCTACTTTTTGTCGTTTGGGAGTAATATGTTTTTTCACCATTTTTGACTATGGATAAGATTTTTTTCACTGAATATGTGTTTTCTTTACAAAACTTTGAAGAGTTTTTGGATGTTGAATGATGAAATTGAAGAGGATGACAATGGAGAGAAGAAGTGAGACCAGATAAATCGGTAAAGGTAAATGTAAATAAACGTGGGGGGGCGGGGTGGGTGTAGTTTTTATTGGGAAAGCTGATCGGTTTTGGAAGAAAGAGAAAAATCGACAAAAATAAACGTGGGGTAATTAATAAGGGTAAAAATCGGTTGGAAGAAAGAGAAAAGAGTGGGGAAAGAAAATATGGAAATATTTTGTTCCACAAATCAAGCCCCTAATAAATCATTGATAATTAAACCTTAAAAGTAAATTTTGGTACATAAATTGAAACATGGTATAATTAAATGTAATAAACACTAACCTTAAACATGAGTGGTTATAAGGTTTGTTATATGGGATGTATATGTAAAAATCCCTTAAAAATTCAGTCACGACCCGTCTTAAACACCCCGCCCCAATCTCATTTCGATCTTGGCGGTTGATCATTCACAAAATAATTCTCCCACCTTCCTTATATCCCCTTACCTAAATCCTAACCCCATTTAATTACTCTATCGTCTCTGAGAAATCCTAGCTGCCGTAGCTTTAAATCCTATCTGATTCCTACTTAAACATGAATTCAATCCATGATTTACTTACCAATTTTGTGATAATTTACTATTATGTGTGTGTGTATGGTGTTACTTGTTCTTGACCTATTTTGGAAAGAACTACCTTTCAAAAATGGCCTGATTGACTCCGATTTTGTGAAGATCTGGACTATCTTTTATCTATATACACTCTACAATGATTCTTGCATTATTGGTTCGATTTAGGACCGTTGGACCCAACTAGGATTTGAGGTTTTCCTTTTTCTTTACTGATTTTGATTGCATGTGATTTATTCTTTCCTTTCTTGTATTTGACTGATAGTCCATGTTCGTCCGCTCATTTGGAACACTATATAAACCTCTGCCCAATTTCCTCTTGGGACAGACTTTTAATATCTACTATTCTTTCATTCTCACACGTTATACTCTAAAATATGAGATCTTGGCCGGCTGAAAGCCAAGGATATTCGAATTCAACTGTGTTATTTCTCAATACGAGCAGTGCTCGGGGATCATTTGAAACCCTAGGAACTCTGATGCACTGAGATTTTGGGGTTCTGCTGCTCTTTGCTATTGTTAATCAAAATACTTCTGGATTTGCTGTTCTCATTTGTTTTCATGTTAACTTGTAACTGGTGAGTAATTTTAGCTCTCGCAATTTCATTTTTTTGTGCTTATGTTCACGCTCTAGATATCTATGTTGCTTAATCTTCAATGAACCAATATGATACTATGTTTATGGTTCTCTTTGCTTTGAAGTTATCTTGCAACCTTATATTTCCTAGCATGAGAACTTGCCTAAAATCTAAGTGTTAGATGTATTTATCACATGTGCTTGCATAGATGATTCCTGATTCTCCTAAACGCATTTAGATTTGCTGTGTTATGTTGATACTTGAGTCTAATCCTAAATTGCATCTCCATCTTGTTATGGATTGTTGTGATAGCCCGGGAACTATTATGATAAGTCACTTATGCCTAACATGTTGCCTTTTGGGGTTATACTATCCATTACGACATCTTCTCGTGCAACTTGTGTTTCCCTCGTTATTCATTTGATCAACTCTATATTCTTTAGTACTATTGAACCTTTAGCATAAGCTTTACAATTAGTTTCTTTCCTATATATGGTCAACTATTGTTGGATTTGGTGCATGTTTGTCCCACTTCTGAAATTGAATTGTGACTAAACTGTAGTGTGCTTCCTTTGCTTTACCATGAACTCTAGTATTATTTTGAACCATCGCGTTATGACCAGTACTCAATATGTTAAGTCCCATATTTAAATATGTAATATATTATAAACCGGGCACACTAGCCTGTTGTTATGTTGTTGTGACCACATTCTCATTAAGCTCTCATGTTAAAAACCGTCATGTGAAAACTTCGATCCCCTTGTTCCTATCTATGACTTTTCTAGTTTCTTCTGTTAATTGTCTGAAGTCTTTTAGGACAATTCTGAACTATCTTTGCTTTAAAACTTTATTTGAAGTAGTTTGTTTATGATGTTCAATCTTGTCACTTTGAACTTACTTCAAAAACATAGTGTGAACCGCCTTATGTATTCCTTGTGCTCTTGCCAATATTTCATGTGATACAGCTTATCTACCTGGGTTAGATCTATTGTCATTTATAACTTTAAGAATTAAGTGTGTGGACTTCAAAGAATGCTTATTTAATTCAATGAGTAGTTTGTCATTTGTTTGGCTAAATTTGCAACAACTGGATAAGTATGTCCTGTATTTGGGCCTAGTAGGGGTCCATGCATGAGTTGGAAACTTTTATTTGTGAGTCCTGTATTTGGGCCTAGTAGGGGTCCATGTATGAGTTTGAACCTTTTAATTGACATACTCTGATGCTTGGGGTATACCTGGATCTGCTTCTGCTGTTTGTTTGAAGAGCGAGCATATTGAAGGCCCAAGCAATCATGAGTTGCTCTACTTATGGGGCCGATAGTCATTTCAATATAGTAATATTGAGGCTTATTTTTATTTCCTCTTAGGCTTGTAATAATTTGTAAATAAATAGTTGGGAATTTAGTAAAATTGGGGTGAAAAGGGTGTTCTAGTATTTATATAAAAGGGTAAAGAACATGTCTATAGGATCTGTGTGCTCTATATTTGTTGTTTTGTTTAACATGCTTTATTTATGTACACTGATAGACATCATCCCAATAAGAGTCCCGCACACAATTCACTTAATTTGTTGAGACATGTTAGTTCGTATTTGTTATGCTTGTTTCTATGTCTATTATTCAACACTCTTAGATAACATTTCTTAGGGCGTTGCAGTGCAATGTTTTTACGTACCTAGATATCATGCCTATAGGACTTCAAATAATCAGTTTATCAATTGCTTCAATTACGTTTTGTGTACTGCTCATATAGATATCATGGCTATAGGGCTCTAATATTCCCATTGTTTTCTATTACACTATCGCCAGTTTAAGATGCATGCCTATAAAATCAGCATTAGTAATTCATAACTATAATTGTTTTCACTAACTTTTTACAGAAAACGATTAGATATCATATCAAAAGGACTTGCAACATTCAATTTGCCAATGCGTTAATCCAGATATTGCTGCACTGGCCATGTATTACTGCAATCATATAGAGACCATGCCTATAGGAATAAAAGAGTACGTCTTAATTTTGAGATGTTCTACTCCCTAATCTGAAAATCAGTCTGTGTGCTTCTTAGTTTATGTGTGGAGGCTAACATGAGCCACTCTTCGCTATTATGTGCAGTCCTATTTGTTTTGACTGCGCGATTAGTTTTATCATTTTTTTAGCAACCTAAGTAAGTCTAGAACCGCCAGAATAGAGGTCCAATGCCTCCGGTAACATAGGTGTGGGACATATAGTGCACGCATACGATACGACTTAGAATTAAATTAGAATGCTTTAGGTAAACAACTTCAACATAGTAATCGGATAGTATGAGATTATAGTCTGTGGATATTGAATAATATGAGTAAACCCCTATCTCGAGGGAGTTTTCAAAGTATTATTATGTTGCACGGCGTGATCCTTTAGACTAAAAATATAGGACTCCCACCCCCTCTTTCTTTCCTTCACATACTTGTTACCTACACTTAGTTATTTAACATAGATCCATGTAGTTTTACCCTTGTAATCATTAAGGATTTGTACCAATTCCCATGTGCTATGATGAGACTTTATGCCTTTTATAAGTTCTTTGTTTATTTGATCACCTAGCCTAATTACATAATCTACATATTTTTAAGTTTAGCCCGAACCCACAGTTGTGGACCTCGAAGAGTGCCAAATACCTTCTTTTTGAGGTGATTTGAGCCCTTACCATATCTTTGGTAAGGTTGACCAGTCAAATAGAGTTATTTGCAAATAGGTGCCCTAACGCATCTTAAAATCTTTAGGTGATGACTCTTCTCTTTTAATACTTTACTTTAAAAGAGTTGTCGCATGTCGAAACCCGCTTTCGTGAAAAAATAGGGAGCGACATGGACTCCTGATAATGCCTTGGTAAATGCATTAGCCACCCGGTACCATTAGAAAAATGTAAGATAATAAGGCCAGATTGTAACAACTGATGTACAAAATGACAATCTGTTTCAATATGTTGAGTATGCTCGTGAAAGATCGGGATTTTATAAATATGAATGGCACAAATGATTGTCACAATGAACTGGAGTCAAGAAGAAACCCCAAACTCACCAAGTAATCTAACAACCCAAATTATCGCAGCTACCTACCTCAAAGCTCTATAATCAACTTCAATTGAGGAAAGAGCACGGACAATCTGTTTCTTTATAATGACTTAACCGATCGTTTTGAGTTCTAAAATTTCATTTCCTATTTGATGTTTTGTAGTTTTTTTAGGTTTTATGACTTGTAGGGATGGGTCGTTTGGTACCCAAAGGGTTTGAGGGTAATTTCAAATGCTTAGTTCCTAATTTGAGGCTAGAAGTTGGAGGAGTTGACCGAAAGTAACATTATGAGTATATAATCTAGGATTGGTAATTTGAACATTTCAGTAGGTTCCATATAATCATTTTAAACTTGTACAAATGTTTGGTTCAGACATCAGGTGGTTGGGGGTTATTTCACGACTTCTAGTCAAAAGTTAAAAATTTGAACTAAAGAGAATTTGAAATTTTGGTTTTGCTGATGATTTTAAATTTAGATGTTTTTTCTGTTAGCCCTTGATACGTTTTTCTAGGGATCACTATTGTCTTATATTGGGGGGAAATTGTTCTAGATGTGTGTCGAAGTTTCATAGACTTGAAGATTTACCCATTGCTGTGTTACATTTTTGCCGAGGATTTTTAGCAGTATTCCTCTTCCTTAGGGATATTTTTGTCCTCCATATTTAAATGGTTGGTTGTGCCAATATTCGTTTCCTTTCAACGAATTTTCTTAAAACTCTAGAATGTGGGGTGTCTCACTATAAGATCGATACTCTATGCCATTCTCGAATACCCACTTCAAGATTTCATCTCCCAAGCATAAAGTTTGAAATAGAGAATCAAAAGGGCTGTCATATTCCCTATCATCTTGAAGAATACAAGAATCACTCTGTGATTGGATTACACCCCTCTTTTAGTTTCTTCAGTGCCTTTCAAATTTTCAATTGCAGTCAACTCGTCGCAATCCATCACCGCCTACCAAATTTTTGTTAACTTCAAGGGCTACAATTCAGGTTTTATTGTTCATATCTTGTCTTGATATTTTAATAGTTTGCTATTTTAGCGTAATTATATATCCTTGCCTGCCTATTTTGTTCTTGAATATTTAGTTAGTATTTTCCCTAGCATTGTCAAATTAATTGCGTTAGTGATAGCTTTGTCTACTTATTTATATTGTTATCTACATGTTTACATCTTTAATTTGAATCTTTATTTCATATATCCCTATAGTTCTGCTCTAGTTTTGCACTTTTTTTTTACCTTTAGTTGTAGATTATAGTTTCGTTTAGCTCCTTTATTGTATTTCTTCACCTATTTTTCTGTCCTTTAGTTGTAGATTATTAGTTTCCTTTAATTCCTTTATTTTATTTTTTCACCTGTTTTCTAACCTTTACTTATAGATTAAAGTTCCTATAGTTCTTTTATTTTATTTCCTCACCTGTTTTGCAGCCTTTAGTGGCAGATTATATTTCGCTAACTTATTTATTTTGTCGCTTATTTTTAGGATAGTGCTTACGTAGTGACTTTAGTGAATGATGGTAGGGTAAGGTCTTTTCCTTAGAGGAGTCAGTGCACGGGAGGGGGTGCAGGGGTAAGAAGGCTAAGAGAGCTACTAGGTTGAGAGTGGGGTCTCGGAATATAGGAACTTTGACTAGAAAATCTGTAGAGTTAGCAAAGATCGTCGAGCAAAGGAAGATTAATATAACTTGTGTACATGAGACTAGGTGGGTAGGAGATAAGGCGCGGGATGTGGACAAGTTCAAACTATGGTATTCTAGGTAGGTAGGGTCAGGAACGGGGTACGTATCTTGGTTGATAAGGACCTCTATGAACTAGTGGTGGAGGTTAGGAGGGTGAATGACAAGATGCTGACTATTAAGCTAGTTGTTGGAGGTTTTACTTTGAACATAATCAGTGCTTACGTCCGCAAATAAGATCCAAACTCCCGATGTCAATTCTAATACCATTATTGCCTCTTTGGTTGCTAGAGGCAGCAATCCCGGACTGAAGTGTGCCACAAAGACAACCAAGACTTATGACTTAATCGTAGTCCTTGGTTTATATTCTATGTCAAACTTACACATTTTCACGTCCCATTTAGCCAACCTACCCGAGAGCTCGGGTTTGTGAAGGATGTTCCACAGAGTAAAAGTAGTCGCCATGGCTATCGGGTGATATTGGAAGTCGGGCCTCAGCTTCTAAGCGGTGACTATGAGAGCTAATGCTAGCTTCTCCAAATGCGGGTAGCAATTTTCTGCTCCAATTAATATTTTACTAACGTGATAGATGAGAGATTGCGTACCTTCGTCCTCGCGGACTAAAACTGCACGAACTGCTACTTCCGAGACTGGGGGGTATTAACAATGTTTTACCTTCCTTTGGTTTCAAAAGTAATGGAGGGCTTGAATAGTACCTTTTCAAATTTCTCAAAGCATGCTGGCCCTCCAGGGTGCATTCGAAGTTGCTTTTCTTTTTGAGCAATGCAAAGAAATAGTGATATCTTTCCGATGATCGGGAAATGAACCTGCTCAAAGCTGCCAATTTCCCCGTGAGCCTTTGGGCATCTTTCATGCTTGACAACTTGTCTGGGATGTCTTCGATGGCCTTGATCTTATCGGGGTTTATCTCAATCCCCCTTTGTGATACCAAAAATCCTAAGAACTTGATAGTACTGACCCTGAGCATGCATTTCTCGGGGTTAAGCTTCATATTATGCTTCCTTAGGATGTCAAAAGTTTCTTGCAGATGCTTAAGGTGATCACCTACATTCAAAGACTTAACGATAATATCACCGATATAAACTTCCATAATTTTCCCTACTTATTTTTCAAACATCTTGTTTACGAGCCGCTGATAAATGGTTGTGGCATTCTTCAACCCGAATCGCATCACATTATAGCAATATATGCCGAAGTTCGTTATGGAAGAAGTCTTTTTCCTAATCCTTCGAGTTCATCTTAATTTGGTTGTACCTGTAATAAGCATCAAGAAAACTCATTAACTCGTGCCCAACCGTCACATCGAATATTTGATCGATGTTTGGCAGTGGCCACGGGTCTTTTAGGTACGCCTTATTCAAGACCTTATAATGTAAAAACATGAAAAATTTATTGTTCTTCTTAGGAACTACGACTACATTAGCTATCTAGTTTGGATACTTTACCTCTCCGATCGAACCAATATCAAGTAAGCGAGTTACCTCTTCTATGATGAATTTATTCCTGAACTTCGCAATAGGGTGTTTCTTTTGTCTTATCAGAGGTATGATCGGATCCAAACTTAATTTGTATATGGCTACCTCCATCAGGATACAGGTAATATCTGCATGCGACCACACAAAAAATCAGCATCAGATCTAAGAAATTTAATAAAATCAGACCTAAGCTGGGGGTGCAATCATGTCCCCAAGTGGAATTTTCTTTCTAAGAACTCTTTCAATAATGCATCTTTATCGAGCTCTTCCGTCATGAATTTTGTTGCATCCGTCTCTTCTGGCACCTGGAAATACCTTGGCACTTGATAGGATTCTGATTCTTCTACCCTCGGGCTAACTTCATTCGATTCAGGAGAGGGCATTGGTTTTTGTAGTTGCTATGCCGCGTGTTCCTTCCCTTTTCTACTGGAGATCAAAATCGCATTCCTATCCCTTGCCTCCGGTTGTTCTCCCCTTATCTATTTAATTTCTTCAGGAATCAAAAATTTCAACAATTGATGATACATTGATGAGCTCTCATCTCGTGTAACCATGGTCTTCCCAAAATAATATTATATCTGATATCACCATCTACCACTTCAAAAAGATGTATTTTTCATCACTCTTTCACCTTTTGTTGGCAACAAAATCTCTCCTTCGGTTGTTACGCTCGCGAGGTTGAATTTGGCAAGGAGTTTTGTGGACAGAATGATGCTGCCTGTGAGTTTAGCTTGCTCGAAGTTCCATTGTATGATATTTTCCGAACTTCCTGGAACTATTAGAATACTTTAAATTTAAAATTCTAGTACATTTAAAGAAATTATCAGTGCATCGTTGTGCGATAGCAACAATCCGTCTGCATTCTCCTCCGTGAAAGTGATGTCTTCTTCGAAAACTTCCCAGAGTCTCTTGCTATGGGTTATTGATATATTTGTCTTTTTTGCTACCGAAAAGGTGACCACGTTGATCTCATCCCCCCAAAGATCATGTTGATCATCTCGCGTACGGGATTTTCCCGTGCTTTTGAGGGTTCCGCATTGTCCCGATTGCGACCATAGTTGTTCTTACCCCGGTCACTCAAGAATTCTCTGAGATGACCATTCTTCAATAGTGTCGCCACTTATTTCTAAAGATATTGGTTTTTCCCAATCCGATGTCCATTCATCCCATGGTATTCACACCACAAGTTGGGATCCCTCTGGATGGGATTGGATATCAATGGCTTCAAAAACCCGTGCTTATTTGATGTTTCTCATAGCTAACACCAACTCTACTATGCTGACATTGAAACTGTATTCTGATAGTCTGCGGTAGGAAAGATTCTGCGTGCCTGACGCTTTCTTGTCCTGTAATGATCTATTGTTTTGATCGGGATCAGATCTTATATTGGTAGTGAATCTATCTATTGGCCGAAAACCTCTGCCGCGGCCTTCGGTCTAGTCATAAGCCAAAAACTGGGTCCTTCAAGACTGTCTGTCTATGTCGAAGTCGTCTTTTGATTTTTCTTTAATCTTCTTCCGTCCCTTTGCAGACGACGGGAAACCAACCTTACCATCTTCGATCCTATCTTTGACTCATACCGGTTGGGGACATCCGCCCAAGTTGTTGCTTAGAACTTAAGCAAGCTTTCCTTTAGTTGCCGCGAATCGTCTAAACTTCTTGGATTCAATCCCTTGGTGAATTCTTTAGCATCTCATTCATCCGGAATAGCCGGGAGCAACATCCTCTCCTTTTAGAACCGGGTAATGAACTTTTGCAGCAACTCGGATTCTCTTTGTGCAGTTTTGAATATGTCGGCCTTTTGGGCTTGTACCTTTCTGGCCATGGCATGAGCCTTAATAAAAGAATCCGCAAGGATCTCAAAGGAATCTATGGAATGCTCGGGTAATAGTGAATACCACGTCAAGGATACCCCACATGAGAGTCTCTCCAAATTTCTTCAGCAAAACAGATTCAATTTGGTGAGGAGCTAAATCATTTCCCTTTGCCGTCGTTGTATAGGTGTTAATATGCTCCCAAGGTTCTGAAGTTCCATCATACTTTGGCGTGTCGGGTATTTTAAACCATTTCAGAATTAATTCTAGTATTGCGCTTGGTTTGTACGTCAACTGATATACTTATTCGAGTCTGGTCCTTTCAGCATTGTTGGTGCTCCCGGAATTTGGTCCATGCAGGTGATCACTTCTCTCATAAACAGCAAAAGTTTGTTCTTTAAGGGATTGTTTTCGTTATTGGGGTCATCCAAACCCCCCGGCTCCATCGAAATCAACCTCACCCTTTGGGGTGTTGTTATCGATCCTCCGTGTTGTTTTATTTGCGGGAGCACCAAGAATAATTGAATATTGTCTATTCGCATTTTTGGAAGCCCCCGATAACACTTGATTCAACTCCGTCATAAAATCCTACCATGTAAGGTGGCCTAGAATGATTGCTTGTTGCTCTTGTAGGACACTTACCGCATCAATAACATTTTCCTCCTCAACATCATCGAGAGTTGCCTCCCGAACATGTCTCGAGTATAGCCTATTGTGGACCATGCATTGCATCGTTCCCCCCATTGTCGATGTCACTGATTGAATCCTCGAAATGAGGTTGGTCTACTCGAACCTCGGGATTGTATGTGAGTTAACATTATTATCTACCATTTCTTATCATTTTTTTCTAAGACAAACAATCAAAACACGTTAGTAAAAGAGGCAAGGATTAAATTAATCACATTGCTGTCTAGGCCACGTTGGGCGCCAAACTATTTATCCTAAAATGGTACAATCGAATTTATTTGTGATTTCTAGATAAGTGAATTAATTCGATCCTGAAATAACAAAATATTTGAAGAAATATGTAACACTTAGCCTTGATATGAAGACGAAAAAATAGAAATAATGATTCTGGTGACGAGGCCTCCGGGCACAACGGTAATAATAACAAAAAGTAAGAAGATAAAGTTGTATAGAGCTTTGAATAGATTATAGTATCAGTTTGCCATAAAATTCGTGTCATTTACAATAATAACAAAGCTCATTATTTATAGCTATGTATAGGGAATAAGGTCCTATAATCGTACCCTTATTTAATGTCAATTATGAGGATCATTAATGAAGCTGTATTAGTGAGCATAAATGGAAAATTCTTAATAATGGGCAGTGCACTTAGGGGTCGTTCGATTGCCGGTTAGAATTATGCAGGTGTTAGTTATGTATGTATTAGTTATGTGGGTATTAGTTATGCATGGATTAGTTATGTATGTATTAGTTATGCTGGGATTAGTTATGCATGTATTAGTTATGCAGGGTATAAGTTATTTATGTAATAGTTATGCATGGATTAGTTATGCGAAGATTAGTTATATGTAGCTATATAAGGATTAGTCATAGAAATGTAATGTGAGTGCTATTTATTATTAGCTTACTTTATTTTTAATTGTTAGTATAGTTTAAATATATTTTTTTAATAAAAAATACAAGTTTGAATAAAGAGTATTCTTGTCATTTTGTATTTTAATACATGTATTACTAATACATGTATAAGTTATTCCACTTTCTACCTTGCATAAATAATACATTGATTCCTTCATAACTTATACATGTATTAATTATGCAGAAAAGAAAAACATGAACCAAACATTGTATTAGCAATGCAAAATTTTATGTAGAAAAGAGGAAAAAGCAACCAAACATTGTATAGCTTATGCTAGCTTCTATGTGGAGAATATTTTTCCTCTTTCTTTTAACCAACCAAACAATATATAAAGTTATCGTAGTTTTAATACATGTATAACTCATCTCTAACCGGCTACCAAACGACCCCTTAATTTTATGAAATATTCTTCATTAATGCCTCTGGGCGAAGGGTATTTATTGCCTCTTTATGAGTGTCATTCTCTCTGATACCAAATGGGATAATTGCCTTCGATTCCACGGGTCATTCTTTTAACCGGGCACCTGACATAGCATATTTTACCCTATACATATTATAATTAGACCATTTCTAGAACTATAATACGTGAAAAATGTTGATTAATTAACGGTACAAGTTTAACATAATGCAAGAGTAATTAATGGATTAGTATAGATTCACAAGCAGAGGGGTCAAAAGTGCATATGTTTTAATTAATTGAAGGTTAAATATGTTACAATGAAATGACCAAAATCAAAATTTACCAATATTTCGATCATGAAGATGAAGGAATCCATTGATCGCCTTGAATGAAATTATGGGGAGAGTACGAATAAACATGTTGAGCTGGGATTTGGATACTCCACAACACTCGTTCTTTGGCATTGGCTGCAGCTCCACCACTATTTTCGAATTCTCTGTAGTAAAGAGTTTTCAAAGCAAATTCACCACTCCAAGGCATCCATCCAGCAGGATTAATAAGATCCCCCAATTTACATTGTATAAAAACTGTCCTGGAATACTCCTTCCATGGCCTTCCAAGGAAAGTTTTGTGTACGCTAGCATTACTGTAGTACAACTTCATATATTCTTCAGTTCCATTGATTGAACATGTAGAAGACGAATCCTGTTGATTGTCCTGCCTCTATTCTACCATGAGCAGTTACATCATTGGTTTCTCCATTCTCTGGATTTACTAGCCGAGGGGCGATTAGGATGTCACAGTCTTGGAAAAAGGCAGCCTCGTTTCCAAAGATGAAGTCTATATTGCCTTGGATGCGACATGATTTGTAATACTGTCGCAGTGAATTGAGATAAAGTGTGTCCTGATTGCCCAGAAATTCGCAGTTTTCTACGATAGAATGATCACTGCTGGATCGAAAAGCTACAGCTTGTTGAGCATCAGGACCTGCTGTGTTTTGAATGGTTAGATCCCTAGCCATGAATCCATCACCAAGTACTCTTGTTTTACAACTCCCAAAAAATGGAATATCAGAATCAACTTATGAAAGCACCGAATTAAAGATCATAAGCACATGTTCTAAAGCAGATGTTCTACAGATTTCATCATAATTTTTGGACTGCTTATAGCCCGTTTGGCCAAGCTTCAAAAATCAGCTTATTTTGATAAGTATTTTTTTCTTCAAAAGTGCTTTTCTCAAAAGTACTTTTGGTGAGAAACAGTTTGTGTTTGGCTAATTAGTTGGAAAAGCACTTCTGATCAGCAATTAGTGTTTGGCCAGTTTTAAAAAACTACTTCTAAGTGTATTTTTCTCAAAAGTGATTCTCGAAAAAGTACTTTTGGATAGAAGCTCCTTTTTTCTACTTCTGCTTCTCCTCTAAAGAACTTTTTTCCTTCCAAAATCTTGGCCAAACACCTCAATTTTTGGTCAAAATTGCTTTTGACAAAAAAAAACACTTTTGGCCAAAAATAATAGCCTGTTTGGCCAAGTTTATTTTTTGCCAAAAGTGTTTTTTTTTTGCCAAAATCACTTTTGGTCGAAAATTGAGGTGTTTGGCTAAGCTTCTGAAAGGAAAAAAAGTGCTTTTGAGGAGAAGCAGAAACCGTTTTGGAGAAGAAGAGAAAAGTAGTTTCTCTCCAAAATTACTTTTTTGAGAATCACTTTTGAGAAAAATACACTTAGAAGCAGTTTATAAAACTGGCCAAACACTAATTGTTGCTCAGAAGTGTTTTTCCAACTAAGCCACACATAAATTGCTTTTCACCAAAAGTACTTTTGAGAAAAGCATTTTTGAAAAAAAAAATATTTCTCAAAATAAGCTGATATTTGAAGCTTGACCAAACAGGTTATTAAGTTGGGTCATACAGGTTTTTATATTCCTTGAAATCACGTATAGTATACAATTGTAAGAATAGCGCCCCTTAACCCCAGTGCTCCTCGTGGGCAGTCTAAAGGGTTTGACAAAGCCTCTGTAAAAGGGCTGGCTTACGGATGCATACCACTATAATCATGTGTCCAATATTTAATAAGGGTAGTTTAGTCATATTAAGTAATTTTGTATAAGATTTAGTATTTTTATAATAGGCATGGTAAAAGTAAAAGAGACACTTACTATGGACCAAGGGAGTAAGAACTATTTTTGCAACCATACGCATTAATAAAATTATTTAATTACAAGGATTTTTAGATTAAGTTACCATTTGACGTCTCCTCAAATTTTTTTGATCATTTATTGAAGATTTGAAGAAAAAAAAATACTAGCCTTCTTGATTTTTAAACACTTATCTACCAAATTAGAAAGGCACATTTAAAATGGACCGTAGGACAGTACAATTTTATTCACTAGTTCGGCGAGACGTACAAGTTTGCCGGTGCATGATTTATGGGCATTAAATTCTAACACGGAGGCGCCAAACTCATTTTTGTCCATGCTATGCATAAAATAAAATAATTTAAAAAAATAGTAGATATAACTGTTTATACTGTATTTGTGGTCTTGAAATTAAAATTAGAAAACTTTAGCCTATATTCACAATTGTCGATTTTTAAGGATGAAATTTGAACTTGATTAATTTAAAGAAAAATTGGTAGAATTATTAAATAAAGATATGATCAAATGGAATGAAGCAACAAGATACAATAATTCACTTACCGACCGTAGCAGATTCAAAAGTGGTGACTCCATTGTTGCCCATATGACCAACATTTAATGATCCAGTAATAACAGTTTTGCCCATTCCATCTCCCAAAAATACCACATTTCTCTTCTCCAAAGGGATTCTAATAATCTCATCATACAATCCTGCCTTGATAGTTCGGCGCTGCATTCACCGCCTCCTGCACCGTTTTATAGTCACAATTTCCAGCCTTGCAAACCCTCACGTTCGACTTCAAACTCGAAGGTACCCCACCCTTGATATACATTCTGACCAAAAAATATAATATAATTAAGTAATTAAAAATAAATTTAGTCTAACAATTTAAATTTTCAAATAAGGTGAACATACAAATTCAATATATACCTGGTCCCCCTAATGCCTTCCCAACATCCGTCACGCTCTGTCTTTGGCGGACTCCATGATCCAGTTTTGCTCCCGTGAATGTCGTAATTCATGATCATCCCCAGAGTATTGCTGGTGAATCCAATCAAGGAATGCACAAATACTATAGTTTTTCTCACTTGAACGGTGTCGTTTACTTTTTGCAAACCTGACGAGCAGCCGTGTTGGTACCCCAGCGCGGCACTCATCCATGCACGAGCGTCCTTCATTTTACCACCTGGCAATGCATGATCAGCTGTCTGTTTGAATCTGTACTCTGAATACTTGAGTCCCTCCATGCAATTTTTTGCGGCGACGGTGAGGTTCAGATTTCCAGCCGAAACATTCAAGATATCCTTCACCATAGCCTGCGCCTTGGTAAGTTTTTGTGAGGAGAGGCCTAAGGCCAAATGGATTATTTGAAGTGTTGTAGGGTTGGAAGGCAAGTGATGATGGAAATGGAATGAAGCCTCGCATGTTGATGGTTCCCGTGAGGCCTTGCAGGCTCCTCGAATCTCAGGCGGAAAATGGAGGTGATGGTGATTTTTGGCGTAAGAGAAGGTGAAGAATAAAAGGAGAGAGAGAATTGCCGGAGAGAAATGAGATGCCATTGAATTGGATTAATTGCGAGATGGTTTGGAGTGTGTAGGAAAGAATGGTAGGTTTCTTTAAGTTTTGTATTTTTCATGGTTTAATTTAACGGATCAATGGCAAGTGTTTGACCAGTGTTGAATTTGATGATTAATGGCGAGGAATGTGAGGATTGGGCTCTGTTGAGGTTTTGAGGTGCAGGGGCAGAGGCAGAGGGATGGTGAGAGTTTCACGTGATTGAGGAAAATAGCCTCGGGTGTGTTTTGGACATCTGCCTTATAGGTGTCGGTAGTAATAAATTCAAGGAAAAAATGGTCAGAATTGCCCCTAACGTATTGACTCCAGTTTAAAAATGCCATCCGTTAATCTATTTTGAAAAATATGTCCCTACTGTTAAAAATTTAGCATATTTGTGCCCAGTCTAACAACTGACTGTACTTATATTTAAAACGGTAGGGGCATTTTTTTCAAAATAGGTTAACGGTAGGGACATTTTTAAACTGACTTGTTAGATTTGGGGGCACAAATATGCCAGAATTTTAACGGTAGGGGCATTTTTTTCAAAATAGGTTAACGGATGGCATTTTTAAACTGGCGTCAATATGTTAGGGGCAGTTCTGACCATTTTCCATAAATTCAATCGAAAGAGGATTTTATGAATCAAAAAGAACTTTTAGGGTGGTGTTTGTTACACTGAAAAATATTATTCTAGAAAATATTTTTATGAAAAATGAGTAATTTTACAACTTATTTTTTATTGTTTTTGTTTTTGTTTTTCACTTTCCTTCACTGAGCCGAGGGTCGATTGGAAACAGACTCTCTGCCCTTTCGGGTAGGGGTAAGGCTCGTCTACATATTACCCTCCCCATACCCCACTTTGTGGGACTATATTGGGCAGTTGTTGTAGTTGTATTTTTTATTGTTTGGTTGGTGAATGAAAATATTTTTTCGAATTTTTTTTTCTAATATTTAGTTAGAGAGTATAAAATATTTTTTTGGAAAATAACTTTTAAAATCCAATATTTTCAGAACTTTATTTTCTTCAAGATTTAATTATTCTTCTAAAAGTTCACATAAACCTATAGGAACTAATGTGTTACATTACTTTTTTAAGCAAAAACAACGTTGAAATTTGTGCTCCATAACTAAAAAGAAAATACTCTTTTTTTGTTAAAAAGGAAGTACTCTTTCTATAACATAAAAATAAAGTACTTATGTCACGATCCGGATTTCCCACCATCGGGAGTCATGATGGCTCCTACTAACGGAGCTAGGCAAGCCAGGTTTTAAAACATTCTTTTGATAACATCTCGACAATATAAAGAATAAACGAGTCATTTAAATAAAAGCGAAAGTTTAAATACATCTCTACCCAGATCCACTGTCACTAACTCACGAACTGCTAAAGAGTGCTGAAAACAAGTCTGAATAGAAATACATCAATGTTTGTCTCGATACAAGAAAAAGAATCTAATAACAGAGAAAGGGACTCCGACCTGCGGACGTCAGCTAGGCTACCTCGCAAGTCCCTGGACTGAAGACAGCTCCCGATCAATACTGTTGTTGTGGTCCAAAAGATGCTCCTGGATCTGAGCAAAAAAATGTACAGAGTAAAGCATCAGCACAACCGACCCCATGTGCTAGTAAGTGTCTAGCCTAACCCCGGTAAAGTAGTGACGAGGCTAGACCAGACTATCAGATAAACTTATACAGATATGTAATATACTTGCGGAAAATAACAGGAGATAAGCAGTTATACAAGGAGGGAAAACATGCTGGGAAGACAACAGTAATAAAAAAAGGGTCTAATTTAAACGTAGATCAGCCAACAAAGCTCAAATTCGGTAATAACACATTTAACCCATACTTTGTTGCAGCGCGCAACCCGATCCACATATTTATGATATTGTTGCGGCGTGCAACCCAATCCTTGTGGATATTATTTATCCTTGTTGCGGCGAGCAACCCGATCCGTGTGGATATTATTTATCCTTGTTGCGGCGAGTACCCGATCCGTGTCATTTAATACTGTTGCAACGTGCAACCCAACCTACTAATGTCAGACTTTTCCATCTAAACTCTACTCACAACTACGGAGAAAGAGAAGAATAACCAGTGAAAAAATACCGGTAAGGGAACATAACCACACAACTAAATCCCGACAAGGGAGTAAATCAACATACTCAAAATATCTCGGTAAGGAATTATTCATATCTCTTCTACTTCTTTCATTTCTTACTCATTAGTTCTCTTAATGTTTGAGTCAATGCTCCCAAGAGTTTACAATTTGTAATGATTCCTCAAATTCTTCACATTATATGACATTTATCAATTTAACAAGGAAAAGGTATCACAGAATCCGAATAAACCCAAACAAGACTTACTGTCATGCCAGACTCCGGTGTATAGATACTCGTCACCATGCCTATACATCGTACTCAACAATTAGCAAATAGCAAATAATACTCTAATCATATTCCCTCAAGCCAAAGTTAGAACAAACATTTACCTCGTTCTACAGAATAGCAATCAACACTCAAATACCACATTTTCTTTACAATCTGACTCCGAAACAACGATATCTATGCATAATTAATTTAATAATATCAATAAAGACTTCATAGCAAAATTTCATAGCCTAGATATGAAATTCCTAGCATTCTTTCAAAGATATCAAAATTCGACATCGGGCCCACATGGTCCAAACACGTGGCTCGGACAAAAACTCAATCACCCATAATTTCATGAGTTTAAATATATAATTTATTTTAAGATTTGATCCCAAATTGAGGTTGAATCACCCAAAATTCTCAAAAACATAACTCTACCCAAAACCCCTAATTTTTATTTTGATTTTATGTTTTTAGATTTAATTTAATGATTAGCTGAAGAAATTAGGAGAAAACGAGGTATGGAACACCTACCTATGAAGTTATGGAGGAGAAGGTTCTTCAAACTCGTCTATGGAGGGTGAAGGAGAAGAGCTCGTGTAATAAAAATGGAGAAAATCCCGTAAATAGTGTTCTGTTTAAAACCATTGAAGGGTTTTTACCCTACGCAATCGTGAGAAAGGGAGTGCGATCGCGGAGAATAAAAGCTGGAAGCTACGCGATAGAGTGAAGGTCTATGCGAACGCATAGAGAAAAGTAAGCGGGGGTCAAAGCTTTGGCCTACGCGATCGCGTGAATATGTATGCAAATGCGTAGTAGGGGATTACTGGAATACGCAAACGCGGGAAGGGATCCACGAACCCAAAGGAGGGAATGCCAAAGAAGTGCGATCGCGAGCCTGAGGCCGCGATCGTAGAGAACAAAAGTTCTGAGCAAAAATTGCAGGAAAATATGCCTACATTCCTAAGACAAAAATCATCACGAACCACATCCAAATCACTCCCGAGCCCCTGAGGCTCCTAACCAAACACACTCACTAACTCAATTACATCCTACGAACTTGCTCGAGCGATCAAATCGCCAAAACAACGTCAAAATCAATGAATCAAGCCTCAAAATCATCTTTTTTCAATTTAACTTCATAAACTTCCAACTTTAGATATATAGGTCCAAAACACGTCAAACGACGTCCGATCTTGACCAAACTTTAAAGAAAGCGCTTAACATATATATAAGGCTTGTAACGGGTGTTGAAAACAAAATACGATCCCGATACTATAGTCTTCTCATCAATTTTCATTTCGAAATTACATATAAATTCTAGAAAACAATTTTACATAAAAAGTCCTTTCTCGAGCTCGGGACCTTGGATTTTGATTCCGGGAATATGCCCGAGTTCCATATTTCTATGGACCCTCCGGGACCATTACATCACAGGTCCGGGGTTCGTATACCCAAAATATTGACCAAAGTCAACTTTAACCATTTTAAAGCCACATTTTATCAAATTTCATATAATTGATCACATAAGTTTTCCGGATGCGTTCTCGGACTGTGCACGCAAATCGAGATGACTAAATGTGAGGTTTTTAAGACCCTGGAAGCACGGAAAAGAGACAAAACAAGTGATGACCTTTTGGGCCGTCACATTCTCCACCTCTAAAACAACCGTTCACCCTCGAACGGACAAAAAAAAGCACCTGAGTCGTGAAATAGATGAGGATAACGGCTCTGCTTATTAGACTCGGACTCCAGGTCGATGCCTTAGGAGGATGACCTCTCCACTGAACACGCACTGATGGAAAACTCTTCGATATCAATTGTCGAACCTGCCGGTCTAGAATAGCCACCGACTCCTGCTCATATGACAAATCCTTGCCCAACTGGACAGTGCTGAAATCTAACATGTGGGCTGGATCGCCATTATATCTCCAAAGCATGGATACGTGAAAAACTGGATGCACGGTTGACAAGCTAGGTGACAACGCAAGTCTATAATCCACCTCTCTCACACGATCGAGAATTTCGAATGGACCAATGAACCTAGGGCTAAACTTGCCCTTCTTCCTAAATCACATCATGCCCTTCATAGGCAACACTCGGAGCAATACTCACTCACCAACCATGAAAGCCACATCTCAAACCTTGTGATCTACATAGCTCTTCTGCCTAGACTGAGCCGTTTGAAGTCTGTCCTGAATGATCGTGACATTATCCAATGCCTCCTAAACTAGATCTGTAACCAATAATCGAGCCTCTCCCGGATCAAATTGTCCAACTGGAGACCAACATCCCCTACCATACAACGCCTCATATGGAGCCATTTAAATGCTAGACTGGTAGCTGTTGTTGTAATCGAACTCTGCTAAAGGCAAAAATTGGTCCTACGATCCCCCGAAATCAATGACACAGGCTCGGAGCATATCCTCCAATATCTGAATCGTCTGCTCGGACTGTCGGTCAGTCTTAGGATGAAATGATGTGCTCAATGCAACTTGGGTGCTCAACTCTTACTGAACTACTCTCCAGAAGCGTGAGGTAAACTGCGTACCCCTGTCCAAAATGATAGATACCGGCACCCCATGAAGGCGAACAATCTTTCGGATGTAGAGCTCAGCTAACCTCTCTGATGAATAAGTGGCTGCAACAGGAATAAAAATGTGTTGACTTGTCCAGCCTATCAACAATGGCCCAAATCGCATCAAACTTATTTCGGGTCATCGGAATTCCAGTAACAAAATCCATAGTAATCCTCCCCCACTTCCACTCGGGAAGCTCGATCCTCTTAAATAAACCATTGAGTCTCTGATGCTCGTACTTCACCTGCCGACAGTTGAAACATCGAGCTACATAAGCAGCAATACCCCTCTTCATCCTGCGCTACCAATAGTGCTGCCTCAGATCCTGATACATCTTCGCGGCACCCGCGTGAATAGAATACCGACTACTATGGGCCGCCGCTAAGATCAACTCTTGAATCACATCAACATTGGGCGCACACTGGCCCCTGCAATCTCAAAACACCATCACCATCCAAGGTCAACTTCTTGGCACCTCCATGGTGCACCGTGTCCCTACATAAATGGGGATCATCAAACTGCCGCTCACGGATACGCTCCAACAACGACGAAAGAGCGACCGTGCAAGCTAACACCCTGCTAGGCATAGAAATATCCAACCTAAGCAATCGATTAGCCAAGGCCTGAACATCCAAAGCAAGGTCTCTGGCTAACCGGAGTATAAGCAAGACTACCCTTGCTTGCGGACTTACTACTCAATGCATCGGTCAGCACATTGGCCTTCCCCGGGTGGTATAAGATAGTAACATCATAGTGTTTCAACAACTCCAACCACCTTCTCTGCCTCAAATTTAACTCCTTCTACTTGAATAAGTACTGAAGGCTCTTGTGATCCGTGTACGCCTCACACGTCACACCATATAGATAATTCCTCAAAATCTTCAAAGCATGAACAATGGCTGCCAACTCTAGATATGAACCGGATAACTTTGCCATTATGCATCAATACTGCTCCAAGCCCAATACGGGGAGCATCACAATAAACTGTATAAGGTCCTGATCCCGTGGGCAAAACCAATACCGGTGTCGTAGTTAGAGCTGTCTTGAGCTTCTGAAAGCTCGCCTCACACTCATCCGACCATCTGAACTGGGCACCCTTCTGGGTCAATCTGGTCATCGGGGCCGCAATAAATGAAAACCTCTCCACTAACCGACGATAGTACCCTGCTAATCCCAAGAAACTCCGGATCTCTGTAGTTGATATTGGTCGAGGCTAGTTCTTGACTGGCTCAATCTTTTTCGGGTCCACCTGAATACTCTCAGCTGAAACAACATGACCCAGAAATGCAACTGAACTCAACCAGAGCTCGCACTTCAAAAACTTGGCATACAACTGGTTATCCTTCAGAGTCTAAAGAACCACTCTGAGGTGTTGCTCGTGCTCCTCCTGACTGCGGGAGTATATGAGAATATCATCAATGAAAACAATCATGAACAAATCTAAATAGGGCCTGAACACTCGGTTCATCAACTCTATAAATGTTGTTGGGGCATTGGTCAACCCAAATGACATGACCAAAAACTCATAATGCTCGTACCGGGTGCGGAATGCTGTCTTAGGGACATCAGATGCCCTAATCCTCTACTGATGGTAGCCAGACCTCAAATCTATCTTTAAAAACTCCTTTGCACCCTAAAGCCAGTCGAATAAATCGTCGATCCTTGGCAGTGGATACTTGTTCTTTATTGTCAGCTTGTTCAATTGCCGATAATCAGTGCACATCCTCATTGACCCATTCTTTTTCTAACCAAATAATATCGGTGCATCCCAAGGAGATACGCTGGGTCTAATGAAACCCTTATCAAACAAATCATATAGCTGGTCCTTTAACTCTTTCAACTCTGACGGGGCCATGCGGTAAAGCAGAATACAAATAGGCAGAGTGCCCGGAGCCACATCAATACAGAAATTAATATCCCTGTCGGGCGGCATACCCATAAGCTTTGAAGGGAAAACCTCAAGGAACTCCCGAACAATAGGAAAAGAATCAATAGAGGGGACCTCTGCGCTAGAATCACAAACATACACCAAGTAAGCTAGACACCCCTTCTAGACCATGCGTCGAGCTTTCACATATGATATAACACTGCGGGTTACATGACCTGGGGTCCCTCTCCACTCTAGACGGGGCAAATCTGGCAAATCCAAGGTCATGGTCTTGGCGTGACAATCCAAGATAGCATGATACGGGGACAACCAATCCATTCACAATATAACGTCGAAGTCCACTATGTCTAGGAGCAATAAATCAACACGGGTATCAAGACCCTCAAAGGCTACCACACAGGAATGATGCAGTCAGTCGACCACTATAGAATCACCTACCAGTGTAAATACAAAAATAGGAATACTCAAGGCATCGCTAGGCATAACCAAGTATGGTGCAAAATAGGATGACACATATGAATATGTAGACCCGGGGTCAAATAGCACGGAAGAATCTCTATCACATACCATAATAGTACCTATATCACAGCATCTGATGACTCAGCCTCTAGCCTGGCTGGCAAAGCATAACACCGGGGCTTGGCCCCAACTCCCTGAACCATGTCTCTGGGACGATCGGTTGTTGGTTAACCCTACCTCTAGCGGCCTGAGCTCCATCTCTATTATCTCTACCTCCACCTCTATGACCTCTACCTTCGTCTCTAGCTGGCTGGGCGGCTTGTGGAGCCTTTGGTGCCTGAATCATAGCTCGAGAACTCTACTGCTGCGACTGTGCACCCCTCAACCTCGGGCAAGCTCTCCTGATGTGAACATACTGACCACACTCATAGTACTCGCCTGAATGATGCAGCCGAGAGGGATGAGACTAACCCTGTCGACCCGAATGACCACCTCGGTAGCTCTGAAGCGATGGTGCACTGATAGGCTGTTGATCAGAATAGTGCTGCTAAGAACCACCACCACCCAAAGTACCCTGAGAGACCTGGAGTGCTGACTAAAAGGGCCTCAGTGGATGGACTCTACCATTAGAATTCCGACCTCCAGAGGAGGTACCACTGAACCTACAAGAATGAAGAGGCCTCTTATGTGACCCCTGACCACCTCCCCTTGTAAGAGCCATCTCAACTCTACAGGCCGCATTGGCTGCCTCCTAAAAAGAAATCTCGCTCCCAGCTCCCATATCCATCTGGAGACGGATCGGCTGAATCAACCTATCAATATGACTCCGCACCCTTTCTTTCTCGGTTAGGAGTATAGAAATAGCATGGAGTGCCAGATCAATAAAATGGGTCTCATACTGCGTGACTCTCATAGTAGCCTGATGGAGGCGCTCCAATTGCCTGCATAGAGCCTCTCGCTCAGTAATTGGGAGAAACTTCTCCAAAAACAACTCTGCAAAATGATCCCAAGTCAAAGATGGCGTTCCTCCTGGCCTGGATAAACAATAGTCCCTCCACCAAGTCTTGGCGGATTCTGCTAGTCGAAAGGTTGCGAAATCGACCCTATTGGTCTCCACAATACCCATAGTCCGGAGAACCTCATGACAACTGAATAAGAAATCCTGGGGGTCCTATGTAGAAGCACCACTGAATGTGGTGGTGAAGAGCTTGGCAAACCTATCAAGCCTCCACAATGCATCTGTGGACATCGATGCACTATCAGCTGGCTGAGCCGTAATACCCGGCTGAGCTGCCACCGCTGGCTACACCGCGTTAACCTGGGCCTGAGGAGCTACTTGCTCCGGAGTACGTGTAGCGAGAGTCTGGACTCCTCCCCCAGCATGAGAAGTGGTTGGTTCTAAGGGAAGCAAACCCGCTATAGTGACGCTCTCGATAAGGCCTACCAACATGAGGCTCCACCTCTAGGACTACTGCTCGGGGCTGAGCTCTGTCCCGGCCTCGGCCTCTTGAACAGCCTCCCCCTCTGCCCCTCGTAGGAGCTGCTATTGGGGGCTCGGGCTGCTGCACAATAGAAGAGAAAGCATGTGTTCTCGCCATCTGCGAAAGAATAGAGTAGAAAGACAATCAGTATTTGAGAAACAGAATCACACAACAAGAAAGAATAAAAGGTAATTTTTTCCTAACTCTCCAGCCTCTAGGGATAAATATAAATGTCTCCATACCGATCCCTCAGACTCTATCGAGTTTGTCCATGAGTTGAGAACCTATGTAAACTAGTGCTCTGATACCAACTTGTCACAACCCGGATTTCCCACCATCGGGAGTCGTGATGGCGCCTACTAACGGAGCTAGGCAAACCAGGTTTTAAAACATTCTTTTGGTAACATCTCAACAATATAAAGAATAAACAAGTCATTTAAATAAAAGCGGAAGTTTAAATACATCTCTACCCAGATCCGATGTCACTAACTCACGAACTGCGAAAGAGTGCTAAAAACAAGTATGAATAGAAATATATCAATTTTTGTCTCGATACAAGGAAAACAAACTAATAAAAGAGAAAGGGACTCCGGCCTCAGACGTCAGCTAGGCTACCACGCAATTCCCTGGACTAGTGATAGCTTCCGATCAATACTGATGTTGTGGTCCAAAAGCTGCTCCTGGATCTGTGCAAAAAGATGCACAGAGTGTAGCATCATCACAATTGACCCCATGTGCTGGTAAGTATCTAGCCTAACCCCGGCAAAGTAGTGACGAGGCTAGACCACACTACCAGATTAACCTGTACAGATATGTAATATACTTGCAGAAAATAAACAGGAGATAAGCACTTATACAAGGAGGGGGAAACATGTTGGGGAGACAATAGTAATAAACAAGGAGTTTAATTTAATGGTAGATACCCCAACAAAGCTCAAATCCAGCAATAACACATTTAACCCATACTTTATTGCAGCACGCAACTCGAGCCAATCACTCAATAACACTGTTGTGGCGAGAAACCCGATCCACATATTCATGATATTGTTGCGGTGTGAAACCCGATCCATGTGGATATAATTTATCCTTGTTGCGGCGAGCAACCCAATCCATGTCATTTAATACTATTGCAGCGTGCAACCCGACTCAAACTCTTCACATTATATTACATTTATCAATTTAACAAGGAAAAGGTATCACATAATCCGAATAAACACAAACAAGACTCATGGTCATGCTAGACTCCGGTGTATAGATAATCCTAACCATGCCTATACACCGTACTCAACAATTAGCAAATAGCAAACATTACTCTAATCCTATTCCCTCGAGCTAAAGTTAGGACAAACTCTTATCTCGGTTCAAAGAATAGAAATCAACCCTCTAATACCGCATTTCCTTTACATTCCGACTCCAAAATAACGATATCTATGCATAATTAATTATATAATATCAATAAAGACTCAATAGCAAAATCTCATAGCCTAGCTATGAAGTTCCTAACATTCTTCCAAAGATAACAAAATTTGACATCGAGCCCACATGGTCCAAACACGTGGCTCGGATCAAAATACGATGACTCAAAATCCCACGAGTTCAAATATATAATTTATTTTATGATTCGACCCCAAAATGAGATTGAATCACTCAAAATTCTCAAAAACCTAACTCTACCTAAAATCCCTAATTTTATTTCGATTTCATGTTTTTAGACTTTGAATTTAATGATTAGTTGAAGAAATTAGGAGAAAACGAGGTTAGGAACACCTACCTATGAAGTTGTGGAGGAGAAGGTTCTTCAAACTCGTCTATGGAGGGTGAAGGAGAAGAGCTCGTGTGAGAAAAATTGAGAAAATCCCGTAAATAGTGTTCTGTTTTAAAAAAAAATCACTGAACGTTTTTTACCCTACGCGATCGCGAGAAAGGGAGTGTGATCGCCCAGGAAAGCTCGAAGTTACGCAATCACATGAATGCGTACACGAATTCATAGAAGGGGATTACTGGACTATGCGAACGCGGGAATAGATCCACGAATGTGATGGAGTGAATGCCAAAGAAGTGCGATCGCGAGCCTGAGGCCGCGTCGCGTAGAACAAAAGTTCTAAGTAAAAATTGCACAAAAATTTGCCAACATTCCTAAGACAAAAATCATCCTGAACCACCTCCAAATTACTTCCGAGCCCTCGGGGCTCCTAACCAAAACACACACACTAACTCAATAACATCCTAAGAACATACTCGAGTGATCAAATCACCAAAACAACGTGAAGATCAATGAATCAAGCCTCAAAATCTTCATTTTTCATTCTAACTTCATAAACTTCCAACTTTAGATATTTAGGTCCGAAACATGTAAAACGACGTCCGATCTCAACCAAACCTTTACAAAAAGTGCTTAACATATATATAAGACTTGTACCAGGGGTTGGAACCAAAATATGAGCCCGATACCATAGTCTTCTTATCAATTTTCATTTCAAAATTCCATATAAATTCCAGAAAAGTAATTTTACACAAAAATTTATTTTTCGGGCTCGGGACCTTGGATTTTGATTTCGGGAATACATCTAAGTCTTATTTTTTTCTACAGACTCTCCAGGACCACGGGTCCGGGTCCGTATACCTAAAATGTTGACCAAAGTCAACTTTAACCATTTTAAGGCCACATTTTATCAAATTTCGTATAATTTAACACATAATTTTCTGGCTACGCGCTCGGACTACGCACGTAAATTGAGACGACTAAAAATGAGGTTTTCAAGGCCTTTGGAAGCGCGAAAATGAGAGAAAATGAGTGATGACCCTTTGCATCATCACAACTTATTTTATTGAAATAAAAGAAAATAATTTTTCTACGTCATAAAAAGAAAATACTCATTTTATTGAAATTAAAAAATATATTTTTTCATGAATTTTTACATTCCTATGCCACATAGGAAACCTTATTACCCTAAATGTTTAAGATCTGACTTAATTATACTTAGTATACCAAGTTACCAATTCTATATCATAGTGTATTTTAAAAGTACAATTAATGCAGCGTATATCCCTCTTTAATTCAAGGTACCATATATCCCAAACCCTCACCCTTACCCTCGTTTATGTAGTGTTATTAAACATAAAAAGATATGATTATGGTAACATAGATTTGCAGCATATTGATGTAGAAACACTTAAATCTTACGTTGCAATTAGGAGTAGCAATTATTCAAGTTCCTAGTTACACTCATTGTTAAATTATAAATGGTTGGTTCTGAAAATATTGAAGAAAAGATCTTTAGTAAAATTATTACATCACGCTAAAAATTTTAGCAATAGTTTTGTCAAGTTAATAGCTGCAAATAAAAAGAAAACCCAACTTCTAACTGCAGTCTAGGTAACAATGAAGAATAATAATATTATGAAGTACCATTTACCAACTCTCGACATAATAATTAAGAAACAAAAAGTAATTTTCAACTTATTAATCAAATTCTCTCAACGAAACCAAATTTCAAATGGTAAAAATAGTGAATTAGTTTAATTTCCAATAGGACACGTGCGTACACGACATATGCCATCAATTTCATTGTCCCAATTCTCAAAAAAATCAAATGCTATATCTATTGCAATATTTCTTATTTTTATCACAAAAATTGGGTTTTTCAGAAGATTTTGTAGAAGTTTTAGTTGTTTTGAATTTTTGAAAACAGAAAACAATATATTTACCAATAAAATACAAATAATCTACAATTTATATATAAAATATCTACAAACTGAGTATATTAAATTTTAATAACCCAATTCCTATTTGATTGTAGTTTCATTGGGATTTTTGACATAATTACATTTTTGCAGAAGATTTGTCGAAGTTTTAATCATTTTTAATTTGTGAAAACAGAAAACAAAGCATCTATAATTAGAATACAAATAATCTACAATTTATCTATAAAATATCTACAAACTTATTACGTTGAATTTTTATATCTCAATTCTCATTCAACTGTGGCATAATTGTAATTTTTGACATAACTGCATTTTTTCAAAATATTTGTAGAAATTTTAGCCATTTTTTATTTGTGAAACAGATAATAAAGCATCTACAATCACAATACAAATAATCTACAATTCATCTACAATTTCTGCAATCTGAAATTCAGTCAAATCCAAGTCTAATCTTCACCAAAACCCCTCAAAATTGTGAGATAAACTCCAAATCATATTCCCGATTATTTTCAACAACAACCAATCTAAATGAATAATGAGGTTTAAAAACCCGAATTTGAATTCAAAGCTTTCAAGATTTTTCATGGCTGTCAATGTTGGAACATATTTGGAAGAATATTTACTTCCATAATTGTAGCGTGCCTAAATAGGAATATCTGAAAAATATTCAATTCCAGATTTGCAGCGCGCCTAATTAGAAAGGAATCAGCTCTTAGGTCGAAAACACAATTTGCCAAATTTGCTTTTTTAGGTCGGAAAAGTTCAAATATGGCCGTGAACTATGCAAAATAGGAAAAATATACCCGTCGTTACTAGTTCAACCCAAATATGTTCAAACCGTCCAATAGTTATGCATAAAAACTCTTATTAGACGGAACCAACATTTTTTTCTTTTTTTAATTTTCTAATACCAAACTCTACCTAAATCTACCTACCCGACCCACCCTTATTCTAAAAGACCCAAATGCTAAGTCACGACCGGATGCAAGTGAATGGGAAAGTGACAAAAGCAAGTAATAAAAGAGAGGTTCAGTAATTTCAACGCAATGCTCGACGAAATCCATCGTACGCAGAGCACTTCGTTGGTGAGCGACGAGCAGCTTCGGTCAGAGCTAAGAGTTTCTATATCGGTGGTGTTGATTCCGGTGTACAAGTCCTTCTTTGGGAGATTTAGGCAGTGTTTAGACAATGCAAAGCATGCAGAAAAGTACATAAAGTACCAACCTGAAGACGTTGAAACGTTTATTGAGGGCCTTTTTGAGGCAATCCTACATCTATGGTAAGGAGAACACGTATGCCCATATTCATGCTGCACAATCAGGCGGAAGTGAACAAATAGCCACTAAAAGCACCTATTTTTATTTTAAAGCCACTGTTTTCAATGTATTTAGCTTTAGCCACTTCTTTAATAAACTTATACCTTACTGGACGAAAATACCTTTCTGGTATAAATTATACATACGCTAATAACACAAGCAGCAGCTACACAGAAACAGAAGGAGCAGCAGCGGCAGCGATCAACACAGGACAAACTAGCAATTCTCTTCCGATTTCAAAAATTCAGCATTCTAATCCAAAAAATCAACGTAGATAAACAGTAAGTTATACTTTTATGTGTTTCTATCAAATTTTATTTCGATATAGTTATACTTTTTTCGATTTGTATTGTTTTGATTATATAGTAGATAAGAATTTGATTTGTTTTTTGAATTTTTGGATTGATAAAGTTAAGGATATCGCCTCTATGATAATTCTATAAAAGTTGAGCACATAATATTAAGGACATAGTGTCTTCATTTTGGAAGTTGAATTCAAAAATTAAGAACACAATGTACTTAAATTTGATTCTACTGGCCTCATTTTACAAATTGAATTGAAAAACTTAAGGACACAACGTCTTTCGCTTTGTTGATGTTCTTTTGTATACTAAGTCCTGAAGTTTGAGTTTCAAATTTAAAAAGTTAAGGACAGGAAGTCCTTAAATTTGGATTACAGATTGAAAAGTTAAGGACATGCAGTCCTTAAGTTTTGACTTGAAGGCTAAAAAGTTTAGAACAAGCAGTCCTTAACTTTTAATTCCAAGTATAAATGTTAAGGACAGACAATCCTAAAGTTTTAATTTCTCTTTCAAAAGATAAGGACATGCAGTCTTTAACTTTAATTCCATCTTCAAATGGTAAGGACATGCAGTCCTTAAGTTTTGATGTCTGGTTCAAAAGTTAAGGACAGATAGTCCTTAACGTTTAATTCCAAGTTCAAATGTTAAAGACTGGCAGTCCTTAACTTTTAATTCCAAGTTTAAATGTTAAGGACGGGCAGTTCTTAGCTTTTAATTCCATGTTGAAATGTTAAGGACAGTCAGTCCTTAAGTTTTAATTTATGGTTCAAAAGTTAAGGACATACAGTACTTAACTTTTAACTCCAAGTTCAAATGTTAAGGACTTGCAGTCATTAACTTTTAATTCCATGTTTAAATGTTAAGGACATGTATTTGTTAGCTTTTAATTCCATGTTGAAATGTTAAGGACAGGCAGTCCATAAGTTTTGACTTGAAGGCTAAAAAGTTTAGAACAAGCAGTCCTTAACTTTTAATTCCAAGTATAAATGTTAAGGACAGACAATCCTAAAGTTTTAATTTCTGGTTCAAAAGTTAAGGACATGTAGTCTTTAACTTTTAATTCCATGTTCAAATGGTAAGGACATGCAGTCCTTAAGTTTTAATGGCTGGTTCAAAAGTTAAGGACAGATAGTTCTTAACTTTTAATTCCAAGTTCAAATGTTAAAGACTGGCAGTCCTTAACTTTTAATTCCATGTTTAAATGTTAAGGACGGCAATTCTTAGCTTTTAACTCCATGTTGAAATGTTAAGGACAGTGAGTCCTTAAGTTTTAATTTCTGGTTCAAAAGTTAAGGACATACAGTACTTAACTTTTAATTCCAAGTTGAAATGTTAAGGACTTGCAGTCATTAACTTTTACTTCCATGTTTAATGTTAAAGACATGCAGTCCTTAGCTTTTAATTCCATGCTGAAATGTTAAGGACAGGCTGTCCTTAAGTTTTAATTTTCGGTTCAAAAGTTAAGAACAGGCAGTCCATAACATTTTATTCCAAGTTAAAATGTTAAGGACGGGCAGTCCTTACCTTTGTCTTGCACTTACAGTACACCCGTTCTTAATTACACAAGGATTACTTTATAACATATGTCCTTTGTTTTCCATTCTCTTGACTTGTAGGATGGAAACAATATGCATTATAGTTTCTTTTAATGGTAGATGGACTGAAGACTATTAATATCTTGATCATCAAACAAAGCTTTTTCTAGCACCTAAGTCAATTCGGTTTGAAGATTTCATTAAACAGATCTTTGAGCTTATTGAATTGGATAGAGAAACGTTTGAAGTAGTGATATGGTTTGATATCAACCTTGGAACAAGCAAAGAAATGTTTGTATCCAAAGATTTAGATATTCACACATGAATAAAGTTGCTAAAAACTCATTCAGTCTTCAAGGGTTGTCATTTTATAATTGATATTTCGGAAAGAGTTTTGCATCAACAAGCAATGAACATGTCAGTACAGAAACTCAACATGACAATAAAGACCAATGCCAACAGATAATGGAAATAGATATGGTTGAAGCTCAACCATTAAATGAAAAGGTGCTACAAACATTTGATTCTATTCAAGTAGAAGGACAAAGTATTATAGACATTGATAACGAACAAGCTTTGGGTATTCAAGTCTTAGAGAGTGCACCGGTAATCGAAGAAGTTGCTGAAAAAACATGTACTCAAATAACTAGACGATGATCAAATCGAAACAAAAAGAATCCCCAACTAGGATATTAAGAGAAAATACTTCATTGGATGAATTAAAAGTTGGATCAGTACTTGACAAGAAGAAGAGTATAATTAACTGGTTTTTCCAATATAGCAATCAAATGACGTTTTGAATTCAAGGTTGTTAGATCAAACTCAACAAGATATTCGTTGACATGCAATGATGAGAGGTGTTTTTGGTGTGTGCGTGCTTTCAGAATTAAAGATTCAACATTGCTTAAGATAGTAAAGATTGAGAAAAAGCATGACTGTTCTGTTAACACTAGGAAATCAGATCAAAAGGCATGCTACTTCAACGTTGATTAGTGGTTACATTATTGAAAATATTCGGGACACAAGATTTGAAGTTACACCAATTTTTATCATGGCAGAGATGCAAAATTGCATGGACTAAACATTGGATATCACAAGGCGTGGCGTTCTAATTAACATGATTCCGCTTTAATAAGAGGAAGTCCCGAAGAGAATTATGAATTATTGTCTTCATAATTGTATATGATGACAAGTAAAAACTCAGGAAATTATACGAACATAAATATAGACGACAACAACAGGTAACAATTTAGGACATGTTGTCTTTAACCTTGTTAACTTTTGAGTTGTAACCAGAAGTTGAGGACTGGCTATCCTTAAGTTTTGAACTTGTAATTCAAAGTTAAGGACTTTCAGTCCTTAAGTTTTGAACTTTGAAATCAAGGTTAAGGACATCATGTCCTTAACTTTATAACTTGTAAATGTAAATTAAGGACCGACTGTCCTGAACTTCAGGTATTTTAACCTTATTTTATATTGTATTTTCAGGCTTCTATATATGTTTTATGCATATGGATCATAAATAGCTGGTTGGAATTATTGTAGACTAGTGATTGTTGTTGATTCAAATTTTTTGAAGTCAAATATCGTGGTGTTTTAATGATTTCAATTTCAAAAGATGCAAATAACCAAATTTTCCTATTTTTAGAATAGCAGAATCTGAAAACAATAATTCCCGTGAGTGGTACTTTAGTCAGCTTCGCAATGCAATTGGGAGCCGTGAGGATTTAATTTTTTTATCAGACAAGCAACAAGCTATTGCATAGGGCATTGCAAGGGTATATCATGAAAGCCATCATGGGATTTGCATCTATCATTTGAAGCAGAACCTAAAGCGAAGGAAGGTAAAAAGTGAGGTCATAAAACTTTTCCAAAGTGCTGCAAGAGTATACGTGCGCAAAGAATTTGACCTATACATGTCAGATATTGCAAATGTAGATAAGAAGACTTATGACTACTTGATGGAACAACCACTGGAAAGATGGACACGTTCTAGTAGTCCACGACGAAGATATGACATGCTCATAACAAACATAGTTGAGTCAATGAATTATGTCCTATTAGAAGCAAGGGAGCTGCCTATACTAAGAATGATGGATTTCATTCAAGTGAAGCTACAACGTTGGTTTTATGAAAGAAGAAATAAAGCAGAAGGAATAACTTTCTTGGTGGACTTAAACAAAATAACATGTGATTGTTTTCAGTTTCAAATTGAACAATTACCATGCATACATGCAATTGCAGCTATCAGGAATAGAAACATCAAGAAGTCCGACTTTTGTTCGCAGTGGTACTTAAAGGAATCTTGGCTGAAAACATATGAAAGACAAATATATCTTGTAGGATATACTGATTCTTGGATGGTACCAGAGAGTGTTAAGTCACAAATTGTTAAACCTCCATATTTCAAAGTGCCACCAGGTAGAAGGCAAAAGAAAAGGCATATTCCTACTACCGAGACATAAAAAAAAACATTCAAATATGGTCGTTGCAGAAGAATTGGTCATAATAGAACAGCTTGTATATATTCTCCGGCACTCCATCCATTTTCAAGAAAGCATAGAGAAGAGTAGATATATCCATTTATGTTTATCGACTCTTTTAAGTTTTTTGGTATAGATTGTATTCATTATCATTCTACTTTGAGAGGATTTCTGGATTTTTAAAATTTCTTTCTTGTTACCTTATTTTAATTTCTTTTGAGTTCAACAATTAAAAGTTACGGACAGGAGTCAGTAAGTTCAACTTGCAATTTCACTACTTAAGGATTGTCTGTTCTTAACTTTAAATTTCAAGTTCAAAAGTTAAAGACATGAGATCCTTAAGTTATAGTCCCTTGTTCAAAACTTAAGGACTGTCTGTCCTTAACTTTGAATTTCAAGTTCAAAAGTTAAGGACATGAGGTCCTTAAGCTATAGTCCAATGTTCAAAACTTAAGGACTGTTTGTCCTTAACTTTGATTTTCAAGTTCAAAAGTTAAGGACATGAGATCATTTACTTATACTTCCATGTTTAAAACTTACAGATTGTCTGTCCTTAACTACACAAATCCTTAAGTTTGAAATTCAACTTTAAAAGTTAAGGACAATCGATCCTTAAGTTTGAATTAAATGTTCAAATGTTAAGGACAGGAAGTTCTTAACTTTGTGTTTCAAGTTCAAAAGTTAAGGATATTTGGTCCTTTAACTTTGAATTTGAAGTTCACTTACACTTAGTCATGAATTAATACTAACAAACTCAATGGACAAATCATCACTTGAGAGAAACAACGAAATTAATAACAAGATGGCTTGATATAACTTCTGAAATTATAATTTTGCATAGCTGTGACAAAAAATTACGCTATGCCGATAAAATATAAGTGCCTTTTTCACAAATTTACAGAATATTTCAGAAGTATCCTCAACTGGAAGAATTCGGATGTATCCTTTACAGCAATTTTATGCAAAAGAACACCACAATTATTTTAGAACTCCTTTGGACAGAAAGTTTCATTTTCACTCTCATAATCATCGCCAACATTTTCTGGTGAAGTATCATAATCAAAATTTCTTTTCCATCAGAGATTTGCATCAAATTCTTTTCTAAAGTCTTTTATGTCTTCGGATTGGAATTGATGCACGTCCTTTCCAATCATCAGAAACTCGACAAATTTGATCAGGAATGCACCACAATCAATCCTAAGTGAAAAATATATGCAGTGAATTAAAAAATAAATCTTAAGTACATATAAATAATATAACAAATAACAACACGTACTATCCATTTTGGTGTGGTGATATTTGCCACTATTGATCAAATTTGTTGAAGACGTTCCCAAAAGACTTGTGATGTTTGTCAAACTGCGCAAACTTTAGCAAGTGGGGGATCATGCGTGCATACATTTCCATGTGTTTCGTTCCTGCCTCATATGGCTCACTGTATATGGAATCGTATACATCAATCTTTTTCTAATTCAAGTCCAATACTCCAACAGAAAGTGTGTCACAGCTTTATCATCTTTGAAGGAAGACGACATGGAAAAAAGATTTTGTCAACCTCAGTCCAAGCAATTCCACTTCTACGGTTGTCCCCTCACACATATGGTATCAGAAAATACCAATCATCACCAGCACACCAAAATTCATCACTAGCATCTTCACTGAAATCTTTATACACAAGTGCCATACAATTATCAAAAAGAACATCAGTAATTGTGCATTGAAAATGATGATCGCGAGGGTGGTAGCATTCCTTCTTTCTCATATAATATATAGCAATGTCAATATGCTTCATAAAAAGGCAAAAAATAAAACAAATACATCGGTCACAAAATAATTTTAAAATGATAAATTAGGAATAGAAAAATAAATGCCTTGTGAATTATCTAACCTTATCATCAAGAACAAATTTGCTATCTGAAAGCTCAAGGAAGAACATTTTGCTACTGATTTTTTGATGATACAATTTGTATGGATTGTTTCTCACACTATTATCATCAGCATATATATCAATTTATACCCTGAAAATTTTAAAAATATCAAGTTAGAATTTAATCTTGAACTTAGCCGTTTATGTTGAAAAATTAACAACAGGTAGTCCTTAAATTTTAATTAGAAGTTCAAAAGCTAAGGACACTTGGACCTTAACTTATAGATTCAACTTTAAAACTTAAGGACTATCTGTACTTAACTTTAAATTCCAAATTCAAAAGGTCCTTAAGTTTGAGTATCAAGTTAAAAAGCTAAGGACACTTGGTCCTTTAACTTATAGATTCAAGTTTAAAACTTAAGGACTGTATGTCCTTAACTTTGAATTCCAAGTTCAAAACTTAAGGACAGGCAGTCCTTAAGTTTTAAACTTGAATCTATAAGTTAATGACAGTTAGTCCTAAAATTAGTCTTACAATCACAGAAGTTAAGGATGTAGTGAAATACATTAAGAGACTTACTCTTTTGTGCGACCTATCCTTTTCTCCTTGCCCAACCACACAATGAATTTCTTCATTAATTTTTCATCTTCTGTGGCATAATGAAAAATACACCTACGAATATAGGTTGATTTTATCCAACCTGAACTCTTCGTAGTATTTTGATTGTCTGCCTTCAAACTTTGTGCTTTTCTTTCTTGGTCAAAAGGAGATTTCAACTGCTAACTTAACTTCTTGTTATACCTCAACTAAGCTCTTCTTCAACATTTCCTTCAACCTCCATAGTCAAATCCCCATCAATTCTCATTTGTGTAGTTGGAGGAGTAGGAGTAAGAAGAGAAAATGACAGACCATCATACCCAATAATGTCTCTCTTTCTTTTTCTCGTTTATTGGTTAAGAGCGTCATCATTGGTGTCCTCTTTGTTGTCCTCTGTTGGCAACAATATACACACACACACACACACACACACACACACACACATATATATATATATATATATGTTGCAACTCGTCAAATGAAGAGACAAAATTTCAATTATGAATATAATATTTAGGACACAATTAGTACATGTCTTCTCCACACTACCTTGTTGTATTTTTTTAATAGACAATTCAGCTAAGATATTGCGTGCATCATTTTCTTTTTCTTTCAATTGCATATTTTCTTTATATTGCAGTTGTTCTCCATGTTCTTTAGTTGCTTGTTCACAAGATTCTGCAAAAATATTTACAAGAGCTAAGATGTTAATAATCTTTTATTAAAACAAACATATATAAAATTATAAAAATACGGTCTAACCATTTGCAATATTCAAGATCATCTCAGCTATATCATCATCTTCACATGTTGTATCTGTATATTTGGGACCAATCTCACTTCGACTTATGTCTTGAGATTGTAGTCCAGTTTTCTCTCGATACTGCACTCCAGCTTCTTCCCTTGTTGTTTTAAAAAAATCTGTAATATTTGTAATTAATACCCATTCTAATAATTCACTAAAACTAAGACACAATATATAATAAAAATTTTATCTAACCTTGATTGGCACAAGTTTGAACTCCAAATTTTTCTTTGTATGACAGGGGTGTAGAGAGATCATATGTTCCTTCTAAGCATTTGCATACAATCTCACTGACACTTGTTCCCAATGGACTTGTTAAATCCTCATGAGATTGCAATCCACATTTACAAATTTTTTCTGGCACTCCTTTCTCTTGTTGATTCTCCCGGTCTTGACAATCTCCTAAATCTTCAACTTCCACTCCATCAATAGATTCTACAGATATTTGTAATTACAAATTAGTTTATATGTATTACTCTATTGCATATAAATTTCAACAACAAAAGTTAAAATCTATATCTAATCTTTCCCAATATCAGTAACGTTCTCAGTTTCATCATCTAGATGTGCAACTCTAAAATCTCTTTCATTACTAAATTCTGTATGCACGTCCATATCATCACGTTTATCACCGCCTAAATCTTTGTTGATTGTAACAGTAGGCTCAGTAGCATGACAATGATCATCAACTCCATCCTTTCTAATTGGAACACTAGATTCTCTATATGTGTTCATCTGAACAGCTTTCCCATGTTCAACAAAATATCAAGCTTTGATCATAGAGTTTTCTTTAAATCCTGAGAAAGAAACTAACTAGAAAGATAAGGACATTTTCAAAACTTAAGGACAAGCAATCCTTAAGTTTGAATTCCAAGTTCAAAACTTAAGGACAAGAAGTCCTTAACTTTGAATTCCAAGTTCAAAACTTAAGGGCAGGAAGTCCTTAAGTTTCATTTCTAAGTTCAAAAGTTAAGGACATGCAGTCCTTAACTTTGAATTCCAAGTTCAAAAGTTAACGACAAGAAGTCTTTAACTTTCAATTCCAAGTTCAAAATTTAAGGAAATAAAGTTGTACTAACTGAAATTACCATGATTTCATTCTCAATCTTTTTTCTGATACAGCTATTTTCTAATTAACTCTAGTAACTTCAGCTTGCAAATCCTTCTTAAAACTCTCTGATAATCTCTTAATCAAAAAACATAAAATTAAAAAGTGTTTGAAAGCAAGAAATAATATAAAAAAACTAATACTATTCAAAGGTAGAAACACATACTATAACAATTTCTTTAACTATGCCTTCGTCAAATAGTGTGGAAGAAGACCTTGAGCTTTGATCTTGTGAAATTGGCTCCTCCACACTAAGAGGCAATGTATCTTCTTCTTTAATAGGAATAAATGGTGACACCTCAATCAATTTAAACAACTATTATATAAGAAAAAGTAAACATAAGTATACCGAATTAAACAAATAAACAAAAAATAGATAGTAATTACATTAACTTATTTTTTTATTATGGAAATATTCTTTACAAAGAGCATCAAACTGTGGAGAATTCATTTCAGAATAACATAACATTTGAGGATAACTAGATTCTTTGAAGTTCATAAATTGTATTTCTTGAAAAATAGGAAGTACTTCCAAAATCCAAACACAAAAGGCAAAAGGAAAGCCAACTAAAGTGTAGCTATCCATCTCTTTTTCTTTGTCTTTCTCCTTATCAATCTCATTCTCATTTGGCTTCAAGCAACTCTTCAATGATTCTAATAGCATCTCACAAGAAAGAGAACCCCAGTTGAAGGAAGTGCAGAGTGCATTATTGTCGATAATTTTTATTATTTGCTCGGACACATTCCTATTCTTGCTTGCACATCAAAACAGATTCAACAAAATAGAGTGTTGCCAACTTCAAAGCATTATCATCGCTGCCAACAAATGATTAATATGTCCTATGTGGGTAACTAGAAATAAAACTATACAAATCAGCCAACTCAATTTTATTCTTTCAAGGGAAATAGACTCTTAAAAGCCTATTCTCTTTCTCATGTAAACCTTTGACGTCGAGCGACGAATAAGACTTCAAACCGGTAATAATATGAAGCATGTGTCACGGGCAAACTTAATTTCACGGCCAAATACCTTGAATGCCATTGAATCAGGTTCATTTCTTACAATTTCAGTAAGCAATATACAGTGAATAAGTTTATCCGAGAACTTCACATTTTGTAACCGGACGAAGTTGCCAAAAATACTATCCCTCAATTTCTTCCGCTGGCTATTTGACAAAAAACTTTTAATTGCTTCCTTATAATGAAAATCTCATTTCCAATACACCAGAAAATTGCGCCAGTCCTCAAACGCGAACAGACGATCGCCTTCCATTAACACGCTACAAAAGAAGGAAAAAGAAAATAAAGATTAGGAATTAACATAAAGTTTCAAGTTTTAAAGTTAAGGAAAGGCAGGACACGTGGTCCTTCACTTCAAATTTTAAGTGCAAAGGTTAAGGAAATGCAGTCCTTAACTTATAGTTTCAACTTCCAAAGTTAAGGACAGTTGGTCCTCAACTTGAAGTTTCATGTGCAAAAGTTAAGGACAATCAATCCTTAATTTTGAGTTCCAACTTCAAAATTTAATGTCGTTTCTTCCTTATATTTCATCAACACAGTTAACTAATAATTCATAAACATAGTAAGCTTATGAATTTCTACGACTATTTTTATGAAATATCCCTACATAATCAAATATATTGAATCAACCACAAACACATTTCACATACTAAAAATTTCTGAATAACATAATGACGCTACATCTCCGATACCGAATCAACATATAATGCTCATTTTTAAAATTTCACACATAATTAACAGGGCATTGAACCCGATTACACATATAGAAAAACAAAAATGCATAAAAAATATATATTACCTGTCGCGATTCACAGAAGATGACGGAGAATATGAAAGAGCAGAAAGTTTAACTGAAGATTGCAGTTGGCATGCGAGAATGATGAAGTAGCAGAGAACAGGGGAGCCCTTAAAACGCTCTCAAAACCTTTCCCTCGTTTGAATGGAAAAAAAATTGGGCATTTTGGGATTATAAGCGCATTCAAGAAAGGGTAAATGTGTCTTTTCTCTATTAGTAGTGGCTATTTTTTATGAGTATTGTAATTAGTGGATAAAAATTAAAGACAACCGCTACAATACACCATTTTTACGCACAATCACTCATCAAATAATTATAATCACATTTATCAGATTTTTGTATGATATTTATTATTACTACTAGTTTCTTTAAATTTCGTTTCAGTTTTCTATTTCTAATCTTTCGATGCTACACTTAAATGAATCAACATCATGCAGAAATTTTTGTTGCACTTAAGAGTACTTGTGCTTCTCTTAAAATTATAAGGGGTTTTAACAATATTTGGTTGAAGGCGAAAAGAATGAGTATTTGAAAATGGATATTTATAAAATAATAAAGAGTGGGTCGGGTAGGTAGATTTAGATCGGTTTGGTATTAGCTCAGATTAGATGGTGTATGGGTCAAAACTTGACCTCATGATAATGAATGAGATCAACGCATTTATTAAAGCCTATTTATGACTAATAAATGGTATGGCCATTTATTAATAAAATTATCGGGTAGTTATCCAATTTGACAACTAATGTCACGGCACGGCCGTCCTCACGAGGACGTCCCTTCTATGTGGTCCCAACTCCTGGCGCCAGCTGGCAGATCTCCTAGCTATAAATACTAAGAGAAAGAACCATAAAGGGGGGGGGGGGGGGGGCTTCTTCTTCTTATTCTTGTTCTTCTTCTTATTCTTCTCCTTCTTCACATCTCCTTCTAAAACAAGAGAGAAGACATCATTGTAAGGTTATGAACCTCTCCAAGGAGAGGCAGACCAAACCAACATCATTAATAAAAGATCTTCATCCTCCTCCCTTTAATCTATTACTGTTGTTTTTTATATTTTATTCCTTCGGTCTTTGAATTTATTACGATCTACTATGATTGACCCTCCATTAATTCTAATTGCTTTATGCTTCTAAAGTAAACGAAAACTTTGAGCAAAGCAATTTGCGCCTCAGGCTACAGGCTACACGCCTTCACACAAAGGTTCGACTACGGTTGAATTGGGACTCAGGCTATGCGCCTTCGACACAGCCTACGCGCCTTCAAATATTATAAAGGTTCAACTACGGTTGAACGGCAGTACAGGCCACGTGCATTCACACAAAGGTTCGACTACGGTTGAACTGGGACTCAGGCTATGCGCCTTTGACACAGGCTACACGACTTCACACAAAGGTTCAACTACGGTTGAACTGGGACTCAGGCTATGTGCCTTCTACACAGGCTACGCGCCTTCACACAAAGGTTCAACTACGGTTGAGCTGGGACTCAGGCTATGCGCCTTCGACACGGGCTACGCGCCTTCAAATATTATAAAGGTTCAATTACGATTTAACGGTATTAAAGGCTACGTGCCTTCATACAAAGGTTCAACTACGGTTGAACTGGGACTCAGGCTATACGACTTCAATACAGGCTACACACCTTCAAATATTATAAAGGTTCAACTACGATTGAATGGCAGAACAGGCTACGCTCTTTCACAAAAGTTCAACTACGGTTCAACTGGAACTCAGGTTATGCGCCTTCGATACAGGCTACGCGCCTTCAAATATTATAAAGGTTCAACTACGATTGAACGGCAGTACAGCTACGCGCCTTCACACAAAGGTTCGACTACGGTTGAACTGGGACTCAGGCTATGCGCCTTCAACACAGGCTACGCGCTTCAAATATTATAAAGGTTCAACTACGGTTGAACGGTAGTACAGGCTACGCGCCTTCACACAAAGGTTCGACTACGGTTGAACTGTAAATCAGGCTATGCGCCTTCGACACAGGCTATGCGCCTTCACACAAAGGTTCAACTACGGTTGAACTGGGACTGGGGCTATGCGCCTTTGACACGGGCTACGCGCCTTCAAATATTATAAAGGTTCAACTACGATTGAACGGCAGTACATGCTACGTGCCTTCACACAAAGGTTTGACTACGGTTGAACTGGGACTCAGGCTATGCCCCTTCGATACAGGCTACGTTCCTTCAAATATTATAAAGGTTCAACTACGATTGAACAGCACTACAGGCTACGCGCCTTCACACAAAGGTTCGACTACAGTTGAACTAGGACTCAGGCTATGCGCCTTCGACACAGGCTACGCGCCTTCACACAAAAGTTCAACTACGGTTAAACTGGGACTCAGGCTATGCGCCTTCGACACGGGCTACGCACCTTCAAATATTATAAAGGTTCAACAACGGTTGAACGCAGTACATGCTACGCGCCTTCACACAAAGGTTCAACTACGGTTGAACTGGGACTCAGGCTACGCGCCTTCGATACAGTCTACGCGCCTTCAAATATTAAAAAGGTTCAACTACGATTGTACGCCAGTACAGGCTACGCGCCTTCACACAAAGGTTCGACTACAGTTGAACTGGGACTCAGGCTATGCGCCTTCGATCAAATATTATAAAGATTCAACTATGGTTGAACGACAATACAGGCTACGCGTCTTCACACAAAGGTTCAACTACGGCTGAACTGGGACTCAGGCTATGCGCCATCGATACAGGCTACGTGCCTTCAAATATAATAAAGGTTCAACTACGGTTGAACGGAAGTATAGGCTATGCGCCTTCACACAAAGGTTCAACTACGATTGAACTGGGACTCAGGCTATGCGCCTTCGACACGGGCTATGCGCCTTCAATATTATAAAAGTTTAACTACGGTTGAACGGTAGTACAGGCTACGCGCCTTTACATAGGTTCAACTAAGCTTGAACTTGGACTCAGGCTATGCGCCTTCGATACAGGCTATGTGCCTTCAAATATTATAAAGGTTCAACTACGATTGAACGATAGTACAGGCTACGCGCCTTCACAGAAAGGTTCGACTACGGTTGAACTAGGACTCAGGCTACGCGCCTTCGACACAGGCTACGCGCCTTCAAATATTATAAAAGTTCAACTACGGTTGAATGGCAGTATAGGCTACGCGCCTTCACACAAAGGTTCAACTACGGTTGAACTGGGACTCAGGCTACGCGCCTTCAAAAACTTCAAAGGGTCAACTACGGTTGAACGACAGCTCGGATTACGTGCATTCGCCTAAAAGTTCAACTGCAAATTAGACTAGGATTCGGGCTATGTGATTCCGCGATTATGAATAACAAAATAATTTAACTATGAGGCAAACCAGAACCTAGGATACACGTCTCTGTCGCAAAAGCTGCAAGCTCAACCATGGACGAACCCCAGGTCGTTCCAAGTGCCCCACCGTTCAAGTAAGTACGACTAACTCAAACTAAAGTGTTGACCCGCGCAAAGTTCAGCCCGAGTCGAACCACAAGGCCGTGTTTTCCATTATCACGGCCAGTAGTTTGACAAAGCCCGAACTGGGACTAAGGCCATATGTCGCCACTGCCCAAATGCGGCCATAATCCACTCCCAACAAGTGGAGGAAAGTGACGACCAAAAGCGTCTATCTATGGCCAAGGCCATCCACACCAATTTTCCTTAAGGCAAGGAATCAATTCGACAATGGTAAAAATCACTTAACCGGTCGAGACTATTAACATGTCCACTAAAGAAACTCTAAAGCAAAACCCTTGCAAACAAGCACAAAAATATATAATGTATTCCATGCAAAACAAATGGAAAAGAATAAAACCAAATATATTCACAATGTTTACATGGGGTTACCCCCAATTACATCTGCCCAAGGTTGGCAGAGACAAAAGAGAAAAAGAAAACGACTAAACAAACATTACAAATTGTTTTTTCTTCGGCGCCCCCAGCGCCCCCTTCAGCAATATCAGCACCCTCGGCGCCGTCATCTCCCCCGAGTGTAGACGGATCAAAACCACAGTCGAGGTGGGCTTCATGGGCCTTTTGGCGTGCCTCCTTATAAGTGTCCTCAGACACGACGCCAGCCTCCCACAACCGCCTGTACACATCAAGCTGGGCCTCAGCATACGTCCAAAGCTCGCGAGCAGGACCAAAAAGCAGCGGCCTGAGCCCTCAGGTGCTGGTTCTCGGCCTCGAAGGCCGAAATCCAATACGCTGCAACATGAGCATCCCAATCGCAGACGGCAATGTGCCCCTCTAACGATCGTTCTCGAAAAGCAGCGGCGGCCCTCTTTATTCTACGCTCCCTTTCCTGGGCATGGTTGGTTGCATGCAGTGCTTCAACCCTCGTCAGGGCGTCCTATGCCTGCCTCCTTGAAGTGGCGGCCTCAGATTCTAGGCAGCCACCTGCCTAGTATAAGCCTCAGCGGCCTCCGCCGCTGCAGCCAGATTTTATCGCTCCCTCTCAGCAGCCTCCCTTCTCTTAACATCCACCCCTTCGTTCTCTTGGAGGAGCTGCTCCTCAAGAGTGGTTACCCTGCTGAGGGTCTGTTGCATATGAAGCTCCCTCCGTGCTAGCTCTTCTACCAACTCCTAGTTCCGCGGGTCGTTCCTTATGCATTCATGCAAGGCAAGGCACCGGTCACGGTAGCGACAGTACTTCCCTAACAGTCGCACAAAAATCGCCGAACGGATGTTAGCCCGCCTAATGCTCTCCACCTCCAGAAAAAATGTCTACAACGAACATAGTGACACTTAACACAAGAAGACATGCCTAGGAAGAAAAAAAACTAAAGCTTTGCACGTACCTTTATACTCAGGGCGGCCACCTCGCCGATCAATCCAACGCCTGAAATACCCCTAACGGACGTGCTCTCCGCTTTCGGGCACAGGACCCCGAACACTGTCACCAGGTTCTCCTCCTCGAGCAGCAGGTTCAGGCAGTTAGGATCTCCAAATAACGATAATCCCCCTCGGCCAGCACGACCGAGCGGATATAACCTTCCTGAGCAAGACGGATGTCCTCGGGATCCATATCAGACTCTGAGTCATCCCCCTCTCCTGAAACACCCCTTCCTTCAGCCACCCTGGAAATTGAGGCTTCCATCGCCCAAGACGTTGAAGCGCCCGCATTCGTCCCAACATCGGCGCATGCCATCTCAACCAAAACAGCTGTCGAGGAATTTCCTTCCCTCGCAGCAACAGGAACAGAAACTTGAGTCGCTGAAGCGAGTGTGTCACCCTGGCCTAAGCCAAGCGCGGCAACCCCCACTGAGCGCTCGCCCTCTAGGTCAAGTTCCGATGCGCCCACCTCCTCCGCTGACGGTGAAGAATCTAAACTAATCACCACCGGGAGAGCCGGGGTGAACGCTACCCTGTGCCGAGCCAGTAGTCTCCCGTCTTCTTATTCATCTCCATTCAGTGATCGCTCCGCCCTGGAACGCACGACCCCTGGAGACTCCTCAACTCGTGCATGGCCGTACCGAAGAGTGTGCAGCTGAAGACGCCACCGAAGTTGCCCTAAGAAGCGGACGACGCGCCGGCATTGTGATCATTCGGGCAGTCTCCTCCGGCCTGCGAAAATCTAGCTGAGGAGCCCTCCTGCGCCGTGGTCGTTCTGACCAGCCAAAGAAGAAGGGTTAGACCAGAGAAACTAAGGACTACGAAGAAAGAACAATAAACAGCAAACCAGATTCTCACCGGCAGCCGGCCTACGGCCATGGACCTCCCAGAAATACGCCAATGTGCGAATCCCCATTGTGACAGGTAGTACGGCGTCAACCCGTGGATGCCAGAAAGTGGCGCCGGTGGCGCACCTCCTGCTACGACACAAGAAGAAGATCGTTACGTATAAACATAAAGCAGAATATTTAACTCAAAATAAATCAAAGCCACCGTAAAATAAACTTGCGTGCGTGGTTCCACTCCTCCAGGAAGTCAGTGGCGCAAGCCACCAGGTGCTCGGTCCTGATGTACAAGAAATACTCGAAAGGATGGGTAGCGACCTCGTCATCGAGCTCCGCAGTTAAGCCGTTGGTCCCACGAGGGACCAACCGAATCATAGTGCCACGTACCCTCTAAGGAGCGTACAGAGTCAACACGTGCCCAAGTGTAACTTCCCTCCATGCCAACTCCGCATATTTAATAAGCATCGCCAATAGTTTGTAGCAGGAGGGCACGAGCTGACCAGGGCACACCCTGTAGTAGCGGAAAAAGTCCACCACCAACATAGGGAGAGGAAGCCTAAATCCCAGCTTGAAGGGATAGGTGTAGAAGACGCAGTAACCTCGGTGGTCGACGTGCACCCTGTCGCCGCTCCTGGCCAGGACGATGCCGGCAAAGCGAGGAATCTCACATTGCTCCTTCAGTTGAGTAATGCCGACTTCCTCCATCAATGGAGCCTCATCCACTTGATCTTCTCCCTCGGGGTCGGTAAAATCAGTCACCGGACTGCCGAGCAGGGAAATAATGTTGGTCACCGACGGGAACCGATCAACAGTCGATGAATCGGTGGCTCCCACCGCCGTAGATGGACCCTCTGCCGCCGAAACCACCACCGTAGCCACATCGGAACGGGAACTGCTCGCCATTATCAATATAACGAGAAGAAGATAGTAAGATTCACCGGAAAAACAAGAGAATACGAAGATCTGACGAGAATAACGGAGAATGAATCAACAAGGGATTAAAAACCAGACAATCTGAAAGCAAGAAAGTTTGTCTCTCTCAAAATTCCACTTTGACAGATATCGGAAAAGTGAGAACTGAGAAACACAACCCCTTATTTATAGGCAAAGCATGAATGACCCTCACGAATCCCAAAGGTCACCATTAACTACCTGACCAACCGCAGAACGGTTCAGACCTACAGTAACGGGAACCATTATTACAGATATCATCTAATGATCATTCAACCGTCAACCGGCATGGAACGGTTATAACGACCTTAAGACACCACGGGCACGCCCCATGCGTCATCATGCACATGACGTCCCCCTTACACACAACAAGCGTAATTGTACCCCCTCCAAGCACGCGTAAAAATGGCTACGGCCACCTCCAGAGTAAAAATGGTCACGGCCATCTCCAAAAGATAAAAGGCTACGGCCACCTCTAAATTAACAATGGCTACAACCTTCTCCGAATGATTGAAAAGGCTACGGCCAACTCTAAAAATAAAAATGGCTACGACCATATCCAAATTACAAAGGTTGCAGCCACCTCTAAAATAACATGGCTACGGCCACCTCTAAATTAATAATGGCTATGGCCTTCTCTGAATGATTTAAAAGGCTAAGACCATCTCTAAAAGTAAAAACATCTACAGCCGTCTCCGAAGAATAAAAGACTAAAGTCGACTCCCAACGCATAGACGGCTACTATTATTGGTTGAATCCGCTCATCGAAATCGACCCGAACCCGACCTCAATAAGCGGAGGGACTATCTGTATGGGTCAAAACTTGGCCTCATGATAATGAATGAGATCAACGCATTTATTAAAGCCTATTTATGACTAATAAATGGTATGTCCATTTATTCACAAGATTGTCGGGTAGTTATCCAATTTGACAACTAAGGTCACGGTCTGGCCGTTCTCACGAGGACGTCCCCTTTATGTGGTCCCAACTCCTTGGCGCCAACTGGCAGATCTCTTAGCTATAAATACTAAGAGAAAGAACCCTAAAAGGGGCGCTTCTTCTTCTTCTTCTTCTTCTTCTTCTTCTTCTTCTTCTTCTTCTTCTTCTTCTTCTTCTTCTTCTCATCTCCTTCTAAAAGAAGAGAAAAGACATCATTGTAAGGTTCTGAACCTCTCCACGGAGAGGCAGACCAAACCAACATCATTAATAAAAGATCTTCATCCTCCTCCCTTTAATCTATTACTATTGTCTTTTATATTTTATTCCTTCGGTCATTGAATTTATTATGATCTGCTATGATTGGCCCTCCATTAATTTTGATTGTTTTATGCTTCTAAAGTAAATGAAAACTTTGAGCAAAACAGATGGTCTAGATTAATGCCACAAAAATGGCGAAATAAGGTTAATCAAAGTTGTATGGCTCAAAATCGAAATTTAAACAAATGGAATTCATATGAAAAAGACCAATTAATTCATTACAAAAAATAAAATCATTAGCAAACCAAAAAGATAATTTTAAAAAATGTTATAGATATGATCTTTTAGCATATAAATCAATTAATTATGAAAATAAAAATGACTCTTTTATTTCTAGGTTACCCTTTCAAGTAAATAAGAACCTCGAAATTTCTTCTAATTCCAACACGTCCAAACACAATCTTTTTGATATGCTCGGCAATCTTCATATCAATAATTATCTAAGAAAAGGCAATATTCTATATATAGAAAGAAATCTCGATAGAAAATATTTTGATTGGAAAATTATCCATTTTTCTCTTAGACAAAAAGAAGATATTGAGACCTGGGTTAAGATCGATACCAACAGTAATCCAAATACTAAAATCGGTATTAATAATTATCAAATAATTGATAAAATTGATAAACCTTCGAGTTCGAAGGGTAGAACAAGGGAAGGTCAAGGCTTTTCTCTCATTACTCTTTCCACGACAAAGTCAGCATCTTAGCCCGAAGAGCAAGGATTTCTTCCTCGGCGTCTGCTGCTATTGATGTGTCTACTCCCATTGACTCTTTTTGAGTAAGATCAGTAGGCGATAAGCTCACATCCAGCTCCATAAAAGGAACGATCAGAGTCATCTTATCTTGACTACTCCCTAGAAGACAGAACTCTTAACGATGCTTTGAATAGAAATCTTTTGTACCCCATTCAATAAAAATTAAAGGAATTTTTTCCTAACTATACCATATATAAAATCTTATTATCAAATATGTGCATAGTATGTATATTACCCGTCCAGTCCATAGTTTTCCTACAATTTATATACCATTCGTTTATACGGTTGAATCTTCCATTAGTAGCGCGCGAAAAATCAGGAAGAGAATCTGGTATTAATTTATTCTACATTAAATTCAAAATTTGAAACGGAAATGATATCTCGAAGCTGTGTAATTTTGAAACGGAAAGGAGATTTCTGTTCTTCATCTTCATATGTTCTTCTATATAGCCATTAAAAAGCTTGAAAGCTTTGACTTTAAATTTGGATTTTCAAAAATTATTATTTGTTTGGATTGGGTGTTGTTGAAAATAATCGGGAATATAGTTTGGAGTTTATATCTCAATTTTGATGGGTTTTGGTGAAGATTAGACTTGGTTTTGACTGAATTTCAGATTGTAGATAAATTATAGATTGGGAAGACTAAAACTTCTACAAATCTTCTACAATTATGACGAAATGCCAATTATGCTACAATTAAAATGAAAATTCGGATATTAAAGTTCAATGTATCCAATTTGTAGATATCTTGTAGATAAATTGTAAATTATCATTACTGTCCCTATGACAAAGTACTTGACTTTCCCCCACAGGTAAATTTTGCTAACTTTTAAATATGTAAGTAATTTCACTAGTAAATGTTGGGTTTCGACATAAATATAGGATCTTGTGTAGTTTTCAGCTAGTTTGGAGGCTTGAAACTCCACCCTAAATTGAGCTAGATGTTGCGAATTTTGGTTTGTACATTCTGGTTAATACTGCATAACATAAATACCACAAGTGTCTATTCAATGTATTTTACTTGTACAGACGTTAACTGATCTTGCCACATCTTCTCCATATGTGGGGAGTGGGAAGATACGGTCGTCTAATAGCGTTTAATATAAATGCACCACTAATTATGTTCCTAATTTGAATTATGGTATATAAATAGTAATTTGGTATACTAAAATGTTATTAACACAAACCTTAAACATTGAGGGTAATAAGATATCATATATGGTATAGGAAGGTAAAAATCCTAAAAAGAAAAAAGAAAAAAATGTTGGTTCCGTCTAATAAGGGCATATATGCACAACTATTGGACGGTTTGAACATATTTGAGCCAAACTAATAACGACGAGCATATTTGTCCTATTTCACATAGTTCACGGTTATATTTGGACCTATTCTGTTTTTAGGTTGAAAACTCGGTCAAAGTTGAAGTGGAAAACGTTTTTTCCTACATCGAGATTTTAGCTGCTAAAGCATGTTTAAGTTCATTTATCAAATATTACAAGGGATCGTTTAGCTTATAATCTAGTTATAATGCACTAATTACTGTTGGTGCCATTGGTGAATAAACAACATGAATTGTTATATAGGTACTGCATAATATAAGAACATTTTTGTCTTTAGATACTATTCTTATTCCACATGTTATCTCGCATAAAATAATACGTAACCGTAAAAGTTATACCGAAAGTAATACTACAGTTTCTAGTTATCCGATATCAAACTCCACATAAGCATTAGTATAATATCAAAGATCAAATGTTGTATTAGTTAAGCATAATAATTATATTAGTAATGCAGCATTTTGTACCAGAAACCAAACGCTATATAAGCAATAAATAATTTATTTTCTTATACTGCATAACTAAAAGTATTGGGTTTGGATGGGTTAGCGGGTGTGAGTGGGTAAATATGTTGGGGGCAAGAAGAGAATGTAGAACATAAAGGAGCAATACCGTCAAAAACGGAAGAAAAGCTATGAAAATTCCCAGGGAGAAGAATTTCTAGTACCCACTAACATGTATCCAGTATCAGCATTTATGTTGAATTCCGGGAAATCATATGCTTATACACTTTGAGTGCCAACTTCTTGGAACAATCTGCAAAAATGAGCTATGTCAGTGTGTTAAAATGCTACGAAACAGCAATCCAGCTTCCAGCTGCGGAAACATACCTCTTTTCTTTTTTCCTCTTAAGACACTGCAGCTTCAGTATTCCATGTGTCACCGATTAATGTGCCAACCCTCTCCCCTTTAATGGCTTTAGCAATGTTACCTGGTTTATTGAGATTAAAAACTACAACTGCATAATGAAAAATAAGATTGGAAAGATCAGTACTTAATTAAAAAGGAAAGTCTCGTCAATGACACGTCTAGAATCATCCACAAAAAGGTAAAGGGATACAAGGGTAGGAAACCTCGTACCTGGAATGTTGTTCTCTTGGCACAAAGTTATTGCAGTCAGGTCCATCACAGAGAGCTCCTTAGAAATTACATCATGGTAAGTCAGGTTATCCTGAAGCCGAGCGTCAGGATTATGCCTAGGGTTATCATCATAGACTCCATCAACGTTGGTTGCCTTCAACACCACCTCAGCATTAACTTCAATGCATTCAAAATTTTATTGGTAAGAAACCCCAAAAAAAAAAGAGAGAGAGAGACGTGCAATCTTATATATGTTCCAGTAGAGTAGAGCCTCATTTGTCTCATAGACCACATCATCACTTGGACGAGAACCATATGGGGACAAACTATTCAATCAGGTCCAATGTTATGCGACATTTCCATTTAATGGGAAATAGAAGTACTAGTTAACATGTAGGTGCTGAAGTGGGCATACAATGAACTTAGTATATTCTTAGCCGAATAGTTTCACATGATCCATGAAGAATTGATTTTAAGAAAATGATTTTAAGAATAGGTGATTAGTGTTTTAGCTTATGTCTCCATATGGTTGTTAATATGGTAGTTACTGTTTGTTATTATTGCATTATTGCATGCGACTGTATTTATGTTGCTTATGTTTTCATGAGTACTTACATTATTATTGCAGGAGTACCTATGCTTTATTATTTTGTTTTGTTTTGCTTGTGTTTCTAATTTTACCTTTGTTTTCGTAATGCAGCTTTCCCTCTTTTTATCCTACACGCCGAGGGTCGTTTGGAAACAGCCTCTCTGCCCTTACGGGCAGGGGTAAGGCTCGTCTACATATTACCCTCCCCATACCCCACCTGGTGGGATAACTGGGTAGTTGTTGTTGTTGTTGATCACCTCTGGAGGAACTTTACGTTATGGAGAGCTTGTAACATTTGCTTCCTGTTTTTGCTTTCTATTTTCTCCAATTTAGAAAGAAAGAATGATAGTTTGCAGAATCCACTTCAATTTGCAAGTATGTCAAAGTTCCATGCATGTAAAAGATCTGAATCAGGAAAAAAGTAGAACTCACTCTCTGCACAACGCAAAGCTGCAGCAGTGTCTGTTGTGAAGAAGGGATTCCCAGTTCCTGCTGCAAAAATTACTACCCTCCCTTTCTCGAGATGCCTAACAGCCCTTCTACGGATATATGGTTCAGCAACTTCCGACATTCGAAATGCAGTCTGGACTCTTGTAGGGATCCCAATGCTTTCCATTGTAGCTTGTAAGAATATTGCATTCATAACAGTTGCCAACATCCTGAAAGGTAAGCGATAAAACTTTCATATTAAGAGTAATGCCAAATTTTCTCAAAGTGACCTCTCTCCCATTCATCTTCAGCACGCACTGATAACTCATAGGACAGGTTAAACAAGAAGTGATGCCAACATTCAATGGAGTTTCAACCTGACCAACTTAAAGAACCGATCTACTCACTCCAGAAGAGCATCAACAAACAAAAGCTTTGTTTCAAGTATATGAGCCTGAAGGTCTGAAGTCCTTAGCAATGCGAATCTTGGTTTGAACACAAATATAAGGAAGACATTTGGACTGAAATCAAGAGTTGCATCACCAGATTCTGTAGAATCTCGGGCTCATATACTTCAAAACAAAAGCATTTGTACCTAGTAGATATTAAGAACAAATAAAATGCATTTGACAAAATACAGCTTTTGCTTCATCTCAGGCATAGCCTACTTAGATTGTTAAGAACTGACATCTAAAAAGTGTTTAATCTTGTTTTATGTTCCAATCAATTATAATGTTACCTCATTGTAATATGCTTATATAGTTTTAGAGTACAGCATAGCTCTCCAGTTTTAATAGCATCGAGTTGTTGCAAGTAAATGTCCTAGTAATTAGGACTTTGCAGTACAAATAGATGGTTAGCAGAGAATATGAGTTGCCTGATACAGTTAATTCAATGGTTATCTTCCCATGTTTTTAAATAACTTCAGCTATCAAAAACTAACTACATCACTATTTTACCATTGGTTTAACAGCCTATCAGAATCCTCTTTGGCCAACAACTTTGAAGCCACAACACCTAGTACATGATACAATATTACTGTAAAAGCTGCATAACTTTCCTTTGTTAGCTTCTGTAATCTCCAATCATCATCTATTCATGGACATGCATAATTCCTTTGAAGCACTTCTTTTATAAATTTAGACACCAACACCAAAGCCCGAAAAGGAAAAAGGGGCCTCGAAACCCGCTCTGATTTGTTTAACCGCTATTTCATGTACAGGAAAACAACCAAGCCTGTCCTACATCAACATCTTTTTTGGAAATAGGAAGTAGGAACCCATCAAAATAACTTTTCCTACCACCCTTTGCTGCCTCGAGTACATTTTCTCAAAGCTATCAACGAATGTGTACTTAAGCATACCTTTAAGTTAGAGGCATGTCTGTCTAAAGCATACTAAATTGCACAGACAACACTACAAAGCCCGGTTACACCCTTGAATTGCCAGTGATATACCCAGTCGCATGCAAGATCACTAAGTACAGAAAGAAAGCTTTCTTTGAGCAAGAAAAAGTGTTAAATTAACCCAAAAAAGACAGAAAGGTAAACAAATCGATATTTAACTTTTGAAAGCATGTGAAACTAACATTTTTTTTCAAAAATAATTCAAACTAACAGTAAAACAATAACAAACATACCCGATATAATCAGCAGATGAACGATCCAGTCCACTGCATCCTGCCCAGGAGGATCCACGAAAAATATTACCTCCACCAACCACTATTGCAACCTGCTATATTGCTAGAACAGCTGAGAATCCATGAAATACCCGAACAAGATCGCCATCAAGGAACTCATAGTAGTCTTATACTGATTTAATCATGGCACATGATCAAAAACAAGAAGTTTGAATAACAAATATGAAAATGAATAGTTGAACAGCAGATGAACAGATAGAAATCCAGTCCACTACTTCCTGCCCAAGAGGATCCACCAAAAATATTACCTCCACTAACAACTGTGGCAAACCTACCACAATTTCTAGAAGATCTGAGAAATCTATGAAAAACCAGACCAACATTGCCACTAATGAGCTCATGGCAGATTTATTGATTTAACGTGATATAAGATTGAATATAAGAAGTTAGAATAGCAAATATGATGTCATGCAGCTTGCTGCTATTGCTCTATAATTTACTGCCATTTCACGGTTTTTCCCCAAGGTTCGGCTCCCTGGCCATGGAAAAGCAATCTGGAAGATCTGTGTCCCTTTTACAAGGCTTAAATTTTTCTCATGGATTTTGGCTAATGGCAAATGCCTCACTATTGACAACCTTCGAAATACGGAACATTCTTTATGCAACAGGTGCTCTTCTATGTGAGAACGATAAAGAAGATGTTAATCATTTATTTCTTCACTGCAAGATCACATCCAGCATCTGGAATTTCATTTTTTGCATCTTGGACATCCGGTGTTGCATGTCAAGATCTACCTTGGATTCCTCCTAGCTTGACATAAAAAAGGATGACTAAATCTTCCTCCTGAAACATGGAACTCCATCCCTGCAGCTGTTTGGTGGGTTATTTGGAAGGAAAGAAATGCTCGAGTCCCCGAAGACCAAAAGGACAGTGTAGTTAATCTTAAACTCAACTGTATATCCCTGCTGGGTTTTGGTCCACTACGGGTTTGGACAATTTGTTAGAGCCGAATGCCACAACTGAGTATCTAAGTTCACTACATTTTCTGTAATGTCCTTATTCCCTTTTTTGGATGTACTGCTAACATTGTTCTTATGATGTGTAAGAATAGCATGGAAAAATTATATTATTGATATTAATTTATTATAATACAAGGAACCCCATTTATATAGGGTGTGTTAAATATAACTAAAACCACTATTTTATGAACTAACTCTAACATGCTGACAACACACTCTATACATGAACTAACTCTAACATGCTGTTTTCTTTTTTTATTACATCAATAAAATTCTTAATTTACCCATCAAGAAAAAAAGAAAATATGAAAATCAATAATTGGTTCATATTTTCAAACACATTAATAATTTGCAAGTTCCCTTGAACGCAAGAAAGTTTCATTGCTATAAAACTTTAATGAAATAACAATAATTCTTTTAGTTGAATCTCCTCACAACGATCTTGAGCACTAACTAGTAGAAAATTTGGGTAAATATTTACTTCAGACAGCACAAGAATCGAAAATGTACGGATGATTGTGATAAGAATCCCAAGGTTGATGCTCCAGGAAAACCATGAATTATAGAGAAAACAATAATAAAACAATAGTCTGAGGAGCCCTCAGAAATAGGGATTGATAATATGGGACAAGTAAATAAAACAAATTCAAACATTTCAGATGATGCACCAACTTCATATAATAAAAGAATAAGGATCTTTAAGAAAGAGATATTTGATTTATTCAAAAACTTTACCTCAATTCCAAGACGAGTGACAGCTGCCACCTCCCTTGCAATGGCCATTGTGATCTGTATAAAGACATGAAAGCTTGATGAAAGATCAGAAATCTAGAAAGAAGAAGAACAGAACAACACAGAAACATGGAGACGTGTGAGCAGCTTTCCTATTCTGACCTTGGGATCAATGTTTTGTGCTTGATCTCCTGCTAGTGCCTCCCCACTAACTTTAAGAAGCACTCGACGCCATCTATATGATGGTGTAGAAGTCCCATTATCTGTCATCGTGACACCAAAAGAAGCTATAGGAGACAACTCTGGTTTCCTATCACAGAACATGTATACAAGGAAATTGATATAAGGAACACACAGCTTCATGGAAAGCAAAGCATAAAATTAAATTCCAAGGGCTAATAATACATATAACAGGTTACTGTTATGGACTATTAAGTTATACCTAAAGTGACACTGCATCACACGAGTGTTGTCAAAGGCGAAAAGCTCTAAAAAGGGATCTAGGTTATTGGGACTTTAAGCGCAAAGTGCAATTAAAGTGTGGGCTTTAGTTTAAAAAGGTGCAAGGAAGAGAAAAAATAAAAATACATATGTAATTCAAGAAAACAGAAACAAATTTAGTTTTAATGTTTTCCTCAATAACAGATGTTCTTATTTGCCAATTATATTTGGTGTTTATACTGCTCGATTCAAGATAAAACTCATGGGCTATGAGGTGCACGCCTTAGTGCCTTGCCTACACTAAAGCGCAGCTTAAGCGGCGGACTCACTGAGCTTTCCTGAGCTTTAGGGCTTAAGCGCGCCTTAAATAAGCCTTTGACAACACTATACGCGCATAAGATAGAACATTGATGTTATTAAAAATGCAAGGTCATGCATAAGGTATCACTAGCATGACTAATAAAATGCCTAAAAGTGGAAAAAATACATTACTGATGTTAAAATACCAAGGATTACATGTAAAACATTTTTGGTATTGGTACTAAAGCATTCAACCTAAGGTAAATAGGATAAACTGCAGTTCTTGCAATTAGTGATACATTTACTATATTTTATTTTATTTTGATAAGTAATCAGTGATACATTTACTCAGTGAAAGAAAAAAGAAAGTTGGAATAACTAGCCTATTCAAAGAAAAGTATAAAAGTTTTGAGATTATTAGCTGACTGAACAGAAAGAATGACCTCCATCTGATCGAAGATTTCACACTTAGGCTGCTAAATTTATGAAATTCTACTCTTATTATAAAGTAAAAGACTTGCTAAACCCTTAAAAATCAGATGCAAAAATGGCTGTGCTCGTGTTTAACAACTCATAACCGTCCCCGGACAATCTGTTTCTCTTAAAATGATATGGAGTAACAAAAATGAAAAGAAAAAAAAGGGGAATAAGGCAACAAAGAAAGGAGCGTTAACACTGCCCAATTCATTACAATACCTGCCATTCAAGTGGTCTGGAGATTTGTCCATGTGAGACGAACAACATTTTACGACCAAAGAATGAAAAGAGTCATCAAGTTTGAAGTGGTGGTGTAGGGGTTTGAAGAAGCAGAGAGACGGCGAAGAGATAGCATTGAAAGATGAAATGGGCCGGCAAAAGGATGTAGAGATAGCCATGGAAAAAAAACAGCAAATTACTCTCAAAGGAAAACCGAAATTTAAGAAATTGCAGCGGAATAGGATGTTCAAATCAAAGCCTTTTTGTTCAATTCTCCTTTGCTTTTGTACAACGTGGGAACGTTCTTTGTGGATAATGTTAAATGTTTGGGCTTTTGAAACATGTCATCTCCCCAGGAAAATATCTCTAAGCATTAGGCTTTCTGAGATATTTTTACTTAATTTGAATAACATTTTACACGTAATTTTTATGCAGTTATTACATACTTTAAATAGAAAAAAATAAAATTACGGGTTTTCTCCCAATAATGAAATTCGACGATAAAGAGTTGTGTAATTTGGTGTCATTTGTCTTTGTATTTTAATCAAAAACAATTTTGCCTCTTAATTTATTGTCCTTCCCAATGAAACTTGGTGTTAAAATTTAATACGCTAGGAACTAAATAGCCATGTATCATTGTTTTACACCTTATTTATCTACTTTCTTTGGCTATGTCGCCTTCCTTTGGCCATTTTTAACATTGCCTCGCTTCTACATAGCATTTTCCGGTGAGTTTTACCGCCGGTATTTTTTTTCTTTTCTTTTTTTTAACCGCCGCTATTCTTGCTCAGCCCCTTTTCTCTATTTTTCATCTTCTTTCTAATTTTTAATCATTGATTTACCTTTGCATTTGCATGCTTCTATCTTTATCTAATTTCTGTTTAAGTAGTTAAAGATGGGCATAATCAGAGACAACCTTAGTATCGACAATATCAAGTAAGGTTGTTTACACTTAAAATCGGACAACAATTAAACTTAAAAATAATTTTAAAGAGATGTAATTTCACCTAGTACCAATTAATAAATATGATAATTAATAGTAAAAATAAATAACAAAGTATGCAAACTAGTATTGAAATACAATTCACTCCTCGAGCTAGGTCGCCCTCAAACTGAATGAGTGAAAGTAGAATTACGAAACAAACTGATGACAAGAGAGTATAAGAAAAAAGAGTATTGTATTGCTTTGATATACGTGAACATCCGATGGTTACAAAAATGATTAGAACTCTCTTTATATAGTACAGAAATTCTATTTATGGTACAATTCTAATTTACATAAATAAATCCCATGATTGGCTAAAAAACCGTTCTTAATTTGATCCATTCTGAGATTTCTGCCATGATCTTCGGCCAGTCACAGATATCTTGCCTTTCCGTTATTATGCTATCTTCGGTCTTGCTCGATGTCTATCTTGTTTGGACTCGATCATCATCGTCTCGACCTCGACAGCTACTTCGAATCTCGTACTTGATGTCTTATCATCATATCTCAGTCTGATATACTAGGGGGTTAATCCTCAAACTATCCCCTGGTCCCAGCCCAGTGAAATTGGGTGGGCCCGATTTAACCATATACCGATAGTCCCCTAGTTTTTAGAGTATAATGACAAGAAACGAACTGAGTCCTCGACTTTTAGCCCCGATTTATCTTGATGCCATCACGACATAGGGCACCGAAACGTCCCATCGGTTCGGATGTCGAGGCATTTAATGCATGCCAGTTGTTGTCGGTTGCTACCGGTTTCTGAACCATTATCTCCAACCTTCAAATATATCTTCCTTCTTTTGTCCAAACTTTACTTTCAATCTTCATACTCATTTGTCTTCTACAAATTCAAGCCTGCCTTTGTTTGTTTTATGTGAAATACCAAATATCCCAGTCTCTATTCTTCCTTGTTCACCAAAACAAAAGACCAAAACATCTCAAACCGTTCCACAGAAAAAGAAATCTTCCTCGTCTAAGCCGTCCGGCAAACAACAAGCGGCGGAGCCACTCCCTGAAGAATATTTCCCCCGCCATGCGTCCTTGACTCTGACTTCAAAGTTGAAAAGACCTCCATGGTCCCGAGCCGATGCGATTCAGTGTTGAGGTACATATGCACAATCACCAGTGGCCTCTCAAACCAAGTTAAAAAGGATTGCAACTGGGTATACAAGCATGTGGTGGTGCCCTCGCCTGAAGAGTCAATCACTACGTATGTGGAGGGGTTTTTGAGTGTTTACACCTACCCTTTCACATTGGGCCCCCTGGATCCCGGCCAAAAGTATGCCATTGCTTGGATGCAGATGCGATTCCCCAGCTCGAGAACTGGGTTAGAAGCTTAGTGTCAAAATCGACACACACTGAGCACGCATGGCCCGAATTGCCGAGAGGTCGATATGAGGCTCGAAACCATGGTAAGTTTTCTAATCCACTAACCCCGACCACTGTCCAAATTTCTTTTTTATCTCATTTACCCTTCGTTCGCAGGCCTTAGGAAGGATTTGCCGATGAGGCCCCCATCAGGTGATGAAGAAAACCTTCCCCAACCGTCTTCTCAAAAATAGAAGAAAGAGTGGAAAAGGAGAGAGGCTTAGAGATCCACAAAGTTGGACGAGCAAAAGCCCAAAACGAGGCAGAGCTGTAGGGAGAGCGTCATCCCTTTGACAATGGACTCAGTCCTCAAGCGACGAGATGAGCCCCAAGAGGATGAACATAAAGAAGAAAAAGAAGATGATTCAGGGCTGATAGCCCGTACACGATCTAGCACTGAGGCTCATAAAGCTTCGGAACTAGTGGAAATCGATGTTGATCGTTCTAGGCCCAATGAGGTCGAGGAGGAGACTTCGGCCCAAGTCCCCGAGCCAAACATAATTGAAGGAATTTTTCCTCGGGGAAAATAGGTCATAGAAAAGTCGATGAATATGGGCACATAGAACGAGCTCAAGGCTCCCCAAGATGGAGGCAGTGCTTCCAAAGATCCTCGGGGGGCAATAGAAATTGGGGATTCCCTCTTGTTTCCTTCAGTCTCTGATTCTTTGATACGTGATGCTCAAGTCGTGGAAACTTGTCATGGGGAAGGAGCTCACGTAGAGGAGGATCTCTTCCTTCATTTATTTGCCGGGTTAGAAGACGTCACCATTCGTGTGATCTGGAGGTTCCGAGGAAAAGCTCAGGTGATGCTTCTTCGAGATCCAAATTGATCGATCAGTTCCTGGCTCCCAATGTAGATCCTGAGCACAAGCGAACTATCATGATTACAGTTTCAGAAGATGCTAGTGTTCGTGGTGTCCCCGTAGGGGTGGCTAGCTACCTCTAAGGTTTGGTCACAGAGGAGGATCGAACCTAGATGGACGTGGTGGGTGTAACTTGTGCCTTGTCTTTCAATGAAGCCAAACAGACTTTAAACCAGGTAATCTTTGATTATTCTACCCATTTTCGTACTTGGGCTTTTCTCCCTTAGTATAATTGTTTCCATCTATTTTATTGGCTTAGGTGCTTCATCATGAGGCTTTCCTCCGATTCTGAGGGTAACTGAGCCATTATGAAGCTGATATCTAGGGGTTCACCGAGGAGAAGAATGCCTTTAAACTTTTCAGTGAGCAAAAAGAAGAAAAAATCAAGGGCCTCCGAGATGAACTAGTCAGCTCAGAAAGAATAGGGCAAACTGATCGTGTAGGTAATAAAAGTCTTAGAAGCTCATGGCATCAGTTTAGGAGTGGCAACTAACAATTCGATCTCACAGGTCCAGCAACTACACGAGATAATCGGGCAACTCCGTGGAGAGGTAGATGCGGTAAAGGCGGAAACCATAGTGTGGAAGCAAAATATAGACCTTCTTACCTTAGAGAAAGAGACTACTTGAGATTTGAAAGAAGCTCCAAGGCATGAAAGAGAAGAAGTTGCCACAAGCCAAGAAAATTGAGGAGCTCCAGGCTCGGTTGGTCACAAAACTTGCAGTGGAGAAATCTGAGGTTGAGACGGCTAGGGCCGATGCTGAGGCAATCATAGCCGTCTAATCTGATGTTGAAGCCGCTCAATCTTGAGCAAAGGAAATTTCTTATACTGCTTAGACTCGAGCATACTGGGTTACCGATCTTTCCAAGTGCCAGTCTCGAAGGGAGACTCTCGAGGAAATCCACGCTTGTGGTTTCAATCTCGCAACCAAGATTGAAGATGCTAAAAAGCTTGAAGTCGAAGCCAAAACATTGGTCTCTTATTATGATGATGATTCCAGGAGCATGAGTAGATCCGAGAGCGGAGAAGACCCTAAGGGTGAAGATCTTTCTCCTGGAGAAGATTAAGTATTTAGGAACTTTTTTGGACTTTTTTTCATAATTTTCCGACCGGGCCATGTTGCCCTTGTAAATAACTTTGACATATATAAATATCTCTTGCTTATTAAATTTTTGCTTTATTTACTTCTATGAAATTATTATTCATAGGTTTGAGGTTCGGGTAATTTGGACCGAAACCGAACTAGTGTCGGGTGAGTGCTTGCTCAAGCTTGAAGTAATATCACCCTTAGGTTTTAATTGAGTTAGGATGATCCCTTGAACTCAAAATGAACGATGGCCCTTAGGATTTCGTATTAGGTCGATGAGGTCTTCGTAAAAATATTGGCTTTTTTCCCTTTTCGGCTTAAAAACTTCACTGTTAATTGTACAAAATTTGTTATGCCTTAGCACAAAACAAGGAATTGTTCGATAGTTCAAACAATTTTCCATTCATTAGGGTTCTCAAGTCTTGATATCATCTAAACCCTTGTCATTTTGCCGAGGGTAGCCTTTTTAACCGGTTTATAAGAATATTCGTATAGAACTTCGACGTCTTCGAACCATGTCAATTTGGTCATAGCATTTAGTTTGGGATTTGCCTATTGGGATATTTTTCCCATTATACTTCGATCTTGTTCGGAGTGTCAGTCCCTGAGTGTGGTGGCCGTGGTCTATAAAAATTGAGGGTTGCCTTTTTAAGTTCTTATAACCTCGAGATTTAATAATCTCGTCTATTTTTCGGACGGCAGTCCTCGAGTGGGGGGGGTTTATTGTTCGAATTTATTTGCAACCGGCCCTAAGCCTGTTTACACAATAGATCGAGTATGAAATTTTGAAGTAGAAAATTTCTCGAAGGCATGAGATATTGGCAAGGAAAAATACTTCTTTCAACGGATGATAAATGCGTATATGTTTAATGTTAGGGCTTGAGTAACCTATATGTGAACAGTTCAGTCAATCAATTGGCCCTTATAAAATTTACCTATCGAGACCTCGCTGTTACGAAGTAATTTCCTTGCAATAAAGTTGACATTCAAGGGTAGTGCCTCCCAGTATTTGAGGTTGATTGTAAAGAAGCCTCGGATACTATTGAAAAATTCTAAGTTAGCATGACAACGGTTGCCTCATTGAAAGCCTCGTCGAAAAAATCCAATTCAGACAAAACTAGTCTAAGGGAAAAAGAGTGCAACCAGTGCTTTGAGACATAAAGACTTCGTGTTGAAGGATTCATCGCCATTCATGATCGACGCCTATAATTGAATTAGTTTAAGTACAAATGAAAATGGAGAAGGTCGTACCTTAGCAGTAGTATCACTATAGAAGTGATACATTCCAATTGTTTGGTAGTTTCTCGCCGCTCATCGTGCCGAGCTTGTAGGATCCCTTTTCGATAATATCGCGGACCTGATATGGTCCCTCCTAATTCGGACCTAGTTTCCCTTCATATGGGTTTCGAGTGTTGAGGTTGACTTTTCATAGCACCAAGTCTTGTATGTTGAAGTGTCGAAGATTGGTTCTTCGATTTTAGTACCTTTCGATCTGCTAATTTTTTGCGGCCAATCGAACGAGGGTGGCCTCACGTCTTTCATCCAAAAATTCTACGATCGTGTTTATAGACTCGTTATTTGATTCCTCTGTCTCATATCAAAACCTGAGGCTAGGTTCCCCGACCTCGACCGGGATAAGAGCTTCGGCACCATAGACCAAAGAGAACGTTGGTTCCCCCTTATTGTATTTCGATATCATGCGGTACGCCCAAAGAACATCGGGCAAGACCTCTCTCCATTTTCCATTAGCACTGGTCAGTCTTTTCTCAAGATTTTGAATGATGTTTTGTTGGTTGATTTGGCTTGTCGGTTCCCGCTGAGATGGTATGGCGTAGATAGAATCCTTTTAATCTTGTGATCCTCGAGAAATTTTGTCACTTTGTTGTTGATGAATTGTTTTTGTTGTCACACACGATCTCGACATGCATCCCGAATCGGCTTATAATGTGGTCCCAAATGAAGTCTATGACTTCTTTTTCTCTAACTTTCTCAAAATCATGTGCTTCAACCTACTTAGGAAAATAATCAGTCAAAATAAAATAAATTGAGGTTTACTTGGGGCCGATAATAGAGGGTCGGCGATGTTCATTCCCCATTTCATGAATGGCCATGGGGATAAGATCGAATGGAGATGCTCCCTGGGCTGGTGAATCATCGGCACATAACTTTGAAATTTATACCATTTCCGAACGAACTCCTTTGTATCTTTTTCCATATAAGCCCAGTAGTACCCTGCTCTAATGAATTTGTGAACCAGTGATTCGACGCCCGGAGTGATTGCCACAAGTGCTTTCGTGAATTTCTCGTAGGACATAGTCGGTGTCTCCTGGTCCCAAACAAATCCCCGATGTCCCATGGAATGTCCTACTGAATAAAGTTCCATCCTCGGCCAAAGTGAACCGTGCTGCCTTGGTGCGTAGAGTCCTTGACTCATTCGGATCTATTGGGAGTTTCACATTTTTTAGGTACTAAATGTAATTGTTCCTCCAATCCCAAGTTAAACTCGTAGAGTTTATATCGGTGTGGCCTTCTTCGATTAATGATCCCCAAAGTTGTATGACAATCCCCGAGTTAAGTTTATCATCCTCGATCGATAACCCAAAGTTTGCAAGGGCATCGTCCTCATTGTTCTATTCCCGAGGTATGTGTTGTAAGGTCCATACTTTAAATTGATGTAAAGTTACCTGTAGTTTGTCCAAGTATCTCTGCATTCGATCTTCTCGGACTTCGAAAGTTCTGTTGACTTTGTTTACCACGACTAGGGAATCATATTTGACCTCAATGACCTCTGCTCCCAAAATTTTTGCTAGCTCGAGACCTACAATCATGGCCTCATACTCAGCCTCATTTTTAGTTAACTTCGAAGTTTTGATAGACTATCTAATTATGTTACCCGTAAGTGGCTTCAAAATGATGCCCATCCCGGACCCTTTCACGTTCGAAGCACCGTCCGTGAGGAGGATCCACCCCTCCATGATGTACCAAATTTTAATAGCAGATTTTATAATATCAATGTTATGAAAATGACCTAGGGTCATGGGCTATCTAACATTCCTATTGTATTCTTCAATTGAATTAACTAACTAATTTATCTAGTTTATTAATTGACGGGGTTGATATTGCTCATAAAAATCTGTCGAGTTCTTACTTGCCTATTCAAGCTAACCTAACGCCTATATGTCTATGGAGTTAGAATCAACAAGAGTGCATTTATAATTCTTGTAATTCAACCAAGAATGGCAATTAGGTATATGTCTATCCTTACCGCGAATCCGTTTCTCGATGCCCAGGTTCAAGAACTTGCGCTACTCAATCCTATATGCAATCTAGAATTCCCACTTTCTAGCTCAACTCTAGATTCGTAGGTAGTATTCAATTGGTGATCAAGCAATTAAATAATTAAGTTCATGATTGAATAAACAAACCAATATGATAAACTAAGAAATCAAAAACAATATTTGAATAATAATAGTCATAAAAGAACCACAACCCTAGAACTTGATGTTTAGCTCCACATAGACATGGTAGCAAAATAACAAATCATACAAAGAAACATAAAAAACTAAGTTTGTGGATGAAAAGATGAAACCCGACCTCACGGCGGCTCTGTGCTTATGTTTTCCTCTCAAAAACGTCCTTCTCCCTCAAAATTGTCATGTCCCAAAAACCATAGGATGCGATCGGCGCTCAACCGAGTAAACCTGATTAAGCAAGCCTTATCAACTACTATCTACCCAACTCAATAGGAATGAGGAAGGCATGCCTACCTTTATTCAAACTAGGATAAGTAGTGCAGTTAACGTCTTAGTTCATTTTATAATACAACATTAAAACGTGGTTAAGTTCCCATGATTCCATATAAGTTATAGCTTAGAAGAAAGAAGCGAGAGTACAAGATCACAACATGGTCCATTGACCTATCCCATACCCATACATAACCCACACAAACGTTTACGGAGCCTCTAAGGATACAAAAGATAAGTATAACAATGCCGGCAACAAGGCCCCGAGTATAACTCAAATGTGGAAGCCCATAATAATAGAATATATACAATAAAACCCCTTGAAGGAGAAAGGGGCTCACCAAGACTCTGTGAAGAAGGATGATCTGCTACACATGATCGTCACTATCCGCTAGGGAGCCACCTGCATTCATTTAAAAATATAGCGCCCCGGCAAAAGGGACGTTAGTACCATGGAATAGCACTAATATGTATAACTAAACACCATCTAATTAGAAAGAACTATAAAAAAGATTAAAGAAATCATTAACCCCTTGTCATTAGAAAGAATTGTCAAACAAGAGTAAAGAGATCATAAAAGTAAATCAAAATCTTTAACAATCACCACATCAACAAATAAAAGGGATCACATAACTTTCACATAATTTCCATACCTCTAGGTTGTGTTCCATAGCCCGTCATAGGGTTCACATATCATATTATATACCTATATGTTTCATAGCCCGTCCATAGGGTTCACATACCACATTATACACATATGTGTTTCATAGCCCATCCATTAGGTTCACATACTACAGTATACACCTATGTATTTCATAGCCCATCCATAGGGTTCACATACTACAGTATACACCTATGCGTTTCATAGTCCGTCCATAGGTTCACATATTATATTATACACCTATGTGTTTCATAGCCCGTCCATAGGTTCCACATTTAATATTATACCCCTATGCGTTTCATAGGCCGTCCATAGGGTCAGCATATTATATTATACACATATGTGTTTCATAGCCCATCCATAGGTTCCACATATTAATTAATCGGCACATGGGGCCACACTCTACTTCCTAAATTCATTTGATTACTTTAAACATCTCTACATATAGAAATTTCACATAGTTTGGCATAAGATATGCAAATCAATCTCAATTTAAGGTCTTAGCATTTCAATACATGATTCATATTCCTTGAATCCTTTTTAAGTTATCAACAATTAGCACCTTGATCATATTGGAATGTATCTTTACAATTATAGGGTCACAACACCAATTCATGTAAAGTACCAATCACATCAAGAATCCACAGTTCAATATTACCATATTTGAAATAATGAATACCCCATAAATCAAATTCCGGACTTACTACATATGCAGGGACACCATGGGAGCTCTATTTCTAAGAAGAGGGAGTTTTAGCCATACATATCTTGTTTAAGCTTTCCTTAAGTTACTACGATTTTTCGGAAATTTTTGCAATCCCCATATACTTGAGATATAATAAAATTAACACAAATTAGGAAGGTATTCATGGTTTCAGCTCATTTGAGCATTTTATCAAACACTAGTTGAGCATCTTGATTTTTAACTCTCTTTTACAAGATTTCCTTTATTTTCCAATCCAATCTTTACTTTTTTATGTTAATCAATCTTCCCATAAACCTAATTTGCACATGCATGTATACATAATACTATTACCCCAAGAACCATACCTTAATAACCATCTAATAACCTCTACAATACCACTACAACTTAGGTTATGCACATATGGCTTCCAATCCCCGTCCCATGAGTTACAATACTTAGTCCATACTTATATTTCTATAATAACTCCATATATGTAAGACTAAGGTGTAGGATTACCTCTAGTAATAAGAATCTTGAGAATTGCCACTTGTGGTGTTCTTGATAAATTCAAGGATTTGAAGGAAGATCTAAGGATTTTCAAGATTAATCATTGTTAATATAAGTGTTTAGGAGTAGTGATAAACTCAAAATACTCCAAAAACCTTACCTTGGATATAGGAGGAGTTGAAGGTCTTGAGAGAGTGGAAGAAACCCTAAAAGTTTGTCCAAAATAAAATGGGGAACTGAATCCCGAAATGAGGATATAACACTATTTCGGGCGCTATAGTAGCTCAAAAATTCCCGGCACCACGCTAGCGCCCGACGCTACACAGGGCGCTAGCATGGAAGGGACACGAAAATGATCATAACTTTCTGTATACACCTCCAAATGATGAACGGTTTGTTGCGTTGGAAACTAGACTCAAAGGGATTGAATTGATAGCTTTTGCATTACACAAATCCTTATATAACTGGAGATATGATCGTTCAAAGTAGGTCTTGTGCGCACTCATTTGAAATCTTAGCCTATTGCAATATTTTCCAATTTGACTTGGACTTAAGCCCTACCTTGGACCCAAAATTAATTATCACATCTACACTTATTTACCAAGTCTAATAGATGTCCACCATGTTAGTATCACATAAATATTATAATTAACCTACGTATCACAATGAAAGCATAGTTTACTTAGCGAAATTTTTCCGGTTCCTTATAAAATTATCGTTTTTCCATGAATATATACCTAGTAGGGTTGGGGCCAAATAATAATACTTTCTCCAATGTGAAAAAGGATACTTTTCCAGAGTTTGACTAGTGCGGTCACGCTAGTGGCCCAGTGTTCTGCCTGACGAGCGCGACCGCGCTATTGACATGCACTTTTCACCTTGTTCCATTTAGAATTTGGGAATACATAAAACATGAGAGTTGTATCTTTGAGTTTGGATTTCCAAACATATATTGTGGATCCCAAATAATGTTCTGAGCAAAAATTTATATGTATTTTATTAGACAGTGCGTAATATGCCTACTCGAGTCTTCGTTTGTTCTTAACTATCAAAGTTGACCCCTGACACGATCCCGACTTAATTCCTTGGGCTTTTACTCAAACTTCAAAGCTGAAAATCACTTGAATTATTCCATAATATTTATATAACTCGGAATCACTCCTACAAGTCATAAAATAAATAGTGCAAAATACTAGCGATTAAAGCGCAAACTCAACTAATGTGCATTAAATTAGAGTGTAATAATCGACTAAAATATATAATTATAGCCTATTATTAATTTGTACAGTGTTGAATGATTAAAATAATAAGACACACGCGTTAATATAAGGTGAGAATAGCGTAACATGTGTTTCATACCACATGTGCTATCGATCAATGGGATAATGGAAGAATTAATCCCTGCTTCTTCATTATGTGAGATCCCAAAGAAGTTACATTAACTTTTATTGGAATACCCTTTGACCTTTTACTTTTTCTTGAAGTGCCAATTAGTGTTAGTTTAGCATGTTACTAATAGCCATGAGTGATTCGGCAATGCAGTGCAGTGCATGTCTAGGAAAGCAGTTGATTTGGAATGGAAAGATTCGAGTAGAAAGGGAACACAAATAAATAATATTTTTTTGCAATTTAAATTGTACTCATAGGTCTACCATTATACTTACCATGAGGGTATCAAATGTAATTATGAATATAAAGTTAAACATGAACTCGACTTCACCTCTTTCAAGGATGAGGGATTAAATAACTAGCTATTGGAGTAGCAGGTGATGTCTAGGGTATTACGAGTAACAAGATCCTCATATTATCTAATTTCTACATAAAGCTATTAAACAACCTTAAAGGGATTAAGAATATTATAGATCTTAATGCTCGCAGGTCGCACGAACTATTTGTCGGTATGAATTATGTGTGTTGCTTTCACAGTAGTTACTAGTTTGGATCCAGTCCACCTTTTGAGCACGTGATTTTTTCCCTATATATGAATTATGTCCAAAAAATTAAACAAAATAATTTTTTCTTTATTTTTGTAATTTTTGTGCATTTTCGTGCCATTTCCTGATAATTGTTGTATTTTTATGTGTGCATGTTAATTCATAAAAATACAAAAATATGCATTGGCTCGTAGAATTTAATTTCACATTTTTAGAATTAATTAGGGGTTAAGTTATTTTTAGAACAAAATATGAAGAAAATAACAAAAATAGTTCGATTTTGCATTTTTATTATTTTATTTTTGAAATCCCTATGAATTAGTTTTTAAAATAATTTTAGGAATTAATTAGTTTTATTTTAATTTTGCATATTTATACAAAAAATCAGAAAAATAATATAAAAATACAAAATTAACAATAACAAACAAAAATAAAATAAAATAAATAAAAAAAACAATTAAAACAAGTGGTCTTGATAAGATACAAGAATTTGGACATTTTTATTATTTCTGATTGGCCCAATACTCTCAACCCATTTAAATCCCCACCCAGGCCCAAATCTTGTCCAAACCCCGCTTGTCCTTTGTTGTACTGATATGATGTCATTTGGTTAATATTAGATCTGGACCGTCGAGATCTGGGTTGAGAATCATTTGAACTGGTTACTCTGGGTTACCACACAATGTCCTGGGTTTGAAGTCTGTTTTGCTTGCTGATTTGCGAGCCGATCTTGCTGTGGCTTTCATTATTATTCGAGATTATTATTGTTGCTGCTTACTGTTAGCTCCCAACTCATTTTCATTTGTTTTGATGTTGTATTCAGGTATTCTTCGACCTTTTGACATGAGAAATGGAAGAATATAAAGTTATGTCAATCTATATCATATTAGTTAGTTAAATGTTGCCTCCTATATCTCTGAAAAGGCATTAGCCTCTCCAATGAGCTTGTTTGTTTTGTTACAATTGATCATGTCTATTTAGTTTAAATTCTGGTTTGTAATGATAGCTAAATTATAAACTTTGGCCAGTTAATTTTTGTACAAAGGGACTGTTAATGTTGCTATGGTAGAGGTTTATGTGCAGCCAGGTGTGATGTAAGTATAATTGAACTTTGCTGAGAATCACGTGTGTCCAGTTTTGCTAAACAAAAGAGGGGTTTAGTATCAAGTGGGTTTGCTTGGGTATTGGTTTCATGTTTGACGTACTGTTGAAGATCATGTAAATAGTTTTAACTCAGAAATGGTGTAGGAAAATTAGAATACTTGTTCGATTATTTCGTTTTATGAATTTCAGTAGTTGCAATTTTATATCATCTTAATAACAAGCATACGTATACGTTTAAACCTTGTGAGAAATAATTATGATTCCAGTAGTGCTCCAATGTCTAGTGATTGTTAGTTAAATTGTGCGAATCTGTGTCATTTGAATCGCTTTGTCGCCTTTCTTTGTTTGTGACCTGTTGCTTTGTCCGGGTTTGTCCTTGTGTGGATTACTGATTACATAGTTTACCCTTGCAATTTGTGGGCTTAGTAGGCGGCTGGGCCTCGTCTTGGCCAGGTTAATTTCAGGCCCAAGTGATGGCAGTCCACAAGAGTTTTTGGGATTAAGAGGACTGTTAATAATTAATTGGCAAGCTGTGGGCCTTTCAAGCTAGGTAGCAGATTTGAACTAAGGATGTTTTCCCATAACGGAGATCGTCCTTGTTCGGGTTTGGACTTGAGCTAGGGGCTCGCTTGTCCTTGAATACCTCATTGTTAATCAATTTATATTGTTAATTAATTAAGTAATTTTTCAGAATAGAGACGAATCTTAATAGCTAATAGTAGTCTATCTTTAGGTTTGCCCTTTAATTAATAAAATGAGCCTCGCCTCGCCTCGCCCAATGAAATATAAAATTACGGGGCCCTCAATAAAGGTTAAAAATATTTAGAAAATTGAGAAGAGTCGTTTAGAGAATTTCAGGACCCTCCCAAAAGATAATAACGCGCTAGACTCTTTTAGACGCGATTCTAATAAAATTACCTTCTTAAATTCGGGTGTGCATTTCATGCAACCAAAATCCAAATCCCAAAATGTTGAATAGAATGTGTTTAGGATTGCGGGTGCATTTCTTGTGACGTGATCCAAGGACATGTTTAAACAACGTTCACTTTCTCTAAAATAAATACATATTGAATAATAAGCGGTAAAAAATAAAAATTGGCACATAGGTTCTTCATGTAATAAAATCAGATAATAGCTAAATGCAACATATGAGCGACCGTGCTAGAACCACGGAACCCGGGAATGCCTAACACCTTCTCCTAGGTTAACAGAATTCCTTATTTGGATTTCTGGTTCGCGGACTATTAATAGAGTCATGATTTTCCTCGGTTCGGGAGTCAACTGGTGACTTGGGATACCATTAATCTCCCAAGTGGCGACTCTGAATAACTAATAAATAAACCTCGTTCTGATTATCCTTTAAGTGGAAAAACTCATTTACATCCCTGTGGGCGTAGAGAAAAAGGAGGTGTGACACACCTGTGCGAAGTGGGAAATGTTGGATATAAGGTTTGGGTTGTGGGTCTCCCATGTGAACTGATCCGACCCGTTTTAAAAATAGATAAAACCTAAGGAGGTTACACGTAGGTTTTATTACTTCTAAAAACTTACTGCACGTTTTCTTTTGAGAGACATGTGAACGTGGAGTGGTGGTTTTTAGTTCTTCCCGTCTCCTCTTCTCTATATTCTTCTCTTCAATACAGAGATTCTATAGGGCAAAAAATTGGAAATGAAGAACATAGTGAACTTTAGGCATTTAGTTGTGAACAAAAATTCTGTTTCCTGGAGATTCAGAATAAGATTTGGGGCAATTCTTTTGGTGGTGAGTTCAATGATTTCTGCTGCATCAATAAAATACACAATTCATTGTTCTCTCCCTTTGGTTTAATCTAATAGAATGTGTCTTTTTTAGAGAGAGATAAATATGTCAAAACTGTCACATTTTGAGAAATTGCATCTCATTTACATGAAAAATATGTTAATATAATAATAATAATAATAATAATAATAATAATAATAATAATAATAATAATAATAATAATAATAATAATAATAATAATAATAATAATAATATTAGTAGTAGTATTATGTAGTAATATATCAACATAGTTAGGAGAAATTTGAAGTTGGCCCATTAGATTTGTTTGATTTCTTCTACCTTTAAAATTTGAAATTTTCCTCTATCTTGGAAAGTCTTTATCGTCTTTCTTCGCTTTTTTATTTGAGATATGAGCACTAACAATTGATCATTACTTCATAATTGTTATGAAATAATATAAAATACAAGAACAATATAGAGAGAATAGGGAGAGGAGTATTCTTATTGATACTTGGGATGGATTACAATGGAATAGAAGCCCTATATTTATAGGGAGGTGGTGACTTAGCCACCAAGTAGTAAACCCTAGAATCTCTCTAAATATAGACATTCACCTTAAATAGAGTTCTATTTATAACACTCCCCCTTGAATGTCTATTCAACAATGTGCCTCGTTAAAACCTTAAAACCAAAACCCAATGGGAAAAATTAAAGAGAAGGAAAAAGAGTACACATGTTTGAATATGCGCCTATTGGTTGCCTCATTAAAAACCTTGCAAGGAAAACCCAGTTGGGACAAAACCTTGTAAGGAAAAAAGAGTGCAACGCGCATTAACTCCCCCTGATAAGAACATCAATTTATATCTTTGAGCATTTGCATTCCAATCTTGTGCACCATCTTCAAAACGATCTTTGGTAGATGTTTGATAAATAAATCAACCATATTGACTTGAATAAATATTCCGCACCTTGAAATCATCATTCTTGATAGATATGAACATCTTCATATAATGTGGTGGAATGACTCTTCAATATCTCCATAGATGTACTCTCGATGCCATCATGCTTTGACTTTATACTTTCAAGTATTTGAACTATATGTCCAAATCTACATGTCTTTCATATGGAATCAAGTATTTGTCTATACGAAGGCTTTGTCCTTCTGGGACTTAATATGAGCATTTGTAGTGAGAATATAGTTACATTCTTTGGGTCAGCAAATGCGTATAGCATGCTTTGCAATATGTTGCAATTGAATTATCCATTTTATGAACTTCAGGTTCATATCATGATATTCGGGGATTTACATATACAAATGATAATTCATCCCATGTAACCTTTTCTCAAGTGTTTATCATGTCTCCCCCTCATGTTAGAAAAGCTAACTTGTTTCCTCAAATTTGAGAAATCATCTTTGTGCATTATCATGTCAATATACACAGCACATTAATAATAAGATGAAATTATTTGGTTCCTGACCCTGAACCACTTGTGAGGGGAGAATATACTCTCGTATACAACGTATATCAAACTGATATATATAACTTTGTTCTCATAAGAAACAGTTTAGCTATTAAGTGGAGGCACTCAATAATTATCTTGCTAAACCAATTTGATATAAACCAACTTATCAAGATGAACTATCTTGAATAGAAAATCTGGAAATTATGCTCGAAGTTATATTACTGAGCAATTTACCTCGCAAGCACCGGCCAGGCTGCGGGTTAATAACAATTGCGCATGTAATCATATCATAGATGCATCATATGTGGTATACATGGCAGGTGAATGGGCCCATATTCACCTTTGATATTCCCAGAATTTATGGGCTTCAACCCGAACTCTTTAGTTGGTCAGTTCATTAATGAGAACAAGTGATACAAGAGAATTCGTAAAGAACTTTCTAGTTCTTTAATATTCACCCATGTGAATTCTCTATTATTGCACATCATACTTAAAATGAGATGGCTAACCCGAATGCCAACTGAATAAATTATCAATATTGGTAAACTTCAAATTTACACCATGACATGTGCACTTATCAATAAACTTCAGGTTTATTATGACATGGGTTTTTATACCAATAGATATCCACTTTATTGTGGCATTCTTTCGTTTGTGTAGTACAAACTGGAGAACAAAGCGGGTAGCATTTCATATACAAATTACCCCGCTACAAGTTGTAGTAATAGGAGATATCAAATCCTTCCTTTATTTATAGTCTCAATATAATCAATCGCTTTCGCGTGTACTTTGGAAACTAAATAAGTTTCTTTGAGACTTACTACAGCACAATACTCAATTGTGTTTCTCCAACATAGTAATAATTGGCTCTTCTAGAGCTCTCAATTAATTTTGTACTACCACAGATTCATCAACATACATGTGGTAAATATCTTTCTTAAAGAGAAATACCATTATGGTCATGTCAAACTTATATGCAAGATATGTTTCTTGCATTATCGTTGTCCTTTAATAGTCATATTTCCAAAATACTTTGACGTACAATAGGTACGTGACCAACGATCATTCATGCCATATATATAGCCAACAGGCTTAACACCATTAGGTGTTCCAACTATAGGGCCAAAAACTTCACGTTTTGCCAGCGAATTCAATTCTGATTGAATTGCTTCTTGCCACTTTGGCCAATCATGTCTTTTTCGACATTCTTCAACAGATTGAGGTTCGAGATCCTCACATTCTTGCATAATGCTAGATGCGACATTATAAGCAAAGACATTATCCACCACTATATCCACTCGATTAATATTTTCCTCAATATTAATTGGATTTATGGATAGTTCCGTATTTTCCAGAGTCTCGGGCTCAATGGATTCTTCATGAATCTCAGAATTTGTTAAATCATGAATTTCCTCATGAGATTCTTTCGTAGTGTCATTTTTATCATTTGCTTTCCTCTTTCTAGGATTTCGATCTTTAGAACCTAATGGCCTGCACGCTTCAGGCGTGCATTTGACTCATTGGATATGACACTAGATGATTGTCCAACATGGACATCAATACGGATTGGAACATTTTCCGCGGGGATGTGGGATTTCGTTATCCTTTTCAAGTTCGTAAATGCGTCAGGCATTTGATTTGTTATTCTTTGCAAATGGATAATCTTTTGTACCTTTCTTTCACAAATAGAGGTATGTGGATCAAGATGAGATAATGATGCATTTTTCCACAAAATTTCCCGTTTGGTTTTACCAACTTCTCCCCCTAATTTTGGGAAAAGTGTCTCATCAAATTGACAGTCTGCAAATCGTGCAAATCTCCTGTCAATGTTTCGAGGTAGCGAATTAATGGAGGGCGATTCAAACTCAACATATATTCCTAACCTTCTTTGCAGACCCATTTTGGTGTGGTATGGCGGTGCTACAGGCACATATACTGCGCATCCAACAATTCTTAAATGGGATATATTAGGTTCATGACCCAAAACCAATTGCAACGGGGAATATTTGTGACAATTCGTCAGTCAGAGACGAACTAGCATTGCTGCATGCAAAATGGCGTGACCCCAAACCGAAGTGGGCAGCCTCGTTTTCATGAGTAAATGAGGTATTCAAGATTATACTCATGTATTTTCTCAATCTGATATCCATTTTGAATGATGTCTCTAAAACTCAACAAGTTCCTTTTAGACTTGGAGGAGAACATTTTGACTGATATTATTAAAACTCAACAAGTTCTTCTTAGACTTGGAGGAGAACATTGCATTCTCTAAAATATCGTTCCTTTAGGCAGAGTTATAGTTGCTCTTCAGGAGCCTTAAATCAATTTAATTCCCATAGTTTGCCATACAAAAGAAAATATACGAACATGAGAATAAACAAATTCAGTCCGTTTGTTTCATACTTAAACAATATTTTCGAAATCTGCTGAGGTTATTCGACTAACTAAATCAGATAGTCGATTATCTGTTTTCCATAATCGATTACTTTGCAGTTTGAAAATTTCAGTTTAAGCATTTTCTTAAAACAATCGATTGTTGAACATTGACAATCGATTGTTAAACACACACAATCGATTATTTGCTATTTTGAAAAACTTCAGATCACACTGTCTTAAGACAATCGATTGTTAAACATAGACAATCGATTGTTGACTATTTTGAAAAACTTCAGATCACACTGTCTTACGACAATCGATTGTTAAACATAGACAATCGATTGTTGACTATTTTGAAAAACTTCAGATCACACTGTCTTACGACAATCGATTGTTAAACATAGACAATCGATCATTTGCTATTTTGAAAAAATTCCAGATCACACTGTCTTAAGACAATCGATTGTTAAATATAGACAATCGATTGTTGGCTATTTTGAAAAATTCCAGAGCACACTGTCTTAAGACAATCGATTGTTAAATTTAGACAATCGATTGTTGGCTATTTTGAAAAATTTCAGAGCACTGTCTTAAGACAATCGATTGTTAAACATAGACAATCGATTGTTGAACATTGACAATCGATTGTTTTGCAGTTTTAATGCGAAATATTAGATAATCGACTAACTGTTAGGTTAGTCGATTACCGCTACTGGAAAATAAAAATATTATTGAAATCTGAGCATATTGAAACATTCTAAAGAACTAATACTACCATTATATCATAAACTAACTAATACGAGCTGATACTAATGACTATTAGTTTATTCACTAACTATTACAAATAAGTGAAATAAAATCAAACAACTCCATCTTCTTTCATCACAGATCCATCACCAATTAGGTAGTCTATTTTCCCCTCAGGGTGCTCAAAGAAGTCTGCCACATTCAAGTGGGTGATGTCAAAATTGTCGTCAGAGACAAAATTTGTTTCAGGGCATTTACTCTTTAGAGATGCTTTGACAAGGCTCAACCAAATGTCTTGGTACACGGCAAATTTTTGCCTAGTGCCCTTTTCCACCGCAACGATAACATATAGTTTATGAACTATTTGCTTTTGGATTCTCATCGTATCGTGCTGGTGGCAGAGTGACCAACTTCAGGTTGTCATATCTCTCCTTTAAGCCATTCCACAAGATAGGTGGATCTTTGACTGTGATATATTCAATTTTCAAACCTTCATCAAGGTGATGGCGCAAGTAAATCAAGGCCTTAGCACAGTTTCAAACCTTCATCAAGGCGATGGCGCAAGAAAATCAAGGCCTTAGCATAGTCTTGGGTGGATGCATTATTTCTGTCTTTAATGGCGTCTCCAAGACCCATAGCATCTAAGTGGATTTCAGCATCCAACACCCATGCCATATAGTTCTTGCCCGAAATTTCAAGGGCAACGAACTTTTCTTTTCATAATGTCAGACATAAAACAAAATTACATCAAGAGCGTGTTCATACTTACGGGCTCTATTACAATTATCACATTCACTTCAGGGAATGGATCATAATCATGTGCTTTACACAATCTCATGTCAAATATTACTTTCATAAAGTGAAAGATTATTTTGAGAATCTTTATTATTCTCATTATCACAATAATGACGATTATAATTTCGTCTATTGCCACGTCCACATCCATTGATACCTTTACGGTAATAATTTTGTCTTCTTTCATACTTATCACATACTGCTACCACATTCTCTAAAGGGAATGGAGCAAATTCAATTGGACGGAATTCTTTGCCACGTCCACATTCATTGATACCTTCATGGTAATAATTTTGTCTTCTTTCAGACTTATCATATACTGCTTCCACATTCTCTAAAGGGAATGGAGCAAATTCAATGGGACGGATTTTTAATTCTTTGCCCACAATTATACATGAATTTAATCATGGCAGGACATGGAGATTTTACCACTTCACGTGGTTATAATTTCTTACAAACTCCATTAGAGTTATAATCAAACTTTGTTGTCTTTGTTTGTATATAAAATCAAATCGTAGAATTTCAAGAATTTGAAAGGGAAAAGTAAATTACTTACCTTTAAGGTATACCAATTATATTTTCAATGTTTTCTTCTTTCGTTCCTTCTGTTTTCTTTTCAACGTTTTTCTTCTATTTTCCGTATAGAAGATTTTGGGATTTGGTTGCGGCAGAACCTCATGTGAAACCCTACACAAACAAAAGTTAAGACAATCGAAAATTTCAATTGGTTAGAGACTCGTGCTGATAACGTGTTATGAAATAATATAAAAGACAAGAACAATATAGAGAGAATAGGGAGAGGAGTATTCTTATTGATACTTGGGATGGATTACAATGGAATAGAAGCCCTATATTTATAGGGAGGTGACGACTTAGCCACCAAGTAGTAAACCCTAGAATCTCTCTAAGTATAGACATTCACCTTAAATAGAGTTCTATTTATAACAATAATTGTATAGTTATTTTTAGTAAAAATTGTAAAAAAGAAAACTAAAAGAGTGTACGGTAAAACCGTAAAAGTATCACCGTTTGCCAATATGTAAATAGTATTAGAATGTTAATTATTCTCTGGACATATGATGTAAAGAATGTGACACTATAATGTTATGGACGTAAATAATGTATGCCAACAATAGGATATCTATTAATGGATATAGTTTAGCTCAAAGTTATCATACACTTTACAAGCATAAAATAATCAAAATGAATCGAGGGTCAATCATAGCAGATCGTAATAAATCAAGGGACCAAGTGAAATAAACGAAAAGCAAGTGTCTCGGATTAAGGAGAAATGTTTAAAGAGCTTTTGTTGATTATATCGATTTGGTCTGCCTCTCCATAGAGAGATTCAGAGCCTTACAATGGTATTTTTCTTTTCTTGGAAATAGTAGGGTTCTTTCTCTTGGTATTTATAGTTGTAAGGTTTATGAACTGGCGATAGGCGGCTATGACCGTATTGAGGTCTCGTCCTTGTGATGGCGGATGGGCTGTGGCCTTGTTGATCGAGCCAGATGACAATCCGGTATCGTAATTAATAAGTTGTTATTCCAGTTATTAATTGAGAATTAGCTTAAGATATAATTAATTTTATTAATTATCACGGAGTCATATTCTGACCCATACAGTTAGTCCTTCTGCTTATTGAGGTCGTGCCTTGACCGAACTCGATGAGCGGACTTCACCGAATGCAGTTTCAGTTGAGACTAAAATGGCCGTAGCCGCTTATACATGGGAGGTTGTGCCGTTGAAATCGGTCACCTTAGCTATTTCGCATTGATGGATTTGGCTGCTTACGCATTGGGGACGGCCGTAGTCATTCGTACATTAGAGATGGTCGTAGCCTTAATACTGTGGACGGCCTTAGCCGTTTACATATTGGGGATGGCCATATCCTTAATACTGTGGACGGCCTTAGCCGTTTACATATTGGGGATGGCCAAAGCCTTAATACTGTGGACGGCCTTAGCCGTTTACATAGTGGGGAAGGCCGTAGCCTTAATACTGTGGACGGCCTTAGCCGTGTACATATTGGAGATGGTCATAGCCTTAATACTGTGGACGACCTTAGCCGTTTACATATTAAAGATGGCCATAGCCTTAATACTATGGACGGCCTTAGCCGTTTACATATTGGAGACGGCAGTAACCTTAATACTGTAGACGGCCTTAGCCGTTTAAATATTGGAGATGACCATAGCCTTAATACTGTGGACAGCTTTAGCCGTTTATTATGGATTGCCATAGCCTTAATACTGTGGACGGCCTTAGCTGTTTACATATTAGAGATGGCCATAGCCTTAATATTGTGGACAGCCTTAGCCGTTTACATATTGGAGATGGACATAGCCTTAATACTGTGGACGGCCTTAGCCGTTTACATATTGGAGATGACCATAGTCTTAATACTGTGGATGGTCTTAGCTGTTTACATACTGGAGATGGCCATTGTCTTATAACTGTGGACGGCCTTAGCCGTTTACATATAGGAGATGGCCATAGCCTTAATACTGTGGACGGCCTTAGCCATTTATATATTGGAGATGACCATAGCCTTAATAATGTGGATAGCCTTAACCATTTACATATTGGAGGTGGCCATAGCCTTAATACTCTGGACGGCCTTAGCCGTTTACATATTGGAGATGGACATAGCCTTAATACTGTGGACGGCCTTAACCGTTTACATATTGGGGATGGCCATAGCGTTAATACTGTGGACGGCCTTAGCAGTTTATATATTGGAGATGACCATAGCCTTAATATTATAGGTTGAATGACGCTTTGGCTGAGGTCGTGATCTTTTTTGGTGATGTCCTCTAGCCTTGTGGGGTGTTGATATTATCTTAGCGTCACTGCACCATCATTCGGGGTAGGTCGAATCACCCCCCCGGGCGAAGGCGCTTAGCCTCTCAGCATATTTCAGGTGGGGTTGGGCTCGATGACGTATGAATCTTTGTTTGTTTGAAGTCATAGTCGTGGTCCTTAACGGACAAATCGTGTGCTGTGTGGCCAAAGGGAGTACGGGCACACTTGGTATGCATTTGGCGACGACCAAAGTTTTGAAGGTGCACAGGTCTTTCCAACCGTTACGGAAGTGAAATGCCGATTGGTGACTTAAAAGCCGCTTCGCGGAGCTTGTCATAATGATGCACGTTTCTACGGAACTGAATCATTTTATGGCTGGTCATGTAGTTAATGATGGTTATTGGAATTCGCAAAAGCCGCTTTTCTTGCCTATAAATGAGGGGTTTAGGTGTTTATTTCTCACCTTTTAGTTGTTTGCCTTAGCGAGATTTCTGAAAGAGCTTTCTCTTTTGTCAGCTCATTTTCGTCTTTGTTCTTCATTCGTGACAATCCCATCTTTTCCATCGAATCTTGCTTTTTTCTCGTTTTCTAATCAACAATGGCAAGCAGTTCTTCCAAAAATATTTCTACGGCAAATCTTCCGGTTAACCCTTCGATGGCTGAAGGGCCATCACCGGTGGTAAGAGGTGTAGAACCGATGGATATCAAAGTTGTTCCATCAGTTGACGAGATTATATCTCAACTGGGGGGCCCGACGACTGACTTCACCGCCAATGTTGGAGAAGATCCAGTGGATGAAGCCCTCTAATGGGGGAAGTTGGAATGGCCCAACTTCAGGAACAATGGGGCATTGACGGCTATACTGATATTGTTCTAGCTAGAAGCGAGGAGAGGGTCCACACTGACCGAAGGGGATATTGCGTCTTCTACGCATATCACTTCAAGTTGGGATTTAGGCTCCCGCTTCCGATGTTAGTAGTAGACTTTTGCCGTTATTATGGGGTATGCCCTTGCCAGCTTACTCCTTTTCTCTACAAGTTGCTTGCTATGTTCATCAAGTGCGCGGAGTTGGCTGGTAGGGAGGTTACGCTGCAACACGTACTTAATCTTTACGCCCCCCCACCCAAGAGGACCCGCGACACGATGATTCAGGCGAGCCCTCGTGGGTCGAGGGGCCTGGTCGTAGAATTCGACGACGCGGTCGACCCTCACCCTTTTGAGCACTTCTTCTATGTTAGAACCAATCATTTGGTGGCATCCCTACCTGGGTTCCCAGAGTTTTGGAATCATGCACGTAAGCTTTCTTTAATAGTTGAATTGTCTTTTTTACTCTTTCTCACATCTCGTGTTCGTAAGCATTAACATGTGTTGGTCTTGTAGACAACAGATTGCCACTGGCTCCGGTGCCCGGGATACGTGAATAGGTCGAAGTCGTGCTTCCGCATATAGTGGGAATACGCACGAGGACGTCTTTCTAGAATAGGCATGGTTGTAAGCCTGCAACTGGTGAGGATTTGACTTCTCCTTCTGTTTTGTTCTTATTTCTAACTGTATTCACCGACTTTGTGTTTTTTGTTATTAGGGAGGGCACGCCGTGTCAGGGATCCTCAGCTAGCCTTCCTTCGGCCGGGTGCGACTGCTCATCTTGCAGCACCGATACCGCGCATAGTACCGAGGGCGTTATCGGTTGAATCTTCAGCAGTACCTTCCCCAACACGGACCGTAGTTCGGATCAAAGGGCCATCGAGGGTGCTGACTCCTAGGGCAGAGTCGCCCTCGCATGAGGAGGAGGAGGAGGAGGAAGAGGAAAGGCCTCTAGTTAGGCGGAGGGTTGCCTTCATGTCGGCCCCTTTCGTGGTGATAAACTTGGACTCTCCCCTGTCGTATGCGGAGAATAAAGCGGCTGTGGCTGCGGCGGCCACCCTTGAGGGCAGAAAAACAGTGGGGGTTGCCCCGGTTGGCTCAGGCTATGATGGTACTGTCGCTTTGGTGACTCAATTGATTGTTCTAGTCGCTGAGGTGGGAGATAGTTCCTCAGTACTATTTTTATTGGAGAATCGAGCGCTCCTTCAGTGGCTGTGGCAGAAGGCGGAAGGGGCAGTGCAGGAGGTGAATACGAGTTCGAGTCCGACTTGGAACTAGAGGACATCCGTTCCCTACATGAAGGCTTCACCAGCTCGACGGTGCGTGCAGAGGGGTGGCTTCGCTATGTTGAGATTCCCATGGAGCAGAACTTGTTGTTTCAAAGGAATATCTTGGTGTGTTGTTCGAGGTGTTGTGCTCGGAGGCGGAAAGCACGTCGTTAAGGGACGTTACGGATGTAGGATTGATGAGCAAGGTGGTCGTGATAGGCCTGAGGGTACGTGTGATGACCTTCTTCTACTTTCGTCTTGCCTTAGTTTGTTTTTACTTTAATCGTTATCTTTGCTTTGCAGTCTTATCTGTTGGAGGTGGAGGGCATCTGTCAAGCCAACATCCGTAGAGGAATCTTTTAGCGGGTGTTGGAGAAGTACCGCCACTACCGGGATCGGTGCCGGGAGATGCGCGAGTGCCTGAGGAACGAACCCCGTAGTCGGGCCTTGGTCGAGGAGCTGGCGAGGCAAGAGCTTCAGATGCAGCACACGCTTGAAAGAATCCGTGCCCTCGAGGAGCAGCTTCGTCAAAAAGACGAGGAGATCGAGGATGAAAGGAGGGCTGCAGCTGAGAGGGAGCACCAGAATCAAGCTACGACGGCGGAGTCCTCTGCGATCTTGAACGGGAAGGTGGTCGTTTTAGAGAATGAGGTCACCACTTTAAGGTTAGCAAGGGATGTCTCGTCGAGAGCAGGGGTGTTGGAGGCGGCGATCCGCGTCCATGAGAGGGAGCAGACCATGGAGAGAGCTGTCGCGGCCTTTAGAGAGGCGAGGCTGGAGGACCGTATTGGTGTCGATGAGCGGGATGCCCAAGCCATGGCGGATCGGATCACGGCCTTAGAGGGAGAGAATCAGCGCTTAAGGGATTAGGCCGGCTCTTCCAACCATGCTCGTGAACTCTGGACGTTTGCCGAGGCCCAGCGTGATGTATATAAAAGCTTGTGGGAGGCCGGTATCGTGCTTGAAACTTCTTTTGAGGCAGCCCGTCAGAGGGCTCGTGAAGCCCGTATTGACTGTGGTTTCGACCCAGCGACGCCGGAGGCTGATAATGGAGCTGATGGTGGCGTGGGTGATGCCGAGTGAAAAGCTTTGAAGTGTTTTTTCTTGTTCGCCATTTGGCGTTTGGATATTTTTAGATTTTTTCTTTTATTTTTTCCTTCGTAATGATCATCCCTAGCCGAGTGTAAGCGGGCGTAGCCCGCATATGACTTTGTAACTATATATATATATATGTATATATATATATATATAAGCTTACTTTTTCCATTGATGATCTTGTGCTTATTTTGTGTTTTCCCTTAATCTTCTTTAGATTTTTCTATTGCATGTGTTCGAGGGGTGATTTGCCTTAGAGTACGACTCTGGTAGGCGTGTTGACTTTCGGTTGTTAACGGTATTACTTCTTTGACTCGGTGTGTGTGAGCTGTAGTTGTTATTTGGCGATAGCGGCACTTAGCCTTAGTCCCAGTTCGGGCGCGATCGAACTACCAGCAGTGATGGTAAAAAATACGGCCTTATAGTTTGATCGGGGTCGAACTTTATGTGGCCCCAATCGTAGTTCAAGTTGGGAGTACTTACTTGAATGGAGAGGGTGCTGTACCTGCGCCCCTATTTGCCGTGGGCCGGGTTTTGTCGAGTTTGATGAGAGAGGCATTTGGCATGAGTCGTTAGATTCAAGGGCGGAGGCATCTAACCTCATGGCTTGAGCAAGGTCGAACTCGTTGAATTTGTTGGCGAAGAAGTGTGGCCTGAGTCTTGGTTCAACTTGTAGTTGAACTTGTAATTTTTGATGGCGAAGGCGCATAGCCTGAGTCCCAGTTCAACTCGTAGTTGAACTTTTATTTTTGATTGCTAAGGTGCATAGCCTGAGTCCCAGTTCAACTTTTATTTTTGATGGCAAAGGCACAATGCCTAAGTCCCAGTTCAATTCGTACTTGAACTTTCATTTTTGATGGCGAAGGCACATAGCCTGAGTCCAGTTCAATTCGTAGTTGAACTCTTATTGTTGATGGCAAAGGCGCATAGCCTGAGTCCCAGTTCAACTTGTAGTTGAACTTTTATTTTTGATGATGAAGGCGCATAGCCCGAGTCCTATTTCAACTCGTAGTTGAACTTTAATTTTTGATGGCGAAGGTGTATAGGCTGAGTCCCAGTTCAACTCGTAGTTGAACTTTTATTTTTGATGGCGAAGGCGCATAACCTGAGTCCCAGTTCAATTCATAGTTGAACTTTTAATTTTGATCGCGAAGGTGCATAGCCTGAGTCCTAGTTGTTGAACTTCTTATTTTTGATGGTGAAGGTGCATAGCCTGTCTTGGTTCAACCGTAGTTGATCTTATTGTCGGAGGCACATAGCCTGGACCTCGTTATGTCGGTATTTGAGAGCTGGCGCTCGGTTTTGATTCGAGATCTTGAGCAGCTCAGGCGCTATCTTCCCAACGGGGTAATGTAGGCTGGCTTGAGGTGAATCTCGGTTTGAGATACCTTCATGCTGATTTTCGGCTGGATCCATATCAGGGATGCTGGAGATGTCTTACAGTGATCCTCCCTCGGGGGGGGGGGATGCTTCTTCTTCTTGCTTGCATTATCCAAGGGAGGAGTGACAGAGGAGTTGGGTCTCGGTTCGAGATCTTCGAGACCCTTTACTACGATATACCGCTCTAGCTTGTTTGAGTTGGGTTGTTCTCTGGCGTTTTTTTCCTTTTGGTCCGAGGAAGAACTACGCGATTCTGCTATGAAATTCCCACAGATAGCGCCAAATTGTTTAGCTCAAAGTTATCATACACATTACAAGTATAAAACAATCAAAATGAATCAAGGGCGAATAATAGCAGATCGTAATAAATTAAGGGACCAAGTGAAAAAAACGAAAAGCAAGTGTCTCGGATTAAGGAGAAATGTATAAAGAGATTTTATTGATAATATTGGTTTTGTCTGCCTCTCCATAGAGAGGTTCAAAGCCACCATTTCTAGGGTTCTTTCTCTTGGTATTTATAGCTGTAAGGTTTATGAACTGGCAATAGGCGGCCGTGACCGCATTGAGGTCTCGTCCTTGTTATGGCAGATGGGCCGTGTCCTTGTTGATCGAGCCGGATGACTATCGGGTATCGTGATTAATAAGTGCTCATTGCACTTATTAATTGAGAATTAGCTTAAGATATAATTAATATCATTAATTATCACGGAGTCATATTAGACCCATACAGATATTTTGTTCCAAAATATATGCGAATAATATCCAGCTGATTTGCATCAAGTTTTATCTGCACATTTCATATATCAAAATAAAGTTAGCGAAAATAGCAACATCAGTTTTTACAATATTGGGACTCAACGCCAATGTTTACGATATTGACTCTAGCTCATTTCATCCATGATTCTTTTCATGTTAACCTGAGTTTTACCGTTGCATTTTCCTATTATTAATGACCTTTGCAACAATTTGGAGCACATTTGAATTGGCACACATACTGGTTTCTCCTCCACACGTTCTTTCTCGCGATCTTTTTTGTCATGTTTATTTGAGGTCTTCTATGCGGAAATTCAGATTTTATTATTGAATATCAATTTGTTTGGCGGTTGAGCTACTAAAATTAGTTTTGTGCCAGTATTGGCATTGATATACTAGCTGACAATATTTTGCTTCTATTAACTTTCTCACATTTTTATTTTTCCTTGTTCTTTATTTTTTTTAATCTTTATTGTGAATTATAGAAAATAGTTGTAACGATCCGACTGGTTGTTTCGAGCTCTAGTGCGTCATTCACGGTTTGAGGCTTTGAATAGCTTTACTTCATGTATGATAACTTGTACATGTGGTCGGAATTGAATTACGGAAGTTTGGAGTTGATCCGGAAGAAAATTCTCAATTCAAAAGCGTTAAGTAGGAAGAGTTGGCTAGTGTTTGACTTTTGAGTAAACGATCTCAGAATCGGGGTTTGAAGGTTCCAATAGGTTCGTATGATGATTTTAGACTTGGGCGTATGTTCGGGTTGAGTATCGGGTCGCCCTGGAGCATTTCGGCCTTATTATGGAAAGTTGGCATTTTGTAAGTTTTAGAAATTCCCAAGTTAGACTTGAAGCGGACTTTGGTGTTATCGTTGTCCATTTGGGATTCCGGGCCTTGGAATAAGTTTTGTATTGTAATTTATGGCTTGCACGTAAAGTTTGGCGTATTCCCGGATGTTTAAGTATAATTCGAACGCGTTCGGCGAAGTTGAAAATTTGAAAGAAAGGTTTTGGCCGCTAACTCGTAAAATTTGATTTCGCTTGATGTGATTTTAGGCATTGAGTAAGTCCTCTATGTATTTTGGAACTTGTTGATCTATTCGGACAGGGTCCCGTGGGCCTCGATTTTGAATTGGATTCAAATCGGGATCATTTTTTGGCCTGTTGATTGCTGAAGACTGCTAAATCTGGTGTCATCGCACCTATGGTGGGATTGGTCATGGGTGCGGACACGCTGGTGCGAGGGGGGTCATCACAGAAGTGAAGAGGGACCGCCATAGGAAGGGTTGCAAGTGCGAAGTTTGGTGCGCAGATGCGCATTCGCAGAAGTGGAGAAGGCACTACATATGTGAAATCTGGGCCTTTGCTACTGGACCACAGGTGCGGTCATGCTCCACAGAAGCGGGATCGCAGGAGCAGATTTGTCTGGGCATAAGTGGAAGCCGTATTTGCCATGAAATTTCCGTATGTGTGACTGTTTAACTGCAGGTGCGATGATCACCGGGCAGAATGCTTTGTTATGTACAGGATTTGGGACCCTCTTCTCTTATTTTTTTCATGGTTGGGCGATTCTTAGAGCTCTTGAAAGGAGATTTTTATTATTTATTGCAAGATAAGTAACTCCCACATATTGTAAGTAAATTTCATGGATTTCTTAAGGATTTAACATGGAAATTTTGAAGAAAAACCTATTAGTATTTTTTGGATTGTGACCACGAAATTAAAAATAGAATTAGGAATAAATTGTATATTTTAGTTTGTGGAGTCATGGGTAATGTTCATCTTCGAAAATTATATATTTGAGTTTGTGCGACATAAGGGAGGCATTTCATTGTGATGCACATGCGGCCAGATAAAGGTGGCTTAAGTTCGTGCGGCGACATAAGGGAGGTATTTCATTATGATGCGCATATAGCAACATAAAGGTGACAATGTTAATGATGTTATGTGATATTTTAGGATATTCCTTTGATGTTGTTCATTTGTTGGAACATGGTTTAGTATTTTGTTAACATACTTATTTCTTAAGTCTTTTGTTTTATGAGTTGTTAGTTGATTTTGACATACCATCACATGCCCCACTTCTATTGATATTTTGTTGATAAAGATGGGTTATTCTATATTGAGTTGTTATTAGACGCTCAACGAGATTGTGGTATTTGTTACATTTTGTTGTCAGTTTTCTTTTGATATATTTCAAGTATTATTTGACTAGTGAGTATGATAACTTGAACCTCGTCACTACTCCACCAAGGTTAGTCTTGATACTTAGTGAGTATCAACTGTGATTTACTCATACAATGTGCAGATCCAAGTACTTGAGATCGAGTTGGTCGTTAGGGAGACATGCTTGAGCTTGGTGGAGACTTCTAGGTATCTCTGTTGTTCCGTTCGCAGGGCTCAAAGTTACCCTCTTTACTTTATTTTTGTTACTGTTTATGTATTACAAACAATATTATAATCTTTGAGATTGTTATGTATTCCACGTAGAGTTTATGAGTCAGTATTCTCGGGCTCTAAGAAGTTGATTATTGTGTCCATGTTGTCTGTATTCTTGTATTTTGAAGTTTTTGTTAAATTTAAAGTTGTTATATTATCATTTATATCGCTATATGATACGCTTAACTAGTCTTAGAGACTAGGTGTCATCACGATATCTATGGTGGAATTTGGGTTGTGACAGTTTTGTAAAAACTTTTCTCAAGAAAAAAATAGAGATTTGAACCCCGATTTGAAGTTGAATTTGAATGAAATTTACATATTTAGACTCGTGTTGGAAGCGGTAACCGGAATTTGTGACTTTATCGCGTTCCGGGAGGTAAGCCCGTATTGAATTATTTATATTTGATAAAGATTGGAGTTTTAGTGCTTGGAATCAATTTTTGTAGTCGTGCTTGATATTATCGAGTTATTTTTGACTAGATTTGACCCGTTCGAAGGTTGATTAGAGAGACGAGGACTTTTTAGAGTATTGGTTTGACTTGTTTGAGGTAGTATCGTGCCTAATCTTGTGCAAGATAACAACCCTTACGCTTGTGTCATATTTAATTGTTGTGATATGGCGTATATTCGAAGTGACGAGCGTATATGCAGGCGCTATGTATAAAAAATAATCGGATTAGACTCTAAGTTTCAACTATGTCTTGATTTGATTGAGACCTCTCTTTGATACATGTATAATTTACTGTAGGACTACACGAGCTTACCCTTTTCATGCTAGATATTATGTGTTAGGATTTTCAATTCCTAAATTGATCGAGGTGGGCATTTATGGGATCATTACTAGATTGATTTGGCTGTAGTCATGCTTTATTTGTTGAACCTTCATCCGCATTTATTTATTTCCATGCCCTTGTGCACTTTATTGACAAATTATGAGTGTAAGTCTTTGTAAATGATTTTCCTTATTGCATTATTGTGATTATGACACATGTAAACATGTTGCGCGAATTATTTGGGTGTTGACACGAGATTTCGCCGTGCAATTGTAATTGATATTGCTATTGTATCGGATGCGAGCAATAAAGGTGGATATTGCTATTATATCAAGTGTGGACCGATAAGAGGGGATAATGCTATTGTATCAGATGTGGAGCGATAAGTGCAGATATTGGTATTATGTCAGGTGCGGAGAGATAAGGCGAATTTCGCTATTGTATCGTGTGTGGGGCGATAATGTCAAATATTACTATTATATCGGGTGTGAAGCAAAAAGGTAGATATTGTAATTGTTGAGGTGCAACGTGATTGTAAGGCCCCGTAAAAGTTTGTCACGGATTTAAGCGTTTATGGTGCCAAAGTCAAGCTATTATGTTCGGAAGGTTGTAGAAGCCCGTCGCGATATGGATTTGTGGATTATGCAATGCATCGTGAATGGGCAGAAAAATTGGCAAGATAGGGCGATTCTGCAATCAGTTATACGGACCTGAGTCGGTTCTATTGACAGTAGAATCATCGCGGACTGAGGCAGGAGCAACTAAATTTTGAGGGTTATTTTGCGGTGGGTTATGAGGACTGCATAGCTATTTCACAAATTGCATATCCATCACGGAATCGGCAGGGGAACTCGGTGAATTTTTGAAGGAAAATTCGTGGTTCAATGTACGGATTGCAGAACCATTTACAGATCGCATATCCACCGCAGACCTGTCCAGTTGTAACTCGAAATCTAGAGGACATTTCACGGACCACATATATGTTTCACAGTGCTTTTCACAATCACAGGCCCGACATAGGAGGGGCATTTATGAAAAATTTCTAACCCAATTCTATTCTAGTAAAAAGGCCTAAGGGGTTATTTTGTAGAGGAAATCATATCATTTTGAAGAGAGGGCATCAATTTGGAAAGAGATGGAGAAGCACCAAACTTCCTGGTTGGTGTACTAGGGCGAGGCGTATCCCAACCCCTTCGTTAGCTAGCTTAGCTTTCCCTCTTTTCAATCTATATTAGATCTTCCATTACTTCTTCGCCAATACCTTTTAGCTTTTCTTTAGCTGCTACTTTTTCCCAGTGCACGCCCAATCAGAGTAGTCAGTGTGCCTGCTCCGTCCTTCTTTGACGAAATGGATGCTGTAGGAGAGGTTGGGAAGGAGAGACTTCGCTATAGATGGTCTGTCTGTGCGCGAGGAAGGTCTTTTTCCTTTCTCCTTCCATTGCTTGACTAGGTTCGCTTTGCAAGGAAGGGAAGGCATCCGTGCAGGTTAACGCATAACGCATGTAATATATGTGCTATATATAAAATTATGTCATTTTTTAAAGCACCTATTTTGGTCTCTTGAATATAAAAACTTGTTACTCAAGTTTGGGACTTGTGTTTAGAAAGTCCTGTTAGAATTAAATTGTATTTACACGAACACATTCAATCTTATGTCTATCAAAATATATTTTTTATTTTTCAGATTGAAACAAGTAAAAAAAAATAGATTATTTTAACGTGAGTAAACTAAAAATTTAAAAATTGCAATTGACTTTTTAAACTTATTTTTGCAAGAAGATGTTAATTAGTATTTAATACATTAGATACCTATAATAATTTAAATTAATTCTATAAATAAAATAATATATTTTAAATATTTAAAGTAATTTTAATATTCACCAGATACACGCATATAGATATTATTAGCGAATAAAGCTTATTTTATAATCGTATATGTTTGGCTGAAAAGTTATGTAAATACTTGTTAAGCTCAAGAACAATCGAAAATAATAAGGGTTAATTGGAATCAAGCGTAATATGAACTAGGAAATAACGTATAGCTAAGATCTGTGATAATAGTGTAGATAACTGGAGATGCAAGAAAAATAAGGTAAGTAGTAATCTTTTCACAAAAGAGAGAGAGAGAGAGTTGTATATTCTCAACAGCAAAATACACATGAGTCTTTACAAAGGGAAGGCCCATTTATATATTAAGAGACTTTCCTCGAAATAATCAAAGAAAAGTACAAGGGTTGGTGGTCTCAGTGTACGGGAGAGTTAGAGCTTCAAACGACATCGTCTTGAGTCATGTCACTCGGTCCGTCCACTTACTGAGGCCGACCTTACTCGAGTCGGCCTCAATTAGGCCGCTATCTACGTCAAGGGCGTGCGTAGATAACATGAGAACATAGGGAACCAAATTTTCCCATTACAGATAGTCCCTCTGTTTGTTGGGGACATAGCCGAGAGACGTCTTCAACGAACGGATATACGTGATCGTCCTTTCCAGAAATTTGGCCGTACCTATAGATACTGCGGAAAAGGGCATGATCATATGCGAAGGTGCTATGCCGTTGACATATAACCTCCTTTTAGGGATCCTTTTTAGGATGACATCATCAATCACATGCGTAATCATTACTTTTGCTCTCGAGGCGGTTTCAGGATATGACGTGACGTTTTGATTTCCCGCACCGATTTTCGAATCATGCCTTTTCGATTTCCGTGTGCCTTTTCTTACAAATAGAGGGGAGGTTAAACCCAATCCATCTTTCGAATTTTTTCAGAGATTATTTCCTCAATCTTTTCCTCGTCTTTTTCTGGTACTCGTTGCTCTTTTCTTTTACAACTTTCGTTCCTAGGAATCGAATCCGGTGTCCCCGAAGCGCCTTTTTCTTATAACTTCCATCATGGTTAAGCGTCGCCGTGATAGTACCAGGACCAAGGATGATGCCCCTTCTAGGGTTTCGTCGTCTCCAGATGATGGGGAAGCCAAGGACGTTCTCGTTCCTCTATAAACAACCAACATACTCCCACTGGATATGGGTACACGGAAGGATTTTAAGAACAAGTGTGAACTTCCTCCTTGGGAACTCAGTTAGCTGACTCCATCTCACTTGGCTGCTCTCAGAAAGTCGTATGATATTCCTGTTTACATTGAGATGGCTCCCGCCGGGATAGACTATGCTAATGCGCAGAGGCTGGGATAGACTATGCTAATGTGCAGAGGCCTGGATACTGCACATTCTACGAATATGCTTTTTGGATCGGGTATAACATCCCGCTTAATCCTCTGGCAGAGGAGCTTTTTCGTCTGTATGGGGCGTGTCTGGCCCAACTTACCCTGTATGCGCTAAAGGCGTGTAAGATTCTTACCACCTACGCGGCTATGGCTGAGATGGAGGTCTCTGTTCACCACCTCCTGCAAATGTTCAACGTGAGTTTCATGAGAGGCACCATGCTCCAATTAGTACATCGGGGCAAGAAGAGTCTAGTGGTGTAAGTTGACGACAAGGGAAGTTGTAAATTCTGGAAGAAATTTTTCTATGTGCATACTGAACACCTGGTGCCTAACCCCGAAGGGTTTCCAGAGGCATGGAACGAAGCATGTAAGCATTCATATTCACAGTTTTTTTTGGCGATCTTATTTTGCTGGCTTTAACCATAGTAGATTTCTTTTTACCTTTATGTAGTGACAACTTGCCCTCCCAGAAGAATTGATGACATTAGGTCGTGGGTGCGAGTGTTGATATCGATTGCGGAAGAATGTCGTACCTAGTCAGAATTCCTCAGGCTCTATGGCTCGACAGGTAACAGCCTTGCTTGATATTTCCCTTCCGTTCTGGCTTGGGGATTCCCCGTAATTTCCCTTGCTCAACTCATACATGTTTTGGTAGGTTGGGGTGCTCCTAAGAAGAAGAAGAAGAAAATTGCGGCCTCCCCCTCTAGGGCGGTGTCTAATTCTGACGAGGAAGATATGATCCTCGTAGGTACGCCTAGGAGCAGTGCTTCTCCCCCCTCAAGACAAGAGGTCGCATCAAAGGCGGCTCCAGAGTTAGTATCTGAGGCAGTGCCTGAGGCCATACTAGAAACGACGCCCGAGGAGATACCGGCGGATGTGCCTAGGATCGTCCCCAAGGTTTCCCCCATAAGGACACCCACTGTCGAACCGACACCATCTGAGCCTGAATTGCGTCTCACGGAGGGGGACCCTGAAGAGGAAGAGTCGTTGGAGATGAGGAGATGTCAGATTCTTACTGGCAAGACGGTGGTCACTCAGACATAGAAGGTTAAACCACCCCGCCCTGAATCTTGGTCGGTCTTTATGGCTGAGGCCACTAGCTCGGGGAGGTCCGCTCTTAGGAGGGAGGTCGCTACTAACCTTCGCTCGACACGTGCTCGGAATGGCAGGTCGCGGGAGGCCGCAGAAAGAAGGGGCGAAAGTGTGGATGTGGTGGGCCCGAAGGTCGCCATTGAGGATGCGGGCAGAGAAGGCAGATCCTTGGACCAAGTGGAGATGGTGGCTGGCCAGTCTTCTCGTCACATAGTGATTCCTAGTCATTATAATTTGTTGGAAAATTGCGAGGTGCGGGGCTCAACGACAAGGACTTGTCCCGAAGAGTGGCGGGTGTGGCCTTGTTGGTATCTCTTTTGTCTTGATTGATGATTTTTTTGTTTTGCATTTGTGGAGAGTGATTTTCCTTGCACTTACTTGTCGGCTTTTTCCAGACTCTTATCTTGGAGGCGGAGAGGGGTCTACGCCTGAAAAAGAAGGTGGCCAAATACAATAGGTTGGTGCAGAAATACAACAGGGCGCGTGAGGTGCACCATACCTTGGCCGATATGTACAAACAAGACCCTAACTTTAGGGTGATCCGTGAGGGCCTCGTGCAGTCTGAGGAGCAGTTGAAAAGAGGGTGGTTGAGCTGGAGAAAGTCGATGAACAACTCATGGCTATTGTTGCTCGGACTGCGGAGATGGAGGTCCTTATTCAAGCTAAGGACGAAAAATTACAGCTCGGTCTCGGGTTGCGGCCTTAACGGGAGAACTTGATGCCAAGAAGGCCGAGGTCGAGGACCTCAAGCGGGATCTTGCACAAGCCGATGTGTCTTGTGAGGCACATGAGATATGGGTGTATGCGGAGGCCCGACTGGTCGTACTTGAAGAATTTTTGGCGGTTGGGCGATCATCTGAGGCAGAAAATGAGAGCCAACACCAGTTGGTTAGAGCTTCCCGTGAAGCAGCCGGCTATAGTCCCGAATCACCGGCCCGGGAGGGGGGTAACTCTGCAGATGTCAACCGCTAGGAGTCCAGCTCTTGGATTTCCAGGGCATATCCTCCTGGGAATAAAGACGGGCCACATGAAGACCAGGCAGGGTGGGATAATCAGAGTGGCAGAGGCCTTTAGGTTTTCTGTAAATATGTTTGTAAATATCGATTTTTGTATCATGAGTGTTGACCCTTTTGAGGATAAAGATATATGACTATTGCCATAGTTAATCTTTTCTGCTTTCTGGAACATTGTTGTATTTTTTATCGTAGTTGAATCTAAGTGGGTCATTCGGTGGCCTTGATCATGTAGAAATGATGGCCGTAACCATGTAAAATTCGACGGCCTTAGCCATGTAAAAACAATGGCCATAGCCATGTAAATTCGACGGTCTTAACCGTGTAAAAACAATGGTCGTAGCCATGTAAAATTCGACGGCCTTAGCCGTGTAAAAACAATGGTATTATACATGTAAGATTCGACAGCCTTAGCCGCGTAAAAATGATGGTCTTAGCCATGTAAGATTCGACTGCCTTAGCCGTGTGAGAACAATGGACGTGGCCATGTAAAATTCGACGGCCTTAGCCGAGTAAAAACAATGGTCGTAGCCATGTAAAATTTGACGGCCTTTGCCGTGTAAAAATAATGGCCGTAGCCATGTAAAATTCGATGGCCTTAGCCCTGTAAAAATAATGGCCATAGCCATGTAAAATTCGATGGCCTTAGCCGTGTATAAACAACGGCCGTAGCCATGTAAAATTCGACGGCCTTAGCTGTGTAAAATCAATGACCGTAGCCATATAAAATTTGAAGGCCTTAGCCGTGCAAAAACAATGGCCGTAGATATGTAAAATTAGATGGCCTTAGCCGTGTAAAAACAATAGTCGTAGCCATGTAAAATTCGACGGCCGTAGCCATGTAAAAACAATGGCCGTAGCCATGTAAATTTCGACGGTCTTATCCGTGTAAAAACAATGGCCGTAGCCATGTAAAATTTGACAGCCTTAGCCGTGTAAAAACAATCGTCGTAGCCATGTAAAATTCAACGGCCTTAGCCGTGTGAAAACAATGGTCATAGCCATGTAAAATTCGATGGCCTTAGCCGTGTGAAAACAATGGTTGTGGCTTCTTCATGCATTGGGGATGGTCGTAGCCTTTTCATACATTTGGAGATGGTCGTAGCCTTTTCATGCATTTGGAGATGGTCGTAGCATTTTCATGCATTTGGAGATGGCTGTATCATGTCAGGCTTGGAGAGTACGCAGAGAGGCTGATATGATACACTTGTACTGCAAACATCTCTAGGTGTTGCCTTCGCCGCCTCGTTAAAAACCTTCCCAATAAATCAACTTAGGACAAAACTCGGGTAAGGGAAAAAGAGTACGACTTAGGGGATGCCTTTTAGAAGTGGAAATGTTTGAGGTGGGTGACGTTCCAGTTGTTCTGGAGCGTTTTTCCCTCTATTGTCTCTAGCTGGAATGCTCCTTTCCCGGCTTCTGCTGTGATCTTGTAGGGTCCTTCCCAATTTGTGCCCAATTTTCCTTCGTTTGGGTCTTTGGAGGCCAATGTCTTGGCTTTGAGAACGTATTCTCCTACTTTGAGTGGCCTTATTTTGCCCTTTTATTGTAATATCTTTCAATTTGTTATTTTTGGGCTACCATCCTGATATGGGCCATTTCCCTTCTTTCTTCGGCTTCATCAAGATCTTGAAGTCTGATGGTGTCGTTTTCTGTTCCACTGGTATGCGAATACCTTAGGCTAGGTTTGCCTACTTTGATAGGTATGACCGCATCGGTTCCATAAACTAGTGAGTATGGGGTTTCCCCGGTGCTGGACTTGGGTGTAGTGCTGTGTGCCCACAAGGCTTCGGGTAGTAATTCGGGCCATAGCCCCTTGGCAGCTTCAAGCTTCTTTTTCAGTATGTTTAGAATTGTTTAGTTGGAGGACTCCGCTTGGCCGTTGGCGTCGGGGTGGCATGGCGTGGATAGTATCCTTTTGATGCGCTATTTCTCAAAGAACTCGGTCATTTTTTGACCGATGAACTGGCGCCCATTGTCGCAGCTGATTTCTTTGGGGATGCCGAAGCGGCATATGATGTTCTTCCATATGAAGGCAATGACTTCTTGTTCGCTTATTTGCGCATACGCACCTGCTTCCCCCACTTGGAAAATATAGTCAGTTAAAACAAGTAAAAACCGTACCTTTCCTTGTTCTGCGGGCAACGGGCCGACTATATCCATTCCCCATTTGATGAATGTCCAGGGGGAAGTGACGGAATGGAGGGGTTCTCCTGGTTGGTGTATCATTGGGGCGTGCTTTTGGTATTGCTTGCATCGGCGGACATATTCATCTGCCTCTTTTTCATGGTGGGCCAGTAGTAGCCGGCACGTATGATGCATCGCACAAGGGAGCGGTTGCCAATATGAGTACCGCAGTGGCCTTCGTTCACTTCTTCGAGTACCGGCCTTGTTTGGTGCGGCCCTAAGCACTTGGCTAGGGGGCCACTGAACGTCCTTTTGTAAAGGTCATTGTTGATCATGCAGTATCGGGCGGCCTGTATGCGAAGGTTCTTTGCCTCCTTTTTATCGGGGAGTAATGTCCCGTCCTGTAGATAAGATATGAACTGCTTGCGCCAGTCCTAAGTCAGGTTTAAGGAAAGTACCTCGGAGTGATCAATGGCTGAGTGGAGAAGCGTGACCACACTTTCTTTATTGATGTTTTTGGTGGTTGTTGTCACATCTCTTTTTTCCGCACCCCGAGGGCGAAAGAGTTTTTCGTTTTAAAGGACAATCAAAACGGGATTTGTTTATTTAATTCAGAGTCGCCACTTGGAAAATTTATGGTGTCCTAAGTCAGCGATTAAATTTCAAATCGAGGAAAAGAATGACGCTGTTTAACAGTCCGCACACCAGAAATCCGGATATGGAATTATGTTAACCCGGGAGAAGGTGTTAGGCATTCCCGAGTTCCTTGGTTCTAGCACGATTGCTCAACTGTCATATTTAGCTTATTTATCCGATTTTAATACATGAAGAACCTATGTGCCAATTTTACTTTTTACCGCTTTTATTCAAATTATTATTGTTATTTTACAGAGAATTGCGATGTCGTGAAAACGTATCTTAAACCACGTCACAATCAGTGTACACATGGTCGTCGACATATTTCAACTTCATCGGGATTTGAATTTGGGTTGCATAAATGCACACCCGAGTTTAGGAAGGTAAGATAAATTAAGGCGCGTCCTAAGGAGACTAACATGTCATTATTTTGGAAAAAGGACGCAAAAATTCGCTAAGCGACCAACTCCGAAGTCTATCCAATTGTTATGCATATATTGAGGGCTCCGTAGTTTGTAATGTACTGTGGCGAGGCACGCCTCCTTTATTTTAAGAATGTCCTAAAGTGACTTCATTTTTCTATTAAAATTTGTCTCTAAAAAAAGATAATAACCCTAATCGATTACAGACTTGAGAATTCGCGTACCACATTAGTTGTTAGACTAGGACAAATATTAACGGAGAGGAATATTACTAAGATTGAAATAAAACACGGAATTCAACAAATAAAGTATTCAAAAGAGACTAATTACCCTATAACTAACATAAACTCATGTTGTTAGTGATTTGAACTGTGGAATTAGTTATTTTCCATTATTTGAGGCTAGAGTCAGTCTTAATTGCTAATGCATATTCCACAGTTTGAGCTAACTCGTTAACTTGAATAACCTATTAGATTAAGGTTCTTACCCTTCTACATTTAATAGCACTTCAAATATGTCAAGCCTATGGATTCTATAAAATTAATGGCCCTTTTATTTTCATCTAAAATTGGTAGAACTAAACCTATTTAACATTTAACTCTTCAAGCTAAACAAGCCCCTTGTTATGCTATTGCAACGTGCCATTTAACAAATTAACTGAACTAGCAGAATATTACTATCATTAGCCTTTAACTAAACAGACATACATGGGGAGTTTGCTCATTCAAACTACTACAGCATGATTATTGTTTAGTTATACAGCTTGGGGCAAAATTTTATACACCAATAACATACAGAATATCTTAGATATAATCAGTAAAGAAGAAAGAAGGAAACTACATTAAACTGCAACTTCAACTCTTCATATCTTTGTATTCATGCTTCAATTTCAGCCTACAAGAATCAGGGCATCAATTTGTGTACCTGGATTATAAAACAGAATAGGAAATAGGAATGATCAGCAGTAGCAGTATGCAGCAATACAACGACAACAACAATCACACCCAGCAATAAATCGCAACAAGCAACCCAGTAACCAGATGTAAAACCCAAGAACCAGATTCAAAATCCAAGCAGAAGCAGGAAGACATCAGAACAGATAGAATAGCAGTTTCTGATTTCTAACACTCATAGAAGAAGAAACTTGAAGCTTCTATAGAACAAGCAGACTAGCACTGATTTTCACTCGCAAAGAGACCTCACTTTTCAGTTTTAACTCTCAAACTCACTTAGCTTTTAGTGTAAAACTCCAGCCTTATACTTTTTTCTCTATTTTCAGAAAATCTTCTCCAAAATAATCTCAAGTTCTTTCAACATACTTTCTTTTTTTTGGTTTTTGTTCTCTAAAAATCTCCTCCGTTAACTCACCCAAATGACTCTTATTTATCTACACAACAAGACCCTCTATCCTTTTTCTTTAATTATTCTTACTACCCTTTTATCATTGCCCTTCCACATAACCTCTTCTTTAATAACTAGCCCCCAAAATATGCTCTTTTATGCCACTTTTATCATTATTTACACTATTCCTAATTTATATTCAACCAATAGTAGTCAACGTTTATCAATTTAGTGGTCCCCTCCTACTAATTAATTCAAATTAGAGCTACTGGGGCCCTACTGGACGAATTACTCAGTCAAACCGGATTCATCTAATTTTTCTATTCCTAAAACACCCTTGAATCCTACGATTACTGCACTAATCCATAATACAGATTCCAAAATTTTCTCAAACCTTAAAAATTATCTAAAACTAAAGTTTAGCTATCAGATATAACCAACCCTTGATACTAATTTGAACACAAATTAAAATAACTGAAGCATCAGAAATGTTTACTTCAAAGCACTTAAACATGACAAAATAATCCATTACTGGAAAATCATGACCTGAGCTGATCAGCTCAGTTCTTTAATTCAACTAATTAACAGGCTCAACTAATGGAACAATTGGAATAGAAATGGAATATACTAACAATGCCACTGACACTTTGAAAAATATCAACCATTATCCAATTTTTCATTTCGACTTTTTAAGACTAATTAATACTTGACAGATTAATTACACATAATTGGTAATTAGTAAGCAGAATCAAATATGCAAACAATCACATGTGTAATTTCGTAGACAATTTGACAGAGATAACAAGTCATTACACAATTAACTGACTGACGACATTAATTGGCTCAGCCTTATGAACTTACCACAAACAATTAGATATCAAGCAAACAGAATAAAAATGGGAGAACTGGTTGATTCGTGTGGTTTTGGACATGATAGGGAACTTATGAAATTTAACTTATTCAACGACATTATTCATCAAATGCCTAGTGTATCATACATATTCTAACGATGATCAGAAGAAAATTTGACCGAATAAAAGGTCATACGGAGAAGACACAGAAAAGCAGTTGACAAAATCAGAAATAATACAACTAAACTAAACAAATATTTACAACGAATAACAAAAAAGAAAACAGAAAAAGAAAATACCTCAGAAACTACCAGAAGCAGACAACCTTGACTTGAACTCTAATTTGAACTTTTGGGATCAAATGGACCTTAATCGAGTGTTCTCACTGAGAACACTTGACTAAGGTCGATTAGGAACCCCAAATTTCCGTAAATCCCGGACAAAACCCAGGTTTGGTTTTCCAGGGTTCTGGCTTCAAATTGGGATTCAAACAGTTCCAAGTTGATTCGAAGGGATCCAGTAGCGGTTCAAGGGTTAGGGTGGCCTGGGGGTTCCATGGTGTGAATTTGGTGGCCATCTTAGACAGTTGAGGTTTTCAATCGAATCTTAAAATTAAGATTCGAGCAGTTGGGGTTTGATTCGAGGGGAAGGGAGGGTGGATTTGGACTGGTGGTGGTGAGGAGGTTAAGAGGTGTTAGTTTGGTGGTGGTCGAAGATGGGGCCACCGGTTTTTTATGCGGGGGTGCCATGGCGCTAGGGTTAACCCTAGTTCATCTCCAACTGAGAGAGACGATGAACAGGAGATTTGGGGGTGTTTGGTTTTTTTTGGGGGGGGAGAGGCTGGGGTAAGAGGTTAAGTTTAAAAAGTATGGGGGGGAAAGATCCAAGCCATTGGATCAATTACGATCAATGGCCAGAATTGTTTCATTTAAATGAAACGTTGACGTTTGGGTGTAGTAACAGGCGAGACCGGGTTGGGGAGTGGGTCGGGTTAGGTCAACGGGTATTGGGATGCATTGTGATCCGTTGGATCAGGATGGAACGAACGGCTTGGATCAAGGGTCCTGATACGACGTCGTTTCGACTAATTAGGGAGCTGTCTGGACCGTTTGATTGAAACAAATCAACGGCCCAGAAATGAAGCACAGAAACGACGTCGTTTGGGGATGGTATCAGAGATCTGGTCTTTGGACTGGGTCATGTATTGTTTGGGCCTTATTTTAAACCTTTTAAACTGGCCCAATCCGCATTTTTTCTTCAATTTTGAACTTTCCTTTTTCTCTTCTTTTAATTCCCCTTTTTAATTACTAATTACAAAAACCGCAAAATAAGTTATAAAACCAAAATTATCTTAAAAAGATATTAATTGGCCCTTAACAATAATTAACACACAAGATCAAATATTTGATTAAACAAATATTACGTAATTTAAACAATAAATGACAAAAACTACCCAAAAATTATAATTTTGTGATTTTAATTCTTTTAAAATCGAATTATGGTCTAATTAACTCCTAGGGCATAATGAAATCTTAATATGCATGCAAACACTTATTTTTGTATTTTTATTAATTAAACAAGATAACCTTTCATAGAAAAATATAAATAATTATCTAAATGCCACACAAATTCTGAAAATTGTAACAAAGAAATCTATTTTATTAATTTTTTGAATTCCTCTTGGAGTAGTTGTCGTGAAGCAAAAATAACGTGCTCACAGGTGCCCTCTTTGTTCGAGAACACAAAGGGTTTTTGTACATAGATAAAGTGAGAGAATACGAGCGATTTTTGCTTCTTAGAATACTCTGTGTGAAGCATTTTTTGAAAGAATTCAACTAAACCTTTGCTTCAAAGGTTTCCTACATATCCTTGGCTAAAAGGGAATCAGGTTAATGTAGTTCGGAAAGCTTTGGTAGTGGGGACTACCATGGGACTGCATTTTTGCTGTTACTGTTGCTGCCTGCCTTTACTACTGCTCACTAATCTCCTTATTACACCGTGCTAAATGAAAATAAGAAGTTAGACTAGACTATTGATCATAAGATCTTATCTATCTTTCACTTGTCTTTTCGCCCTGCTTTCTTTCCTCCGCTTTGCAAATTGCTGGGGACGACACTGGCCCTTTTGCTTTCCCGAAGACAAGTTTCATCATTTCATTCTGTCTGCTGGGAATGCTGCTTCCTTTATTAAGGCTTGTTATGTTAGGGGTTCTTATTGTAACCCTCGGTATTATTGACTTCTGATTTGATCTTGAAATGTATTCCTCTGTTTTGCAGGCGGGCTCCTGACTCCAACTCGACTTTTAAAAGATGACACAACCTCCATTCTCTAGTCGGGCTCCTGACTTCAACAATAATTCAAAAGATAACAACCTCCATTCTACAGGTGCGCTCCTGATTTTATCAACAATATAATATGGCAAACCTTCGTTCTCCAGGCGGGCTCCCGGTGTCTTAATCTAGAAATATAGCGACCTCCGTTCTACAGGCGGGCTCTTGACTTCTTCACTTTAAAATGTAGCAAACCTCCATTCTACTAGCGGGCTCTTGATTTTATCAGCAATATAATGTAGCAAACCTCTGTTCTCCAGGCGGGCTCCTGATGTCTTAATCTAGAAATATAGCGACCTCCGTTCTACAAGCGGGCTCCTGACTTCTTCACTTTAAAATGTAGCAAACCTCCATTCTACAGGCGGGCTCCTGATTTTATCACCAATATAATGTAGCAAACCTCCATTCTCCAGGCGGGCTCCTGATATCTTAATCTTGAAATATAGCGACCTCCGTTCTATAGGCGGGCTCGGGACTCCTTTAACTAAAAATAACAACCTCCATTCTACAGGCGGGCTCCTGACTCCTTTAACTTAAAAATAAATACCTCAGTTCTATAGGCGGGCTCCTGATCCCTCTAACTTAAAATAAATACCTCTGTTCAACATGCGGGCTCCTGTATTGTCTTCTGTCATAAATTGCTGGGGATTCCGTTTCCTTAAAAATTGTTTTCCTATATAACTTGCATTGATATTCTCATTTCTCCGAGAAAATTTTCGACTACGGGAGACAATTTTCTGCCCCAGTTCTGGCGCTCTTTCTTTCTGACAACATCATCATTTTATATTCCTATTTCAATGCAAAGAAAAATTTGTTAGTTTTAAAAACGTGTCGAGCAGTTATGTCGCTCCTGCTGTGAATGATTGTTCCTTTCCCTTGTCCTGTTTTGCGTTCCCACAACTTGCTGGTAATGGCGTCAGTTACTGGGGATAACATTTCTGCTGGGGATGCTGGGTATGGTTTGTCCATTTATCACTTCCCTGTTCTGTGTTCAAAACTTGATGGGGTTATTTTGCTGAAGATGAATTTTCCTTTCTTCCTTCCTCATTTTGTTTGGTCCGACCACCTAGAGCTTGGTCAATAATCGCTCGGAGTTCTGCTGGGGATACTCTTGGAACTTGGAACATAATATCCTTAACCTGCCATTTTTCGGCTTTTCTCCACACTCTCCTTGACCTTTTAACCTAACATACTATTCAGCCTCGCAACAAGCACCTTTTTGCCTTATTGCCTTGTCGTTGGCTCGTGCTCTTCATATTTTGCTTTGTGTTGTACCATTTTAGCAACCGATAATAAGCTCTGAAAACTCTTTCTCAAAACAAATTTCTGGAAAGAGACTCTTAAACAAAGGAAAGAAAAAATAGAAAAAGTAAAAAATTCTGAACTAATGTGGGGAAAAGAAAAAGGAACTTATCTGGGTGGTAAAATTTATCCCAAAGATCATGTCGTGCATTCCGGATTAATCAACCCAGTCTATTTGTATCAATAAATCTTTCTGATGTCTTCACTTGCTGGGGATAAACAGGTGCCCAATTCTTCGGCAAATGCGGATCTTTCCCGTCAATCTCATCTTGTCGCCTCATAGTGCCCTTCGAGGGGTTTTCACTAATAAGACTCTCTCATTTCTCTCAGATCTCATCGCCTTATGGTGCCTCTGAAGGTTTTCACTGATAAGACTTTCTCATTTTGTTTCTCTTAGCATACGTCGCCCTATGGTACCTGTGAAGGTTTTCATCGATAAGACTCTCTCATTTTGTTTCTCTCAGCTCACGGTGCCTTATGGTGCCTGTGAAGGTTTTCACCGATAAGACTCTCTCATTTTTCTCTTTCAACTTGGATTGGGGTGTCGCTGGTAAGAATCGTTTTGTTGGAATTCTTATGGCCATCAGTTCTTTCAACTCATGTTTCCCATTCAGTCGGGAACTAATGTGTTATTCTCAGCTTTCATTTGCATGCCTTAGCACCTATCAGATGCTGATCGGGAGGTCTTTTTTGGACATCAATGTGGGTTTTATATGGGATTTAAAAGAGAAGGAAACAAAATTTAAAATAACTTGACGGGTAAAACATTACAACTCTTGGAAAAAAACACTTTGCAAAATTAACTTCTGCCCCAGTTTTCTTGCTTGGGGGACCTTTGACTTTGTTACATCATGAACGAGCCGTGAGGCGCCTACGTATCCTCTTTGAGGAATCAGGTCGAACGTAGTTCAAGATTCCTTTGTTTTCTCGTAACTTTTCTTCTTGTTTTTGTTATTATTTTTCTTCTCTTTTTTTCGTTTTATTAAAGATTCCAAGAGAGGGGTATGAAAGAATAAGTAAGGCTCAAATGGGTAAACCAAAGGTTAAAAGTGTTTGGATAGAAGAAAGATTTGCCTCCATCATTTCATTATCCGGTAAACACCAAGTACAAACAAACAAACAAATCAAAATTATAAACAAGAAATTACACATAATATCTCTTGACTGCATCGAAATTGATAGCCATGTCGGTGCATCTTCCTTCAACATCTAACAGACAGAAAGCACCATTTGATAACACTCGAGCCACAATATACGGCCCCTGCCAATTCAGAGCGAACTTGCCTTTCGCCTCGATCTGATGTGGTAGGACCCGTTTTAATACTTGTTGCCCTACTTCATATTTCCTGGGGCACACCTTCTTATTTGATGCTCCTTCCATTCTCTTCTGATACAAATGGCCATGGCATACTACTGCCAATCTCTTTTCATCTATTAAGATCAGCTGTTCCAATCAGGCGTTGACCCATTCATCATCATCAATTCCGGCCTCAGTGACAATTCGAAGGGATGGAATTTCAACTTTTGCTGGTATTACTGCTTTAGTTCCATATACCAACAAGTAAGGAGTCGCACCTACTAAAGTGTGAATAGTAGTGCGATAACCCAACAATGCAAATGGCAATTTCTCGTGCCATTGTCTAAACCCTTCCACCATCTTCCTCAATATCTTCTTTATGTTCTTATTAGCTACCTCAACAACACCATTCTCCTTGTGACGATACGAGGTGGAATTACGGTGTGTAATCTTGAACTGTTGACATGCTTCTTTCATCAAACCACTGTTAAGATTAGCATCATTATCCGTGATGATCACTTTGGGGATACCAAATCTGCCAATGATATGGGAATGCACGAAATCCACCATTGCCTTCTTGGTTACTGATTTGAAAGTTTTGGCCTCAACCCATTTGGTGAAATAATCAACGGCTACCAAAATGAACCTGTGACCGTTTGAAGCTGCCGGTTCAATAGTCCAATGTCATCCATGCCCCATGCCACAAATGGCCAAGGCGCTGACATTGTATGCAATTCTATTGGTGGGGAATGAATTAGATCTCCATGTACCTGACACTGATGGCACTTCCGTACGAAACTGATACAATCACGCTCCATTGTGAGCCAATAATATCCTGCTCGCAGAATCTTCTTTGCCAATACATACCCGCTCATATGGGGCCCGCAAAATCCAGCATGTACTTCCGTCATTACTGTCGTGGCCTGACCATCATCTATACATCTCAGCAATCCCAAATCTGGGTTCTTTTGTACAGCACTCCTCCACTGAGGAAAAATCCTTTGGCCAACTGTCAAATGGCTCTCCTTTGATCTCCGGTTGCCTGCTATGGGTATGTCCCCATCCTGAAGTATTCCTTGACATCATAAAACCATGGCTCGCCATCCATTTCCTCCTCTATCACGTTTCAATAAGCATGTTGATCACGAACCTGAATATGCAACGGGTCAACATGAATCTTGTTCGGGTGGTGCAACATTGATTCTAAAGTAGCCAAAGCATCAACAACCTCATTATGGACTCTCGGGATGTGTCTAAACTCCACCGATCGAAATCGCTTGCTAAGATCCTGCAAGCATTGACAATATGGTATAAGCTTTAAATCCCTTGTTTCCCATTCACCTTGAATTTGATGTATCAGAAGGTCCGAGTCTCCCAAGACCAAGACGTCCTGTACATCCATATACGCATCTAACCGTAAGCACAGAATGCATGCCTCATACTCAGCCATGTTTTTGGTACAATAAAAACGTAGTTGAGCTGTAACAGGATAGTGATGACCTATTTTAGAGATAAACACCGCTCCTATTCCAAATCCTTTCGCATTCGCAGCCCCATCGAAGAAAAGCTTCCACCCTGGCTCCTCAGTAGGTTCTAACTCTTCCATATGCATCACTTCCTCATCTGGAAAATACGTCCTCAATGTTTCGTATTCTTCATCAAAAGGATTCTCAGCCAAGTGATCGTCCAGTGCTTGGGCTTTCATGGTTGTCCTCATCACATAGACGATGTCGAACTCTGTGAGTAATATCTGCCACTTCGCCAATCTCCCTGTGGGCATAGGCTTTTGGAAAATATACTTCAATGGATCTAGGCGGTGAAATGAGGTAAGTAGTATATGATGATAAATCATGCTTAAACTTCTGTGCTACCCAAGTTAGATCGCAACATATCTTCTCAAGTTAAGTGTACTTAACCTCATATACTATAAACGTTTTGCTGAGATAATAGATGGCCAACTTTTTTCGTCCCGTGACATCATGTTGCCCCAATACGCAACCAAATGAATTCTCTAGTACTGTTAGATAGAGAATCAACGGTCTTCCTGGTTCAGGTGGGACCAACACGGGTGGATTTGATATATACCCCTTGATTTGGTCGAAGGCTTCTTCACATTCTGTTGTCCATTCTATCGCAGCATCTTTCTTCAATAACCGAAAAATGGGTTCACAAGTTGTTATGAGATGAGCGATAAACCTGCTGATGTAGTTCAACCTTCCTAACAGACTCATTACCTCTGTTTTATTCCTCGGCGGTGGCAATTACTAGATGGATTTGATCTTTGACGGGTCCAACTCAAGATTGACAATGAATCCCAACAGCTTTCCAGACAGAACACCAAACGTGCATTTGGCCGGGTTGAGCTTGATGTCGTACCTTCAAAGTCTTTGGAAAAACTTCCTAAGGTCTGCTACGTGGTCTTCCTGACGCTTGGATTTGATGATCACATCATCTACGTACACCTCAATTTCTTTGTGCATCATGTCATGAAACACAGTAGTCATTACTCTCATGTAAGTTGCTCCGGCGTTCTTTAAGCCAAACGGCATTACCCGTAGCAATAAGTTCCCCATGGCATAGTGAAAGCTGTTTTTTCGCGTCTTCTTCGTCCATCAAGATCTGATGATACCCGACATAGCAATCCACAAAGGATCCGATTTCATGCCCTGCGCAATTGTATCAAGATATGGATGTTGGGTAGTGGAAAGTTATCTTTCGGGATCGCCCTGTTCATATTGCGCTAATCAACATATACCCTGATCTTCCCATCTTTCTTTGGTATTGGTACCACATTAGCCAACCAATCGGGATATCGAGTAACCCGAATAACTTTTGCCTGCAGCTGTTTGGTTACTTCTTCTTTAATCTTCACACTCATGTATGTCTTGAACTTTCTCAACTTTTGCTTGACGGGAGAAAATCCAGATCAGTGGGTAATTTGTGAACCACTAGATCTGTTGTTTAAACTCTACATGTCATCATACGACCATGCAAAAACATCTTTGAATTCGATGAGTGTTTTGATTAGTTCCTCCTTGATATTCGGCTCCATGTGGATGCTGATTTTGGTTTCCCTAACATTGTCTATCTCCTAAATTGACGACTTCAGTGTCATTCAAATTAGGCTTAGGTTTTCCTTCAAAATGACTTAATTCTCTGTTTATCTCTTCAAAGGCCTCATCTTCCTCGTATTCTGATTCATCATCATAATCGACCTATTGTGCAATTAATTCATTGTCAGATTGATTATTTAGACTAGGTTGAATATCCGTTGTGCATACCATGTTATTGGAACCAGTAAAAAGAGAATTGTTCAAAAAGAAAAATAAGAAACAAAATTAAACAAAATAAGAAAAGGAAACTTTCGCTTTTTATTAAAAATGCAGGATAACAGAGTTTCAAACTTTTACTGAATACAAATAAAACGAAAACTGGATTAGAACTCTAGAATAATCTAGGAAACAAGAAAGAAAATCCAGAGCCTACTACCAAGACTCCCTCCGAGTGGGAAGAGGAGTAGCTGTCCAATTGTTGATATTGGCCCTGGGCCCCACATATTTTATGTCTGCTTTACTGGAGCCCTCTACAGCTTCAATCATGTTGACATCAGCAAATAGTTTTTCAAAACCCTGATCCAGATCTCCATCTGATCTAATCAACGATCCAAGAACCTTGGGAGCTGACAACCTTTCGAAACCCTCTTTAACAAAATATTGGTAGAGACGTGGAACTGGTTTTGGGAAGAACCCAAACTTTCTTTTTCATTTTTCGAGCTCGTTTCACATCCGCTTCCATCATCTTGAAACCTAACCCGAAGGTCTCTAAATTCTTAGGCAAAGAGACAGGTTGAACAATTCCTTGAAGCTTAGACCCTAGACCTTTTCCCGGTACAAAACCCACAGTTGAGCATTTTCGAGGCTACCATGAAGGTCGCATATGCGATCCTGGGAAGTGTAAGGTTCTCACCTTCAGAAATCTTGTCCACTGACACCCCGTCAAAAACCTGATACATCCATGGCCCTTTATCATCATTGGTTTCTATGAATGGTACAACGTCATCACCCTTAATGCTTGTACCATATCCCCGTACATTACTATATCATGTGTGTCCCACTCAAACTTCACCATTTGGTGAGACGTAGAAGGCACAGATTTGGCGGCATGGATCCAAGGTCGCCCCAATAGAAGATTGTATGACACTGCCACATCTACCACTTGGAATTCCATGGTGAATTCCGCCGGACCAATGATTAATTCCAGTATGATATCACCCACTATGTTAGTACCACCTCCATCAAAACCTCGAATGCAAACATTGTTCCTTTGAATCCGGTCATGATCAACTTTAAGCTTATTCAGAGTAGTCAAAGTACATATGTTGGCACTTGATCCATAATCGACCGATACTCGGGTGACCACCGAGTCTTCACATTTCACAGTTAAGTATAAGGCTTTATTATGTTCCGTACCTTCTTTTGGAAATTCATCATCGGAAAATGTCACTCGGTTTACCTTGAAGATTTTATGCACTATATTTTCCAAGTGATTTACAGAGAGTTTATCTGGAACATGAGCCTCGTTCAGGATCTTCATTAGGGCCCGGCAATGATCACTGGAATGAATCAACAATGATAGCAATGAAATATGTGGTGGAGTCTTTCTTAACTACTCCACAATGGAGTAGTCTTGGGCCTTTATTTTCTTAAAAAACTTTTCAGCCTCTTCCTCCGTCATGGGCTTCTTTACCGCTGCTGTGTTGGACCTCCTCAACTCTACGGGAGCAAAACACCTTCCCGATCGGGTCAATCCCTGCGACTCGCAACTATCATCCTCCACTTGTTTTCCCTTGTACATCACCATTGCCTTTTCATAATTCCAAGGGACGGCCTTGCTACCAATCACTGGCAACTGGACTACTGGCTTTATTATAACTGGTTCCCTGCAGACCCCCTTCACAACCACCACAGGGGCAGATGACGCTCCCGACACTACCAATTTTGCTGGCTCTGGTTTCTTTGTAGCAGCGGATGGGCTCTTCCCTTATATCACCACCGGCTTGACATCTTCCCTCTTAACCTGTACCTCTGCTTCCCCAATGTTTGATTTTTTTTGGAGTGGCACGGATCATCATCACTGTCTGTGATGGCTTCTTGGGCTCTCCTTCTTCGTGCACAAGTTCAATCATGTGGGCTTTGTGGTGTGCTGGCAATGGGTTTTGATTGATGTTGGGTGTTTTTGGTGCCTCAACCTCGATCTTGTGGGTGTCAATAAGATCTTGTATCGCACGTTTTAGCTTCCAACACTTCTCGGTATCATATCCACGAGCTCCTGAACAATATTCACAACTAACCGAGTAGTCCAAATTTTGGGGTAGAGGATTTGGCAACCTGGGCTCAATAGGACTCAACAAACCTAACTATTTTAATTTATGGAATAAAGCAGTGTAGGTTTCTCCTAATTCAATGAATGTTCTTTGTCTCTGAATCCATTCATTTCTACCGGAATCCAAATTCCCGAAAGCTCTCCTCGGGTTTCTTCTTAATCATTAGCAAAGTGAGACGGTTTAGGACTATTTCGAGGTTGTATTGGAAGTGTCCGGCGAAAGCCTGCGCCAGATCATCCCAAGTGTACCACCTGCTTGGATATTGCCTTGTATACCACTCGAGGGCAGATCCACTCAAACTCTGGCCGAAATAAACTATCAGTAGCTCATCTTTGCCCCTCATCTTGCTGTATAATCCTTGCAAATGAGCCATAGGATCACCATGCCCTTCGTATAAATCAAACTTGGGCATCTTGAACCCCGCTGGTAACTGTACGTCGGGGAAATATCATAGATCCTTCTAGGCCACACTGACCTGATTTCCCAACCCATGCATGTTCCTGAATGACTGCTCCAGGATTTTGAACTTCTGCATTACCTCGTCCTGCTCTGGGCTCTTAGCCGGCTTTTTAGTTTCTGCCAAGACCTCAAAGTGTGGATTATAGGTAGGTGGATCGGGTGCTTTGAATGTAAATTCAGGGGGGTAATATTGTGCATCGTGAGCTTGACAACGTCTCACTAGATGATCTGTGCAGTGCGGCTGGGGGGGGTGCCACAAAGATAGGGACATTTGGTGGAGGGGAGTTTTGATTGGGTGGTGGAGCTTGGGGGTCATAGGCATTCCTTCCCTGATAGTAGTGATGGCTTGGGAAGCTTGTTGAGGGACCAGGAGAAGAGTATTCTGGTGTATGTCCTGGATGGAGGGTAGGAGTAACGGGTACTTCAGGACCCTTTTGTGCTTTAGCCAAAGCCAACTGCATTTCGTTTATTTCCAGCCTCATCTTTTCCATCTTTTCCATGGCCTCTTTCAGCATTAGACTCATCGCCTTTTCCTATTCAACACTGTTGTCTGACCCAGTCATGCTTTCTGGAATGGGCCCTTTTGATCTTGTCTGATAATGGTGTGATGCCAGTACGTTCTAACAACTAACTGGATTGATTGGAAATTAGCATTAGAGTTTCAACAGATATCATAATCGCACGTTGCGGGATGCAATGTCCTTAGTAAACCATTTCTAATATGCTTTTGCTAAGATCACATGCATCATCCCAACTTATTTTATTCGCACTATTTTCAAGTGTTTTAAATTCCCTCTATTATTTTCTCTTTCTTTCTTCTCTCACTTCTCTTTCTTATTCACTCTCTCTTTTTATTTGAAAGCTGTGGTCGAATCTTATATAGATTGCCTACGTATTATGTCCCCGCATGAATCAGACCCAGCGTAGTGCGTGCCACAAGTGTAAAAATTATGATATAATTTTGGGTTTTTCGATTTCCATTCACAACAATCAAAACATTTTTGAAACACACTACAACTTTTGATGCAAAAGAAAAACACCAATTTCAACAAACAATCAAAGACAAAAATACAAACTCAATTAAACATGCATTAAAGTTCTAAGTTTTTGTGCCAGCGGGATATTGTTTGGCCTTGTCGTGGGCTCCGGCGCAAGATTCATTTGCAGGCTTTTCAACTCTTTCATAATTTGGTGGACATAGCCCATTACTGATGTAAAAAGGGTGTCGCTAGGCATTTTCTCACATGCTAGGCATCTCATGGTGATGTAGTGCCCAATTTCTCGATTCTGACCCTGATTCTATCCATTTCCAAAATCAGTTGCTCTATTCATCGATTCTTGCCCCCAGTACTCGAACGTTGTCGGCGAGCTGATCTTGGAATCTTTCCATTTGCTCTTCCATTCGGGATATCAAATCATAGCAACAATTCTTGTCCATTCGTGCATTTTGGGTTTGCCTAAGGAATCTTCCTTCGAGAGTGACATTTGTTTCTCTTAATATGGCAATGGCCCCTTCATAATCCATATTTATTTGCCGCACATGCTCTGCTTGTGCCTTCGCACCTCTTTCCCATCTGGATCGGATTCTCGCCATGCTAGCCTCTGATCTTTTCAAATCCCCTTGGCTCTCACTGAGCTGCTTGTTCAACCCGTCTATCATCCTCTTGTCAGATCAACTTCTTTGTTGGTTGTTGGCTTCCTTTCTGATCCGCCAGATTCGCGCCTTAAGAGTGTCATTTTCTTGAGCTAATTTCTTTTTGTCTCCTTCGTCAGCTGCGGCTTGCAAACTGCTTTCGTATCGGAGATCCGTAACCTGCTTTTCCAATTCCCCAATGCGGGCCTTGTATTTGTGTTCCGTATCCAACCAGTCCCAATGCTCTTGTGAGGACTCGACGAACTCCTGAAGGTGAGGTCTCTTAGCTGGTCTTCAAGATGACAACTCTCCTCTGTACCAAGCATGGTACCCAGGTGAAACTTCTCCTTTTTCCTGATTCAACACACAAGTATTTTCCTCTAAGTATTGACATTGGCTCCAAATATGGCGGACCCTTGCTTCAGGGAATTGACCATCGGGACCGATCTCAATCACTTGAGTGCTTAGATCCTCCTCTTTTGGCACTAATTGACATCTCTCAAGCTGCCTCAAAACCCGATATGGCACGTAAGGTTGAATGCTCCTAAGTCCCATCAAGAGAAAATGGGGTCTAGCCGCTGGCATGTATATGACTTTGTCGACCGTTAACCATACCAGTGTCCACTGTATCTGAATTGCGTTGAACATCCAATAGTATGAGGTCTATGTCGAGACTCCTTCGGGTAAGGGGACCCCATTAATTCTGGTGTCGAACTCATCTATGCAATTTTTAATGGATAACCCATGGCTTAGGAACTGGGCACGGGGACACAAGTGTTCGATCATCCACATCTGCAATAACAAGTTGCACCCCTCAAAGAATTTCCCCCGGCCTTGCAGGTCGTGAGAGCCCGAAAGATATCAGCTACAATCATGGGTGCTAGAGTGTCGTCATCTCGAGTGAGCGGAGTACCGACGATCCCGGCTACCATTATGTCAATATTCCCGTCTTTTCTTGGGAACACTAAAAGCCCTAAGAAGGTAATCATGAAAGCTACCCGTCTATGTTCATCCCATATTTGACGGTTGCTCCTACTGCACAACTAGTTTTATGGCTTGTCAAACCCTCCCACGTGGTTGTATCTTTGATATATAAAGCTCAAAGTACAAAAGCCTTTTGCCAAATCTGGATTATGGATCGTTCTGACTATTTTCAATGAGTGCAAAAACCGGTACACAGCTACGGCTCTTGGAGCAACCGGGTATTTGTCCCCTAATGGAGCCTTAGTGCTTCTGATGTATCCGGCTATTTCCTCCAAAGTCGGGGTGAGTTCAAAATCCGAGAAGTGGAAGACATTGTGCGCCGAGTCCCAGTGAGTGACCAATGCTCTTATAATATCCCCTCGAGGCCTGATTACCAACAGCCCTGTAAGCCCTTTCATATGTTTATTGACCGCGTCTTGCCCTTCCTTGCCAAATCATTCCACCAAAGTTGTAACTGGACAGGAATTTTATTCAAGATTGAAAAGGGTTCATTTTGAGTCAGGTTCATCCTGCACATTTATTTAGGCATTTTTAGGCAAAAGCAAAGTATTGTTTGACCTAAAAACTAAAATTTTAATTAAAAAGAACTCGGCTTTCCGAGTACGGCCTTTAAGCACTTAATGTATGAAGATTTTAGGGCTGTTTGAGTCCATCGGTCAAACTTAATTTAAACGAAATGACCAGGGTGGCCGTTTGTGCAAAGGCAGCCTTCCAACATCCCTTTCGGGAACATTCGGCTATATTTGACAAAAGCCGCATCACCCAACTTATTCATGGCTATTTTTGCAAAAAAGGAGGTTGGACCCAATGAGGGTTGCCTACGTAACCCACACCCTGTGGGAATCAAACTGGCGTAGTTCGCCAAAATTACAACAGCAACAACAACTACCCAGTATACTCCCACCAGGTGGGGTCTGGGGAGGGTAATATGTAGACGAGCCTTACCCCTGCCCGAAAGGGCAGAGAGGCTGCTTCCAATCGACTTAGTTCGCCAAAATTAATCGAACTATTTTAAAACATGACTCTTTTCCATTTTTTGTTTTGGTATTTATGAACAACTAAAAAAAGAAGACTTTTTTTCGTGGCGAGATAAACTATTTTCCCCTTTTCTTTTCATTTTTAAAAGCAAGGCAAAGTAGCGACTCTTTTTTCCTTTTCAAAAACCAATTTTCAAAAAAAAAAATCCTTTTTTTTATTTCTCCTTTGCTTTTGGTAAAAAAAATATAAATATATTTTCAAAATTTTGGCGGAGTTTCGACAGTACTTGGACACTTGTTTTTTCCTAAACTAATCATCTAACTCTCTTACTTCTATTTTTCTCTTTTTCTCAATTTTTCAAAAATTTCTAAAATTCCGAGATTTAAAAGTCGGTCAACACGCAGATCCGAAATAGCTAAGTGTGCAAAACAAACAAGATGCAGAAGGATGGTCTTTTTCGTTTCAGGTTGCTATTCCTAGACGGGCCCAACCCCTGTGTTGAGCCCCCAAAGTCAAATGCAACGTGATGTAGATAAGCGTTTCCTACTGGGTATCCGACATGATGTCATGTTTTACTAGATTCAAATCCTGGGTATATGTTCTATACAGTGTACCCGAACAGACAACTCGAGTTGAGGAAGGAGCTCCTTTCTGGGAACCAAAAGGCCATCCAGCTTAGAAACTTTCCTAGCCTCTTTTATTTCAGGGTATGACACGAACAGAATAGGGAGTCTCAACCAGTAAGCACATCCCCGAAGGTAAAGAGAGAAGGGTTCGGCACAGTTTATATATACAGTCAAACAATATCAAAGCGGTAACAAAATATCATTTTGCACATTAAGCACATATCACATGAAAATATCAGATAATAAAGAAAAATTATAACAGTTTATCATAAGCTCGAATCTCTAACCCTGAACCAGTGGTTCTGGGTTGCCATTCTCCAACAGAGTTGGCAGAGCTGTCACATCTCCTTTTTCTGCACCCCGAGGGCGCAAGGGAGATTTTCCAATTAAAGGACAATCGAAACGGGATTTGTTTATTTAATTCAGAGTCACCACTTGGGAAATTTATGGTATCCCGAGTCACCGATAATTTCCCGAATCGAGGAAAAGAATGACTCTGCTTAACAGTCCGCACACAGAAATCCGGATAAGGAATTCTGTTAATCTGGGAGAAGGTGTTAGACACTCCCAAGTTCCGTGGTTCTAGAACGGTCGCTCAACTGTCATATTTAGCTTATTTATCCGATTTTATTCCATGAAGAAATTATGTACCAATTTTACTTTTTACCACTTTTATTCAAATTATTATTTTTATTTTACGGAGAATTGTCGATGTCGTGAAAATGTATCTCGAACCATGTCACAACCAGTGTATACGTGGTCGTCGACATATTTCAACTTCAACGAGATTTGGATTTGGGTTGCATAAATGCATACCCGAGTTTAGGAAGGTAAGATTAATTAAGGCGCATCCTAAAGAGACTAACGTGTCGTTATTTTGGGAAAAGGCTGCAAATATTTGATAAGCGACCAACTCCGAAGTCTATCCAATTGTTATACATTTATTGAGGGCCCCGTAGTTTGTAATGTACTGTGGCGAGGCACTCCTACTTTATTTTAAGGATATCCTAAAGTGACTACATAAAAGATAATAACCTTAATCAATTACATACTTGAAAATATGCGTACCACATTAGTTTTTAGATTAGGACAAATATTAACGGAACGGAACATTACTAAGATTGAAATAAAATACGGAATTCGACAAATAAGTATTCAAAAGAGACTAATCATCCTATAACTAACATAAACTCATGTTGTTAGTGATTTGAAATGTGGAATTAATTATTTTTCATTATTTGAGGCTAGAGTCAGTCTTAATTGCTAATGCATATTCGAAAGTTTGTTAAAGCTAACTTGTTAACTTGAATAACCTATTGGATTAAAGTTCTTATCCCTTCTACATTGAATAACACTTCAAATATGTCAAGCCTACGGATTCTATCAAATTAATGGCTTTCTTATTTTCGTCTAAAATTGGCAGAACTAAACCTATTCAACATTTAACTCTTCAAAAACAATCCCCTTCTTAAACAAACGAACTTCCTGAACTAAACCTAATGATGTTATCCTATTGCAACGTGCTATTTAACAAATTAACTGAACTAGCGGCATATTACTACTACATCATTAGCCTTCAACTAAAAAAATTATACATGGAGAGTTTGCTCATTTAAACTACTACAACATGATTATTGTTTAGTTATACAGCTTGGAGCAAAATTTTATACACCAATAACATACAGAATATCATAGATATAATCAGTAAAGAAGAAAGAAGGAAACTACATTAAACTACAACTTCAACTCTTCATATCTTTGTATTCATGCTTCAATTTTAGCCTACAAGAATCAGGAAATCAATTTCTGTACTTGGATTATAAAACAGAATAAGAAACATGAGTGATCAGCAGTAGCAGTATGCAACAACACATCGACAGCAGCAATCACACCCAGCAATAAACCGCAACAAACAACCAAGTAACCAGATGTAAAACCCAGAAATTAGATTCAAAATCCAAGCAGAAGCAGGAAGACAACAGAACAGATAGAACAGCAGTTTCTGATTTCTAACACTCACAGAAGAAGAAACTTGAAGCTTCTATGGAACAAGCAGACTAGCATTGATTTTCACTCGCAAAGAGACCTCACTTTTCAGTTTTTAACTCTCAAACTCACTCAGATTTTAGTGTAGAACTCCAAAACTTTTTTTTTTCTATTTTCAGAAAAATCTTCTCCAAAAAAATCTCAAGTTCTATCAACAGACTTTCTTTTTTTTAGTTTTTGTTCTCTAAATATCTCCTCCGTTAACTAACCCCAAATGACTCTTATTTATCTACACAACAAGACCCTCTCCCCTTTTTCTTTTATTATTCTTACTACCCTCTTATCATTACCCTTCTACTTAACCTCTTCTTTAATAACCAGCCCCCAAATTATGCTCTTCTATGCCACTTTTATCATTATTTACACTATTCCTAAAACACCCTTGAATCCTACGATTACTGCACTAATCCATAATACATATTCCAAAATTTGTTCAAACCTTAAAAATTATCTAAAACTAAAGTTTAGCTATCAGATATAACAAACACTTGATACTAATTTGAACACAAATTAAAATAACTGAAGCATCAGAAATGTTTACTTCAAAGCATTTAAACATGACAAAATAATCCATTACTGGAAAATCATGACCTGAGCTGATCAGCTCAGTTCTTTAATTCAACTAATTAACAGGCTCAACTAATGGAACAATTGGAATAGAAATGGAATATGCTAACAATGCCACTGACACTTTGAAAAATATCAACCATTATCCAGTTTTTCATTTCGACTTTTTAAGACTAATTAATACTTGACAGATTAATTACACATAATTGGTAATCAGTAAGCAGAATCAAATATGCAAACAATCACATGTGTAATTTCATAGACAATTTGACAGAGATAACAAGTAATTACACAATTAACTGACTGGTGACATTAATTGACTCAGCCTTATGAACTTGCCACAAACAATTAGATATCAAGCAAACAGAATAAAAATGGGAGAACTGGTTGATCCGTGTGGTTTTGGACATGATAGGGAACTTATGAGATTTAACTTATTCAACGACATTATTCATCGAATGCCTAGTGTATCATACACATTCTAACGATGATCAGAAGAAAATTTGACCGAATAAAAGGTCATACAGAGAAGACACAAAAAAGCAGTTGACAAAATCAGAAATAATACAACTAAACTAAACAAATATTTACAACAAATAACAAAAAAGAAAACAGAAAAAGAAAATACCTCAGAAACTACCAGAAACAGACAACCTTGACTTGAACTCCTATTCGAACTTTTGGGGTCAAATGGACCTTAATCGAGTGTTCTCGACTGAGAACACTCGACTAAGGTCGATTAGGAACCCCAAATTTCCTTAAATCCCGGACAAAACCCAGGTTTGGTTTTCTAGGGTTCTGGGTTCAAATTGGGAGTTAAACAGTTCCAAGTTGATTCGAAGGGAACCAGTAGCGGTTCAAGGGTGAGGGTGGCCTGGGGGTGCCATGGTGTGAATTTGGTGGCCGTCGGAGACAGTTGAGGTTTTTAGTCGAATCTTGAAATTAAGATTCGAGCAGTTGGGATTTGATTCGAGGGGAACAGAGGGTGGATTTGGACTGGGGGTGGTGAGGAGGTTAAGAGGTGTTAGTTTGGCGGTGGTCGGAGACGTGGCCGCCAGTTTTTTAGGCGGAGGGTGCCATGGCGGCTAGGGTTAACCCTAGTTCATCGCTAACTGAGAGAGACGATGAACATGAGATTGGGGGTGTTTTGTTTTGGGGGGGATGGGGTAAGAGGTTAAGTTTATATAGTATGGGGGGGGGGGGAGATCCAAGCCATTGGATCAATTACGATCAATGGCCATGATTGTTTCATTTAAATGAAACGTTGTCATTTGGGTGTAGTAATAGGCGAGACCGGGTTGGGAGTGGGCCAGGTTAGGTCAAAGAGTATTGGGATGTATTCTGATCCATTGACGGCTTGGAAGGGTCCTAATACGACGTTGTTTTGACTAATCATGGAGTCGGCTGAATCGTTTGATTGAAACAAATCAACGGCCCAAATATGAAGCACAGAAACGACGTCGTTTGGGGATGGTCTCAAAGATCTTGTCTTTGGACTGGGTCGTGTATTGTTTGGGCCTTATTTTGAACCTTTTAAACTGGCCCGATCCGCCTTTTTCTTCAATTTTGAACTTTCCTTTTTCTCTTCTTTTAATTCCCCTTTTTAATTACTAATTACAAAAATCCTAAAATAAGTTACAAAACAAAATTATCTTAAAAAGATATTAATTGTCCATTAACAATAATTAACACACAATATCAAACATTTGATTAAAAAATTTATGCAATTTAAACAATAAATGATCTAAACTACCCAAAATTTATATTTTTGTGATTTTAATTCTTTTAAAACCGAATTATGGTCTAATAAAGTCTAGGGCACAATTAAATCTTAATATGCATGCAAACGCTTATTTTTGTATTTTTATTAATTAAACAAGATAGCCTTTCACAGAAAATATAAATAATTAACTAAAATGCCATACAAATTTTAAAAATTGTACCAAAGAAATCTATTTTCTTGAATTTCTTTTGGAGTAGGTTTCGTGAAGCAAAAATCACGTGCTCACAGCAGCAACCAACTTTGCCAGGCCGTCCGCTTCGATGTTCCGTGCTCTGGGAATTTGTTCGAAGCGGCATTCGTCAAATGTAGCCATCAGTTTTTGGGTTTCTGTCTGGTACTTTTGTAGACTTTGCTCTTTGATTTGATAAGTCCTAGTGATTTGGTTTATCACAAGTTGGGAGTCGCAGTGGAGGAGGATTCAACGAGCCCCATACTTGGTGGCCAGTTTCATGCCTGCAATAATGGCCTCGTACTCAGCCTCAATGTTAGTCATTTCTGGTCATCGTATGGACTAACGAATTGTTTTGCCCGTGGGGAACTCAAGAACGAGTCCCAGTCCCGATCCCGACGCATTGGCGGAGCCATTCGTGTAAAGGACCCATAGGTCATTTTCGGAGGATGCGCGTTGTGACTTAAGTTCTGCCTTTGGCAGGACTTCCGCACTGAAGTCGGCGATGAAGTCAGCTAGGACTTGCGACTTGATGGCGGTCCTCGGATGGTATGTGATGTCATGCTCGCTGAGCTCAATGGCCCATCTGGCGAGTCGTCCCGAGAGTTCAGGTTTGTGTAGGACACTCCTCAAAGGAAAGGTCGTTACTACCCTTACGGGGTGGCATTGGAAATAGGGTCGTAGCTTTCGTGAAGCTACTACGAAAGCCAATGCCAGCCTCTCAAGGTGTGGGTATCGGGTTTCAACGTCCACTAAAGTTTTGCTAATGTAATACATAGGAGATTGCGTACCTTTATTTTTACGCACTAGGACGACACTGACTGCGACTTCCGATACGGCCAAGTATACCAACAGTGGCTCGCCTGGGTTGGCTTTCACTAGTAGGGGGGGTGATGACAGATATGCCTTCAAGTTACTCAGAGCCTCGACACATCTTCGTTCCTCTGTAGTTCCTGGTCTTTCTTCAATACACCGAAGAATTTATGGCACCTGTCGCAGGAGTGCGAGATGAACCTGGAGAGGGCGGCTATCCAACCCGTCATCTTTTGCACTTGTTTTTCACTGCTTAGCATTTCTGGTATGGCTTCTATAGCCTTGATCTGGTCTGGGTTGACTTCGATCCCTCTTTGTGATACTAGAAACCCCATGAACTTTCCCGAGGCTACGCCAAAAGCGCATTTTTCAGGATTCAGTTTCATACCGTATCTCCTTAATATTCCAAAGGCTTCTTTCAGGTGGTTGAGGTGGTCCTCTTTCTTCGATAACATGACCAACATGTTGTCAATGTAGACCTCCATTGTCTTGCCGAATTATTCTTTAAACATCGTAGTCACCAGCCTTTGGTATGTGGCCCCTGCGTTCTTAAGCCCGAAGGGCATTACCTTGTAGCAGTATGTCCCCTGGTGAGTGATGAAGGTTGTTTTCTCCTGATCCTCCCCGTCCATCATGATCTGATTATAGCCGGAGCACGCATTAAGGAAGCTCAGCAGCTCATGTCCTACCGTTGCGTCTATCAATTGGTCAATGTGGGGTAGTGGGAATGAGTCTTTTGGACATGCTTTGTTTAGGTCGGTGAAATCTACGCATCCGCCATATCCCATTTTTCTTTTTGACCATTACCGCGTTGGCGACCCATTCCGGATACTTGGATTCCCTAATGGAGCCATTCGCCAGCAGTTTGTCTACTTCTTCACTCACCGCTTCGTTGATGGCGGCATTGAAATTTCTTCTTGCCTGCCGCATGGGCGGGTATAGTGGATCGAAATTCAGTTTGTAGGAGGCAATTTCTCTTGGAATTCCCGGCATAACTGCATGGGAAAAAGCGAATAGGTCTGCATGGTTAGATAGAAATTCACGATACTTACCTGGATTTGATAGGTCGTGGCCTATGTAAGCTTTCTTTGCGAGGTCGCTGTTGCTCAGCTGGACGGGGTCGAGGTCTTCGACCATAGCCTTGCTAGCCTCAATTTCATCGAAATCTTTGATGGCGTCCTTTGTCGGGTCGACCTTAGTCCCTGACATGGCTGATTGATATGCCTCTGCACTCGCTCCCTTTAGTTGTTTGGTGTGCGTGTAATCTTGAGCTATTTTGTAATACTCTTGGGCGGTGCGCGTCTTGCCCCGTATGCTGTGCACCCCGCATGGGGTAGGGAATTTGATCACTTTATAGAAACTGTAGGGAACTGCCCTCATGGCATGTATCCACGGACGTCGGATGATGGCGTTGTATGCCGTTTCTTGGGTCATTACATGAAAAGTGGTTTCCATCGTAACTCCTCCTGCCAGAATGGGCAGCGTTACCTTGCCAGAGGTTCTTTCCACGTTCGTGAGTAATGGTTCGCCTTAATTTGTGAATGGCGGTGAATTTGACATGGTTGATCGCTGAGTCATTGCCATCCCCAATGATCATGTTGATGGTGCGTGTCGGTGAGAGCGGCGTTGGCGGGCCGTGAGGTTGTTCCCATCCGCGTGCGTAGTTGAGTTTTCCTTTGTCGCTGAGCAGTTCTTTCAAGAACCCTTGATTCAGCATCCGGACCACCTCCTGTCGGAGACCTATGCAGTCTTCAGTTCTATGCCCCCGTTCCTGGTGGAACTCACATAGGGCGTTTGATTTTCTGGTGGCGGGGCCGGACTTCATCTTCGCTGGCCATTGTACTTTGTTGCCCAGCTTCTCCAGTGCATACACTACTTCTGAAGGAGATACACAAAAGTTATGTGCAAATAATGAAGGAGGCATACCTCTGTCGTTCCTTAGTGGGAGACATGTCGTTGTAAGGCATCCGCGTGCCTTGGTGGTGGCGGACGTGAGGATCTGGTATATGGTTGGTGCCTCTCCCTGTTAAGGCGTTGGACTTGTTCCCGTCGTCCCTCATTGCGTCGGTCTCTTCGGATTTCTGGGTGCACCATTGTCAACCGCCGGATTGGGCCGTTAAGGTCATCGTCATCTATATGTACCTCGGCATAATATGCATTGTGGATCTCTTCCCAGGTGGTGGGGGGATATTTCATAAGGCGGCTAAGTAGTTTCTTGGTTGCCCTTGAGCCGTCTCTGCTGAGCCCGTTCTGAAAAGCTGCGACTGCCATGCCTTCGGACATATTTGGTAGGCTCGTTTTGACTCTGTTGAACCTAGCCAAGAACTCCCTGAGTCCTTCTCCTAGGGTCTGTCGGACAACAAAGATGTCGTTGACCCGTTCTTCTGCCTTCTTGGCTCCTGCGTGAGCGGTGACAAATTTATCTGCCATCTTCTCGAACGTGGAAATGCTTTTGGCCGGTGTCTATGAGTACCACGTTAGGGCCCCTCCTATTAGCATTTCACCGAACATTTTCAGAAGTACAGATGGTACCTGCTCCTTTGATAGATCATTACTTTTGACTGCTATGACATAGTGGATCAGGTGGTCCTCGGGATCTGTGTTCCCGTCATATACCTTCAAGTATGGGGCATTTTGAAGGTCTTTGGGATGGGGTATGGTGCAACTCCTTCTATGTAGGGTTGTTTAAAGAACCTCCCCACGTCTCGCTTTGGCAGTAGCTTAGGCGCGCCCGGACTCTTATCCACCCTTTCTTGGTGCTCCTTCATCTGGTCGCGAAGCGACCTATTTTCGTTTTCCATTTCCTCCATCGTTTTTAGGATGGCTGTGAGTGTGCCGTCGTGGGCTTGAGCATCGACGGGCACGTTGTTCGTTCGCGTGACCTCGAGTTCATCTTCGGCTGTGACATGGTCTTTTGATGGAGTGCATCTAGCGTTTTGAGGTGGCTTCTTAGCTAAACTGCTCAGGGTGTTTGTCAACCACTCTTCCAGTAACCTCTTTACTTCTAGGGGTGCTTCTAAAGTTGTATATGTAGAAGCCTCCTTTTCTCGTGGAACCACCAGATCTTCAGAAGGGAAAGGCGAGTTTTCCACGTTTGTCACAGTACTGGGGTTGTGTGTAAAACATCTCCTTCAGTAGCCGCGTTGAGAGGGCCTATGAGATCGGCTCTAACATCCACGATAGCTTTCATTCTTGCGTTGTTTTTAGCCATTTTGGGTTGTAGATAATGGTTTTTTGAAGGATCTCTGGAAGCAAACTACAATTTTGATTCACGAAATCCCCACAGACGGCGCCAAATTGTTTGGCTGAAAAGTTATGTAAATACTTATTAAGCTCAAGAACAATTGAAAATAATAAGAGTTAATCGGAATCAAGCGTAATATGAACTAGAGAATAACGTATAGCTAAGATCTGTGATAATAGTGTAGATAACTGGATATGCAAGAACAACAAGGTAAGTAGTAATCTTTTCACAAGAGAGAGAGAGAAAGAGAGTTGTATATTCTCAACAGCAAAATACACATGAGTCTTTACAAAGGGAAGATCCCCTTTATATATTAAGCTTCCTCGAAATAATCAAAGAAAAGTACAATGGTTGGTGGTCTTAGTGTACGGGAAAGTCAGAGCTTCAAACGACATCGTCTTGAGTCATGTCAATCAGTCCGTCCACTTACTGAGGCCGACCTTACTCGAGTCGGCCTCAATTAAGCCGCTCTCTACGTCAAGGGCGTGCGTAGATAACATGAAAACATAGGGAACCAAATTTGCCCAATACAATGTACTTATTTAAAATTTTTATAATCAAGATACTTATTTTTTAAAGTAATAAAAAATATATAAAACTGTCTAATTACTACTTGTGTGTTGTGAAAACACGTCGTGTGCGAAAAAAGAGAAAGAGACGAACTAGTATGTAGGTGGCTTATTGCGCCCCGAACTTAATTACGATACTACCCCTGTTGATTCTATATAAAAAGCGTAGGCACTAATCTCCGCCAGTAGGGTTTTGAGCTCACATCTCTTGAATACAGAAGAAGCCGCCGCCGCACAGAGCAAGATTTGAAACCTAGCAATGGTTAGCCCTAAGCACTTACTGTTTATTCTCTTCGCTAATATAATGCAAAGATTATTGTATTGATCAGTGTTTAGGAACTTATTTTCTGATTTTTGGTTGTTGGATCTCAGTCGCTCGTTGCAAATGAAGAATTTCAGCACATTCTTCGTGTGCAAAACACCAACGTCGATGGGAAGCAAAAGATCATGTTCGCTTTGACCTCAATCAAAGGTATCGGTCGTCGTTTTGCCAACATTGCCTGCAAGAAAGCTGATATCGACATGAACAAGAGGTTAGCCCCTTTAATCTGGCAGTTGTTTAGCTCTTACTGAAGATTCCTCAAGTGAATGTCCATTTGCACTGGCGTTTCTATTTTCCCCTTTTAGCTTATTGCATTGTTAAAGATTTCACCTTTTTATACTATTGATTTGACAAAGAAATATTAGTTTTGTTTGCTGGTTTTTAGATGTATGCTGCGTTTTAACTTTTCAAAGATTTATTGGTGTTATATTTTGTAATTGTTTTTGTCTTGCATTATTGAGTCACAAGATTGAATTAGATGCAAATATGTCCCTTCCACTGCCTTGAGTGAAACATTAACCAGAAATTTAAATTAAGTTAGTCATGAATAAAGATGATAGAATATATTTTGCCTAGAGCCTGATGGCTCTTTGTTTTTTCTTTGGGACCGAGAGTAATTATCTAAGTGTTGTAGAACAGAATGGCTCTTTTAGCATGGAATCTGAACTAGTATCTTTAATTGATTTTTATCTCTCTAGTATATGGCATGTGCAACATCTTTAAGACATTTTTAACAGTGTCAAGCAGGGAAAATTTCCATCCCCCTTTTCTTGCTAGCAAACAGTCTTATTTGTTGTTACCTATCCAATGAAATTTTGGCCAAGGATTAAAGATTCTCTTTCAGCTTGCTTTAGAATTTTCAGTGTTTTGTTCTTTGAGATTTTTGTGAAGGTTGATTTCATCTGTAGTTTGTTGGGCATGATATGAGGGTAAAACAGGAGTTAATAATCCTATATATATTTTTACTGCTTTATATTTAATTCTTCAAAATTACCTGAGTTTGCTTTTATGCTCTGTTCTGTAGGGCGGGAGAACTTACTGCTGCAGAGCTTGACAGTGTGATGGTGGTTGTTGCAAATCCCCGTCAATTCAAAATACCTGATTGGTTTTTGAATAGGCAGAAGGATTACAAGGATGGGAAGTTTTCACAAGTTACCTCTAATGCTCTTGACATGAAGCTTAGGGATGATCTCGAGCGCCTGAAGAAGATCAGGTAGTCTGCAATCCGATGCTTTTGCTGTTTAAGTATTCCTCTTTGTCTTTGGTAATCAAAATATGGTGAATTCTCACTTGTAGTTATCAACTAAGGAAAACATATGGTCTCTGAGTTGTAGTTTTCTGAACCTTGCTTCGCTGTGCTTGTTTTTTATTTTTTCATCTTTATTAAATTTATATCATCTGATGGTTACAGGAATCATCGTGGTTTACGTCACTACTGGGGTCTCCGAGTGCGTGGTCAGCACACAAAGACCACAGGGCGCAGGGGGAAGACTGTTGGTGTCTCCAAAAAGAGATAAATCATCTACTTGTTCAGTTTGTTATGTGCTTTCTCTTTATGTGCTCCGGGCGATACATGTTTAAGATATTTTAGGGGATTTTGTGTTGGTATGCTTAAATTTTCCTTTCCGTTGGTGGATTACAGTATAATTTTTTTCCATAGTGACAAGGATTTCTCTGCTTTATGATCTAGGTTTTGCAGAATGATCTTGAATTAAATTGAATGAGTATTTCCTTAAATATACTCTGTTCTTTCGACTGTTTGAATGACTGGTTGGGAGCCTGAATTTGAGCATCACGATGTTGTTTCTAGGTTATTCCCAGCACTTTGGGTAAACTAGCTATTAGGAAGACTAGTATTAGAGCTTATGGCAACGAATGATTACCCTGATGTGACTTAAATTTATTTCAGTAGAGAGCTCATTGGATGCTTTGATCTACCCCGTGGATGTTTTGTTTAAACCATGCACTGCCAAGGCTAATATTTGATACTCGTAGCCTGTAGGATATTATACCCAAGTGTACAGTAGCATTATTGAATGTATTGGCATTTCATAGGGATCCTTAAGTGTGTTGAAAGGCCCTACAAACTCAAGCCTGTGAGCTTCATTCCGATTAGGTAGGATAACTTGTGCTGGTCTTCCCTTAGCAAAGAGAATGCCTATCTTTATTTTGGCTTTTGTTGCTGCTGTATGATTCATGAGGAATGTTTCTCTTTTTGGGTGCTAAGTAAGCTAAAATTTGAAAACAATTTTGGTGTTGGTTAGTATCTTGACAATGATCAACAGCCTTAGAACACATATTATAACGTTTGTGGGATGATGTGGTCAAATAGCACTTTAATTAGGTTTATGTTATTGCAGCCCGTTAGGTCAGCCCCAATGTCCGTATTTTTTTTAACGGGCCGTTAATGTTATTTATTAACTCTATCTGGAACGCATCTGGTTGTTTCAGATATGGTTGTCTTATCTCTTAATTTTAGGAGTAATACATTTTTCTGTAACAAAAATAAAAAATGTAGCAGTGAATTCTGGATTTTGTACAAAAGCCTAGCAGGCAATAACGCACATTGGCTCTATGCCCACTGTAACGGAGCAACGGAAAGGCTTATCAGAAATTTGGCTGGATAAATATTTATGGATTGGATGAAACAGCTAAAGTAGCTATTGATAATTAGTACTATATGTCTGCGCTTCGCGTTGTACTGAAGTAATTAAAATACGGTTAAGGGTCAGATTTGCCCTTGTACTATTCAAAATAAGCTACATTTATCTTCCGTTTGAATTCTTTTAACAAATATACCCCCACCGTTACACTTTCGGGCCACATTTATCCTTCCACCGTTAAAATTTGTTTCCTCAAAATTTTTAAACACGTGGCATTCTCCCATTGGTCCAGATTAGCCCACCCATTGAATTCTTTAAACCCGACCGACCCGAAGACACAACCCGCCCCGACCCCCAGGTATTTATATACTCCATCGTTACTTTCCAGACCCTTTTCCAAACCCTTCCCCTTCATCTTCCTCTCATTTTCACCTAGGGTTCTATCTCATTCCATTGAAGAACAAGGAATTAGGGTTTCTAACATAGCAAGTTTTGTCATGTCCGAAAGTAGTTATTCATCAAAGAGGAGGTGCCATTGTGGGGAAATTGCTAATCACTTCACTTCAACGACTCCATTTAATCCCGGAAGGAGATTCTTTAAGTGTGCAAAACCTGATGTATGTATCACTTTGTTTATTTTGATTCCATCTAATTTTTCCGATAATTTTAATTTTTCCCTTGTATTATTGGTTCATAATTAGAAGTTGTATGCTTTTTGTTTGGTAGATAAGCTCGTGCGATTATTGGGAATGGCAAGATGATGCGTTACCGAATCGAGAAAATTGGATGTCGCTAATGTTAAACTCAAAAATATGAAGTCGACGTTGGATGCGATTATTCTTGAAAGGGGAAAATTAAAGGAAAGAGTGGATAGCTTGAAGGCTTTACAGAATTCGGAAGCGAACAAAGCCCGTAAATTGGAAGAGAAAGTCCTAAATACGAAGATCGTCATTATGATTTCATGGACAATATTTATGGGATTTGTTGCCGCAATGCTAATGAAGTGAAGTATATGTATTAGTGGAAATTTTTCCTACCATCTGTTATGGCAATGGTAATGAAGTGAAGCATATGTATTAATGGATTTAGAAGCTTTCAATGTAATTTAATGAAGTGAAGTATTTTGTGTTCCTACCATCTGTAAAGCTTTCAAATTTTTTTGTATTTAGAGCTGCATAATTTGATACCACAAACGTGATTTATGTATGCTTCTTTACAATGCTGCCCAGATATATATTACATAAACAGCAAATTTCAGCATTTATGCATGCTTCTTTACAATGCTGGCCAGCAGCATTACATAAACAACAAATTTAAGATGCTGCTGGTAATGTTTACAGACACAAACGTATGGAAATAAATGCTGCTGGGCGACTTGGAAAGCTCAATGCTTCACGCACTCAGATCAAACACATCAACTATCCCAAAGGCAGTCATAGGATATCTAGGATTTTAAATCAATACACTTCACAGACACACTACATATATACGCACACTTGTATATAGACCAAGCTGCACAGCAGCACAAAAATAGCAGCTTTACATAAACTGTTTCAGTACAAAAACAACAGCACCATTTACACAAACAGCATCAGTACAAAAAGCTGCAGACAGCATCAGTACAAACAGCAGCACCATTACATAAACTGTTGCTTCTTTACAAAATTATGACCCCCAAAAATTTACAGACAGCACAGCAGCATTACATAAACTGTTGCTTCTTTACAAAATTATGACCCCCAAAAATTTACAGACAGCACAGCAGCATTACATAAACAGTATGCTTCTTTACAAAATATGACCCCCAAAAATAAACAGTATGCTTCTTTACAAACAGTATGCACAGCAGCATTACCACACATCATTTGTTTCTTTTCCTTGGCACCAACTTCTCTATTCTTTGCCTACTTTGTGTTTGTAATTGTTTTCCAGTAATAGCAGCTTTCCCATTCCATGTAAGGCTGCCTGGTGAGTAAGGAAGATCAGATGGAACACTTAAACCATTGTGATCAACTTTGAATGCAATTACCCTTGATTCTGAAGGTTGTGATGGTTATTATCTCTGGTGAAGCCTTATTTTTTCTTCTGACACCACCATAGGCCTTATAGCTGGTTCATCTTATAGTTCTGGATGCTCAAAAGCAGTAGCAGAACTTGAAGTCTCCCTATAAACCCTTGGTGTAGGCATGAAAACAAACTCTGGGGCTTGACTTGCTTGACTACATTGGGGTGCAGTAAGGTTAATTTCCTCTTGTGGATGTTGCCCCACTTCTTCATCTTCATCAAGAATTCTTTGCCTTTTCTCCTGTTGACGTGGCTATTAAACAAGTTAGATAATAGATAGATCCAACAATGAGTAAATGAAGTTGAAAAATTAATTATTACCTTGTCACATCGTCTAGCATTATGCTTTGTCTCTCCACATTTGTTGCACTTCATAACTCTTCCCTTCCTAGAAACTCCCCATTCACCTTGCCTCTTGATTGCTTCATCTTTATCCCTTGTTCTCTTGATTTTAGGCCTCCCAAACAACTTAAATAAAGTGCAATTGTATGATGATCAACCTTACTATTATCAAATGCGTCATCACATTCATGGTTTGGGTTTAGTGTCTTTATCCTAACACCTGGAAGGTCTCCATCCCCAGAAATGAGAACAACAAAAGGGCAACCAGTAACACATGTGTACCTTAATCTTTCTTTATCACTTTTTTCTTGATTTAAATCCTTTTTGTTTGCCAGAGAATATAAGTTAATACATTTTCTTGCTTCAGGTATGTCCTTGAAACTCACACCCTTATACAATTCCTTGTAGTTTGACAGTCCAACATCAATTTCTCTATTTTTCTGAAATTCTATTGTTTGTAATTCTCAGAATTATACCCTACCTCAACATCATTGGCACTCTCACAGTCAACCTCACTACAATATGTACCAACTTCATTTGGAGATGAATGTGAATCAAAATAATCGACAATATTAGGAATATTCACAGATAATTCACATTCATCTACTGCATAAAAGTTAAGACACTTAAACTCATCAGATATTAAAGACAATAATTGTCTTATCCCAGAGTCATCAACTACTTCAAAATAGTTACCAGAAGGTCCATTTACAATTAGTTGTTGAACACCTATATACATCAATTTCCCAGTGTACTCATTTACTAGATCAATAAAGGAAATAAGATCAGAGTCATAACCTTTCCAAGAGTGAACAAGCTTCTTTGAATATAACACATGGGGTTCTTTTATCCAATCCCCACCATGATGGAAAATTATGTCCACCAAAGTCATATTTAATATCCTGAAAAGTAATAAAATACTGAACTCTTATGATTGAACAATAGTATGATGAAAATTGATAAAATATGAGATAAACTTAAACAGAAGACTATCCTAAAACTGAAATAGAACATTGGTGTATAACTGAAACAGCAAACTGTTCAAAAAATATCAGAAAATCAATTATCAAACAGGGGCGACGACAAACAATACACAAATTCAAAAATAAATCTATCTCGAATCAACAGAAACGGAAAACACACCTACGCAACCCATGCAAACAAAATCCGCTCATAAAAAACACACCCATCGGTCAACAATAGATATTTAAGCTCATACTTAAATCCATAACTTGATTAAAAGAACGAAATCCTTATAGGTGATTAATTCGCGGCAAAGTTAAGCAACAAAATACATCAAACAGCTTCAACAAACATTTAATTGAAGAAAGTACTTACCTTTGCTTCTTGTTGTTGGAGAAAGCATGTGGAAATTCCTTGTTCTTCAATGGAATGAGATATAACCCTAGGTGAAAATGAGAGGAAGATGAAGGGGAAGGGTTTGGAAAAGGATCTGGAAAGTAACGATGGAGTATATAAATACCTGGGGGTCGGGGCAGGTTGTGTCTTCGGGTCGGTCGGGTTTAAAGAATTCAATGGGTGGGCTAATCTGGACCAATGGGAGAATGCCACGTGTTTAAAAATTTTGAGGAAACAAGTTTTAATGGTGGAAGGGTAAATGTGGCCCAAAAGTGTAACGGTGGGGGTATATTTGTTAAAGAATTCAAACGGAGGATAAATGTAGCTTATTTTGAATAGTACAAGGGCAAATCTGACCCTTAACCGATTAAAATATGATTAACTATTCTTTGATAGTTGTCTCAGTAGTACCCTATATAAAATTCTTTAACAAAAAGATCTCCACAGTAAATATGAAATAATCCATTTAAACCAATATGTATGAACTTGAATAAGAAAAATACGGAAGGAAGGGAGTGGGGAATTAAGATGGTAGGGCTCTCGGCGTACTTTTGGCAATAGAACAGTTTCCTTCTCTGGCGCACGTTAGCAAGGCGCTAAATCCGACGGAAAATGGCTCGCCGTCGTCGTCCTCCACCTACAACTACCTCGCAGATTATCACTCAAGCTCCAGTGGAGACCAAAGTGCTAGAACCTCTCACTTTTGGTAGTTTTTTACCCCTGCTTTGCAATCGACAGTTACAAAATCGGAGAAAGCTACTGAAATTTGCATGCAACAAGTGGAAAATCAAAATGAAGAAATTGTGAGGAAATTGCAGTTCTCGAACATTGTTGATGCTGAAACCCCTCCCCCAACTTTTGCTGAAGCTGTTCGTGGAAATCGACTTACTCAGATGGGTAATTCTCTTACATTTGTGCCTCCAGTTAGTAGGGATGGGAAGAAGGTGGTTACTATTAGTGAGGAAGAACTGATGCCAGAAGTTGAATACTGGAAGGATTCACTAATTGGCTATATAGTTGGGGATAATCCTACTGAAAAGGCTGTGGAGAATTTTGTAGTGCATGTATGGAATTTTGTTTCAAAGCCACAAATCTTAGTTCATTCAGAAGGATATTGCATAATTCGATTCATGAGTAAAATGGATATGGATCTGGTGCTACAATCTGGGCCTTATTCGTACAGGAACAAGCCAATGGTGTTGAGGCCATGGGAAATTGACTTCTCTTTTCAGAGTGATATCTTGAGTACAATACCTATTTGGGTTAGATTCCCAGGGTTGCCAGTAGGGTATTGGTCAGCTGAGGTGTTAAGTAAGCTTGCTAGTGTAGTTGGGAAACCACTGTATACTGATAAGATCACAGCACATTATGAGAGAATTTCATTTGCTCGTGTACTAGTGGAAGTTGATGCATCCCAACCATTGCCTGATCAAGTTGATATTGATACTCCTTATGGTTCTAAAACCCAACCGATTGAGTACGATTGGAAGCCCACATTTTGTAACCATTGTCTAAAGTTTGGACATGACACTATTGAGTGCTGGTATAATGTAAAGGATGATGTTGTTACAAAGCTGGAACCACAGGAGGCACCTAGGAGGCCTAGAAAGCAAGATAAAGTGACTAGGCAGAGATGGACTGTTAAGAAGGCCCCTGCTGCAATTGCATCTCAAGTTGCTGATCAGGAAACTAATGGGATGAATGTGAGTCCTACTCTTGAGGTAATTCAGACAGTTGCAGTGGGGAGTATGTGTCAGAGCTCTCAGCAGAAAACAGATGATCAAGCTATTGATGTTAACTCAGGGGTAGCATTGGTTACTGATGCTTTACCTAGTAGCACAGAAGCAGAATTGGTGGACAATTGTAACAGGGGGAAAGCTATAATGGAGGTAATAGATGCTGGTAGGAAAGGCCAGCATGATCCTGGACCCTCATATCTATGATAATTGTTACATGGAACATAAGAGGGCTGAACTTGGCCCATAAGCAGAAGGAACTGAAAGCCTTTCTGAATGTAAATAAAGTAGATGTATTAGTGTGCCTTGAAACTAGAGTAAAGGAACATAAAGCTCAGAAGATCCAAGGAAAGATTGCTAAAGGCTGGAAGGTGTTTTGCAATTATTCTGAGGCTGTGAATGGCAGGATTTGGGTGATCTGGAAATCTCATATTCAGGTCACTATTTCCTGTGTTACTGATCAACTGGTCCAATGCCATATAGAGGATCCTTATAGCCATGTAAAGACTCATCTTAGTGTAGTGTATGCTCACAATACTGGTGTTCTTAGAGAAAGATTGTGGACTGATCTTAAGGGTATATCCATACCTAGCCAAGATACATGGTTACTTAGTGGTGATTTTAATAATGTACTATCTTCTGAGGATAGAATTGGTTCTATAGTGACTGATGCTGAAGTTAGGGGGTTTAAACAGCTCATTTATGATCTGCAACTAACTCCACTCAAAAGGATAGGCTGGAACTACACTTGGACAAATAAACAAGTTTATAGCAAAATTGATTGGGCTTTGGGTAACTTCCAGTGTGTGTAGCAATATGGGCACATTGAAGCTGAATTCTTAAACCCCTCTATATCTGATCACACACCAATCTGTATAAAGTTTGGTAGCCAAAAACTTTTACATCCTAAGCCATTCAGGTTCTACACTGGGATCATGGATTTCCCACAGTTCCATGATATAGTTAAGGATGTATGGCAGCAGGATTGTACAGGTAGTGCTATGCAACAGGTATGGTCTAAATTGAAGTTGTTGAAGATACAGTTAAAGGAGACAAACAGTTATATGGAATCCTATAAATAGAGAATCATTCAGGCTAGAGAGAAACTTGATATTGTTCAATCCCAAATGCAGTTCATTCCTCATTCACAGGATCTATTTATTGAGGAAAGGCAAGCCTTGGCAGAAATTGAAAAATGGAGCAATATTGAGGAGCAAGTCATGAGGCAGAAATCTAAGGCTACATGGATTGAATGTGGAGATGCAAATACTAAATATTTTCATGCCCAATGGAAGATTAGGAATTGTCAGAATACCATTACTTCAGTTTATACTGATACTGGTATTCATATTTCTGATCCTGCTGCTGTGGAACATGAATTTCTCACTGTATTTCAAGAATTACTGGGAGGATGTGCTGAAGAACTGACTTGTGTGGATATAGCTACTGTTAAGGAAGGTAAATGTTTGAACTTAGCTCAACAGAGGATGTTAATCAGGGATATTACTATGGAAGAGATTACTGATGCTCTGCATGATATGCCTAAGGACAAAGCCCCTGGTGTTGATGGCTATCCTGTGGAATTCTTTACCAAAACCTGGGCGATCATCAAGCATGATATATTAGCAGCCACAAAGGAATTCTTCAAATCCAGCACTATGCCACATTTCATAAATACTACAGCTATTGCTTTGGTTCCTAAAAACAGTTCATCTACAACAGTCAAGGACTATAGGCCAATTGCTTGTTGCACTACTTTGTATAAGCTTATATCCAAGATCATCACTAGAAGACTAAAGGGTGTTGTTAGTGATATTGTTGGATTATCTCATGCAGCTTTCATAGAGGGGAGGAGTATTGTTGATAATATCTTGCTCAGTCATGAGATATTTAAAGGATACTCTAGAAAGGGAGTTTCTCCTAGATGTGTATTAAAAGTGGACTTGAGGAAAGCTTATGATTCTCTGGAATGGTCTTTTCTTCAACAGATTCTAGTTGCCTATGGATTTCTAGCAAAGTTCATCAATTGGATCATGGCATGCACTACTACTGTTTCATTCTCTCTAATAATGAATGGTGGTTTCACTAAACCATTTAAAGCAAAGAGAGGAATAAGGCAGGGTGATCCAATGTCCCCTTACCTTTTTGTGATGGCTATGGAATATTTGAACAGAATATTGGGACAGCTTCATAGGTATGGGAATTTTAATTTCCATCCTAAATGTAGGAAACTTAATTGCACACATGTATGTTTTGCTGATGATTTGCTTATGTTTTGTCGGGCTGACACTATTTCTATACAGATCCTTCATCAGGCTTTCTTAAAATTCTCTAAGGCTTCTGGAATGGAAGCTAATCCCAATAAAAGTGCCATTTATCTAGCAGGGGTAAATCAAGAGTTCAGGTCAGAAATGATTGTAAGATTGGGATTCAGTGAAGGTGTCCTTCCTTTCAGATATTTGGGTATCCCACTGGACTCAAAGAAACTATCTGTTCATCAGTATTTACCTCTCATTGAGAGGATCACAGCAAGAATAAACTGCTGGTCTGCAAAGCTGGGAGATGCCAGCTTATAAAATCTGTTATCTTTGGAATTCAATCTTATTGGTCGCAGGTATTCATTCTACCAAAGGGTGTTCTCAAAGTTATTGATACAATCTGTCGTACATTCCTTTGGACAGGTTCTGCAAGTTATTCCAGGAGGGCATTAGTTGCTTGGGACAGAATATGTTCACCTTTAAATGCTGGTGGCCTCAACATAATGAACTTGACAATATGGAATAAAGCAGCAGTAGCTAAACTTCTATGGGATCTAGCAAGAAAGAAGGATTGTCTATGGGTAAAATGGGTCCATTGTTATTATATAAAGAAGGATGATGTTGGATTAGCAAATGCACCCAAGCAAGCTGCCTGGGTTGTCAGGAAAATCATACAATGTAGAGATGGTATTATGGAAAATCAGCAGATGGTTGGCTCACTGAATGACAGATTCAAATCACTTTGTTGTATGGGAAAATTTCAAATTCATAAACTTTATATTGCCATGCTGCCTAGTTTTGAAAGAGTAAACTGGAGGAACTTATTGTTGGTTGATAATGTAATTCCTCGTCACAAATTCATTGCTTGGTTGGCTGCACATCACATATTGCTTTTACTGTGGATAGATTGGTTAAGTTTGGAATTCAAATTCCACTTACGTGTGTATTCTGCAAACAGCAAGAGGAGACTTTTCATCATCTATATTTTGATTGCTGTATCACAAAGAGATTATGGACTCGTATTTGCTGTTGGCTGGGTAGTCCGAGACAGGTGCTTAACTGGGAAGAGGAGTTGATATGGATATGTAGGAAAGCTCGTAGTACTGCATGGAGGAATGCTTTTACTGCTGCTGCTTTTATTCATGTTATTCCTTTAATTTGGAAGGCAAGGAACAATATGAGATTTCAGAACATGGTGTATGATGAGGATAAAACTGCCAGAGAAATTGCAATGCTCCTTCATGTTCGAGGCAGACACAGTAGAAGATGGCAACATGGGTTACAACAGCTAAATAGTTTTCCTTAGCTCGAGTTTTAGTTACTGTAAATCACTTACACAGTCATTTGTTTTTTTGTTAGATTCATAGGAATGATGCTGTAATTAGACTGCATAACTGGCTGTCCAACCAGTTATGAATAGGAAAATTGTATATCTTTTGAGGTTATGAATACAATGCTCTAAATTTAAATTTTTTAAATTTCTTATAAAAATAAAATAAAAAAATACGGAAGGAAGAAAATTGGTAGTGTAAAAATCTGGAGGATATGCACGTCAGAATCATTCATCTTCCTTGATCTTAGGCCTTTTTCTCGCTATTTGTTTCTAGTATGAATATTTGATTCCTATTTTTTCCGGGGCATTTGCATCTATAACCGTTTTTTGTATCACGTTTTAATTTGTGCTCGCTTTTGCAAAAGAAAATTACAAGCGTACCCACTTTTTTCCATAACTTCAGCATATGGGGCTGAAGTAGCAAAGACAATTACGCAAAACTTCAACATTCTAGTAGTCGGGCATGAAGATCAGCTCTAGAGCTGAAGTTTTTGTTAAGTAACTGTCGAACTCCAGCTCTAGAGCTTGAGCTTTCGTTTGTAACTTATAAACTTCAGCTTCTAGAGCTGAAGTTTTTGTTTGTAACTACCGAACTTCAGCCCTAGCTGAATTTTGTTTGTAACTGACGAACTTCAACTTAGAGTTGAAGTTTTTGTTTTTGTAACTGGCGACTGTTTTTGGTGTTTCGCGGTTAATCCAACTTTGATGCTGCAAGTACCACCCGAAAATACAGATGATCTCAGATTCCAGAAATATCCAGCAAACTTAAAAAGGTTGAAAGAAGTAAACAAAAAAAGATAGAAGATCGATGATAAGCTATAGCGTATAAACCTCTGAAGAGAAATCTGCTGGATAAGTTGCAGGTTATAACCTATGCAAAGAAAGTTCGAAAGAGAAAAAGCAAAAAATATTGCAGTCGTTACCGAAAGGGTTTGACTCCCACAATATGCTTTAAACTAAAAACCAAAATTTACATGAAAATCAGAGAAAAGAGAATAGGGGTTGCTGAGAAAATTAGTTAAATGAGACTGGGGATTGAGAGACCACTGTGAATTGTGATTCTCTTGTACGTGATTCGAGAGAGTTGCAAAGCAAGGAGGAGCAGAAAGGGGGCTAAATTTTTAGAAAAATAAGTATAGATTAAATATCAAATTAAAGTTAAACAAAAGCTAAGAAGTAAAGGAAACAAAAAGAGAAATAGAAAAGGAAAACGAATGAAGAAAAATCAATCAAATGCTCACATGTTTCTCCAATGCCTTTTGTTTATTTTATTAATTTATTTTATCTTTTTCTATATCTCTGTTTTTTTTTCCGTTCTAAATTTCTAATTGCAGCAACCCAAATCACCTAATTCTTTCACTAATGTTTTATTTTCCAACGATTTGATTGTTTAATACAGCTTAATTCTGAAAGCAAAATGTTTCATTTTTAAACCAAGCTATTTAATTGGCCAAATATATATATATATATATATATATATATATATATATATATATATATCTATATATATATATATATATATATATATATATATATATATATTCTTCTTTTCCTATAAATTTCCGCTATTCTTATGATAAAAAGAAGAAAACTAAAGAAGAAGATATAATTAGAAAAAGAAGTAGAAAGAAATAACGATGGCACCCATTTTGGACCATTTTTCATTAGATCTTTCTCCCAAAACAACACCTTCTTTCTCCCTCACCTTCTTCCCCTTTGGTAACAGCGAAAGTTCTCCTCTTAAGTCACAGAACAAATATCTTATTCGTTTCCTCCTAATTTGCTGTCATATTTTGGATATGTTTTTTTTTTGTGTCACGACGTAAAATCCTAACACATTATTAGACAAGCTGACAATCACATAACAACTACGCATCTGAATTAAAACGTAATTTAATAATTTCAATATTAGAAAATCTCATAAAATCTAATAAAAACAATTATAACTATACTACAACCATCCAGAAGCCTGGTGTCATCGAGCACAGAAGCATCTCAACATAAACAAACTCTAGTACAACTGTTTGAATAGTAGAACAGTACTGGAAAAAATAAATCGAGGAGAATCAAGGTCAACAGGCGTCATATCAGCTACCTCAAAGTCTCCGAGCAGGTACTAGCAATCACCGTATCCAGATATACCTGGATCTGCACATGAAGTGTAGAGTGTACTATGAGTACAACCAACCCAGTGTACTCAATAAATTATAGAGCTAACCCTTGGGTTGAAATCAATGACGAGCTGAAAAGGATAAAAGTATGAACCAATATAAAGTCAACACAAGTAAGATAATGACAACGACAACAAATTACTTAGAGAAATTTTCATAATCAACTCGTTCGGGTGCAGAAATTTAGACACGCTTTCAAGTTCAACAATTAGAGCCAGTACTGATAAAATATGTCAAGTACATCTAGCATGCGGAATGTTACATCTCTAAGCCTACATGTCAGCTATGCATGTCAAATGTAATGAATCACGGTGATATTCCCTAGGTACTCACACTCTCATAGTACTAAATCTGCTTGTCTCAATTACCTACTCATCACACACACACACACACACAAAAACCACTCAACACTGTAGTGGTATCCGTAAACAATGTCCCTCATCAAAGCGTATATATATATATATATATATATATATATATATATATATATATATATATATATATATATATATATATATATATATATATATATATATATATATCGTTGTGCCTATGCTCACTACTGGTATATCAGACGCCGAAGAGCCAGATCGTGCCCAAGTGATAGTATAAGGCTTACAAGGCATGCTACAATGTGCCGGCAGGCGGTCCGATCCATAATAATAACAACAATAACATCATGGTTCTCAAGCCCACCTTAGTCACCAATCTTTCAAGTCTCAAGGCTCACAATCTCGTACTACTCATGCCAAACAATAATAATATGTGATGTCACAATGAATGATAACAGAGATTGCAATATGATATGCAAACAAAGGATCATGACTGAGCACATAATTGTAGTTAAAGCAGATACCTCAAAATAATAGAAATATTCTCAATAAGACTCAACTTAGAATATAGACTAAACATGTTTTTCTAATATAAATTATAGCTCAATTACTCAAACAATTAAGGATTTCATGGATAGAACAAGACTTGATAACAATACACTCCAAAACAATTAACCGAATCATGAATACTATTGTAACGTCTACACGCCCATCATCTAGCTTATGCGTCATCCCAACACAACCTTATAATACGTTTTCCAAGGCCCCCAGTTCTAAGTTTAGAAGTGTGGCTTATCTCAAAGTGTGCAACTCAATACTTCAACAATCCCCTGCCTCGGCCTCCGAACGACTTGAATCTAGTCACAAATAATTTAATATAATCAATACAAGCTATAAGAATCGATTCTTCTTCAACCAAATTCAAAAAGTCAACCCTGGGTTCACACCTTGGAACCCGACAAAATTTGTAAAATTCGAACATCCATTCAGTTATGAGTCCAACTATACCAAAACCATCCGATTCAAACCACAAATCGGACTTCAAATCTCCAAATCTTACTCTCCAATACGTAACTTCAAATCCCCCAAACTTCACCTCAAATACACATTATCGACGTGATAAAATCAATTGGTATTCAATATTAATGGACAAAGTAATCAAAAGTTACTTACCTCGTGAATCATAGAGAAATACCTCAAAACAATCGCCACTAGCAAATCTTCTAAAGTCCAAAAATGAAGAAATGGATCAACCCCTCGACTACATCATTCTTTCTAGCAAAACAACTTCTCCAGTCACAATCGCTGCGGTCAACCATCTGCATCGCCGGAAACTCACTTAAATGCCAACCCACTACATCTGCGGTCCATAGCCCGCACATGTGGAAAATACCTGCTTCTTTGACTCTTGCTCCCAATCCCCTTCCGCTTCTGCGGACGCACTTCTGTGCACAATTATCCGCTTCTACAGACTTCCAATCCATCTCCTCCTCCAATTTTGCGGAAACAAACATGCATCTGCGGGCTCATATATGCGGATATAACCTCGCACCTGTGGCTACTTCCCAACTCACCTAAAACCACTTTTGCGAACGAAGATCAAAACCTAAATGTGCCAGGGGTTGATCATCGAAGCATGGGTAATAACGATTAAGGAATTTGAGCGCTGATGTAGCTAAGAGCCACCTTTATAGTCAATTCATTAGGGTTGTCACGTTGGCCGCTTTCGCGGCTCTGCACGTGCGGCCAATTCCTCGTAGGTGCGGTTACTCCATAACTGAACCCAAGAAATTTTCCATAAGTCCAAAATATAATCCGATTTCAATCCGAATATCCCTTGAGGGATCGGGGACCCATCCAAATATACCAACACATTCTAAAATATGATAAGAACTTAGTCGAGGCCTCAGATTACATCAAATAATATCAATAATATGAATCGCACCCCAATTCAAGCCTAACAAAGCTGATGAATTTTCAATTTCTAAAATCAATGCCGAAACCTATCAAACCAACTCCGATTGACCTAAAATTTTGCACACATGTCATATATGACACTGACCTACTCCAACTAATAACTATCGGTCAAACTTCTCAACCTTCTAAAACTTCAACTTTACAACTTTCGCCAATTCATGGCAAAATAACATACATGCCTCCAAATCATTATCCGGACATACTTCAAAGTCCAAAATAACCGCTGAAGCTATCAGAACCATCAAAACTCCATCCCGGAGTCATGTACACATAAGTCAATATCTGGTCAAGTCTTTGACTTAAGCTTCTCACCTTGGAACTAAGTATCCAAAATCATTCCGAAATATCCCCAGAACCAAACCAATACTCAAAATGACCGGTTAGATTATTATATTATCTCCCCTTAAACAAACGTTCGTCCTTGAACGCGTTAAGAGTACCTGGAGTCTTAAGTAGGTATGGATAGTTGCTCCGTATCTCCCACTCGGTCTCCTAAGAAGCCTCCTTGACTGGCTGATCTCTCCACTGAACTTTCGTTGAAACTATATTCTTTGGTCTCAACTTTCAAACATGCAGCTAAATGCAAATTATTTAGAAGAAAAGTTTCTAATTTAACTAAACTAATTAGTTACAATTGAAATTGGGGTTTGCCATTATGTATGATTGTTACTGTTTATTATTATATTTGTCCTATTTCGCACTCCTACGAAGTACAGACAATACTTTCACAGGGTTCAAGAGAAAAATGTGGTAAGTTGGAAATATGTGATAAGCTTTGCAATGGCGAAGCACAATGTACTATACACTAGAAACATCTGTCCTGCAAGTTCAAAATGATCTGAAACTTACTCGAGCCCCTCGTGCTCCAAACCAAACATGCACACGAGTATAATAACTTTATACAAACTTCCTCGCATGATCAAAGTACCAAAATAATATCTAAATCCACAAATCACATATCAAAATGTATGAAATTTAAAAGAAAACTCAAGAACCTCTAAACCATATCCAATTATCCGAATCCTATAAAACAAACTTCGAATTGCACCAAATTTTGTAGACAAGTTTCAAATAGAAAACGGACCTATACAAGTTCAAAAAACTTAAATCGGAATTCGATAACCATAAAATCAACCTACGGTCAAACCTAGGGAATTTTCAAACATTCAAATTGCTATCTTTCGACAAAATAAATCAAATCAACCCAGGGACTCCGAGTTCAATTTTGGTCTTATGTCCAAGTCCAAAATCACAATACAAACTTACCGGAATCATCAAAATATCAATCCTAGGTCATTTACCCAAAATATTGATCATAATCAACTCAAGTTGTTTCTAAAGCAAAAAATTATATTTTCTTTAAATGTTTACGCAATTATTGGAAAAAGACACAAACCATGCACACAAATCAAGAATCACCAAACAAATTTAGTGGAGGTTCGAAACATGAAAGTAAGGGCTAGTAGTCAAAATGACATATTAGGTCGTCGCATTTATAACTAAGGGTGTAAAATGCATGGGATGGGCCGGGCCGGGCCGGGCTGGGCTGGGTAGAGAAAAGTTGAAACCGTCCGTGTTTCAAACCGGGTCGATAACGGGTTAGGAGTTATCTGGCTTAATAGGTTTGGGTTCATCCGGGTAAAAAATGAACTGTAAGGGTTACGGGTTCAAGGGGCCAGGCCGGTCCAGGTTAGTGTAATTTTTAATTTTTTTTGTTTATTATAAAATGGTAATAACAATTAAATTTTATTTTGTGGTTCTAAAAATATGTAATCTATTTTTATGCTAGTTTTTAGGCAGTTGATGCTATGTGAGTGACTTAGAAATGAAATAATAGCTTAAGAATGAGGTGTTAATAAAAGTGCATCGCTGTCATTCAGGACTCGAGCTTGCCCATTTGCGGGTCTCGAGGTAGAGCCTAGAGCTCGACTGGGAGCTATCGAGGATGGTCGATGGCGAATAACAATTATAAATAGATCAAGGGTGGCTCTTTATGGCCAATAATAAGCAATAAATGATGAGTAATTATTAGAATCACAATAAATACAAGCAATAAATGAAGCAATAAGGCCAAGAGAATATGCTAGAGAGCAGAGAGAATGCTCTTGTATATCTAGTATAGAGCAACATTTGTTTACAAAATGATATGCATCCCCTTTATATAAGAGTGGGAATCCCAACATAGTACAAATGCATTTATTATAAAGATATGGAGATGAGTACCTAGCTAATGCCAAGATACATGCCCAGACTAGCCTAACAGATCTTGTCGGCTCTAGCTTCATGCCTTGGGAACTCTCCATTTTCTTCCCGTAAACCTCGACCTCATACGGTTCTGAGGTCAAGCGTCGATGAACTTCGAGGGATAAAACTCGACCGTGATTTCGAGCCTTTGAGGTGTCATAACGACGAAAAATAAGACCCTCCAATTTTACGGTATACAGATAGTTCCTATGTTTCCTTGAGTAGAACGACAAGAAACAATCTTGATAACCATCTTTCCACATTTCCCACGATAATGTTATACTGATGATGTCATACCCATGACATAGGCTTTTGTGGCAACTGAGGCATCCCGCTTACTTGTATTGAACTTATTGTATATAGCCTTAAGCCTTTATAGGTAGATCCCGGATGAGGGACTTCTCGAGTTTAAATGGTATCTCGAGGCCAAGCCCGTATGAATAGATTTTTAAGTGCTTATTTTTTTCCTTGAGAGGAGCCTTTGAAATCGGGTACCATCTCGAGTCTTGTGATGACATCGATTGACCTTAGAGAGATCTTGAGATCGGGTACCATCTTGGGTCTGGCGATGATGCTAAAGGCTTCTTGGAGCCTAAATCCTTTTGATGGAGGTCCTCAAGGTCGAGTATGACCTCAAGACTAGTGATGATAATAATGGCTTCTTGGAGCCTTTCTTCTTTTTGATGGAGGTCCTCGAGGCCGGGTAACACACGAGACTGGTGATGATATTAATGGATTCTTGGAGCCTTTCTTCTTTTTGATGGAGGTCCTCAAAGTTGGGTACCACCTCAGGACTGGTTTGGTGCAGGGGTCTCCGACCCTGAAATGTCATACGACACTTTCCAAATGGGCGACACAACTGCAAAGTGACCGAGGCGACTCCATCATCACACCGTACCAATGTGATTTCAGCCAACATTTTAATAGGCCTCTGGGGCAAGTGGATCGTCACCGCTTTTTCCATATATAGGGCTGCTTCCGACCTTTTGGAGATTCTACCATTTTAAGGAGTTAACCTTTTTTCCTCCGTTAGAATTTTCATTATTTCGGTATTGGCGCTCTGGTCTAAATTCATGCTCTAGTTCTCCAATTTTACTGTAGTTATGGCTGCTACATCAGGATCCATTTGGCAGGGAGGGGAGAGTTTTGCTCCCGGTTCTCGCGTTGTTGGCTCGGAGCATTTTGCTTCGATATGGGACTTTTCACCAGAAAAATACCCCGATGCTCAGGACCAACATGAGCATATTTACTTCTTTGATAGGAGAGAGACACCTTGAATCGGTGAGGAAAGACTGTGGATGGGGAAAAAAAGTTGTACTACGGGTACCTTCCCTAGATAAGGGTATTACGGGCCCTGCCGAGTGATTTTTGAATGTGTTCACATATCCCTTCACGCAGGGCCCCCTTGATAGGGTTGTGCTTGACTTCTGTCAAAAGTACCGGGTTACCTTTTCCTAGATTCACCGGTCATTTTGTTGGATAGTGTTGATGGTGAGGTTCTTTGGGGAGAAGGCATGGCTTGAATTCACACTTATCCATCTTATTTGACTATACCGACCATTTCATCATCGAGGTTTTCTAACCTTATACTGTCGGTCTTCCACGCCTTTTGTTGTCGATGATGAAGAAGACAGGGGTCGGGAGTGGATGAGTCGGTTCGTCCGAGTACGAACTACAGATATTATCCTGGTGGAGTTTATACCATTCCTTGAGGAATGGAATTATAAACGCAAGTGGTACACTCGTGCCTTCACAGTTTTTCAGTTATGGCTAAGGGATATTCCGTTAGTGTGCCTTCTTTTCATTTTCTACAATGATTTCGTGGATACAAGGCGAGGTTCTCAATCTGCCAGATTGGGTTCGGAAGTTGACAACCCACTCGACTTGCAACGAACATAAGTGGCGAGCTTTGTCTAAGGATATGTGGGAGGAAAAATATCAAGGTATGTGCCGTGCGATATGTTTCCTTCTTTTAGCTGAATAATCACTTTCTCTTTCTGTTTGCTAACCCTGTTAATTTACGCATCAGGGAGACTTTCGAGGCAAGGCTGCGGCCCCTTGGGTGGGTGGGGGGAGAAGATCTCTAGCTTTCGGGATAAATAATGATAACAATAATCAAGAGATACCTTTTCAAGGAGATGGCATTTGGGGCAAGAAAAGCTGGGTCGGGGGCACAAACCAAAAGCATTGATCGAGCCTGTGGCGCCCGTTGTTTCTGGTTTTGGAGAGGCGGGTTATCCTTCACTACCACCTTCTTTTTTTGTTGGAGGCACTTGGTGGGGGGGGGGGGGGGTGGTACTTGAAGCCAGTGATCATATGCACCAAGCGAGCGTATCTCGATCGGTGTCAACTTTTTTGGAGCTGATGGAACTAGGTTAGCAGATGCGCGCTCGACCTTGGAGGAAACACAATGACTTCACTATGTGTTGAGTTTTTGGCACAGGTCTCTCAAGTTTCGTGCCTTCCCTTCCTTATTGATTTTTCTTTTGCAGGCATTCGACAAGCTTAATTCCGAGTTGCTTCGCCGTGAGGCCAGGCTACAGAAAGATCTAGATGAGGAGAAATCCCTGAGGCTACTTGAAGGAGGAGGTAGTTTGTTCTGAGTGAGCAGACATTCCTTTTTCAAGCCCCCGAAACTAATGTTTTGTTTATTTCAATTATAGAAAAAGACAGAGGGCTTGAAGCATCTTCAAGACAAGGTTGGCCGAGCCAAGTGCAAGTATGATGAGTTAAAGGCTCAAGTGGATGCTCAAGCTAATCTGAAAAAAGATCAAATCCAGTTGATGGTCATGGGAACAGTAGTGATCGGCCGCGGCTGAAGCAGACCTTTCCTTTAATTATAATAAATATATGAAAAGAGGAAAGGACTTTTTTATAGAGAGGAGCTGAAAGTATCTCAGAGCGAACGTATGCCTTGCCATGAGAGTAGATCAACGGAGTTTATGATCATAGATAAACGGCTAACCTCCCTCTTATGGATCATTTCACTTTCTTGACTGGTTCGCTTTCTAGGCTTAAGGATTCTCGCCCTTATTAGCTCTCTTCTTCCATCGGCTCTTCTTTCAGCTTGACCGTGAGGATAGGATAAAAGAGTACCCTCGGTGTAAGTCTCGGAGGAAAACCCTTGAGAAGGTCCCCGCTAGGGGATTTGACCTCCCGAATGAGTTATAGCAATCGAGAGCGGACGAGCATGGTACTCGGTTGCTTTTGTCCTACACCGAGGATAGCGAAGGTGAGGCCGATGGTCCATAGCCTCCAGGGGGGATGTAGATTTTTCTTTTTGATTCTGCATTTAGCATTCTCAAAGCACATTTGCATATGGAGCTTGTATTTTTCCACATGTCTAAATAAAGAACAAACCTGTTTTGTTTCTCCCACATTTCCTTTTGCCTTGATCTTAGCCAGATGAACTGGTCTTTGAGCTGGTATGGCCTTGAGGCTCATTGGGCTGGCCCGTAGGCTCTTGCGCACTTTTGTTCTTAGGATTATTTAGGCCAACTGTTTTTTGGGCTCAGTCCCCGAGTCGGGCATTGACTCGAGCTTATTTGACCCTCGAGTTGTCCAGTTTTTCGGCTAGAGACAGTGGCTCTTGCACTTTTGGTCGATGCGACCTTTTAGTGTACGTGGGCTGGCAACAATGGCTCTTACGTTTTTGGTCGATGCGACCATTTAGTGTATGCGGGCTGGCGACAATGGCTTACGCTTTTGGTATATGTGATCTTTTAGTGTATGTTGGTTGGCGACAATGGCCCTTAGGATCAGTCTTCGAATCGGGTTACACTCGAGCTCATTCGGCCCTTAAGTTTTTGAATTAAAAGCTGGCCCTTAGGCTTTTACGCATTGGGTTGGTACGACCTTTTATATATGTGGGCTGGCAATGGTGGATCTTACGCCTTTACCCTTAGTTATATTTAGTTAACTATTTTTGGGTTCAGTCTCCAAATCAAGTTACGACTTGAGCTCATTCGATCATCAAGTTTTTGAATTTCAAGTTGGCCCTTAGGCTCTTACACATTGGTTCTGTACGATGTTTTATATATGTGGGCTGGAGACAGTGGCTCTTACGCCTTGGGTCAGTGCGAACTTTCATGTAAGTTTTTTTCCCTCGATGGGGATTTTTTAAAGTCGTGTTTGCCTAACTCTTCAACGATTTAATAAAAACCTCGATTATGAGTCGTTATATAGAGATGATCGACCACGTAGGGAGGTTTGGCTCAGAGGCTGAGTATCTCAAAGCTAGTGTTTAGGAGCTGACATGGTCGAAGCTCTTTTTCCTATATCGAGGGTAGCTTGTTCAACAGATTCTTTCCGAAGTATATATAGAGTAATTGAAGGTCTATGATTTACAGTGATGGTCGAGCGTCCCCGAATCACGTTAGTTTGGCTGGAACAACCTTTTGACCAGAGTCATTTATGTTTGGTCGGAGCCTTTTAAGTCTTGAGTGAAGTAGTTTCGACATATATATCGAGGGTATGCCTTAATAGGAGTCTTTCAAGTTTGATATATAGCCGTAACTTTGAAATCGAGTTGATTCCCTTAGAAAGGTCTTACAAGATTTTTATGCTTTGGAGGTCTTACAACTTTGGATACCTAGTACAAGTATGGTTCATGCCTTTTTTGAGGTCTTACAGATATTGCTGCTGCCTTATATAGGTCTTACGCGACCAAGGCTGTTCGCATGTGGCCTTATGGCCTCGGTCTTTGTTAAGTCGATGGAGATGGCACTTGACGGCAGTACCCGAGTCATCTAGGGTTTCTTGACTCGGGATCCATTATTTGTAAGCTTGGTATTGCCTCATGGAGGGCTTACAATTTTGGAATTTTGGACCCCGAGATCATTTGAGTTTTTGACGCTAGTCCCAGAGTGTTCAGTCCGTCTTTCGGCTTTGGAACCATTTTGTGATCTCGTTTTTGCGTCATTGAGGGCTTATGAGCTCGAAGCTTCGATCGAGGGGTCGCGTTGTTGTGAGTTCTTGATGCTAGTCCCCGAGTGTTCGGGTCGTCTTTTGGTTTTAGAGCCATTTTTTGCAAAAACATGTCGAGATTTTCTTACACGCAAAATGTTTTTGTGAAGTATTCTTTGATTAATTGGTGTAAGTATACATATATTTGTTGTTTGAGGGCTCAGTTGTTCTTTACAGACATGGTTTGTTCGACCGTTTGGCCCAGTACGTTATCTTCCTATCGAGACCCCACTTGATGCGTCTTGGATTTCTCCGAGTAGGTGATCTCCCAGGGGGGTGCCTACCAGTATTGGAGGTTGATTGCAAAGAAAGTGTTGAATACTTATTGAGTCTTCCTTAGGTAGCATATGAATGTTGCCTCGTTAAAAAACTTGCCGGTAAAACCCTTTTTGGGATAAAAACCTGGTCGAAGCAAAAGAGTGCAACACATGCTTTTGTAACCTAAGGCCTTCGAGTTGGAGAGATCTTTCGCCATTTTCATCGTTTACCTTCACTCGGGTGAGTGTAGAATATAATTGAAAAAGAAAGGAAATGGTCAAACCTTAGCATGTGATGTGACGGCAGTGTTTTGAGACCTGATACGTTTTAGTTGCTTGTGACGAGGACGCGGTAAGATTCCCCTACTTTGTTCAGTTAGGATAATCGGGAGTGTAGTTTGTTATTTTTATTTTACTATTTGCTTATCCTTCGACTCCCTCGAAGGTGGAGGTACTGATGTCGTGGCCACATCGTGTACCATGAATATTTCTTTTGCCGCATGCTGTTCCTTGTAGGCAGTCTTAATCCCATCCTTTGTGGGGAATTTCATCATCTGATAGAGGGTGTAAGGTACCGCTCTCATGTAGTGTATCCACGGCCTTCGAGCAAGGCGTTGTACCTCATGTCTACCTAGATGACATGGAATTTGGTATTTTGGATTGTGCTGGCCTTTGACGAGAAAGGTGATTTCCCCTTTTGTTGTTTCGCTTGCCATGTTGAATCCGTTGAGGACTCGAGAAGCAAGTATGATTTGGTCAAGAAGTCTGAGCTGCTCTACCACCCTCGACCTAATAATCTTGGCCGAGCTGCCTAGATCCACAAGTGCACGTTTAATCTGAAATGTATTTACAAGTAAAAAATTACCAATGCGTCGTTGTGGGGCCGAGACAAGGTCTCGATGTCCTCATCGCTGAATGTGAGGGCGTCCTCGGTTATGCAATCCCAAGTTTTCTTTTCTCTGGTGATGGATATTTTTGTTCTTCTCATCATGGGCTCTTGAGGGGCATTGATACCTCCCAATATCATGTGGATGACATGTTGTGGCTCATTCGTTACGTTCTTCTTATCTACTTCTCTTTCCCAAAACTGAGTTTTTGCCCGATTGTTGAGGAATTCTCGGAGGTGACCTTTATTGAGTAGTCTAGCAACTTTATATTAGAGCTGGTGGCAATCCTCGGTCATGTGGTAGTGTGTGTTGTGAAATTTGCAAACTAAGTTTTGATTTATTTCCGAAGGATTTGATTGCATAGGCTTGGGTCACCTGGCGTCTTTGATTTTACTGATGGCGAACATGATGTCTGATACCTCTATGTTGAAGTTATACTCTGATAAGCAAGGTGCCTCTGCTGGCCCCATGTTCCTGTCTAATCCAGCTTTGTTTACGAATCCTCGAGGGTTTTGACCTCCGCCCATCCTTCGGATGTTGCAGGGTATGTTAACCTCGGGGTGTTTCTCCTATCGTCGGTATATGGCTAGTACCTTTCTTTATTTGACTTTGGCTCCTTCTCCAAAAGCCTGCTTGAGCATACCAAGCCAGAGTGGGCTCCCTGTTGGTTGTCCTCGACCCTAATTTTTGATTGATACCGATTGTGAACTTTCAACCAGGTCATGACGGGGTATTCGACTAGATTCTATTTCAATTGTTTTAAAGCCACCGAGCTTTGCTCATTTAGACCTTGAGTAAAGGTTTGTACTGCCCAGTCGTCGAAGACTGGTGGTAGTTACATCCATTCCATTTGAAGGTGATATAGAACCCTCGCAGCATTTCGTTCTCCCTCTGCTTGATCTTGAAGAAGTCACATTTTCTTATTGCAAGTTTGATGGCACCGACATCTGCCTTTATGAAGGAATATGCCAGCATGGCAAAAGAGTCTATGGAGTTAGTAGATAGGCTGTGATATAACATCATGTCCCCCTTCGAGAATGTTTCCCCGAACTTCTTTAGTAAAATGGACTCGATCTCGTCGTCCTTTATGTCATTGCCCTTCACTACGCAAGTGTAAGCGGCAACGTGCTCATGGGGTCTGAGGTCCTGTTGTATTTTGAAAGGTTTGGCAAACTGAACTTTTGTGGAATGGGTTTTGAAGACTCTTCCTCTGGGAACGACCTTTGTATGAACTTCGAATACACACCTTCCATAATTGTGGGTGCGCCAGGAATTTGGTTGACCCTAGAGTTGTAGGTATCGACCTTTTTGTTGCTGGCTTCTATCTTCTTCGCCTGATTCGATCCTCTTTGTATAGGGAGTTTTCTGGTGACTTTGCAGCTGAGCAATCACTAGCCGTTGTGCCTGCAACATTTTAAAAATAACGTGAACACTAACCTCCCGTTCTTCCCTAGCCGAGGTTTCCTAGGCTTTTTATTGATCTCCTCGGTGCACGCTCCTGTTAGTGTGGGAGCTTACATCGACGTGTTGAGCATCGCGTGAGACTATATCCAAGAGGATCGGTTCTAGGGCGTTCTTACGGTATCCTGGTGGTACACCAGCACCTGGAACATCTATGCCATTTTTCTCTGTGCTTCTTGATAACTAGGGATTTTGACGCATTTTATACTCGTTGTTGCTTATGATTTGATTAGAAATTCAAACAAAATAGTCCTAAAACGGCTCATATGTTATGCTTGATTGCAGGTTTGATTAACAAAGTGACAAGACGTCAAATATCAGCTCAAAAGGAGTGAAACTTGCACAAGTGCCAAAGACAAGATAAGCTCAGGCAAAATAGGTCCAGTGTGGCCGCATACCACTTTCTGCGGTCCGCACTAGGAGGTTCAGAGACTAGGTTTTCAGGCTGAAAGGCAATGCGCCCGCACTGGAGTCCATGAGGCCGCATTACCATTCTGCACAGTTCGTAGAGACGAGATTCAGAAAGGTTAAAGTTTGGAGTTTTCAAGCCAATGCGGTCCGCATTCAATAATGTGGGAACCGCACTAGAAGTCACCATAGCCGCAGTCCATTCTGTGCTGTCCACGGAGCCTGAGTTCAGAGAGTTGGATTTTGAAGCCAAGAGCCCTAGTGCGGCCGCACACCATTTTGTGAGGGCCGCACTAACCCCGTAGGGGCATTTTTGTCCAAATTTTCTAGCTTAGTATAAATAGAATCGTTTTCCTTTTTAGGGCATAAGACAAATTTTAGAAGCAGCTACGCTCATGGGAACGACCTTTGTATCCATTTTGGGCAATTTTACTTACTTCTTATCAATGAATCTTTGTATTTAGCTTAGTAATTAATTGATATGTGTTCATCTTCATCTATTTCTTGTTTTCCTCCTTTGAAAATGAGTAGATAAATCCTATGGTTTGTGGCTCACCCCTAGTGTGGATAATTGATGGGTCTTGTATTTTAGGGCTAACTTGATTGTGGGTGTTTGGTTTTTGGGTCAATTTCATGGTTAATTATTGAATTAGTCGGTGCAAACACTAGTTTATGTTTAGTTGTCTAGGGCTCTACTTGAGAAAGAGAGCCTAAGTCTCCAACATTGATCCAACAAGGAACTGGGATGTACTCAAGAGATTGATAGCCCCAATTAAAGGTTTAAACCTCGAGAGAGTAATACCCGACTTGAACTCTAAGTTGCTTGTGCAAATTTGCATACCCATTGGTCTTGAGAAAGCCAATTGGGCAAAATCACTTGAACCACTGAGAGGTGTAGAGCGGGTAAAGTAGAGCAATGGTTATATCATACTCCCCAATCATGTCAATTGTGTCTTAGACTCTGGTACACGTTAATTGACCACCTAGGCGGATGCCACTACCCTAAAAATCTGTAGCATTTAACTCTTAGTTTTACAATTTGTAGTTTGCTAAAAGTAGAATAATAGAAAAACCCAAAAATTATGAGAAGTGCAATTTGGAACACTTACTTAATCCTAAACTAATTAGACAATTAATTCCAATTCTAGCTCTCAGTGGATATCGATCCCGACCCAAAATCGGGTAAAAGCTATTGCGACCTCTCCTGCTACTTATTAGTAGTGCGAAGTAGGCTGTGATCACTTTTTGGTGCCGTTGTCGGGGGAACTAACGGTTTTGGCTATGTATGTAGTTAGTTTGTGTAGTGTTCTTATTTCCTTCTTTGTTACTTACTTGTTTGTGTCACTACTCAGGTACCAATATGGTATTGAACAATGCTAATGACCCTCTTGGAAACGTGATTGCGGGGGAGGAGGTAGATGATGTCGGAGAAGATCAGGTGCCTCTTGTACCTCAAGTACATCATAGAGGCCGAAATGCCAATGCTTATCCAAATGACAATATTCCAAACCCTCCTATGCCACCAGCAAGAGTGGCCCCCAGAGTACTTCCGAACCAGGGCATGCAAGTGCTATTGTCCCACCCCAAATTCGGACGGGCAACTTTCAGATAACCAATGTGATGTTGACCATACTGGACAGCGTGGGTACTTCACGGGCGCTGTAGATCAAAATACATACAAACATTTGAAGGGTTCGTGGATACATACTGGGGAAGCAAGCAGGAGAATGTGTTCGAGGATGCGCTTAGATTGAGACTTTTCCCATTTTCACTTCGGAGGAAGGCATTAGATTGGCTCAAGAGACTCCCCAACCATTAAATTACCACTTGGGATGAGTTGGTGGATAAATTCATTGTTAAATTCTTCACCTGGGCATATGGCGGCACTTCAAGATGAAATATTGGCATTCAAGCAAGAGCCCATGGAACCTTTGCATTAGATTTGGGAGTGGTATAGAACGAGGGTGAAGGAGTGCCCAAACAATGACATGACCGAGGCTATGATACAATAATCTTTTACTGGGGCATAAATACTAAAAATAAATACATAGCGAACCAATTGGACAGGAGAAATTTTATGAAGCTGTCTTATCATGAGGCATGTGATATACTTGATGAAATGGCGGACTTGTTCAGCATGGCAGAGTAGAGCAAATATGCCTCAAGGTGATCGTACGGTTATCCATTAACATACGGAATTACATGATCACTGGCAAGCGATAGATGAGCTTACTACTACTATGAACCAATTGTCTAAGGAACAGTTGCAACAAGTTCAGAATCCTCGCCAAGTAAATTCCATGGAGGGTGTTAATATGCTTGTCAAAAAGAGAAGGCAAAGGAGGCAACAAAATCAAGGGAATTCTGAGTAATTTTGTAGATGAATATGATGGGTTTCAAAATGATGTTTATGATGACCAAAGTGAAGGGGTTCAATATGTAAACAACTATCAAGGCTAACGGGGCAACTATTCAAACCAATAACAATGGAGACCTCAAGGAAATTAAGGAAATCAACAACAAGTAAACGGTAATTGGGAAAACAAACACCAAAACAACAATTGGGGTAATCAAAACAACAACCAAGGCAATTGGAATGGTAATAAAAACAATTGAAACAACAATAGTCAAGGCGGGTCGAACAACAATGGAAACCAAGGCAATCGGGGACAAGGGTTTCAAAGGCCTCCGATGTATTAGCAACCTAAAAACCCTCTCCCATTTCATTCTCAAGGTCCTAGTTCTTCTGGAAATGATTTGGGTAGAATTGAAATGATGTTCGAACAGATGATGAAGAAGAATGCATATTCTGATGCAAAATTGGCATCCCACTATACCTGTATCCGAAACTTGGAGGTACAATTGGGCCAAATCTCTTATTCTTTAAAAACACACCCTAAGGGTGCTCTACCAAGTGATAGGGTAGTGAACCTAAAGGCTGGGAACAATTATGTCATGGCGGTTACAACAAGAAATGGGAGAGGCAATGATATGAATGCCTCTATGCAAAAGCAAGTTGTAAATAATGATGTTGAGTTGCAAGAAGAGGAAGTCCATGTGGTAGTTGAAGATGTGGTTGAAGAAAATGTGAACAATGAAGGGATAATGAGGCCAAGGTGGAAACTCAAGATGCCGTGAACCCGTCTAGGGAACATGTGAATGACATGCTCGAGCCAGTTGTACCCAAAGCCAAGGCACCTTTGCCAAGGCTACCCCCACCTTATTATCAAAGGATTGTAAACTAGAGAAATAATAATTAGTTCAAAAAGTTTATAGACATGATGAAAAACCTTTCTATCAACGTTCAATTGGTGGAGGCACTCGAGCAAATGCCAGGATATACCAAGTTTATGAAGGATTTAGTGATGAAAAAGCGGTATGTGGATTGTGAAACAATAAAAATGACCAAGTCAGTGACATCGAACATCCAATGGCCCCGAAACTTGAAGATACCAGAGCTTTTATCATCCTGTGCACTATTGGAAGTACGGACTTTGCCAAGGCTCTATGTGATTTGAGAGCTAGTATCAATTTGATTCCCTACTCGGTTCTCAAAACGTTGGTTATCAGGAAACCTAGGCCAACCTCAATTAGACTTCATTTGGTAGATCGGTCGATGAAGTGACCTTTGGGATTTATTGATGACGTGCTTGTCGGGGTGAACAAATTTATATTTCTGACCGACTTTTCCATTTTGGATTGTGAAGTGGACTACAAAGTCCCCATAATTCCAGGGAGGCCTTTCCTTGCAATGAGAAAGGCATTGGTTGATGTTGAAGCGGGTGAGATCACTTTTTGAGTGGAAGATGAAAATGTCGTCTTTCATGTTTGCACATCCATGAAGCAACACAATAGCACCGAGGTGTGCTCATTTGTAGATCTTGTCACAGCTGTGATTGTGGATGACACCAGTGCTATGATCAATGATAAGTTGGTATCTTTACCCACTTATCTTGTCTTTAAGCCTATACATTTTTTATGTTTAGTGATAAAAGTTACGTGCTTTAATATCGTTTACTTATATTTTACAGGTTGTATGTGATTTAGAAGTAATGGTAAAGAAACCAAGTGAAAAGAAGCCAAAAAAGAAGCAGAAAATGGAAGAAAAAAAGGCCCAGACGCGCGAAGGAACCGTGTGAACTCGTGCGCCTAGCTTAAGTTACTGAGGCATAATAGCTCGCGAAGACTACGTGAAGACCGTGCGAAGTATGTGCGAAGTCGCGCGTGTCCAGTCCGGGAAAATTATTATTAAGGGGTAAAATCCAAATCTGAAAAGAACCCCCTCAGCCCACATAAATTCAAGCTCGCCCAAGAGGATTTAAATATGATTTTTGGCTTATTTTAGGTCTCCATAGACTAGAGAGAGCAAGGTGGAAGCTAGGGTTATTGCACACACTTGGATTTTGAAGATTGAAGTTTGTGGTTAAGATTTTCTTACCCATTTATATTGCTTTCTTCATTTTCTTGCTTTGTATTGTATATCTAAGTGTGTAGTATTTTATCCAACCCTTGACTCTTGTTTATGAAAATATTCTTGTCTAAAGTGTGGATTAAATACCTTGTTGTGCTTATGTATTAATTAAAATTCTTGTATTGTTAACATAGGTTTGCTTGTTGAATCTCCATTTGTTCAACTACGTATTTATTATTAGTTAATTGAAAGGATCCTCAATTAGCTATGTCTATTTAGTGTGTATATACTCGAGAGAGAGTGCATATTTAGGTAATTGTTTAACAACATCAATCCCAGAGTATATACGAGAGTCATAACCGAGGGTTTAGAGGTTGGATTAAATAGCGATACCTCGGGTGCAATCTAAGTGAACCGGTGTGCGAATCTAGCTAGCGGAGCTCGAGAAGTCGCGTCTAGTAAGTTATTATAATTAGTCGAGAGAGAGTTATGATAAGTAGAGAGTTCATGATTGATAGATTCAACTATGCGTACCTTTGTGACCATTATCGGAAGGGATATGAAATACATTGGATCATTACTTGAGTGTAATTCCGATGCAACCACGCTTGGAGCCATTGACTATTTTACTTGCTTTCTAGAATAGTTTACATTTCCGCATCTTAATATCAATAATTGCCAAAAACATTTCTAACCCATTTGGATTTGCACCATAAGTGATAATTCTCCTACATCCCTAATTGCCTACATATTATCTCTGTGGATTCGACCCTAACTCCTAGTTGTGTAAATTATATTGCATTCGATCATACCTATTGCTTTTGAGCAGTGGATTTGGATGACATCAATTTTGGCGCCATTTCCGGGACAATTTGGCGTACATTAGGTTGTTCGAGAAGTAAGCGAAAGTGCTTTAGTTCAAACTTGTGAATATTTGTGTAATTATTTTTTTCTTATTTGTTTATTGTTTATTTTCTTATTTTTCTTTTTGAAAAATGGCATCATATAATAAAAATTGATCGGATAGTATTTGTTCATACTTTGATGACCCGTGTCCTTATTGTGGAGGACCACACTCATGGAAAAATTATTTAAATTATTCCGTGGGTAGATTGTGCACACAATCTCAAACCCACGAGCGGAGTGTTTGTGATAGGTGTGATTTTCAAAATGTTCATTGGGATTATTGTGCTTATTTGTCCTTCCTTTCCCCAAGCCGCCGCTATGATGATTCTATTAGTTTTTATAAAAGTGATAGGGCTATGGAAATGGAAGAAACTGAGCATGGCCGAAATGAAGAGTTCAAGCTCATGTTAGATCGCTTACTTGAAGAAGTAAACAAAGAACAAAGTGCCTTGGAGGAGCTTTTGGAAAATAGTCTCCAAAATTCTTTGGCACTTGATCAAAACCAAGAAGAACTCTCAAATTCCCAAAATGTAAAAATAATGCTCATGTTGGAGACCATATGAGGAAAAAAGTGAGCTAAAATTCGAATAGTCAATAATTGAACCTCCGCCAACCGACCCATGAGTACTAATGATGCCAAGAAAAACATGGACTTAGAGTCAACCGATGTAAATAAAAATCTGGTTGTGAATGACTCTAGTCCGGGGAAAGAAGAGGATGAAAAAGTAGAAAAATTGCAAAATGAAGGTTTGAAGTCACATTCCAAGCATTTTTCAACTTTGGAATTGAGTAGTGATATGAAAATTGAACTACATGAGTCCATGGGGGACTGCAAGACGGAAAGGCAACAACCATACGTTTTACAATTTGAGGAAACAAGAAAACAAAATGACATTCCTCACATGAGAGCCAAGAAGTGCAAAGTGACGAATTTAAGTCTTGGCTCGATAATCAACATACCGCCCCCTATCGCTCGCATTCACAAGCTTGATTCCAAGTTAGGTGCCCAATTCATGTCATCCAAGTGGCGAGAAAAGTGGTAAAATTGTTGGCGTCGTTCCACGACTTTAAATCAAGCGCTTGTTGGAAGGCAACCCAATTTATTTTATTTTAATTTAGTTTATTTTTTTTATTATTGTATTATTCTTGTAGTGTCTATTTTTTAATTTTAGGAACATGGTGTTAGAAACACGTTCTCAATGCAATATACTAAACGTGTACTCTTTTGTAGGTTTTGATGAATGACAAACGAAGCAAAAATTGATATATGACGGAATTCAAGTACAAGCGCACAATGGTTGCGAATAAGATTGAAGTTCAAGATATAGCTTTTAATTGTTATTGAGTTGTTCTAAAACTGTAATCTCGATCCTATAACTTGACTCATAGTATGGCCTCTCTCATAAAACTATTTTCCAAAATCATGCATATTTAATTCTGTGTCAAAAAGATTTTAAATCATGCATATTTACATTAGACAAAATGTTTTCTAAACATGCCTCAAAAATCTGGGCTAAAATAATCGATTATGTACTTATGATAATCGATTGTTTCTGAGCCAAGACTGCATGACAATCGATTATGAATTAATGGTAATCGATTGTGAGTAAGACAGTGAACATCAGGTTTTTCCAAATCTGCATGATAATCGATTGTGAACAAATGACAATCGATTGTTGTTGAGGTAAAGTTTTTCAATACTCAAAATAATCGATTATGAACTAATGGTGATTGATTGTGTTGAATTGATGTCTTCCAGTGATTTTAAATTTAATTACGTAATCGATTATGTCTTTAGATAATCGATTATCACTGAGACAGTAAGTTTTATGATTTTCAGAAAATAACAAGTAATCGATTGTTGCAAAGGACAATCGATTGTTGAAGCTGTCCGTTGTCAAATGATTTTCAAATACCATAAGGTAATCGATTATAGATTTTATATAATCGATGTTTTGCTTAAAATCTAGAAATGATTTTTAGAACGTTGCTGAAGTAATCGATTATAGATTTTATATAATCGATGTTTTGCTTAAAATCCGGAAATGATTTTTAGAACGTTGCTAAAGTAATCGATTATGAACTTAGTGTAATCGATTATCTGATTTTGAATATTGCCAGTAATCGATTATAGATTATGTATAATCGATTGTGAAGCGTTAAATCTGGGATTGAATTTTGATCTGACTGGCAGACAATCGATTGTTGGGGTTTGACAATCGATTGTCAGTGAGTAAAATCAGCAACTCTTAATTGGCAATTAGGCAACGGTAATGCCAAGTTTTTCAACTATAAATACAGCTTCATTTCAGTGTTTTAACAACAACAACATACACAAACTGATCATTACATTGCTATAAGCTTTCATTCAATTGTTCTTCATTTTCTACTCATTTCATAAAGCTTTTGAGAGCCATATTATTGCTTAAAGTTGTTGTGATCTTGAACATATTCTTTTACTCATATCTACTCAATAAGGAGTACTTTAGTTAAGTGAGTGTCCAAGTATTTGATATACTTGTAAGAGAATTGCGATTCTCTTGTTTCAAGGAACTTGCGTTTCCTTGGGTGAAGTCTTTGAGATTGCGATCTCCGAGCAACTGTTTGAGGCTTGTGTCCTCAAGTGTGTAACGGTTTGTTGAGCACCCGTAAGCTTAACAAGATAGTGAAAAATCTCGAGAGAGTCTCTCGGGGACTGGACTAACCACGTTGGTGGCCAACCAGTATACATCTTTGTGTAAGTTTATTTTTCTGCATTTATTTTACTTCCTGCAAAGTTTAAATTCCGCAAGAAAACGCTAAATTCTATTAATACGCTATTCACCCCCCTCTAGCGTAAAGCGTAGTTTCTAACAATTGGTATCAGAGTCCAACTCTCTGAAAACTTAACCGTTTGAGAGAACCATCCATGGCTTCTACTCTTGACTCTTTTGCAGGAATTGAAGAAGGACAATGCTCTACACGACCTCCTCTATTCAGCGGCATAAACTACTCATACTGGAAGGAGAGGATGCAAATCTTTGTGCAATCAAATAGCTTTCATTTGTGGAAAGTATTCACCAATGGAAACCAAATTCCAACCAAGAAGGTGGAAGACGAATGGGTTCCAAAGACCGAAGAGGAATATACCGCGGAGGATATTCGTAAGGTTCAAAATAATGCCAAAGCTATAAACTTATTATATTGTGCTGTTAATGCTAACGACTACAGGAAGATATCATGTTGCAAAACAGCAAAAGAAATGTGGGATAAGCTTGAAGTGACATACGAAGGAACCGACCAGGTACGAGAAGCTAAAATTGATTTCTTAACTCACTCTTATGAACTATTCCACATGAAGGAAGGAGAGAAAGTAGACGACATGTTTGAGCGATTCTCAATGATCGTGAATGATCTACACGCCCTCAAAAAGACGTTTACGGATAGAGAACTTGTCCGGAAGATCCTCAGAAGTCTCACTCCGGCATGGCGATCAAAGGCCGATGCAATCCAAGAATCCATTGGCATCACAAATGTCACAATTGACGCATTAAGAGGTAATCTCAAAACCTATGAATCAACTATACTTAACCCGTTTGTTGATGATCAAAGAAGGCAAAGGATCGCTCTAAAGGCTAGCCAACCACAAATTGATGAGGAAGGTGACAACGAGTTTGAACTCGTTATCAAAAGGTTTCTAAAATTCATGCGCAAAGAGTATGAACGCAAGAACAAAAAGCAAGGCGATCAACTAAAATGCTATGAATGCGGAGAAACCGGGCACATAAAATCAAATTGCCCTAACATCAAAAAGGAGAAGAAACCCTTCAAAAAGCAACGTGCATACATCTCTTGGGGAGGAGATTCCGGAGATGAAGCAAGCGAAGAAGAAGACGATGAAGCAGCAAATTTATGTCTCATGGCTCAAGAAGACGGCAAAGACGAGGTAAGTCAAATCTCTTCTCAAAATTTCTTTACTCTTGATGAAATGAGAAATGCTTTTGATGAACTATATGCTGAATTTATCAAAGCTTCAAAAACTGTCAAAAGTGTTAAAGAAAGCGCTTCTCTAAAAGAAAAAGATTTTCAAACACAGCTTTCATTAAAAGAAAAAGAATTAGAAAAACTGGTTTTCGAAAATGAGAAGCTAAAAGAGGAAAACAAGTTTTATGGAAAAAGAAGTGCTGATAAACCTGAAAGTTCTACTAGAAACTGTTCTTCTTGTGTGCTTCTTAAGAATGAAGTAGCTAGACTTAAAGGCACATTAGATAAGTTTAATTCTTCGCATAAAAACTTGAATGATGTGCTTGTTAATCTAAAATCAACTAAACATGGAATAGGATTCAAGAATGAAGAAAAGGTTGGTGCTAAACCACAACAACCTAGAGCTCAACCTAGGACTAATAACCAAAATGCTTATCCTAGAAGTAGAAATCCTAGAAATAACTTGCATGTTAGACCAAATAGTGAAAATGCTAGAAGACCTAGAAATGATGCATATTTTAGGCCAAACCTTGAACAATTTAGAAGACCAAGAAATGACCCTCCACCTAGAAATAGATATTCTAGAAATGATACATATTTTAGACATACTTGTGAACCTCCTAGAGCTCATAATAGGAGAAACAATGGTGTTCAAAGTAGAGTAAGCAACCTTCATTCATCTAGTTACTATGTACCTAGAAAAATGCATAATCCCAACGTGACTTGTCATTATTGTAGACGTATTGGTCATATTGCTCCCGCTTGCTTTACTCGTCATAGACATATAAATCAATTGCATCATTATAACATGCCTAACCCTCAAGGACCCAAGATGGCATGGGTACCTAAAGAACATTAATTTGTTTTGTAGGTGTGCTTGAAGGGATCAAGTGTACTATGGTACCTTGATAGTGGATGCTCCAAACACATGACGGGAGATGAATCCAAATTCCTTCAACTAGAGCACAAAGAAGGAGGAAGTGTCATATTTGGTGATAACAATAAAGGAAAAATCATCGGCATTGGTTCGGTCGGTAAGGACGAAAACTCCTCTATTAAACATATACTACTTGTGAAAGGTTTGAAGCATAATCTCTTGAGCATAAGCCAATTATGTGACAAGGGAAATCTTGCTCTATTTGATTCGGATGAATGTCTTGTATTTAGACGTAGTGATTTCAAGATCATACTTCGTGGCTTTAGAATTGATAATATCTATATGGTTGATCTTGCAAACTCCTCACCCGAATATGTTGATTGTTTAATAAGCAAAGAGGATAACTCTTGGCTATGGCATCGTAGAGTAGCACACATGAACATGCATCTTTTGAACAAGCTTCTTTCTCAAAACTTAGTAGTTGGTCTTCCCAGTTTAAAGTTTGAAAATGATTCTATTTGCGATTCTTGTCAAAAAAGGAAGCAAACCAAAGCATCTTTTAAATCCAAGAATACTGTTTCAACGTCTAGACCTTTGCAATTACTTCACATGGATTTATTTGGTCCCTCTCGTATTGAAAGTCTCTGTAAAAATAAATATGTTTTTGTAATTGTTGATGACTTCTCTAGATTTACTTGGACTTTATTTCTTGCAAATAAAAGTGATGCCTTTCAAAATTTCAAGTATTTCCTTAAGCGTGTTCAAAACGAAAAGGAATCGACCATCACTTCGATTAGAAGTGACCATGGGGGAGAGTTTGATCACAATCTCTTTGCGGATTTTTGTGACGAACTCGGAATCGAACACACCTTTTCCGCTCCACGGACACCACAACAAAATGGGGTGGTGGAAAGGAAAAATAGGTGTCTCGAAGAGATGGCAAGAACCATGCTCGACGAAGCTAAGATTCCCAAATATTTTTGGGCGGACGCCGTGAGTACCGCTTGCTATGTTTTAAATAGAGTAGCAATTCGGCCGATACTCATGAAAACCCCATATGAACTTTATAAGGGTAGAAAACCCAACATTTCTCATTTACGTGTTTTTGGTTGTAAATGTTTTGTTCATAATAATGGCAAGGACCAATTGGGTAAGTTTGATGCTAAATCGGATGAAGGTATTTTCATTGGTTACTCCTCACGTAGCAAAGCATATAGGATCTTTAACAAAAGAACCCAAATTGTGGAGGAATCCCCTCATGTTGTGTTTTCCGAAGATAATACTCGCTTGGCGAGAAAGGAATCTGGTTTTGATCTTGCAGGTATCTTGGATAGCTTGAAAGATAAAATCCAAGAAGAACCTTCAAAGGAAAACAAAAATGAAATTGGGGAACAACCAACGGAAGAAGCGCCACAATTAGAAAAAGGAATAAATACGCCTAACGAGTGGAGAACGATCAAGGATCATCCTCTCGAACAGGTAATCGGCGATGTTGGAGAAAAGGTAAGTACCCGAAATTCCCTCAAAAACACTTTAGAACTTACTGCTTTTGTTTCTCAAATTGAACCTAAAACCATCTCCGAAGCAATTGGGGATGAATTTTGGACCTTGGCAATGCAAGAGGAGCTTAACCAATTCGAACGCAATAACGTTTGGGATTTGGTGCCAAGACCCGAAGGTCATTCTATAATTGGTACGAAATGGGTTTTTCGCAATAAACTAGATGAAAATGGTATAATCACTAAAAACAAAGCTAGGCTTGTGGCAAAAGGCTATAGTCAAGAAGAAGGTATTGATTATGAGGAAACCTATGCTCCCGTAGCTAGATTAGAAGCTATTCGTCTATTACTTGCTTTCGCCTCGTCAATGAATTTTATTCTATATCAAATGGATGTGAAAAGTGCTTTTCTAAATGGTTTTATTGAAGAAGAAGTTTATGTCAAACAACCCCCCGGCTTTGAAGATTTTAAATATCCCGATCATGTTTTCAAACTCAAAAAGGCTCTTTATGGTTTAAAACAAGCTCCTCAGCTTGGTATGAAAGGTTGAGTAAATTTCTTTTGGAAAATGGTTTCATTAGGGGAAAAGTTGACACAACCCTCTTTGTCAAGCATAAAAACAATGATATTTTATTAGTTCAAATATATGTAGACGATATTATATTTGGTGCTACTAACAATGTTTTATGCAAGGAATTTTCCGATCTAATGACTAGCGAATTTGAAATGTCTATGATGGGCGAGTTAACATTCTTTTTGGGGTTACAAGTGAAACAAATGAAAGAAGGTACATTCATATGCCAAGCCAAATATTGCAAAGAACTACTAAAACGCTTTGAGATGAACAATGCAAAAGAAATGGCTACTCCCATGAGCACATCCGATCATCTAGACAAAGATGAAAAAGGTAAGGAAGTCGACACTAAAAAGTATCGAGGTATGATTGGCTCTCTTCTTTATCTTACCGCTAGTCGTCCGGACATCATGTTTAGCGTGTGCTTATGTGCTCGCTATCAGTCATGTCCGAAGGAGTCTCACCTTACTGCGGTGAAACGGATATTAAGGTATCTCATTGGTACTACAAATGTGGGTCTATGGTACCCCAAAGGCTCTTCATGCCAACTTATTGGATATTCCGATTCCGATTTTGCTGGATGCAAATTGGACCGCAAGAGCACAAGTGGCACTTGCCATTTGCTCGGTAGCTCTCTTGTCTCTTGGTTTAGTAAGAAACAAGTAAGTGTGGCGTTGTCTACCACCGAGGCTGAATATGTAGCCGCGGGGAGTTGCTGTGCTCAAATCCTATGGATGAAACAACAACTCTTGGACTATGGCCTAAGTCTTGATCACATTCCTCTTAGATGTGATAACACTAGCGCCATATGCTTGACGAAGAACCCCGTTCTTCATTCGCGAACAAAACACATCAAAATTAGACATCATTTTATTAGAGATCATGTACTCAAAGGCGATGTCGAATTGAATTTGTTGAAACCAAAAGCCAATTGGCAGACATCTTTACCAAGCCTTTAGAGAAAGAGTCCTTCTTCCGAATTCGCAGTGAACTCGGGATCCTTGACTCCACTTTGATCTAAGTCATGCATTGCATTTTCTTTCCTACATGATTTCTAACTTGAGCGTCGGAGGCGTCTAACTTCTTTTTGCAGGTATCACCCTAGAGCTAAGAGCAATTCTTAAGCAAACCGCGAATCTGCAGCAATGTCCCTATAAAAATCGATTATCCCGTATCAATAATCGACTACCCTCTCTTTTTTTTCCAATAAATAAACCTTGTTTATTTCATCTTTTTTGCGTCTTTCCTTACTAATTTTTTGCTAATGGCAAAAGGGGGAAGAAAACGGGATATACCTCTTAATTTCATTGATTGCTTATAAGCTAAAATTGAGGGGGAACTCTTAAATTGAGGGGGAACAAGAACAAAATTGCATAATTGTTACTTGTCTTGAATTGTCAATATCTTTTGCCTAAATTGCATATCCCGCTTAATGTTTGCCATTATCAAAAAGGGGGAAATTGTTAGAAACACGTTCTCAATGCAATATACTAAACGTGTACTCTTTTGTAGGTTTTGATGAATGACAAACGAAGCAAAAATTGATATATGACGGAATTCAAGTACAAGCGCACAATGGTTGCGAATAAGATTGAAGTTCAAGATATAGCTTTTAATTGTTATTGAGTTGTTCTAAAACTGTAATCTCGATCCTATAACTTGACTCATAGTATGGCCTCTCTCATAAAACTATTTTCCAAAATCATGCATATTTAATTCTGTGTCAAAAAGATTTTAAATCATGCATATTTACATTAGACAAAATGTTTTCTAAACATGCCTCAAAAATCTGGGCTAAAATAATCGATTATGTACTTATGATAATCGATTGTTTCTGAGCCAAGACTGCATGACAATCGATTATGAATTAATGGTAATCGATTGTGAGTAAGACAGTGAACATCAGGTTTTTCCAAATCTGCATGATAATCGATTGTGAACAAATGACAATCGATTGTTGTTGAGGTAAAGTTTTTCAATACTCAAAATAATCGATTATGAACTAATGGTGATCGATTGTGTTGAGTTGATGTCTTCCAGTGATTTTAAATTTAATTACGTAATCGATTATGTCTTTAGATAATCGATTATCACTGAGACAGTAAGTTTTATGATTTTCAGAAAATAACAAGTAATCGATTGTTGCAAAGGACAATCGATTGTTGAAGCTGTCCGTTGTCAAATGATTTTCAAATACCATAAGGTAATCGATTATAGATTTTATATAATCGATGTTTTGCTTAAAATCTAGAAATGATTTTTAGAACGTTGCTGAAGTAATCGATTATAGATTTTATATAATCGATGTTTTGCTTAAAATCCGGAAATGATTTTTAGAATGTTGCTAAAGTAATCGATTATGAACTTAGTGTAATCGATTATCTGATTTTGAATATTGCCAGTAATCGATTATAGATTATGTATAATCGATTGTGAAGCGTTAAATCTGGGATTGAATTTTTATCTGACTGGCAGACAATCGATTGTTGGGGTTTGACAATCGATTGTCAGTGAGTAAAATCAGCAACTCTTAATTGGCAATTAGGCAACGGTAATGCCAAGTTTTTCAACTATAAATACAGCTTCATTTCAGTGTTTTAACAACAACAACATACACAAACTGATCATTACATTGCTATAAGCTTTCATTCAATTGTTCTTCATTTTCTACTCATTTCATAAAGCTTTTGAGAGCCATATTATTGCTTAAAGTTGTTGTGATCTTGAACATATTCTTTTACTCATATCTACTCAATAAGGAGTACTTTAGTTAAGTGAGTGTCCAAGTATTTGATATACTTGTAAGAGAATTGCGATTCTCTTGTTTCAAGGAACTTGCGTTTCCTTGGGTGAAGTCTTTGAGATTGCGATCTCCGAGCAACTGTTTGAGGCTTGTGTCCTCAAGTGTGTAACGGTTTGTTGAGCACCCGTAAGCTTAACAAGATAGTGAAAAATCTCGAGAGAGTCTCTCGGGGACTGGACTAACCACGTTGGTGGCCAACCAGTATACATCTTTGTGTAAGTTTATTTTTCTGCATTTATTTTACTTCCTGCAAAGTTTAAATTCCGCAAGAAAACGCTAAATTCTATTAATACGCTATTCACCCCCACTCTAGCGTAAAGCGTAGTTTCTAACACATGGAACGCAAAGCCATTGGAAGGATGCAACAGCAAACCATTGGTTGTAACTAAGTGTGAGGTACTCGCACGAAGGACCAAGATTGGGAGAAGTCTAAGTACCCCATGAGCTGCTAGTGTTTCGGCCTTTGGCCTACCAGGGAGTTTCTTTTATCCTCTTATTACTAGGGACAATGCACAATTTTAAGTGCGGGGTGAGGGGATTGTTTGGGTGACTTTCCTTGCTATTTTAGTTGTGTTAGTTTCTTTTGTAGGTAGTGTAACAAATCCCCCTTGATTTTTCTTTAGGCCGCGGTTCTTTTACAAGGGTTTAACTTGAACCGAGAGTAGGTAGTGTTTAATTTTTTTATTTTATTTTGTAGACTTTTCCCGATGATGGATAGCTTTCTTAAGGGAATTAGTGTTGTATTTAGAATTAGATTTTGTTAATTTAGGAAAAATAAATGGTTTGAGTTGAGATTTTTGGCCATTGGCTAAGTTGTGGCTTGCTTGGTACCAACATAGTTTAAACCTTGGTATATGAATTTTCGGTTGCAAAAAAAGAAAACAATTGAAGTAAAAATATCATGACCTTTTAGATTCAATTGTTTTGGCTCTTTAATTCACTAAATAACTTCCTTTATGCTATATAACCTCTTTGAGTCATTTGTGTTAATTGGAATGTGAATTTGTATTCCATTTGATATGTCATGTGTCATGTGTGGCGAGATTTATTTGTTAGTTCATTTGTAGTATGTTTGATCTAGAACTTGACCGGAATGTGCTTTAAGGCGAAATTATAGACTAACTTGATTTGAAAAATAATATTAGGTCTTCCTTGGACCGCTAGTATGCCTTAAATTTCCTACCCTTAAATATTTTCCATAGTCAACCCATTTTGAGTCTTTAACCTTATTCTTTGGCAACCATATTACTTGCTTATATACCTTGTTCTCAAATGATATATCTTTTGGCACCCTACTTCCCTAAGTACCTTGAAAGTGTCAACATAGGCTAAAAACCTAAGTTTGGGGGTAAAAGTTGGGAAAGTTGAGATATGAAAATTATTTGAAAAGGTGAAAGGTAGAAAAAATGTGTGTATATAATATTTGTTGATAAAAATTTGTTAAAGGGAAGACTAGGTGTAGAATGAAAAGTAAAGAAAGGATGAAAAATGTCTTGAAGGAAGTGGATTTTAATTGTAAACTTTGTAGTGCTTGGGAATGTTTTGAGTCACTTTAACTAAAATTGTATCTTACCTTAACTAAATGCCTAATCTATAATCCTTTAAGTCCTAATTTATTTTGAATTAAGTTATCTACATTAGTGGAGAAATACATGAAGGGTAAGCCTATGGTACTACTTGTATGCATTTGAATATTTTTTTTTTGACAGAGAGCTAATTCTTTCCATTTGACATGCCATTTTTGATTTAAATTGAGATTTATGAATGTGGGATCCTCTCTTGAATGTAAGGGAAAATGAGAATTTATTTGTGAATTTAATCCCATTCTCAATTGATAAGAATGACCAAAGAAAGTTGATTGTGATATAGAGACAAATTTTGAAGCTTTAGTGTCATGACTTGATTGCTACTTTGATTGACATTAGTATTTAAACACTTGAAATATAATGAAATTCATAAGAAGTGCTTGATAATTCATATGCTTTGGAGTAATTGTTGGTACCAATCGAAGTCATGCTTTTGTGCTTATAGTAAACCTAATTGGCTTGGATGATATGGATGCATTGTTGAGTTAACTACTTGGGAGGAGACTTTGTCACTTTCATTTCTTGTGGACAAGCAATAGTTTAAGTTTATGGGTGTGATAAGTTGGTATTTTTACCCTCTCATCTTGTCTTTAAACCTATACGTTTGTTATGTTTAGTGATAAAAGTTGCGCGTTCTAATGTCGTTTACTTCTATTTTACAGGTTGTATGTGAATTAGAAGTAATGGTAAAGAAACAAGTGAAAACAAGCCAAAAAGAAGCAGAAAATGGAAGAAAATAAGGCCAAGACACGCGAAGGACTGCGCGAACTCGCGCGCCTATTTGTGCGCTTAAGTTACTGAGGCAGAATAGCTCGCGAAGACCGCGAACTATGCGCAAAGTATGTGCGAAGTCGCGCGTGTCCAGTCCGGGAAAAGAATTATTTAGGGGTAAAATTGGAAATCTGAAAAGAACCCACTCATCCACATAAAGTCAAGCTCGCCCAAGAGAATTTAAATCTGATATTTGGCTTATTTTCAGTCTCCATAGACTAGAGAGAGCAAGGTGGAAGCTAAGATTCTTGCACACACTTGGATTTTGAAGATTGAAGCTTGTAGTTAAGATTTTCTTACCCATTTATATTGCTTTCTTCATTTTCTTGCTTTGTATTGTACATCTAAGTGTGTAGTATTTTATCCAACACTTGACTCTTGTTTATGAAAATATTGTTATTTAAAGTGTGGATTAAATACCTTGTTGTGCTTATGTATTAATTGAAATTCCTGTATTGTTAACATAGGTTTACTTGTTGAATCTTCATTTTTTCAACTACGTATTTATTATAAGTTAATTGAAAGGATCCTCAATTAGCTATGCCTATTTAGTGTATATCTACTCAAGAGAGAGTGCATATTTAGGTAATTATTGAACAACATCACTCTCGGAGTATAGACTTGAGTCATAACCGAGGGTTTAGAGGTTGGATTAGAGATAGTAATACCTCAGGTGAAATCTAAGTGAACCGGTATGCGAATCTAGCTAGCGGAGCTCGAGAGAGTGCATCTAGTAAATTAGTATAATTACTCGAGATAGAGTTATGATAAGTAGAGAGTTCATGATTGATAGAAGCAACTATGCGTACCTTTGTGACCATTATTAGAAGGGATATGAAATGCATTGGATCGTTACTTGAGAGTAAGTCCGATGCAACCACTCTTGTAGCCATTGACCATTTTACTTGCTTTCTAGAATAGTTTACATTTTCGCATTTTGATATAAATAATTCCCAAAAGCATTGCTAACCCGTTGGGATTTGCACCATAAGTGATACTTCTCCTACATCCCTAATCACCGACATATTATCTCTGTGGATTCGACCCCGACTCCTAGTTGGGTAAATTATATTGCATTCGACCGTAGCTATTGTTTTTGAGCAGTTGATTTAGACGACATCAATCCACATGGAGGATCCCCTTGAGGCCATTATATTAAATCTTGATGTCAATGATCAGAGTGGAGTACGTGAATGCCTTACATGGGATGGGCTCTTATTCCTATGAGCCTAGAAAATTGTCTTTGGATCTTTAAAACCAGAAAACTCCACCAACAAAATCATCAATTGAGGAGCCACGAGTGTTGGATTTGAAACCATTACCTCCACACCTCAGGTATGAGTTCTTAGGCTCAAACTCTACTTTACCAGTATTCTTTCTTCTTGCCTTCCTAACATGCAGGTTGAGGCCACTTTGGCAGTGCTTCAAAGGCAAAAAAAAAAGGGCAATTGGATGGATTTTAGCTGATATTTGAGGTATAAGGCCTGCATTTTGCATGTACAAGATTATTTTGGAGGAGGATGCAAAGCCTTCCTTGGAACATCAAAGGATGTTGAAAGAAGCAATTCAAGAAGTGGTGAAGAAACAAGTGATAAAGTGGTTAGATGCCGGGGTTGTGTACCCTATTTCCAATAGCTCGTGGACTTCTCCGGTGCAGTGTGTACCGAAAAAGGATGGTATAATTGTGGTGACAAATGACAACAATGAACTTTTTCCCACTCGGACAGTTATCGTATGAAGGGTATGCATGGACTACAAAAGCTAAACAAGGTAACCCACAAGGGTCACTTTCATTCCTTAACCAAATGCTTGATCGCCATGTGGGGGTATGTCTTTTATTAATTTTTGGATGGATATTTGGGATATAATCAAATCCTGATTGCCCCGGAGGACTAGGAGAAGACCACCTTTACTTGTCCGTATGGAACCTTCACTTTCTCTCGGATACCGTTCGGGTTGTGTAATGCCCCGACGACATTCCAACGATGCATGATGGCTATTTTCACCGACATGGTGGAAGATATCTTGGAGGTCAGCATGGGCGATTTTAGTGTGGTTAGTGATTCCTTTGAACAGTGTTTAGGAAATTTGGATAGAGTGTTGGCCCGATATGAAGACACAAATCTCGTACTTAATTGGGAAAAATGCTACTTCATGGTTGAGGAGGGCATAGTGTTGGGCCATAAAGTTTTGAAGCACGGGATTAAATTTGACAAAGCCAAGATATAGGTTTTTTAAGGCTTCTTCCCCCACTTGTGTCAAAGGGGTGAGGAGTTTTCTTGGGCACGTAGGGCTTTACCAGAGGTTTATAAAAGATTTTTCAAAGGTGGTAAGCCCTTTGTGCAAGCTACTAGGAATGATGCAAAGTTTCTATTCGATGAGGGATATATGCAAGTATTCGAGCTTCTCAAGATTAAGTTGACCACTAACCTTATCATTACCGCACCAAATTGGAGCTATCCTTTTGAGCTCATGTGAAACACAAGTGACATTGCGGTTGGGGCTGCTTTGGATCAAAAGGTTAACAACATGTTTCATACAATGTACTATGCAAGAAAGATCATGAATGAGGCTTAGAGGAACTACAGGGTTACCAACAAAGAGTTGTTGGCAATAATGTTCGCAATGGAAAAGTTTCGGGCATCTTATGGGGGCAAAAGTAATAGTTCACACCGACCAAGCCTCCCTTAGGTACTTGATGACAAAGAAAGACTCCAAGGCAAGATTGATGCGATGGGTGTTACTACTTCAAGAGCTTGATCTAGATATTGTGGATCGGAAAGCTAGTGAGAACCAAGTGGCAGACCACTTGTCCCGTTTGGAGGAGGAGGGGATGCATTGTGATGGTCTAGAGATCAATGATTCATTCCCAGATGAACAACTCCTTTTGCTGTCAATGAATGATATGCGATGGTTTGCTGATGTTGACAATTACCTTGTGACCGGAATAATCCTGTGTGATCTCTCTTCTAACCAAAGGAAGAAGCTCAAGCAGGATAGTTTGAAATTCTACTAGGATGAGCCGTACTTGTTTAAGATTTGCACAGATGGTATGATCTAAGGGTGTGTCCCGTAGGAGTAAAATTTGAGTATATTGGAGGCTTGTCATTCCTCTCCCTATGGTACCCATCATGGCGGGGCGAGGACGATTTCTAAAGTTCTTAGTTGTGGGTTTTATTGTCCAACTTAGTTCAAAGATGCAGGTGATTTGGTGAAGAGATACGACGAATGCCAAAGAGCGGGTGGAATTTTGAAGAAAGATGAGATGCCTCTCAATACCCTTCTTGAAGTGGATATCTTTAATGTACGGGGCATCGATTTCATGGGTCCATTTTTTATAACTTATGGGAATACCTAAATTCTTGTGGCGGTCGACTATGTCTCAAAGTTTGTTGAAGCCGTGTCTTTGCCCAACAATGAAGCCTGGAGTGTTGTTGCATATCTCAAGAAGAGCATTTTCAAGGTTTGGCACTCCTTGTACAATCATAAATGATGGGGGGGGGGGGTCTCATTTTTGCAATAGAGCTTTCGACGCGTTGCTTTCTAAGTACGGTGTCAATCACAAAGTTCCTACTCCCTATAATCCTTAAGCAAGTGGTCAAGTGGTAGTCTCTAACAAGGAAATCAAGAGTATATTGTCAAAGACGGTCAATGCTAATAGGACCGATTGGTCAAAGAAGTTGGATGACACTCTATGGGCTTATAGGACGTCTTTCAAGACTCCGATTGGTTGTGTCCCCATATCGGTTGGTGTTTGGGAAAGTTTTCCATCTTCCGGTTGAGCTAGATCACAAGGCCATGTGTTCTTTGAGGAAGCTAAATCTTGAGTGGGATGTTGCAGCCAATCTTTGCGTGGAGCAGCTAAATGAACTTGATGAATTCAGATTCCATGCCTACTCCAGTTCGTCCTTGTATAAGGACAAGATGAAGTACCTTCATGATAAATATGCTCATGCAAAGGAGTTCAAAGTAGGTGACTTGGTTCTCTTGTTCAACTCTCAGTTACGTTTGTTTCCGGGAAAGCTTAAATTAAAATGGAGTGGGCAGTTTGAAGTTGTGTTTGTGACCCATTTTGGTTCTCTTGATTTGAAAAATAAAATGGTGAAGTCTTCAGAGTTAATGGGCACCGGGTCAAGCATTATCTTGGAAAGTTTGATGACTTTTGTGGCACTTTTTCATCTCAAGTGATATGATGGCAATATGCGTTGTGCCGCGATGTTAAATCAGACGCTTCTTAGGAGGTAGCCCATGTGTTTTTATTCTTGTTTTATTTGACTTTCTTGGTAGCATAGGATTGATTTTTGGGCTAACTGGTTGTGAGAAGTTACAGGGTTGTGTTAATGCAGTTCAAGACATAGTGGAAAAAATGCACAGATCTCTGAAGTTGCCAGTACAGCCGCACTACATTTTGTGCAGACTGCATCAGTGAGGGTAAAATGTAGCCTCTTTGATGTTTACCACTGCGGCCGCACTAAATTATGTGTGGTTCGTGGTGGACCTCAGCTGTCGCAGTCCATTTTGTGCGGACCCCAGGGTGTTGCCTTCTCAAGTTTGAACAAAATAGTTTAGTGCGAACCGCGGTCCATTTTGTGTGGTTCGCATGATGGGCCCCAGGAGTTTTTCTATAAATAGTCCCTAAGGGTATCCTTTTACTCTTTTCGCAATTTTAACTCTCAGAACCTTAAAAATACTAATCATGTTGCATGCTTCTCGTAATCCTTGCTTGGATTTATTGATCTCCCATCTCATATCTGGTACATTAATAGCAACTTAATTGCTTTAAATTTGTTGTTTTCTTTTTCTTTTCGTTTTTCTTAGCTTTTACCCCCCCCCCCCCCCCCCCCCCCGTATTTTCTTAATTGATAGATTATGTTAATTAAATTCTTGAATCATGTTGAATTAGTTAGTTAAATGAACAGGGCAAACACATAGGAGCATGCCTTAGGTGTAAAATTTGGGATTAATTTCAAAATCAGGAAGCCTAAGTGAGTGCCGCTTCAGGGCACTCAGTGCAGAACGCAGTCGATTCTGTGCGGTCTGCGGTACCATTTTGTGTGGACCGCACTGATGAATCTCTGGAAAGCTGAACTTTGGGCAGCGCGGTCGCACTACATTTTGTACGGACTGCACTGACCCCTGTGCGATCGCACAACTATTTTGTGGGGTCCGCATTATCAAGATACAGAGGGTGGATATTCTAAACCCCACCTCTGTGCAGACTGCATGGCTATTTTTTGCGGTCCGCACTGGCCCATGTGCGACCGCACACTATTTTGTGCGATCTACACTAGTTTTCTGCAATTTCTGCAATTTTTTCTTCCCTGTTCTACAACACTAATTCTAACTGCTTCTTAGCTATTACAACTCATTCTAACAAACATCTTTGACTTTGTTGCAGAAAATGGTTAAACAAAGAGGAAAAGGCTTAAAACAAGAAGGCATGGGTGAATCCTCCCCGGGGCAAGGGCTAGAAGATGATTAAACTCACTCCCCATGCTAGACAAAATATCAAAAACATAAGGAAGTCAATTAAACTATTGAACCAACTGACACAGCCAGTAGTGGGGAGTACTCTACCTCTCCCACATGTTCATTATCCGGGAGGGTGCTAAAGGAGGTGAGGAGGATGTAGAGGGAGATGAGGACGTAGAAGAAGGAGGTGCGCCTCAGGTGGGAGGTGTTTCTAGAACTAGGAAACCCGAAGCTTGGGAGGATAGATTTGTTAGTGAGGTAGCATACCATAAGTTTCAGGAGTGGTGGCCGATGAGAATGTTGATCCCGGAAAAGAGTTTTATTGATATAGACTTACTTTCTGACAACCCGACGTGTAGTGACAGCTTAGAACTAGAGTGGGCTGGGAGCATTTCATGGATGAGTGTATGGATGCCAACAAACACATGGTCAAGGAATATTATTGCAATTTAGCCCACATCAAGAAGGGCTCCAAAGTGACCAAGGTTCGGAATTTTAAAGTGTTGTTTGATAGGAAGTCGATCAATGAATACCTGGGCTTCAATGAGGAGGATGAGACCTTGTTACATGGTGAAGATGGAGATGGGCGAGGAGGTCCACCATGGCTAGCACAGTACCTGGCAATCCCAGGTACCATCCCCGACTGGTTGACTCCTAGAGTCAAAATACGGAGAAGTAGCTTGAACAGTAAATCGAGAGGATGTGAGAATTTTGTTTGCAGTCGCTTAGAACCTACCCCTCATGAAAACACCTTACCTCTCCACTGGGATGTGTTAATAGCTTCTATCATGGCAGGGTACCCCATCAACGTGGGGAATGTGATGTCCAGTATCATTACTATCGTGGGGGTGGAACATGATCCATTCCCCAATTTTCAACAATGTACTTTCAGGACCTGAAAGTGGACAAGAGGCCCTATGACATCAAGATTAAGGCGAAAGCCCCATTTTCCTGGTACATCATGCAGGGGGGATGATAACCCCAAAAGTAATAACTTCAAAGGTACCACAACTGCTCCAACTGGCCAGTCTGAAGAGCTAGTTGTGGTAGTGGATCCTACTGAGCCTACCTCAACCTCCACAGACATCCCTCCCAGTCCTTCCACATCCAGAACCATTCCTGCCGGTCCACATCAGTGAGCCCAGAGATCCCATCTACACGCGCCCATCCTATTACTGCTCACCGGCTGAGCCATGCACTTCTTAGCATAAACAAATGGATGCAGACTGCCTCATCCAAGTTGTCCACGCTTACTACCATGGTTGAGGCTCAGTCAACTCCTCCATCCCACAGGTGCCCCAGACGATAGAGGATATGCTAAAGGAGATACTTGACAACCAGAAGAAGATCCTAGAAACTCAAGCAGAGCTCTCCAAGGTAGTCGATTCACACAGTCAGGCTCTCAAGGATCTTGCTCGGGAGTACAAGAAGCAGCTTAAAACACGGGCCTCCAAAGAGTCTGTGAATAAGCTGAGAGTAGGTGTAGACAAACTGAAGGCAGATTACCTGCCATTAGACTTATTGCTCGAGGACCCAGTACCAATATCCAATCCACAGCCGGAGCAGTCGTAGAGGCCACATAAGAGGAGGGGGATGATCCCCCACACTGATGATGAAGTCATCCAGCTGGCTGACCCATAGAAGGCATCTTCCAGTCAGAAACATGATGCACTACCTACAAAGCCTGTCCAGGTCCAGGCCTAGGTCCCAATAGATGAGCAGGAGACCACATGAGACGAGTCTGAGGTCCCCAAGCATAGAGAGGACCCAGGGACCACACATGATCTTATGCAGACAGACATGCCTTAGGGAGTTTCCTATATCTTTTTTCCTCTATCTTTTTGGTTCTTTATTTAGATAGTTGGCATTGGGGGACAATGCCAACTTTCATTTGACGGGTAGGACCTAGTATTCATTTGGATGATTGTATATATGATACATTTTTAGGATTTCTTTGTCTTTTTATCTTTGGTCCGTATGTAATTTTGATATTTCGTTATATTTACCTTACTTTTATTTTACATTGGGTCTGTATATAAAGTTATGCTACATTGTACATATTCATCCCCATCTATTGTATATTCGACAAATCCCCCTTATTTATATTCATTCTATTTTTCGCAGAATTTTCGTTTTTAGCTTCTTATTATGATTCGTAGTTTTTTGTTTTCGAAGTTTTCAATAAGCCTTTGGTTTTTTAAATGCCACGGTTCTTTCCAAAGGTGGAATTTTGAGTGAACCGGGTGGCTCTTCACAATGATGGATGACGTGACAACCTTCTTAAGAGTTTGAGTCCGTAATTCTTTTTGTTTTTAATAGTTAGTAGTTAAGGGTGCCTCAAGCAAATCTTCACTTGGGCCTAGCACATTTTCCTTTGATCTAATGGTCAAAAATAAATTGTTGTGTTTAGGATGGTGAAAGTCGTGGCCTTTGAGACTCTTGTGTTGACCGATAATCATCAAGTAGTTTTTTTGGGACCATTGTGTGCTCAAATCGTATCTAAGGTCGTTTTGGGACCCCAATTCTAGGTCTTTAGCAACCCCTTAGCTTGTGTGATGAGTAATTGAATTGCAAGTCCAAGTACAGAGCCATTGGTCTAGAACTTGCCCTGAATGTTTGTTGAGGGGAAATCCTAAGTGAATTTGACTTGAGACATGACTATAGGATCTCCTTGATCCAAATGATAGCTTGAACAATTCCATAGCCTACTAATGATATGATCCCTAGTCAACCTTTTTGAGCCTTAAACCTTTTTCTTTCAAGAACCATGATACAAACCTATACCTGTTCTAAAAGATATCCTCTCTTGGTACCGATCTTTCCTTTAGAATATGGAAAACGTATAAGTTTGGGGGGAGATACGAGGATTGCAACAAAGTGGTAAAAAGTCACAAAAAAGAAGAAAAGGAAAGGCGATGAAAAAGAAAGAAAATCAAAAAGGCAAAAAGAACTTCAATGTGAAAAATAATAAAAACAGGGATTCAAGAAAAGTAAAAAATGAAAGGTGTGGAAAGTTGAAACAGGAGAAAATGTTTGAAATGCATAAGAAAGAGTGATAACGTGTCTCTCTAACCCCTTAGAAAGAAGTGAAATTACTCAAAGAGTCAAGTGAATGTGTGCCAAATGAATCAACAGAAGTGCTTAATGGAAGATGGAAACTACTTAGACTAAAATCTTTCAGACCCTGAACCAAAAGCCTTCACAATGTCTCCACAAAATCCCTCTATGATTTTGAGTCGAATGAAGCTTACATCCGTGGATACTCACATCAGGGGAAAACATATGGTACCGATAGCCGGACTTGTTTTTATTAAGAAAGATGAGTGAATTTCTATTAACCTCGTTTTACTTGCCACTATTATGAGGTTTGCTTAGGGAGACTTGAGGATGTGAGAGTTGGGATTCCATAATTACCAAAGTAATTGAAAAGAGTTCTTTGATGTGTTGAGTCAACTCTTGATGCTCTTATGTTACACTTCATCCATGGTTATCCAAAGAGTAAATGTTGTTAATGATTCATTTGTATTGGGTCTTATTTTGTTTGCTTGACGACAAGAAAAAACTTAAGTTTAGGGGAGTTGATAACTAGAGATTTTGACGGATTTTATACTCCTTATTGCTTATGCTTTGATTAGAAATTCATACAAAATAGTCCAAAAGGTCCATAAGTTATGCTTGATTGCAGGTTTGATCAACAAAGTGACAAGACATCAAAAATCAGCTCAAAATAAGGAAACTTGCGAAAGTGCCAAAGACAAGATAAGCTCAGGAAAATAGGTCCAGTACGCCCGCACACCACTTTGTGTGGTCCGCACTAGGAGGTTTAGAGAGCAGGTTTTCAGGCTAAAAGGCAATGCGTCCGCACTAGATTTAGTGCAGTCTGCACAGGAGTCCATGCGGTCGTACTACAATTTCGTGCGGTCCGCAGAGCTGAGATTCAAAAAGGTTGATGTTTGGAGTTTTCAAGCCGATGTGGTACGCAGTCAATTTTGTGCGGACCACACTAGAAGTCACCGCGGCCGTAGTCCATTTTGTGCAGTTCGCGAAGCCTGAGTTTAGGGAGATGGATTTTGAAGCCAAGAGCCCTAGTGCGGTCGCACACCATTTTGTGCGGTCCGCACTAACCCCGCAGGGGCATTTTTGTCCGGATTCTTCAGCTTAGTATAAATAGAATCTTTTTCCATTTTTAGGGCATCAAATATATTTTAGAAGAAGCTGCATAGATTTTAGAAGCAGCAGCGCTCGTGGGAACGACTTTTGTTTTGGGAAATTTTACTTACTTATTATCATTGAATCTTTGTATTTAGCTTAGCAATTAATTAATATGTGTTCATATTCATCTATTTCTTATTTTTTTTCTTTGAATATGAGTAGCTAGACCCCATAGCTAGGGTTATGGCTCAACCCTAGTGTTATTTAGTTGATGGGTCTTGTATTTTAGAGCTAAATTGACTATGAGTGTTTAGTATTTGGATCAATTTCATGGTTAATTATTGAATTAATGGTTGTAAACAATAGTTTGTGTTTAGTTGACTAGGGATCTACTTGAGAAAGAGAGCCTAGGTCTCCGAAATTGATCCAACAAGGAATTGGGGCGTTCTCAAGAAATTGATAGCCCTATTTAAAGGGTTAAACCTCGAGAGAGTAATACCCGACTTGAACCCTAAGTTGCTTATGCAAATATGCATACCCATTGGCTTGAGAAATTCAATTGGGCAAAAACACTTGAACCACCGAAAGGTGTAAAGTGGGTAAAGTAGAGCAATGGTTATATCATACTCCCTAATCATGTCAATTGTGTCATAGACTTAAGTACCCGTTAATTAAACACCTAGAAAGATCCCACTACCCTAGTGTCTTTAAACTATTTGAACAATCTGTAGCATTTAACTCTTAGTTTAATTTGCTATTTCTAGTTTGTTAAAATTTGAATTATAAAGAAAACTCCAAAAATTATGAGAAGTGCAATTTGGAACACTTACGCAATCATAAACTAAATATACTTTCAATTTCAATTCTAGCTCTCTGTGGATATTGATCCCGGCCCAAAATCGGGTAAAAGCTATTGCGACTCTCTCTTGCTACTTATTAGTAGCGCATAGTAGGTTGTGATTAGTTCTCAAGATTCTGAGTTGGACATTTTGACCTAAAATTGAAGATCTTGGACAAGAAAAAACGTGAAAGATAACTTGCGTTATGTAGTTAAACCAACAAGAAAATAATAGTTATTATTTTTAGCCTCACAGTGGGCGCCAAATTGTTTACCGTGAGAATGGTAATAACAATTAAATTTGATTTTGTAGTTTTAAAAATACGTGATCTATTTTTATGCTATTGTCAGGCATTTTATGCTATGTGAGAGACTTACAAACGAAATAAGAGCTTAACGGCGAGGTGTTAATCAAGCTGCATCGCTGTCAATCGAGGCCTCGAGCTTTCCTATTCGAGGGTCTCGAGGTCGAGTCTAGACCTCGGCTGGGAGCTATCGAGGACAGTTGATGGAGAATAATAGTTATAAATAGATCAAGCGCGGCTCTTTATGGCCAATAATAAGCAATAAATGATGAACAATGAATAAAATCATAATAAATATGAGCAATTATTGAAGCAATAACATCAAGAGAATACGTTAGAGAACAGAGAAAATGTTCTTGTATATCTAGTATGGAGCAACATGTGTTTACAAAATAATATGGATCCCCTTTATATAAAAGAGGGAATCCCAACATAGTACAAATGCATTTATTACAAAGATATGGAGATGAGACACATAACTAATGCCAAGATACGGGTCCAGACTACCCGACAGTTCTTGCCGACTCTAGCTTCATGCCTCGGGAACTCCTCATTTTCTTCCTGTAACCGTTGGCCTCATACGTTTCCGAGGTCAAGCGTCGATGGCCCTCGAGGGATGAAACTCGACAGTGATTTCGAGCCATTGAGGTGTCATAATTTAAAATGAACTTTCTTTTTTTATAACCATGATTTTCGGGCATCGCTTTGCGAACCCGACTAGTTGTACCCATCGTATCCCGCTATTTCAATGCGCGCACCACGTTTAGTTCCACGGGGCCTAGAGACGCGGCCGATTTGTAATGCCTCCAGTGGCCCTGCGATGGCTTAAACTGTGTGATCTGAAAGACTTTGTCCTCGGGCCTTTACCAAATGAACACATTTGTAACCGCATAGCTGGTTCTGTCAAACAAGAACAATATGAGGAGAACCATGCCCTACGTAATCCCTGACTTTTAGTGATGCAATTCTTTGTAGCATTTCGTTTTTGATTAATCGTTTTCTTTATATAACGAAAGAAAGAACATGGAAGGGGGAAAGAGAGAAATATCCGTCTAATGAAATAATAACATATATATCCATCCAATGCGCAGAAGACAAAACACGCAAATAAAGGTAGAAAAATTCAAATTGACAAAATCTTAACGTCTCAGTACATAAGAAATTTCTTAGTTAGCCTTCGTTTACATCCTCTTTTCCCCGTCAACGTGTTAATCATTGGTACCATTCAAAATTGAAAATGCCACCGGCCCACTGTGTATATTAGTCAAAATGTCCTAAATTATACAAAAAGTAGCAAATATTACTATTTTCCCATCTTTCTGCCATGGCTACTTTCATGTTCTTGATGCTTATGCTATTTGCAGCTGTTGAAGTTGGAGCACAGAAGCAACCTTCCAACATAACCTTAGGTTCTATTCTTTATCCATACCGAAATCCGAGTTCTTGGCTATCTTCTTCAGGCCATTTTGCATTGGGTTTCTATTCAAAAGGGGATGGATTTCAAGTTGGCATATGGTTAGCTTCCACGAGCCAAAAAACTGTCGTTTGGACTGCTGGTAGAGATGATCCTCCAGTTCATTCGGATGGATACCTCGAGTTTACAAAAGAAGGCAAACTTATTCTATGGTCAAAGCAGAACAAGAAAGTCATTGCAGAATCTCCTGAGCCAGTAACTTCAGCTTCCATGCTTGATTCTGGTAACTTTGTTCTCTATAATAAAATAGATATCGTTTGGGAAAGTTTCGATTATCCAACGGACACCCTCCTCGTTAGCCAGCGCCTAATATCAGGCCACAGCCTTGTCTCTAGTGTCAGTGAAACTGATCATTCAATTGGGAGATTTTATTTGAGTATGCAGGCTGATGGGAATCTTGTTGCATATCCAACCAATTACATAAATAGACCTGAGGCTTCTTATTGGGCTTTCATGTTACAAAGTAGAGGAGAATTCGGTGATGTTGATTCAGTTTTTGTGAGTCTTACTTCAAGAGGCCAACTGTTTAGAAATGCTTCTAATGGTTTTGGTTTTCAAGTGAATGAAATAGCAAATAGCTCAACTCGAACAACAAATAAGACAGTGATTTATCGCGCTACTCTTGATCCTGATGGTATTTTTAGGCTTTATACACACAGTTTTGAAGGCAGAGATGAATCGAGCTTGGAAATAAATTGGTCATCGCTACAAAATCAATGCCAAGCCAGGGGATTCTGTGGTGTAAACAGTTATTGTACTGCAAGAAATGGCAGCAGCATAGGTGCTTGTTCTTGCTTACCAGGATTTTTTTATGTCAACCATGAAATGAAATTCCAAGGATGCTATCGGGGATTTGTTTATGAAGAGTCTTGTGGAAGCAGCAACTCTACATTATTGGCCTACAATATCACCATGATTCAACACTTGAAATTTGGAGGATATCCATTTTCTCAGGTTTCAATTGTTGAGCAGGATTGCAGAAAATCTTGCTTGGAGGATTGTACTTGTTGGGCTGCTCAATATGTGAATGGAGTTTGCAGCAATTTCAAGCTTCCATTAATTTATTCAACACTTGATCCAAGTGATCAGTCTGTCAAGGCTTTTGTCAAGCAGAGCTACAATATTTCCCAAATTGCAGGTCACACTGTTCCCTATCCTGAAAAAGCTGGGAACAGAAATAAAAGCCGGAAAGAGTTAATCTTGATAGTATCCCTGGCTCTTGGCTCCGTAGCATCTCTGCTTACGGTTGTTGCAATTTGCAGTTATATTTTCTACAGAAGCAGTGATCGCCAATATAAAAAACTGTTGGAAAATCCATATTTGGGGCCAAACGAGGAGTTCACTCTTCGATCATTTTCTTACAGCGAGCTTGAAAAAGCCACTGAAAATTTCAAGGAAGAGATAAGGCATGGTTCGTTTGGAAACCTCTATAAAGGAATTTTATCAGAAGGTAACAGAACGATTGCTGTAAAACGACTGGAGAAGATGGGGGATGAAGGAGAAAGGGAGTTTAAAGCAGAAATGACAGCAATTGGACAAGCTCGTCACAAGAACTTGGTTCATTTGCTTGGTTTTTGCTTGGAGGGATCTGAAAAGATTCTTGTATACGAGTACACGAGCAACGGATCACTTGCAGATATCCTATTTAATTCTGAAACAAGTCCTTCTTGGGAGCAAAGGATGAGGCTTGCACTTGACATATCAAGGGGAATACTTTATTTGCATGAAGAATGTGAGACTTGCATAATTCACTGCAACATAAAGGCAAACAATATCCTAGTAGATGATTTGTGGACGGCTAAAATCTCTGATTTTGGGCTAGCAAAGTTTTTGGTTCCTAATCAAGCAGGAAACCAACTTCAGCTCAAAACAAGAGGGTATTTGGCACCGGAGTTGCAGAATAGCGCGTTGATCTCTGACAAGGTAGATGTTTATAGCTATGGAGTGATGCTCTTGGAGATCATATGCTGTAGAAGTAATATGGATGTCAACGTGTCAACTGAGGATGAGATCTTTCTTCCTACTTGGGTACATAAATGCTTTGTCGAAAATGATCTCAAAAAGCTAGTGGGAGATGAGGAAGTAGACGTGAAATCCTTAGAGAGGACGGTGAAGGTTGGTTTGTTATGCATTCATGATAATCCTGATCTGCGCCCTTCTATGAGGAATGTAGTTCTCATGTTAGAAGGAATTATGGACATACCATTTTTAGCATACACAAACATTGTTTAGGTTTAGTATCAGGGTTGTAGGATAGGGGCTCCTACAGTTTTTTTGTACTCCTCACCCGGGGTTGGGTGAGGCTTGGCAGGGCTATCCATAGATGATTTGTGTTTTGGAGTGTGTCTCCCTTATGGTAGTTATTTATGGTAGTTACTGTATGATATTATTGCATGTTTTTTTACTTATGGTTTTTATGTTTAGATAATTATTTACGCTATTTCTACTGGAGTTAATAATGCTCTTTTGTTTTTGTTTTTGTTTTTGTTTTTGTTTTTCCTTTCCTTCACTGAGCCGAGGGTCGATTAGAAACAGCCTCTCTGCCCTTTCGGGTAGGGGTAAGGCTCGTCTACATATTATCCTCCCCAGACCCCACTTTGTGGGACTATATGGGTAGTTGTTGTTGTAGTTGTTAAACATTGTTTAGGTTTCTTATGTCTTCTGTATATTGTAACATACTGGTGTATAATGAAGCATAAATTTTACTTTGTAATAGAATGTCAAGCATTTTATATATGTGAACCAAAACCAGTTTGACTGTCAAGCATAACTTTGGCGCTTGGTCTTCATATCAGACCTTTGTACTTTGATTTAAACTAGGGAAAGGAAAACAAAAGAATGAAAAATGGAGAATTTAAAACAATATTTTCTACTAATATGGACCAAAGGGAGTAGTTAAAGTTTCTTTCTTTGTAGTCCTTTTCAGCCTTTGTTTTCAAAGTTAGAATTCTTACGCAAGGAAAGTTTAAAGATAGAATTAATGGTCCTTTTCTCTGGTCTTTCATCGACTTTTCTCAGGGAAGACTTTTCGATTAAAATATTTCTCTTCTTGTTTATAGTTTTCTGTTGATGCTAACTCATTAAGAAGACCTGATGGTTGAATTGACCAAGTAATATTCCCAGTTTCTTCTTGGATATTTCTTGAGAAGATATTTTCTGTTTGTCTTTGTTGTTACTCTAGTTTTCTTTTTCTTATTTTGACAAGGATGGGGTTAAAAGTTAAAACTTGTGCTGCTTTCTCTTACTCCAATATCATGTCTCTATATTTCTTCCTTGTATTGTATGTGATCTTTGGATCAGCTAGAGCTCAATCAAAGCCACCAAATACAATAGGATTAGGATCTTCTCTTCATCCCACTACTCAACCTACAGAATGGTATTCAGCTTCTGGTCATTTCGCCTTTGGTTTTTATCCACAAGGAAGTGGTTACAAGGTAGGAATTTGGCTAGTGGGAGGCTCCAATAACAAAGATACTATTGTCTGGACCGCGTTTCGTGATGATCCAGAAATATCTGCAGATTCCACCTTGGCCTTTATTGATGGAAAAGTAATTCTGAAAACAATTAATGAGGAGGATAAGACTATTGCTAGTTCATCAGAATCTGCATATTATGCCAACTTGCTTGATAATGGTAACTTTGTGCTTTACAACTACGATGATGAGTCTATTTACGAGAGTTTCAGTTCTCCCGGTGATACAATATTAGGTGGCCAGATTCTAGCTAGTGGGGGTAAATTGATTTCTAGTTTCTCCTCCGCAAATCATTCCTCAGGGAGATTTCGCCTTGTGATGCAGGGCGACGGGAACCTTGTTGCATACCCCAAAAATTTAAATGAGGCAGTGGATGCCTATTGGGCTTCACAGGTCTATTGCTCTGGTTGCAGAAATCATCTGCTTCTTAACAGTACAGGCATCTTATTGCTGATCAATGACACTGATTCTTCAGTAATTCGACGATTATATAGTCCACTTATGCAGAAGAACACAGGTATTTATCGGGCTACACTTGATCATGATGGAAATTTTCGACTCTATTCTCATGAATTCGACTCCAATGGTAATTCCAAAATACGGTTGGAGTGGGAGGCGATCGATGATCTCTGTCTTGTGAAGGGATTCTGCGGCCTTAACAGCTTTTGTGTTACAACTCACAAGGTACACTCTTGTATGTGTCTACCTGGATCATACTTGAAAGAGAATGATCCAAGCTTTGGTGATTGTCAAAGGAACTTCACTAGAGGAAAGTGCATTCATGGCAAAGAAGATTCAAGTGTCTATAAGATTACTACTACGACTAATCTTACTTGGGAAGATCCTCCTTACTTTGCTACATCATTTCTAGGAAAAGAAGATTGTGGTAAATCTTGTTTTGAGGACTGTGATTGTGATGCTGCCCTCTTCGACGAAAATGGACAATGTATGAAACATAAGCTTCCTTTGAGGTATGTCAAAGGCGCTCCTGAAGGATCTCGCACTGCTTTTTTCAAAGTCAGCAATATAGTCGTGCAAAATCCAACAACAGATTCAGTGAAGCCACCATGGGTAGTGATCTTGGTTTTATCGATAAGTTTCGTTCTGTATTCAGGTGCTGCTCTTGCATTTTCAGGATTTTACGTCTTCAAATTCAGGATAATAAAATACAGGAAGCTATTGCAGACAGGAACTACAGGCTTAACAAAAGACTTCATACTCAGAACATGCTCTTACAGAGAGCTAAAACAGGCAACTGATGGTTTCAAAGAAGAGTTGGGAAAGGGTGCCTTCGGTGCAGTTTATAAAGGGAGCTTCGACAAAGGTAAAAACCTTGTGGCGGTGAAAAGGCTAGAAAAAGTAGTCGATGAAGGTGAAAGGGAATTCAGAGCAGAAATGAAGTCCATTGGCAGAACTCGACACAGGAACTTGGTTCGATTGCTTGGATATTGTGCTGAAGGCTCAAAAAGAGCTCTAGTTTATGAATATATGAGCAATGGTTGCCTAGCAAATCTCTTGTTCCGAGGAGCTACTCGCCCTGATTGGAACTTAAGAGTAAACATTGCACTAGATGTTGCCAGGGGAATCCTTTACCTCCACGAAGAATGTGAAGCTCCAATCATCCACTGTGATATAAAACCACAAAACATCTTACTCGACGAGTTGTTGACAGCTAAAATTTCAGATTTCGGGTTGGCCAAACTACTAATGCCTGATCAAACAAGGACATTCACCGGCGTAAGAGGGACTAGAGGGTATTTGGCACCAGAATGGCAAACAAATACCCCTATCTCTGTCAAAGTAGATGTCTACAGTTATGGTATTGTATTGCTAGAAATCATTTGCTGCAGAAGAAACATTGAAGTGTATGTGACTAAAATAGAAGAAATCCAGCTTTCTAAATGGGCATATAGTTGCCTTGTAGAAAGTGAATTGGACAAGCTTGTTGGAAGTGAAGAAGTAGACAAGAATACATTGGAGAGAATGACCGCAGTGGCAATCTGGTGCATTCAGGACGAACCAGCTCTTCGTCCTCCCATGAAACAAGTATTACAGATGTTACAGGGAATTATTGATATTCCAATTCCTCCATGTCCAAGTAGCAGCAGTTAATTTCATGTAAAATCACTAGTTTAACTTGTATGTATGATTGTTTAGTTTACTTTTGTTTTCTTCAATAATATCTTTTGAACTTAAAGGAAAATTTATGCAATAATCGTAAATGAGAATAGTAAGCTCTACCTTAGTTCACATTGTGCTTGAATGAGTAAATAGAAGAAAGAAAGAAAGAACATTATAAAGACATTTATCGTTTTCAACCAATGCTTACGCCCTATAAATGTATGTGTTACTCTCCTTTATGTCAGTCTGCAATTTCATTATCAACAAATATGGCTTTCAACTTTGAGAAGTTACTCAACCTTATGGATGTCGAGCTAGTTTTTGTGTATGATAAACTTGACGCACATAAACTTATCCTCGTGTAGCAGGTTGAAAATTGTAGGAACTTGTCTGGTAGCATGACTACCCCATGTTTAATTCTGAACCGAAGGAATATTTATTGTATTAAATCTCTAAATCCTCTCTGCAATTCTCCTCATTATTATCCACACATTAAATAGTTTATCAATATTCGTATTTATAATTGTACGCAAAATATTTCAATTAGAATTCTTATATAATTGTACGAAACATGAAAACTTATTCCTATATTATTTTGACTACAAATCCTATTTAGATATAAATTAAATAAACTAGCAAATATCAAATCCTAAACAATTAAGGTTTCCTGCTACAATGTACACAATAAAAATCGTATGCTTTCGACTTATAGGCTCGAGGGTCCTTCTTAAGCACGAGTTCGGGCGAGGTCGAGTTCGAACATGATAGGCCAGACTCGAGATCGAAGGTAGAATGCAAGGACCGAAGATGAGTATGCTCGACCCCGAAATAGTACCATTATGGATTTGTAACAGAATGAGCTAGATTCCTGCCACGCCCCAAGATCGTGGCGCAAATCCCGAAATAAGATTGTACGATCCCGTACTAGACGGTTAGACAACTGTACCAAGAATATTCCTTACTGTAAATAGAATGTACCTTATTTAGTGGTTACCCTATTATATAAAGGTCTCCCAAATCATTTGTTACATCATCTAATCATTGAGCAAAGAATATACTCTCTACTTTTTGCCTATTGTTCATTAGAACTAGCTTGTAGTTCTATTGTTCTTACTTAATCGTTCTTCTTGTTCTAACACCACCTCGAGATCACTAAGCTCAAGGTCACCACTACTAGTAACGTTGGTTTGATTTACTTGTTCTTACTTCTTGTTCTTACTTTACTTTTCTTACTTAATCGTTCTTCTTGTTCTAACACCACCTCGAGATCACTAAGCTCAAGGTCACCACTACTAGTAACGTTGGTTTGATTTACTTGTCTCTTTCATTTCTACTTCATATTTCTTGATTATGAATTGGTATTGAGCTAAATCACATATCTTTAAAATCACTAGTCAAATTAAATTGTTACTCGTATTTTCGAGGTAAACAGTTTGGTGCCCGATGTGGGGATAAAGATAATAGTGATTTTTTTTACTGATTCTCATTACACATATTGTTTTTACACGTTTTCTTGTCAATGTTTTTTGATTATCACGTTGAAACATGTCTAGCTCACAACACACATGTTCATGACAGTGAGGGTTTTGGGGAAAACAACAATGCAAGGGTCGATGTACAACCGATAAACCCATGGGAAGTGCCAAATATGGAACCAATTAATATCAGTTCACGCATTGCTCTAAACACGGATTTGGACACAGACCCCGGGCAGAACGTAGGCAGGGAAACCCAATCTGGTCGGATTGGAGTTTCGAAAGTTGAAGTAGGTCTGTGGTATCGTTTGTGACTTGCGAATAAAACTTGAGGTTATTCGTACGTGATTTGATAGGTTTCATCATCGTTTGTAGAAGTTAAAATTTTCTTAGTTTCAATAGGCTTGAATAGGAGTGCGATTCGTGTTTTTGATATTGTTTGATAAGATTTGGAGGCTCGACTAAGTTCGTATCGTATTTTAGGACTTGTTGATATATTTTGTTGAGGTCCCGTGGTCTTCAGGGTGATTTCGGATGGTTTTCGGATCAAGGTTTGAAGTTGAAAAGACTGCTGAAGTTGGAGCTCTATTAGTGTAAGAGAGCAGCACATATGCGAGTTTTGGAAGGGGTGAGCAGGTGGTCATAGGTGCGAATGATTTCCCTGTCACGATCCGAAATTTCCATCTTCGGGGCCATGATGCCGCCTAATATTTCACTTGCTAGGCAAGCCAACATTAGAATAATTTATCCCATTTTTCAACAGTTTAGATTCAATAAAGAGAAAGAACTTGAATAACTTCAGAAATCCAACATAATAATGAAGAAGCTAAAACAGCCAAACGCCTGATACAACCCTGGACCAGTTGACATAAGTGTATGAACTACTAGAATAGTATAAACAAGGGTCTGAAATAAACATAAAGCTGGCTGAAAAGAAAGTATACTGCCAAATAAAAAGGAAGGGAGACTCTAGGAGTTGTGGGCACTGAGCAGATGCAACTCAAGTCTCCACAAGCTGTCCAATCCGAGCACACTAATAACCGTCGCTGGGACCGACCCCAAAATATGCACAAGAAGTGCAGAGTATAGTATGAGTACAACGCTCCCTCCCATGTACTCTGTAAATATCGAACCTAACTTCAACGAAGTAGTGACGAGGCTAAGGCATGTCACTTATACTAAAACATGTATGCAGTATATAAAAAGGACATAAAATGAAAATACGGAACAAAATAAGGCAGTTAATTGAAGATAATAGCTACAACCTCAAGAAATAAGCCAATGATGATTAGAATTACCAATCCTTAGAGTTTCAAGTAAAAATACCAAAAACCAACACAACTCACATAAATAAAAATGCACAGATTGTTGCGGCATGCAACCCGATCCCACCGTACAATACAATCCTCCATTATTCCATCGTAACAATATCAAAAATAAAAATAAATATATGTTACGGTGTGAAACCCAATCCTACCATATATCAGTATCACAACACCCTTATTTCACTATATCAATCCATCCTTATTTTACCTGTTGCAACATGCAACCCGATCCCACAGTATAAGTACAAATTCACCCTTATTTCTCCGCATTAATCCACCCTTATTTCACATGTTGTGGCGTGCAAACTAATCCCATCATGTCAGTACAATTATTCATCAAGTACAATTAAATTCATATTTCAAATCACAAGAACCACCATAACTGAAGAATACAAAGCCGAAACAGAAAGTAAACCTTATACCAACTTGGAAATCCACATATGAAATACTACACAACGAGAGTCCAATAAATTACAATTAAAAGTTGCAAGCACACCAATTAGTGCAAGTAGCAGCAAGTCATGAAAACATGAAGAGGTCTAACATTTTTAACAGGAGAAACAATTATTAACAAGTAGCATTTAAAGCATGAATGCATTTAGGGAACATAACAATTACGGCAGTGAAGGAGATAAAGAAGAAAAAGCGAAAAATCAGGAAAAACAAGAAATTCGACGGCATATAAGCACTCATAACCTTGCATATACATCGCAATACATGAAATTCACTAGAACATAGTTTGAGGGTTCCTAGTTCCCTAAAATCAAGGTTAAACTCAATATTTACCTCACTCCGCAATCAACTTAGAACTCTACCGGGGATTTTCCTTAGAATCTACCACCAAACCACTCGAATCTAACCACAATTGACTCAATAATATCAAATATTATTAAAGGAATTAAGTACAATGCATAAATTTAGAATTTTCAAACTTTTTTCCAAAAAAGCCAAAAATCGACCACGGACCTGCTAGGTTCAAACCAAAAATTCGCACTAATACCCGATTAAACAATCACCCCCGAATCCTGTTATGTAATTTGTTTTAACATTCGACCTCAATTTGAGGTCTAAATTCCAATTTTACAAAAATCCCTAATTATACCTAAAACCCCAAATGTCCCATCATGAAAATCCTGGATTTTAGGTTAAAATCTTATGGACTGCAATGGAATATTGAAAGAAAATAGGTTAGAATCACATACCAATAAATTGGCGAAAAAAAGTTCTTGGAAAAATCGCCTCTAGAATTTTCTAGGTCTGAAAATTTGAAGAATGAGGGAAAATCCTGTCTAACCCAACTTTTGACCAGTTACAGATGTCGCAATTGCAACCCGGGGTTCGTAATACGAACCTTGCAAATGCGAGACACACTTCGCAATTGCGTAGAAGCTCCATCTCTACGATCATCACAATTGTGATGATGTGTTCGCAATTGTGAACATTAGCCATCTAGAAAATGCGACCTTTTGATTGCAATTGTGATCCTTTACTGACCAGTCATTCTTCGCAAATTCGAGGAAGTGGTTCACAATTCCAAACATGATAGGAATGTTGACTTCTTGCAAATGCGAATCTTTCTTCGTAATTGCGAGGTTCGCATTTGCGAGCCAAACCTTGCAAATGCGAGATCTGTAACAAATACCAAAAACCAGCAAATTGTTCTAAGTTCTAACCATCTATAGCCTATCTGAAACTCACCCGAGCCCTCGGGGCTCCAAACCGAACATGCACACAAGTACAAAAACATCATACAAACCTGCTTGATATCACAACCCCAAATACCGGTCGTGATGGCGCCTATCATAGTACTAGGCAAGCCGATAACACCTATTCCACAAATAACTTATCAACAACATTAAGCCATTTTTCTAACATATGCTTTAGAAACAGAATTCTTTGTAAGCATGATAATAACAGAAATACGCGAAAAACAAAATGATAAATATGACACATCTCCAACAATCTGGTGTTGCGAGTCTAGAGCCTCTAATACATAAAAAAATATCTAATACATCAAGTATAGGAATGTGGAAAAGGTAATAAGATAGAAGGGAAGAATCAAGGCTGCTGACGCCATGTAGCTACCTCAAAACTCCCGACAGTACTGGAAAATAGCTAAAGCTCTCACTCCGCCCCCGGGTACCTGGATCTGTACACAAGATGCAAGGAGTAACGTGAGTACACCAACTCAGTAAGTAACTAAAGTAAATAAAGACTAAAGATAGTGACGAGCAGTTAAAACATAATAACTGAAAATATCAACATGGTAATAGCTCAACTTTGTAGTTTAAAACTAGTTTCGTCACGAAAATATACACTTTCAGCTTAAAGTTTGAAATAACCTACTTGGAAATATTTCCAATAGAGGCTATGTTTGAAAGAAGAGTGAAACAGTGAAAATAGCATGATAATGCCTCTCAGGCAAGGAATCACTCAAATATGGCCCCTCGGGCAGCCTCCCGGTCACTCAGGACTCATCTCTCATCACTTAGTACTCATTCTCAGCAGTCAACTCGTATATCCCTCATAATAACAGAAATCATAATAACCGTTGCGGCGTGCCTCACAGCCTCTCAGGCACAATAATAGAAGGTACGGATCTCAACCCACAAAATTCTCTCATTTAGGAATAGAGTGATAAAACTATCTTTAATGGTTTAAATAGATAACATCATGACTGAGGGTATGATTTTTAACAATTAAAGTAAGGAAAAACAGTCAAAATGACCCTAAGGTTTTCTACATATCGGCATAAGGCCCCAAACATGGCATACAACCCATATCAAAGTATAAATGTCTGAAACATATAATAATATAGATTTCCAAATCAATTACGCGGCTTAACAGTCGTTACGAGATGAACCAAGTCACAATCCCTACCGGTGCACGCCCACACGCTCGTTACCTAGCATGTGCGTCACCGCATTTATCAATCAAGTCAAATTTTGGGGTTTTTTGTACCCTCAGTTCCATATTTGAATGGTTACTTACCTCAAACTGATATAAATACTACTACACACCGCCTTTGCCTCTCGAATCGGCCTCCACTCGTGTCGAATCTAACCAAACTCAGAACAAATACGTCATAATAAGCTAAAGACGAAAAGCCCAATCGAAAACAATAAAAAAATTTCAAAAATCCCGAAATTAGCAAAACACGAGACCTGAGCCCACTTCTCCAAACTCTGAAATTTTTATATAAACGGGTTCCTTATTCTCCCACGGGTTCATACATATCAAAAGTTCTCAAATCAGACCTCAATTTGTCCTCCAAATTCCAATTCAAAAGTTCAAAATCCCAAGCCCTAGTTCTTCCATTTTTAGATTAAGTTCTATGATTTTCTAGGTTGATTTCACAATTGAAATACGTTTTAAGTTCAAAAATCTTACCTCCAGTCAATTCTCCATGAATCCTTCTTTAATCCCCTTCAAAAAGATCTCAAAATGATCAACATGGAGGAAAAATGTCCCAAAATTGAGGATAAAATAACTTATAAACTTTCTGTCCAGTTCTGACTTTCCTTCTTCGCGAATGCGGTCAAATCCTCACGTTCGAGATGCACCAACTTATCTTGATGACCAACTTTCCTTCTACGCGATCACGACTTAGAACTTGCAACGCGATGCTTTAACTAGGTGACCTTTCACAGCAGCGACCACACCCCTGCGAACGCAAAGCACAACTGACCTCCAATCCACCTGACCCAAATCCCCCAAAAACACGATGTACCAAGCTTACTCCCCTTCGCGAACGCTTAGCCTGCCTCGCGAACGCGAAGGCCAAAGTCTTACCTTCCTCAGCTTACTCTTCGCGAAAGCGAGTACCCTAATGCGAATGTGAAGAGTTAAATCCCTGCAACTGCTGTACTGAGAATCTGCAACACCTCAAACTCAAAAATGGTCCAATTGATCACCGGAAACTCACCCGAGGCCCCCAAGACCTCAACTAAAGGCACCAACACACCCCTAAACCTCATTCAAACTTGTTCCAATCATCAAAATACCTCAAACAACATCCAATTACTCAAAATTCATCGAATTCAAGCCTAAGTTCTCCAAAAAACTTTCGAAATATGCTTTGATTAAAAGTCCAACCAAACCACGCCCGAATGACCTGCAATTTTGAACAAAAATCACAAATGACATAACAACGCTGTTGTAACTCTCGAAATTCCATTCCGACCCCTGGATCAAAATCTCACATATTAACCGGAAATCACCAAAATACTAAGTTCGCCAATTCAAGACTAATCTACACTGGACCTCCAAAAACAAATCCGATCACACTCCCAAGTCATAAATCACCTCCCGAAGCTAAACGAACCATCGAAACTCATATCCGATCTCTCTAATACATAAGTCAACATCCGGTTGACTTTTTAACTTAAACCTTCTTAAAAGAGACTAAGTGTCTCATTTCTTACCCAAATCCACTCTGAACACATACCAATCAACTCGATCACATAAAACACGGATAACAAAGCATAAAAAGCAAAAATGGGAGAATTAGAGCAGTAATTCATGAGACGACTGCCGAGTCATCACATCCTCCCCAACTTAAACAAACGTTCATCCTTGAACGAGTCAAGAAATATACCTGAAGCCTCAAATAGGTGAGGATATCTGCTCCGTATCTCCCGCTCGGCTCCTTAGTAGCCTCCTCTACGGGCTGACCCTTCACTGCACCTTCACTAAATCTATATCCTTTGACCTCAAATTGTGAACCTGACGACCAAAAATAACTATTGGATCCACATCAAAGGTCAAATCATCATCCAACTGAACCGTGCTGAAGTTCAAAACATGAGACAGATCTCCAATATACTTTCGGAGTATGGAAACATGAAATACCGGATGCACTCTAGACAAGCTGGGTGGAAAAGCAAGCTCATAAGCCACCTCCCCAATCCTCCCAAGCACCTCAAAAGGTCCAATGAACCGCAGACTCAACTTCCCTTTCTTCCTAATTCTCATAACACCCTTCATGAGCGAAACCTTAAGCATGAACTTCTCACCCACCATGTAGGACACATCTCGAACCTTCCGGTATACATAATTCTTCTGACGCGACGGAGCTGTACCAAGCCTCTCCTGAATCACCTTAAACTTCTCTAAGGTATCCTAAACCAAATCTATCCCCAATATCCTAGCCTCACCGGTCTCAAAACAACAACCTAGAGATCTACACCGCCTCCCATACAAAGCCTCACATGGAGCCATCTGAATGCTTGACTGGTAGCTAATATTGTAAGCAAACTCAGCAAGCGGCAGAAACTCATCCCATGAACCTCTGAAATCAATGACACAAGCACGCAACATGTTCTTCAATATCTGAATAGTATGCTCGGACTACCTGTCCGTCTGTGGATGAAACGTTGTACTCAACTCCATCTGAGTACCCAACTTTCTCTGCATGGCTCTCCAAAACTGCAAATTAAACTGAGTACCTCTATTTGAAATGATGGAAACCGGACTACCGTGCAAACAGATGATCACCCGGAAATAAATCCATGCAAACCGCTTTGAAGAATAGGTAGTACACGCAGGAATAAAGTGTGCAGACTTGGTCAGCCGATCCACAATCACCCAGATAGCATCGAACTTCTTCAAAGTCCATGGGAGTCTAACAACAAAGTCCATAATGATTCTCTCCAACTTCCACTCAAGAATAATCATCTGCTGAAGCAAGCCACCCAGTCTTTGATGCTCATATTTCACCTGATGGCAATTGAGACACCTAGGTAAAAATCCCACAATATCTTTCTTCATTCTCCTCCATCAATAGTGCTACCTCAAATCCCGATACATCTTCACGGCACCTAGATGGATGGAGTACTGCGAGCTATGTGCCTCCTCCAAAATTAACTCTCTAAGCCCATCCACATTGGGCACACAAATCCGGCCCTGCATCTTTAACACACCATTATCACCGATGGTCACATCTCTGGCATCATCATGCTGAACTCTATCCTTAAGGACAAGCAAATACGGATCATCATACTGGCGCTCTCTGATGCGATCATATAAGGAAGACCGAGAAACCACATACGCCAACGCCCGACTTGCCTCCGAAATATCCAATCTCATGAACCAATTTTAGAGGCCTGAACATCAACTACAGGGGGTCTCTCCCCAACTGGAATATATGCCAAACTCCCCATACACACTACCTTTCGGCTCAAAGCATCGACCACCACATTGGCCTTTCCCGGATGGTACAATATAGTGATATCATAATCCTTAAGCAAGTCCAACCATCTCCTCTGCCTCAAATTAAGATCCTTTTGCTTGAACAAATGTTGAAGACTGCAATGATCAACTATTACCTCACAAGATACGCCATACAAGTAATGCCTCCAAATCTTCAATGCATGAACTATTGCAGCCAACTCCAAATCATGAATCGGGGTAGTTCTTCTCATGTGTCTTCAACAGATGAGAAGCATACGCAATAACTCTATCCTCCTGCATCAATACATAACAAATCCCAACTCTTGAAGCATCAAAGTGCATGTTATATGAACCTAAAGCTAATGGCAAAACCAATACTAGAGCTGTGGTCAAAGCTATCTTGAGCTTCTAAAATCTCTCCTTATACTCGTACAACCATACAAATGAAATACCCTTCTGAGTCAACTTTGTTAAGGGTGATGCGATGGATGAGATCCCTAAACAAACCGGAGATAATAGCCTACCAACCCAAGAAAGCTACGAATCTCTGTGGCTGAGGATAGTTTAGGCCAACTCTGAACTGCCTCTATCTTCTTTGGATCAACCTGAATACCCTCGCTGGACACCACGTGCCCCAAGAAAGCCACTGAACTGAGCCAAAACTCACACTTGGAGAACTTTGCATAAAGCTTCTCTTCTCTCGGTATCTGCAATACAACTCGAAAATGCTCCATGTGCTCCTCCTGACTACGCGATTACACCAGAATATCATCAATGAATATTATAACGAACGAATCCAGATAAGGCCAAAATATACTGTTCATCAAATGCATGAACGTTGCTGGGGCATTGGTCAACCCGAAAGACATAATAAGAAACTCGTAATGACCATATCTGGTCCTGAAAGCAGTTTTAAGAATATCTGAATCCCTTATCTTCAACCGGTGATAGTGCGGACGAATATCAATCTTGGAGCACTCCCTCGCTCCCTAAAGCTGGTCAAATAAATCATCAATGCGAGGCAAGGTATATTTGTTCTTAATTGTTACCTTGTCCAATTGCTTGTAATCAATTCACATTATCATTATGCCATCCTTCTTTTTCACAAGCAAAACCGACCTATCCGATGGTGACCCACTAGGCCGAATGAACCCCTTATTTAGGATTTCCTAAAGTTGCTCCTTCAATTCTTTCAACTTTGCTGGTGCCATACAATACAACATAATGGAAATTGGTTGATTGCCCGGCATCAGGTCAATACCAAAATCAATGTCCCTGTCCGCTGGCATACCCGGCAGGTCTATAGGAAATACTTCGGGAAAGTCCTCAACACTAGGAGCCTCAGCTCCAACATCCCTCACAAACGCTAGCTATGAAATGCAACCCTTCCCAACCATACGTTGGTCCTTCAATAAGGATATCACTATATTAGGAACATAATTAGTCATACCACGTCACTCGATCCGCGGTACACCCGACATAGCCAAAGTGACTATCTTAGCATGACAGTCTAGAATAGAACGACATAGAGATAGCGAATCCATGCCCAGAATGACATCAAAATCCACCATGCTCAATAGCAATAGATCCACCCAGGTCAACAGACCCCCAATAGTTACCACATTTGACCAGTATACACAATCCTCAACAACAGTATCACCCACCAAGGTAGACACATGAACATGTAAAGCAAGAAACTCCCGTGGCGTACCCAAAATAATGAGCAAAATACGAGGACACATAAGAAAATATGGAACCCAGATCAAATGATACGTATGCCTCACTGTGGCAGACTGAAACAATACCTGAAATCACGACATCTGATCTACCTGGGATGGCATAGAAATGAGGTTGACCACCGACTGATCTACCTCCCCCTTTGGGGTGACCCCTGGCTACCTGACCTCCATCCCTAGCTGGCTGGGCAGGTGGTGAAGTAACTGGAGTAGAAGCCAAGGCCTGTCCCCTCTACTAAAGTTGACTATCATGAAGTCGAGGGCACTGCCTCCTCATATGTCCAAACTCTTCACACTCACAAAAACTCACCGGTGCTGGAGATGGGGACTAAAGGAAACCCCTAGAACCGGAATGACTAGTAGAAAGAATAACCTAGCATGGACAAACCCTAGACTGATGGGGCACATGACGATCTTTTGGCTGGTAGGGCACTGAGTGATGACTGGCCCTACTGAGATCCATGATAACCATGACCCGAAGATGCCCCACGGTAATCTAGGCGAGCTAAATGGGCTTGTCGAAAAGAAAGGCCTCTGACCTGCTGGAACTAAGCCCTCAAAGGAGCACTTCTAAAACTGCCAGATCCTCGAGGCCTCTTGGCCTACCGTTCCTCTTGATCCTGACGGTGAACCGTCTCAATCTCGTGAGCGATATCAACCACCTCCTTGAACATAGCACCCAATACTCTCTCTTCGGTCATAAGAATACAAAGAGAATAGTTAAGGCCATCAACAAATCTCCTGATGCTCTCACGATCTGTCAGAACCATCCATACGGCATGACGAGCCAAATAAAAAAACCTCGATTATCCCACTGCTTCAGCCACTCAAATTGTCTATGCAGCTCCTCTCTGTAGGACTATGGTACATACTTCTCCTATTAAGAGAGTGGAGAACTGCTACCAAGTATGGGGCGCTGCACCAACTGGCCAATGCCTCTCATACGCCTCCCATCAAGTGAAGGCAGCCCCAGTAAACTGAAAGGTGGTAAATGCCACACTACTAGTCTCAAGGATTCCTACTGCCCGAAGCATCCACTGACACTTATCTTGAAAGCCCTAGGCATTCTCACCCTCTACACCACTGAATGACGGAGGCTGGAGTCTACCAATCCTCCCAAGACAACGCTGCTCATCTTCCGGCATAACTGGTACCATGAAATCCTAAGCTGGTGCAATTACCTGGGCTGAAGGTTCCCCCGGCATTTGTAGTCAATGCACTACCTGATCAGGTGTGCGAGTAGCGGGGCTTTAGTTGCCTCTCCCAGCCTATGAAGTAGTTGCTGCTGCGTGGCTAAAACTGCCTGAGCCAGGCCAGTGCAAACTAAAAAGATATGTGCCAAGGCCTCCTGTAGACCTGGAATCACGATGGGCACAGCTGGTGCCTAAACTGGTGTTGCTGGAGCCTAATCCAGAGTTGGGGCAGTTGGTGAATCAATAAAGGTGGCCCTCGCTGCTCTGCCTCTGCCATGACCACGACCACGTCCACGGCCTCTGATGGCCTCAGTGGGTGGCACCGGTGGTCTTCCATCTCATCTAGTAGCTCACATCCTCATCATCAGTAAGAGAATAGAATAACAGAAGTTTAGTTCTCAGATCAACAAGGTCACACGATAAGAATTTCAAGAATATGAAGTTTTTCCTAGAAGGTTTTGCAGCCTCTCGAGGATAAATACATGCATCTCTGTACCAATATGTGAGACTCTACTAAATCGGCTCATGACTCGTGACACCTATGTAACCTAGGCTCTCATACCAACTTGTCACGACCCCAAATATCAGTCGTGATGGTGCCTATTATAGTACCAGGAAAGCCGACAACCCCTATTCCATAACTTATTTATCAACAACACTAAACCATTTTTCTAACATCAGTTTTAGAAACATAATTCTTTATAAGCATGATAATAATATAAATACGCGGAAGAAGAAATGACAAATACGACACATCCCTAACAATCTGGTGTCACGAGTCTAGAGCCTCTAATGCATAACAGAATATCTAGTACATCAAGTCAAGGAATGCGGAAAAAGTAATAAGATAGAAGGGAAGAATCAAGGTTTCAGACGCCATGTAGCTACCTCAAAACTCCCGGCAGTACTGGAAAACAGCTGAAGCTCTCACTCCGCCCCCTCGGGCACCCGGATCAAGGTGAAGGGAGTAACGTGAGTACGCCAACTCAGTAAGTAACTAAAGTAAATAAAGACTTAAGATAGTGACTAGCAGTTAAAACATAATAACTGAAAATATCAATAGGGTAATAGCTCAACTTTTTAGTTTAAAACCAGTTTCGTCACGAAAATATACACTTTCAGCTTAAAGTTTGAAATCACATACTTGGAAATATTTCCAATAGAGGCTATATTTGACAGAAGAGTGAAACAATGAAAACAGCATGACGAGGCCTCTCGGGCAATGAATCACTCAAATATGGCCCCTCGTGCAGCCTCTCGGTCACTCGGGACTCATCTATCGTCACTTAATACTCATTCTCAGAACTCAACTCGTATATCTCTCATAATAACATAAAATCATAATAACTGCTGCGGCATGAAACCCGATCCATATATAGTTGCGGCATGCAGCCGATCTATATAGATAATCGACTGCGCTCACTAGGGTTGTGCAGACCTTGGAGGGGATCCTATAACCCAAGCGCTATATTACTGCGGCATGCCCGATCCAATATATATATATATATCGCTGCAGCATGCATCCCGATCCATATAAGTATCGTTGCGGCGTGTAGCCGATCCATAATATATATATATATCCTTACCGCTGGGTTCTCAACCTCTCTCAGTCATTAACCACACAGCCTCTTCGGCACAATAATAGAAGGTAGAGACCTCAGCCCAAAAAATCCTCTCATTTAGGAATCCGTCTTTAATTCCCTTCAAAAAGCTCTCAAAATGATCAATCATGGAGGAAAAGTGACCCAAAATCGCGGATGAAATAACTTAAAAACTTTCTGCCCAGCTCCAACTTTCCTTCTTCGTGAACATAGTCAAACCCTCGCGTTTGCGATGCATAAACTTATCTCGACCAACTTTCCTTCTACGAGATCGCGACTTAGGACTTGCGAACGCGATGCTTTACCCAGGTAACCCTTCCCGAATGCGACCACACCCCTGTGAACACGAAGCACAACTGACCTCCAATCCACCTGACCCAAATCCTTCTATGCGAACGCGACAATACCCCCGCGAACACGATGTACCAAGCTCACTCCCCTTCGTGAATTCATAGCCAAAATTATCCCCTTCCTTAGATTAATCTTCGTAAATGCGAGGACCCTTACATGAACGCGAAGAGTTAAATTCCTGCAACTGCTGAACTGAAAATCTGCAACTCCTCAAACTCAAAAATGGTCCGATTGATCACCTGAAACTCACCCGAAGCCCCCGAGACCTCAACCAACCAACACATCCCTAAACCTAATTCAAACTTGTTCCAATCATCAAAAATTCCTCAAACAACATCAGATTATCCAAAACTCATCGAATTCAAGCCTAAGTTCTCTAAAAAACTTTCGAAATACGCTTTTGATTAAAAACCCAACCAATCCACGTCCGAATGACCTAAAATTTTGCACACACATCTAAAATGACATAAAAAAGCTACTACAACTCTCGGAATTTCATTCTGATCCCTGGATCAAAATCTCACCTATCAACCGGAAATCGCCAAAATACCAACTTCACCAATTCAAGCCTAATTCCATACCGGACCTCCAAAACCAATTCCAATCACACTCCTAAGTCATAAATCACCTCCCGAAGCTAACCGAACCCATCAAAATTCATATTCGAGGCCTCTAATACATAAATCAACATCTGATTGACTTTTCCAACTTAAACCTTCTTAAAAGAGATTAAGTGTCTCATTTCTTACCAAATCCACTATGAACATACACACCAATCAACTCGATCATGTAAAACACGGATAACGAATCATAAAGAAGCAAAATGAGGGAAATAGAGCGGTAACTCATGATACGACTGTCCGGGTCGTCACACTCACGTGATCAAATCGCTAAAATAACATCTAGAACTACAAACCAGACACCAAATCAAATGAAATTTTCAACAAAACTTTAGAAATTCTATTTTAACAACCGACTTCTGAATCGCGTCAAAAGCAACTCCATTTTTTAACAAATTCGACAAAAAAGTCATAAATATAGTAATGGACCTATATCATATTTCGAAACCAAAATATAGACCCTATATCAAGAAATTCAAACATTGTTCAAACTTCTAAAGTCGTTAAGCATTTAAACTTTGAAATTTTGATAAAAGTCGATAACTCAAGTGAGGGACCTCTAATTTCAATTACAGGCACGCGCCTTAGTCCCAAGTAATGATATGGACCCACCGGGATCTTCAAAATATGAATCCGGGTCTGTTGACTCAAAATATTGATCAAAATTAACTCATATTATATTTTATCAATTATTAACATAAAATCCTTCCGAAAAATATTCGAGTTGCGCACGTAAATCGATAAAGTCTTGAAGAAGCTATTAGAGGCTTTAAAATAAAGAATTAGGCTCAAAAACTCTAGATGACCTATCGAGTCATCATATTCCCACACCTACGTGACTGTAGATGCGGCAGGGGGACCGCAGAAGCGGATCTGAGGCTGGGAGTTGGGTCTACAAAAGCAGCGTCAAGGCTCGCAGAAGCGACGTCAAGGCTCGCAGAAGCGACATCAAGGCTCGCAGAAGTGACGTCAAGGCTCGCAGAAGAGAGTCTACAGGAGCGAAAGATTTGGCTGTAGGTGGGGAGGAAACCGCAAAAGTGGGCATTGAGTCACTCCTGTGAAGCCTTAGAAGCGAAAGTACTAGGCAAAAAGTTTAAATACAAGGGTTCGCGATTTTGGCTTCATTTTTACATTTTGAGCTTCAATTTTGGCAATTTTTGAGAGGGTTTTTAGGAGATTCTTGAGATAAATCCCTTGTGATCATTTTTATCAATAATCTTGTTTCTCCATTGATTTGCCCACCTAGATTGTGTGGTTTTAAGGTGAAATTTGGGGGTTTGAGGCTAGAGATTTGGAGAGATTAATTTGGGGATTGGAGTGGTGTTTTGGTGTCAGATTTTGATAAATTTGGTATGGTTAGACTCATGGTTGAATGGGCCTTCGGGTTTTGTAACTTTTGTTAGATTTCGTTACATGGGCTCGGGGCCGACTTTGGCCAATTTTTGGCTTTTGATTACTAACTTCGTATTTTTTTGGAATTGATTCCTTTAGGCCTTGTTGATTATATTGCACTATTTGTGGCTTGATTCACAATATTTGGAGCTGATTTGCAAGGCAAATGTGTATTAGAGTAGAGATTTGCTCGGATTAAGATAAGTAGCACTCCTAAACTTGGCTCTAAGGGTTCGAAACTCCAAATTATGCATTATATAATTGGTGTTGAGGTGACGCACATGCCAAGTGACGGGTGTGCATGCATGCACCATGAGAATTGTGGCTTGGTCAATTCCATGGCATTTTATAGTGGATTTATCTTGGTGATATCCGCATTTTTATACCTGGGGATGGGTCTTTCTACGTGCTGGATTGACCCTACCCAGTACTGAGTGACTGATGGTTAGTTGATGTATATTTTCGGGATGGATCGTTCCTGGACCGGATTGGTCATACAGTACTGAGTGATTGAGCATTTCGAGAGTGTGAGCACATGAGGCTTTCAGTATGGTGCATCACATACAACATATGCATTGGCATGTAGAAGTAGAGAAGTTATATTCTTCATATCATTCAGAATTGCTCTATCTTACTGGTATTGAGTTTAACTGTTGAACTTGAAAGCGTGTCTACGTTTTTGTACTGTTATTTATATATTGACTGTATCGGTTGAGTTCGTCACTAATTTCAGTCCAAAAGTTGGATATGTTACTTATTGATTTGGTTATACTCATGCTAGACCCTGCACCTTGTGTACAGATCCAGGTATTTCCGATCACGGCGGCTGCTGAGTTGTGGAGTCAGGATCTTTGAAGATTATCGAGGTAGCTGCGTGACGTTCACTGACCTTGACTCCTTCCTTACCTTTATTTATGTTTAGTTCTTATTTTCTAGGTGATGTATTAGACTATATCCCTATATAGATGCTCATGTACTGGGTGACACACCGATTTTGGGAGAGATTGTATTAAGTTGCGAATTTTATTATGTTTTTAAAAGGTTTTCCTTAAATTTAATTGTTCCATATTTTTCAAAGCTTTTATTTTGTTGAAATGATTGAGTAGTTAGCTTGCCTAGTTCCACGATAAGCGCTATCACAACGGTTTGGTTTTGGATGGTGACACAACTAGATGACTCAAATAAAGGTCTTTTAATGTCTTAAGCTTTTAGGTTGTACATGAAGTTTTCTTGGCTCTTTTGATTTATATGGACTCATGGTTTTTATGAGCAAGTACTAAATATCCACCATACAAAAAAATGTATATGTAAAGTTGATTGAATATCTATTAAACTATTATTAAACACATTATTTAACATATTTATGTGATTTCTTAAAATTATTTGGGATACACGTGCGAAGTGCATGCTCAAAACTAGTAAAATGAAAGTACAGTTAGACCTCTTTATAACATGATCTTTATGTAACAATACTTTACTATAAAACTCAAGTTTTTTGGAACCAGATTTCATGTTTTGTTATAATATATGTTTTCTATAACAGTAATTTACTATAATATTCAAAAATTATCTTGAACAGATGAAACTATTATAGAGAGGTTTGACCGTAATATACTCCGCTTGAATTGGTAAATATAAGCATTTCATTACTGTTAGATACATAAGATAAGAAACAGTACAAAATATAGGTTGACTCATATAATCCGTCAAAAGACCCGTTATCAACTCGTAGTGTTAGCTTCCAACCCACTGATTTGCTAGCACAGGAATATGCAACAAGACTGAATAATATAATGAGTTGACAAACAAGGAAAATAATTTTGGAACGTGGATGCAATTAACATATTTTAACGAAATTGACATTGAAAACAGTGCGAAACATGTGTGCAAGTGATTAGTATTAAAAATAGTGCGACTACGCTTGTCCTGATTCGTTTCTTTTGCTTCCTGAGTTCCTTCTTCCATATAAATTTCTTTTTTCCTTTCTTTCTATTGAAGACTACTTGGGTTAATTTCTCTTTCGTTTCCTATTTGAGTAATTTCACTATCAATGCTAAGGTGACTGTTTAGCTCAAAGTTATCGTGTACTTTATAAGTATAAAATTATTAAAATAAAGTTAGGGTCAATCATAACAGATTATAATAAAAAGCCAAAAGACCGAACAAAAGAGCAAAAGATAAGTTTATGTATCAAGATGACAAAGGTGGGAAGCATTTTATTGATTGATCTCGGTTTGGTCTGCCTCTTCCGGGAGAGGTTAAGAGCCTTACAATGATATTCTCTCCTCTTTGGGAGTAGAGGTGAAAAAGAAACAGCCTCCCTTCTAGGGTTCTTTCTCTTAGTATATATAGCAATGAATCATGTCAGCTGGCACTGAATGGCCGCAAGAGGTGATGGTGTGTATGCTGCAGCCTTACTAGCCAAATCGGGTGACCGTCGGGTGCCGTCGCTAATAAATGGCCATACCATATATTAAACACTAATAGGCTTAGGAACGAATTAATCCCGTTAATTATCATAGAGTCAAGTTTTGACCCATACAGTGACATTATTAAAGCTTTTAATACAAGTCAGCCGACAAAAAAATTTCACCGCTAGTCAAATAAAAAATATACATTAAAAATACATATTATATACTCCTTATTTATAGATAAAAGATATATTTATCGGTTGTCGAACTATTTGTGTAGATTTTTGTAAATAAATTGGTTAGGTTCCTTTCTTAGGAGAGAGAAAAAGAATCGGTTTTGTTTTAGGTTTGAAATTCATTCATTAGATTCAAAGGTTATTTTACGAATTAATATTTAGCACCGATGTCTTTTTCCTTTGAAGAAAAATATTTAGGTAAAAGAATAATTATTCTAATTACTTTAAAATATTTGTGAGTAGAGAATTTTTTTCAAAAAAGCTTCAACATTTGTAAATTTTCAGGTTCAAATTTACCTCTCTCAAGTCAGGAATTAATGGAAGAAAAATTTACAAAAACTACTAGAATATCACACTTGAAGATGTCCTAAAGCAATATTTATTCCCTCTTTACTATTATACTAGAATTTTCTTTTATGTTAAAGGAATTTAATATTTCATAAGTAGTTAATATTTTTATCGATGATATAATGTTTCGAAAAAGAAAATTCAATTGAAATCCTGCTATATATATCTCAATCCCCCCTCACAGGTCCCTCCACATCTTTTTCCCTCTAGTTGCACCACAAATAATAAAGAAAATGACCCTACAATGCACCCAAAAGTGAGACCAATTTGGATTTAAAAAAAAAATTTAAAAATAAACATGTTAAGAATAGAATTCTATTTAGAGTGAATGTTTATCTTGTAGAGAGTTTTACTTTGAGATTAAGTCATTTTTCCTCCTATAAATAGAAGGTCTTACCCCATTGTAAATCACCCCAAAATTCAATAAGAATCTTCAGTCCTGATTTTACATTCTGCATCGAGTTCTTATATAGTCTATTGGGATGCTTCACATATTGGAATTGATGTGTGTTGATATAGGAGCGTAGAGTAATTTCTTATTATTCCTGTCAGTTGAAACCCCTTGAGAAGAAATACCTTTTACACGATTTGGAGTTAGCAGCCATTGTTCACGCGCTGAGATTTGGAGGAACTATCTTTTCGGCGATTCTTGTGAGATATTAACGGATCACAAGAGTCTCTAGCCCTTATTCAAGCAAAAAGATTTGAAATTGAGGAAACGGAGGTGGTTAGAGCTATTAAAAGATTATGAAATCACCATTATTTATCACATGGGAAATGCTAATGTAGTGGCTGATGCTTTGAGTAGGAAGGCTGGGAGCATGAGGAGTCTTTCTTTTATTAAGCAAATACGGATATTCCACAAAGTAAACTTGGATCAAAATTCAATTGTAACAATATTTGTTTAATTGATTCATGTATGGCGCATACAATATTCAAAGAGAAGAAATATTTCTCTCATTTAAGTAAGATGTTACTACAATTTCTGGTAGTAGTAAATTAATTGAAGGCTCTGGAAGAGCTACTATAACTCTACCTAAAGGAACAATACTTATTACAGAGAATGCAATGTTCTCCTCCAAGTCCAAGAGGAACTTGTTGAGTTTTAAAGATATCCGTCGAAATGGATATCATATTAAGACAATAGATGAGAATAATCTTGAATATCTCATCATTACCAAGAATGTCTCTGGCTAAAAGAGGGTTATTGAGAAGTTCCCATCTTTATCTTGTGGTCTGTATTGGACAAGAATTAGTGCAATTGAGGCACATTCTACTGTAAACCAAAATGTTACTGATTCCAATACTTTTGTACTTTAGCATGATCGATTGGGACATCCTGGATCAATTATGATGAGACGGATTACAGAAAACTCAAATGTGCATCCATTAAAGAATTTAAAGATTCTTTAAATGATGAATTTTCTTTCACTTCTGTTTATCAAGGAAAGTTAATTATTAGACCATCACCAACAAAGGTTGGAATTGAGTCCCCTGCGGTTTTGGAACGTATACAAGGGGAAATTTGTGGACCTATTCATCCACCTAGTGGGGTCGTTTAGATATCTTATGGTCTTAATAGACGCATCTTCTAGATGGTCTCATGTGTGCCTATTGTCATCTCGCAACGTTGCGTTTGCAAAATTAATGGCACAAATAATTCGATTATGGGTACAATTTCCCGATAATCTAATTAAGTCTATTAGACTAGATAATGCTGCCGAGTTTTCATCCCAAGCATTTAATGATTATTGCTTATCAATTAGGATAAAAGTGGAACATCCTTTAGCTCATGTTCACACTCAAAATGGTCTTGCAGAGTCTTTGATTAAACGTTTGCAGTTGATAGCAAGGCCGTTACTCATAAAAACGAGGCTGCCCACTTCGATTTGGGGTCACGCTATTTTGCATGCATCAATGCTAGTTCGTCTCAGACCGACAAATTATCACAAATATTCCCCATTGCAATTAGGTTTGGGTCATAAACCTAATATATCCTATTTAAGAATTTTCGGATGCACAGTATTTGTGCCTGTAGCACCGCCATCGCACCAAAATGGGTCCACAAAGAAGGTTAGGAATATATGTTGGGTTTGAATCGCCCTCCATTATTCGCTACCTCGAAACATTAGCAGGGGATTTATTCACTGCATGATTTGCAGACTGTCGATTTGATGAGACACTTTTTCCAAAATTAGGGGGAGAAGTTGGTGAAACCAAACGGGAAATTTTGTGGAAAAATCCATCATTATCTCATCTTGATCCATGTGCCTCTAACAAAATCACATATCCCCACAGAGAATGTTCCAATCCGTATTAATGTACCTATTGGACAATCTTCTAGTGTCATAGCTAATGAATCGAAAGCATAAATGTGGCAGACCATTAGGTTCCAAAGACCGAAATCATAGAAAAAGGAAAACAAATTATCAAAATGACACTACGAAAGAATCTCATGAGGAAATCCACGATTTAATAAATTCTGAGATTCATGAAGAATCCACTGAGCCCGAGACTCAAGAAAATAAGGAACTATTAATAAATTTAATCGATGTTGAGACAAATTTTAATCGAGTGGATATAGTGGTGGATTATGTATTTGCAAATAATGTTGCCTATAGTATTATGCAAGAAAGTGAGGATCTTGAACCTCAATCTATTGGAGAATGTCTTGATTGGCCAAAATGGCAAAAAGCAATCCAATCAGAATAGAATTCACTTGCAAAACGTGAAGATTTTGGGCCTATAGTCCAAACACCTAATGGTATTAAGCCTGTTGGCTATAAATGGGTCTTTGTACGCAAGAGAAATGAGAAAAATGAGGTACAAAGATATAAGTCACGCCTTGTTGCACAAGAATTTTCATAAAGGCCCGATGTCGCTTATAAAGAGATATATTCACCCATTATGGATGCTATAACTTTCCGTTATCTCATTAGTTTTGTTGTCCTTGAAAAGCTTGACATGCATTTAATGGATGTGGTTACCGCCTACCTTTATGGCTCACTTGATAATGAGATATACATGAAAAATCCTGATGGATTAAAAATGCCAAAAACACATAATTCAAAGTCTCAGGAAATATTTTCAATCAAATTGCAAAGATCTTTGTATGGTCTAAAGAAATCAGGACGAATGTGGTATAATCGTTTTAGTGAGTATTTATTAAAGGAAGGCAATATAAATGATTCCTTTTGCCCGTGTGTTTTTATAAAGAAAACAACATCAGAATTTGTTGTACTTGCCGTATATGTTGATGACATAAACCTTATAGGAGTTCCAAAAGGCAATTGATTATTTAAAGAAGGAATTCGAGATGAAAGATCTCGGAAAAGCAAAATTATGTCTTGGTTTCCGTTTGTTCATCAATCTACATATATGAAAAGGTATTGAAACACTTTTACATAGATGGAGCACATCCTTTAAGTACTCCGATGGTTGTTCGATCACTTGATATGAATAATGATCCATTCCGACCTCAAGAAAAGAATGAATAGCTACTTGGTCTTGAAGTACCATATCTTAGTGCAATTGGCGCACTAATGTATCTTGCAAATACTACAAGGCCTGATATAACTTTTTCAGTTAATGTCTTAGCAAGATATGGCTCTGCTCCTACAAGGAGACATTTGAATGGAATCAAACATATATTGCGTTATCTAAAAGGGACTACCGATATGAGCTTATTTTATGGCAATAATTGCAGTCCTGATCTTGTTGGCTATGCTGATGCTCGGTATTTATCTGACCCATACAAGGCTCGATCTTAAACAGGTTATGTGTTTACCTGTGGAGGCACTGCCATATCTTGGCGATCAACTAAGCAATCAATTGTGTCTACTTTATCTAATCATGCTGAGATAATTGCTATTCATGAAGCAAGTCGAGAGTGTGTGTGGTTGAGGTCTATAATACATCTTATTCGAGACAAATGTGGTTTGAAATGTGACAAACTACCCACATTTTGTATGAAGACAATGCAGCATGCATATCTCAATTGAAGGGAGGATTCATAAAAGGAGATATGACAAAGCACATTTCACCAAAGTTATTTTTCACACATGATCTTCAAAAGAATGGTTATCAATGTGAAACAGATTTGTTCAAGTGATAATATGGCTGATTTGTTCACAAAATCTCTACCGATGTCAACTTTCAAGAAGCTAGTGCATAAGATTGGGATGCGAATGCTCAAGGATGTGAATTGATGCTTGCTTCAGGGGGAGTTAATGCACGTTGCACTCTTTTTCCCTTACAAGGTTTTGTTCCACTGGGTTTTTCTTGCAAGGTTTTAACGAGGCAACCAATAGCCGCATTTCTAAACACGTGTACTCTTTTTCCTTTTCTAAATTTTTCATTGGGTTTTGTTTTAGTTAAGGTTTTAACGAGACACATTACTTATTGAGTAGACATTCAAGGGGAAGTGTTAAGAATAAATTCTATTTAGAGTAAATGTCTATCTTGTAGAGAGTTTTACTTTGAGATTAAGTCATTTTTCCTCATATAAATAGAAGGGTCTTACCCTATTCTAAATTACTCTAAAATTCAATAAGAATTTTATGTTTCTGTTTCTCTGCAATATTCTTCTTCTTCTTTTATTGTTTTATAACAAAACCAACATATCGTAAATTTTTAAAAGTAATAGGAGTAAGAAGGATAGAAAGTTCCTAAAGGATAAAAGGGAAAAAGGAAAAAAATACACAAAAGGAAAGGCCACTATGTGGTAACCAGCCGTCGTCGAAAGCGACCCGTCACCGACCCCTCCGACCTTCATTTCCATTTCCACTTTTTCAAAATAAAATAAAAAATAAAAAAATCCGCTCCCTTTTCCCCTATTCATATATGTTCGGTTTGATTTTACGATTCTCTCTCTACAATTTCAAAATATTCTGTCTGAAGAATTGCTTCTTGTCCACGCAATAAAAATATATTATCTAAACCCTGAAAAAGAGATTGAGATCGGAGAAATTCAGGTGATAATGGATCGTTTTAGGGACGATGAACGCAGAGAAATCCAAAAACCGAAAGCATCGATACTTAACCGATCGATGACGGTTCATACTGCCGTTAACCCAATTGAATTCCCAGAAAAGCCCGTCACATATTTCTATCCTTCTCCTCCTTCAATCGAACGTAACGGCTCCGTCAAAAAACTGCACAGCCCATCGATAGGTTCAATGGGAAGTTCCTTCAAAGGTACCGTTAAAAAGCTATGCTCTCTTTTCGAGTCACGTAAACCGTCAAATTTACAACCTCAAAGCCCTACGAAGCATTTGAAATCCTTCAATTCCGATTCTAGGGTTTCGTCATTTTCTGATTTGGGGATTTTCCTGCCTGGAACGGAGGACAGTGTCGTAATTTACTTTACGAGTCTTCGTGGGATTCGGAGAACTTTCGAGGATTGTTATACTGTGAGGATGATTCTTAAGAGTTATAGGGTTAAGATCGACGAAAGGGATATTTCGATGGACAGTGCGTATAAGAAAGAATTGCAGAATGTTTTGGGCGAAAAGTGTGTGACTTTGCCACAAGTTTTTGTCAAAGGGAAGTACATTGGAGGAGCTGAAGTGATCAAGCAAATGAACGAAGTGGGCGAGTTGGCGAAGTTGTTAAGAGGACTTCCCCTTAGGCCACCGGGTTATACTTGTGAAGGATGCGGGGATGTGAGGTTCTTGCCTTGCTCGAATTGTGATGGAAGCAGGAAGTATTTCGATGAGGATGAAGCACAGCTAAGGAGATGTCCCGAGTGCAATGAGAATGGCTTGGTTCGTTGCCCTCTTTGTTGTTCTTAATTTTCATAGTGTATGAGTTAATAATAACTATTACAGCCTGCTCACTGCCAAATAGGTTTTGGTTTGTGCAGCTAGTCGTCTAAGGTTGAATAGCTTTTGCGTGTCTAAGGCAAAAGTAATCTTTGTTTAGCTTCTTTAATTGACATGTGAATGTTTGTATATGTACATAATGCTTGGAAAACTTCTCTGTGGGGATGAAGGGGCTCTTTCATCCCGGTATAGTCATGTAAATTTGCCATCCAATATAAGGTGTGGTTTTGATTGAAAACCTATTTACTTTCTTTAATAAGCGACCATGAAAATGAAATAAAGATCCTTGTTGCAAAGGGCAATCATAGTTTGCATTAATTATAGTGAACATTTCTATACTATGCCCAGACTGCTAGCAGTGGCATTTGAAGCCTATAATATGCCAATGGTTACGATCATATAGCACATGCATGCGGTCACACCCAAGGGTGTGGGCTGGTGATCAATGAAGTGAGATGAAAAGCAGGAAGACGAGTGTTCAAATCCCAGCACAGAGGGAACATGCTAGGTGACTGTTTTTGATCTGCTGGGCCCCCTTGCATAGAGTTATGCAGTACCTGTGTTGGTAGAGGTAGCAGGCACCTCGTGGAATAGTTAAGGTGCATGCAAGCTGGCTTGGCCTTAACCAAGCCCCCCAAAAAAGAAAAAAACCAAAGACAAAAGAAAAAGCACATGCATGCAATTTAGGCCTGGTGATGTAACGGATGCAACAAGATCTATCATCCTTGGAATGACTTATCGACCTTACACAGCACCTCACAGTTTGCTCAAAACATGAGTATCTTCCCATGCAGCGCCATGATAATCTGCTCTTACTAAAATTTGTGCACCGTTTTCCACTTTTGTTGAAAGATCTGGCTTTTATTTTTCTCCTTCCCTCTGTACCTGGAACCTTATGATCGTCTTTGCTGATTAGTTGAACTTTGCCTAGGCGCGTCCTCTCAATGGTTACAACTTAAAGTTATTTTTCACCATAGCTGCACATTGAGTTGTATCTTTAAGGTCTTGAGTAGTGATATTCTAGTAAAGACTAAATTTTGGTTCAGCCATATTTAAGTTTTATTCAAAATGGATTATACTGTTAGGATGGGTAAAATTGGTTAATTAAAGATAAAAGTGTATCTTGTTGACATCTCTCATGGTGGAGCTAAAATGCAACAGAGCCTGACTCTGCATAACCGGGATGAGGCAAGATGTCACTTGCTTATGCATTATCCACTTGGGAAAAAAGATGTCTCTTTATCCATGTATTAAGTCCATTTGGTTAGGCAGCATCCTTCCTCTCTTTTGCTTCTTTGTCCCTTTTTCAATTCTTTCACCTGTCTACATGTCTCCTAAGCTCCATCTATACATGCTTATGACATCTGTAAGTAGTTAGACATTTTTAGTTGAGTGAAAATGAGCCCAACGTTGGCCTTTTATTTCCTTCAGCTAGTCTTAAATTGAGTTTTACATGTCCAGACAAAGCCTTTTAAATTGATTAAGCTATTGAAAATCTTGCTGGTTTGGATTGATTCTGTGTTCCTAACTCTGGTAATATAACTTTGAATTGTAAACTTTGCTGGTCAAGCGTGGAAAATGTTAGCATCTTTTTCTGATGCTAATATATCAGTATAAAGTAGAAGCTGGAACTCTTTTGATGTGGTGAGGCAGCATTTGTTTGGTATTGTTGCATTTACTCAACTTTTTATTTGAATGTATTTCAAATATGTTCCTATGTTTGCTGTTTGTTTGTGTTCGTAGAAGAGGCAATGAGCGCCCAAATAGCAATTGAGCTGGTTCTACTGTGGGTGATGGAATGATATAGAAAAGCCCCATGTGCCAATAGGCTGCAGAATTCTGATTAAAAATAGTCTGCATAATTAGGGAAAGCATAAGATGAATATTTTTCCCCAAGTAATTGCTATATTTTGTTTCCCATATGGTATTTATCTACTCAAGTATATTTACTAAGGAATATTGGGCTTGATACATTGTCCTGTAGAATTGCTGGTTTTATGTACTTTATGTTATTTTTTGGACACTTTAACTTTTGTGATAGGTTTTTTTAGATAATAAATTAAATTTTTCCTAAGTCCCACCTTATCATTCTTTATACGGACAAGGGTAAAAAATATCCCTCTACTATTATAAAATGTTCGCTTATAGCCTCCGTTATATTATTGGTCCAACACAGCATGCAAAAATACCCCCTGCCGTTAAGACCCTCCCCCATAGAAAAATTATCTCATGTGGCTTGACATATCGTCAAGGTAGATGCCACGTGGCATGCCACCTCATCGCGCTTATTCCATTTTACTCCCTTCCCAACTTTTTCATTCACCACTACCTCCCTCTTCACTCAACCACCACCAACATCACCTCCTCCTTTACCACATGCACACCTATTCTTCCACCACCGTCAAATCACTAATTGTGACCACTATTCTTTCACCAAAATCAAATTGAATCGAACATTTTGAGTATGATGCAATATAAATATGAAAAGAAAGGAGTATGGGATGATGGGATAATAAGGATAAATTACAGAACAGACACCTAAAATGGCCATATATAAGAAAATGAGAGATAAAGATGTTGCTGCTTCAAGGATTACTTTATTAGTTGAGACAAAGTGTTTATGGTTAGAGCATGGAAAAATTGCAGAATTAGAATTCCAGTTTTAAACATCATGAATAGTAGGTGCTCGCTGAGCCAAATTCAATTTTGACTGAGAAATCACATATATCCCGAACTCATACACTGCAAATCCTGTATTGCGTCCAATATAGGTTCGCTATCCATAGTTACCTAACCATAAAAGTATTTTTATCGAAAAACCAAAGGCAGAAAGTGCCGTCCAAGAAAATATTATTGTTCTAGTTTCCTAATTAAACTAGCTAACTGTATCCGTCACCAATGTGACTTTAGTTAGAGTTCATATTGTTTTGTTTGCATACTTATTTATTAATAAAAAATACAGGATTTGTTTCTGAACCAAATACAATATACAATACTTTTCGATTCAGTTTGATTTTTGGTAAACAAATAGTGGTCAAGACTAGTGGTTTAGTGATGGTGGAAGAATAGGTCTATGGTGAAGGAGGAGGTACTGTTGGTGGCGGAAGAAATTGGGAGGGGGTAAAATGGGGTAAGTCCGATGAGGTGGCATCTCACATGGCATCCACCTCAGCATATGTCACGTTACGTGGGATAATTTTTCTATGGTGGAGGGTCCTAACAGTAGATGGGTATTTTTGTATCGGTTTTATGACGTCGGGTACTATTATGGACCAATAGTATAACGGAGGATATAAGTGAATATTTTCAAATAGTAGAGAGATATTATTTACCCTTTTCCGTTCTTAATATTACATGTGAATCAGCTTGCTTTCATATTCAACCCAAAGGTTGTAGGCCTTAAAAGCTCAAAATATTAGTTAAAAAGAAAGAAGCTGGAACTTTTTTCCTGCTTCCGTTGAGATTTCCTTATAAGATCCAGTAGTCAAGCTGTAACCTTTGAATTGAATGCTTGTATAAGAGGACTTTCGTGGTAAGTAGCTTATGCAGGGCCTGTATGCCTCTGTCATATTAATATAAAACTATTAAGTATTGATATCTTAACATGTATTTTCTAAGTCTCAACTTCAATTGGGAGGTTGATGAAGCAAAAAGGAAGAAAGCTTTGTACAGATAATTTGGCACATTGTTTCAAGTCAGAACAAGAAAAAGCAGGAATGTTTAAAAGCAATTTGCCATTTTTCTTGGCCAACCTGAGTCCATCTTGCCTTTTTGCTGTGTCTGTGCTTGGGCTTTCTACCTGAGGTTTATGTTACTTTTACTAGTTAATGGAATGATGAGCCTTATGTTAGTACTTGTTACGTATCATTTACATCGAAGTTTTTTTGTGTCTTCTCTATTATCTTCTGGTTGCCATGTATAAGTTATGCTGTTGTAAGGAGTTGAATTAAGAGAATGTTCTTTTTCTTCCTTTTCCAATGAGGATGCTAAAGTTAGCAGAAAATTTCCTTTATGACAATGATTTATGTTGATCAATCTCCAAATCATCCTTTCTTTGTTACATACATACATACACTATTAATAAGGGAGAGTTTGAGGAGCTTCCGATTAGCTGCTGGTCTGCGCAGGGGTAATTTTGCAAGATTGGTGTTAGGAGTAATTCGGACATGTGATGCCCCCGTTGGCTCCAGGTTTAACGCGTGCTTACGAAACTCCATTCAAATTGCTGGCATGTTCTCTCTGAAGCAATTCTCATCTTTATCAGCAATTACTCGTCTTTTTGTGCAAAAAAATTCGTAGTTTCTCTAATTCCTGTGTTGTTTGTGGAGCTTTCCGGTGAGTTTGGTTCTGCGCTCCTTTGTCTTCTTTTTGTTTTTTATTGGATCAGAATTGTGGGTAAAATGGTTGGTGCTTTGGAGCAGACCTTACTCCTTGGAAAGTTCTTGGAGGAAAGGATGCCGGGGTCTATTTGAAAACAGAGCAAGGAGTAAGGTCTGCGTACATACTACCTTCCCCAGACCCCAGGACTTCAGTTTTGGCACAATGAGACTGTCCAATTGTAAGCATGAATTTTTCAGTCAACAATTTCCATTTTATTGTTTCCTTCAAAGTCATTTTTACTTATTATATGCTTAAATTCATATATCTGTATGACCAATTTCACATACCAGAAGTATTTTACGGGCAAGTATTTCTCTTCACAAAATCTGACCCCATAAAAAGTAAAATCCCACTTGTATTATTATTTTCGTTTTTCTTTTTCCCAAAACGGCACTGTAGCTTGACTTTGTTTTTCTCAACTATTTTCTAGATCAAAAACTTTGAATATGATATGGCTAGCAGTGTAATGCAACAAATGCACCATTTTCATCTCTCTTTGGTATTGTATTTAATCTCCATGTGAAATTAAATACCAGTGAAAAGTGTTGCTTAATGTTTTTTGAAGGAAAGGATACAAAGACTAATACATTAGGAAGTAAAATAAGATGTTAATCGACACCGTTAAATCACACTCTGGACAACTTTCCTCCATAGTAACAATAGATTTTGCACCTGTGTTTATCCCGTCTTGCTTCATAGAGCTTTAGCTGACTATACAATTTCATCTTACTATATCTTCTTTGTAAATTTCTTACTGTAAAAGGCTGGCTGATTTTAGTTTAGAACAAAAGCCAAATAGGCTATTCAAGATTTGTATTTACTTCAAATTTTCCTTAGTTTCAGTTCGAAGGAAAAAAATGAAATTGCAAGTCTTTACACTCTTTTTTAATATTACAGTTTAAAATATAAATCTTTTTATTGTTCATGAAAAAATTATATTAAGCGGGCGATTTTTCTTGTCTAGAATCAGGGTTGTAGGTTAGGGGCTCCTAGAGTTCTTCGTACGCCTCATCCGGGGTTGGGTGTGGGTCAGCAGGGTACCCATAGATAATTTGTGTTTTAGCTTATGTCCCCCCTATGGTTGTTAGTTATGGTAGTTATTGTATGATATTATTGCATGCGATTGTATTTATGTTTCTTATGTTTAGATAATTATTTACGCTATTTCTGCGGGAGTTACTAATGCTCTATTGTTTTTGTTTTTGTTTTTGTTTGTCTTTGTTTTTGTTTTACTGTTGTTTTTCCTTTTATCCTATGCGCCGAGGGTCGATTGGAAACAGCCTCTCTGCCTTTTCGGGTAGGGGTAAGGCTCGTCTACATATTACCCTTCCCAGACTCCACCTGGTGGGAGTATACTGGGTAGTTGTTGTTGTTGGTGTGATCGTCAGTACTAACCATATCAGATTTGTTTCACTAAGGTCCTTGAAAATTGTTGCTATGATAACTTGCTTACTAACCAACTGACTATATGATAATTAAACGAGTAATTCCTTTGCATTTTTTTTAAAAAACTGATTTTAAAAGTTCCTCGTGGAGTATCACCTATCTTATTTCTCAACTTTTGGACTTATACTACCCAATTTTATTCTTTGTATATACTGGAACCATTCAGATAACTACTGTGGTATAATCTAGCATCACAAAACTTCTTTAGTAATTGTATTTATAAGACTCAACATGATTAATTTAAAAATAATTAATTTTATCTTTTACGTCTAAAAAATAACTAATTTAAGAATCTTGTACACATGCATTTGTCTGCTATATTTGGCTTCCTAATGTGGCTGCTAGATACGTAATGCAATTGTACATGATACATTGTTTTGGTTAAAGCTTCTCAACAAATAAAGTCTCTAGATTTTATGATGTTGGTGAATTTTTTGACAAATCTTAGCTGCTTCTGTATTCTTTATTTATTCACTAGGTCGTGTTGGCACTAATAATTAACAAGTGAACAGTTTGACAAAGCAAATTGATCAAATCTTAAGAAAATACCTGCAACGTAACTTTATAAAAATAGAATCTAGAATATTTATAACTATTTATGACCTCATGTACCTTATTTTGATTTCACTACTACTAGGTTATTGATATGGAAAGGTTTAAAATCAAAAGCTGAAAATTATAGGTTGTAATCAATAGGGGCGTACAAAAAAAACCGATATATCGCACCAACCCGATAATTCGAGTCAAACCGGAAAACAAATCCGACTATGGTTTGGTTTGACTTGGTTTGGTGTTGGAAAAAAAACCCAACCATAATTGGTTTGGTTTGGTTTTAACTAAAGAAAGTCAAACCAAACCAACCCGACATTACATGTATAGTAATTTTAGATATATTTAATATATAAATATACTTATTGTAATGTAATTTATAAATATTTCTTAAAAAAATTCATAATTTTATCTTTTAAGGTATTATTTCAAGGTTTGATTTAGAACTTTTGAATGTTCCAATAAGTTTTATAGCCATTAATATTAGTAAATTAAATAATGCTAGTAATCAATACTAATGCTAACAAAAGACATTCAATTCAGTATTACGAACGGGAATGTATTAAATGTCTATTTTTTATTTTGCAATAATTTAGATAAAAATACATAACCTATTTTTATTTTTCTTTGGCTTTTAGGCATATAATTAATACTCCCTCATTAGTCTATCTAGTTTAGCATGAATTAGTGCTTTTAGATTATGTTTATTTTTATTATGATTTTTTAATTAGCAATATTTATAGTATATAATTTTATTATTTTTTATTGTTGAATATTTTTGGATTCATGAGTCATCACATATCTCATATTTTGTATTATTTTCATGAAAAATACTTTATATAGTTGTATCTTACTAGGATTAAAGAAATATTTTGAGCATACGTTATATATTTTGTTCTATGAAGATTTTACCGGAAAAAACCCGAAAACCCGAAAAAATCCGAGAAAAACCGATATTGAAAAACCCAAATTTATCGGTTTGGTTTGGTCTTTAGATTTAATAACCCGACACAATTGATTTGATTTGATAATTGTAAAATCCGAACCAATCCGGTCCATATACACCACTAATAACCAATATGCATTCTACGAGAGCTAGTGTTACCGATGAATCACTTGCTACGCGATAAGTCTCTACCCCATAAGTGATGGAAAGAGCTCTCCAATCTGAATAACTATTCTCAGTCTTCCCTTTTAAATCATGTATATAACTACTAAAACTTTACATCGCTGACATACATTAATCTAGATTTAGTAGAGCAGACAATAAATTGTGTGGAGAAAATAAAATTATGTCGAAAAATATTGCAACAATCGTAGTATTTGATTTTAAATAATATGAGTGTACAATCTCTAAATCCTCTGAATCTTTTTTTCAATAGAAAATAAATTCAAGGGCTTTTGAGCTTGATCTTGAATCTATATTGTTTCCACGAACGATGATTTTGAATTCAACTAGCACGAACTTTGATTTGAACTTGTATTCCTTGAACCTTGATTTGTTTTTTGTTCTTAAGCTTGAATTGATTTCTTGAACTTGATAGCTTGAAGCTTGAAACTTGTAGAGAAATTTATGGCGTTTGATCCACGAGCTCTTGCTTCCTTCTCGTTATAACTTCTCCAGTCTTTTCGGCGTTATGAAACCCCCTGTTTATAGTTGTGGAAGGGAAGAGTTATGATAAAAATAAACTCTTTCAGACAAATCAAATTGAAGTGTGACAATGCCGCTATTGATTGGCCATAACATGTCAATGGTCGCATGTGGCGCGATTTCATTGGTCCTTTCATTTGACTTAACATGCCTTTTCATTTTGACACATGGCACGATCTTATCGGCTCTTCCATCCTCTAGGAAGGTGTCAGATTGGTCATAGTGAGGTGGACTCATCACTTGTAGCCCAACTAAATAGACTAGCCCAATAAATAAAAACTTATTTATTTAATTCATACATAATGGATTTATAATTCATCCAATTATATTAGCCCAATAAATTTATTTGAATTAATATATCTTAAATTTCAAATATAATTCTAATTATTTTACGAATTTAACTTTAATAAAAAAATATGCCTACAAATATCTCATACTTCAAGGTTGGTCGCATTTAACGTCTAGTCTTGAAGTAATGTGAAGCAACATCCTTCCTTCTTTTCTTTTTACATGACATAAAGCTTAACCTATCCTCCTAAAAAGTAATAATTAGGGGTGTACAAAGTAAACCGACAAACCGCACCAACTCAATAATCCGAGTCAAACCGAGAAAAAAAATTCGACCATGATTTGGTTTGGTATTGAAAAAAAAAACCCGACCATAATTGGTTTGGTTTGGTTTTAACTAAAGAAAGTCAAACCGAAACCAAACAAACCCGACATTATATATATAGAACTTTTAGATATATTTAATATATAAATATACTTATTTTGATGTAATTTATAAATATTTCTTAAAGAAATTCATAATTATATCTTTTAAGGTATTATTTCAATGTTTGACTTAGAGCTTTTTGAATGTTCCAATAAGTTTTATAGTCATTAACATTAGTAAATTAAATGATGCGAACAAAAGCCAAATTAAAACCCAAATTAAATCAATATTAATGCTAACAAAAGACATTCAGTTCAATACTATGAACGAGAATGTATTGAATATCTATTTTTTGCAATAATTTAGATAAATGCACAGCCTATTTTTTTTTTCTTTAGCGTTTAGTCATTTAATTAATATTCCCTTATTAGTCTACTTATTTTAGCATGACTTAGTATTTTTAGATTATATTATTTTATTATGACTTTTTAATTAGCATTATTGATATTACACAATTTTATTGTCTTCGTTATTGAATATTTTAGGATAATGCCATGACATATTTTGTATTATTTTCTTGGAAAATACTTTATATAGTTGTATCTTAATAGGATTAAAGAAATATTTTGAGCATAATTTATATGTTTTGTTCTATGAAGATTCTATTGAAAAAAGTTTAGAAAAAACCCGAATAACCCGAAAACCCGAAAAAATTCGAGAGCAAAAAAATCCGAGTTTATTGGTTTGGTTTGGTATTTAGATTTAATAACCCGACACAATTGGTTTGATTTGGTAATTGTAAAATCCGAACCAACCCGGCCTATGTACACCCCTATATAGTTGTATCTTAATAGGATTAAAGAAATATTTTGAGCATAATTTATATGTTTTGTTCTATAAAGATTTTATTGAAAAAAGTTTAGAAAAAACCCGAATAACCCGAAAACCCGAGAAAACCCGAAAAAATCCGAGAGCAAAAAAACCCGAATTTATTTGTTTGGTTTGGTATTTAGATTTAATAACCGGACACAATTGATTTGATTTGGTAATTGTAAAATCCGAACCAACCCGGCCTATGTACACCCCTAGTAATAATGATAACTCCAAAGCTTGAAACACTAAGGTTCAAAATTCAGTCACGATAAGCACCGTATTTGTTTGCCAATGTTCCATTTTGACTTTGGTCAAAATGGAGAATCATTATTGTCATATGTATAGTATACTTCCCACTTAATATTAGTTAAATAATCTCAAATCCAACTCATACCATTGCATGATATTTTGGTATTTTTCTGCACAAGTGCCAAATGAGTTCCTTATGCAAGTTCCATGTAAAGTGGGCCTTTAGATCAGACTTTCCAAGGTAAGTCCAAGATCACGTCATGTAGGTCTTGAGTTGCTTCTCAAATAGTTGTGCAATTTAGTGCACGTGGCTCTGTCAGAATCAAGCTTCTTTCCACTATTTAATTAGACTTCTACTAGGATTGTGGAACACAGTATTATTATCCCATCAAATTACCGCATCCCAATTCACGTGAGTAACTAATTGTCGGAGCCGCCTAAATATTGATCCCACATCGGCACTTCATGTTTCAGCACCCCCTTAGAGATCTATATAAACCATTGCTCATCGATTGCATTTCGCAAACTTGCTCGAATTCGTATCAAACAGGTAATTTTTTTTTTTTTGTTGTTGTTTTAAGTTACTATCGAGCAAATCAATCGAAAAAGAGAAAGAGTAAATATTAATTAAGAATAATTAATTCTAATTAGAATAATTAACTCTAGATTAAAGATGAGTAAGAGAAATAGAAAAATATAGTCGAGTATAAATATTGATGGCGAATATAACAACAACAATAATTACTCAGTATATTCCCACCAGGTGGGGTCATCAAAACAAAGACAAAATTAAAAACAAAAGCAAGACAAAACAAAATAATAAAGCATAAGTAATCTCGCAGAAATAACGTAAATAATTATGAAAACATAGGAAACATAAATACAGTCGCATGCAATAATAACAAGCAGTTGATGGCGAATATGATTAGATATGATAGTATAAATAAAGATGCATTAAGTAACAAAATATGAGTAAAGGAAGAGATTCACCCGGTCTTCAGTGAGACGGATTTTCTTTCTTTTCATAAAGACGAATACTAGATGTGTACAAGAACTTTACGACTCTTTTTGGATCTGATTAAAGTATTGGATCACATATTCTCTTATATTTTCTGGAGAGGTATATTTAATATTTTCTAGAGAGAGGGAGAGGGAGATCGAGAGAGAGCCCCTGTTTGCAATGTTAGGGTCTCCTTTATATAATAGGAGACCTTCTTCGAAATAATAAAAAAAGTACAATTTACAGGGAATATTTGGTAGAATATTCCTTTTGAGTTTTCCAAGGTAAACTAGATGCTTCATGGCCTGTACGTCCACGACCGTTGATGACGGTCCGACCTTGATGTGTACATCCACGACAGTTGATGACGGTCTGACCTAGGTGTGTACGTCCACGACCGACGTCCACGACTGTTGATGACGGTCCGACCTTGGTGAGTACGTCGACGTCCTTGGTGTGTACGTCCATGGCCGCGACCTCGTACCGAATTTCTCTGATCTACTTTTGACCCATACAGTTAGTCCCTCCGCTTATTGAGGTCGTCTCTTGGTCGAGCTCGATGAGCGGACTGCATTAATTGTAGCTTGATAAATTCGGATGGGAGGTCGAACGTTGTTTTGGGCGAGGCCGAATGTTGATTCGGGGGGAGGCCGAATATTATTTCGGGCGAGGCCAAATGTTGTCTCGGGCGAGGCCGAATATTATTTCGGGCAAGGGCGAATGTTGAATCAGGCGAGGCCGAATATTATTTCGGGCGAGGCCGAATGTTGATTCGGGGGAGGCCAAATGTTGATTCGGAGGAGGTCGAATGTTGATTCGGGCAAGGCCGAATATTATTTCGGGCGAGGCCAAATGTTGTCTCGGGCGAGGCCGAATATTGTTTCGGGCGAGGTCGAATGTTATTCGGGCGAGGCCGAATGTTGTTTCGGGCGAGGCCAAATATTATTCCGGACGAGGCCGAATGTTGTTTCGGGAGAGGCCGAATATTATTTCGGGCGATGCCGAATGTTGGTTCTGGCGAGGCCGAATATAATTTTGGACGAGGCCGAATGTTGACTTGGGGAGGCCGAATGTTGTTTCGGGCGAGGCCGAATATTATTTCGAATGAGGCCGAATATTATTTCGAATGAGGCCGAATGTTATTTCGGGCATGACCGAATATTATTTCAGGAAAGACCGAATATTATTTCAGACGAGGCCGAATGTTGATTCGGGCGAGGCCGAATGTTGATTCGGGCAAGGCCGAATGTTGTCTCGGGCGAGGGCGAAGGTTGTCTCGTACGGGGCGAGGCCGAATATTGTTTCGGGCGAGGCCGAATGTTGTTTCGAGCGAAGCCGAATGTTGTTTCGGGCGAGGACGAATATTATTTCGTGCGAGGCCGAATGTTGATTCGGGCGAGGCCAGATGTTGTTTCAGGCGATGCCGAATATTATTTCAGACGAAGCCGAATGTTGTTTCAGACGAGGCCGAATGTTGTTTCGGACGAGGCCGAATGTTGTTTCGGACAACGCCGAATGTTCTTTCAGACGAGACCGAATGTTGATCTGGCGAGGACGAATATTACTTCGGGCGAGGCCGAATATTATTTCGGATGAGGCCGAAGGTTGATTCGGGCGAGGCCGAATATTTTTTCGGGCGAGGTGGAATGTTGTTTCGGACGAGGCCGAATGTTGTTTCGGGCGAGGCCGAATATTATTTCGGGCGAGGCCGAATGGTTATTCCAGTGAGGCCAAATGTTGATTCGAGCGAGGCGGATTGTTGTTTCGGGCGAGGCGGAATGTTGATTCAGGGGAGGCCGAATATTGATTCGGGGAGGCCGAATATTGATTCGAGCGAGGCCGAATGTTGTTTCAAGCAAGGCCGAATGTTGTTCCGGGAGAGGCCGAATATTGTTTCGGGCGAGGCCGAATGATGATTCGGGCGAGGCCGAGCGTTGATTCGCGCTAGGCCGAATATTATTTCGGGCATGGTGAAATGTTGATTCGGGCGAGTCCAAATATTATTTCGGGCGAGGTAGAGTATTATTTCGGGCGAGACCGAATGTTGATTCGGGCGAGGGGCGAGGCCGAATATTATTTTGGGCAAGGACGAATGTTGTTTCGGGCGAGGCCGAATGTTATTTCGGACGAGGCCGAATATTATTTCGGACGAGGCTGAATGTTGATTCGGGCGAGGTCGAATGTTGTTGCGGGCGAGGCCGAATGTTGTTGCAGGCGAGGCTGAATGCGTATTCGGGCGAAGCCGAATGTTGATTCGGGCGAGGCCGAATGTTGTTTCGGGCGAGGCCGAATATTATTTCGGGCGAGGCTAAATATTGATTCGTGCGAGGCCGAATATTATTTCGGGCGATGCCGAATATTATTTCGGGCGAGGTCGAATGTTGTTTCGGGAGAGGCTGAATTCTTTTTGGCGATGGCCCTTGGCCTTAAATTGTGTTATTTCGACTTATCGAAATGTTAACCCGTAGTTCTTCGAGCGAGGTCGAACTTAACAAACTTTGATGGCGAAGGCACTTAGACTTTTACTTAGTTCGAGCGAGGTCAAACTTTGTTATACTTTGATGGTGAAGGCACTTAGCCGTTTACTTAGTTCGAGCAAGGTAGCTTTGTTACACTTTGATGCCGAAGGCACATAGCCTGAGTCCTTGTTCGAACGAGGTTGAACTTAACAAACTTTGATGGCGAAGGCACTTAGCCTTTAACTCAGTTCGAGCGAGGTCGAACTTTGTTACACTTTGATGGCGAAGGCACTTAGCCTGAGACCCAGTTTACTTATTTTTCTTGCATTGGAGAATATAATGCGTTCCCAGGGGGAGTCCCAGTTTGCTTAATTTATCTTGGATTGGAGAATATGATGCGTTCCCTGGGGGAGTACCAGTTTGCTTAATGTTTCTTGTATTGGAAAATATGATGCGTTTCCCGTTCGTGTATCCGGTAGAATGCTCCCGGTTATATTTCATTTTGAGAAATAATCAGTTAAAACAAAATAAAAGCATTTGTTATCTCAGTTTGATCACGTTCCTTACTCCGATAATGCTTTTAGTGGCCGCTTCCAATTTGGCGTGGCTGTCCGCTTTAATAATGTTTTATGTCTACGGTGGAAATTTTTAGCAGCGAACTCAAGTAAAAGTTCCGATCATCTACGCCGTGACTGTATCCGTTGGAGAGCATATTGACTCCACCGCGTAGCGGTGCTAGTAAATTGATTGGAAAGCCTTAACTAATCCAACGCCACAAATGGCTCCCAAACACTGAGCCACTATATACATATCTGCTCTTATTAGTGATACTTCCTTCGCCAAGAATAGTCCAAATGTGATTGTAGGATTTATATGACCACCAGAAATACCAGCGGTGCAGTACACAAGAACGAAAATCATGCCACCAACCGCCCAAGAAATATCAAGTATCCCAACATTAGCACAAGGATTAGTTGCCGTAGCACTTTGGCTTTTGTAACCAATGACGGTCAGTACCGTTATGCGAAGGAAGACAAGAGTACATAGATAAACTTATGTTGTTTCAATTGCTTAGAAACTAGATTTTGCATTAGTTACCTCAATAAAATCCTTAAAGAACAATATAACATGTGAAACTATGTTGTTACTACTCTGACAATAGGCATCGAACAATTAATGGAATTACTTAATTCTTAATTTAATATTTAGCAAACAGTAGAGGAACATAGTTGATAAGAAACAAAATCGTTCCATTGGTCAATGATAAGTCATTATTCTCTTTTAAGAGAGATTTTTACCAAAAGACTATTGCAAATCTCCTTTTAAGGCAGTAACCTCAGAATTTTTTTAACCAAAAAGATTATGTAATTTTTGATCTAGAGGAAACTAAAATTTAATTAGAAAGTCCCCACAAACGGCGCCAAATTATTTGACTCAAAAGTTATCAAATACTTTCTGAGCAAATCAATCGAAATAGATAAAAGGTAAATCCTAGTTAAGAATAATTAACTCTAGAATAGAGATGAGTAAGAAAAATAGAAAAACATAGTCGAGTATAAATGTCGATGGCGAATATGATCAGATTTGATAGCATAAATAAAGATGCATTAAGTAACAAAAATATGAGTAAAGGAAGAGATTCACCTGGTCTTCAGTGAGACAGATCTTCTTTCTTTTCATAACGACGAATAATAGATTTGTACAAGAACTTCACGACCCTTTTTGGATCTGATGAAAGTATTGGATCATATATTCTCTCATTTTTATGGAGAGGTATGTTTACATAATTTCTAGAGAGAGGGAGAGGGAGATCGAGAGAGAGCGCCCCTTTACAATGTAAGGGTCTCCTTTATATAATAGGAGTCCCTCATCGAAATAATAAAAAAGGTATAATTTACAGGAAATATTCGGCAGAATATTCCTTTTGATTTTTCCAAGGTAAACTAGATGCTTCATGGCCTTTACGTCCACGATCGTTGATGACGGTCCGACCTTGGTGTGTACGTCCACGACAGTTGATGACGGTCCGACCTTGGTGTGTACGTCTATGGCCGACGTCCACCACCATTGATGACGGTCCGATCTTGGTGTGTACGTCCACGTCCATGGTGTGTGCGTCCACGGCCGTTGATGATGGTCCAAAACTTGGTGTGTACGTCCACGTCCTTTGATGACATTTCGACCTTAGTGTGTACCTCCACGTCCTTGATGTGTACGTCCACGGCCACGACCTCGTACCAAATTTCTCTGATCTAATTTTGACCCATGCAATTGTGTTTTCGTCTCTTTTTTAGCTCAAACAAGGAGGATTTGTTCTTGTTTAACAAGGCGATCCTACATGAAGATGACAATCATAAGTCACGAGGGAATAGGTACGCATCCCCGTCCTAAATATTAGAGAATTAATCTCAAGGTGGCTTGACTATTAGAGAGATTACTCTCAAGGTGACATGACTATCGGAGAGATTACCCTCAATGTGACCAGATTATGGGAGAGATTACTATCAAAGTGAGCCAACTATCGGAGAGATTACTCTCAATGTGGCCCGACTATCAGAGCGATTACTCTCAATGTTACCCGACTATCGGAGAGATTACTCTCAAGATAGTCTGACTATCAGAGAGATTATTCTCAAGGTGCGAAGGGAATGATACTCATCACGATCTGAATATCGAAGAGATTACTCTCAAGGTGGTCCAAATATCGGAGAGATTACTCTCAGGGTACGAAAGGATGGATACTCATTGTGGCCCGAATATCGGAGAGATTACTCTCAAGGTGGCTCGGATATCATAGAGACTTATATGTTCACATTAAGATTGAAAAGTACAGTTAATTTTAAGGACAAACTCACGAAGAGGTCAACTTAAGGTGCAAAGAGACTTATCTTAAAATTGAAAAGTTATAGTTCCCTTTAAGGACTATCCCACGAAGAGGCCAACTTAAGGTGCAAAGGGACTTAAATCTATACCTTAATATTTGAATATCATAGCTCCTTTTAAGGACAAACCCACCAAGAGGCCAACTTAAGGTGCAAGGGACTTAATTTTCCACTTTAAGATTGGAAATATTAGAAAATGTCAACTCGAAGACTTCGTGGACTTGAAAACATCAACTTGAACACTTGGAAAACTTTGAAGATTTGGTAGAGTTTGTAGACTTCAATCTGAAGAGTGGTGGACTTTTAAAATTCAATGTGAAAAATTAGTAGACTTGAAGACTTCAACTTAAAGAATTGGAGGGGTACCACAATTCAACTTTAAGATCGAAAAATTTGAAAACCGACAGACTTGAAGACTTCAACTTGGAGACTTGAAGGGCTTAAATATTTTAATTTGAAGAGCAGAGAACGTGAAGACTGACAGACTTGAAGATTTCAATTTGGAGAATTCAACTTAGTGACTTGGATGGCTTAAATATGTCAACTTAAAGAGTGGTGAACTTGAAGAGTGACGAACTTGTAGAGCGGTGAATGTGAAGACTTCAACTTGAAGATCGATGGACTTGAAAATTTCAACTTGGAGACTTGGAGGGCTTAAATATTTCAAATTGAAGAGCATCGAACTTGAAGACCGAGGACTTAAGGATTTGGTGAACATGAAGACATAGTGAATCCCTGAACTTCAATAAAAATACTTGGTAGCCTCCTAACACACTATAATTTTCCCATTTAAGACACCGGTTTATCATGGAGTCTTGCCCCCTCTAAGTCATATGAGATCCAAAGTTCAAAAGAAGAATGATATTTCAACCTGATTTTCAATTGCTGGTTGAATGAACTACTTCCATCATACTTCATTCGGACAACGACTAGGGCAATATGTATCTTTTGAACTTATCCGACTGAACTAAGAATGAAACTCTAAGCTGCCCACGTACCTCGATAAAGATTATCAAGTTATACCGTAGTTCAGTCTGGGTGATTTTTTCTAATTTGTTTTATGTCCTAATTTTTGTCTAGGCCACCTCTTTCGACATTTTAAACCTAGTGGACTTTATGTTTTATTTTTTAGTATCCTAACTTTTGCCCAGGCCACCTATTTTGAGGTTTTGGATCTAGCATACTCTTTTTTGTGTGGGCCGTACACAATTTATATTCATACGGGCCACGACTGTAGGAACATGCTGTTTAGGCCCGTGCGTCAAGGAGTGTAGGAATTTGCAATTTAAGCGCATATTTTGAGGAGCTTTGCAACCCGATATTTTGCTAAAATTTGAAGTGCTTCATGACTTGAAGTTTAGGCTCGTGCGTCGAGCAACATGGCACTTCAAGGATAATACTTCTTCAAAAACTTTCCATTGATAGGGCCAATTCGCATGCCACCTCCATCAACCAGCTTGTAGGCTCCCCTTGAATAAGCTTCTTATACAACATATGGCCCATCCCATTTTGAAGTGAACTTCCCTACAAGTTTATGGGAAGTAATAATGGGTATTATTTTGGCAAGGACTTGATCTCCTACTTGAAAGTATCTTGGGCGAACTTTTTTATTGAATGTGCGAGACAATCGAGCTTGATAACATTCAAGACTCTATTGAGCTTCCTACCTCTTCTCATCAAGAGCCTCCAACTCTAATGACCGAAGTCGAGCATTTTCTTCGTAAGTGACCCCTTCTTGAATAGCTAATCGTAATGAAGGTATTTGACGCTTGAGTGGCAAGACCGCATCGGCTCCACAAATGAGTGCATAAGGGGTCGCTTGAATTGGCGTGCTGTGAGTTGTCCTATATGCCCACATAGCTTCTTCTATATGTTCATGCCAATACCATATTGATTTGGAGAGACTTTCTTTACCAACTTGCATAGAGTCTTGTTGAATTCCGTAGCTAGACCATTGATGGCAACATTGTACATAGACGCGTTACATTGCTTGAAGCCAAAGAGTACTTGTTCATTAACCTATTGTCGAATGGCTTGCCATTATCTATTGTTATGCAATGAGGAATGCAAAAGCAATGGGTACTCTTTACTCTGGTGAAACTTGAAAATTTTCCTGCTTTACTTCCTTAAGAGCAACAACTTCAACCTATTTTGAGAAGTAGTAAACCAAGATGTATAGGTGCCCACCAAAGGTCTTTGGTAGTGGTCCAACAACGTCCAATCCCCAAGCATCAAATGACCAGTTTGCAACAGTCGGGTGCAAAAATTCAGGAAGTTGAAGAATAAAATTCGTATGGAATTAACAAGCTTTGCATCTTTGAGCATTGTCCAAGCAATCTTTGACCAATAATATCCCATCCTTTTATATGGAAATAGAGCTTTTGTCTAGACTGGTGTGACCCATATACCCAAGAATGTACCTATTGCAAAGCTTGGAGTGATTGTTCTTCCCCTAAGCATCGCAAGAGTACTCCCTCGAATGACATTCTGTATAGAGTATATTTTTAGTAAAGGAAGCTAGGTGCACGACGAAGGATTTCAGTCCTTCTCCTCAGATTTTCTGGGAGTATCCCATATCCTAAATAGTCGATAACATTTTGTCCCCATTCTTCTTCTCAGCTTCAAAAACAATGAAAAGATGTTTGAGTTCATTTTCTTCACCTTCAACCTCATTTAGCGGCGGTACAACCCATTTTTGGCAGACAGTAACTTGTGCTTGATTAGGTAGAGTTAACGATGAAGCCAGAGAAGATAAAATGTAAGCCTTCTTGTTTACTTTTCTTGGCACATGTTGAATAGTCACGTCACCGACCCACCCCGTTATGTATTAGCATAATCATGATATGGGCATAGTTCATGTTTCTAGACCTCGTAATTTCCTAAAATTTGGTTGGTCACCGACTGAGAGTCACCAAAGACTTGCAATTGCAACCATTTCATTTTGACAGCCATTTCAAGCCCAAGTATTAGTGCTTGATACTCAGCAATATTGTTAGAGTAGAGTTTCATCAACGTAAAAGAGTAGGGCATAACTTCACCTTGAGAAGTTACAAATACTACACCAGCACAAGCTTCTCCGTGATGTGCAACACCATCAAAGTACATCTTCCTTGGAGGTTGCTCTTATGACCATTGCATCCTCATAAGGTAGTTCGTCAGTTAGCTCCCAATCAACATGTATAGGGTGATCTGCCAAGAGGTCTGCTAACGCCTGTCCTTTTATAGCCTTTTGAGGGTTGTACACAATTTCAAATTGATAAAACTGGAGGTAACACTTTGCTAAGTCAATCACTAAGGATAGGTTTTGACATCATAAACGTGATGAGATTTTCTCTAAAAATAAGACGAAAAACATGAGCTTGAAAGTAGTGCTTTAACTTTTGGATTGAGAAGACTAGTGCCAAACATAATTTTTCGATTGACAAATAATTCAGCTCATTTGGTGTGGTCATCATGCTCAATTAGTAAAGGGAGTTTTATTTCCCTTCACTATTTTTTTGGGCCAACAACGCTCCAATAGACCTTTCTTGTGCTGAAATATATAGTATCAATGACTTTCCAGGTATAGGGGCTACCAAAATTGGATGCTTCATCAAGTAAGTTTTGATGCTTCCAAAGGCATTGCTACAAGCTTGATCCCACTTGAATGAAATGCCTTTCTTCATGAGGCGACTAAATGGTTGGCACATCATAGCTAGGTTTGAGATGAATCTCCTAAGGTTTGCTAGCTTTCCTAGCAGAATTTTCAATTCATGAATATGGCGAGGCTGAGGTGTCTTCAAAATGGCATCCACTTTTACTTAATCAATTTCGATCCCTTGATGTCAGAAAATGAAACCAAGAACTTTCCTGAAGTAACTCCAAAGGCACATTTCAATGGATTCATCCTAAGTTGGTACCTCCAGAGCAATTCAAATACTATCCTCAAGTCTTTCAAGGGGTCTTTCTCAAGTTCACCACCAAGTCGCCCACATAGCATTCGACATTCTTGTGGACAAGGTCATCAAAGATATTCTATATCCCCTTTGGAAAGTAGCATCAACGTTCTTTAAGGCAAAAAAAAAAATTACCTTGTAACAATAAATACCCTTGGGGGTACAGAATGCAGTAAGTTCTTCATCCTTTGGTGCAATGCGAATTTGGTTACATCCCGACGAACCGTCTATGAAAGACATTTCCTCATAACAAGTAATGGCATCGATCATCAGCTTTGTTATAGGAAACAAAAATTCATTTTTGGGACAAGCGTTGTTGAGATCCCTAAAGTCAGCACACACTCAAATCCATCCATTCTTCTTGCATGTACAATTCTTGAGACCCTTGTTGGGTATTTTACTTCATGAATAAAGCCAGCTTCGATGAGTTTGTTAAATTCTATATTAATTAAGGAAACCAAGTCTAATCAAAAGTGCCTTTGACCTTGCTTAATAGGATGAGAGCCATTCTTAACTGAAGATGATGAACTACTACTTTAACTAGGCATCTCTTTCTAACTGCAAGCAAAGACTTCTTTAAACTCCTTCAGTAACTCCATATAAGTTCTTTCTTCATCGGGTGCTAGTAAATCACTTAGATAAGTGGGCATCAGTTGTTCATCAATTCCAAGGTTTACTTCTTTCAAAGTATCCACTATTGTTTTTACCCCTTCTTCAAGTTTAGGTGGATCATACTTTTCATCTTAATCTTCTTGAGGGTCACCATTAATGAAGGATATGTGATAATATGGTGAAACATCCTCCAAGGTCTCGCCATCTTCTATTAGAAATAAAACTCTATGCTCGCCTTGTACAGTGACATGATATGAAGAACCCACACTTTATTCTTCTTCATCGCATTATTTAGTATATACCATAATGTATGAATTCACTCTTTAGTACCTCATCACACGAAACCATGATTTTTTTTCCCTCATTCTAGAAGAAACTAGACTTTGAAAATCCTTAGAGATCTTCTGAATTTTAGGTGAAATGAGTGTTCTTGTATTTCAATAATATCTCTGGAACTTGTTCCCCTTATTTAATGGACCCAATCTCTCAAATACAAAAGCCCTCACAATTGGTTTTCCATGTCGATCAAAGATAGAAGGTATGGTAGAACCAACAAATTCATCTTCCATAGTGACATAATTGTAGCTCCTCCTTCTTATGGATATGGGCACTGGTTAGGGTTGCTTATATCCCAAACCTTCACGTGGTTTCCTCATAGTATCTTCTAATGGGAGATTCCCTAACTTTAACTGCTCATTGGGATTATATCCAATGTTTACTAATAACTTGTAAGCATTGGGGTCAAAACCTTCATATGTACGTTTTGTAAGGAGGGCTACATTCTGTAAATGATTTTGGGCCACAAACACCGCAAGCGGCATTGAGGACAACTTTGCTACCTCAATTCGCTTGACCGGAAGAATTAACCCCTTTATCATGTTAGTTTAGAGATTAGATGATTCACCTTTGTCTTTCTTCTTTTTAAGGAAATGTTGGAGCGCAGAAGTTATGTTCGTGCCGTAAGACATGATATCCCCTCTATAAGATTTTTTCATGTTATGTTGTACTTCTCTAGTAAAAACTTTGTATTTACCAATAGTCACCTTAGCTCATTTAGTTGTAGGCTCGTCATTCTTGCATTTCATGACAACACCAGCTTTTAGCTGCTTCACAATGCAGTTCTTCAAGTAGAACTTTGCATCGACGAAGTGTGACTCATCCTCACTGTATGGCTCGTCATCAGCAACTATCTTCTTCTTGACTTCACCCTCGTAGTATTTCAAACATTGACGGTAGGTAGATGGAACCACTTATTCTCAAGTATCCAAGGCATTCCAAGCAAGACATTGTATGAAGTCTTCACATCGATCACATGCAACCATGCACTTGATTGCATATCTTCAATAGTCATTTCCAACATGATTGCACCTATGGCTCTTTACCCCTTTTGGTTGAATCGTTGGATCATCACACGACTTTTAAAGAGTTTGTTAATGGGAATACCAAGTTCATTCACTGTGCGAATTAGCAAGATGTTCACTGAGGATCCTCCATCAACCAAAATTTGATTTATCCTTTGATCACGCATATAGACAACTAGGTACAACATGCGGTTATGAAGAGTTTCACCTAGTAGAATATCGTAAGTTGTTAACGTAATATTTTACTGGCACGCGTTAACTTCTTGAGGAATAGATTCGGTGAGCTTTTTTGAAGATGGTTCCGATGGTAGGTCATCACTATTTTCTTCCCCTTTATCAGCATTGCAACAAGAAGCCTCAATATCATCACGGGAAATCTTCTTGAGAACCAACATGGGAAGAAATATTCCAAGGTCACTAGATGTCATGGATTTTGAGGGTGGTGCACCTCCACTTTTGCTTTATTCATATGCTTAACTGGATTCTCTTTCATTGATCTTCTTTTCACGAGCCAAGTCCATAGCTTTTTCCTTGAAGACAAAGCACTTCTCTAGAGGGTGGCTCACAAGTCGATGATATTTACAGTAATTTGGGTCTTTCATTTCACCAGCTTCATTTGGCCGCTTCATCTCCGGAAGATCAATAAGTTTTAACACGAAGAGTTCTTTAAAAATTGCCGGCACATCTGAATACAAAAATATGTAATCCTTCTCTTGCATTTCTTTTAGAGTCAACTTCCCACTTGGTTTATCTTGAAAATAAGTGGATTTCATACTCTACTTCTTGCTCAGCTTCGTTGTGAACTTCACAAATGATGTATTGACATTCATACCTTCATTGTTTTCAGACATCGGTAGAAACTTGCTCCATTTCCTAACTTTTATTGCCAATCCCCTTTGCGAGGCTCATAAATAGGTAGCCTTTCTTTTCTCTCCATGTCATGGGCATGAGTCGCAAGTTCTTCAAATGTTCTAGGCTTGATGCCTTACAAGATGTAGCAGTGCGAAGACCCAAAGAGTCATCACTTGGTTTTACTAGACATTTTGAGTTTCAGAGGCCTTGAAAACCTCATTATTAGTTGCCTCGATATGCGTTCGCAGTCCGAGCGCGAAGACGGAAAATATTTATGTTGATATATATGAATTATGTGAAATATTTGAAGAATTTTGATATTAATATTGATAAAGTTGACTTTGGTTAACATTTTTAGTAGATAGACCCGGACCCATAATTTGACATTCTCGTAAGGTTCGTATAAAAATATAAGACTTGGATGTACGCCCAAAATCGAATTCTGAGGTCCCAGCCCGCGAAAAGAATTTTTCCGTGAAATTGTTCTCTGAAAATGTTTAAGGAAAATGAAAATAAAATTTGATCAAAAAGTGATGGTATCGGGCTCGTATTTTTGTTCCGATGCTCCGTACAGGCCATATATGTTGGTTAAGCGCTTCCTATAAAGTTTGGTTAAAAACGGGCGTCGTTTGACGTGTTTCGGCCTTAAATTGGAAATTTTGGAAGTTATGAAATTTTTGAAGAATTTCTTGGATTTATGGCTGAAATCATTGATTTTGATGTTATTTTGACGATTTTATCACTCGAGAAAGTTCGTATGATGTTTATGAGTCAGTGCGCGTATTTGGTTAAGAGCGCGAAGGGCTCGGGAGTGTTTCGGAGGTGCCTCAGAGTGATTCGGACTTAGGAAAAACAAATTCTGAAAAATTGCAGAAATAGTAACCCCATGAACAGTACGGATAAATAGTGCCCATGAACAGTACCCTCATGAACAGTACAGAGGAACAGTACGCACGAGATTAGCAGTAATACGGGTGAACAGTACGCACGGGATAAGCAGTAATACGGGTGAACAGTACGCATGGGATGAACATTAGAACGAAAATTCTAGACAGAATATTTTCGAAGTTCCGAAAATATTTTGCCATTTTTGGCAATTTGGAGCTCGGGTGAGGCGATTTTTCGAGATTTTTTCAAGGAAATCATCGGGATAAATGTTCTTAACTTAATTTCGGTTATATTACTCGAATCGATTGCAAGTTTTGGCATTAAATCCGTGAATTTAGCGGGAAAAGCTTAGAAACCCTCTCGAATAGATTTAAGGATTTGAGGGTCGAAATGTTATCGAAATTTAGTAATTTTGGTTTGGTTGAACTCGTATTGGAATGGGTATTTGGATTTTGCAAGTTTTTCCGGGATTTGAAATGTGGGTCCCACTATTGAATATTAAAATAAATTTCGGATTTTATCCGGAAAATTAGTAAATTTATTATCCAATTTATTCCTACTATCCGTGTTGAGTATTTCAAATTGTTTGTGAATAGATTTGAAGCATCTGGAGACAAATTTAAAAGGAAAAGCGGTGCTTAAGGATTGAGTTGGCCTTAAACCTTTGAGGTAAGTGTTTGATCTATCCTAGCTTGAGGGAATAGGAGTTGAGTCTATTTGCTAATTGCTATGTGCGGAGTCCAACGTATAGGCATGGAGACAAATATCTATACGTTGGGGGTATAGTATGACCATGAGTCTTTACAAGTGATTATTTGATGTTAATGTGACTTTTTCACATCTAGTTGTTGATTGCTAAATAACGTGAAATGTGTGAGACAGAAATTATGAATTGTGAATTCCCTGGAGTGTTGGCTCGAACGATGATATGATAATTAAGTAAGAAGTGAATAAAAGATAATGAATAAATTATAGAGTAATTGTTTTCTCTTGCCAATATAATATATATATATATATATATATATATATATATATATATATATATATATATATATATATATATATTGTGAGCTATTATATATAGCTATTGAAATGGGATAATGTGGCACGACGACCACGTATATGTATTGTTATTGGCCTTAGCTGCCGGTGACATATTGTGCCCAGTGTTGATAATGAATGGGAGCGGGTGGTACGCCTATTACAAGATATTAATTGAAATGGGAGCGGGTGGTACGCCTACCACAAAATATTAATCGAAATGGGAGCGGACGGTTCGCCTACCACAAGATATTAATTGAAATGGGAGCGGGCGGTACGCCTACCAAAAAATATTATTGAAATGGGAGCGTGTGGTACACCTACCACAAGAGATGGTTATGAAATGGGATCGGATTGCATGCCTGCAGCAAGATGAATTGAACTTAAGAGTGAATTAAAATCCTTTATTCTATTTCGGCCATTACATTTTTGTTGTTACCCCCAGAGCATGTTTCCTTTCCTAAATAGTAAATGCTACTTTCTGTCATTTTTGTTATATATATATATATATATATATATATATATATATATATATATATATATATATATATATATGTATATATATATTCTAAAATGTACAGGTTTATGTGAGTGTCTGGTCCTAGTCTTGTCACTATTTCTCCGGGATAGGCCGGGCACTTACCAGCACAAGGGGTCGGTTGTGCTGATTCTACACTCTTCGCTCTGTTTGTGCTAATACAGATTTTGGACAGCAACAACAGTAGTAGTGCGGGTATTAACTTTCGATCATCGAGACACCGAGGTAGACTTGCAGGCGTCCGCAGTACCCGTCGTCTCTTCTATCTTTACTTTCAGTATGTTATCTCATATATTCGAGACAAACAATATTTCATTTCTTTCAGAAAAATGTGTATTATTCTTAGAATTTCGTGAGTATTATGACTCCAGTTCTTGGGTAGTGTTTTATGTTGGAATTTATCAGTATCGCTTCTTGTAATATTTTTGAAGTCTTCCGCTAAATTTATTTATTCCGCTGAAATTATAATATTGTTGATAATAGGTTTAAATAATTATTGTTAAAAATGGAAATATAAGTATTAGTTGGCTTGCCTAGCTCCTATCAGTAGGCGCCATCATGACCCCCAATGGAGGAAAATTCGGGTCGTGACAAGTTGGTATCAGAGCACTAGGTTATATAGTTCTCACAACTCACAAACAAACTTAGTAGAGTCTGAGGGATCGGTGCGGAGACGTCTGTATTTATCCCCTAGAGGCTACAAAGTTAAGAACATTTCACCTTCATTCTTTCCTATCGTGCGAATTTGTTCTTCAAATGTTAATTGAATTTCTACTCTCGTCTTCCCACGAATAGCGAAGTCACGTACCGCTTATTTAGTCGAACAATGGCACAGGTCAGTGATCGATCAACTACGCCTTCAGAACTTTTGCGGAGGTCGGATAGGTGTCACCAAACTCTTCGCTACCACCTTCAGCGGTGCATCGTTTCAGAACCCACATGAATTTTCTTGACCGCTGCTATGAGGTAATCCAGAACGTGGGAATAGTCGAAAGAGAGGGGGATTGATTTTACTATGCTTCGGATGGCAAATAAAAGTAGTGGAAAGATGATGTATTTACCAGACCAGTTGTGGTTCCAATGGAAGATATAGACGCATCAAGAGATCACCTAATGAATCGTGCAAGGGTTCGACGGACTTTGATGTCTAGTTGATTTATTTGAGTCGTGAAGGACTAATATTGTGGATTATTGGATGTTGTGACTTGGACTTAGTGCCAAACGGGGAATTCCACTATAGTGAATGGACTGTATGGCCATGTGTTATGTCAGTTTTGACTTGGAATGTATATATATGGTACGGAAAGGTTCCCCAAATAATTTATATATATTCAAGGTTTGATACCCTGCAAGGGGTAAGAATCTCCCCAAATAATAACAAAGAGTATATGAATAAATGGGGTAGTTCAGCAGTGTCAAGCCAGCATAGAAAAAGATGAAATTGGTCGTCAATGTTTCTGACAAGCCTACGGAGAGAGCAAACTGGTTAATGCAATACTACATGGTCAACTCTATTCTAAGAAATGTTTTGAAGGAGGTTACCTCCCGAATTCTCTGCAATATGTGGTATATTTGATCTGAACGGTTGAGCCAGGTCACCATGACAATGTCCGAATATGTCGTTAGGTTCAATAAGTTAGTTGAGCCTCAAAGGTATTATTTTGAATGTTGTAGATTAGAGAAGTATAATTTCTGAAAGCACCCGTTGCAATCAATACTTAGCTTACCTAACCAGCCAGAGGGTAGGAGTCAGGATGTTAGCGGTGGAGGTGAGACTCCTAGAGGTGGAGACCCAGCCGTTAATATAATTTCTATGGTATGGCTGAGGCCGCAACACCAGATGGTGTTGTTTAAATACGGTCTCGAATTATTGTAGAGTAATAATTTTGTTAACTTGATTCGTTCTGAGTGTCGAGGCAAGTCCTCCAACTGTGCTCCACTTATGAGCGAACTTCATAATTCTAAAATCTACTAATGTGAATACTCCTGTGGAAATTATATGGAGATAACTTTATCTATCATTATCCGTTGGTCACTAAAAATAGTTGTGAGCCCGAAGGTGACTCTTGTTAATCATTTTGGAGAGTTTGATTCAATTTCTAAATAATTAATTTTAATTATGAATTATATGTCCTATTGGTATGAGGTTCATTTTATGATGTGATTTTCTTTGACAGAAATTTATTGAAAGGAAGAAAGAAAGGAAATGAAAGATTTCAGTGATATAATGTGCATTTACTATTCAGAGTTGAGGGTGAGATCCTCAATATTTTATATAATGTGAAGTATTGTGAACCGAGCTAAAAGCTACGGTGGATATTATATTAGGACAAGGTCCTGGCGGTGAAAAGTTATGTGTTAAAATTCACCTTTTATGAAAATAAAAATAATAATTCATGTACTATATTTTAAATGGGAGTCATGTTTGTTAGGCTTATGACAATTCTTGTATAATTTGTATTCATATTTATCCATTCCGTTTTTGATATATACTTTATGGTGCGTTGTCGGAATATTTCTAGGAGTTTTTTGGTATCCCTCTAGTAGGTGGATAGGCCAATTACATAGGAGACTCTGCCGAAATTTCTGAAAAAAAAAATTCGAGAATTAAAGGAATTTGGAGGAACAGTTGCAGGATTTGCTTGAAAAAGGTTTCATTAAACCCAGCGTTTCATCGTGGGATGCACCGGTATTACTTGTTAAGAAGAAAGATGGTTCGATGCGAATGTGCATTGATTACCGGCAATTGAACAAGGTTACAATTAAGAACAAATATCCACTGCCACAGATTGAAGATCTATTTGACCAACTTCAGGGTGCCAAGGTATTTTCGAAGATAGACTTGAGATCTGGTTACCGTCAGTTGAAGATAAGGCATCAGATATTTCTAAGACAGCTTTCCGCACGCAATACAAACAGTATGAATTCCTGGTCACGTCTTTTGCGTTGACAAATGCTTCAGTAGCTTTTATGGAATTGATGAATCGATTATTCAGGCCCTATTAGAATTGTTCGTGATCATCTTTATTGATGATATATTGATATACTCCCGCAGTCAGGAGGATCATGCGCATCATCTGAGAGTGGCGCTTCAGACTCTGAAAAATAGTCAGTTGTATGCCAAATTTTCAAAATGTGAATTTTGGATAAGTTCAGTTGCATTTCTGGGCCTTGTTGTGACGACAGAAGGTATTCAGGACGATCCAAGGAAGATTTAGGCAGTCAAGAACTGGCCTAGACCAGCATCAGCTACAGACATCCGGAGTTTCTTGGGATTAGCGGGTCATTATTAATGATTTATGGAGGAGTTTTCATCTATTGCAACCTCGATGACCAGATTAATCCAGAAGGGTGTTCAGTTTGAATGGTCAGATGAATGTGAGGCGAGCTTTCAGAAGCTCATAACAGCTTTGACCACAGTATCAATGTTGGTTTTGCCCACAGGTTCGGGACCTTATACTATTTATTGTGATGCTTCCCGTATTGGACTTGGTGCAGTATTGATGTAGGATTGTATGGCCTTACATAAATGAGGGCTCAGATGTTAGCAGCTCATAGAGCCGAGTCTACCTACGTAGATCAGATCCTTTTTACTATTTTGCACTTAAAGATGTGAAATCAAAAATTTTCCAGAAAAGGTCCAATCTGCGGTCCAGAATGCGGTCGCAGATCTGAAATGCGGACCGCAGAGGTTCCAGAGAGCAACCAATTTTTTATGTTAAAAATGCGGTTTGATCTGCGGTCGCATAATCAATACGCACACCGTAGATTGATCCCATATGGTCCCTTAAGAAATTCGAAGGCCAGTTCTGCATGCATTGTGCGATTGCAGAACAGGAATGAGGACCGAATATCTACCGCATTTCCAACCAGAGAGGTCTGAAACTTGAGCCATTTCTGCGGTCCATTCTACGGACCGCATGTCTGCGGTCGCAGATCATGCTCGCTTGGTATTTTTATAAAATTTTAGACCCTACCTATCTTTTATTAAAACACCTTCTCCCTCATTTTTAACATATTTCTTATCAACATAAGAGAGAGGGATAAAGAGTTCTTGAGAGAGAAAGCTAAATCTTCATCATCTAGCCTTTCAAACCATTGGAGCTTGGAAAATTCTTGGTGCATTGTCTTCTCTACTAATTTCTCAGGTAAAATCCCTAACCCATTTCCCCTAAATTAGGAAATTTAATCTTGGGATGGAAACCCCATACACTTGTTCTGAAATTCTTCATAAAACCTTCATGCATGTCTTCGTAATCCTAGAATCTTGTAATAAAGAAGAAGAGGGAATCTGGTAGAAACTATGAGTTTAAATTTCTAATACTTTAGTGTTGATCATGAACTAGATTGACTTCTTGATTTCTTGGTGAATTGGAGTGGAAGTTAGAAAGAGATATTCAATTCCAGGTATGTATGGCTAACTGTGATCCTTGGTAAATCGCCCTGTGTTAGTTGTGAAATTGTTTGATAATTGATATTTACGTGGGGATCATTGTGAAGCTCTTGTGATGTATACTTGTGTGGTAACACCTTGTGATGGAAGTTGAGGAACATGTAATTGAAAGAGTTGGAAATGGTGGGAATGGAAATAATGTGGAACAACGTGTATGATTGGTTGTGGACAACTGTTGTGGTAACCCAAATTGTGTACAAATTGATGAACATGAGGAAATTGTTGTTGCTAGTTGTGGAATTACATTATCCTTGTTGTGGTTCTATCTTAACAATGTGCTATAGTTGATTCCTTGTATTTGTTGTTGTGTTGTTTGTTGTTGTGAACTTAATCTGTTAGGCGGGGTCGGGTTGCGCGCCACAACACAGTAAAATAAGGTGTGGGTTGGGGTGATAAGGGTGGCCGAGGTAATAAGGGTGGACGAAGTATTAAGGGTGGAAAATGTGATCTAATATCACTATTGATATGAATGTAAATAATGAAATGATTAATGTGGAATTGTGAAAAGAGACAGCAGGAGAGTTTGTAACCTGTGGGGCACTGATTGCCCCTTTGTTTTACTAATTGTATCATTTGTTGTGAAATTTTTGGTTGTTGCTCCATGGTTGTACTATTGTTGTTCAGCTTTACACTTGTATATGTATTTTTGTCTTGAGTTTACTTGGGACAGAGTTTTTTCATACATGCCAGTACAATTCAAATGTACTGACGTCCCTTTTGCCGGGGGCGCGACATTTGTGTTATGATTGTAGGTGGATCCGTGGAAGGTACTCCAGTCCACCATCTGTAGCTCCTCCTACTTTCTATCAGATGTGTACATACTGGTGAGCCGCTCTCCTTCAGGGGCCTTGCGTGGTTCATGCCACCTATGTTGTTGTAATAGTAGTTTTGTGATGTCATTGCAAAGGTATAGCCGAGGCCTTGTCGCCGGCAAGTGTTGTATTATCTTTCTCCTAGAGGCTCTATAAACAGTGTCATGTGGGCTAGAACTTACGTATATAGGTGTATGTTTTGTGCGCTGTATGTTTGTACACCACATTCCCTGTTAATTATAATGTGCGTTTTGTAAGAGATGTTCCCTGTTAATCATAATGTGTGCTTGTGAAAGAGAATTCATATTTACTTTCAATTGCAATTATGTATCTTTTGGCTAATTAAGAATGAATAATGTGGGTAGCTCGTGGGGAATTGGAAAGGCACCCAGGTCTGCTTGACTAGGGATACCCGATCGAGCGCCGGTCATGCCCCTCAGCTTTGGGGCGTGACAAACTTGGTATCAGAGCCTAAGGTTTATAGAGTCCTAGGATGTCTCGGAGCCGTGCCTAGTATATCCCTTCTTATTGTTGTGTTTCCGACCACATCCATAAGTTGGGGGCTACACGGGCATTTAGGAAAAACTACCCTCTTCTTTGTTATTCCAAGTTCGTGCAGTGAAGTGATGTTGTGTCTTATTCGTTCTCTATTTCGAATTTTCAGTGATGGCACCCAAGAAGAGAGCTAGACTTGGCCTAGGGGCCAACGCCACTTCCAGTGCGGCCGTGGATCATGTGCTGACTCCCATGGGTGAGATTGATTCCCCAGTTTTGAATTTGCCTGCTCCATCCGTCATGATCCAAGCGATCCTATTCCGGCAGCGGCCGAGGGTGCCACTATACCTCCTGCCAATGCTCCTAATCCTGATGTTGCTCCAGCTTCTGATCTCGGGATTTTTGATGGAGACCTTACGGGAGCTATCCGTATGCTGACCCAGTTAGTGGTCGCCCAGACCCTCAGATCTCATGATGCCCCTGTGTCCTCCAGCAGACAGGGAGATTCCTCCAGCTCCAGAGTTCACAAGTTTCTGCGATTGTCCCCTCCAGAGTTTTGAGGCACAAACCCAGAGACCGATCCGTAGGACTTCCTCGATGAGATGTAAAAGACCATTCGAGTGATGGAGGCTACCGATATAGAAGGGGTAGAATTGGCTTCATATAGGTTGAAGAGAGCGGCACCTTTGTGGTTTGAGATGTGGGAGGATTCCCGTGAGGAGGGGAGACTCCCAGCTAGATTGGATGAGTTCGTAGATTCCTTCATGGACCACTTATTGCCTGCCGAGGCCATGGCAGCCCGTGTCACCGAGTTTGAGCTTCCTAATTAGGGTAGTATGAGTGTGTGGGAATATCATATGGAGTTCATGAGGTTTTCCAAGGATGCTCCTCAGTTGGTGTCGACTATAGAGGCTAGTGTACGGCGATTCTTTCATGGTCTCATCCCTATGGTGGTAAATGAGGCTGCTACTGCGGCTTTCCATTCAGACATGAACTATGGGAAGATCGTGGGTTTTGCTCAGGCCATTGAGGCAAGGAAGTTGAATATTCGGGCAGACAGGGAGAGTAGCAGCAGGTCCCAGTCTATGGTTCACTCAGGGAGGTGAGCTCAAGGGAGAGGGTCATCGGGACCATCTCAGTCTTATGCTCAGTCCTCAGCTAGTGCACCGCCATCCGTGCACTGTTGGCGGCAGAGTAGCCCTTCGGGGCTAGGTTCTGACAGCAGGGGTCCCGCCGGTTCAGTCATTTGGGAATGAGAACTCGGCAATAGGGAGGTATATTTCCCAAGTGTGGAAGATTTCATACAGAGGCCTATTACTTGGATGCTCCAGTGTGTTACAATTGTGGGGTGAGATGTCACATACAGTGGGACTGCCGTGCGCCCAGACAAGGCACGGGTAGGGGACTTGCTCGGCCATCCAGTTCATCAGTTGCTACGTCATCAGTGCACCCTCCAGCCCTAGCGGGTCGTGGTGCAGCCAGAGGTGGAGCTCGTGGTAGGGGAGGAACCCACAGGTTTTATGCATTGAGTGTCCGTCAGAGTGTTGAGGCTCCCCATGATGTCACAGGTATCCTATCTGTACAGACTATTGATTGCTATGCTCTTACTGATCCAGGGTCTTCTTTATTCTATGTCACTCCATTTGTTGCTTGGAGTTTTGGGATTGAACCCGAGCAGCTTCTTGAGTCGTTCTCTATTTCGACTCTGGTTGGTGATTCTATTACAACCGCGTGGGTCTATCGGAATTGTGTTGTTATGGTAGGTGTTCGTGTTACCACGACCGACCTTATCGAGCTTGGGATCATGGGAATGGATTGGCTCTATTCGTGCTTTGCTAAAGTTGATTGCCGTACGAGAGTCATGAGACTCGAGTTACCTAATGAGCCGGTTGTTGAATGGAAGGGAAATGGGATTGTGCCGACGGGTTGGTTTATTTCCTACCTCAAAGCTTCGAAGATGATCAAGAAATGGTGTATCTATCATTTAGTCCGGGTGGCAGACACTACTCCAAAGGTACCTGCCCCCGAGTCCGTGCCAGTTGTGAATGAGTTTCTTAAGGTATTTCCAGATGAGCTTCAAGGAATTTCTCCAGATAGGGAGTTTGACTTCGGGATTGATGTATTGCCAGATACTCAGCCAATATCAATTCCACCGTACAGAATGGCACCAGCAGAGTTGCAGGGAGTTAAAAGAGCAGTTGAAGGATCTGTAGGAGAAGGGTTTTATCCAGCCAAGTGTGTTACCGTGGGGTGCTCTGGTTCTTTTTGTCATAAAGAAGGATGGGTCACTTCGGATGTTCATTGACTATAGGCAGCTTAATAAGGTCACCATCAAGAATAAGTACCCTTTGCCTAAGATAGATGATTTTTTTGACCAATTGCAAGGTGAAAAGATCTTCTCCAAAATTGATTTGCAGTTCGGGTACCACCAATTGAAGATCAGGGAGCAGGATATTCCTAAGACCGCTTTTAGAACTCGTTATGGCCACTTTGAATTCTTGGTCATGTCCTTTGAGCTAACCAACGCCCTGGCAGCTTTTATCGATCTTATGAATTGGGTCTTCAAGTCATTCTTAGACTTTTCGTGATAGTTTTCATTGACGACATCTTTGATTATTCGCGGAGCAGGGAGGATCATGCCAACCACCTCAGAGCAATTTTGCATACTCTATATCAACACCAATTGTATGCCAAGTTTTCCAAATGTGAATTTTGGTTGGAGTCCGTCGCTTTTCTGGGCCATGTTGTTTCCAATAAGGGGATTCAGTTGGAACCCCAAAATATTGCAGCGGTGAAGGATTTTCCTAGGCCCACGACCCTGATGGAGATCCGTAGATTTTTGGGTTAGCGAGGTATTAACGGTGGTTTGTAGAGGGATTCTCCACCCTCGCCTCTCCTTTGACTAAATTGATGCAGAAATCAGCCAATTTCCAGTTGTCAGATGCTTGTGAAAAAAGTTTCCAGGAATTGAAGACAAGGTTGACTTCAGCACCAGTATTGGCCTTTCCAGAAGGCACATAGGGGTTTGTGGTTTATTGTGATGCCTCCAGGGTTGTTTTAGGGTGTGTTCTGATGCAGCACGAGAAGGTCATAACATATGCTTCCAGGAAACTCAAGAATCACGAGAAAAATTATCTGACGCATGATTTGGAGCTTGCACCAGTTGTGTTCGCCTTGAAATATGGCGGCATTATATTTTTGGGGTTCATGTAGATGTTCTTTGAGATCACAAGAGTCTTCAATATTATTTCAAGTAGAATGAGCTGAATTTAAGGCAGTGGCGGTGGTTAGAATTGCTTAAGGATTATGATATGGACATCTTGTACCATCCAGGAAAGACGAACGTGGTGGTCGACGCCCTCAGTTGGAAATCCATGGGAAGCTTGGCTCACTTGAGAGCAGATCAGAGGCTCCTAGCTTGGGAGGTACACCAGTTGGCTAATCTTGGGGTTTGTATCTCGGCCCCGAATGAGGAGGAAATCATGGTGCATAATACAACAGAATCGTCGCTCGTGGCAGAGGTTAAAGAAAAGCAGTTTATCGATCCAACATTGGCACAATTGAAGGAGGCAACTCTAAGTAACAAAATTTTGGCATTTTCACTCAGCAGTAGTGATGGTGTACTACGATGCCATGATAGGTTATGTGTCCCGGATGTGGATAATCTTTGGGAGACGGTAATGGAGGAGGCTCACCATTTTAGGTATTCAGTGCACCCATGCTCTACAAAGATGTATCATGATCTCAAGGATATTTATTGGTGGAGTGGTATGAAGAATAGTGTGGCGGACTTCGTCTCTAAGTGTCCAAATGGCCAGCAAGTGAAGGCCGAGCATCAGCGGCCGAGAGGGTTGACTCAGCTTATAGAAATACCGATGTGGAAGTGGGAAATGATCAACTTGGATTTCGTGACAGGACTACCTCGTACTCAGCACAAATTCAACTCAATTTGAGTAATTGTGGATATGCGCGCCAAATCAGCTCACTTTTTACTAGTCTAGTCCACCGATACTGTGGAACAATATGCTCGATTGTATATTGAGGAGATAGTGAGGCTTCATGGTACGCCACTTTCTATTATTTTAGATCTAGGAGCTCAATTTACAGCTAACTTCTGGAGGAAATTTCAGCAAGGTTTGGGTACTCAAGTGAATCTCAGCACAACTTTTCATCCACAGACTGATGGCCAAGCAGAGCGGACTATTCAGACGCTCGAGGATATGTTGCGGGTATGTGTATTAGATTTCAAAGGTAATTGGGATGATCACCTGTCCCTTATTGAGTTTTCTTATAACAACAGTTTCCATGCTAGCGTCCAGATGGCCCCATTCAAAGCATTGTACGGAAGAAGGTGTAGGTCCCCGATCGGGTGGTTCGAGGTTGGTGAAGCGGAATTAATAGGGCCAGATCTCATGCATCAGGCCATGGAGAAGGTAAGAGTCTTTCAGGAGAGAATGAATACTGCTCAATGTTTCCATAAATCCTATGCGGACGTGCGTCGAAGAGAATTAATGTTTCAAGAAGAAGATTGGGTATTCTTGAGTGTGTCCCCTGTGAAGGGAGTCATGTGCTTTGGGAAGAAGGGAAAACTAAGTCCTAGGTACGTCGGGCCTTATCAAGTCACTCAAAGGATCAGTCAAGTTGCTTATAGGTTGGAATTGCCCCCTGAAATGTCCTTGGTGCACCCGGTGTTTCATGTATCCATGTTGAGGAAAGTTATGGGTGATCCGTCTAGAATCGTGCCAGTTGAAGACATTAAGGTTACAGAAGAGTTATCATATAAGGAGAGTCTGGTTGCCATTCTGGATAGACAAGTCCGAAAGTTGTGGAACAAGGAGATTGCTTCAGTTAAAGTGCTGTGGCGAAACCAACAAGTCGAGGAAGCCAGGTGGGAAGCGGAAGATAAGACAAAGATAAATTACCCCCATCTATTTGAGCAAGTCTAGGAATTATCGAGTGAATATTGTCCCTAGGAGAACTAGTATTGTGTCCCATTAGGTGTAAGAAACCTTCCTTCTCTTTCCAAGTGCCTTACTATTGTAGTTTCTCCAAGTTTTGCCAACAAATCAAATTGTGTGTTGTAATTATTTGAGCAATGTGCAGTCCTTTTTGGTAGTGAATGTTTTTTGCTCCAATGATAAGGTGATGTATGGAAGTAGTAATTAATTTTGCATGGAGATGGTGTATCAAAGTGTTCTAATTGTATAATGATTAATTTTGCATGGAGTAATCATATGAAAATGAATAACTATATCGTACCCTTGTGATAGGTAAATGGCTTTAATAGTACTGATAATTAATGCTTAATTTGATTACATATAGTATGACAAAATGGTTAAAAGTGTATCGAGAGGTTTAATATATGCAAGTATGAAGATCGTACCTATTTATAACTATTAGAAAGGTAGCAAGTTTGTGTAATAGTGCTTGGAAATGTGTTTTTTTTGGGGGGGGGGGGGGGGAGGGGGCTCTTTTACAGGTGGTTATGACCATATTACAAAGGAGACTCTGGAAAAATTTTTCTAAAACAAACTTGAAAGTTAGTAAAAGCGTAGGATCTTGCATATCATGTTTTCAAACTCTTTTGGTTCCCAAGTCCTCATTCGAGGACAGATGATCTTAAGAGGGGGAGGATGTAAGGCCCTGTGAAAATGAGTGCTCAGATGTTAGCAACTCATAGAGTCGAGTCTACCTACGTGGATCAGATCGTTTTTACTGTTTTGCACTTAAAGATGTAAAATCAAAATTTTTCCAGAAAAGGTCCAATCTGCGGTCCAGAATGCGGTCGCAGATCTGAATACAGAATGCATTTCTACCGCACAAGGTTCCAAAGAGCAACAAATTTTTGATTTTAAAAATGCGGTCAGATCTGCGGTCACATAATCAATATGCGGACCGCAGATTGATCACATATGGTCCCTGAAGAAATTCGAAGGTCAGTCTTGCGGTGCATTCTGCGATCGCAGAACAGGATTGCGGATCGCATATCTACCGTATTCCCAACCAGAGAGGTCTGAAATTTGAGCCATTTCTGCGGTCCATTCTGCGGACCGCATGTCTGCGGTCGCAGATCATGCTCGAGTGGTATTTTTCTAAAATTTTAGACCCGACCCACCTTTTATTAAAACAGCTTCTCCCTCATTTTAGACATATTTCTGATCAAAATAAGAGAGAGGGAGAGAGAGTTCTTGAGAGATAAAGCTAAATCTTCATCATCTAGCCTTTCAAGACCTTTGGAGCTTGGAAATTTCTTGGTACACTGTCTTCTCTACTGATTTCTCAGGTAAAATCCCTAGCCAATTTCCCCTAAATTTGGAAATTTAAGCTTGGGATGGAAACCCCATACACTTGTTCTGAAATTCTTCATAAAACCTTCATGCATGTCTTCGAAATCGTAGAATCTTGTAAAAAAAGAAGAAGAGGGAATTGGGTAGAAACTATGAGTTTAAATTTCTAAATCTTAAGTGTTGATCATGAACTAGATTGACTTCTTGATTGCTTGGTGAATTGGAGTGGAAGTTAGAAAGAGATATTCAATTCCAGGTATGTATGGCTAACTGTGATCCTTGTGAAATCGCGCTGTGTTAGTTGTGAAATTGTTTGATAATTGATATTCACGCGGGGATCATTGTGATGGTCTTGTGATGTATACTTGTGTGGTAACACATTGTGATGGAAGTTGAGGAACATGTAATTGAAAGAGTAGGAAATGGTGGGAATGGAAATAATGTGGAACAAAGTGTATGATATGTTGTGGACAACTGCTGTGGTAACCCAAATTGCGTACAAATTGATGAACATGAGGAAATTATTGTTGCTAGTTGTGGAATTACATTATCCTTGTTGTTGTTCTATTTCAACAATGTGCTATAGTTGATTCCTTATATTTGTTGTTGTGTTGTTGTGAACTAAAACTGACAGGCGGGGTCGAGTTGAGCGCCGCAACACCGGTAAATAAGGTGTGGGTTGGGGTGATAAGGGTGGCCAAGGTAATAAGGGTGGAAAATGTGATCCAATATCACTATTGATATTAATGTAAATCATGAAATGATTAATGTGGCATTGTGAAAGGAGACAACAGGAGAGTTAGTAACCTGTGTGGCCTTGATTGCCCCTTTGTTTGACTAATTGTATCATTTACTGTGAAATGTTTGGTTGTTGCTCCAAACCTGGTCGAGCGCCGGTCATGCCCCTCGGCTTTGGGGTGTGACAAGGATGGCAAGGTTATTGCCTATGCTTTGAGGTTGTTGAAGATTCATGAAAGGAACTATCCAGTTCATGACTTGGTTGGCGGCGATTGTTCACGCATTGAAGATTTAGAGGCATTATTTGTATGGCGTGGCATGTGAAGTAATCAATGATAACAAGAGCCTTCAGTACTTGTTTAAACATTAGGAGTTGAATTTGAGGCAGAGAAGATGATTGGAATTGTAGACGGATTATGATATCACCATTTTACATCACTCGGGAAAGGCAAATGTGGTGGCCGATGCTTTGAGCAGGAAGTTAGCCGGTATGGGCAGTCTTGCTTACATTCCAATCAGTCAGAGGCTTGCCTTAACCAATCATTCTGTAAGATTGGATATTTCTAAGCCTAGTCGAGTGCTAGCTTGCACGGTCGCTCGCTCTTCATTATTTAGCGTATCCGCGATCAACAATTTGATGATCTCCATTTATGTTTCCTCAAAGACATGGTGCACGAGGAGGTGCCAAGCAGGTCACCTTAGATGCTGATGGAGTTCTGAGATTGCAAGGGCGAATTTGTGTGCCACATGTTGATGGGCTTCGAGAATTGACTCTAGAATAAGCTCACAGTTCCCGGTATTCTATTCATCCAGGCGCGACAAAGATGTATCATGATTTGCGGCAACATTATTGGTGGCGTAGAATAAAAAAGTATATAGTCGCATATGTAGCACGATGTTTGAATTGTCAATAGGTTAAATATGAGCATCTGAGACCTGGTGGTCTATTGCAGAAAAAAAATTGAACTTCCCGAGTAAAAGTGGGAGCGGATCACTATGGACTTTGTTACTGGCCTTCCAATGTCTCGAAAGAAGTTTCATGTTTAGGTTATCGTTGATAGGCTGACCAAGTCAGCATATTTTGTTCCTGTTGCCACCACCTACTCGTCCGAGAGGTTGGCGGGGATTTCTATCAGGGAGATTGTTCGCCTTCATGGGGTGCCTATATCAATCATCTTAGACCTATGTCCGCAGTTTATCTCACATTCTGGAAGGCATATTGGAAAGAGTTGGACACCCAGGTTCAACTGAGTACAACATTTCATCCCCAGACGGACGGTCAGTCCAATTGACTATTCAGATATTAAAAGATATGCTCAGAGCCTGTGTTATTGATTTTGGAGGTTCGTGGGATAAATTCCTCCCTTTAGTAGAGTCTGCTTATAATTACAACTATCAATCGAGCATTTAGATGGGTAGTTATGAAGCCTTATATGGTGGACGGTGCCGTTCTCCGGTTGGATGGTTTGAGCCGGGAGAGGCTCGGTTGTTGGGTACAGATATAGTTCAGGAGGCCTTAGATAAGGTCAAGATTATTCAGGGTAGGCTTCATAAAGCTCAATCCAGTCAGAAGAGTTATGCAGACCGCAAGGTTAGAGATTTATCTTTCATGATTAGTGAGCAGGTGTTGCTTCGTGTATCGCCTATGATGGGTGTGATAAGATTTGGTAAGAAGGGCAAGCTTAGCCCTAGGTTTATTGGCCCATTCGAGATCCTTGATCGTGTGGGAAAGGTGGCTTATAAATTTGCTTTGCCGTCTAATTTGTCAGCTGTGCATCCGGTGTTTCATGTATCCTTGCTCCGGAAATATCACAGCGATCCATCGCATGTGTTAGATTTCAGTACTGTCCAATTGGACAAGGATCTGTCTTATGAGGAGGAACCAGTAGCTATATTAGACCTGCAGGTTCAACAGTTGTGGTCGAAGAGTTTCAATTTTGTGCGTATTCAGTGGAGAGGTCAGCCTCCAGAGGCATTGACCTGGGAGTCCGAGTCTGACATGCTGAGCTGTTATCATCATCTATTCCCTGATTCAGGTATTTCTTTCTTTTGTCCATTCGAGGACGATCGATTATTTTAGATGTGGAGAATGTGACGACCCAAAGAGTCATCACTTAGTTTTACTAAACATTTTAAGCTTCAGAGGCCTTTAAAACCTCACTATTAGTTTTCTCGATATGCGTGCATAGTCCGGGCGTGAAGTCGGAAAATTTTATGTTGATATATATGAATTATGTGAAATATTTGAAGAATTTTGATATTAATATTGATAAAGTTGACTTTGGTCAACATTTTTGGTAAACGGACCCGGACCGATAATTGGACGGTCTCGAAAGGTCCGTAGAAAAATATGGGACTTGGACGTATTCCCGGAATCTAATTCTGAGGTCCCAAGCCCGAGAAAAGAGTTTTTCTGTGAAATTGTTCTCTGAAAATGTTTAAGGAAAATGAAAATGAAATTTGATCAAAAAGTGATGGTATCGGGCTGGTATTTCAGTTCTGACGTCCGTGTTGAGTATTTTGAATTGTTTGTGAATGGATTTGAAGCATCTGGAGACAAATTTAAAAGGAAAAGCGGTGCTTATGGATTGAGTCAGACTTAAACCTTCGAGGTAAGTGTTTGATATATCCTAGCTTGAGGGTATAGGAGTTGAGTCTATTTGCTAATTCCTATGTGCGGAGTCCGATGTATAGGCATGGTAACAAGTATCGATACGTTGGGGGTCTAGTATGACCGTGAGTCTTTACTCGTCATTATTTGATATTGATGTCAGTTTCTCACATCTAGTTGTTGATTGCTAAATAACGTGAAAAATGTGAGAAAGAAATTATGAATTGTGTATTCCCTAGAGTGTTGGCTCGAACGATGATATGATAATTAAGTAAGAAGTGAATAAAATATAATGAATAAATTATTGAGCCTTGACACCGTGTTGTTTTTTTCTCTTGCCAATAATATATATATATATATATATATATATATATATATATATATATATATATATATATATGTATATATATATATATATATATATATTTTGTGAGCTATTATATATAGCTATTGAAATGGGATCGTGTGGCACGCCGACCACCTATATGTATTGTTATTGGCCTTAGCTGCCAGTGACATATTGTGCACAGTGTTGATAATGAATGGGAGCGAGTGGTACGCCTACCACAAGATATTAATTGAAATGGGAGCGGTGGTACGCCTACCACAAAATATTATTGATATGGGAGCAGGTGGTACGCCTACCACAAGAGATGATAATGAAATGGGATCGGGTTGCATGCCTGCAGCAAGATGAATTGAACTTAAGAGTGAATTAAAATCATTTATTCTCTTTCTGACATTACATTTTTGTTGTTACCCAGAGCATGATTCCTTTCCTAAATATTAAAATGCTACTTTCTGTCATTTTTGATATATGTATATGTGTATATATATATATATATATGTGTATATATATATATATATATGTATGTATATATATATATATATATATATATATATATATATATATATATATATATATATATATATATATATATATATATATATATATATATATATTCTGAACTGTACAGGTTTAAGTGAGTGTCTGGTACTAGCCTTGTCACTACTTCGCCGGGATAGGCAGGGCACTTACCAGCACCTGGGGTCGGTTGTGCTGATTCCACACTCAGCGTTCTTTTTGCGCAGATACAAGTTTTGGACAGCATCAACAGTAGTAGTGCGCGTATTAGCTTTCGATCGTCGAGACACCGAGGTAGCCTTGCAGGCGCCCCGACGTCTCTTCTATCTTTACTTTCAGTATGTTATCTCATATATTCAAGACAAACAATATTTGATTTTTTTCAGACAGTTATAGTGTATTATTCTTAGAAGTTCGTGAGTATTGTGACACCAGTTCTTGGGTAGTGTTTTATGTTGAAATTTTCAATATCGCATCTAGTAAAATTTTTTAAGTCTTCCGCTAAATTTATTTATTCCGCTGAAATTTTAATATTGTTGATAATAGGTTTAAATAATTATTGTTAAAAATCTAAATATAAGTATTAGTTTACTTACCTAGCTCCTGTTAGTAGGCTCCATCACGACCCCCCGATGGTGGGAAATTCGGGTCGTGACAGGCGGAGTCCCCAATGCATGCCTTGGATACACATCTCTATGACAGAAGCTTCATTAAGCCTTTCTTTGCCGTTGAGGCTTGCATTCCTCCAACGATTAATTTAGTCGATGACTAGTTCACCCTTTCATTGATGAGTATTTGTATGCTCTATCATACTCACAATACATCTCGTGCTATAAAAGAGATTGTGAAACTATTTCTCTAGCTGATCCCAGCTATCAATAGATCCAGCCTCGAGGTCTGTGCACTAGTCAAAAGTATTTATTTTTTGCGAGCAGACAAACTTCTTGACGAGGTAATCTCCATAAGTCCCAACATTATTGCACGTCTCGATGAAGTGCACCACATATTGCTTTGGATTACCTTTGCCATCAAATTGTTGAAACTTTGGAGGTTGATAGTCAGCAGGCATCTTCATAATATTGACTCTTGTAGTGTACGGCATTGCATATGTAAGGAAGGACTTAACCGGAAACTTCGTACTTGTCCTTAATAGTTCCTTCTATGAATTCTTTCAGTTGATCGATTGGAATCATTCCTTTAGATGGGGAAGGGATAGCCTTAGTGGATACTACTTGTCTTGGGGGAGAATTATTTTCTAAACTTCTAGGAGCTTGCCAGGTGTGTGTATATGTTTTTTCCTAATAGATCCCACCCTATCTATTTTCTTATCGATTTTAGCATCTTGATTTTGCATGTACTTGGTCAAGCCAGCGATTGCTTCCGCCAAGTGTGCCAACTGCTACTCCACAAATAAAGTGTTTGTCACCATGGCTTACATGATTGTTGTGGACGATGATGCGTAGAATGGATTATCACAAAGATTGATTCATGATTGGCTCATGCTATGTGGTGTAAGTGGGGAGGATGCATTACTTGAAGCATCATCATCTTCCTTCATAGTAGAGTGCTTGGATCCGGAGAGGTCAAGCTGAGCAAGAGTTTTGTTGATCTTTTTAGCAATATCGCTTCCTCCTTTTGGTGCGTTTATGGAAGATATTGATCTTTTTGAGGATGAATATACGAAAATAAGGGTTGATGCGGATGGCACTTGGGGTGATTTTTGTACTAACGAGATTGCTTTGCTCCTCGTAACTGGTCCCAAGCTTCCAAAGGTAACAACGAGGATGCTTTTCACATCAGCATAGAGCCTGAAATTAGCAGTCTTGGTGGAAGTTGAACCGGAGTTAATTTTCTTTGAAGCCATTTCAATGTTCTTGAAATTTAGTGATTGAAGATTTAAATGAGAGGTATATATTGTCCCACTTGGTGTATCAGAATATGTAGACAATAAATTGCGCCGAGAAAATAACATTAGGCCAAAAAATATTGCAACAATCGTAATATTTGAATTCAAATAATATGTTTGTATAATCTTTATGAATCATATTTTTCTTCTTTCCAATAGAAAATAAATTCACGGGCCTTCGAACATGATCTTGAATCTATAGTGTTGCCACGAACGATGATCTTGAATTCAGCTAGCATGAACTTTGATTTGAACTCGTATTCCTTGAACCTTGATTTGTTCTTCGTTATTGAGAACTTTTTTCTTGAACTTGAAATTGATAGCTTGAAGCTGGAAACTTGTAGAGAAATTTATGGCGATTTATCTACGAGCTGTCTCTTGCTTCTCGTTATAACTTGTGTTGTCTTTTATAGGTTATGAAGACCCTTATTTATTGTTGTGGATGTGAAGCGTTATGAGAGGAACAAACTCTTTCTGGCAAATCAAATTGAAGTGTGACAAGGTCGTATTTGATTGACCAGAATATGTCACTGGCACATATGACGTAATTTCATTGGCCCTTTGATTTGACTTGGCATGCCTTGTCATTTTGACACATGGCATAATCCTATTAGATCATCAGTTTGACTTGGCGTGACAGGTCATTTGCCATGTGACACCAAACTGGGCCTCTAGGAAGATGACATATTCGGCCTAATGAAGCGGGCTCATTATTTATAGCGCAACTAAAATGAACTAGTCTGATGGATTAAGACTTATTTATTTAATTCATATATATTGTACTTATTACTAATATAATTATATTTTCCCACTAAATTTATTTGAACTAATGTATCTTGAATTTAAAATATAGGCCTAAAATATATATTGGGCCTAATGAAGCGGGCTCATCATTTATAGTACAACTAAAATTGACTAGTCCGATGGATTAAGACTTATTTATTTAATTCATATATATTGGACTTATAATTAGTACAATTATATTAGTCCAAAAAATTTACTTGAACTAATATATCGTGAATTTAAAATATAGTCCCAATTATTTTGCGAATTTAATTCCAATAAAATTTATATGGCTACAAGTAGGTTATTGTCAATGGAGGTTAAAAATCAAATAATAAAGCAACAACACTTTTGTTACTCCTATATATCTCTGATTTCATCGTAAGTCTTGCCCGTACATAGCACGAACTAACCCCATTAGTATTGTTGTAGATACTGGTGGTTAATGGGCGGGTTGGTGTAACGACTCAACCGGTCGTTTTGAGATTTTGAACTTTGCTTGCCAGTTTTTGGGAATAGCTTGCCCCGTATAATGTATATTACTTATGTAAATCATTGATTTTGGTTTTTAGGATAATCGGAATGAATTTGGAAGAACATTTCTCAATTGAAGCTTGAAATTTAAAAAGTTTGACTAAGTTTTGACTTTTCAGTATTCGATCTCGGATTATGATTTCTATGATATGTTTAGTTCCGTTAGGTGATTTTGGACTTGGCAGTGCATCCAGAATGTATTTTAGAGGTTTGTGGTAGATTTAGGCTCGAATTGGCAAAATTAGAAATTTGGTGTTTTCCGGTCGGCAGTGAAAATTTTGATATCTGGGTTGAAATGGAATTCTGGAAATTGAAGTAGGTCTGTTGTGTCATTTGTGATGTGTGTGCAAAACTTCAGGTCATTCGGACGAGGTTTGATAGACTTTTTGATCGAATTCGGAAGTTTTGAAATTCTTAGGCTTGAATCTGAGGATGATTTTATGTTTGATGTTGTTTTGAGCGTTCCAAAGGTTGAAATACGTTTGAATTATGTTATGAGGTGTGTTGGCATATTTGGTCAGGGTCTCATGAAGCTCGGATAATTTTTAGAAGAGTTTTTGGAAGATTTTGGCGTTTTGAGCATAAGCTTGTAATGATCCAAAGGTCCATTTTTAGTTCTAGAGATCGAAATTTGATTTTGAGACTTCCTGAATTTTGATAATGAATTATTGGAGTAATCTGAAAAGTTTGGTCTAATTTCATCAAGTCGCGATTGGGTTTTTGACGCGAATCATGAGTTAACTGTTTAACGAGTGAAATGGGTATCGTATTGAGAAAATAAGCTCCGAATTGAGTTTCGATTGAAGGACTATGTTCTTATCGTTATTTGTGACACATAGGAACAAGAATCATCAAATTCCAAGTTCCTATGGTGGATGTAGAACCTTTTTAGTGAAAATAAATATTTTTGGTGCAACAGGATCTGGTGCGCACCTTTAGCAACTAGTAATGGTACTTTTAGCGACGTGAATAGGTCTTTTAGTGACCAGAATCGGGTTATCAATGTTGTTCTGGTTTTGTTTTGCTCATTTTCACGTTTTTTTTTGTGAAAGAACACGGTTTGGGGCGATTTTTGAGCAAATAATCATGGGAAATCTTGAGGTAAGTCACTTGTGATCATTTCTACTCCATAATATTAAATAATCATCGAATAATCCGACTCCATTACATATTTTTGAGGTGTAAATTGAGGATTTGGACCTAGGGATTTGAAAATAAGATTTGAAGATTTGTAGGCTGAATTATTATCGAAATTTAGTAATTTTGGTATGGTTGGACTCGTGGTTGAATGGGTTATCGTATTTTGTGAGTTTTGTCGAATTTCGAAGCGTGGGCCCAAGGGACGAGTTAGAGCAATTTCGGGATTTTTATGTTAAATTGAATATTTTCGAGTGGTCTTTGCTCCCTTAGTATATTTTTATAATTATGTACTGGCTAGATTTGGAGCATCCGAAGGTCGATTCCTGCGGGCGAGGCATCGCATGCTATAGTTTGGACCGAATCAATGTTTGTGATGATTGTAAATGATGTTCTGTGGGTTTGAAACCCCGGATTGCACATCGTAATGCTATATTGAGGTGAGATACACACTTAATGATGAGCGTGTGGTCGTTTACTATCGGGGATTGTGACTCGGTCCGCCCCGATTGATGATTTTACTGCGTATTTGAGTGAAACTTATTTGTTATCATCATGATTTGGGTTGATATCCATATTTGGGCTTCGTGCCAACTATTTGAACCTTTTGGGAGATTTTTATCACTTTTTCCTCATTATTTGATTTATTACTTGAACTCAGTCCTGTTGTTTTCCACTGTTATACAACTCAACCACTTTTACTTAGTTTACTTAAATGATATTTTTAAATGATGTTTTGGGCTGAGAACTACTGTTTTACTAATGCCCGAGGGGCTTGTGATGATTTCCGGATTGAGTGCGATCGATGGCTAGATGTGAGGATACACTGAGTGATATGAGGCTGAGGGACTGAGATACATATATATGCAATGAGGTAGCTTGAGTGATGTGAGGCCGAGAGACGAGATTTGATGCCACGAGATGGCTTGATGTTGCGCTTGGGCCGTAAGCCCCTCCAGAGTCTGCACACCCCTAGTGAGTGCGGGTGCCCATTGTGATCTGAGAGTGAGGCCGATGGGCTGATATTGTTCTGAGAGTGAGCCTGAGGGGCTGGTATTGTTCTGAGGTATTGCCCGAGGGGCGAACCTGTATGTTTTTGTCTTTCGTATTTACTTGTCATTTTACCTGTTATATTGTGGTATTTGTATCCGAGGGGCAAATTTTATGTGCTTACCGGCATTAACTGTTTTGCATTCATTTGCGTAACTGTTGAAAAAGTAATTCTCAAAAGTGGTTTAAACTGAGCTAAGGTGTTTCTAAAGATTTCACAGCTTCATTGTTTTTTCTCCTAAGATTTTACACTACTTCTATACAGAATGTTGATTTGCTTTGCATGATTTCTTACTACTCAATTGTTATATACCTTTATTACTCACTGAGTTGGAGTAATCACTTTACTCCTTGCACCTTGTGTGCAAATGTAGGTATTTATACACTCGGTAATGGGTTTTGGCTGATTAGAGGCAGAGTTATCGGATCAGCCAGAGTTATCGGAGTTTAGCAAGGTGGATGCCAGCGTTCGCAACAACGTTTTTATCCCTTTTTGTTCATTAGACTTGTTTTGTATATTTCAGACCTTGTAGTTGTATTTTATACTCTAAAATCTGCTCGTGACTTGTGACACCCCGGTTAGGGTTGTGTCAGGTTGTACTTCCGCTAATTAAATTATTAAATCATATTTAAACTACTTATGCATTGTATAACTATTCTAAGAAGACGAAATTGTTTAGTTGGATGGTCTTGTCTTCACGAGAGGCATCATCACGACCGGGTCTAGGTTTGGACCGTGACAAGTTAGTATCAGATACTAGGTTATATAGGTCTTATGAGTCATGAGCAGGTTTAGTAGAGTCTCACGGATTGGTACGGAGATGTCTGTATTTATCCTCGAGAGACTGCAGAATCTTTAGGAAAACTTTGCATTTTTGGATTCTTATTGTGTGTCCTTTGATTCATCTTGAAATGTAGCTTTTTGAATTCTTTCCACGCGTTTGTGTGCGTGCATGAGCGCTCAGTATCAAATGAGCATTGATGGCTTGTGATTCCCCGATCGAGGGGCGAGATGTGATCTCTGTGAGTTGATTTTGGGCCAGTCTGGAGGACTTGAGGCCGGATCTTTGCCTATTGCTTGAGCATGGAAGTGTTAATTTTGTGAGCAACTGCCTTCGAGCTGACATGTTCGGTAGTGTCCCTATTAATGTATGTAACGGCAGCATGGCTATGTGATAAGTATGTTGTGACTGTACGAAGTATTCTTATGAATTGGAAGCACGACGAGGGTCTGCTGGAGGATAGAAGAACTATTAGGTGCTTGATTTTCATCTTGATTTGAGAAATAGCTCTGATTTGTGGGTGTGCAAAGAGTCTTTTCATGTGTCCTAGTTAGGAGTGAAATAAATTTCATGTTGCGGTATGATTTCAGACTCAAGAAGTCTAAGTGACTGCGTAATGTTTGTGACGATGGAATGTATACAGAAATGTTAGTTAAAGACAAGGCATGTGGATTATCTCCTGTGAGGTGTTCTGAGGTTGTGTGATCCTTGTGTGTCTTTAAGAAGGTCTCATTTACAAGTGAAATTTAAGTGTTGAAATTTGAATTTTGAGTCTCTTAAGAGAGTGGGCTTGACTATTGCAAGGATGAATGCGAGATTTGTAGAATATTCAAGGTACCAGATGGTCAGTGTCTCAAGAGCTTATGAAGGTTTGAGTTTAATCTCACTATGGCATTATGGCGCAATAGAGTATATGTGATATGAGTTATTATGTGTGTTTTGGTCTATGGCTCCGAGACAAGTGGGGGAGTCTACTATTGACTAAACGATTGCACGGTTATGTGCTATGTTGGTTCCGATTTGAGACGTTCGGGTGAATCAGTTATGGCCTACGGAGGTTGAGACCGGGGATGCCTTGGGTAAAGGAAAATTTTGATGAAGGTTATATTATGCTCCATAGGTGTTTGAGATTACATGATATCTTAAATTGTTATTGGCAGGACGCTCGGTGCATAGAGCAGGAAGTTGCTTGGTTGTATTGGGATGAGGTTACATTCTGCAGTGTCAAAGTGCCAATGAGGCACGTGTTTTTTGGTTTATTTGATCAGACTAGTTACAGTTTTCATTGAGTGAATGACTCTCGAGAATAATTCTAATGTGTTCAAGATTCTACATGTAACATTGTGTATTTTAAAGTTGCATAGGTGGTTAGGAACTAAGTTTTAATTTTGAAGATGTCAAGACTTGTGGTACCTTCTACATTAACTATGGGATTCTATGTATCAGTATTAGGAAGGTAATGGCTCCAGATTCGTAGGAAGTCCTTTTGGGTAGTTATTTTGAATGTGGTTCTTTTGAAAACATTTAAGAGAGTACCCGACGGCTTATGATCCTTAGATAGTGTGGTTTTATGCTTGGGTCTCATATGGTGAGTCTGGGTTGAGGTTATGTGCTATGTTGGTTCCGGTTCGAGACGTTCGGGTGAATCAGTTATGGCCTACGGAGGTTGAGACCGGGGATGCCTTGGGTAAAGGAAAATTTTGATGAAGGTTATATTATGCTCCATAGGTGTTTGAGATCACATGATATCCTAAATTGTTATTGGCAGGACGCTCGGTGCATATAGCAGGAAGTTGCTTGGTTGTATTGGGATGAGGTTACATTCTGCAGTGTCAAAGTGCCAATGAGGCACGTGTTTTTTGGTTTATTTGATCAGACTTGTTTCAGTTTGCATAGAGTGAATGACTCTCGAGAATAATTCTAATGTGTTCAAGATTCTACATGTAACATTGTGTATTTTAAAGTTGCATAGGTGGTTAGGAACTACGTTTTAATTTTGAAGATGTCAAGACTTGTGGTACCTTCTACATTAACTATGAGATTCTATATATCAGTATTAGGAAGGTAATGGCTCCATATTCGTAGGAAGTCCTTTTGGGTAGTTATTTTGAACGTGGTTCTTTTGAAAACATTTATGAGAGTACCCGACGGCTTATGATCCTTAGATAGTGTGGTTTTATGCTTGGGTCTCATATGGTGAGTCTGGGTTGAGGAATTGTGGTGTTGTATTAAGAAAGAGTATCAAGTTGAAGATAAATCAAAAGAAAACTTGGTAGATGGGATAGATTGGTAGTAGGCCGGATTGGCATAGTAATGGATATGATCGGTTCTGAAGTGCTTATGAAGCGGTGGGCTTCCACAGGTGTTTCGTGGCAATACTCTTAGGTTTTGATTGCTTGTGTAGCTTGGTTGAGTTAGAAAGAGTCAGTTCTGAAGGTTCAGTTTTTGTGCAAAAAGGGATTCGTAAAGTTCTTGATAATTTCTACCATGGTGAGAGATGTACAATTTTTGCTGGCATGAGGAGCATGGGGTGTATAGTGGTTTTCTCCTAGATGGGATCAAATGGAAAGTTCTTGACTAGTTGAGTAAATATTTGATTGTGGCTCGGAAGGGATTATGAAGTTCTTGTATTTATCATAGGATGGCATGGTATAAGTGGTATGTTGTGTAGGGTTGAGATTGACATGGGTAAGGTCACAGTTCAGTGCTGAAAAGAAGGTCATCAATTATTAGACAGCCCGACAGTTTTAGATGACTAGGTAAATGATATTACTAAATAGCGTGTCTTGATAAGGATATCAACTTCAGAAAAAGGGCAATGTGTTTGAATTAAGGATACTTTATTAGTATTGTGTCGCTCTTTTATTGGATCAATTGTCGATATTCAAATTGGCTTGGTAGTGCAGAAGACATATATGATTATCCCTCGTGGAATGATCGAGTATTGGATGTGTGTTTGATGTTCGGGTAGTGTAGCTGGGATCAAATATGGTGATTCATCTGCTTTATAGATTGGGAGAATGAGAGTTTCCGTGATTAGATGGTTTTGTGGTTGTGGACTGCGAGAAAATAGCTAAGGTTGGTCAAAGGATAGTATGTGCTATGATTAAGTCATTATGAACCTTCAAAGAGTTAATTATCTATTGTAGGTGACCAGAGTTGATTTGGGGTTCATTGGTAGGTCCAACATGAATGTGTGTTCTGCACCTGGTTAGATTTGTTTACTCCGAACTGAGAGGTTGCCATTTGATTGTTATTGAGATTATTCTTGATCTATGAGTTACTCTCCTATGTTACGAGGATTTGAGATTTGATGGTTATATGCACAAATGGTACGGTTTCAGTTAGGATTTATAGCGGAATTTGAATAAGACGGGTATTAGGTGTTGCATGATTTGTTGCACAATGGATATGTTCCTTCGGACGGGTGTGGCATTGCGTCATTTGCTTCTTCATGGTTATAGTGATTCAATTTTGGGTGCTAGGCATCAAATTGGCTTGGTTGATAATTTTGGGCATGGTGAATTGAGGTGTTTCATGCGGACCAGTGTTTGGATAGGGTTGCGCATTTCAGCGAAGTTATGTGGAGGTATGATCCTTTGGGCTAAATTCGTGTGTTCTATTTCTACAAGGTGCAACGGTCTTGCAACATTTGGTGTGGTAGTATTGGTGAGCTTGTGGTACAACTCTCTCATTTGAGTCATTTTTATATTTTGGGTACGTTCAGATTGTTGCTTATTAGTGTGCAGATTACACTAATTGTGGCTTTAGATTGTATTGGTATGTCATGTCAGCAGAGTGGCTGTGTTGGATTAGATGAGATTGTTGGGATCTTTAATGAATACAAACAAATTCAATTTTAGCATGTTGGAAGGATAATATCGAGGTTCACCTCAGAAATTTTCCATGGTCATTGCCAAAGGAGATGTAGGCTTCATGAATGATTGATCCGAGAAATGGTTATGGTTTATTGCATGTTTCATTTATTATTGGCAGTGTATTAAAGTGTTAAAATGAGACGTTAGTTGATAAAAGATTTTCTATCGGTATTCGATTGTTGTGTGCAGTTGGTGTGATTAGTAGTTATCGCTACCATTGTTGAATTGTGTGGTATATCATGTAATTGCATCCGAGGTTGCAGCTATGGATATTACAACTTGTTCGGGCGTATTGAGAGTATAGACGTGAGATTCTGATCTTGTGGATGATTTCGGAAATAGAAGTGTGGTTCTAAGGTTTATGGGCTAGGTCGGATTGTGAAATATTAGTTACATTGTGCTTTTGGACCTATATGAGATAGGGTGAAGTGGAATCACCCCCCGGTATATGCATAATAAGGTTATTCAGCGATCGTTTGGTTTATGGAACAACTCTGGGCACGTTTGAGGACGAACGTATGTTTAAGTGAGGGAAGATGTAACGACCCAACCGGTCGTTTTGAGATTTTTCACTTTGCTCACCAGTTTTCAGGCATGGCTTGCCTTGTATGATGTATTATGACTTTTGTAAATCATTTGTTTTGGTTTTTAGGGTAATCAAAATGAATTTGGAATAACAGTTCTCAATTGAAGCTTGAAATTTGAAAAATTTGACCAAGTTTTGACTTTTTTGTATTCGATCTCGGATTTGGATTTAGTTGATTTGGTTAGCTCCATTAGGTGATTTTGGACTTGGGAGCGCATCCGAAATGTATTTTGGAGGTTCGTGGTAGATTTAGGCTCGAATTGGCAAAATTACAAATTTAGCATTTCTCGGTCAGCAGTGGAAATTTTGATTCGAGGTCGGAATGAAATTTTGGAAATTGAAGTAGGTCCGTTGTGTCATTTGTGATGTGTCTGAAAACTTTTAGGTCATTCGGACAAGGTTTGATAGACTTTTTGATCGAATTCTAAATTCGGAAGTTTTGCAATTCTTAGGCTTGAATCAGAGTTTGATTTGATTTTTGATGTTATTTTGAGCATTCCGAATGTTAGAATACGTTTGGATTATGTTATGGGGTCTATTGTAATGTTTGATCAGAGTCCTATGAGGCTCGAATATGTTTTGGAAGAGTTTTTTTTGAAGATTTTGGCGTTTTGAGCATAAGCATGTAATGATCCAAAGGTCCACTTTCACATTTGTTTTTTGGTGAAAGAACACGGCTTAGGGCGATTTTTGAGCAAGAAATCATGTGTAATATTGAGGTCAGTCAGTTGTGATCATATTTACTCTATAATATTGAATTATCATCGTATAATCCGACTCGATTATATGGTTTTGAGGTGTAAATTAGAGATTTGGACCTAAGGATTTGAAAATAAGATTTGAAGATTTGGAGGCCGAATTGTTATCGGAATTTAGTAATTTTGGTATGGTTGGACTCGTGGTTGAATGGGTTATCGGATTTTGTGAGTTCCATCGAATTTTGAAGCGTGGGATCGAGGGCCGGGTTCGAGCAATTTCGGGATTTTGATGTTAAATTGGATATTTTCGAGTGGGCTTCGCTCCCTTAGCATATTTTAATGACTATGTACTGATTGTGGCTAGCTATGGAGCATCCAAAGGACGATTCCTATTATTGAGGCATCGCGGGCTAGAGTTTGGACCGGATCGAGGTGAGTAATGATTATAAATGATGTTCTGAGGTTTGAAACTCTGGACTGCACATCGTAGTGCTATATTGAGGTGAGACACGCACTTGATGATGAGCATGGGGTCGTTTACTAGTGGGGATTGTGACTTGGTCCTTGCCGATTGATGATTTTATCGCATATTTTACTGAAACTTATTTGTTATCATCATGATTTGGGATGATTGCCATATTTGGGCTTGAACTCATTCCTGTTGTTATCCTAACTGTTTGATTTATTACTTGAATTCAGTCCTGTTGTTTCCACCATTTTACAACTCAACCACTTTTACTCAGTTTTGAGACTTAAATGATATTTTTGAATGATGTTTTGGGCTGAGAACTACTGTTTTACTAACGCCCGAGGGGCTTGTGATAATTTTTGGACTGTGTACGGCCAAGGGCAGATATGAGGATACATAAAGTGATATGAGGCCGAGGGTCTGGGATACATATATACGCCACGAGGTGGCTTGAGTGATGTGAGGACGAGAGCCGAGATTTGATGCCACGTGATGATTTGATGTTGCGCTTGGGCCGTAAGAGATCCCTCTGGAGTCTGCACACCACAGTGAGCGCGGGTAGTTGTGATCTGAGAGTCAGCTCGAGTGGCTGATATTGTTCAGAGAGTGAGCCCGAGGGGCTGGTAATGTTCTGAGATATTTTCCGAGGGGCGAACCTTTATGTGTTTATCATTGATATTTACTTGTTATTTTACCTGTTATACTGTGGTATTTGTACCCGAGGAGCGGATTTTTTGTACTTATCGACACTAACTGTTTTGCATTCATCTGCGTAACTGTTGAAAAAGTCATTTTCAAAAGAGGTTTAAACTGAATTAAGATGTTTCTAAAGATTTCACAGCTTCATTGCTTTTTCTCAAAAGATTTTACACTGCTTCTATGCAAAATATTGATTTGCTTTACATGATTTCTTACTGCTCAGTTGTTATTTACCTTTATTACTCACTGAGTTGGAGTACTCACTTTACTCCCTGCACCTTGTGTGCAGATGCAGGTCTTTATACAGCCAGTAGCGGAATTTGGTGATCTGAGACAGAGTTATCTGAGTTTAGCTAGGTGGCTGCCAGTGTTCGCGGCAACGTTTTTCTCTTTTTTTGTTCATCAGTCCTATTTTGTATATTTCAGACCTTGTAGTTGTATTTTATGCTCTAATAAATTCTCATGACTTGGGGATATGTCGGGTTGTAATTCAGCTAATTATATCATTAAATCATATTTAAACTGCTTATGCACTGTATAACTGTTCTAAGAAGATGAAACTATTTAGTTTGCTGGCCTTGTCCTCATGAGAGACGCCATCACGACCGGTCTGGGTTTGGATCGTGATAGTTAGGTGGAATTTGGGCAGGTTAAAAATGGGTTAAGCAAAAATGGGTTGGGTCTCAACCCGTCCATATTTTATGCGGGTCAAAAATAGGTTGAGCAGCAAATGGGCGGGTTGAATATGAGTTAACCCATGTTATGTAACTGTAATATTTTCTTACGTGCAATTTATAATTTTTGTTTGCTCATGTTATTTCGTGATGCTTTTCTGGAACAATATATACGTTTTATCATTATATTTATTCAAACTTAACTATCATACTGTAACTTTAAGTTGCATCTCCACAAAATATGACGGTTTTTATTTTAGGAAGAAAATGTGCTTAATGCATTTTAAGCAATATCACTAATAATATATAACTCTGTGCATTTTTCAATTTGTACATATATTATTTACAATATAAAATTAAATAAATTCAAAAATATATAAATTATAATAGTAGTGACAATTAAAAAAAAGGAAAAGGAGCAAAAATACAAATTCTTAATACACTTTTGAGTACCTCTTTATCGAAAATGATATAGTACAAGTGAAAAAAAATTTCTCTTTCTCAACATGTACTCTTCAAGAACAAATGAAAAACTATACAAATTGCTTCTGTGTCTTAAACTATTTTTGGTAGTCAAGTATGCACCTAAAAAGTAAAAAGATATTTTCTTAAAAAACGTTAAACAATACTTAGTAAGCAGTACTTACAATGTTTAAAAGGAAAAAAATAAAAATAAATACATAGTCAACTATACTGAGAAGACATACCAAGAAAGCGGAGTTAGAATACTTTTATTGTATTTTTGGTTTCAAAAACAGTATTATGTATTTTGAGTCGGCAAAAATTGAAAGATAAGGCTAACCCATATTTTACACGTAATTTACCCATAAATATCTATATTTTTACGGGTTAAATATGTATTAAAGCTCAAATTTTATCCAACTTAAATATTACTCGTCCCACTAAAATATCGGGCGAATTGGGCGGAGTGATAAAGTATGGGCTCATTTAACCACCATTATGACACGGACCGCGGCGCTCCGCGCCCAAGGCGTCCCATACCGCCCCGGACACGCCCGTCCTGACTGTGCGCGCAGACTGGTTTCGCCCTGCCATGGGCTCATCAGGGAAGCGGCAATAGCTCCCGACCAGCTGTGCCCCTCGTATGCTTCGGCTCCCTTCATAGTCATGTCCAAGACAAGCGACATGCTCCCCAAACTTAATCGGGTCGGCATGCCTAACTCGGCCAAGCCAATACGCAACTAGGGCAGAGCGCCTTAATGGCTAGAGACGCCTCCCCTCTCCAAGGCAGTTTGATGCAATCCGCACGCTTTACTTTGCCCCTTCTTTGAGGACGTGACAACCCTCCCCCACTTGGCTGATGCGGCGACCCGACGCATTACTTTCGCTGCTACTCCTGTCGTCTTCCACTCGGAACATTGCACCCATCATGCTAGCAATACCTCCTCGTGCTGCCTACCTCGGACTTAGGCACGAAACCATGGAGAGCTTCACTTCGTCGGCGCGTCAACTTCGTGGTTTCTTCTAGAGTTCGCAACAATTTCATTTGCTCAAGCCCGCTTTACTTTGGCGGAGAAGTAGTATGTTTGCCCCAAGGACCGTCATGCCCCACTCTGTAACTCAGCGCCCCCATCTTTGCACTTACGCCTTCCGCTAGCTTTGTGCATTCATGAGCTTGACACCTCGCCACAGAAGTTGAAGAGCATGTTTGTTCTGATACCAAATGACACGGACCGCGGCGCTCCGCGCCCGAGGCGTCCCATACCGCCCCGGACACGCCCGTCCTGCCTGTGCGCGCAGACTGGTTTCGCCCTGCCATGGGCTCATCAGGGAAGCGGCAATAGCTCCCGACCAGCTGTACCCCTCGTATGCTTCGGCTCCCTTCATAGTCATGTCCAAGACAAGCGACATGCTCCCCAAACTTAATCGGGTCGGCATGCCTAACTCGGCCAAGCCAATACGCAACTAGGGCAGAGCGCCTTAATGGCTAGAGACGCCTCCCCTCTCCAAGGCAGTTTGATGCCAATCCGCACGCTTTACTTTGCCCCTTCTCTGAGGACGTGACAATTAGTTGTAGATTAGAGTCATGGCTATGTAGTTGATGCTGATTATCGAGGCTTTTTATGAGATTCTTGTCTTTGTTTGTGTGATGATTGGTCAGTTTAGGTATTTTCTGATGTTGGCAACATTACAAAACTTTTTCTCTTAGTTTTGGTTGTTTTATAAAAAATTTTGGATTTTTTCTCTTTTACATACTTTAGACGTGGTCACAGGGGTGGTTGTTGAGTTTGAAATTTGTCAGTATCGGCTTAACCATGAAACAACTAAAACTATTGCTTTAGCCCCCAAATTTCGGGGGCTTATTTCTAGAAATAATAGGATTTGTTATGAAATAATATAAGAACAAGAACAATAATATAAGAACAAGAACAATAGAGAGAAAAGTAGAGAGAGGAGTATTCTTATTGATACTTTGGGATGATTTACAATGGGGTAAGACCCCTCTATTTATAGGAAGAGAAAAGACTTAGCCTCAAAGTAGAACTCTTCTATAAGATAGACATTCACTCTAATTAGAATTCTATTTATAACACTCTCTCTTGAATGTCTATTCAATAATGTGCCTCGTTAAAACCTTTACTAAAACAAAACCCAATGGGAAAAAATTAAAGAAAAGGAAAAAGAGTACACATGTTTGAATATGCGCCTATTGGTTGCCTCGTTAAAAACCTTGCAAGGAAAACCCAGTGGGACAAAACCTTGTAAGGGAAAAAGAGTGCAACGCGCATTAACTCCCCCTGAAAAGAGCATCAATTCACCTCCTTGAGCATTTGCATTCCAATCTTGTGCATCATCTTCAAAACGATCTTTTGTAGAGATTTGATAAATAACTCAGCCATATTGATTTGAATAAATATTCCGCACCTTGAAATTATCATTCTTGATAGATATGAACATCTTCATATAATGTCGTGGAATGACTCTTCAATATCTCCATAGAGGTATTCTCGATGCCATCATGCTTATAGTTATAGCAAGATACATATGTACACAAGTTGCACTTAGGATGTGGTACTTCAGGACCAAGAATTGTATATGCTTCAAGCAACTTCAATCTTTCATGGATTGACATATAAGTTAAGTCATATAAGCCATATAATAGACTTTAGATGCATATCAAGTTTTCATGTCATGCTAAACAAATAAGATATTGAAAACTACACATACCATTGACTTTATACTTTTAAGTATTTGAACTACATGTCCAAAACTACATGTCTTTCATATGGAATCAATTCTGCTTGAATTGTATCTATTCCATTTAGCCAATATTTTATTTGTATTCGACAAACATAAGATCCTCATTAATATTTAGCGCTATCATAGATGTCGTCGACGAACATTTTATATCGGTTCCAGTAAATTTTCATAAAGACATAACATGGAGATCTCTTTATTCATATATTTAGGTACTTGAATCTCTCATGAGATTTTATGAAGTGTTATGTCATGTGATCTTCTAGATCACTTGCCTCCCCATTATGATCACTTTGATCATTTGCTCATCTTCTTTATTAAGAAGTTATTTTGAAACCGATTTGTCTATACGCTTTAAGCGTATCAAAGACTTTGTCCTTCTGGGACTTAATATGAGCATTTGCAGTGAGAATATAGTTACTATCTTTGTGTCAGCAAATGCGTATAGCATGCTTTGCAATGTGTTGCAATTGAATTATCCTTTTATGAACTTCAGGTTCATATTATGATATTCGAGGATCTATATATACAAATGATAATTCATCCCATGTAACCTTTTCTAAAGTGTTTATCATGTCTCCCCCTCATGTTAGAAAAGCTAACTTGTTTCCTCAACTTTGAGAGTCCATCTTTGTGCATTATGGTGTTAATGAAAATATACACCGCACATCAATAATAATAAGATGAAATTATTTGGTTCCTGACCCTGAACCACTTGTGAGGGGAGAATATAATATACTCTCGTATACAACGTATATCAAACTGATATATATAACTTTGTTCTCATAAGAAACAGTTTAGCTATTAAGTGGAGGCACTCAATAATTATCTTGCTAAACCAACTATGATATAAACCAACTTATCAAGATGAACTATCTTGAATAGAAAATCTGGAAATTATGCTCGAAGTTATATTACTGAGCAATTTACCTCGCAAGCACCGGCCAGGCTGCGGGTTAATAACAATCGCACATGTAACCATATCATAGATGCATCATATGTGGTATACATGGCAGGTGAACGGGCCCATATTCACCTTTGATATTTCCAGAATTTATGGGATTCAACCCGAACTCTTTAGTTGGTCAATTAATTAATGTGAACAAGTAATACAAGAGAATTCGTAAAGAACTTTCTAGTTCTTTAATATTTACCCATGTGAATTCTCTATTACTGCACATCATACTTAAAATGATATGGCTAACCCGAATGCCAACTGAATAAATTATCAATATTGATAAACTTCACATTTACACCATGACATGTGCAATTATCAATAAACTTCAAGTTTATTATGATATGGGTTTTTATATCAATAAACGTCCACTTTATTATGGTATTCTATTGTAGTACAAACTGGAGAATAAAGCGGGTAGTTTTTAACATACAGATTATCCCGCTACAAGTTGTAGTAATAGAAGATATCAAATCTTTCCTTTATTTATAGTCTCAATATAATCAATCGCTTTCGCATATACTTTGGAAACTGAATAAGTTTCTTTGAGACTTACTACAACACAATACCTTATTGGTAATCAATTGTGTTTCTCCAACATAATAATAATTGGCTCTTCTAGAGCTCTCAATTAATTTTGTACTACCACAAATTCATCAACATCCATGTGGTGAATATCTCTTTTAAAGAGAAAGTTATACCATTATGGTCATGTCAAAATTCTATGCAAGATATGTTTCTTGCATTATTATTGTCCTTTGATAATCACATTGACAAATTATTTTGGCGTACAATAGGTACGTGACCAATGACTATTCATGCCATAACAATGACATTATTTTCATATATCATCTCAAACCTCCTTCTAGGGGTGAGTGTGGTATATTCAATACCAATTTCATGTTCATATTCTTCCAATAATGAATATGTATTCGTGAATCAGATGTTGTCACATTCACTGCGGGGATATGTGATTTTGTTATCCTTTTCAAATCTGTAAATGCGTCTGGCATTCGATTTGCTATTCTTTGCAAATGGAATAATATTTTGCACCTCTTTTTCACAAATAGAGGTATGTGGATCAAGATGAGATAATGATGTATTTTTCCACAAAATTTTCCGTTTGGTTTCACCAACTTCTCCCCCTAATTTTGGGAAAAGTGTCTCATCGAATTGACAGTCTGCAAATCGTGCAGTGAACAAATCCCCTGTCAATGTTTCGAGGTAGCGAATAATGGAGGGCGATTCAAACTCAACATATATTCCTAACCTTCTTTGCAGACCCATTTTGGTGCAATATGGCAGTGCTACAGGCACATATACTGAACATCCAAAAATTCTTAAGTGGGATATATTAGGTTCATGACCCAAAACTCATTGCAACGGGGAATAATTGTGATAATTCGTCGTTCTGAGACGAACTAGCATTGCTGCATGCAAAATGGCGTGACCCCAAACCGAAGTGGGCAGCCTCGTTTTCATGAGTAAATGAGGAATTCAAGATTATTCTCATCTATTATCTCAATATGATATCCATTTTGAATGATATCTTTAAAACTCAACAAGTTCCTTTTAGACTTGGAGGAGAACATTGTATTATCTAAAATGTTGTTCCTTTAGGCAGAGTTATAGTTGCTCTTCCGGAGCCTTTAATCAATTTACTACTACCAGAAATTGTAGTAACATCTGCCTTACACATACTTAAATGAGAGTAATATTTCTTCTCTTTGAATATTGTATGTGTGGTACATGAATCAATTAATCAAAAGAGATATACGAACATGAGAATAAATAAATTTAATCCGTTGCTTCATAATTAAACAATATTTTCAAAATCTGCTGAGGTTATTCGATTAACTTAGTTGATAGTCGACTATCTTGGGAAGCAGTCATTAGGTTATTCGAATAACTAAACCTGATATTCGACTAACTAGCCTTGCGGAAAAATCCAATTTTAATGCGAAATATTGGTTAGTCGAATAACTAATTAGTTATTCGACTAACTTAGTAAACAGTCATCAGGTTGGTCGACTAACTAAACTAGTTAGTCGACTAACTTAGCTTGCAAAAAATCTAGTTTTTAATACGAAATATTAGATAGTCGACTAACTTATTAGTTAATCGACTAACTTTACTTGGAAGTAAAAATGTCTTCGAAATTTAAGCATATTGAAACATTCTGAAGAGCTAATACTAACATTATATCATAAACTAACTAATACGAGCTGATACAAATGACTACTAACTAATACAAATAAGTAAAATAAAATCAAACAATTCCATCTTCCTTCATCACAGATCCATCACGATTAAGTGGTCTATTTTCCCCTCGGGTTGCTCAAAGAAGTCTGCCACATCCAGGTGGGTGATGTCAAAATTGTCGTCAGAGTCAAAATTTGTTTCAGGGCATTTACCTTTTAGAGATGCTTGATAAAGCTCAACCAAATGTCTTGGTACACGGCAAATTTTCGCCCAGTGCCATTTTCCACCGCAACGATAATATATAGTTTATGAACTATTTGCTTTTGGATTCTCATCGCATCGTGCTTGTGGCAGAGTGACAGACTTCAGGTTGTCATATCTCCCCTTTAAGCCATTCCACAAGATAGGTGGATCTTTGACTGTGATATATTCAATTTTCAAACCTTCATCAAGGTGATGGCGCAAGAAAATCAAGGCCTTAGCACAGTTTCAAACCTTCATCAAGGTGATGGCGCAAGAAAATCAAGGCCTTAGCACAGTTTCAAACCTTCATCAAGGTGATGGCGCAAGAAAATCAAGGCCTTAGCACAGTTTCAAACCTTCATCAAGGTGATGGCGCAAGAAAATCAAGGCCTTAGCACAGTTTCAAACCTTCATCAAGGTGATGGCGCAAGAAAATCAAGGCCTTACGTAGTTTCAAACCTTCATCAAGGTGATGGCGCAAGAAAATCAAGGCCTTAGCGTAGTCTTGGGTGGATGCATTATTTCTGTCCTTAATGGCGTCTCCAAGACCCATAGCATCCAAATGGATTTCAGCATCCAACACCCATGTCATATAGTTCTTGCCCGAAATTTCAAGGGCAACGGACTTTCTTTTCATAATGTCAGACATAAAACAAAATTACATCAAGAGCGTGTCCATACTTACGGGCTTTATTACAATTATCACATTCACTTCAGGGAGTGGATCATAATCATCTGTATGTGCTATATACAATCTCATGTCAAATATTACTTTCATAAAGTGAAAGATTATTTTTAGAATCTTTATTATTCTCATTATCACAATGATGACGATTATAATTCCGTCTATTGCCACGTCCACATCCATTGATACCTTCACGGTAATAATTTTGTCTTCTTTCAGACTTATCACATACTGCTATCACATTCTCTAAAGGGAATGAGAATGAAGCAAATTCAATGGGACGGATTTTCAATTCTTTGCCCACAATCATACATGAATTTAATCATGGCAAGACATAGAACTTTTACCACTTCACGTGGTTATAATTCCTTACAAACTCCATTAGAGTTATAATCAAACTTTGTTGTCTATGTTTGTATATGAAATCAAATCGTAGAATTTCAAGAATTTGAAAGGGAAAAGTAAATTACTTACCTTTAAGGTATACCAATAAATGTTGTGATATTGAATATACCTCTTGAGTTTCCATCCCGTTGCATTATTTTATGATGATACAATCTCTTCTATTTTCCGTATAGAAATTCTCATATGGAGCAGTAGCAATCGTTATTACACTCTTTTGCTTGGAAATTCACCTTCAAAAAGAAAACAAAAGTAAACAACGAGAAAGAAAAAAAATTGAAGAATTTCAGAAACCAAAATATCACAAATCTCGTTTCACTCAAATAGAAAAATCCAAACGACGGAACACGAATTAGAGTGAATGAATCTGATTGCAACTCGAGATTCTGAGAGCGATAATTGTTGAATATTAAATTTAATTGGTTAGAGACTCGTGCTGATAACGTGTTATGAAATAATATAAGAACAAGAACAATAATACAAGAACAAGAACAATAGAGAGAAAAGTAGAGAGAGGAGTATTCTTATTGATAATTTGGGATGATTTACAATGGGGTAAGACCCCTCTATTTATAGGAAGAGAAAAGACTTAGCCTCAAAGTAGAACTCTTCTATAAGATAGACATTCACTCTAATTAGAGTTCTATTTATAACAGGATTATATTTTTTCTTGAATATTTTTTTGTACTATCCAGAAGAAAATTAAATATACATATAAAAGGAAAACCAATATTTTAATTCTGTGAATAAATGACCATTTGACTTAAAAAAATAGGGAAGTACAATAAATCTATAAATCACTTACATACAAATGAGGAATAAATTTGTTAAGGAAAATAATTATTCCACTTTTACTTTTTTTTTAGTACGAAATATTTTAATACTTTACCGTATCTTTCTTAGTTTATGCAAGAGCCACAATCTTTTGTTACACCTTTTTCATCAATTTACATACTTTATCTTATATTTTTTTAAGATCAACTATTTGTTGTTCACCAATAATTTCTATTGCTTGTATAAAAAGACATAGTTATTATTTGCTTCCCATGCAATATATTGTGTCTCATTTCTGTTCTTTCTCATGTTTAAAGCTTGCGGGAAATATTTGAAGCAGCAATAAGAAATTTGGAATTAAGTCTTCAAACCTCTTAGAATCGGTTCTTGCATTCTAAAATTTCTAGTTTTTTTATCTTATATTTGTTATTATTGTTACTTTTACTTAATAGGCATATTTTTAAATTATAATTAAAAGATAAATTTTAGAATAATGCACTTCATAAGTTGACCTTGCACTATTTTATTCTAGTTACAAATTTGCAAATGTGTAGCCAAATATCAATAAGATCTTTTCTTTTTCCATTTCCTCTAATTATAACCACCTCATTTATTCATACCTGCCTCTATTGTAGCTCTCTCCCTATTTTTTACCCATAAATATTCAATTTAATTAATAAAAAAGAATCATATGCAAACAAAACTGAAAAGAAAACTCAGTTCCCCATTCAGTCAACATTCATTCGTGCCTTCTTCAACAACCAATACTTCACTATTTTTCTTTAAAATTTTGTATACCTTCAGATTTATACATACCTATCACAACTGCAAAACATAAAAACAGACGCAAGAAACCCAAAATTTCATCTCCTTTAATGCTCATAAAATTAAGTCACCGATGCTTATACACTTTTATACAATGTTATATACTTTTATACAAAGAGGTACAATATATATATAGTTGTATAAAAGTGAATAAAGATATATAGTAGTGAAAATATTCTTGCTACACTATGTATATAGGTGAAGAAGAAGAAGAAGAAGAGGAAGAAGAAGAGGAGGAAGAGGAGGAGGAAGAGGAGGAGAGGAGGAAAAGGAAGATAAGGAAGAAGAGGAAGAAGAAAAAGAGGAAGAATAGGAAGAGGAAAAGGAAGAGGAAGAGGAAGAAGAAGAGGAAGAGGAGGAAGAAGAGGAAGAGGAAGAAGAGGAGGAGGAAGAAGAGGAAGAAGAAGAAGAGGAAGAGGAAGGGGAAGAAGATGAGGAAGAAGAGGAAGAGGAGGAGGATGAGTAGGAGGAAGAAGAGGAAGAGGAGGAAGAAGAAGTGGAAGAAGAAGAGGAGGAAGAAGGGGAACAAAAAGAGGAGGAAGAAGAAGAGGAGGAAGAGAAAGAGGAAGAAGAGGAATATGAAGAAGAGGAAGAGGAGGAATGTGATGACCCGGCCCGTAGTCACGTGTGTTACCGCCCCATTTTCCCCGTTTTATGCTTTTATATGTTTCATCAGATGTGTTTGTAGAGTTTCAAGTGATTCCGTCAGAGTTTGGTTGGAATTGAGACAATTAGTCTCTTTAAGAGAAGGCTAGTTTGAAAAAGTCAACCGAATATTGACTTATGAGTTATAGGGATCGGAATGAATTTCCGACATTTTGGGTAGTTTCGGGTGGTGATTTATGGCTTCGGAGTGAAAACGGAACTGAATTTGGAGGTCCGATGTAGAATTAGGCTTGAATTGGCTAAGTTTGAATTTTGGCGAATTCTGGTTGATAGGTGAGATTTTTATCTGGGGGTCGGAATGGAATTTCAAGAGTTGCTATAGATTTTTAGGTGATTTTGGACATGTCTGCAAGTTTTCAGGTCAATTGGACGTCGTTTGGTCAGATTTTTGATCGAATGTGAGTTTCAGAAGTTTTAGTTTAACTTAGGCTTGAATCCGTTGTGAATTGATGATTTTTGTGTTGTTGGTCGTGTTTTTATGATTGGAACAAGTTCGCATGATGTTTTGGAGTAGGTCTGTATTTTTGGTTGGGGTCCCGGGGGCCTCGGGGTAATTTCGGAGGTTCAAACGGATCATCTTTGGTTGGCTAGGAGATCAGATTTTTTTGTCATAAATGTTGCATACTTTTGTTCAATTCGATCGTAGGAGTGCTATTGCGGTGGCATAGAAGGTTTGGGGATGCCATGGAAATTTTTCAATGCGATCGCGGTCAGGGGTATGCGATCGCATAAGTGGAGGAAGTTGTTCTCTGCGATCGCAGGGAATCTTATGCGATCACGTACTGTTGGGTTCTGAAGCAATGCGATCGCATAGTATGGGTTGTGATCACATAGGCCAACTTGGAGGCCTAGAAGAGTTGTTCAATGCGATCACATGAGAGGTAATGCGATCGCATAGAGGAAATGTCTGGGCGGACAGAAGGGTTTTATAACATAACATCCGCGAGCTAATATCATTTTCCATCGTTGTTGAGCACATATTGGACGAGGGAGTAGAGGATTTCACCTTGGTTTCAACTTGAGGTAAGTTTTATGAGCTAATTACGTGATTTTACTGAAGAATGATCATCTAAATATCTGAAAATTGGGTGGAAATTGGATAATTTAGGGCTTGGTTTTTGAAATGAAAATTTGGGATTTGATGACTCATTTGGGCTCCGATTTTGATGAACTTTATATGTACTGATTCATGGCGAGACGAGGATTCCAGTGATGTGAATTTTGTAATTTGTCGAGAAGTGGGCCCGGGGCTCGACTTTTGCCAACTTCGTATTTTTGGGTGTTTCGAGTTCTTTCTATCCGGTTATGTCCTATTAGCTTATTATAACATATTCATTGTGGTTTTGATCAGATTTCACACCCGAGGAGGTCGATTTGCGAGGTAAGTGCAAGTCGATATAGGATTTTGGCCGGTTCAAGGTGAGTAATGGGTATGAATGATATACTGAGGGTTTGAAACCCTGTATTTGTACTATGCAGTGCTATGTTGAGATGAGACACGCGTCTTGTGATGAGCGTGGCGATGTATCTGCTGGGGACTCAGACTTGGTCCATCCCAATTGATGACTTACTATACTTTTTGGTTGAGACTGAGATTGTACTCGTATAATTTGGGTTAGTTTCCATGTTTGGGGCCTTGTGCCGATCTGTAGAACTCCTAGGGAGTATGTTGAGCTGATTGACCTCACTTCACCTATTGGACACATACCATCTGTCCTGACTTTTCACTCTATATAATGAAATAAACTGGACATTGTAACTTGCACCCTGAATGAGCAATACCTAGGGTTGAACACTCTGTCTTAGCTGAATGGACCCGAGAGGCCAAGTCTATATTGACTGAGAGGGGTCAAGGACCCCTTAGTGAGGCTAATTGATATATATACACATCGGGTTGGGCTGCACGCCGCAGCAGTATATACGTACACATGTATATAGATCGAACTGCACGCCACAGTAGTATATTATATGGAACGGACTGCACGCCGCAGTAGTATATTATATGGATCGGACTGCACGCTGCAGTAGTATATTATATGGATCGGACTGCACGCAGCAGTGATATATCATATGGATCGGACTGCACACCGTAGTAGTATATTATATGGATCGGACTTCACGCCGTAGTGATATATGGATCGGACTGCACACCGCTGTATTAGAGTGTTTGTGCTGAAGGAGCCCCACCGAAGTCTGTACACACCCCAGTGAGCGCAGTCGACCATATTTATTGGATCGGGCTTTGCGCCGCAATATTATATTATATTGGATCGGGCTGCGTGCCGCAGCAGTATATATGTATAGTGTTCGATCAGGCTGCACGTCGCGGCAGTGTTAGTAACTGGTGGGATGTAAAGGAAAGTATTTATCAGATTTTTTTCCCTGTTTTCTATATATAACTGTTAAAATTTTGGATTTTCTCTCGTTATTGATGATTGTGATTTAAGAAAGTGAGCTTGTAGCTCAGAACATGAGTGAGATTGGTCGGGCTTGCTTAGCAATGTGCTGGGCGCCATCACGACTAGGTTGGGGTCGCGACAAGTTGCTATCAAATCCTAGGTTACTAGGCCTCATGAGTCTTGAGCCAGTTTAGTAGAGTCTCGCGGATCGGTACGAATATGTTTGTACTTATCCTCGAGAGGTTGCAGAACCTTTAGGAAAAACTTCATATTCTTGAAATTCTTATCGTGTGACCTTTTTTATCCGAGAACTAAACTCTGCATTCTATTCTATCGCAGATGGCGAGAACGCGTGCGGCCGGACGTGGCATACGACCACCATTGCCACCCACTAGAGGCCGAGGATACGGCTGAGGTCGTGGTCGAGGTAGAGCAGCAGGGGATGCACCCGTTGACCCACCAGTTGCCCCCATTCAGGATCAGCCTCCAGCTGCTGAGGTTCCAACAGCACCTGCTCAGGCACCAGCAGTTGCCCATTGTGATTCCGGGTCTTCAGGAGGCCCTGGCTCAGATCCTATCCGTTTGCACTGGCCTGTCTCAGGCAGTCTCGGCTACTATCGTAGCTACATCTCAGACCGGGGGTGTTCATCAGATCCCCGCAGATCGCACTCCAGAGCAGGGTGCATAGGGTTTGCAGACCCCAGAGGCACCACCAGTTCAGCCCGTTTCCCCTGTTCAGCCAGTTGTTCCAGTTCAGGGTGATGGGGTGCCAGTGATGCCAGATGATAAGCAACATCATCTGGAGAGGTTCAGCAGGCTTTCACCTCCTACTTTTAGTGGTGTTCCGGGTGAGGATGCCAGGGGTTTCTCGACAAGTGTCGATGCATGCTTCGGACAACAGGGATCTTGGAGACTAGTGGGGCATCTTTTGCCACTTTTCAGTTCTCGGTAGCAGCCTTTACTTGGTGGGAGGCTTATGAGCGGCGTAGGCCGGTAGGTGCAGTGCCATTGTCTTGGCAGGAGTTCTCCATTATCTTTCTAGAGAAGTGGGTGCCTCGATCTTTAAGGAAGGAGTTATACAGGCAGTTTGAGTGTCTCCATCAGAGGGATATGTTAGTGATGCAGTATGAGATGAGATTTGCATAGTTAGCACGATACGCTTCGTGGATGGTTCAGACGTATCAGGAGAGGATTAGACGATTTGTGGATGCGCTCCTTTATCTCATTCGTATTTTGATGACTCGTGAGAGGGTCTTGAGTCACACCTTTGAGGAGGCAGTGGATATAGCCAGTGATATTGAGACGGCTCGCCTTCAGGAGAGAGAGGAGAGGGAGTCCAAGAGGCCTCGAGGATGAGATGGCTCCACTGGTGCTCCGTCTAGGAGCTAGTCTGTGCAGAGCATGGGTCGTTCTTTCAGGGCTCCACATCCAACTCGGTCAGAGTACCGTGGTTCATCTTCTAGTGGGGTTATCAGGGCTCCCAGCAGGGGCATCCATCTCTGAGCGCACTTCCAGTGCAGAGTTCATCTCATGCCCCATCCGGTCAGGGTTCATCTTGGCTTAGTTCTTTAGCTAGCTACTCCGGTGCGAGGGGTTCCTTTCAGTCCCAACCCCCAGTGCCAGGGAGTTGTTATGAGTGTGGCGATTTTGGGAATATACGGAGGGGGTGTCCCCGTCGTTCTTCCAGTTCATCTCAGCAGAGTGGTCAGCCCTCGTCTTCTGGCCGAGTGTCTGCAGCACCCGCCCAGGCAGCTAGGGGTGACTCACCATCAGGAGAGAGAGGAGAGGGAGGACAAGAGGCCTCAAGGATCAGGTGGCTCCAGTGGTGCCCCGTTTAGGAGCTAGTCTGAGCAGAGAAGGGGTCGTTCTTTCAGGGCTCCACATCTAGCTCGGTCAGAGTACCGTGGTTCATCTTCTGGTCGGGGTTATCATGGCTCCCAGCAGGGGCAGCCATCTCTGAGCGCACTTCCAGCACAGAGTTCATCTCATGCCCCATCCGTTCAGGGTTCATCTTGGCTTAGTTCTTCAGCCAGCTACTCCGGTGTGAGGGGTTCCCTTCAGTCCCAACCCTAGCGCCAGGGAGTTGTTATGAGTGTGGCGAGTTTGGGCATATACGGAGGGGGTGGCTCCGTCGTTTTTCTAGTTAATCTTAGCAGAGGGGTAAGCCCTTGTCTTCTGTCCCAGTGTCTGCAGCACTCGCCCAGGCAGCCAGGGGTGAGGGTCAAGCAGTTAGGGGTCGCCCCAGAGAGGGTGGCCGATTAGGTGGTGGTCAGGCCCATTGCTATGCTCTTCAAGGCAGGTCAGATGTAGTTGCTTCTGATGCTATTATTACATGTATTATCTCAGTCTGCCACAAGGATGCCTCAGTTTCATTTTATCCTGGATCCACATATTCTTATGTATCTTCTTACTTTGCTCATCATTTGGGACTAAACGAGGGTGTCTAGCGTTACCTGTGCATGCATCTACCCCGGTAGGTGATACTGTTATTGTGGACCACGTGTATCGGTCCTGTCTTATTACTATTGGGTGTCCGAAGACCAGAGTTGACTTGCTGCTATTGAGCATGGTAGATTTTGATGTTATTCTGGACATGGATTGGCTATCACTATGCCATGCTATTCTGGACTGTCACGCCAAGATAGTCATATTGGCTATACCTGGTATCCCAAGGATCGTGTGGCATGGTACGAATGATTATGTACCCAGCAGGGTAATCTCTTTCTTAAAATTCCAGCGGATGGGTGGGAAGGGATGTTTATCATATCTAGCATTTGTAAGGGATGTTGGAGCTGAGGCTCCTGGTCTTGATTCGGACCCCGTGGTGAGGTAATTTCCTGATGTATTTCCAAAAGACCTGCCGTGCATGTCACCGGATAGGGATATTGACTTCGGTACTGATTTGGTGCCGGGCACTCAGCCCATTTCGATTCATCCCTATTTTATGGCACCAGCAGAGTTAAAGGAGATGAGGGAGCAGCTGCAGGAACTCTTAGATAGGGTTCATTCGCCCAAGTGTGTCACCATGGCGCGCACTGGTCTTATTAGTAAAGAAGAAGGAATGCACAATTAGAATGTGCATTGATTACTGACAGTTGGACAAAGTGATAGTGAAGAACAAGTATCCACTACCTCGTATTGAGGATTTGTTTGACCACCTTCAGGGGGCAAAGGTATTCTCTAAGATTGATCTCAGTTCAGGCTACCACCAGCTGAAGATTAGAGATTCTAATATCACGAAGAAATCTTTCCGGACGAGATATGGGCATTATGAGTTTCTGGTTATGTCATTTGGGCTAACTAATGCCCCAGCCGCATTCATTCACTTGATGAACAGTGTATTTCGACCGTACATGGATTATTTTGTGATCGTGTTTATTGATTATATACTGGTGTACTCGCGTAGCCAGGAGGAGCATGCGCAACATATGAGGGTGGTATTGCAAAGGTTGAGAGAGGAGAAGCTTTATGCGAAGTTCTCTAAGTGTGAGTTCTGGCTTAGTTCCGTGGCTTTTCTGGGACACGTTGTGTCTAGTGATGGTATTCAGGTTGACCAAAAGAAGATTTAGGCGGTGTAGAGTTGGCCCATACCGTCTTCAGCTACTGAGATTCGGAGTTTCCTTGGTTTGGCAGGTTATTACCGCAGGTTCGTTCAGGGATTTTCATATGTTGCTTCTCCTTTGATGAAGTTGATGCAGAAGAATGCAACATTTGTGTGGTCAGATGAGTGTGAGGAGAGCTTCCAAAATCTCAAGTCAGCTTTGACTACAGCTCCGATCCTAGTGTTTCCATCAGCTTCAGGCTCTTACTCGGTATATTGTGATGCTTCGAGAGTTGGAATCGGATGTGTATTGATGCAGGAGGGTAGAGTTATTGCATATGCTTCGCGTCAGCTTAAGCCTCATGAGAAAATTACCCTGTTCATGACATGGAATTGGTTGCTATAGTTCATGCTTTGAAGATTTGGCGGCACTATCTATATGGCGTGTCCTGTGAGGTGTTCACGGATCATCATAGTCTCCAGCACTTGTTTAAGCAGAAGGACCTCAATTTGAGACAACGAAGGTGGCTTGAGTTACTTAAGGATTACGATATTACCATATTGTATCATCCGAGGAAGGCCAATGTAGTGGTCGATGCTTTGAGCCGAAAGGCGGTGAGTATGGGTCGCTTGGCATATTCCAGTTGGGTAGAGGCCCCTTGCAGTTGATGTTCAAGCTTTGGCTAATCGGATGGTGAGGTTAGATACTTCAGAGCCCAGTCAGGTGTTGGCTTGTGTGGTTTCCCGGTCGTTTTTGTATGATCGCATCAGGGAGAGCAGTATGATGACCCGCATTTGCTTGTACTGAAGGACATGGTCCAGCATGATGATGCCAGATATGTGGCTATTGGTAGTGATGGTGTGTTGCGGATGCAGGGCCGGATTTGCGTGCTCAATATGGATGGGCTCTGAGAGTTGATCTTAGAGGAGGCCCACAGTTCGCGGTATTCTATTTATCTAGGTGTCGCGAAGATGTACCAGTACTTGAGACAACATTATTGGTAGAGGAGAATGAAAAAGGACATTGTGAGTTATGTGGATAGGTGTATCAATTGTCAGCAGGTCAAGTATGAACATTAGAGACCCGGTGGTGTACTTCAGCGGATGGATATTCCAAAGTGGAATTGGGAGAGAGGATTACTATGGACTTTGTGAGTGGTCTCCCTCGTACCTCGAGGAACTTTGATTCTATTTGGGTTGATTATGGATAGGCTGACCAAGTTTGCGCACTTTATCCTGGTGTGTACCACCTATTCTTCGGAGCGGTTGGCAGGGCTTTTCATCCATGAGATTGTGAGGTTGCATGGGGTTCCAGTTTCTATTGTCTCAGATAGGGGTACCTAGTTTTCTTCCCAGTTCTGGAGGACTTTTCATCGGGAGTTGGGCACTCAGATTCAGATGAGCACAACTTTTCATCCTCATACGGACGGACAGTCCGGGCATACTATTCAGATATTAGAGGACATGTTGCGTGCCTGTGTTATAGATTTTGAAGGTTCTTGGACTGAGTTTTTGCCGCTTGCAGAGTTTGCTTATAACAAAAGTTATCAGTCGATCATTCAGATGGTGCCGTATGAGGCTTTATGTGGGAGACAGTGTAGCTCCCCAGTTGGCTGGTTTGAGCCCGGCGAGTCTAGACTATTGAGGACAGAGTTAGTTCAGGATGCCCTGGAGAAAGTGAAAGTTACCCAGGAGAGACTTCGCACGTATCAGTCGCGTCAGAAGAGTTATGTGGACCGGAAGGTTCAGGATGTATCGTATATGGTGGGTGAGAAGGTTTTTCTGAAGGTTTTCCATGTTTCTATGCTAAGGAAGTATGTTGAGGACCTGTCTTACGTATTAGACTTCGGCACGATCCACTTGGATAAGGATTTAACCTATGATGTGGAGCCAGTGGCTATTTCGGGTCATCAGGTTTGAAAGTTGAGATCAAAGGACATAGCTTTAGTGAAGGTGTAGTGGAGAGGTCGGCCCGTGGAGGAGGCCACTTGCGAGATCGAGCAGGAGATGCGAAGCAGATATCCTCATTTGTTTGAGGCTCCAGGTATGTTTCTTGACCCGCTCGAGGACGAGCGTTTGTTTTAGTTGGATTTCTCTAGTTATTAATGATTGTGATTTAAGGAAGTGAGCTTGTAGCTCAGAACATGAGTGAGATTGGTGGGGCTTGCCTAGCAATGTGATAGGCGCCATCACGACCGGGTTGGGGTTGTGACAAGGAAGAGGAAGAGGAAGAGGATGAAGAAGAGGAGGAGGAGGAAGAGGACGAGGAGGAGGAGGAAGAGGAAGAGGAAGAGGAAGAGGAAGAGGAAGAGGAGGAGGAAGAAGAAGAATAGGAAGAAGAAGAAGAAGAATAGGAAGAAGAGGATGAGGAAGAAGGGGAGGAAAGAAGAAGAAGGAGGTGGAGGAGGAGGAGGATGAGAGGGAGGAGGAGGAGGAGGAGGAATAATACGAGGAAGAAGAAGAAGAATAGGAAGAAGAAGAAGAGGAGGAAGAAGAAGAGGAAGAAGAGGAGGAGGAAGAAGAGCAGGAGGAAGAAGAAGAAGAAAGAAAAAGAGGAAGAAGAGGAGGAAGAGGAGAAGTGGAAGATGAGGGGGAAGAGGGGGAGGAGGAGGAGGAGGAGGAAGAGGATGACGAGGAAGAAGTTGAGGAAGAAGAAGAGGAGGACGACGAGGAAGAGGAATAGGAGGAAGAAGAGGAGGAGGAAGAGGAAGATGAAGAAGACAAAGATGAAGTAGACAAAGAAGAGGAAGAAGAAGAAGATGATGATGATGAAGAAGAAGAAGAAGAAGAAGAAGAAGAAGAAGAAGAAGAAGAAGAAGTAGAATAAGAAGAAGATGAAGATGAAAAAGAAGAAGAAGAAGAAGAAAAAGAAGTATCAACCTTGGATATAATAGTTTATAAGTTGTGTTTATATATTATTATATACTATTTACATAATATTGTATATTATTATATAAATAAATCATATCAATGGAACTTCACGTGTTCTTCTTCTTCGTCTTCATTTGAAATTTAACTCTAATATAGCCTAAATCTACTTCAATTCACCATAAAGATAATTCCTCCAAATTTTCAAGGCATGAACAATTGCAGCTAACTTTAAGTCATGAACAAGATAGTTCTTCTTATGGGGCTTTAGCTGACGAGAAGCATACACAGTAACTATGCCCTCCTGCATCGACACACAATCGATCCCAACTCTCAAAGCATCATGTAAGAGCTTGAAACTGATGGTAATACTAATACCGGAGATGTGGTCAACGCCGACTTGAGCATTTGGAATCTCTCCTCGCATTTATCCAACCAGACAAATGGAGCATTCTTCTGAGTCAACTTCGTCAAAGGCGAAGCAATAGATGAAATCTGCGGTAATAACCCGCCAAACCGAGGAAACTCTGAATCTCAGTAGCCGAGGACGGTCTGGGCCAACTCTGCACCGCCTCAAACTTCTTTGGGTAAACCTGAATGCCATCACTGAACACCACATGTCCCAGAAAAGCCACAGTACTAAGCCATGATTCACATTTGGAGAACTTTGAATAAAGCTTCTTCTCTCTCAATCTCTGCAAGACCACCTTCAAATTCCGTGTGTGCTCCTCCTGACTACGCGAATACACAAGAATATCATCAATAAACGCGATCACAAAAGAATCTAGATAAGGCCGAAATATACTGTTCATCAACTGCATGAACGCGGCTGGGGCATTAGTTAGCCCGAAAGACATCACTAGAAACTCGTAGTGACCATATCTCGTCTTGAAATCCGTCTTCATAATGTCTGAATCCCTAGACTTCAATTGGTGATATCCTGATTGAAGGTCAATATTAGAGAATACCCTTGCTCCCTGGAGCTGGTCAAATAAATCCTCAATACGGGGTAGTGGGTAGCTGTTTTTCACTATCACCCTATTCAACTGTCTATAGTCAATGCACATTCTCATTGTGTCATCTTTCTTCTTTACAAATAATACCGGTACACCCCAAGGTGACACACTAGGGTGAATAAATCCCTTATCTAGGAGTTCCTAAAGCTGTTCTTTCAACTCATTTAGCTCTGTTGGTTCCATACAATAGGGAGAATAGAGATGGGTTGAGTGCCCGACAGCAGATCAATACCGAAATCAATGTCCCTGTCCGGTGGCATGCCTGGCAAGTCCAATACAAACACGTCAGCTAAATCCCTAACAACTGGAACCGAATAAAGACTAGGAGCTTCGGCTTCCATATTTCACACGAAAGCACAATATGATAAACACCTAATTCCAACCATCCGTTGGAATTTTAGGAAGGAAATCACCCTGCTGAGTACATAATCAGTCACACCACGCTACGCGATCCTTGGAATATCCGGAATAGACAACGTATGTATCATAGCATGACATTCCAGAATAGCATGGTACGGAGATAGCCAATCCATACCCAGAATCACATCAAAATCTACCATGCCTAACAATAGCAGGTCAACTCGGGTCTCCAGACCCCTAATAGTCACCAAACAGGATCCATACACATGATCCACTATAATAGTATCACCCACCGGGGTAGATATGTGCACAGGCTAGGCAAGACAACCAAGGGTCGTACCCAAATGCTGAGTAAAATAGGAGGATACATATGAATAGGTGGATCCAGAATCGAATAAAATAGAAGCATTCCTGTGGCAGACTGAGATAATACCTGTGATAATTAAATCTGAAGGAATAGAGTCCCTCCTATTTGGAAGGGCATAGAAACGAGCCTAGCCACCTCCAGTACGGTCCTCACCCCTTGGGCGACCTCTGGCTACCTGGCCTCCACCCCTAGCTGTCTGAGTGGGAGCTGAAGAAACCTGTACAGAAGACAAGGGCTTATCCTTCTACTATAACTGCCTACCGCGGGCTCGAGGACACTATCTCTTCATGTGACCCAACTCACCCCATTCATAGAAACGAGCTAAAACTGGAGGAGGGGACTGGGGGGAACCGCTCGCTGCAGACGAACCCTGAGCAGACGAAGAAGGAGCAAAGCTCTGAGCTGGAAGAGCACTTAATGCATGCTGTCTCTGCTCATAACTCTGATGGCCCCGGCCTGAAGAGTCTCCACTGGACTCTGAGCGTCCGGACTGAGCAGGTCTGAAGAAATGACCTCTACCCTAATGGAAATGGTCCGAGATTGGGTGCCGCTGAAATTACCTGAACCTCAAGGCCTCTTTACCTCCCTCTCCACACGCTCCCGACGGCGATCTGTCTCAATCAAACGAGCCACATCAACAACCTCCTCAAATGTAGCTGTTGTAGCCCTCTCTTTAGTCATCAATACACGGATCGGATAGTGGAGACCATCTATAAACCTCCTGATCCTCTGTCTATCTGTCGGGATCATTCACATAGCATGCCTGGCTAGATATGTAAACCACAACTCATATTGAGTCATTGACATAACTCCCTGAGTCAACCACTTGAACTGATGACGCGGCTCTTCCCTGTGAGACTGGGGCACATACTTCTCCAAAAATACCGTGGAGAACTGCTGCCAAGTGAAGGGCGCTGCCCCAATAGGCCTACGCATCTCGAACTCTTCCCATCAAGTAAATGTAGATCCTTTGAACTGGAAGTTAGTAAAAGCCACTCCATTAGACTCCAGAATACCTGCAGTACAAAGCATTCTCTGGCATTTATCCAGAAAATCGTGGGCATCCTCGCCCTCAGCACCACTAAATGTCAGAGATTGGAGTCTACCAAACCTCTCCAAATGCCACTGCTCATCATCTGACGTACCTGGAACCTCATAAGCCGGAGTAGATGCGATCGGCGCAACTGGAACAACCGGTGCAACTGGCTGAACTAGAGCAACTAGCTGAACTAGCTGAACTGGCAGAACTAGAACTACCTCAGGTGTTTGTAAGCCCTGAACACTCTGCTCGAGAGTGCGAGCATTGGGGGTCTGATGATCACCACCGGTCTGTGAAGTAGCCGCTGCTGTAATGGCTGAAACCGCCTGATCTAGGCCAGTGCAGACGGACAAAATCTGAGCCAAAGCCTCTTGGAGACCAGGAATCACGATGGGCACTGCTGGTGCGTGAATAGGCGCTGCTGAAGTATCAACAACCAGAGGCTGATCCTGGACCTGGGGAGCTGGTGGGTCTGCAGGTGCTGCCCCTGTTACTCTGCCTCGTCCAGCACCACGACCGCGTCCACGACCTCTAGCTGGGGGTACTGGTGGTCGTCCTCCACGTTCAGTAGCACGAGTTCTCTCCATCTGCGAGAGGATAGAATACATAATTTTAGTATTCACGTCATCAAACCGCACGATATATATTTCAAGAAAGTGAGATGTTTCCGAAAAGTTCTGTAGCCTCCTGCTTATAAGTGTGGTGCATGACACACCCATAAACAAGACTCTACCAAAACCGGCTCATGAATCGTGAGGCCTAGTAACCTTCGATCTGATACCAACTTGTCACGACCAAAACCCGCTCGTGATGGCACCCAGCCTTAAAGCTAAGTAAGCCTGACCAACGATCGCTTCCAATTTGACATTTAAGTCTCAAGACCGACAACTTAAGAATATTATAGTAATTTTAGAATAATAACCCAAAAATATTAATAGTATAAAATCGATAAGTATGAAAACTGATGACACGCCCATAAGATCTAGGGTCACGAGTCTAGAGCCTCTAAACAAAACTGGATAATAATATCTAAATGGAAATAATAAAATCTAGAATGTATGTAATAATAATAAACTGAAAAAAATGAAGAGCAACTAGATCCTGCGAACGCCATGCATCTACATCAACAACTCTGGAAATATCTGGAGACTATGAGTGCCAGCTAAGCCTCCGGTGTACCTGAATCTGCACACAAGGTGCAAGGAGTAGGGGTGAGTACTACCGACTCAGTGAATAATAAGCATAGAAAATGTTCGAAAATAAGAAATCCACAAAAATACCACAAAGCAAAGCTATAACTAACATTCCTATAACTTATCTATGAACTAACATCAAACAGTATCACAATAGCAACCAAGTATCAGATAAAGATGCAATTCAATGCACATGAATACGTTGCGGCGTGCAGCCTGAGCGAACCATATTTACTTAAAGTTGATGACGCTCCCTGGGGGTGTGTACAGACTCCGGAGGGGCTCCTTCAGCCCAAGCGCAATATCAATATATATATATAACTGCTGCAGCGCGCAGCCCGAGCCAACCTCAGTCCACAGTATGCATGTAAGTCACAGAACATATGCAATCTGATTCTTTGCCAGTTTCCAATTATTAAGGTGAATAATTTAATTAGTCAATTTCAGTAATAAGGTGACTTAGCATTTGCTGACAGTGATTAAGTGCAGGACTGAGATTAATAATTATGCAAATCATGTTATCACACAGATATTCACCCTAGACGGGTACTACAGATCGGCACACGACCCCAAACATGGCATTAAGCCCAATTATCAACAACACAATATGCGTATCAGCCGCCAATATTTTATATTCAGTTCTTGGGGTGGACCAAGTCAGAATCCCCAACCATATACCATCCCGCACCTACCATGGGGTGCGAGTCACGCCCTAACATAGCGTTACGATGTGATAAGCCGGGGTTTCAAACCCTTAGGCCATTATCTTTACAAACTATTCACCTCTAACCGGTCGTAGACTGGTCCGCGACGCCTTTTCCCTTTGAATCTCCCTCTACGAGTATCGAATCTGTTCAAAACCACAACGAATATGTTATTATAGGCTAAATAAACATAACCCATTCGAAATAATTCGAAAAATGTTAAAAATCACGAAGTTGGTAAAACCTGAGCCTAGGACCACTTATCGAAATATTCTAAAAATGGCATCTTTGGATTTCCCGTCTCTCCAAGAGTCCGTACATATAAAGTTCACCAAAAATGGAGTCCGTTTGACCCTTCAAATCCCCAAAATTCGTTTCTGAAAACTAAGCCCTAGTTCTTCACAATTTCTACATAATTTCATGGAATTAAGGATTCATTCTTCCTAAAAATGGCCTTTTTAAGTCAAGAGACTTACCTCCAATCAATACCCGCTGAAAACACACTTCAAATTGCTCAAATAGCTCCTTTGGTTGCTTAACAATGAAGGAAAATATGTTTAAGTCGCGGGTGAAATAACCCTTAAAATATTCTGTCCGCCCAGTTCTTTCCTCTATGCGATCGCATCACAACAACTGCGATCGCCCTAATTTCCTCCTATGCGATCGCACTCTCCACTATCCGATAGCATAGTACAAACCTTTGCCAGGGACCCCAGCCTAAATTACACAACGCGATCGCACACCCCCTCATGCGAACGCACAGACCAACCTGCCCAACTTATGCAATCACAATGCTCCCCATGCGATCGCATAGAGAAAAATTGGACCCCTTCCAGATCCTCCTATGCGATCGCAATTCACCCTATCCGATCGCATAGGGCAATATCTCTGCAACACACCAGCAGTGTTTCTGCAACATCCTTAGTCCAAAAGCCTTCCGTTCAACCATCCGAAGTCACCCCGAGGCCCTCGGGACCCCAACCAAATGCAAAACTATCTTCTATTACTTCATTCAAACTTGATCGCAACATAAAAACGCTATCATAAACATCAAAATCATCCAATTACCACAGATTCAAGCCTAAGTTAAACTAAAACTTCCGAAACTTGCATTTGATCCAAAACCCGACCTAAACACCGCCGAATAATCTGAAAATTTGCACGCATATCCAAAATGACCTACCATAGCTACTGCAACTTCCGGAATTCCATTCCAACCCTCAGATCAGAATCTCACCAATCAACCGGACTTTGCCAAAATTCTAACTTAGCCAATTCAAGCCTAACTCTACACCGGACCTCCAAATTCAGTTCGGATTTCCCTCCTAAGTCACAAATCACCATCAGAAGCTAGTCGAATCATCGAAAATCCATTTCGAGACCTCTTACTCATAAGTCAATGTCCGGTTGACCATTTCCAAACTAACCTTCTCATAAAGAGACTAATTGTCTCATTTATATCCAAACTCCATCCGAATTACTTCAAATTCTCCAAATCACATATTGAAACATATAAAAGCATAACACGGATAAAACGGGGCGATAATTCACGGGACAGCGGGTCAGGTCGTTACAGCTCGCTTGTGCGAGCCATTCTCTATAGAAGTGGAATCCTTGGACTTAATTGGAATCTGCACGAGTGATGGTTTTTCCCTAGGTACAGTGTAACAAAAATGACCCAAGGGCCGCTGAAGCGGAAGTCACTGGGCAAAATATTAAATTTGAGGGTTTTAATTCATATTCCATTCCGGACTTAGAGAGCTCAATAGGAGGTAAGTTTTCGAGGGTGTTTCAGAGAGATCATTGAGGGAAGGACTCCTAACTAAATTTTGGTTAATTTATAAGAATCTATTGTTAATTTCATCATTTAATCAGTGTTGGATATGGAAATTGGGAAAAAATGATACAAACTTTTTAGACTAAATTTTTGAGTCTTGAAAGGCGAACTGAGGTTGGGTTTGAGTAATCTTGTGTGATTGGACTCGTTATCGAATGTGTATTCGAATTTTATAAGTTTGGTCGAATTTTTAGATGCGGGCCCATGGTTGACTTTCGGGTTGGATTTTCAATTTTTTGCAAAGATGTAATTTCATTGTTTGAATTACTTTCCTATAGTTATATTTAAAGTATGCAATTATTTTGGCTAGATTCGAGTCTTTTGGAGTTGGATAGTCGAGGGAAAGGCCTCTAACGAGCGTCTGTCGTGTGTATAAATTAAACTCGTACTCTGTCAAATTATAGTATATAAAGATGTCGAACCCACAGAGATTGATTTTTCTATTCTACAGACGTTTATTATTTTAATTACTATTTGAGAAAATTGAAAAGATTGGAGTTGTTAATTAATTAACTAAAAATCCATAAATTGAGCAGTAGTAAATATTTTTGTTTTTCACAAATGTAAACAAAGGTGTTGGGATCCTCACTTCACTTAATATTGTTTTATATAGTAAATACATTTATTATTCAACTTTTATTTCTCATAAATGTATATATGCCTCTCACGATTATATTTATATATTATTACTATAGTTGAACAATTAAATGCACTCCTCTCGGTTATACAAATTAATTTTCAAAATGGTAATATTAAAGAACCAGAAATATATACTTGATCCAAAGCATGCTCTTTTTTAGTAAGACCCTTTCGGTTATCCTACTTGTTATAACTGATTACCACAATATTCGCCGCTTTCGATTACAAATAAATGTTGAACCAATATTAACAAATAAGAGCTAGATGTCACTAAATATAGGCTAACATTTATCGATATCAAAATTAACTATTACCTCTTCTATCTCTTTCGATTACAGAATTAATAAAATATTATTATGTAGTACCAAAAAAGGTGGATGTGAACAAATTAAATAATACCCAACTATAAAGCAGATAAAATTTAAATAAAAGTTTCAGCTCAAGTATGTGAAATTGAAGAATAATATCTACTATTATACAAAAACATTAAGATCCGTCATTTTCCCAACACAAGAAAAGTTACTCTATAATAGAGTTAGTTCTGACAACGGAAATATTCTTCCCCATTAAATAAGAAAATATAAAAAAATATTCAAGGAGAATAATTTCCACTATTTAATTAAAAATGGGAACTAGAGTAATTTCCTACACTGAATAATTGAAGATTAAGAAGAAAGAAACTGATTTTAAGATAGAAAAATTATATTCCCCCCCCCCCCCCCCCAGCAGCTCCTAATGATGCTATTTATAGATTCCACGGCTGAGTCTAAACTTGGAAAATCTCAAGTTGCAAGTTGGCAAGTTGCAATTTTGCTTTGGTTTCAAGTTTGGTGCTCACGCCAATTATTTGTCCAAGTTGGCAGGTAGTTTCAGCCCACTTGTTTGCAGAATTGTGCAAAATGCACATGTGCCTTCTTTGTGCTTGGAATCTTTCTTTTCTTTATTTGCTTTTATTTAAAAATTAATTGTGGCCAAGACCAAATTTGATTGTTACGGAAGTTGTGTCTATGTTGCTCCAAGATTTTCCAAGTGATAGAGTTGTTGATATTTTTGTTATTTTGTTATTCCCGGGAAAGAAAGTGTACAATTAGTACTATTTTCTAAAGATAATTTGCTAAATTTATATATGATAATTTTTTTACTATCAAATTCTCCCACAGTTAAATATTTGTTTGTCCTCAAGCAAAGAAAACAAAAGAGCATAGTAACTAAATACTTCATGTAAAATCATGAAAACTTTCGACATATAAGAATTAACTAAGACTTATCCATGAGTTCAAATAAAATATAACCATACTCACATTCATCTATTGAGAACTGAAATCACAATATTTTATATTCGCTAGTGTGTCTCACCAAATGAAGAGAGATGCCCATAAATCACACAATATATAGATGTAGAACAAAGCAGGGCATAGATAGAAAAATTCACCCACTCTCAACAAAGAAGTACCTCAAGCTACTAGAAAATGCCATAAGCTTGACTGTCATATGGTTTTCCACTAATGTAGGCATTTTTGAGTCGAGATCATGTAGGAATTTTGTAAGGTTATAATGTAGGCTTAAGGATAGGTATAATATATATGGATAATAGTGATTTAATTACCTATGGGCATTACACTTAATTTTATCACTTAAGCGCAATTTCCTTTGCTCACAATGACCTCTATTTTGGTTCTTCTCTTTCACGTTTTTATTTGGAGATGCCGGCATTTCTTTGTTGATATCCCCTTTCTTTTTAATTTTTTTAAGGAGAATTTCAGTAGAAACTATATTTTTCAGTTCTCATGGCAACATCTCAAATGATCGACAACCTCAAATAAATATTTTTCCACCAACTATTTGCGCAATTACCCCTCACACCTAGATTTTTATATTCACATCAACTCTTGTGCCCAAAAAGGAATTTGTGTGAACAAAAAAAAGTCATAACAACAAACAGGCTAAGGGTTAAAGCTTGGCGACAAAAAAAATAATAAGAGATAATTTATTGAGGCTCAACTGGGCTAACTAGGGATAAAAATCGTTAAGATAGGTTAATTTATGCTCTGGCTCAACAAAGAAGGCCTGCTTTCATTTCTCAACTCAAAAATCTACCTTGAATTTCGCCTCAAACTACATTCAAGGCAAGTTCTAGATTTCCAAATAAGTAAGAGAACTAGACACTAGAAGCTAACTGCACAATACACCTAGGCCAACGAAAACTGTGATTTCAATCACCAATAAGTAATTATGAGAATAGGAAAGTGATTATAAAACACTTGAATGGTATTTAATCGAATTCGTCTTTTTAAAGTATCATGCTTTTCACGTCAAATCATGTTTAGCAAACTTATTTATCAAAACTAGTTAAAACAACTAAAAGTACTAAAAAAATATTTAGTTCAAAATATTACGACCATGGCAGAGAACTGAACAAGAAATCCATGGAAGTACATGAAATAACTTTCCCTAAGAATAAGGTAACTTAATTTTTTTTTGTTTTTTTTTTCGTTTATCTATTTTTATTTTTTTTATAATTTTAAAAACCACAATTTTCAGTTGTAAAATATATGTTTTTTTATATTTAACCAAAAAAATGTATAAGAAACACATATATAATTAACATATTCCTCTACCCCCTAGCTTAAATAATGTCATGTCTTCGTGACAAATAAATTAAAAGTGAAAGGAGATAAAGGAGCTTCCCTGATTTTCTTCGACTTTTGCCTCATTTCCTTTTTCTTGGCTGCTTAAGGTTTCTCTCATATAACAAAGACAAGATTATGGCAGAGAAAATATTCTTTTTCATGATATAAGAAAACGTTCATTGTCGAAATCGTTGGGAAGCTTCTTTTGTCATAGAAAAATATGTTAATACATACTACGTAGGCGCACGCGCGCGCACACACACACGCATACACACACACACACGCATATATATATATATATATATATATATATATATATATATATATATATATATATATATATATATATATATATATATATATATATATATATATATATATATATATGCTAAAAGGAAATATTATATGTTACTACTAATAATTATTAAACGATTAAATAGAGGGGAAGAATGTAGTTCTGAGTTTAACGTCGCCAGCTCTCTCTCTCTCTCTCTCTCTCTTTATATATATATATATATATATATATATATATATATATATACATATACACACTAAAAGGAATTATTATATGTTACTACTAATAATTATTAAACGATTAAATAGAGGGGACGAATGTAGTTCTGAGTTTAACGTCGTCAGCTCGACTTATTTTAAAATTTAGGCAAAAAGGATTGTTGAAGCCTGTTTATCGAAAAATCTACTGATATAAGGCTTCGAACGATGACCGTTTACTTTGAATTTGTCTCCCCCATCTGCATGTTGTACTTTAACGGCACCATAGGGGGTCACTCTAGTTACTATATATGGTCTTGTCAAGCGTGACTTAAAATTTCATGGAAATAGTCTCATTCGGCTATTGTATAACAAAACATGATCTCCAACTTTAAACTCTTTACGGAGGATGAGCTTGCCATGCCATTTTTTTGTCTTTTCCTTGAACAATTTAGCATTTTCATATGCTGTAAGCCTGAACTCTTCCAACTCATCAAGGTGCAATAGACGATTTTTACTTGCATCTGACAAGTTTAGATTCTATAATTTTATAGCCCAATATGCTTTATGTTCTAATTCTACAGGTAAATGACAAGATTCTCCAAAAACTAGTCTAGAAGGAGATGTGCCTATGGGAGTTTTTAATGCAGTTCTATATACCCATAAAGTATCATCTAACTTTAAAGACCAATCTTTTCGAGAAGAACCAATAATTTTTTCTAAAATTCTTTTTAATTCTCTATTGGATACTTCAACTTGCCCGTTTGTTTGAGCATGATATGGAGTTTATGTTTTATGTGTTACTCCATATTTTAACAATAAATTAGCAAATTTTTTATTTATTAAATGAGTTCCTTGATCACTTATTATTACTCGCGGAGCTCCAAATCTAGAAAAGATATTTTTCTTGAGAGAGGCAAAATCAATATGAGCATCATTTTTTCTAGTAGCAATTGCTTCTACCCATTTGAAAACGTAGTCAACAACTACCAAAATATATTCATAGCCATTTGAAGGAGGAAAAAGACCCATAAAATCAATGCCTCAAACATCAAAGATTTCACACACGAAAATAGTATTAAGAGGCATTTCGTCCCTTTTTGAAATGTTACCAATTATCTGGCATTTATCCCAAGTGGCGACATAACTCCTTGCATCTTTGAATAGAGTAGGCCAGAAAAATCCAACTTCAAATAGTTAGCAATATCAGCAAACCAATGTGGTCGATTTATAACGGTTGTGACTGAAAATATATGTTAAACAGGAAATTCCTCTTTGATATCTCTCATCTCAGTATGAGGATATTCCAAACGAGACAACTGATTAGCTACATGATTCTCAGAACCTTTTCGATCTTTTATTTTAATATCGAATTCTTACAAAAGGAGTATCCATCTTAGCAATCTGAGTCGAGTATCCTTCTTTTCTAAGAGGTACTTTAAAGCTGCATGATCAGTATAAATTGTAGCCTCTGATCCTATCAAGTAGGAACAAAATTTGTCAAATGCAAATACTACTACAAGTAGTTCCTTCTCAGTTGTAACATAAGTTTTTTGAGTTTATTTGAGGGTTCTACTGGTGTAGTAAATAGGCCTAAAAATCTTGTCTCTTTTTTGTCCCAATACTGCTCTAACTGCGATATTACTTGCATCACACATTATTTCAAAGGGTTGGCTCCAGTCAGGAGAAAAAACAATTGGAGCATTAGTCAATTGTTTCTTAAGAATCTCAAATGCTTTTCTGCAATTATCTGAAAATTCAAACTTTACATCTTTCATCAGTAGGTTAGTCAGAGGTTGTTGAAATATTTAAAATTCTAATGGCTTTAATAGTGGTAGAAGGGGGTATCCTGCTAAAAGATAAATTTTAGCCTTATCAACTTCTATCCTTTTTGCATAAATTTTATGTCCTAAAACAATTCCCTCTGTTACCATGAAATAATATTTTTCCCAATTAATAACTAGATTTGTCTCTTCATATCTCTTATGCACCAGAGTTAAATGATAGAGACAATTTTCAAATTTCTTACTAAAAAGTGGGAAATCATCCATAAATTTTTCAAGAAACGTTTCAGTCATATCAGAGAAAATTGCCGGCATGCAACACTGAAATGTAGCAGGAGCATTGCATAGTCCAAATGACATTCTTCGATGAGCATACGTACCTTGGGGGCATGTGAATGTGGTTTTTTCTTGATCTTCTAGAGCAATTGGTATCTGATTATACCCAGAATATCCATCAAGGAAACAGTAAAAACCATGGCCTGCAACTCTTCCAAGCATTTGATCAATAAATGGAAAAGGAAAATGATCTTTCCTTATGGCATCATTATTTTTATTTTTTATTACTGCCATACCTCCTTTCTTTGGTACTACTTGTACAGGACGTACCCAAGGACTGTCGGATATTGGATAATGATACCTACTGCTAGAAGTTTTACCACTTCTTTTTTGACAACTTCTTGCATTGCTGGGTTTAGTCTCCTTGCGGGTTGGACTATTGTCTTATAATCATTCTCCATAAGAATCCTATGTATATAAATACCTGGACTGATTCCTTTGATATCAACTATAGTCCATCCTAAGGTTTTCTTGTGTTTTCTCAAGACTTCAATCAGCTTGCTTTCCTGTTCTGTAGTCAAAGAAGATGAAATGATTATTGGATATAATTCAGGTTCAAGAAACACATATTTTAAATAAGAAGGAAGTTCTTTGAGTTCAAGTTTTAATTGAACTCCTTCCTGTGAAACATTCTCATTTTCTGACTCTTTTTCTAGAATTTCAGTATGTTCTCTAATTATGGTGTTATCATCACTAACGATACCTAACCTAGCCAAACATCTCTCCAACGAACCGGTAATTAACTGATTAGCTTTGTATTCGTCTACAAAGTCATCTAGTAAGTCAATTTGAAAACAAGATGATTATGAATCATCCACAGGAAATTTCATCATTTTTTCATGTCAAAAATCACTCTTTCCTCATCAACTCGCAATATTAATTGTCCTTGATGAACATCAATAATTGATCTCCCTGATGCGAGAAATGGTCTACCTAAAATTAATGGTACCTCAGTATTTTCTTCCATTTCAAGTACTATAAAATCTACTGGAAATACAAATTTGTCAACTCTGACAAGGATATTTTCAATAATTCATTTTGGTCTCTTAGTACTTTGATCAGCTAATTGAAGAGTCACTCCAGTATCTTTCATTTCACCAAGTTCTAATTTCCTGAAAACTGAAACAGGCATTAGATATATTGAAGCACCTGAATCACATAACGCCTTTTTAAAGTGAGTACTTCCCACAGTACAAGGAATAGTAAAACTTCCTGGATCACCAAGTTTCCGAGGGAGCTTATTTTGAAGTGTAGCACTACATTTTTCTGTAAGCTTAACCACTGAAACCTCTTCCCATTTTCTTTTACTTGACAAAATTTCTTTGAGAAATTTACCATATGAAGGCATTTGTGTCAAAGCATCTGTGAAAAGTATGTTAATGTAAAGTTGTTTCAAAATACCTAGAAACTTTAAAAACTGTTTGTCAAGCTTTTCTCTTTTCATCTTTTGGGAAAAGGGGATAGGTACAGAGTGGGGATTTGTTAATTTTTTTCTTGTACATTTTTCCCTTTATTCTTTTGTTCTTTTGGAAACTTAGATTCTATTTTATTCTCACATTTGCCACGACCCATTTCAAAAAACAGCTCATGATGGCGCCCAACAACCTTGCTGGGCCAGCCAAGTGTGGAATATTACTAACAATCTTATAACATTTTGCTCAATTTTAACTGAAATACCTATTTATCTTGGGTTTAGAAACTAAAGAAATAAAGATGACGAGTAATAAAATATTACAAACCCAAAAGATCAGTCTACTAAACTGTACGTGCCAAGACCTGGTGTCATAGTGTAAGGGCAACTAGTAGAACATACACATCTCTACCCTACTATATGAAATAAGGGAAAGACAACAAAAATACAAAAGAAGACTCCATCCGGCTGCCAAACGATATGGAAGGGAATCAGCTTACCATAGAAGTCTCAACAACTACTCACTGGCGCGCACCCTGACAGTATCCAGATGAATCAACCTCAGACCCTGTACATTTAAGTACAGAAGCATAGCATGAGTACATAAACAATATGTACCCAGTAAGTATCCCGTCTAATCTCGGAGAAGTAGAGACGAGAGGTCGACTTGAAACCTACTTGGTCCAGCTAATGTTATGATAATAATGTACAAAATACAAAAAGAATAATGAAATTACCTAACAGTTGCCACAAAAGTCATAGCATTCTTATAGTTATATATCCTTTTAACACATTTACTCCCTTTTAATTCGTTTAGAAATAAATCATGAAAATCCTAAACTTCAAGCACAAATATATAAATCATGCGCAACAATGCCGAGGTTGACGGCCCACTGCAACAAAATACAAATTTTTGTGCACTGCCGAGGGTCGAACGGCCCGTACCATATATGCATCTATTTCACCGAGGCGATCGACCCGATCCACAAATATAAAGACAACATCAAGAATGCTCCGTAAGGCATCAATTATATACAAGGGCAAAATCCTTACAAGTTCATTAATAAGCATATGTTCATTTTTCATTCTGATCTAACCTCTAGCAAGTCATACAAGACCATTTACTCAGTTCAAACAAGGAAAAGTTTACAGTAGGCATGATGTGGGTCCTAAACTACACGGACATTAACATTATAGTAGCTACGCACGGACTCTCGTCACCTAGTGCGTGCGCAGCCACCGTATTTAATAATAAATTTATTATTTATTAACCTTAGAGGGACAATTTCCTCTCACGAGGTTAGAAAGGAGACTCACCTCGCTCCAAAGCGATCTTTCGATAATGAGAATAGGCTCCAAGCTCAATTCGAAGCCGAACAAGCACCATCTAGTTAAATAAGGCAAGAACTAATCAATAAGTGCTCACAAAGTTGAATTCTAGCTAATGTAAGTGATTTCCCAACCTATCCCGCAAGTTTCCTAAATTTCGACCCGGACCCATTTGCCCGGATTCCGAGATTTTTCGAATGAAGTTATTCTCCACGACCTAAGTATATCTAATATGTGATTTTTAGTTCATTACATAGCTAATTAGATAGTTAAATCTTAGTTTTTACCAAAACCCTAGGTCTAGCTCTAACCCTTGATTTTAATTGATTTTTAGTGTTAACTCTATGTGATAATTATGTATTTAGACTAAGAGTGAGTGGAGATTACTTACCTTGTGATGTTATGTTGAAACCCTCTATTTGGAATTGTAAGAATCGCCCCAAGTGTTGTGGAAATGGGAGATAAATGCACTTGAGATCATATTTAGTGAGCTTCGCTGCCCTGCGATTTCCGCTTCTGTGGTTTGGGGACCACTTCCACGGTCCCGCCTCTGCAATAAATTAGCCGCTTCTTCCACTTTAGACGAGCAGAAGGTCGACCGCTTCTGCGGTTTGGGGGCCGCATTAGTGCATTCTGCTTCTGCGGTTCCTTGGCTGCTTTTGCGGTTGCCCTTGGGCTAGCCTTGGCCGCTTCCGCAATGAGAGGACCGTTTCTGTGGTCTATGCTTCTACGGTCCATAAGCCGCGAAGCGGTTTTGATAGAAGCAACATGTTTGTTCTTTGTAAAATTCCAACTTCACTCGAACCTCGATCATATAACGCTCGGGGCCCCCGAGCCCCGCCTGAATATACCGACAAGTCATAAATCACGAGGCAGACCTAGTCGCCACCTCGAAACTCTAAAAAACAATATTAAATCAAGGAATCAGACCCCAAAACCATTTGATCAAACTTAATGAACTTGAAGTTCGAAATTTCCTTGCAATGGGTTAAAACGCCCTTAAACTATTCGTATTGCCACCAAATTTTATCTGTAGGTCTTAACGGATATTTTGGACTTGTACAAAGTTTCGGAATCGGAATCCAAACTCGATACCTAAGTTTTTAATAACTAATTAGATCCTTTAATTCCATAAAATTTTGATTTTACAATTTTACATAAAAAAATTCCGTACTCGGGCTGGGACCTCGGAATTTGATTCCAAGCGTACGTCCAGGTCCCATATTTTTCCGCGTACCTCTCGGTACTGTCGAATCACAAATCCGGGTCCATTTCCCAAGAAAGTTGACCGAAGTCAAATTTGGCTTTTTAAGGAAACCATAAGGGAATATTTGATTCTTATATCTACTCAACTCTCCTAACTCTCGAAACGATCGTTCCCGCAAGTCATTATCTAGCTATGGAAGGCGTGGAAAGCTTTTACTTAAGGGAACGAGGTTCTAAATAATAAAATGACCAGGCGGGTCATTACATTCTTCACCTCTAAAAAAATGTTTGTCCTCGAACGAACATAAAAGAAAAGTACCTGGACTGTTGAATAGGTGGGGATACCGGCTCCGCACGTCCTCCTCGGACTCCCAAGTCACCTCCTCGAACGGTTGGCCCCTCCACTGGACCCGTACCAGAGAAACTCTCTTGGACCTCAACTGACAGTCCTGTCTATCAAAATTGGCAACTGGCTCCTCCTCGTAGCCCAAGCTTTCATCTAACTGAATGGTACTGAAGTCCAATACATGGGAGTAGTCGGCATAGTACTTCCAAAGCATCGATACATGCAAAATTGGATGGACTCCTGCGAAACTGGGAGGTAAGGCAAGCTCATAAGCAACCTCTCCAACCCGCCTCAGCACCTCAAATAGGCCAATAAACCTTGGGCTCAACTTGCCATTCTTCTCGAACCTCATAATACCCTTCATTGGCGAGAATTTCAAGAGAACCTTCACGCCAATTGTGAATGATACATCACGCGCCTTCTGATCCATGTAGCTCTTTTGCCTAGATTGAGTGGTGCGGAGCCTCTCCTGAATCAACTTTACCTTATCCAAGGCATCCTGTACCAAATTTGTACCCAGTAACTTGACCTCACCAGGGTCAAACCACCCTATAGGAGAGCGACAACGCCGACCATACAATGCCTCATACGGGCCATCTCAATGCTTGATTGGTAGCTATTACTATATGCAAATTCTGCCAAGGGAAAAAAGTGATCCCATTGACCTATAAAGTCAATCACATATGCTCTAAGCATATCCTCTAGAATCTGGACTGTCTGCTCCGACTGCCCGTCGGTCTGACGGTGAAATGATGTGCTAAGATCTACGCTGGTACCCAAACCCTTATGGTCGACTCTCCATAAGTGAGATGTGAACTGAGGGCCCCTGTTTGATATGATGGAAATCAGTACACCATGCAACCTGACTATCTCTCGAATGTAAATTAGAGCATACCTCTCCGCTGTATAAGTAGTCTCCACTGGAATGAAGTGGGCTGACTTGTTAACCTATCAACAAAAACCCACACCGAATAAACCTTACGCAAAGTCTGTGGCAACCCAACCACGAAGTCCATAGTGATGCACTCCCATTTTCATTCCGGAATGGGCATCTGCTGGAGTAGTCCTCCTGGCTTCAGGTGCTCATACTTGACCTGCTGTCAATTCAAACATCTAGCCACATACTCGACAATGTCTTTCTTCCTCCTCCGCCACCAATAATGCTACCTCAAATCACGATACATCTTCGTGGAAGCCGGATGAATGGAGTACCTCAAACTGTGGGCTTCCTCTAGAATCCTCCTCCACAAGCCATCCACATTAGGAACACATACACGGCCCTAAAGCCGTAAACTCCATCCTCGCCGATACTAACCTCCCTGGCACCTCCCTGAAGCACCGTCTCTCTGAGGGCTGTCAAATGCGGATCATCAAACTGTCAGGCCATAATCTGCCCTAGCAATGGAGACTGAGCAACTACGCATGCTAGAACCCGTCTGGGCTCCGAAATATCTAACCTCACAAGGCTGTTGTTGGAAACACGTTCTCAATGCAATATACTAAAACGTGTGTTCTATTGTATAGGTTTTGATGAATGACAAACGAAGCGAAAATTGATATATGACGAAGTTCAAGAAACAAGCGCACAATTGATATACATCGAGATCCAAGCTCAAGACAAAGTTTTATAGTTTAATTGAGGCATTCTTAATTGTGATCTTGATCCTACAACTTGACTCGTAACATGGCTTCTCTCATAAAACTATTTTCCAAAATCATGCATATTTAATTTAATGCTAAATGATTTTAAATCATATTTTCATTAGTCAAAATGATTTTTAAATGCCTCTGAAAAACTGGACTAAGATAATCGATTATGTATTAATGATAATCGATTGTTTTAAGCCAAGACTGCATGACAATCGATTGTGAACTAATGACAATCGATTGTGTTAAGGCAGTGAACATCAGGTTTCTTCAAACCTGCATGACAATCGATTGTGAACCTTATGACAATCGATTGTGATGAGGCAGTGTCCATCAAAGTTTTTCAAAACTCAGAATAATCGATTGTGAAGCTATTGACAATCGATGGTGAAGAGACAGTGTCCTTCAGATTTTTCAAAGTCACAAAATAATCGATTGTGAACTAATGACAATCGATTGTGTTGAGGCAGTGACTTCCAGTGATTTTCAAATTTATTAAATAATCGATTGTGAGTATATAACAATCGATTGTCAAGAGGCAGTGTCTAAAATGTTTTTCAAAAACTGATAAGTAATCGATTGTTGACTTTGTGCAATCGATTTTGAAGCTGACCGTTGTCGTAAAGTTTTCAAATACCGTCAGGTAATCGATTATTGATTCTGTATAATTGATTGTTGTGATTAAAATCCGGAAAAGATTTTTTGAACGTTATTGGGTAATCGATTATTGATTTGGTATAATCGATTGTTTTGATTAAAATCCGGAAAAGATTTTTTGAACGTTGCAGAGTAATCGATTGTTGATTCTGGACAATTGATTGTTTGTGGTAAAATCTGGAAAGGATTTTTTGAACGTTGCCAGTAATCGATTATGGATTGCAAGTAATCGATTATCAAGCGTAAAATCTGGGATTGAATTTTGATCTGACTGGCAGACAATCGATTGTTGGGGTTTGACAATCGATTGTCAGTGAGTAAAATCAGCAACTCTTAATTGGCAACTAGGCAACGGTAATGCCAAGTTTTTCAACTATAAATACAGCTTCATTTCAGTGTTTTAAACACAACAACATACTACAACTGATCATTACATTGCTATAAGCTTGCATACTTTTGTTTATCATTTTATATTCAATTTCATAAAGCTTTTGAGAGCCATATTCTTGTCCAAAGTTGTTGTGATCCAGGGCTTACTTCTTCTACTCATATCTACTCATTAAGGAGTATTTTGTTTGAGTGTTTTAGTGTTGTATACACTTGTAAGAGAATTGTAATTCTCTTGTTGTAAGGAACTTGTGTTTCCTTGGTTGAAGTCTTGGAGTGTTGTAACTCCGAGCAAAGGTGTTGAGGCTTGCGTCCTCAAGTTGTAAAGGTTTGTAAAGCACCCGGAAGCTTGACACGTTAGTGGAAAATCTCGAGAGAGTCTCTTGGGGACTGGACTAGCCACACGTTGTGGTGAACCAGGATATATCTGTGTGTAAGTTATTATTTATCGCACTTATTTACTTCCTGCAAATTTTAATTTCCGCAAGTTTACGCTAAATTTTATTATAACGCTATTCACCCCCCCTCTAGCGTTAAGCGTATTATCTAACAATTGGTATCAGAGCACAACTCTCTGAAAACTTAACAGTTTGAGAGAACCATCCATGGCTTCTACTCGTGATTCTTTTGCAGGAATTGAAGAAGGACAGTGCTCCACACGACCACCCCTATTCAACGGTACAAATTACACGTACTGGAAGGAGAGGATGAAGATCTTCGTTCAGTCCAACAGCTTTCACCTTTGGAAGGTGATAATGAAGGGAAACCAAATTCCAACAAAGAAGGTGGAAAACGAATGGGTTCCCAAGTCCGAGGATGAGTATGACGCGGATGACATCCGAAAGGTTCAAAATAATGCTAAAGCAATAAATTTATTATATTGTGCTGTTAATGCTGATGATTACAGGAAAATATCGTGTTGTACAACGGCAAAGGAGATGTGGGACAAGCTAGAAGTCATGTACGAAGGTACGGACCAGGTAAGGGAAGCAAATATTGATTTCCTAACCCATTCTTATGAATTATTTCACATGAAGGAAGGTGAAAAGGTGGATGAAATGTTTGAGCGATTTTCAATAATCGTAAATGACTTACATGCTCTTAAGAAAACATTCACGGATAGAGAGCTCGTTCAAAAAATTCTTAGAAGTCTCACATCGGCATGGAGATCAAAGGCCGATGCAATTCAAGAATCCATTGGCGTTTCAAACGTCACCATCGACGCACTAAGAGGTAACCTTAAAACCTATGAATCTACTATTCTTAACCCTTTTGTTGATGATCAAAGGAGGCAAAGAATAGCTCTAAAGGCGAGCACAAGCCAGCCGCAAATTGATGAGGAAGGAGACAACGAGTTTGGACTTGATATCAAAAGATTTCAAAAGTTCATGCGCAAGGAGTATGAACGCAAGGGCAAAAAGCAAGGCGAACAAATCAAGTGCTATGAATGTGGTGAAACCGGGCACATCAAATCAAATTGCCCAAACATCAAAAAGGAGAAGAAACCTTTTAAAAAGCAACGTGCATACATTTCTTGGGGAGGCGACTCCGGAGATGAGTCAAGCGAAGGAGAAGAAGACGAAGCAGCAAATCTTTGCCTTATGGCACAAGAAGACAACAAAGATGAGGTATGTCAAATTTCGTCTAAAAACTTCTTTACTATTGAAGAAATGCGAACTGCTTTTGATGAATTATATGCTGAGTTTATTAAGGCTTCAAAAACTGTTAAGGGCATAAAAGAAAATGCTTCATTAAAAGATAAGGATTTTCAAAAACAGCTTTCTTTGAAAGAAAAGGAGTTAGAAAAACTGGTTTTAGAAAATGAGAAGCTGAAAGAGGAAAACAAGTTTTTTGGAAAAAGAAGTTCCGATAAGCCCGAAAGCTCTACTAGAAATTGCACTTCTTGTTTGCTTCTTAAGAATGAAGTAAGTAGGCTTAAAGGCACATTAGATAAGTTTAATTCTTCGCACAAAAACTTGAATGATGTTCTTGTTAACTTGAAATCAACCAAGCATAGAATAGGCTTTAAGAATGAAGAAAAGGTTGCAGCTAAACCCCAACAACCTAAAGCCCAACCTAGGATTAACAATAGAAATGCTTATCCTAGAAACAACAACTCTAGAGCCAATATGCATGCTAGACAAAATGCTGAACATATTAGAAGACCTAGGAATGCCTTACCACCTAGAAATAGTCACCCTAGAAATGATGCATATTTTAGGCCAAATTTTGAACCCTTTAGAAGACCTAGCAATGGCCCTCAACCGAGAAACAATCACTCTAGAAATGCTGCCCATCCTAGAGCTCATAGTAGGAGAAATAATTCTCATGAAATGCGAAATAGTCATAGTGTTCAAAATAGAGTAAGAAATTTTCATCCGTCTAGTTACTATGAACCTAGAAGGATGCATAACCCAAATGTGACTTGTCATTATTGTAGACGTATTGGTCATATTGCTCCTGCATGCTTTACACGTCATAGACATGTTACTCAATCGCATCATTATAATATGCCTAACCCCCAAGGACCCAAGATGGCATGGGTACCTAAAGAACATTAATTTGTTTTGTAGGTGTGCTTGAAGGGATCAAGTGTACTATGGTACCTTGATAGTGGATGCTCCAAGCATATGACGGGAGATGAATCCAAATTCCTTCAATTAGAGCACAAAGAAGGAGGAAGTGTTATCTTCGGTGATAACAATAAAGGAAAGATCATCGGCATCGGCTCGGTCGGTAAGGATGAAAAATCCTCTATTAAGCATAAATTACTTGTGAAAGGTTTAAAGCATAATCTCTTGAGCATAAGCCAATTATGTGACAAGGGAAATCTTGCTCTATTTGATTCGGATGAATGCCTAGTATTTAGACGTAGTGATTTCAAAATCATACTTCGTGGTTTTAGAGTTGATAATATTTATATGGTTGATCTTGCTAATTCCTCACCCGAATATGTTGATTGTCTAATGAGTAAAGAGGATGATACTTGGCTATGGCATCGTAGAGTAGCACATATCAATATGCATCTTTTGAACAAATTGATTTCTCAAAACTTAGTTGTTGGTCTTCCCTTTTTAAAATTTGAAAATGACTCTATTTGTGACTCGTGTCAAAAGGGGAAGCAAACAAAAGCATCTTTCAAATCTAAAAACATTGTTTCAACTTCTAGACCATTGCAATTGCTTCATATGGATTTATTTGGTCCCTCTCGCATTGAAAGTCTAGGAAGAAATAAATATGCTTTTGTGATTGTTGATGATTACTCGAGATTTACTTTGACTTTATTTCTTGCCAATAAAAGTGATGCTTTTCAAAATATTAAATATTTTCTTAAGCGTGTTCAAAATGAGAAAGAAACAACCGTCACTTCAATTAGAAGTGATCATGGGGGAGAGTTTGATCACAATCCCTTTGCGGACTTTTGTGACGAACTCGGAATCGAGCATACCTTTTCCGCTCCACGTACACCACAACAAAATGGGGTGGTGGAAAGGAAAAATAGGTGTCTCGAAGAGATGGCTAGAACCATGCTCGACGAAGCTAAGATACCCAAACATTTTTGGGTGGACGCCGTGAGTACTGCTTGCTACGTTCTAAATAGAGTAGTAATTCGGCCGATACTCATGAAAACCCCCTATGAACTTTATAAGGGAAGAAAACCAAATATTTCCCATTTTAGAGTTTTCGGTTGCAAATGTTTTGTTCATAACAATGGCAAAGACCAATTGGGTAAATTTGATGCTAAGTCGGATGAAGGTATTTTCATTGGATATTCCTCACGTAGTAAAGCATATAGGGTCTTTAATAAAAGAACCCAAATTGTGGAGGAATCCCCTCATGTTGTATTTTCCAAAAATAATGCTCGCTTGGCGAGAAAGGATTCCGGTCATGATCTTGCAGGTATCTTAGATAGCTTGAAAGACAAAATACAAGAGGAACCACCCAAGGAAAATAAAGATGAAACTGAGGAACAACCAACGGAAGAAGCGCCACAATTGGAAAAAGAAATGAATATGCCTAACGAGTGGAGGACAATCAAAGATCACCCTCTCGAACAGGTAATTGGCAACGTTGGAGGAAAGGTAAGTACCCGAAACTCTCTTAAGAACACTTTAGGACACACTTCTTAAGAGCTCACGTTCTCACTTGGCAACACTAGTTTAAGTTATTACTTCTTTACAAATTTCTAACTTGAGCGTCGGAGACGTCTAATTCTATTTTGCAGGTATCGCCCTAAAAGATAGGGGGAATTATAAAGTTTTGGCACAAAACAATCAATTGTTCCAAGCAAATAATCGATTACTTTACTGTGCTGAAAATCGATTAGCAGTATCACTAATCGATTGTTTATGGTTTATGTTTATGAAGTTTCGTTAAATAATCGATTCTTTAAACTGCAAAATCGATTTCCGTCTCAATCATTCAGCAAGGCTTTTTAAAAACAATTGATTGTTTCAAAATATAATCGATTATTGTCAAAATCAGAAAATTTCTGTGCACACTGTAACATAACAATCGATTAACATATCTTGACAATCGATTATTTCATGTCAGAAATTTAAATTCTTGTTACCGTTTGGCTCCTCAATCGATTTGTTTCAGTTCCAAGTCAGGTCATAACTCTTCAACAATCAATTATTGCATCTCAACAATCGATTGTCTAACGGTCAGTGAATTTATTTTACCGTTTCTGACTGATTTGTCTTTAAATTCTCAGCAAATTTCTTCCATAAATGACAAGCCACTCTCCCCTCTATAAATAGGCTTCATATATGTTCATATTCATTCACTCAAGCATCAATTCTAGCTTTCAAAATATCAAATTCTCTCTAATCCTTTGCAAAATCCAGCAGCTTTCATTAAAAATGTCGGGCCGTCACTCAAAACGTTCCCGTTCTGCTAGGCACGGCGCATCCACCTCTGTTGCCCCTTCTCGTCCGAACTATCCCTATCAAGATGGTTCCGTTCTATATTTTAATTCCGACATCGAGCTTACTCGATTCTTAACCAAATTTGAAAAGCGCGACATTCTTCCACCCCGCTTTTCAACCCACAAGTATCTTGAATCATTTGGGCCTGCTGCAAATATGCTCAAAAATTCTCAACTTCTTGACTTTTTACTCCTTACCCATCCTTACATCAATACTACATTGGTTCAAGCATTTTATTCCAACCTTCATGAGGATGATGATGGTGAGCTTGTTACCAACATTAATGGTGTTCAAATTCTTCTTTCCGATGAAAATCTTCATACCATTGCCCGTCTTCCTCATAACGGTGAAGACATTTTTCGGTACACCGGAGAGGCCGGAGCCCTTTTTGATGAAACAGCCCTCTTACATCAAATCGGTCTTACTTCTTATGATCCAAATATCTCCTCCCGTCGTCCTACAATTACGGGAATGGATCCAAATTACCGATTAATTTTCTATTTCATCACCCGAGTCCTCAATCCTCATAAGCACAACCATACCACCATTTCCCAAGAGGACACCAAGCTCATACATGCCATAGTTACCGGAGCTAACATCAATTGGTGTCGGCTCATCAAAATTCACATGCGTGACGCTATCGGAGATGATAGGCCTCTTCCTTATGCTCTCCTCATCATGAACTTTCTTGAAGCCACCGGATTCGTCACTGGAAACGGTCCTCTCAAAAAGAGTACCAAAAAGTGGGAAATTTCGGAATCCTCCTTTCATCATGACGGTGATCATGTAGTGCCTGCTCCTCCTCCAACCCGTCGTGCTCCTCCGCCTCAAGAGCCTTCTCTCCAATTCATTTCCGACCAAATTGCTTCATTGACCTCTTCTTTCGGTCAATTAACTCACGAGATCCATGGATATTTTGACCACGTTCATTATCCATATGCGGGTCTTGTTCCATATGAAGCAGCGCCGGATGATGAGGCGGAAAAAGATGAATGAATAATTTTTTTTGTTTTTGTTTGTCTTTACATGTTGTATTGTCTTCCCTGTTACTGTAATTTTTTTATACATAAACACGTTTTAGTTACATCTTTAGCATCTTACTATTATGTTATTTTTGCTAATGGCAAAAGGGGGAAGATAACGGATATGCACTCTCAATATCTATAAGCTTAAATTAAGGGGGAATTCATATATTGAGGGGCAACAAATTGCATACTTGTTGCATGTATACACTTGTCTTGAATCGTCAATATAAATTGCTTGCATTGCATATCCCGCTTAATGTTTGCCATTATCAAAAAGGGGGAAATTGTTGGAAACACGTTCTCAATGCAATATACTAAAACGTGTGTTCTTTTGCATAGGTTTTGATGAATGACAAACGAAGCGAAAATTGATATATGACGAAGTTCAAGAAACAAGCGCACAATTGATATACATCGAGATTCAAGCTTAAGACAAAGTTTTATAGTTTAATTGAGTCATTCTTAATTGTGATCTTGATCCTACAACTTGACTCGTAACATGGCTTCTCTCATAAAACTATTTTCCAAAATCATGCATATTTAATTTAATGCTAAATGATTTTAAATCATATTTTCATTAGTCAAAATGATTTTTAAATGCCTCTGAAAACTGGACTAAGATAATCGATTATGTACTAATTATAATCGATTGTTTTAAGCCAAGACTGCATAACAATCGATTGTGAACTAATGACAATCGATTGGGTTAAGGCAGTGAACATCAGGTTTCTTCAAACCTGCATGACAATCGATTGTGAACCTTATGACAATCGATTGTGATGAGGCAGTGTCCATCAAAGTTTTTCAAAACTCAGAATAATCGATTGTGAAGCTAATGACAATCGATTGTGAAGAGACAGTGTCCTTCAGATTTTTCAAAGTCACAAAATAATCGATTGTGAACTAATGACAATCGATTGTGTTGAGGCAGTGACTTCCAGTGATTTTCAAATTAATTAAATAATCGATTGTGAGTATATAATAATCGATTGTCAAGAGGCAGTGTCTAAAATGTTTTTCAAAAACTGATAAGTAATCGATTATTGACTTTGTGCAATCGATTGTGAAGCTGACCGTTGTCGTAAAGTTTTCAAATACTGTCAGGTAATCGATTATTGAGTCTGTATAATCGATTGTTGTGATTAAAATCCGGAAAAGATTTTTTGAACGTTATTGGGTAATTGATTATTGATTTGGTATAATCGATTGTTTTGATTAAAATACGGAAAAGATTTTTTGAACGTTGCTGAGTAATCGATTGTTGATTCTGGACAATCGATTGTTTGTGGTAAAATCTGGAAAGGATTTTTTGAACGTTGCCAGTAATCGATTATGGATTGTAAGTAATCGATTATCAAGCGTAAAATCTGGGATTGAATTTTGATCTGACTGGCAGACAATCGATTGTTGGGGTTTGACAATCGATTGTCAGTGAGTAAAATCAGCAACTCTTAATTGGCAACTAGGCAACGGTAATGCCAAGTTTTTCAACTATAAATACAGCTTCATTTCAGTGTTTTAAACACAACAACATACTACAACTTATCATTACATTGCTATAAGCTTGCATACTTTTGTTTATCATTTTATATTCAATTTCATAAAGCTTTTGAGAGCCATATTCTTGTCTAAAGTTGTTGTGATCCAGAGCTTACTTCTTTTACTCATATCTACTCATTAAGGAGTATTTTGTTTGAGTGTTTTAGTGTTGTATACACTTGTAAGAGAATTGTAATTCTCTTGTTGTAAGGAACTTGTGTTTCCTTGGTTGAAGTCTTGGAGTGTTGTAACTCCGAGCAAAGGTGTTGAGGCTTGCGTCCTCAAGTTGTAAAGGTTTGTTAAGCACCCGAAAGCTTGACACGTTAGTGGAAAATCTCGAGAGAGTCTCTCGGGGACTGGACTAGCCACACGTTGTGGTGAACCAGGATATATCTGTGTGTAAGTTATTATTTATCGCACTTATTTACTTCCTGCAAATTTTAATTTCCGCAAGTTTACGCTAAATTTTATTATAACGCTATTCACCCCCCCTCTAGCGTTAAGCGTATTATCTAACAGCTGTTACCCAGGGACTGAATGTCCAAATCCAAAGGTCTCTCCGCAGCATGAATAAACGCCAAACTGCCCATGCTCTCTGCTTTTCTGCTCAATGTACCTGCGACTACATTCGCCTTACACGGGTGATAAAGAATGGCAACATCATAATCTCTTAGCAACTCCTGCCTCCTGCGCTGCCTCAAATTAAGGTCACTTTGCTTGAACAGATACTGCAAATTGCAATGGTTGGTGTAAACCTCACATGACACCCCATATCAATAATGCCTCCATATCTTCAGAGCATGAACAATCACTGGCAACTCTAGATCGTGCACTAGGTAGTTCTTCTCGTGAATTTTGAGCTGACGTGAAGCATATGTAATAACTCGCCCCTCCTATATCAATACACATCCCAAGCCAATGCGAGAGGCATCACAATAAACAGTAAACATCCCCGAACCGGAAGGCAATAGAAGAATTGGTGCGCTAGTCAAGGCCGTCTTAAGCTTCAGAAAGCTCTCCTCGCACTCATCGGACCAACGGAATGGGACACCCTTCTGGGTCAATCTAGTCAAGGGCGGCGCAATAGAAGAAAAACCCTACACAAACTGCCGCTAATAACCTGCCAACTCCAAGAAGCTCCTGATCTCGCTCACTGTAGTAGGTCGTGGCCAACTCTGAACTGCCTCCACCTTTTTACGATCCACCTTTATACCCTCTCCGGACACAATATACCCTAAGAATGCAACTTAATCTAGCCAGAACTCACATTTGGAGAACTTGGCATATAGCCTCTGCTCCCGCAAGGTCCGAAGTACTAATCTCAAATGCTGCTCCTGCTCCCCCAGGCTACGGGAGTATATCAAGATGTCGTCAATGATGACGATGACAAAGAAATCAATAAAAGGCCAAAAAGCTCTATTCATCAAGTCCATAAACGCCGCTAGAGCATTCGTCAGCCTGAAGGACATACAAAAACTCATAGTGGCCATATCTAGTCCTGAATGCAGTCTTCAAAACATCTGAATCCTGATTCATCATGATTCATCAGCTGATGATACCCTGATCTCAAGTCAATCATAGAGAACACTCTAGCCCCCTGCAACTGGTCAAACATATCATCAATGCGCGACAATGGGTATCTGTTCTTGATGGTGACTTTGTTCACCTGGCGGTAATCAATGCACATCTGCATTGTCCCATCCTTCTTGTTTACAAATAGCACTGGCGCACCCCAAGGCGACACACTGGGCATGATGAACCCCTTTGCTAATAACTCCTCCAACTGCTCCTTTAACTCATTCAGCTCTTTTAGGAGCCATGCAGTACGGTGGGATGGATATACGCTGAGTTCCTGGAGCCAAATCAATGCAAAAATCAATATCACGATCCGGAGGCATGCCAGTAAGATCAGAAGGAAAAACATCGGCAATCTCTCAGACCACTGGCACTGAATCAATCGTCGGAGACTCTGCTGCGGTGTCTCAAACATAAGCTAGCTAAGACAAACACCCTTTCTCAACTATATGCCGAGCCTTCAAAAAAGAAATAACCCTGCTGGGGGTATCAAACGTGGAACCCTTCCACTCCAACCTCGGCAATCCTGGTATCACTAGAGAAATAGTCTTGGCATGACAATCAAGGACGGCGTGATAGGGGGGATAGCAGGTCCGTACCCAGGATGATCTCAAAGTCTACCATATCAAGCAACAGGAGGTCTGCCCTAGTATCGTAACCACAGAAAGTAACCACACAAGACCGGTAGACCTGGTCCACAACCAGAGAATTGCCCACGGTAGTGGACACATGAATAGGAACACCCAACAGCTCAGGAGAGATAACCAGGAAACGGGCAAATAGAGAGGATACATATGAATAAGTAGATCCTGGATCAAATAATACTGAATCATCCCTACCGCTGACTGAAATGATACCTGTGATGACGTCGTCTGAGGGCAATGCATCTGGCCTGGCTGGGAGAGCATAAAATCTAGCTAGAGCGTCGGCCGGCCGACCTCCGCTCAACTGAGAAGCATCTGACTTACCTCTCCCTATCTGGCCTCCAATGACGACCTCTACCAGTTTGCTTTCCACTTCTAGGTGGCTGGGTCGCTGGTGTTAGAGCCGCTGGCTGCTGTCCCAGCTGTATAGCCTTGCCCAAAAGCCTGGGGTTGTATTTCCTCATATGGCCTGGGTCCCGCACTCAAAGAAACATGGTGCAAAGGAATGCTGCCCAGATGGCTGACTTTTAAAAATGGAAGACCCGCTAGAAGAAATGTGAATAGCCTGTGGACAGTATGAACTCTTCGGCATTGCACTGAGATTAGAACCGGAAGAATCTGGAGGAACTGAATACCCACCGGAAGAAGCTTGAATAACCAGTGGGCGATAAGAACTCTCTGGCATGGCGCTGAAATATGAACGCGCTGGAGCACTCCGAGGAGGTGGTGGTGGTAGAGTTGGGGGCCTACTAGGCTGACCCTTCCCGGTGTGGTCTCTACCCCTAAGAACCTGGCCCTCTTCTCCCGCTGCAGCTGCTGAAACCCTCACTAATTGAAACCCTCGATCCTAAGAGCAATATTAAGTGTAAGCTGATAACCTGTACCCATCTCCACCTCCCTAGCCATAGTGTTCTGGATACTGGGGTACAAACCTGCTACAAGCCGTCGCACCCTCTATGCCTTTGTGGGGAGTATCATATGTGCATGGCAAAAAAACTCAGAAATCTCGCCTCATAGTCGGTCAATGACATCTGACCTTGCTGTAGCTGCTCAAACTAATGACGCAGCCCCTATCTCTCAGAGGGTTGAATATACCGATCAAGAAATAACTGGGTGAACTGATCCCAAGTGAGGGGAGGAGAACCAACTGGCCTGCTGAGAACATAGGACTTCCACCATCTGCGAGCCCTGCCCTCTAACTGAAAGGTGGTAAATTCGACTCCATGCGACTCCAATACCCTCATGTTGTGCAGTCTGTCCCTGCACCTCTCGATAAAGTCCTGTGCATCCCCACGATTTCACCCCCGAAGACTTAAGGGCGAAGTCTAGTCCACCTGTCCAAAAGCTTCTGCATGTTACCTCCTACAGCTGGCACGACCTGGGGTGCACAAGCAGCAACTGGCTGAACCCTATCCGAGGGTAGTGCACCCGGAGTCTAATATACGGCAGCTGTACATCTTGGAGCCTGAGCAGTAGGGTTCTTTGCTCCCCTTCCTGCCTGTAAGGTGGCTGGCTCTGCTGGAAATAAACCAGCCTGGGTCATAGAATCCATGATCCATAGCATGCGGCCCTTAATATCCTGAAATACTGGTGTTGTCATAAAGTTTGTCGGGGTAGGCTCAGCTGCAGGTTCCTCACCCTGCTCCTCGATAATAGGGTCTGGTGGAGGAATGACTGGGACATCTCCAGGACGCCCTCGTCCCCTACCGCGGGCTGGTGCCCTCTCCCGGCCTCTACCTTGGCCTCTAGCAATAGGGAGAGCAGCCTCTCCTGAGTCTGGAACATCAAAAGCGTGAGTTCTCACCATATGTGAGAGAATAGAAATGGAAATTTAGTACACTAACCACTACACGATAGGAAGTGAATAGAGAGTAGTCTTTCCTAATACCCTATAGCCTCTTGAAGCTAAATAGAGACGTCTGCGTACCGATCAACAAGAATCTATTAGGTTAGCCCGTAACACTATGAGACCTACGTGAACCTAGTACTCTGATACCATGCTGTCACGACCCATTTCCAAAAACAAGTCATGATGGCGCCCAACAACTTGCTGGGCCAGCCAAGTGCGGAATATTACTAACAATCTTATAAACTTTTGCTCAATTTTAACTGAAATACCCATTTAGCTTGGGTTGAGATACTAAAGCAGAAAAGGCGACGAGTAATAAAATATTACAAACCCAAATCAGTATACTAAACTGTACGTGCCAAGACCTGGTGTCACAGTGTAAGGGCAACTAGTAGAACATACACATCTCTACCCTAGTGTCTGAAATAAGGGAAAGACAACAAAAATACAAAAGAAGACTCCATCCGGCTGCCGAGCGATATGGAAGGGAAGCAGCTCGCCATAGAAGTCTCAACAGCTACTCACTGGCACGCACCCTGACGGTATCCAGATGAATCAGCCTCAGACCATGTACATTTAAGTACAGAAGCGTAGCATAAGTACATAAATAATATGTACCAAGTAAGTATCCCGTCGAATCTCGGAGAAGTAGAGAGGAGAGGTCTACTTGATACCTACTAGGTCCAGATAATATCATGATAATGATGTGCAGAATACAACAGGAATAAGGAAATTCGCTAATTGTAGCCACAAATGTCATAGTATGGTTGTAGTTATGTTTCCTTTTAACACATTTACTCCCTTTTTATTCGTTTAGAAATACATCATGAAAAGCCTAAGCTTCAAGCAGAAATATATAAATCATGCGCAACAATGGCGAGTTCGACGGCCCGCTCCAAGAGCATATCAATTTTTGTGCACTGCCGAGGGTCGAACAGCCCGTACCATAGATGCATCTATTTCACCGAGGCGATCAGCCCGATCCAAAAATATCAAGACAATATCAAGAATGCGCCCTAAGGCTTCTAGTATATACAAGTGCAAAGTCATTACAAGTTCATAAATAAGTATATGTTCATTTTTCATTCTCCTCTAACCTCTAGCAAGTCATACCTGACCATTTTCTCAGTTCAAACAAAGAAAAATTCACAGTTGGCGTGATGTGGGTCCTAAACTACCATGACATTAACGTTATAGTAGCTACGCACGGACTATCGTCACCTAGTGCATGCGCAACCCGCTCATTTAATAGAATATTTATTATTTATTAACCTTAGAGGGACAATTCCCTCTCACGAGGTTAGAAAGGAGACTCGTCTCGCTCCGAAGCGCTCTTTCAATAATGAGAATAGGCTCCAAGCTCAATTGGTAGCCGAACAAGCACCAACTAGTTAAATAAGGCAAGAACTAATTAATAAGGTCACACAAAGTTGAATTCTAACTAAGTAAGTGATTTCCTAACCTTTCCCCCAAGTTTCTTAAATTCCGACCCCGGGACCACGTGCCCGGATTCAGAGATTTTTTGAAGGAAGTTGTTCTCCATGACCTAACGATAACTAATATTTGATGTGTAGTTCATTCCATAGCTAATTAGGTAGTTAAATCTTAAATTTTACCAAAAACCTAGGTTTAGATCTACCCCTTGATTTTAATTGATTTTTAGTGTTAACTCTATGTGATAATTATGTATTTAGACTAAGAATGAGTGCAGATTACTTACCTTGTGATGTTATGTTGAAACCCTCTCTTTGGAAGTGTAAGAATCGCCCAAGTGTGGTGAAAATGGGAGATAAATGCACTTGAGCTCGTATTTAATGAGCTTAACTGCCCTGCAATTTCTGTGGTTAGGGGACCGCTTCTGCGGTCCCTCCTCTGCGATCAATTGGCCGCTTTTGCGGTTTTGGGCGAGGGGAAGGTCGACCTCTTCTGCTGTCTAAGGGCCGCTTCAGCAGATTCCGCTTCTGCAGTTCCTTGGCCTCTTTTGCGGTTGCCCCTGGGCCTTCCTTGGTCGCGATGAGAGGACCGCTTCTGCGTCTCCGAGCCGCAGAAGCAGTTTTGACAGAAGGAGCAAGTTTGTTCTTTGTAATATTCCAACGTCCCTCGAACCTCGACCATTTAACACTTGGGGCCCCCGAGCCTCGTGCGAACATACCAACAAGTCTGAAATAAGGTTGCGGACCTAGTCACAACATCATAACTCTCAAAACAAAACTAAATCAAGGAATCGGACCCCAAAACCATTTGATCCAACTTAATGAACTTCAAGTTCTAAATTTCCTTCCAACGTGTCAAAACGCTCTTAAACTATTGGGATTGCCACCAAATTTTACGGGTAGGTCTTAAAGGATATTTTGGAATTGTACCAAGTTTTGGAATTGGAATCCAAACCCGATACCTAAGTTTTCAATAATTAATTAGATTCTTTGATTCCTTAAAACTTTGATTTAACAATTTTACATTAAAAAATTATGTACTCGGGCTGGGGACCTCGGAATTTGATTCCGAGCATACGTCTAGGTCCCATATTTTTCCACGGACCTTTCAGGACTGTCGCATCACAAATCTAGGTCCGTTCCCCAAGAAAAATGACCGAAGTCAAACTTGGCTTTTTAAGGAAACCTTAAGGGAATATTTCGTTCTGATTTCCACTCAACTCTCCTAACTCTCGAACCGATCGCTCCCGCAAATCGTTATCTAGCTTAGGAAGGTGTGGAAAGATTTTATTTGACGGAATGAAGTTCTAAATAGTAAAACGACTAGGCGGGTCGTTACAACCTTCATTTACCTTTTTCTATTCTTGTGGCTTTCCTTCTCTATCTGCATATGGATCATCAAGAGATTTACCTGAATGTAGAGACATGGCTTTGAGGTGTTCTTTTGGATTTTTCTCAGTGTTTCTTGGTATAGCACCTTGAATTTGTCCAGACATGAGGGTTGCTAAATTGTCTTACCTGAATTTGAAAAGTCTTGAAAGCTGAATGTTTACTTTCAACCTTCTCGTTAGTAGCCTTTATGAATTTGTACATCATGCCTTCAAGGCTTTGTTGATGAATTCTTTGGGGCTGCTGCTGATATTGTTGAAAATTCTGTTGCCCTTTATTTTGATTTGAAAATCGGGTGGTCCTTGTACCTGCTGCTTTGGATTAAAAAATCTTTGAGGATTTTCAGCACCATTAGGATTACTCCATAGAAAACCTGGATGTTTTTGTGCCATGAGACTACCAAATGTGTAAATATTTCTATAACCAATCACATTTACCTGTTCCTCATTTTGTGTTGAAGCTTTACATTCATGATTTGGATGATTACCTTGACAAACATCACAATTCTCATGTTGGAATGATGGGTAAGCACCTACCTGAAAAGCCTCAACTTTTTGTGTTAAGGTCGCAATTTGTTTTGTCAATGAATTCAAAGCTTCAACTTGATTTACTCCTGCTGTTTTCTTGATAATCATTCTATTCGAGGGCCATTGAACAGAATTTTCCGAAATCTCATTAAGCAATTGCGTTGCTTCTACAGTAATTTTTCCCATTATTGATCCTCCTGATGCTGCGTCAATTACATTTCTAGGAAAGGGTTTAAGACCGTGATAAAAAATATACAAGATGTCAGGGTCTTGGATACCATGATGTGGGCATTTTCTTAACATTGTTGCTGATCTTTCGCATGCCTGGTATACAGGCTCGGTATCTGTTTGCATAAAATTGTTGATTGCTTGCTTTATTTTAAATGTTTTTGAAGGTGAAAAATATTTATTAAGAAATTTTTGGGTCATTTAGCCCCATGTTGTAATGGAACCTCTTGGTAGACTTCGCAGCCATATTTTGGCTTCACCTTCTAATAAAAAAGTAAAAGGCGCAACCTAATAGCATCTGTTGTGACCCTATTATACCTACAAGTTTCAACTAATTCAAGAAAATCAATTAAATGGATGTGAGGATCTTCACATGGATCACCGGTAAATAGACATGACTGTTGAATAGTTTGAATCAAGCCTGTGGCAATTTCAAAATTGTTTGCTTCAATTGGTGGTCTCCTCACAGTTGATTCTCCTTCAAAATGATCTGGCCTTGCATAATCACGGAGTATTATATCACATCGTGGAGCTACCTCATCAAACTGTTTTTCTATTTGATGTGGCGGAAGTTGGTTATAGAGTTCTTCGTTCTCCATTTATTCACAAGCTATACTTTGAGGAGATGATGTTTGTCCTGTCCTACGCAATCGAAGAGATTTTTCAATTTCTGGTATTTAATTAGCGAACTCTTTTGTTGAAGAGCGGGTCATAAACTACATGAAATCCTTAAAGCAATTTTTTTTTAATTTTGTTTAAAGAAAATCAAACTTATCTCCTAAAATAATTGTGATGACCCAAATAAAAAATATATAAAAATTAAAATAGTAGTAGTACTTAATATAACTAGTGATACTAATTAAAAATAGAAAATAATGTATATTTTTATAATGAAAAGAGTTATCTGATCCCAGAAATAATAGTACGATACTGTAGAGTAAAATATAAATAAATTGATAAAGAAAGAAAATTATACGAAAATAGCAAGTAGTATTATTATTAAGAGAAAACTAAGGAAAAGAAAAAAATGTTACTAGTATTAATAGTTATGGTAATAACAAAATGAAGAAAAAGATAATAATACTACTAATAATAATAATAATAATAATAATAATAATAATAATAATTATTATTATTATTATTATTATTATTATTATTATTATTATTATTAGTAGTAGTAGAATAGTAAGTTCCCAATTAGTAATAAAACAATTAATATGAAGTAGATGTTGTCAATTCTCGGCAACGGCGTAAAAAATTTGACGAGCGTCTGGCGTGTGCAAAAATTAAACGCGTACTCTATCAAATTATAGCATAGAAGATGTCAAACCCACATAGATTGGTTTTTCTATTCTACAGACGTTCCTTGTTTTAATTACTATTTGAGAAAATCGGAAAGATTGGAGTTGTAAATTAATTAACTAAAAATTCATAAATTGAGCACTAGTAAATATTTTTGTTTTTAACAAATGCAAACAAAAGTGTTGGGATACTGACTTCACTTAATATTTTTTTTTTTATATAGTAAAGATATTTATTCTTCAACTTCTATTTCTCATAAATGTATAAATACCTCTTACGATTACATTTATATATTATTACTATAGTAGAACAATTAAGTGCACTTCTCTCGGTTATACAAATTAATTATCAAAATAGTAATATTATAGAACCAGAAATATATACTTGATCCAAAGCATGCTCTTTTTTAGTAAGTCCCTTTCGGTTACCTTACTTGTTATAATTCATTACCATAATATTCGTCTCTTTCGATTACAAATAAGTTAGAACCAATTTTAACATATAAGAGCTAGATTTCACTAAATATAGGCTAACATTTATTGATACCAAAATTAACTATAACCACTTCTGCCTCTTTCGATTAATGAATTAATAAGAGATTAATATGTAGTATCAAAAAAGGTAGATGTTAACAAAATAAATAACACACAATTATAAAGTAGATAAAATATAAATAAAAAGTTTCAGCTGAAGTATGTGAAATTGAAGAATAATATCTACTATTATATAAAAATATTAAGATCCATTATTTTCCCAACACAGGAAAAGTTACTCCATAATAGAGTTAGTACTGACAACAAAAATATTCTTGTTCATTAAATAAGAAAATAGAAAGAAATATTCAAGGAGAATAATTTCAACTATTTAATTAAAAACAGGAACTAGAATAATTTTCTACACTGAATAACTGAAGATGAAGAAGAAAGAAACTGATTTTAAGAGAAAAATTATACCCCCCTTCCAGAGCAGCTCCTAATGATGCTATTTATAGATTCCATGGCTGTATCTAAACTTGGCAAATCTCAAGTTGCAAGTAGTTTCAGCCCACTTGTTTGCAGAATTGTGCAAAATGCACATATGCCTTCTTTGTGCTTGGAATTTTTCTTTTCTTTTTTTCTTTTTATTTAAAAACTAATTGTCACGATCCAATTTCCATACTCGGTCATGATAGTGTCACTCGTGAAGACAATGCATGCCAACTATTCCAATTCGTTTATTAACACTTACTAAACATAAATAGATGGGAAAATGCAACTGAAAGAACATTAACTATCAATAATATAGCCTAACTCAGCCCGGCCGGGGTGTCACAAGTCACGAGCATCTAGGAGAATCTTGATTACAATTTTAAATTCTACAGTACATAGAGTAAAATCTAAAAAATCAAGAAGAAGAAGAAACTCGGTGCTGCGAATGCCAGCAGTCACCTTGCTTGGCTACGATGGCAATACCTTCAATCCGCTTTTAACCCGCTACCGGGTGAATAGTACCTGCAACTGCACGCGAGGTGTAGGGAGTAAAGTGAGTACTTCCAACTCAGTGGTAATAAGAGCAAATAATACCTGAGTGATAAGGAAATACATATGGGCACTCCAAAATGCTATAAAAGACTATGCAACCCATTATTCAAAACAAAAATAGTAAACCGTAACACCGAGAAAATCCTTTAGAAAATCTCAACCTCATTTTTTTAAAAAAATCTCTTTTGAAAATATGCCCCTTTCAACAGTTGCGAAAATATTTTAAACAAGTAAGAAATAATCAGAAATCAGCCTATCGGGCTCAGTATCAACCTCTCAGTGTAGTATCAGTCCCGCGGGCTCACTCCCAACTCATAAGGTACAATATAAGCCTCTCGGGCTCAACACTTCTTAACTTTTAACACCAGGGTATCTGGTCAACAAGGCAAGTAATAGCATGTATTCCAATGATATATGAGTGCTAGAAATCATGCCACGTAGTACAAATATGAATGGATGCATGAATGCAATGCAATGCACATGACCGCTGCGGCGCGTAGCCCGATCCATTTGGCTACCATGCGCTCACTGGGAGTGTGTACAGACTCCGGAGGGGCTCCTACAGCCCAAGCGCTATAAAAATTCAGCGTGCAGTTCGATCTATATAATATACTACTGCAGCGTGTAGTCAGATCCATATAATATACTACTGCGGCGTGCGATCTGATCCATGCATGTATATTTATGTACTTCTGCAGCGTGCAACCCGATCCATGCTCAGTCCAACATGCACATAAGACCCTTGGGCAATTTAAAATAGCAATTGCTAGCTCAAAACGTCAGTAAAATATCATTTAAGTTTTCAAATCTTAGAAAAATTGCTGAATTCGCAAAACAGTATTTAGAACCTTGGACTGAGATCAAATAATATGCAACGTAATGAAAAACAATGACATCCATCCCTGAAGGATTCAAATAATCCGCACGAAGGCCAAAATATGGCAATCCGCCCAAATCATGATAGCATCAAGTAGTTTTCAGTCAATCACGTAGTAAAATAAACAATCGGGACGGACTAAGTCACAATCCCCAACGTTGTACCCCACGCTCATACCTGGCGTGCAAGTCACTTCAATACAACACTATGATGTGCAAATCCAGGGTTTCAAACCCTCAGGATATCATTCACAAGTATTACTCACCTCGAACCGGCGAAATCTCAAGCCTGTAACGCCTTTGCCCCTCAAAATCGGCCTCCACGTGCGCCGAGTCTAGCAAAAAACAGAGCGAATACATCAAAATATGAAAATGGGATAATACCCAATCCAAAACTATCAAATTATAGCAAGAACCTCGAAATTAGCAAAACCCGAGCCCCGGGCCTGTTTCTCGAAAAAATATGAAACTTACATTTGAAATATCAAGAACTCCCAAATCCGAGCTGGAATGACCTATCAAATCCCATTTTGAAATATCACAAACTCAAGCCCTAGTTATTCAATTTTTGGCTTAATCTCTTGAATTTCTAGGTAGATTTCACAATAAATACGAGTTTTAAGTTCAAAAAATTGTACCTTCAATCGATTCTTCTTGAGTCCCTCTTCAGTTCGCTTTTCCAAGCTCCAAAATCGCTCAACAATGGAGGAAAATAACATAGGCTAACGGATGAAATATCATTAAAAAACCCTTCTGCCAACAGTGGTTTCCGCTTCTGCGGTCCAAGCATCGCATCTGCGGTCAACTGTCCGCTTTTGTGGTCTCGCTAACTTGACAAGAACCGCTTCTGCGGTAGCTGCTCCTGCGGTTTGCTTTCCCCTCCAGCGGTTCAAGTCGGACCCCACCTCAGGCTGCTTTTGTGGTCCAACATCCGCATCTGCGGATCCGCTTCTGCGGTCCCTTTTTCCGCAGATGCGGAAACAACAGAAACCACATCTCATTCTCATACAACAACTCCAAAAACCTCCGTCCAACCACCTGAATTCACCCCGAGGCCCCCTGGACCTCAACCAAAAGCACATACCAAACCTAACACTTTATTCAAACTTTCTCGAATCATCAAAACGCTAACGTTTACATCAAAATCCTCAATTATGATCAAATCAAAGCCTAAATTTCTTAAAAACATCTGAATTGCATATTAGATAAAAAACACGACTTAAACACCTCTGACTGACTTGAAACTTTGCACGCATATCAAAATTTACCTAATAGAGCCGGTGGAAATCTCGGAATCCCATTCAGATCCTCGGATGAAAATCTCACCTATCAATCGGAGTCCGCCAAAATTCAAACTTAGCCAATTCAAGCCTTATTCTACTTCGGGCCTCCAAATCGAATTCTGATTTCACTCCTAAGCCACAAATCATCCCCCAAAGTTAATCAAACCACCAGAATTCACATCCGAGCCCTCTAACAACATAGTCAACTTCCAGTTGACTTTTCCAAAATAAGCTTCCTTCTAAGAGGCTGTGTGCCTCATTTCCAACCAAAACCAATTCAATTCTATCCGACCAACTCAAATAATGATTTTGAAACATAGAACAACATAATATGGGGGAATCAGGGCAGTAACTCACGTGACAACGGACCGAGTAATCACATCCTCCCCAACTTAAACAAACGTTCGTCTTCAAGCGTGCCTAGAGTTGTCCTAGAAGCCAACCAAGAACTGAACAGCCTTACCAGGAATATACCCGAGGTGATCCCATGTCACCCAGTCTCTTATAGGTCCAACAACACAACATGGATGAAATTACCCAATCCAATCTAGCCCGTAATTCACAGATCTACTTTTCCACTTCTGAAACCATCAACACGACCAAACCTCGCACCTATTCTTTGAATAGTCCCGAACCGGTTGTACTAACCCATACTTGAAATCTTAATGAAATCACATGATATACCACACAATCCAGGACCTGCAGGATAACTTCTATTCACAACAGCTGTCCACAACAACCATATACCGATAGAAACCTCTTATTAGCTAAAGCCTCATTCCAACGCTTCATATCCTATCAATGATAATGAAACACACAGCAAAACGTAACCATTTCTCAGATCAACCACTCATGAAACCGCTTCCTTTTTTACTAATACCACAACAGATTTCCGAGCCAAACCTCGATATAAATCCTCTAACCAGCCGAAATCATATTAGTTATCATTTACTAATGACACCAATGATCACCTCGAATTTGACGCACCACACTAGTGATATTACATCTTATCACCGGCCTAAGCCACAATTTGTATAATGCACGCACCAATGGTGGGCGGTCTGAACATACTCATATCATGACAAATGGCTCAACGAAAGAGTTGTAACTCAAATTCCTCGGATCATCACAACACAAGGCTGGGACCCCGTCCCTCATCATAGAAATAAATTACCTGAATTTAACATGAAGGGTCTAGTCTCCATGTAGCCTCGCTACAACGCGCGATCTCATCCAAACTTTGTTACACATAAAGCACCTCAAGTCACCGTGCTCAAAAGTAGACAGCCACGCACAGATTGGTTTCTGAAACCAACCAATCCATAACACCCACGGTGAGGCAAGTAATATACACCGTTCAATCCTGAAAGGACACAACCGATGCACCATTCACCAAGCAACACCCAATACAAACTTTCTTCAGAAACCAGGAAGTAAGTCATACCAAGCAACATATGGAAAATTATTCTCAACATCACACTATTGCGGCGTGCAACCTGATCCAGATTACGTACCCGTGATAGCGTGCCACCCGATCCACACAAATATCTCACATAGGGAGATGCATATCAATCCCAAATTTGCTCATTACAACAAAATACTGAGTTCATAACAATATGTACATATAGCTTTATAAGCTACAAAAATCAAGCTCAATACGAAAATCATAACGCCTCACAGCAACGAAAAAACATCTCCTAGATATCCCCATATCACGATCAAGATCAATAACAAGAGATTAAACCTATCCCTCATCAATACATATCAGGGCCAACCAAGCCATCTCAATATAAATACGTCGCCACATTGGCCTGCCAACGGACTCAATGCCAAGAAGCCTGAAACAACCCCTTCCACTTTTATAACTCTTACTGGAGCCGTACAATATGGTTCCTTGCGTCCAATAAATGGTGAAACCCACAATCTCGCCTGACGGCACGCCCGGCCATAAGGAACGTATCCGAAAAAAGGTCCTTCAATACTGGAACTGAATCAATGGTATGAACCTCTATACTGACATCCATCGCCAAGGCCCAATCAAGGAAAGAAATCTCTCATAGCCGTCTGCTGGTCCTTGGAGTGCCAACCACTCTGCTATTAACATGATCTGATACACCTCACTACGCCGCCTGTGGCATTTTCCCAACATAGCACATAGCAAAATAGTCTAGAATAACCCTTATTAAGACAAACAGTCTACATCTCAACATCGTACACAAACTCTAACATACCAACAAGGAAAAACCCACTCGAGCTTCAAAGTTCAATAGCCGCTAACGGTACCAATACACACTATCCACAACCACTATATAGCCTGAACATGAGAACTCCCAGTCTCCAGCTCCACATAGCACACACATCGTTGTACCTGATCCCAAATTTTGCATTATAAATACATATTACACCTCGAGCACCCAATCATTCTTTGAAGATATTGTAAAATTCTCCTGTGCCATCAAACACACTCAGATATCAGCAGTTGATCTATCGATAACAAATGCCGCAACACTACCAAAGTTCCATCAACATAATCACATTGCCCTTTTTCTGAAACATTTACCCTTGTTAAGTCACTATGATTAACAACACCATTTTTCCTTAATCATATGAAGATCATCCACCCTAATCATCTGAAGATCATTCCTTAAATCACCTGCAGTTGCCCGCGCTGCTTAAGAATTTAATGACTTTCCATTCTGAACTGAACTGAGCCTTACACACACACATCTCGATCCTCCACAACGTATCGCATCTACCATACCACATTCGGATAACATAATAACTTTTATCTCCCTTTCGCGTTGCGGACATCGACGCACTGAATTAGTCATGAACTTTCATTGATCCCATTTAGAAGGAAAATCATTACAGACTCCATGCTTCACATACCCACCGAAATATACTCATCTTCAAACCACGGTAAATCCAACAAGGAAATTTATGCCAACTATATTTGTACAAGCTAAGCTGCGATGACTGGATCCTTCTATCTAACCCAAGCTGAGCAAGCCGTCAAAACACAAGAGCATTGCTGCAAAAATGCCTGAAAAACTCATTACCTCGAACACATACAAAGATTTAATCATACCGTTACCATGCCAATTCGAATTATTATCAAGTTATTCCATCTATCAAATTTCTCTTTTATTCATCATCCACTTGATATTTATCCCTAATTGTAGAATCACAATGCCTCAACCCAGACCCACCATAGGAGATTCGAACATAAGACCACACTTTCTACGTCTCATAGGCCACCGAATACTCTCTCAATGCTTCCCAGAAATATCACGTTCCAGAATACTTTACTTGAAAAACTTCCTGCGAACCCGAATTTGCTGCCATTACTTTCTAGATTCCTATACAAACAATCCCATAATCAACACCAAAATACCACAAGCCTCGACATTCCCTGATGAATAAATAGTCTCTGACAACATACACAACCTTGAAACACCTGATTAATACATGTACAATCTTGAACACATTAAAACCATTCACGAGAGTCATTCACTCTTATTCAAACTGCAATTTACCTGACTTAACAAACAGAACCACTCATGCCTTATTGGCACTCTGACATCGTAGGATATGATGTCATTCTAATTCAACGAACATCTTCCTTTTCTACACACTGAGCATTCTTTATTGACAAAAACACAAGACATTTTATTATCTTCACACATCTACGAAGTACCATATAACCTTTATCAAAATTTTGCTTCACTGGTGCCATCCTCGGCTCATTTTCTGTAACCCGGACTGATCCGCCAGCATACCTCAAAAATAAACCAACATAGCATGTAACCGTGAAATCAGCTAATCAACCGCAACCTCCCCAACTTGGCTCAAATCCACATATCAGGACACATTTAACAACCCATAATACTTTTACTCTAAAGATCCCACAATGTTATAGTGAGATTAAACTTAAATTCTCTAGTAGTTTATGAAAACACAGATCATCTAGTCTTCCTGAGTCTTAACTCATATCGCCACACGTAATGTACTTTACTCCCTAACTAGGAAGCACAAAATATTTTTCACGCGCCCATAACTCAGGGCTTCAAAACATATTACAATAGGAATCGAACACTTAATAGTTCATCTATTATCCCGTAAACTTCTTCGTCACTACCAAGTCATATAATAACATCTCATCACATGAATACCAAACCGCCACTCTGGGTAATATCAGTAATAGCGAACATATAAGTTCAAAATACTTGGTCACAGGATCAGCACCTCAGTGCTCCAGCCATAGTCAAGATCCGGCCTCAAGTCCTCCCGACTAGCCAAACATCAAACTCACGGGCTCCTCGATCTGTGAATCATAACCATCAAGGCACTTATATTACCGAGCACTCATGTGCGAATATAGACGTGTGGAAGGAATTTCAAGAGTTATATCTCAAGCTGAATCAAGTACGCATGATAAGAATTCCAAGAAAGTGAAGTTTTCCTAAAGCTTTTGCAGCCTCTCGAGGACAAATACAGAAGTCTCCGTACTGGTCCGCGAGACTATACTAAACCTGCTCATGACTCGTTAGACCTAGTAACCTAGGCTCTGATACCAACTTGTCACGATCCAATCTCTACACCCGGTTGTGATGGCGCCTCTCGTGAAGACAAGGTCAGCCAACTAACCATATTCATTTCTTTAACACTTACTAAACATAAATAGATGGGAAAATGCAACTCAAAGAACATTAACTATCAATATTATAGCCTAACTCAGCCCGACCGGGGTGTCACAAGTTACGAGCATCTAGGAGGATCTTGATTACAATTTCAAAGTCTACAATACATAGAGTAAAATCTTGAAAATCAAGAAGAAGAACAAACTCGATGCCGTGAATGCCACCATTCACCTTGCTTAGCTACGATAGCAATACCTTCAATCCGCTTTTAACCCGTTACCGGGTGAACAGTAACTGCAAGTGCACGCGAGGTGCATGGAGTAAAGTGGTAATAAGAGCGAATAATACCTGAGTGACATGAAAACACGTATGGCCACTCCAAAATGCTATAAAAGACTGTCCAACCCCTTTTTAAAAGAAATAGTAAATCGTAACACTGTAAAAATCCTTTAGAAAATCTAAAGCGCATTAAAAAAATCTCTTTTGAAAATATACCCTTTCAATAGTTATGAAAATAATCAGAAATCTTCACCCCGGGATAAGTATCAACCTCTTAGTACAGTATCAGCCCTGCGGGCTCACTCTCAACTAACAAGGTACAACATCAGCCTCTCGGGCTCAACACTCCTTAACATGTAACACCACGGTATCTGGGCAACAAGTCAAGTAATAGCATGTATGCCAATGATATGTGAGTGCTAGAAATCATGCCACGTAGTACAAACAGGAATGACTACATGAAAGCAATTCAATGCACATGACCGCTGCGGCGCGCACCCCGATCCATTTGGGTACCCTGCGCTCACTGGGGGTGTGTACAGACTCCGGAGGGGCACCTACAGCCCAAACGCTATAACATTGCGGCGTGCAGTCCGATATATATAATATACTACTGCGGTGTGTAGTCCGATCCATATAATATACTATTGCAGTGTGCAGCCCAATCCATGCATGTATATGTATATACTGCTGCGGCGTGCAACCCGATCTATGTTCAGTCCAGAAACGCACATAAGCCCCTTGGGAAATAGTAAAATAGTAGTTCTCAGCTCTAAATGTCAGTAAAATATCATTTATGTTTTCAAATCTTAGAAATATGGCTGAGTTTGCAAAACAGTATTTAGAACCTTGGACTGAGATCAAATAATATGCAACGTAATGCAAAAACAATGTCATCAATCCCTGAAGTATTCAAATAATCGGCACGAAGCCCAAAACATGGCAATAAAAGTAAATCATGGTAGCATCAAGTAGTTTTTAGTCAATCACACAGTAAAATCAACAATCGGGACGGTCTAAGTCACAATCCCCAACAGTGCTCTACCCCACGCTCATACCTAGCGTGCAAGTTACCACAATACAACACTTTGATGTGCAAATCCAGGGTTTCAAACCCTCAGGATATCATTCATAAGTATTACTTACCTCGAACCTGCGAAATCTGAAGCGGGCAATGCCTTTGCCCCTCAAATCGGCCTCCACGCGCATCGAGTCTAGCAAAAAATAAAGCGAACACATCAAAATATGAAAATGGGACAATACCCAATCGAAAACTATCAAATTATAGCAAGAACATCGAAACTAGCAAAACCCTAGCCCCGGGCTTGCTTCTCAAAAAATTACGAACCTTACATTACCGGATTTTCGTCTCGCCACGAGTCTGTGCATACCAAGAACTCCCAAATCCGAGCTCGAATGACCTATCAAATCCCAATTTATAATATCAAATACTCAATCCCTAGTTCTTCAATTTTTTGCTTAATCTCTTGATTTTCTAGGTAGATTTCACAATAAATACGAGGTTTAAGTTCAAAAAATTGTACCTCCAATCAATTCTCCTTGAGTACCTCTTCAATTTGCTCTCCCAAGCTCCAAAATCGCTCAACAATGGAGGAAAATAACATAGGCTCGCGGATGAAACATTATTAAAAAACCCTTTTGCCAACATCAGTTTCCGCTTCTGCGGTCCAAGAACCACATTTGCGGCCAACTGTGAGCTTTTGCAGTCTCGCTAACTTGCCGGGAACCACTTCTGCGGTCCTAGTCCACTTCTGTGGTAGCCGCTCCTGCGGCTTGCTTTCCGCTCCAGCTGTTCAAGCCGAACTTCCCCCCGCCCCCCCAGGCCGCTTTTGCAGTCCAACAACCGCATATGTGGATCTGCTTCTGCGGTCCATTTTCCGCAGATGCGGAAACAACAGAAGCCACAGCTCATTCTCATGAAACAACTCCCAAAAACCTCCATCCAACCACCTGAATTCACCCCGAGGCCCCGGGGACCTCAACAAAAAGCACAGACCAGACCTAACACTTCATTCAAACTTGCTCGAATCATCAAAACACTAACATGAACATAAAAATCCTCAATTATGATCAAATAAAAGCCTAAATTTCATAAAAACTTCCGAACTGCATATTCGATCCAAAACCCAACCTAAACACCTCTGGATGACCTGAAACTTTGCACGCATATCAAAATTCACCTAACGGAGCTGCTGGAACTCTCGAAATCCCATTTTGACTTTCGGATCAAAATCTCACCTATCAACCGGAGTCCGCCAAAATTCAAACTTAGCCAATTCAAGCCTAACTCTACTCTGGGCCTCCAAATCGAATTTCGATTTCACTCTTAAGCCACAAATCATACCCTGAAGCTAATAAAACCACCGGAATTCACATCCGAACCCTCTAACCACATAGTCAACTTGCAGTTGATTTTTCCAAAATAAGCTTCCTTCTAAGAGGCTATGTGCCTCATTTCCAATCAAAACCAATTCAATTCTATCGGACCAACTCAAATAATGATACTAAAACATAGAACAACATAATATCGGGGGAAAAAGGGCAGTAACTCACGTGAAAACAGGCCGGGTCATCACATTAATTGTGGCCAAGACCAAATTTGATTGTTACAGAAGTTTTGTCTATTTTGCTCAAAGATTTTCCCAGTGATAGAGTTGTTGATATTTTGTAATATTTTTATTCCCTGCAAAGAAAGTGTACAATTAGTACTATTTTTAACGATAATTTACTAAATTTATATATGATAATTTTTTTTACTATCAGCCTGCTTGGATTGATTTAGCGTGGTTTGAGGTAATAGGCTCGCCTAACTTTGTGTGGGGGAATTTTCCCTTTTTATTGGTGTTTTTTGTGATAGTTTTGATATGTATCAGCCGTGTACACAAGGTGACGACTGTGTACACGGTCTAAATGTGGAATTACTGATTTTTAGCTTTGTAGATTCCTTTCATGTCCTAATTGAGTTACCTTAACATATTTAAAATATCATATTTAGTCTAATTTCACATGTCTACTTGTATTATATCTTACTAGCTAGTTGATCTACATGTTTAGTTGAAGTTCTTGTTTCCTTTTATTTCGTATTCATTATTTAATGGTTGAATTCTTTACATGAAATTGCTATTCTTGGAATATTTTCTTGCTGGAATTGGTATTGAGATTTAAAGGCCCCGATTCCTACTGAGGCAAAGTGTTAAGTTGTGAAATATTATTCTATTGAGTTATTCTTCTGGTTGTTACTGTTGAGACTTTGTGTACATTGTGGTTGAGTCGTGGGCTCCTTATTTTCAAATTCTATTATTGTTTGATTTCTCCGGCAAGTTGTGATATTCGCACTTGAGGTGCAATTTGTGATACATTGTGATATTGATACACATGTGGTGGTATAAGGTCTGGGTGTTGAAACGCATGCGATGAGATGAGGTGGGCTGGATAAGCGTGGCTAGTAGGAGAACTATTAGAAGTTATACAGTATGATAAGGTCGGCTAAAATGCGACATGCTATTTCTGAAAATCTAATTTTCAAAACTAAATGTAAAGTCTCCTTCGCTTATAAAAGGAAAGATTGTCATTTACTTTTTGTGATTTGAGACTATGAGGCGGGACCTCGGTAGTGACTCTTGTTGACATTTTCCCATTCTTTTGCACTTGTATTTGATCATTGTTTCCTTAGATTTTTATTAGTTATCTTTCTTCGTGTTGCACTATTTTCTTAGTTTGTAGCTAACCTTGGTATGCTATTCATTGTTTCACTTTCATTACTATCATTATTACACTGCATCTAATTGTTCGGTCTTTTATTTATTTGCAGTGGGGCCCTGACCTAACCTTGTCACTACTATACCGAGGTTAGGTTTGACATTAAATTGGTATCATTATGGTGTACTCATGCTACTCTTCTTCACATCTTTTTATGCACATCCCGGTACTTCTTACTAGCAATAGCATTAGCTGGGATTCTACTACGGAGACTTCAAGGTATACTTGTCGATGTCCGCAGGTCTCAGAGTCCCCCTCTCTCTAGATGTCTTTATTCATTATCCTTTATATATAGACATGATGTATAAGATTATCCAGTATTTCTACTTAGTGCTTGTGACTTCTATTTCGCCGGGTCTCGGGATTATTTATGCTACATCTTAACATTTGATTAATACAATTGTTGCGTTTGAGACTTATATTATCACTAGTTAAGTTATTCTACATGCTTGTTTGGCTTACCTAGTCTTAAAGATTAGGTGCCGTCATGACATCGTATGGAGAGAAATTTGGGGTCCTGAAAAGTTGATATCAGAGCTCTAGGTTCATAGATGTTATGAGTCACAAGTAGGTTCAGTAGAGACTTATAGATTGGTACGGATATATCTATACTTATCTTCGAGAGGCTATTGAACGTTAGGAATATCTTCATTTCTTTATTCCTAATCATGTGAATGTGTTGACCTCAGGATTCTAAATTTATGTTTTTCGATTCTCTTACAGATGGTGAGGACACGTACAGCCGGATTAGATGACCAGATACATGCGCCCATTGCTAGAGTGCGAGAGGCCGGGGCTAGGGTAGAGGTCAGGTACACCACCTGGTGCATCTAGAGTACCTACACGAGCTGCTACAGAGGAGCCACCAGTACCTTTAGTTGGAGAGCAAGCACCTGAGATGCCTGTTACAGCGCCATCACTTTAAGAGACCCTCACATAGTTTCTGAGTATGTTTGGAACAATAGCTTAGGTAGGGTTGATCCACTTGCTCCTGCCACATCTTAGACTGGGGGAGGAGCATAGACTCCCGCTGCGCGTACCCCAGAGCAGAGGGTCTAGGTTGACCAAATCCCAAAGGTCATACCAGTACACTTGGTTGCTTAGTTCAGCACAAGGTTAGGGCAGCAGCTTCTGAGGGGAGCATCTCACGTTCAAGAGGTACAAGAAGTACCACCCTCCTACTTTCAGTGGTTTGGCATCAATGGATGCCCATGATTTTCTTGAGGAGTGCCATTGTATCCTCTGTACTATAGGTATTGTAGAGTCTAGTGGGGTTATTTTTACTATATCCCAACTTAATGGAGTGGGCTATAAGTGGTGGCGAGCGTATGAGTTGGGTAGACTAGCTGAGCCAGCTTGACTCACATGGTATCATATCTTTGATATATTCTTGAGAGAGTTTGTTCTCCAGAGCGCAGGGATGCATGCGCGCAGTGTTTGAGCAGTTGCACCAGGATTCTATGATTGTATCGGAGTATAAGGTCCATTTCAGTGATTTGTCTAGGCATGCACCAGCCTTGGTTGGTACTGTTAGAGAGCAAGTTTGTCGATTTATCGAGGGGATCAACCCTGTTATTAGATTTAGCATGACTCGAGAATTGGAGATGGACATCGCATACCAACAGGTAATAGATATACGCTAGGATATTGTAGGGTATGTGGGCCAGGGAGATGGAGTCAAAGAGGCCTCGATTCTGGCACATATGTAGGTAACTATGCCCTAGTTGTAGCCCGTCATGGTAGGGGCTATGTAAGCCACCCTGTTCATTCAGCACTTCCAGCTTCCAGTGGTATTCCGACCACTCCCATGCCTCAGGTTCCTCATTATGCACCTCTATTCTCTAGTGCCCCTCATGCACGCGGTGCTTTCAGAATTAGTATGGTCGATCAGGCCTGAGCTAGTCACAACACCCACATCCTTTGAGATATGTTTTGAGTATGGTGACACTCGTCATATGGTGAGGGATTGCTCCACACTCAGGAGGGAGGCACCTCCACAGACTAATCAGACTTGGGTATTCCACTGGGTCCTCAGATCATCGTTACTATAATAGTTGCCACTCCACATGCACAGCCAGCTGGAGGTGGAGGTCAGGCAGGTAGTGGCTACCCTAGAAGGGGAGTGCAAGCCAAATATTATGCTCTTCCTGCTAGGAATAAGGCACTTGCATCTGATTCAATCATCACACGTATTGTTTATGTCAGTCATAGCGATGCATAAGACTTATTGATCCATGCTCCATTTATTCCGATGAGTCATCTTACTTTGCTCTATATTTGGGTGTATCCCGTGATTCTTTTAGTTCTACTATATATGTGTCCACACCTATAGGAGATTCTATTATTGTTGACTGTGTGTATCAGTCATGTTTAGTTGTTCTTGGTAAATTTGAGAATAGAGTAGATCTATTGTTGCTCGGTATGATAGATTTTGATATAATTTTAGGCATGGACTAGTTGTCTTCCTATTTTTCTATTCTCAATTATTACGCCAAGATCGTGACGTTGTCTATGCCAGGATTACCCCGAATAGAGTGAGGGGTTCTTTAGATTTATTTGCTAGTAGGATAATCTCATTTCTAAAGGCTCAGCGTATGGCTGAGAAGGGGTGTAATTCTTATCTATCCTTCATGAGGGATATTAGTGTTGATACTCCTAGCGTGGAGTCAATTCCGGTAGTGAGGGATTATCCATATGTATTTCCGGCAGATCATTCGGGCATACCGCCTGACAGAGATATTGATTTTGGTATTGATTTTTTATCAGGAACTCAGCCCATTTATATTCCATCCTATCGTATTGACTCAGAGGAGCTGAAAATATTAAAAGATCAGTTGCAAGAGTTACTTGATAAGGGCTTAATTTGGCCCAGTGTGTCAGTTTAGGGTGCTTTAGTGTTCTTTGTAAAGAAGAATGATGGTTCCATGCTCATCTGTATTGATTATCGCTAGTTGAACAAGGTTACAGTGAAGAAAAAATATCCATTTCCACACATTGATTACTTATTTGATCATCGACAGGGTGCCAGAGTATTTGCAAAGATTGAATTGTGTTTAGGCTATCTCAGGTGAAGATTCGGGAGTCAGATATCCCGAAGTCTGCCTTCAGGACTTGATATGGTCAGTATGAGTTCGTTGTGATGTCATTTGGGCTGACCAACTCTCCAGCATGATTCATACACTTGACGAATAGTGTATTTTATCCTTATCTTGAATTATTCTTTATTGTGTTTATTGGTGATATCCTGATGTATTTCCAGAGCTGGGACGATCATGAGCAGCACCTGAGAATTGTGCTCCAGACCTTAATAGAAATGAAGTTATATGAAAAATTTTCAAAGTGTGAATCCTGGCGTGATTCGATAGCATTTTTGGGCCATGTAATGTCGAGTGATGGAATCAAGGTAGATCCAAAGATGATTGAGGAAGTGTAGAGTTGGCCTAGACTGTCTTCAACTATGGAGATCTGGAGTTTTCTTTGTTTGGAAGGGTATTACCATTGATTCGTAGAGGGATCTGTCATTTAGTACTACACCTATGACCAAACTGACCCAGAAGGGTGCTCTATTCAGGTGGACCAAGGAGTGTGAGGAGAGCTTTCAGAAGCTTAAGACAGCTTTGACTACAACCCCAATGTCGGTGTTGCCTACAGGTACATGGATTTATACTGTAGTAGGACAGTAGGTTGATTGCCTACGCGTCTAGACAGCTGAAGGTGCATGAGAAAAACTATCATGTCCACGACCTTGAATTACCTCTATTGTTCATGCCTTGAAGATTTGGTGACACTATTTGCGTAGTGTCACTTGTAAGGTCTATACCGACAACAATAGTCTACAACATCTATTCAAATAGAAGGATCTTAACTTGCATCGGCGGAGGTAGCTAGAGTTTCTTAAGGACTGTGATATAACTATCTTGTATCATACCAGAAAGGCCAATATGGTGGTTGCTTCCTTGAGTCGCAAGGCAGAGAGCTTGGACAGTTTAGCATTACTGGCAGCAGAGAGGCATTAACTTTAGATGTTCAGGCCTTGGCCAACCAGTTTGTTAGATTGGATGTTTCAGAGCCGAGTTGAGTTTTGGCTTGTGTGGTCTCCCGATCTTCTCTATATGATTGTATCAGAGATCGTTAGTATGACGACCCCTATCATCTTGTCCTCAAAGACATGGTTGTATCAGAGAGCATTAGTATGACGGCCCTATCTGTTGTCCTCAAGGACATGGTTTAACACGATGTTGCCAAGGAGGTCACTATTGGAGACGACGGTGTATAATGAATGCGGGGCAGGCTATTTGTGCCCAATATAGATGCTTTGCGTGATTTTATTCTCTAGGAAGCTCAAAGTTCGGGGTACTCCTTTCATCCAGATTCTGGGAAGATGCATTAGTACTTGAGGCAGCATTTTTGGTGGATATATAGATATGTGCCAAAGTTGTTGGCAGGTGAAGTATAAGCATCAGCGGTCAAGTGGATTGCTTCAGAAGCTAGAGATTACTGAGCGAAAATGGGGCGGGTCAATATGGATTTTGTTGTTGGGTTCCTACGGACTCTAAGGAAGTCCAATGCAGTTTGGGTGATTGTGGATAGCTTGACCAAGTCGGATCATTTCATTCCAGTGGTAATTACTTATTCCTCATTGCAACTGTCTAAGGTTTATATTTTCGAGATTGTCAAGCTTCATGGAATGTCCATATCCATCATCTCTAATCGGGGTACGCAATTTACATTACAATTTTGGAGGTACATACAACAAGATTTAGGCACGCGGGATGAGTATAGTACAAAATTTCACTCTTAGAAAGACGGACAATTCGAGCACACTATTTAGATATTGAAGGATATGTTTCATGCATGTGTGATGGAGTTTGCGGGTTCTTATGATCTGTTCTTTATGCTTGCGTAGTTTGCTACAACAACAACTACTAGTCGAGCATTCAGATTACTCCGTATGAGGCTTTGTGTAGTAGAGGGTGTCGGCCTCCGATGGGTTAGTTTGAGCCGGGTGAGGCTAGGCTATTGGGGAAAGACTTTGTTTAGCATGCTTTGGAAAAAGGTAAATTCATTCAAGATCGACTTCGTACAGCCTAATCTAGACAGAAGAGTTATACGTATTGGAAGGTTTATGACATGGCATTTATTGTCGGGGAGCAGGTCTATCTCTAGGTTTAACCCATGAAAGGTGTCATGAGGTTTGGGAAGAAGGGCAAGTTGAGCCCTAGGTATGTAGTACCTTTTGAGATACTCGAGAGGACTGGAGAGGTGGCCTTTACTACCTAGTCTAGCTGTCGTTCATCTAGTATTCCATGTTTTTATGCTCTGGACGTATCACAACGATCTGTCTCATGCATTGGAGTTCAACTCAGTTCAGTTGGACAAGAATTTGTCTTATGTTGAGGAGCCGGTGACCATTTTGGACAGACGGGTTTGAAAGTTGAGGTCGAAGAACATTGCTTCAGTGAAGGTTCAGTGGATATGTCAACTAGTCGAGGAGGCGACTTGGGAGATCCAGCATGATATGCATAGCCGTTATCCTCATCTTTTTACCACTTCAGGTATGTGTATATACTAGTTCAAGGATGAATGTTTTTGTAAGAGGGGGATGATGTAATGACACGGCCGACCGTTTTTAGTATTAGACCCGAACCCCTAATTTATGCTTCCTTGATGTTATATTGTGGATACATGACTTGTCAAGGTATTTGGTTTTGGTTTTGGGTGAGTTTGCAGTGGAATAGGACACATAGTCCCTAAGTTGGAGGTTTAAGTTGAAAGGGTTGACCATAGTTTGGCTTGTGTGAAGACGACTCCGGAATGGAGTTTTGATGGTTTCAATAGCTTTGTATAGTAATTTTGTTTTCAGAAAGTGTGGCCGGATGTTGATTTGGAGGTCCGTTGGTCGTTTCGACGTAAATTGGCGAAAGTTGGAAGATTTTGGAATGTTTGACCAGGAATTGACTTTATTTATATTGGGGTCGGATTTCGATTCTTGACGTTGAAATATGTCCGTAATTTCATTTATCACTTGTATGCAAAATATGGATTCAATCGGAGTTGTTTTGGTATTGGTTTCGGGATTCAGAAGTTCATAGTGGCATAGGCTTTAATATTGGTTGTCATTCATAGAATCGATGTTTGTTTATGTGATTTTTGGTGTTGAGTAGGTCCTTTATGTGATTTGGAACTCTTTGGTATATTCAGACGGGGCCTCAGGGGCCACGGTATGGTTCAGATTAGCTTCATTGTTGAAGTTCAGGCCCGCTGGTGTGATCACACTTGCGGAGGGATTAACCTCATGCGCGGAATCGCGTGTGTGGATGGAGTTTCATAGATGCGAAAAGGATATCACAAGGGTAGGTTCACAGGTGCGCACACTTGGGCACAGGTGCACCTAGGCAGGCGCGGACCATCTTGCGCACAAGCGGAGTTTGAGGGAGAGGCTTGGGGCTGGACCGCAGGTGCGGTCTCTTTTCCGCAGAAGCGGTCTGTCACGACCCAAAATCCCAAGCCCGATCGTGATTGCGCATCTCGTAAAGAAAAGGCCAACCAACAAACCCAATTGGTCACTTTAACAATTTTAAAACATAAATAAATAAATAAATACAGCTTAACACAATAACAACCAGTGTTTACATCCCAACATATCCCGACTGGGGTGCCACAAGTCACGAGCATCTAAGGAATCTAAACACTACTAAAAAACCAATAATATACATATTGGAAATTTAGAATCAAAGAAAGAGATACGATGCCGCGAACTGTGGCAGTCACCTTGCTCAGCTACAATAGAAATACCTTCAATCAGCTAATACCCCTCTACCGGGTGATCAATATCTGCATCCGCACACGAGGTGCAGGGAGTAAAGTGAGTACTCCAACTCAGTGAGTAATTAAAATAAATAATGACTGAAAGCATGAAATCTCATAAAGGCACAATATAGCGCAATCTCAAGCAGTAAAATGAATTATACAATAAGACCATAAAGTATCAGGTAATTCTCTTTTTAAAACAGTGAAACAACAACTTCAACAAGTAAGGAGTACTCAAAAGCTTGCCCCTCAGGCTCAATATCGAACTCTCACTACAGTATTAGCCCCATGGCCTCACTTCCAACTAACCAGCACACAACATCAGCCCCTCGGGCTCACTCCCAACTCACCAAACACAAACATTGGCCTCTTTGGCGCACTCACAACTAACCTACGTACCCTGCGCTCACTGGGGGTGTGTACAGACTCTGGAGGGGCTCCTACAGCCCAAGCGCAATATCAATAGTCCTCAATTCCTTCACACATCACACACAAGGCCTGAAAGCCTCCTCATATACCACTCGAGGCCTGGAAGTCTCCTCACATAACACTCGAGGCCTGAAAGCCTCCTCAAATCACTCAACATATCCTCACAGATGGCCCTTGGCCTCAATCAGTCCTGGAAATAATCATAAGCCTCTTGGGCATCAGTAAAACAATGGTGCTCAGCTCATCAATATTATGAATATCATCAACTGGAGTTGAGTATAAATGCAGCTGAGTTCACAAAATAATATAATCATCGGACTGAGTTCAAATAATATTTTAATTGGTGAGGAAAATGGTGATGTAATTCACAAAATATTTCAAATATTTGGCCTGAAGCCCAAATATGACAATAAGCCCAAATCATGGTATAAAACAGTAAATCTTTATTATATAAACGGTAAAATTCCAACCGGGATGGACCACGTCACAATCCCCAATAGTATATGACTTTGCATTCGTCATACAACGCGTGTCTCATCTCAACAAAGCAGTATATTGTGCAATTTGGGATTTCAAACCCTCACTGCATCATTTAAAATCATTACACACCTCAAGAAGGCGAAATCTCTAGTCCGCAATGCCTTTCCTCCTCAAATCGGCCTTCACGTGCGGTTAATCTATCCAAAACCACATAGAATATATTACAATATGATAAGGGAACAATACCCAATCAAAAACAATCAAATTCGGGCCCAATTCCCGAAATTACTAAAACCCGAGCCCACCCACTTCTCCAAATTCAGAAATTTTTACATTAATACGGCCCTTTTCTTGCCACGAATCTGTACATACCAAATTCACAAAAATCGAAGTTCATTTGACCCCTCAAATCACCATTTCTATCCAAGAGGGTTTTCTACCTTTTTAAACAAAAATTCTCAAATTAAACACCAAAACTTGCAGTAGATTCAAGTTATACAATCAAAATTGAGTTAAGAACACTTTCCCCGTTGTTCTCTCCAAAAATCCCTCGAAATTCGCCTTTTCCGAGCTCCAAATCATCAAAAATGGAAAGTCCCATTTTCAGAACTTAACATTCTGCTCGGCACTGTTCACGGGCACTGTTCACGAAGTATTGTTCATGGGTACTGTTCACGGATACTGTTCACAGCAGAAATTTTCTGCAATTTCTCCATATTTTTTCTAAGTCTGAAATTACTCCGAGACACCTCCAATACACTCTCGAGCCCTCGGGGCTCCAAACCAAATGTGCACACTGACTCTAAAACATCACACGAACTTGCGCCAATGATAATATCGCCAAAATTACATCAAAATCAATGATTTGAGCCTTAAATCCAAGAATTCTTTCAAATTTCACATCTGATGCCGAAACACATCAAAACTAGTCCGAATGAGCTCAAATTTTGCAAAAAAATCCAAATTGATACAACAAAGCTATAGCAACTCTCGGAATTGCATTCCGACCCTCGGATCAAAATCTCACCTATCAACCGAAATTCTTCAAAATACTAACTTTGCCAATTCAAGCTAAATTCTACACCGGTTATCCCAAAAATATTCCGGACACACTCCGAAGTCCAAAACAACCTAAAGAATCTATCTGAACCATAAAATTAGCATTTCGATCCCTCTAACACATAAGTCAATATCCGGTTGACTTTTCCAACTTAAGCTTTCGTAATAGAGACTAAGTGTCTCAAACCTTATCAAAATCATTCCGGAATGACATCAAATTTTGTACACAAGTCACAATAGACATTATGGACTTGCCCCAATTTTCAGAATCTCATTCCGACCACGATATCAAAATTTCCACTTCCGATCAATTTTTTTCAAAAACCTTCAAATTTCTATATTTAGCCAAATGACTTCAAAATGACCTACGAACCTCCGAATTCACTTCCGATTGCGTTCCCAAATCCAGAATCACCATACGGAGCTACTCCCATTCTCAGAATCCCAAGCGGACATTAATAACACTGAAATGCATTTTAAGCCAAACTGATGCAATTTCTCCTAAAATGCTATCTTCCACAATAGTCGCCAAAATGCTCCCGGGTTATCCAAAACCCGATCCGGGCATACGCCCAAGTCCTAAATCATCATATGAACCTGGTGGAACCTCGGATCCCGGTTATGAGAAATTCCAATCCTAGTTCATTTTTTCAACTTTAACCTTTCAAAATAAGAATTTCATTTAGATTTGACTCCAAACTTCCTGAATTTTAATTCTGAACATACACACAAGTCAATATACCTGAAATGAAGCTGCTCATGGCCTCAAACTGCTGAATGACGTGTCGGAGCTCAGAACGACTGGTCAGGTCATTACAATCTCCCCCACTTAAACATACATTCATCCTCGAACGTGCTGGGAACTACAATGATGTAGTCTGAAATAACTTGTTTAACACATCATGCACCTTCCCGTGCTACCACTTATCAGTTGAGCACATTATCTCGATAATTATGTAGATATAATTCATTATTCAAGCAAATAAGCCATTAGGCCAAATTCCAACATCCCGAATTTCCATCCAAGTCCATTTCCATCATACGAGCACCATATCAATCTCCACACGATGTACCCAAACATTAATGCATAACTTTGTTGAATTCACACTTTGCATCACTTTACTCATAGGACCACAATAACATTCTTTTAACATAATAGTCGAAATTCCACAAATTTAATGCTCCCATTGCATCTCATAACCTACACAGGTCTTGCTCTAGGTTTTACAACACCGATACGAATGAAGAGATGTGCCGAAATTCATAGCCAACGATTAAATCAACAATTCATTGGATCCATACTCTTGACAAGTTCCATTACCTTGTCCCAAACCAAAGAATGATCCTTGCTCTGTAATATACTTCTTATAATCAGTTTGCACTGACCACAAATCTAGTAACCTCATTTCACCCAGTACGAACTACTCAGGAAATAAGCCACCTTAGACATAATCAAAAATTCCACAAGACGCCAAAATGTGCCAGTATGCAATCAATTCGAACGCGATACAAAAGGAAGGCGAACTCTGGGAGGAAATACTCAACTCGCACACTAACATAGACTTCCTCAGAAACAGGAAAACAGAACACACAAAAGAAAATATGAGGGACTGTACTGAACATCGTACTGTTGCGGCGCAACCCGAACCAAACAAGTTACCCATGGTGGCGTGCCACTCGATCCACATATAGAACTCACATAAGGAGATATACGTCGAGCTGAAAAGCTTATCATATCAAAACACCGGATATCGATCATAAACAATAAGGTGCATAATACCATTCCCAAGGAAACATATAGCTCTATAGGCTACAAACTCAAGCACAACTGAGGGCGATACATGATCTAAGTCTCAAGAGCCATCATGCTCATATAATATCATCGCTGAGCGGAACCCCAACACATAAGAAATTTAGCAATCCGTCTCACAACTCATACGTCGCAATATATCTTTATATAAATTAGCTGACCACAAAATAAGACCATGAATATCCTTTCATAAAGAGCGCAGAGTTGAAACAAACACAACTGGCCTGACGTAAGGCTCACTTCCACATTTAAATCTATCCACCAACCTCAAGTCGATCCTGATCGTGCCAAGCTAGGCCAATAATATTCTCAGGTCCATAACCCAATAAGGAGAGTGTCCTCCAAGCATAAATTCTCAAATGGATGATATTACCAAAATCCTCATACTTGGTTTAAATTTCTAATTAATCAAGTGACTACATGTCACACTTATACAATATTCCTGTGGGACAAGCTCCCACTATCTTCCGAAATAATTAATGGGTCTGCACATTCAAACCACCGGCTACACTAATGCTAAAAAGCGATCAAGAATCCCTAACCAGGATGCAAAGCCTTTCTCATAGAACACCGATCTCAGGTGGTACTGAAGTCAATACCCATCTTACTCAAAACACTCAAACTCATATCCTGCTCATATAATATCGTGACATCACAGTCATTGACAAAACTTCAACTTTGGTCCTTACTTCAAATTCCATACCACTCACTGCACCTCACGTGCTAATATACGATACACACGATTTCCATCACTACTCCTGAACCGCCGATAGGCTAATACTTCATCACATATGACTTTCCATTTAACTCACTTCAGGAGAACTATAGCAACATACAGGCGAATTCTCATAATCCTCGAATATGCCAATCTATAAGTAGTTGTCCAAGGCACCATAACACTATATGGGATCCGCCTACTCATAATAGGCCCTAAAAAAGAATGCTTCAGAATAATATCAATCACTGCGGCCGACAAGCCTCACATGTACCGCCACAATCAGATGCATAACTCGATCACGCTGAACAAACCGAACACTGACACCAATATGCCAACTCAACTATGGCTAATCAATCTACTTCCTTCCAATTTATCCTTGATTGCTTTAGAAATAATAATATCTCCCTTTAACACCTAACTTATTTCAACCGCACTCACCCTGAGTGACCATATATCACGAGACCATGTTGTCTCAAATACCATGGCCATTTCATGTCTCTCAAATGCTACACCGCAAGTCAAAACATCATAGAACATTATCTGCCTTTCTTCATAAGCCGCTTCAAAATCTTGATTCTTAACCATACTTACATACTCAAAATCATTAGGCACCACACTTTACCTCTTGAATTAACTAGGACCGTACTGAGATCCACCCAGCTCTAACTTGACCTCGAATGCAACCAACTCTACTAAATTTTATAACATATGAATACCATCTCGATAAAGCACCAAACGGAATCACTTCCCTCGATGCCTGCACCTATACAAGGCATAAATCATGAATCTTCCCTCAAGTCTGTTCATGAGCCAATAAGGCTAACCATAACATGCATCCAACAATTCATTTACTCAAATAACCACTCATGGTCCTTTTACGTAGCTGCAATAACCCATCAATACGCCAATAACAAGAATTCACACAGGTAATTAACAATGCAACCCAATCGTATGTGGTGGGACTCCCCCGCTTAGCTCAAAGATACTATTACACGGCTCTCGAACACATTAGAACCACTCTCGAGTCATTTACTCTTATTCAAACTGAAATTCACCTGATCCAAGGAACATAACCACCATGCCTCATTAGCAGTCTGACAACGCAGGATATGACCTCATTCTAATACAACTAAACATCTTCCTGCTCCATGCACCGAGCATTTTCTACCAACGACAGCTTAGGACATACTGTGATTCTCACCTTTCTATGAAGCACCATGTAGCCTTTGTCAAAGTTCTCCCTCACCCGTGCCATCTTCAAACCAATTTCCACAACCAGAGCTGATTCACCAGCATGCCTCAAACCGGAACGACCATAGTACATAACCGTACAATTGTCTAATCAATAGCAAACTCCCCAACATGGATCGAAGTCATAGATCACAACACATATACTTTATTGCTGCTATAATACCATGGTGAGATTAAACTCACTCCTTCATAAGCTTGTGGAAACACGAATCCTCGGAAATTTTAACTCTTCCGCGCACTCTTTAGACGATAAAATGATTACTAAGTCCCAAATTTTTCAAACATTTTGGCAGAGTTTACTTTGTAATTGGGCCTATCCACCTGCCATAAAATAACCAAAAGAATCCTAACAACATGTCCACAACTTGAAAAAGCATCACAATGTATATCAACAACATTAATCTCAATACAATATGTATTATATTATCAAAATTAATACATGGACATGCGTTGCACCTACTCAAATCATAAGACATAGAAAAAATACATTTTAATCCTCCATTATTGGGTTGTTCAATTGAGTAAGAACATATTCTTTCTTTAATATATTTTACCTTCAAGGTGGTCTCCTTGACTCAACGATTTCGTCATAATAGATTTACAGAAGCGATCTCAGCCCCTAGACTTATCTAACTAGTATGACAAATAGCTTCCCTTTATAAGCTAATTACCCATTAGCTTTACCTTTAGTTAATATTTTTGTATGCCTTCAACTGTCATACACATTACTCATCACGTGGATATTCATCCGCCATTCCGGCTAATAAGGACTAATGAACATTTGAGTTTAAAGCACTTGCTCACAAAATCAGCACTTCGATGCTCAAGCCATTTGCAAGGATTCGGCCTCAAGTCCTCCAGACTGGTCTAAGTCAACTCAGAGAGATTACACTTCACCGCTGAGATTACACTTCGCCCCTCCATCGGGGAATCAAAATCCATCGAGGCACATCTTGTAATGAGTGCCCGTTCGTGTACACGATCACACGGGAGGAATTTCAAGATTTTCCTTTGAAGCTGAATCAAGGACGCACGATAAGAATTCAAGAATGTGAAGTTTTTCCTAAAGGTTCTATAGCCTCTCGAGGATTAATACAGACGTCTCCCCGATCCGCTAGACTCTATTAAACATGCTCATGACTCGCAAGACCTAGTAACCTAGGCTCTGATACCAACTTATCACGACCAAAAATCCCGAACTCGATCATGATGGCGCCTCTCGTGAAGACAAGTACATCCAACTAACCCAATTTGTCACTTTAAAAATTTTTAAACATAAATGAATAAACAAATACAACTTAACACAATAATAACCAGTGTTTACAGCCCAACATATCCCGACCCGAGTGTCACAAGTCACGAGCATCTAAGGAATATGAACACTACTATTAAACCAGTAATATGCAAATTGGAAATTTAGAATCAAAGGAAGAGATACGGTGCCGCGAACACTGATGGTCACCTTGCTCAGCTACAATAGAAATACCTTCAATCAGCTAATACCCCGCTACCAGGTGATCAATACCTGCATCTGCACACGATGTGCAGGGAGTAAAGTGAGTACTCCAACTCAGTGACTAATAAAAATAAATAATGACTGAAAGCATGAAATCTCATAAAGGCACAATATAACACTATCTCAAGCAGTAAAATCAATTATACAATAAGACCATAAAGTATCAGGTAATTCTTTTTTTAAAACAGTGAAAACAACAACTTCAACAAGTAAGGAGTAATCAATACTTACCCCCAGGCTAAATATCAAACTCTCAATACAGTATTAGCCCCACGGGCTCACTCCCAACTCACCAACACACTACATCAGCCCCTCGAGCTCACTCCCAACTCACCAAACACAAACATCAGCCTCTCGGGCCCACTCCCAACTCACCTGGGTACCCTGCGCTCACTGGGGGTGTATACAAACTCCGTAGGGGCTCCTACAGATCAAGCGCAGTATCAATAGGCCTGAAAGCCTTCACACATCACACACGAGGCCTGAAAGCCTTCTCACATAACACTCGAGGCCTGGAAGCCTCCTCATATAACACTCGAAGCCTGAAAGCCTCGTCACATCACTCAATATATCCTCACAGATGTCCCATGGACTCAATCAGTCCAAAAAATAATCATAAGCCTCTCGTGCATCAGTAAAACAATGGCGCTCAGCTCATCAATATTATAAATATCATAAAAACTCGAGTTGAGAATAAATGTAGCTGAGTTCACAAAATAATATAATTCCATCGGATTGAGTTCAAATAATATTTTAATTGGTGAGGAAAACGGTGATGTAATTCACAAAATATTTCAAACATTTGGCCCGAATCCCAAATATGGCAATAAGCCCAAATCATGGTATAAAATAGTAAATCTTTATTAAATACATGGTAAAATATCAATCGGGATAGACCACGTCACAATCCTCAATAGCAAATGACCCTGCATTGGTCATACGATGCGTGTCTCATCTCAACATAGCAGTATATTGTGCAATCTGGGGTTCCAAACCATCAGTGCATCATTTAAAATGATTAATGACCTCAGGACGACAAAATCTCTAGCCCGCGACGCCTTTCCTCCTCAAATAGTCCTCCACGCGCATCGAATCTATCCAAAACCGCATCGAATATTACAACATGATAAGGGAACAATACCCAATCGAAAACAATCACATTCAGGCACAATTCCTGAAATTACTAAAACCAGAGCCCCGGGCCCACGTCTTAAACACCAAAACTTGCAATAAATTCGAGTTATACAACCAAAATTGAGTTAATAGCACTTACCCCGTTGTTCTCTCCAAAACTCCCTCAAAAATTCGCCTTATCCGAGCTCCAAATCATCAAAAATGGAAAAGTCCCATTTTCAGAACATAACATTCTGCCCGGCACTGTTCATGTCACTGTTCACGGGCACTGTTCACGGGTACTGTTCACAGCAGAATTTTTCTGCAATTTATGCATATTTTTTTAAGTCCAGAATTACTCCGAGACACCTCCAAAACACTCCCGAGCCCTCGGGGCTCCAAACCAAATATGCACACTGACTCTAAAATATCACATGAACTTGCTCGAGCGATCAAATCGTCAAAATAACATCAAAACTAATTATTTGAGACTTAAATCCAAGAATTCTTTCAAATTTCACATCTGATGTCGAAACACGTCAAAACTAGTCCGAATGACCTCAAATTTTGCAGACAAGTCCAAAATGATATAACAAAGCTATAACAACTCTAGAAATTCCATTCCGACCTTCTGATCAAAATTTCACCTATCAACCGGAATTCACCAAAATACTAACTTTGCCAATTCAAGCTAAATTCTACACCGGTCATCCCAAAAATATTTCGGACACACTACTAAGTCCCAAATCACCTAAAGAAGCTATCTGAACCATAAAATTCACATTTTGAGCCCTCTAACACATAAGTCAATATCTGGTTGACTTTTCAAACTTAAACTTCCTTAAAAGAGACTAAGTGTCTCAAACCTTACCAAAGTCATTCCGGAATGACGTCAAATTTTGTACACAAGTCACATTCGACATGATGGACTTGCCCCAACTTTTGGAATTGCATTCTGACCCCGATATCAAAATTTCTTCCGATCAAATTTTCTCAAAAACCTTCAAATTTCTATATTTAGCCAAATGACTTCAAAATGACCTACGAACCTCCGAATTCACTTCTGATCGTGCTCCCAGATCAAGAATCACCATACGGAGCTACTCTCAGTCTCAGAATCCCGAACGGACATTAATAACACTAAAATGCATTTTAAGCCAAACTGATGCAATTTCTTCTAAAATGCTATCTTCCACAACAATTGCCAAAATGCTCCCGGGTTATCCCCGATCTAGGCATATGCACATGTTCGAAATCATCATACGAACCTGCTGGAACCTTCGGATCCCGATTCAGAGGTCATTTTTTCAAAATTTTAATCCTAGTTCATTTCTTCAACTTTAAGCTTTCAAAATGAGAATTTCCATTTAGATTTGACTCCAAACTTCCTGAATGTTTATTCTGAAAATACACAAAAGTCAATGTAGCTGAGATGAACCTGCTCATGGCCTCAAACGTTTGAATGAAGCGTCGGAGCTCAAAATTACCGATCGGGTCGTTACATGGGCTCGCATGTGCAAGACATTCTCCATAGAAGAAGAATCCTCGGACTTTATTGGAATACACACATGCGATGGTTTGACCCAAAGGCCACTGAAGCAGATGTTACTGGGCAGAAATATGAAATCCAATTGTTTAAATTTATAATCTATTTTGGACTTAGAGAGCTCGGTGGAGGGCAATGTTTCGAGGTTTTTTACGAGAGATCAATAGGGTAAGGAATCCTAACATGTTTTTTTGTTAATTTATAGGAATCTATTGTTAATTTCATCATTTAATTAGTGTTTTGGTGTTGGAAATTAGGAAAATGGTGGAAACTTCTTAGGCTAATTTCTTGAGTTTTGAAAGCCGAATTGTGGTTAGATTTTAGTAAATTTTTATGGTTGGACTTGTTATCGAATAGATGTTCTGATTTTATAATTTTGATCGGGTATCGAGATACGAGCCCGGATAGACTTTTTTGGTTGGCTTTCCAATTCTTTGCAAAGATCGTAATTTCATTGTTTGAAGTAGTTTTCTATAGTTATATTTATAGTATGAAACTTTTTTGGCTTGATTCGATCCGTTCGGAGTTGGATAATCGAGGAAAAGGCCTACTAATGGATTGATTTAGTTTTGTTTGAGATAAGTGGCTTGCCTAACTTTGTGCGGGAGGATTTTCCCTTAAGATTTGTGCTGTTTCTGATAATTGTGATGTGTAAGAGCCGTGTACATAATGTGACAAGTGTATACACGGGCTAAATGGGAAAATTGCCGATTTTTAGGTATGTAGATTCCTTTTATGCCTTTTTTTGAATTACCTTAACATGTAATAATCATCATTTTTGTCTAGTTTTACATGACTACTTGTATTATCTCTTACATGCTAATTACTCTATATGTTTAGTCGAAGTTCTTGTTTCCTTTATTCTGTATTCATTATTTACAGTAGAATTCTTTACTTGAAACTAGTATTCCTAAAATATCTTGTTGTTGGAATTAGTATTGAGTGGCAAAGGCTGTGATTCTTATTGAGGTATAGTGTTAACTTTTGAAATACCATTCTATTGAGTTATTCTTCTTGTTGTTATTGTTGAGACTTTGTGTAAGTTTTTGTTGAGCCGTGGGCTCCTTATTGTGAAATTTTGTTATTGTTTGGTTTCTCTAGAAAGTTATGATATTGGGAATTTAAGGTGTAATTTTTGATACTTTGTGATATTGATTCGCATGCGGTGATATAAGACCTGGGTGTTGAAATGCATGCGGCGGAATAAGGTGAGCTTGATACGCGTGACTAGTATGGAAACGACTAGAAGTCATAGGGTATGATAAGGGGGCTAAAACGTGGGATGCTATTTCGGATAAAATAATTTTTAAATCTGAACGTAAAGGCTCTCGCAGTGATTTAAGTCAAGATTGTGATTTACTTTTTGATCTGAGACTATGATGCGATACATCGGTAGTGACTCTTGTTGACATTTCCCCATTCTTTTGTAGTTGTCTTTGATTGTTATTTCCTTTGCATAATATTAGTTTTTATTCTTCGTATTGCACTATTTTCTTAGTTCTATGTAATAACCTTGTTATGCTATTTGTTGTTTCAATTTCATGTCATTATTACACAGTCTAATATTATTCAGTCTTTTATTTGTTTCCAATTGGGACTTGACCTAACCTCGTCACTCCTTTACTGAGGTTAAGCTTTGCACTTACTGGTACCGTTGAGGTGTACTCATGCTACTCTTCTCCACATCGTTTTGTACAAATCTAGGTACTTCTTACCAGCCCAAAGCTGATATTTGATTGTAGAGACTTCTAGGTGGATTTGTGGTGTTCATAATCTAGGTGGATATTAGTCTACTGTGAGACTTGTTTGCTATCGTGTCTCGTTATATCCCTGTTTCTTTACTTTTATGAATTTTTGAGCTATGATTCATGTTAGAAATCATGACTAGGCTATGTCCTTATTTGTTTGAGGCATGATAGGGCTACTCTTGCTATTTGAGATGTTTGACTTTATTTTAAATGTACTTACGGTCATGATACTGCATTAGCATATGATATCTCTGTATCAATGCACTTTCATTTTTATCTATCACATGTTGATTCCTCATACGTGTAACACTGTTGAACTAAGTACTGTGAGAGGTGGTTAACTGAGATTTGAGCGATTGAGAAATGAGCTTGGTTCATATGGCCGATTTGATATTGATTTTGAGGTGATGTGTACTCCATGCTCATATTAGGCTAATTAGTACTGATTAGGGGCGACATGTGCACCAGGCCCCATGATTGGGGTATGAGATAATGATTAGTGCTTGGGCCACGATCCGCCCCTCGGGAGTGTGTATGTGTGTGTGTGCGTGCGCGTGCTTTTGTGAGGGGCATTTATGACAGGTGTTGACGGCCAATTTTGTCCCCCCCCCTCCCGTTAAAGTTCATATATTTATACTTAATAATTTACAATCACTGCTTTTGAAAATATTTTCAATCAATAATACATATTTTACCAAAGCGAACAAGTATTAGTAGTTTTGAAATTAATAATTTAATATTTGTATTATGTAATTACAAATATACTTACTATTTTATTACCTTTATATTACATAGGCCTTATAATTAATTTAATGAATTACTCCTTATTTTCTAATTAATTAAATTACTATGTTAAAAATTTGAAATCAATGCTATAATTAAAAAAAATAAAGTATTTATAAATAATTATTACAATAGTTAGTAATGTATATAATAGTTATAATTTTACTTCACATTATTGAGAATCATTACACTTATTTTATTTAATTATAAATGGGATTAAAAGAGTTTTATGGCTATAATTTTAATTCTCTATTACCAACAAAGTTGATATCTTTTAATCATCTCTAGCCCAACACTCAAGCCCAATGTGGAATTGACACAGTCTAAACAATCCCTCCAAGCCACCTGGGCAATCCTTGTCACTCCTTTTGAATCAATAGATGTGCGTCATGTCACCTATCTCAGTCACTCACATAACAAAAACAACTGGCCCTATCTGTCCATCCCACGTATCAACGAATTTAATTTTATCTGTATTTTCCTTTTAACTTTAACTTCCCAATAATCTTAATCTTTGTTGTTTAAACCAAGGGATCTAACGACCCTAAATGTCATCTATAAAAATATTTAAACACCAAATTACCAGGACTGTTGATCTAAAAGATCAACGGCCCAGATCTTTTGCCCTAAGCTTAACCTTAAGAGACGACCCCGACTATTCTCCTAACCCTAATCATTTTCTCGTTGAACAGCCGCCTCTCTTTCCTCTTGTCTTCTCTATTCTCTCAAATCCCTCATGATCATCAATCAAGAAACCTTGCACAAATTGGTGCAAGGTCACAAAAATTATACCCCAAGCATTCATATGCTCCCTTATCCGCGAATCCCGATGTCCTCTTTCCATTTTCGACATTGAGAATAAAAATCTATGAATTTAAAAACCCTAACCCCAAATACAAAACCTCAAATCACCTGTGATATTTCAAATACATGGCATGAATTGTCATCCATCTTGCTCTTGTACTTCAAGTCTTATTTTTCTTTGCGTTTACCATTTGATTTCAAAAGTCCTAATCATGGAGTCATAGACCAAACCGTGAAACTTGAATTCATCTGAATTTCTCTCATGACCTTACGAATCGAAGCAAGAATGAAGACATTACATGGCTTCATCATTGATATTCGATATCCAGAGTTCAAATGCAATGACCTCTAGGTATTAGGGTTCCGATACATGATCTCTCATGCCTCAACGGTCAATCTCTCATTTCCTATTCCCACGTAATTATCTGTCACTGCTTTTCACATCTGTTCATCTCTGATTTTCATGCAACCCTGCTCACATCATCAAATCTCCGTCATCTTCCACTATTTAGTTTGAATCTATAAACCTAAGGCATTGAATGGCACTATAAATAGAGCCTTCAATGCTCTCACCTAAGAGACCTAACAGGACACAAAAGCAATAATAAAATTTCATAAAAGTTTACGATCCGTACTGATTTTTGATTCTCTTTTCATTTCTGATTTTTCTCACTGCTCAAGTCTGAAGCTTTGGGTCCTACGCAATTAAATTGAAATTTTGTTTGGTCTGCTGCCCTTGAAAAGGTCTGTAAAATTTCAATCTTATCTCTCTTTGTTAGTTTGTTTGTGTTACACCCTGCAATATTACGTCCCACAATATTATATTACGACAATATTATATTCTGCACTAATATGATACGATGATGTTACCATGTAGTATTATGTTACGATGATGTTATGCTTTGCAGTAATAAGTTATGATAGTATTGCACCATACAGTATTTGCGTTAAAATTGTCGTAAAGTAATTGGCATCAATCCAAGCAAAATATTATTTGGAAATTATAAGGATTGTAAGTGATGAATAAATTCTTGAATGTGAGACCGAAAATAAGTCCAAGAAAATAAATTTTTGTCCAATATTTGGCATTTTGGGATAGAATACGGCCCGAGCTAAAATATGCAGTATTTATGAACTAGTACCATGCAAGGTACCATATGATCACGATAGAATTTTTAAATTATGCTGGTAATAGATTAATTATCGGGTAACGAAATATTACCCAGTTAACTAATAAGTGAGTAAAAATTAATAATATCCTCCCACTCCTCACGTGTCAACATGCCATTATTCAAACATATGACTAATTAAGTCATAATGCTTAGTGGCTAAAACGTGTAAGCTACTGAAATTTTATAAGAAAAATGTTGGTCATTTTAAAACCTTGGTCATTTAAAAGCTTGTTTTCGTTGAATATTCATTCATTTTGGTTATTTTAAAAGATTGTTTTCTTTGAAGCTTGATTCATTTCTGTTGAAACACATTCTCAAATCGCTAAACTAAACGTGTGTTCATATTTGTAGGTTTTGATAAATGACAAACCGATGTAAACGGAACATTGACATATGCCGAAGTCCAAGCACAAGAGAAACAAAGATCAAGATTTAGTAAAGCAACAAAATTATTCATGAGTCGTTCTATAATTGTGATCTTGATCCGACAATTGATTCAAGACTTGGCTTCTCTCGTAAAATTATTTTTATCAAACCATGCATCTTTAATTTAAAGCAAAATAATTTTCAAACATTTCATTTTTATCGAAATGAATTTTAAACATGTCTTTCAAATCTGGACAAAGATAATTGATTATGTACTTTATGATAATCGATTATGTTAAAGCAGTGTACACCAGATTTTACAAAGCTGAAAGATAATCGATTATGTACTTTATGATAATCGATTATGTTAAGGCAGTGTACACCAGATTTTACAAAGCTGAAAGATAATCGATTATGTACCTTATGATAATTGATTATGTTGAGGCAGTGTTCACCAGATTTTTCAAGGCTACAAAATAATCGATTATGTACCTTATGATAATCGATTATGTTGAGGCAGTGAGCATCAGATTTTTCAAAGTAGTAAAATAATCGATTATGGCTTTTCTGATAATCGATTATATTAAATACCGTTGCCAAAATATTTTCAAACGCTGAAAAATAATCGATTATGTTTAATCAGACAATCGATTATGTTAAGCATAAAATCGGGGATTGATTTTTGAACGTTGTCAGGTAATCGATTACACGATTTGGATAATCGATTATTATGCTTAAAATCGGAAATTGATTTTTGAACGTTGTCAGGTAATCGATTATACGATTTGGATAATCGATTATTTTGCTTAAAATATGGGATTGATTTTTGAACATTGGCAGATAATTGATTATGCAGAATCAGATAATCGATTATCCTAGCACAAAATCAGCAATTTGTGATTGGCAATTAAGCAACGGTCTTGGGTGTTTTGAGCACTATAAATACAACTCAAAATCACTCTTCTAAGCACAACAACTGAACACATTCTTGCTAAAGCTTACATACTCTCTTTGCAATCATTTTATATTCATTTCATAAGTTTTTGAGAGCCAAACTCTTGACGAAATTGTTGTGTTCTTGAGCGTATTTATTTACTCATATCTACTCTTCAAGAGAGTTCTGTTTAAGTGAGTGCTAAGTGTTTGTACACACTTGAAGGGATAGTCAAATCCCTTGTTGTAAGAAGGAAAAGTAGTTCCTTGGTTTGAAGTCTTGAGGTGCGGTATCCTCGAGCAGGTTGAAGTCTTGTAGAGTGTATATCTACGAGCAAGTGTAACGGTTTGTTAAGCACCTGTAAGCTTAACGAAGTTAGTGCAAAACTCGAGAGAGTCTCTCGGGGACTGGACAAACCACGTGTTGTGGTGAACCAGGATAAAATTCGGTGTGTTCTCTCCCTATCTCTTTAATTACTGCACTTACGTTATTCCTGCAATTTTTAATTCCGCAAATTTACATTGTTTTTTATTATAACGCTATTCACCCCCCCCCTCTAGCGTTAAGCGTATATTCTAACAATTGGTATCAGAGCCATTCTCTCTGAAAGACTTAACAGTTTGAGAGAAACTTTCCATGGCTTCTACTCGTAGTGTTTATGCAGGACTAGGTGAAGGACAATGCTTCACAAGGCCACCACTTTTCGATGGCACCAGCTACACTTACTGGAAGGATAGAATGAGGATTTTTATACAATCAAACAACTTCCAACTGTGGAAAATCATCAAAAATGGAGAATTACAACCTACCAAAAAGGTTGGAGAAGAACTCGTTCCAAAAACGGAAGATGAATACGACGCCGATGATATCAGAAAAATAGAGAACAACGCAAAGGCAATCAACATGATGTATTGTGCAGTGAACCCCGATGACTATCGAAAAATTTCATGCTGCACCACTGCCAAGCAAATGTGGGACAAATTAGAAATCACCTACGAAGGTATGGACCAGGTAAGGGAAGCTAAAATTGATTTTCTAACCCACGAATATGAACTGTTTCGCATGAAGGAAAACGAGAAGATAGATGACATGTTCGAACGATTCTCAAAAATCATCAATGACCTACACGCTCTCAAAAAGTCATTCACGGATAAGGAGCTTGTCCGGAAAATCCTACGAAGCCTCACTCCGGAATGGCATTCCAAAGCCGATGCTATCCAAGAATCAATCGGCATCACAAACGTCACCATCGACGGACTACGAGGTAATCTTAAAACTTATGAATCAACTATTCTTAACTCTCCTTTGGATGATCAAAGGAAAAGAAAGATTTCGCTCAAAGCATCAACTACTCAACCTTAAAACGATGAGGAGTCAAGTGATGAAGATGTCGAGCTTGGACTCGTTATCAAGAAATTTCACAAGTTCATGCAAAAGAAGTATGAACGAAAAGGTAAGCAACAAGGCAACCAATTGAAGTGCTATGGATGCGGAGAAATCGGGCATATCAAATCAAATTGTCCAAACATCAAAAAGGAGAAGAAACCATTCAAGAAACAAAGAGCATACATCTCTTGGGGAGGCGACTCCGGAGACGAGTCAAGTGATGGAGAAGGAAACGAGACCGCAAACTTATGTCTTATGGCCCACGAAGAAAATCAAAATGAGGTATGTACTTCTTCTAAGAACTATTTCACTTTAGAAGAATTGCAAGATGCATTTGATGAGTTGTGTAAAGAGTTTATTAGCGCTTCTAAATCTATAAAAGATTTAAGAAAACAATTTTCTTCAAAAGAAAAGGATTTTGAAAAACTCACTCTTGAGAATGAGAAATTAAAAGAGGAAAACAAGTTTTATGGCAAAAGAAGCGCCGATAAACCCGAAAGCTCAAATAAGGATTGTACTTCTTGCAAATCTCTAAAGGAAGAAGTAGAAAGTCTTAGAAGCACTTTGCACAAATTCAATTCTTCACACAAAAATCTCAAGTGCTTGTAAATTTGAAATCCACTAAGCACGGTATAGGCTTCAAACAAGAGCCAAAAGAAAAGGTTGAGTCCATTCCTAAACCACCTAAGACTCAACTTAGGCCAAACAAAATAAATATCATCACTCAACCTAGAAATTTCAATCCTAGAATTGCATCTCATTCTAGAACAAATGCTAGGAGAAATATTGGTATGTATAGACCACCTAGACAAGATTTTCGAAAACCACATCAAAACTATATCTCTAAAAATGTAGTGAACACTAGAAGAAACGTTGGCATGTATAGACCACCTAGACAAGATTTTCGAAAACTACATCAAAACTATGTTCCTAAAAATAGAGTGAATAATTTTAGACCCCCAAATTACTATCATCCTAGAAGAATGCACAATCCAAATGTCATTTGTCATTATTGCAATAAAATTGGACATATTGCTCCCGCATGCTTCACTAGACATAGACATTTCACTGCAGGGCAATCACACCAATATGTTACATCTAACGCACAAGGACCCAAAATGGCTTGGGTACCAAAATCTCATTAATTTGTTTTGTAGGTGTGTTTGAAGGGATCAAGTGTACTTTGGTACCTTGATAGTGGATGCTCCAAACATATGACAGGGGATGCATCAAAATTCCTTCAACTAAAACCCAAGGAAGGAGGAAATGTTATTTTTGGAGACAATAACAAAGGAAAAATTATCGGCATTGGATTGGTCGGTAAGGATGAATCCTCCTCCATTAAGCATATTTTGCTTGTTAAAGGTCATAAACATAATCTCTTGAGCATAAGTCAATTATGTGACAAGGGAAATCTTGTATTGTTTGACTCGGAAGAATGCTTAGTTATCCGTCGTAGTGATTTTAAAATTATTCTTCGTGGTTTTAGAATGGATAACATTTATATGGTTGATCTTGAAAATTCTTCATCAAGTTATGTGAATTGTCTTTTGAGTAAAGAAGAGGACATGTGGTTATGGCATCGTAGAGTAGCTCATGTAAATATGAATCTTTTAAACAAACTAGTTTCACAAGATTTAGTACTTGGTCTTCCAAACATGAAATTTGAAAAAGACTCTACTTGTGATTCATGTCAAAAAGGGAAACAAACAAAAGCCTCTTTTAAATCCAAAAATGTTGTTTCAACCACTAGACCTTTACAACTTCTACACATGGACCTTTTCGGACCTTCTAGAATTGAAAGTCTTGGTGGTAATCTTTATGCTTTTGTTATTGTTGATGACTATTCTAGATTTACTTGGACGTTATTTCTTGCTCATAAAATTAATGCCTTTCAAGCTTTTAAAAGTTTTCTTAAACGTGTTCAAAATGAAAAGGACACAACCGTCACTTCCATAAGAAGTGATCATGGGGGAGAGTTCGATCACAATCTCTTCGCAGACTTTTGTGACGAACTCGGTATTGAACATACCTTTTCGGCTCCACGTACACCACAACAAAATGGAGTGGTAGAACGTAAAAATCGATGTCTCGAAGAGATGGCTAGAACCATGCTCAATGAGGCCGATATTCCCAAATATTTTTGGTCGGATGCCATGAGTACCGCAAGCTATGTATTAAACAGAGCTATCATTAGACCGATACTCATGAAAACTCCTTATGAACTCTGTAAGGGAAGGAAACCAAATCTTTCCCATCTTAGAGTCTTCGGTTGTAAATGTTTTATTTACAACAACGGAAAAGATAACTTGGGAAAATTTGATGCGAACTCTGATGAAGGAATTTTTCTTGGTTACTAATCACGTAGCAAAGCATATAGAGTGTTTAATAACCGAACTAAAACTGTTGAGGAATCTCCTCATGTAGTATTTTCTGAAATTGATGCTCGCTTGGCGAGAAAGGATTCTTGTGTTGATCTTGCAGATGCTTTAAAGAAAATCAATCTTCAAGACAAGGTACAAAAGGAGGATCCAAAGGAAGTTCAAGATGAAGTCATGGAACAACCTTCGGAAGAAGTACCACCACAAGAAGAAGAATCGATGATGCCTAAGGCTTGGAGGACGTCTAAAGACCATCCTCTTGACAAGGTAATTGGCAACATCGAGAAAGGGGTAAGTACACGAAACCTTCTTAAAGACACTGTAGGACATATGGCTTTTGTTTCACAAATTGAACCTAAAACCATTTCTGAAGCAATTGGGGATGAGCATTGGACCTTGGCAATGCAAGAGGAGCTTAACCAATTCAAACGTAATGATGTTTGGGAATTGGTGCCAAGACCCGATAATCACACCATAATTGGCACGAAATGGGTTTTTGGGAATAAATTAGATGAAAATGGTATAATCACTAGAAACAAAGCTAGGCTAGTTGCTAAGGGATATAATCAAGAAGAAGGCATTGACTATGAAGAAACCTATGCACCCGTTGCACGCCTAGAAGCCATTCGTTTATTACTTGCTTTTTCATCATCTATGAATTTATTTCAAATGGATGTCAAAAGTGCCTTCCTCAATGGGTTTATTCAAGAGGAAGTGTACGTTGAACAACCCCCGGGTTATGAAGATTTTACATCTCCCGACCATGTCTTCAAGCATTAGAAAGCTTTATATGGTCTTAAACAAGCTCTTCGAGCTTGGTATGAACGTCTAAGTAAATTTCTCTTAGACAGTGGGTTTGAGAGGGGGAAAGTTGACACCACACTTTTTATCAAAAATAAAAACAATGACATTCTATTAGTTCAAATTTATGTCGATGATATTATTTTTGGTGCTACTAATGATTTTCTATGCGAGGAATTCTCTAAGTTAATGACTAGCGAATTTGAAATGTCTATGATGGGTGAGCTAAACTTCTTCTTGGGGCTACAAGTGAAACAAATGAAAGAGGGAACTTTCATTTGCCAATCCAAATATTGCAAGGAGTTGCTAAATCGCTTTGAAATGAGCAACGCCAAAGCAACGGCCACCCCAATGAGTACATCCGACCATCTTGACAAAGATGAGAAAGGTAAGGAAGTAGACATCAAAAAGTATCGAGGTATGATCGGATCTCTTCTCTATCATACTGCTAGTAGACCGGACATCATGTTTAGCGTGTGTTTATGCGCTCGATATCAATCATGTCCGAAGGAGTCACACTTAACTGCGGTAAAATGGATATGAGGTATCTTGTTGGAACAATAAATGTGGGACTATGGTATCCCAAAGATTCTTCATGCCAACTTGTTGGCTATTCCGATTCCGATTTTGCAGGTTGCAAATTGGACCGCAAGAGCACTAGTGGCACTTGCCATTTGCTCGGTAGCTCCTTAGTTTCTTGGTTTAGCAAGAAGCAAGTTAGTGTTGCGTTGTCCACAACCGAGGCTGAATATGTAGCCGCGGGGAGTTGTTGCGCTCAAATCCTTTGATGAAACAACAACTCTCGGATTATGGCCTTAGCATCGATCATGTCCCTCTTCGATGTGACAATACTAGCGCCATAAACTTGACGAAGAATCCTATTCTTCACTCAAGAACGAAACACATAGAAATTAGACATCACTTTATAAGAGATCACGTTCTCAAGGGCGATGTCGAAATTGAATTTGTTGAAACCAAAAATCAATTGGCCGACATCTTTACAAAGCCTTTAGAGAAAGAGTCCTTCTTCCGAATTCGTAGTGAACTCGGGATTCTTGACTCCACGTTGATCTAATTCATGCATTGCATTTTTATGTTTTAACGATTACTAACTTGAGCGTCGGAGGCGCCTAATTCTTTTTTGCAGGTATCGCCCCAAAGACAGGGGGAATTATCAGACACTGGTGCAGAATAATCAATTTCTCTAAAGTCAATAATCGATTATTCCCCATTTACGTTTTATGTTTATTATGCTGGAAAATTGACATAATCGATTATACAACACTACAATCGATTATCTAACAGTTTTGGCTTTGCAGGATTTTAGCTGTTAAATATAAAAATCGATTATCACATATCCCTAATCGATTATGCTGACATTTATGTTCAGGTGTTTAGTCACTGTGTGAAAATAATCGATTATTTAAAACAGTGTATCGATTTTTCTATTACCGTATCGGATGTCCGTTACTACATTTCCTGAAATAATCGATTATCTCAAACGCACAATCGATTATCCCCCGAGTCAGTCCTTGTTTTTCTAGTTTGCATAATATTCTGTGTTTTATTTTCATGTATTTGCAATATTGTTTAATCAATAAAGAGTTAGTTATTTTTTTGCAAATGTCAAAAGGGGGAAGATATGGGCTATGCACATATATACATATTGGCATAAATTGAGGGGGAATTCATAACTTGAGGGGGAACTTGTTGCATATCTATATACTTGTCTTGGATCGTCATATACTTATCTTGGATCGTCATATACTTGTCTTGGATTCGTCACTATGAATTAATTAATATGCATATCCCGATATTGGTTTGCCATTATCAAAAAGGGGGAAATTGTTGAAACACGTTCTCAAGTCGCTAAACTAAACGTGTGTTCATATTTGTAGGTTTTGATAAATGACAAACCGACGTGAACGGAACATTGACATATGCCGAAGTCCAAGCACAAGAGAAACAAAGATCAAGATTTAGTAAAGCAACAAAGTTATTCATGAGTCGTTCTATAATTGTGATCTTGATCTGACAATTGATTCAAGACTTGGCTTCTCTCGTAAAATCATTTTTATCAAACAATGCATCTTTAATTTAAAGCAAAATGATTTTCAAACATTTCATTTTTACCGAAATGAATTTTAAACATGTCTTTCAAATCTGGACAAAGATAATCGATTATGTACTTTATGATAATCAATTATGTTAAAGCAGTGTACACCAGATTTTACAAAGCTGAAAGATAATCGATTATGTACCTTATGATAATCGATTATGTTAAGGCAGTGTACACCAGATTTTACAAAGCTGAAAGATAATCGATTATGTACCTTATGATAATCGATTATGTTGAGGCAGTGTTCACCAGATTTTTCAAGGCTACAAAATAATCGATTATGTACCTTATGATAATCGATTATGTTGAGGCAGTTAGCATCAGATTTTTCAAAGTAGTAAAATAATCGATTATGGCTTTTCTGATAATCGATAATATTAAAGACCGTTGCCAAAATATTTTCAAACGCTGGAAAATAATCGATTGTGTATAATCAGACAATGGATTATGTTAAGCATAAAATCGGGGATTGATTTTTGAACGTTGTCAGGTAATCGATTACACGATTTGGATAATCGATTATTATGCTTAAAATCGGAAATTTATTTTTGAACGTTGTCAGGTAATCGATTATACGATTTCGATAATCGGTTATTTTGCTTAAACTCTGGGATTGATTTTTGAACGTTGGCAGATAATCGATTATGCAGAATCAGATAATCGATTATCCTAGCACAAAATCAGCAATTTGTTATTGGCAATTAAGCAATGGTCTTGGGTGTTTTGAGCACTATAAATACAACTCAAAATCACTCTTCTAAGCACAACAACTGAACACATTCTTGCTAATGCTTACATACTCTCTTTGCAATCATTTTATATTCATTCATAAGTTTTTGAGAGCCAAACTCTTGACGAAATTGTTGTGTTCTTGAGCGTATTTGTTTACTCATATCTACTCTTCAAGAGAGTACTGTTTAAGTGAGTGCTAAGTGTTTCTACACACTTGACGGGATAGTCTAATCCCTTGTTGTAAGAAGGAAAAGTAGTTCCTTGGTTTGAAGTCTTGAGGTGCGGTATCCTCGAGCAGGTTGAAGTCTTGTAGAGTGTATATCTACGAGCAAGTGTAACGGTTTGTTAAGCACCCGTAATCTTAACGAAGTTAGTGTAAAACTCGAGAGAGTCTCTCGGGGTCTGGACTAACCACGTGTTGTGGTGAACCAGGATAAAATTTGGTGTGTTCTCTCCTTATCTCTTTAATTACTGCACTTACGTTATTCCTGCAATTTTTAATTCCGTAAATTTACATTGTTTCTTATTATAACGCTATTCACCCCCCCCCCCCTCTAGCGTTAAGCGTATATTCTAACAATTTCCTTGTCAAAATGAAATTTCATTTTTACTTCCTAGATGTAACTTTTCAAGAATAGTGAAGCTTCGTCCATTTAGTAGTATTCATATGACATTTTAGTTCAAACATTATTGACAGAAGCTTTCTTTCCACCAAAAATTTGCTTCCATCGAAATAATCCAAAGAAGCAGAAGCTTAATTCCGTTTAAAATACGTCAACGTTATTCCCTCAAACTTTTGAGATTCTAAAGGAATACGGTACAATAATCTTCGAGAATATTATACGGAGTTTTTCCTACTTCAGGTTTGTTAAGGCTAAGCTTTTCTTTCACTTAGCATAATCTCGTCATTACATTCATATTCCCGAATTTATGTATATTTTGCTAATTTCGCAAATTACGTATATTTTTCTAGTGTTATACGTTATAATATTTCCTTATTGGGATTTCATATTCACTTGAGTATTTCATTCTTCCAGTCAAGAGATCAAAGAAGTTATATTTATACAGTATTAAAAGTATTTTCCTTAATATCGAGCTATAATCGATGGGCAGGCCCTTATTGGGCAACCTCTGATTAGATGGTAAGTTATATACCGAGCCTACAGTTACCTAGCGCTTATTAGCGAGCCCAATTGGCCGAGATACAGAGCCTAGTACGGCCGAGCGCTTATGAGCGAGCCTACTACGGCAGAGCAGTTATATATACATATATATATATATATATGTATATATATATGTATATATATATATATATATATATATATATGTATATATATATATATATATATATATGTATATACCGATCCTGCTGTGGCTGAGCACTTATTAGCGAGCCTAGTTGGACGATACATAGAGCCTAGTATGGTCGAGCGCTAATGAGCGAGACTACTGTGGCAGAGAAGTTAGTTTTATATATCAATATGTATATTCCGAGCCTTATAGGGTCGGACAACTATTTTACTTATTATATTGGTAGAATTGAGTCAGTATCAGCAGGTAAGCATATCTTCAGATTATCATTGACTTCCAGCTACTTGCAGTTATTATTTTATCAGTTCAGTTTTAGCTTTCAGTATATTGCCTTACATACTCAGTACATTATTTCGTACTGACATTCCTTTTCTGGGGGTGCTGCACTTCATGCGTGCACGTGACAGACAGACGAGTAGGCCTCTTTAATAAGTGTTGCCCAAGTTCAGCTTGATCGATAAGCTCTATACCTTTCGAAGTTTTCGAGTCTAGAGTGTTATGTATATACGTATATATGTCATGAGTAGGGCAGAGAGTCGTTCCAATCACAGTATATCCATTAGTAGAGTCTTGTAGATATATCTTGTCAGCTAGTGCAGTATGTTGGGATTTCAGTCTTTGTATGTATTGTTGGTTGGTTCGTCAGCTGCAATAGTTATGACGGCCTTGTCGGCCAATGTTTGAGTTTATAAATGATTATGTTGGCCTGTTAGGCCCGTATGTCACATGCATATGATGATGTAATAAGAAAGATATATTATGTTAGTACTCGGTTGAGTAAGGTACCGGGTGCCCGTCGCGGCCCATCGACTTGGGTCGTGACAAATGTGGTATTAGCATAGTTTTATCCTAGGGAATCTACGAGCCGTGTCTAGTATAGTCTTATTTGTGGGTGTGTCGTGTACCACACTTATAAGCAGGAGGCTACAGGGCATTTAAGATTATCACTCTTTCTTCTTACTCTAGATCGTGGGATAGAGCCCACTTATAAGAATTCAAGTCCCTAGCTTCTATTTTTATTCATAATACGACGATACTACGTTCAGAAGTAGCATGGATGCCAATGAAATGAGAGTGCTGAATGTCATGACAACTAGTACTAATAGGAACAAATGCATGAGTGCAATGCAATCCATATGATGGTACATTCTAGTACATATTGCGGCGTACAGCCCAAGCCATCCATATTTATTTATCGTCGACGGCGCCCACTGGGGGTGTGTACAGACTCCAGACGGGCTCCTACAGCCCAAGCGCAATATCAAGCCATCTCGTGGTGTCAATAAATTTCTGGTCAGTCATTGTTACATGACCAATTTACATCATACGGTGTGTACAGCCTCTGGATGGGCTCCTACAGCCCAAGCGCAATATCAAGCCATCTCGTGGCATCAATGAATTCCTGGTCAGTCATTGTTACCAAACCAATTTACATCATACGGTGTCATTGTTATCACTGCTTCAAGTCACATCATATAGTGTCATTGTTACCAGTGTTTCAAGTCACATCATACATTGTCATTATTACCATTGTTTCAGATCACATCACACACTGTCATTGTTACCACTGTTTCAAAATCACTGTTGCGGCGTACAGCCCGATCCATTCTTAGTCTAGAAACCAACATAAGCCCCTTGGGCATTTGTAAGACAGTAGTTCTCAGGCCGAAATATCATTTAAAATATTATTTGAGTTTAAAAACTTAGAAGTATGGCTCAGTTTGTAAAACAGTATTTATAACCTTGGACTTAAACCAAATAATATGCAAGATATGCTAAAACAGTAATATCAATTCTCGAAGGATTCACATAGTTGCCACGAAGCCCAAACATGGAAATCAGACCAATTTATGATGATATGTCATGACCCTGGTTCACCAGTCATGAACCTGTCATGACGGCACCCAGTCTTCCGACTAGGTAACCCTAGCACGTTGCGAAAATTTAACAAACTTTACGAAAATGATAACAAATACTGAATAACATAAGAAAATGTATAGAGTGCCATCGGCCACATATATTTTAATTTAAAATGCTATGACGACCTCCAAGACCCGGAAACTCACGGGCAACACATGATAAGAGTAAAAACATAACATACGGATCTAATATCTGGATATGTCTAAAACAACTAAGTACATGAATGAAACTGCTAACTAAAAGCTAGAATAGAATGAGAATATTCATGTCTGCGGACGCGGCAGATGCATAACTCAAGTCTCCAAGTGTAGCTCCGAAATCACTGATAGCGTGCTTAACCAGAAGTAAATGGATCTGCACAACAAAGTGTGCATAAGAGTAGCATGAGTACACCACATCGGTACTCAGTAAGTGCCAAGCCTAACCTCGTTTGGATAGTGACGAGGAAGGTCAAGGCCCTATTGAGATTAAGATAAGAACAAATATAAAATAAGTAGACAGTAAGAAATACAGTAAATCTCGATCTAGTAAGACAATGAGTAGAACGGAACGGGCTACAAATACAATCTACGAATACAAGAACATTCACTCAATATCAGGATGCCACATGGAGCTCCGAGAATTGAACTCGCTGTCCATTCTTACCAATATCTGAGGATCTACCGAGGATTGAACCCGGAGTCCATCATGTCAATAACAGAGGATCTCCCGGGAATTGAACCCGTAATCCGTCATACCAATAACAGAGGATCTACCGGGAATTGAACCCGTAGTTCGTCATACCAATAACAGAGGATCTCCCAGGAATCGAACCCGTAGTCCATCATGTCAATATAAGAGGAAGAAGCTAGGTACAAGAAAAAAGTAAAAATATTGAGTCTAACATGCTCGCAGGAAGACAAATATTGCAATTTAGTCAAGTAGAGCAAATAAGTTACTAAAATATTTTTCCTATGCTAAAACAAGTAAAATTTGCATTTTTTACAGTTAAATACGTGAAGAAACATAGTTTAAATAAGTCAAGTAAGGTGAATTTTCAACAACTAGCACAAGTACGCACCCGTCACCCGCGAACAAGGCATTTTAAACAACAGTAACGATATCCTAAAGGGAGAGGTCCTTGACACAAAGATAAACAAGCCACTTACCTCGAGCCGGTACAAAACCGCTAAGAAACAATGCCCTTGCCACGATAATCCGACACCGAGTGGCCCAAATCTATTCAAACCAATTACATATTATAAATAACATTGCAAGTAACTAATTACACTATTAAAATTAAAGCTATGGTGCGAGAATAGGTGAAAAGAACAAAATGCCCCTCAGGCCAACGTCTCGGAATCTAATAATATTCATATTTTTAGAAACCCCGTACTCTCACGAGTCTAACCATATATAAATCTCCCAAATTGGAGGTCAAATGCCCCTTCAAATCATCAAAGTTAGGTCTAAGAACTTTACCCCAATTTTCATTCAAAATTCGAAATTAAAGCTTGAATCTGAGATTAGATTAGTGGGTAATAATAATAAGAAAGTAAGGAATTGCTACCCAATGTTTACCTCAAATCCCTCGAAAAATCTCCCAAAATCGAGCTCTCTAGCTTGAGTTTTTGTAAAAATGGAAGAAAGCTTCGTTTTTTGAAATATATATATACTGGTCTGGGGTTTGTTCATTGCGGACACGGAGGGGGGGCTTGCGTTTGCAAAGAGGCAAAATTCAAGTGGATGAAGATTTCTCTTCGCGAACGCAAGGATAGGGCTACGAACGCAAAGACCTGGGATTGGAACCTATGCGAACGCGACGCGGGACACGCGAACGCGTAGAAGAGAAAAAGGAGGGGTCCGGAACTGACCTATGCGAACGCGTTGGCAAGGACGCAAACGCGAAAGTGGGGGAAGCTGGGCTTTGCGAACACGTGGAAGAGGAATGCGAACGAGATGAAGGGAAAGGGTAAAGCTTCACGAACACGGAGAAGGAAAGAAGACCTGCAATTTTTCTGCTGCAATCCTAAACTCCAAAATGTTCTGTTGAGCATCGGAAACACACCTGAGGCCCTCGGGACCTCAACCAAACCTATGTACATATCCCATAACATCATTAAAACTTGTACCAATCCTTAAATAACCTAAAACAATGCCAGAAACGTGAACTAATAAATGATTTGAACTTAAAAACTTCAAAACTTAAGCAAACTCGCATTTGATTTAAAACCTAACTAAAGCACGTCCGATTAACCTGAAATTTTGCAGGCGCGTCCCAAATGACGTGATGGTGTTACAGAAACTTCCCGAATCCCGTTCCGACCCTTGGATAAAAATTCACTATCAGACTGGAAACTTCAAAATTCTAACTTTCGGCATTTCTAGCCTAAATGAACTACGAACATCCAAAATACATTCCAAACACGCTCCCAACCCTGAAATCACCTAACAGAGCCATCAGATTTCCATTCTGATGTCGTCTTCACACTGTTCTGATTACGGACCATTTTCCAACACTAAAGCTCTCATTTATGGACTAAGTATCCCAAAACACTTTGAATTCTATTATCGGACATCCTGGCAAACCAAAATAGCAGAAACAATCTTAGGGGAAGCAGTTAATAAGGGAATGGGGCATAATTTCCAAAGACGACCAGGCGGGTCTTCCCACCCTCCTACATTTAATCATTCATTTGTCCTCGAACGAGCATGGAGAACATACCCAAAGTAGCAAAAAGATGAGGGTATAGACTGCGCATATCCCGCTCGGTCTCCCAAGTCACCTCATTCGCCGGCTGACCCCACCAGTGAACCATTACTGAAGTTATATCCTTTGACCTGAGATTTCGGACCAGCCTGTCTAATATTGCGACTGGCTCCTCAACAAAGGACAAGTCATTATCAAACTGGACTGAAGTGAACTCCAACACATGAGACGGGTCACCGTGATACCTCCGAAGCTTTGAAACATGAAATATTGGATGAACCCCGGCCAAACTGGGAGGAAAGGAAAGCTCATAAGCAACTTTCCTAATTTGCCTCAAAATATCAAATGGGACAATGAACCTCGGGCTCCACTTCCCTTTATTTCCAAACATCATGACGCCTTTCATAGGCGAGACCCAAAGCAAGCCCCGCTCACCAACCATAAAGGATACATCACAAACCTTCCGGTCCTCATAACTCTTCTCTGTGGACTGGGCCGCACGGATTCTATCCTGAATCACCTTAACCTTCTCAAGAGTATCTTGAACCAAATCAGTGCCCAATAGCCTGGCCTCGCCCAGCTCGAACCAACCCACCGGGGATCTGCATCACTTACCATATAAGGCCTCATAAGGCACCATCTGAATACTAGACTGATAAATGTTGTTGTATGCAAACTCAGCCAATGGCAATAACTGATCCCAAGACCCTCTATACTCAATCGCGCACGCACGGAGCATATCCTCAAGAATCAGAATAGTGCGCTTGGACTGGCTGTCCGTCTGAGGGTCAAAAGTTGTACTCATGGTCACCCGGGTACCCCACTCGTGCTGGAGGGCTCTCCTGAACCGCGATGTAAACACTAAACCCCTTTCTGAGATGATAGAAACTGGAATGTCGTGCAGACGAACAATCTTCCTAATATAAATCCCTGCTAACCGCTATGCTGAGTAAGAAGTACGCACTAAAATGAAATGAGCGGACTTGGTAAGACAATCCACAACAATCCAAATAGAACCAAACTTCCTCACCCGTCAGAGGAAGACCAGTCACAAAATCCATGGTGATGTTCCCCCATTTCCAATCCGCAATCTCCATCTGCTGGAGTAACCCTCGCGGTCTCTGTTGCTCAACCTTTACCTACTGGCACTTGAGGCATCTAGCTACAAACTTTACTATGTCCTTCTTCATCCGCCTCCACCAGTAATGATGCCTCAGATGCTAATATATCTTCGTGGCACCCGGATGGATGGAGTAACGCAAACTATGGTCCTCCGTCGATATCAACTCCTGAAAATCATCAACATCGAGCACCGCGATCCGCCCATGTATTCTTAAAACCCCGTCATCTCCAATAGTCATATCCCCAGCATCGCGATGCTGAACTATGTCCCTAAGGACAAGCAAATGAGGGTCATCATACTGTCGCTCCCTGATACGATCAAACAATGAAGATCGAGAAACCACACAGGCTAGAACCTGACTGGGCTCCAAAAGGTCCAACCTCATGAAGTGACTAGCTAGAGCCTGAACATCCAATGCCATAGGTCTCTCTAAAGCTGGTAAATATGCCAAACTCCCCAAACTCTCCGCCCAGTGACACAAGGCATCGGCTACCATATTGGCCTTGCCAGGGTGATAAAGAATAGTAATATCACAATCCTTCAATAGCTCCAACCATCTCCTCTGGCGCAAATTCATATCCATTTGCTTGAACAAGTGCTGCAAACTCCAATGATCCATATAAATCTCACAAGGAACACCGTACAAATAATGATGCCAGATCTTTAAGGCGTGAACAATAGCAGCTAACTCAAGGTCTTGGACAGGATAGTTCTTCTCATTCACCTTCAACTGTCTGGACACATAGGCAATCACCTTACCGTTCAGTATCAACACCACTCCAAGTCCAACTCGTGAGGCATCATAATAAACTATGTAGGACCCTGAACCAGTAGGCAAAATCAGAATAGGGGCTGAAGTCAAATCCATCTTGAGCTTTTGGAAGCTCGCCTCACACACGTCTGACCACTGAAAAGGAGCACCCTTCTGGGTCAATATAGTCATAGGGGCTGCAATCGACGAGAACCCCTCCATAAAACAACGGTAATAACCTGCCAGGCCAAGGAAACTGCGGATCCTTGTAGCTGAAAAGGGCTTGGCCAAACTCTGTACGGCCTCCACCTTTTTTAGATCCACCCAAATGCCCTCACTCGATACCATGTGGCCTAGGAACACCATAAAACTCAAAAAAACTCACATTTTGATAAATTTGCATATAATTTCTTTTCTCTTAGGGTCTAAAGCACTGTCCTCAGGTGTTGCTCATGATCTTCCTAACTCCGAGAGTATTCAATAATATCATCTATGAAAATAATGACAAATGAGTCGAGATAGGGCCTGAATACACTGTGCATCAAATGCATAAAAGCTGCGGGAGCGTTGGTCAGCCCAAATGACATGTCAAGCAAGTCGTAATGACCATACCGTGTCCTGAAAGAAGTCTTTCGGATATCCGGCTCCCGAATCTTTAGCTAGTGATAGCCTGAGCGCAAATCAATCTTAGAAAATACCCGTGCGCGCTGAAGCTGGTCAAATAGATCATCAATACGAGATAAAGGATATCGATTCTTCACTATAACTTTGATCAACTGACGATAATCGATACACATGCGCATCGAACTATCCTTTTTCTTCACAAACAAGACAGGAGCACCTCATGGTGAAACATTGGGTCGAATAAAACCCTTATCAAGCAATTCCTGTAACTGATCCTTCAACTCGTTCAACTCAGGAGGAGCCATACAGTAGGGTGGAATATATATGGGCTGAGTGCCCGGAAACAAATCAATGGCAAAATCGATGTCCTGATCGGGCGGCATGCCCAGAGGATTAGCTGGGATCACATCACGGAAATCCTGTACTACTGGAACAGAGTCAATAGAAAGGGTATCCGCACTAACATCTCTCACATAGGCGAAATACGCGGAGCACCCTTTCTCAACCATACGCTAAGCTTTAAGAAAGGATATAACTATATTGGGAGTGTAATCAAAAGTACCACTCCACTGAATACTTGGAATACCTAGCATAGCAAGTGTCACGGTCTTTGCTTGACAATCAAGAATAGCACACTGGGGCAACAACCAGTCCATGCCCAAGATAATATCAAAATCAACCATATCCAAGTAATAAAAAATCTACCCTGGTCTCAAAACCACGAATAGTAACCAAACACGATCGATATAAGTGGTCCTTAATAAAAAAATCTCCCACGGGAGTAGAAATATAAACAAGAGAGCTCAAGGTCTCTCAGGCTGTACCCAAATTCGGAGAAAAATAAGATGACACATAAGAATAAGTAGAACCTAGATCGAATAGAACCGATGCCTCTCTATGACTAACCAATATAATACATGTGATAATATAATCAGAGGCGACAGCTTTGGCACGATCAGAAATGGGATAAAATCTGGCCCGGCCTCTCCCTCGAGGGTGACCTTTATCTCCCCGATCCCTGTCCATGGCTGGCTGGGCAGGTAGGGTGGCCGCTGGAGCTGGAACAATGGAATGCTGACTCTATGGAGCATGCTGAGGTTGTAGAGTCTGAGAAGGCGCACCCCTCCCACGTGTAGGGCACTCTCTAACCAACTGGCGGGCATCCCCGCAATCATAAAAAGCTCTAGGAGCGCGCGGTGGCTGTAACTGGCTGGACCCAACCCTGCTAGACTAATCTCTGGAGGTGCCTTGTGCAGAAGGCACACTAGAAATCTGAGGTGCATAATAAGGCTCCTGAAACCTGGGAGGAGCTGGAGTACTGCTGGATGAAGGAATAGCTTAGTGAACTGGGCGACCCGTATAGCACCTACCATGACGTCCTGCTCCTGAAGTACGGGTATCAAAAAAATGACTAGTCTCTCGAGACCTCTTGGCCTATTTCTCCTCTCGCTCTCGGGCATGCATATCCTTTATCGTCCAGGCTATACTCACCACCTGCTGATAGGGTATATCCATCTCCAACTCTCACGCCATGCCAGACCTGATGGAAGGAATTATAAGTCCCTTTATAAACTTGCGAACCTCTCACGAATAGTAGCCACCAAAGCAGGCGCATGCCTGGCCAACCTAGCATAACAGATGGCATACTTAGAGACAGTCATATGGCCCGGGCGCAAGTGCTCAAACTCCGTGCGCCATGCATCTCGAGGCTCTGGGGAACAAACTCCCTATGAAACATATCTGAAAACTAAGTCCAAGTCAGGGAGGCAGCCTCGTCCGGACTGTCTAACTCAAAGGTGTTCCACCAGTCATAGGAAGCTCCATGAAGCTGGAAAGCTGCAAAGCAAACTCCACTCGAAGCAGTAATAACCGTGGTGTAAAAGATGCGGTGACAATCCTCCAAAAACCCCAAAGCATCATTTGTAGCTAGTCCGCTGAAAATAGGAGGGTCATACTTCTTGAACCGCTCAAATCTACGTTGCTCATCCTCCGAAGCAGGTGCCCGATCCCCGGGCTGAACCGGTGTTGCAGGTTGGGTAGGAATAATATCCGGAATTGGTCCCATATGCACCCTCTGCTATGGAGTGCGGGATGCGGGAGTCTAGGCTTCTCCCCCAGCCTGAGACGTGGTTGCACAAAGTGGAATCAACCCTGCCTGCGACAGCGTGGCATACATGCTCATAAACTGCGCCAATGCCTCCTGAACAGCTGGAGTAGTGGTGGCTTTGGGCGTCTCTGGTGCCTGAGTCCTAACTGGGTCTGCTGGTGGCAATCGGCAGCTTCTCGCGCAGTTGCTCTTGCTGCACCCCGCGCATGTCCACGACCCCTGCCTCTAGCGGCTGCAAGAGGGGGTGCGGGTGCCTGATTGTCTCTGGCCGTGCGTGTCCTCACCATATGTGAGAGAATAGAAGACAGAAGTTTAGAATCGACGCCAAAAATATAGCACGACAAGAATTCAATAAAGTCAAGATATTTTCCTAAACAGTTACATAGCCTCCCGTAGATAAGTACATATGTCTCTGTACTGATCAGCGAGACTCTAAATAACAGGCCTGTATCACGTGACTCCTATGAATCTAGAACTCTAATACCAACTTTTCACGACCCTGGTTCACCAATCGTGAACCTGTCATGAAGGCACCCAGTCTTCCGACTTGGTAAGCCTAGCACGCTGCGGAAATTTAACAACCTTTACGAAAACGATAACAAATACTGAATAACATAAGAAAATGTATAGAGTGCCGCCAGGCACATACATTTCAACTCAAAATGCTATAACGACCTCCAGGGCCCGAAAACTCACGGGCAACACAGGCTAAGAGTAAAACATAACATACGGCTCTAATATCCGAAAATGTCAACAACAACCGAGTACATTAATGAAACGTCTAACTAAAAGGTTGAATAGAAGGAGACTCTTCGAGTCTGCAGACGCGGTAGATGCATGCCTCAAGTCTCCGAGTGTAGCTCTGAAATCACTGATAGCATCCTCGACCATAATTACCTGGATCTGCACAACAAATTGTGCAAAAGAGTAGCATGAGTACACCATAGCGTACTCAGTAAATTCCAAGCCTAACCTCGGTTGAGTAGTGACGAGGAAGGTTGAGGCCCTACTGAGATAAACATAAGAATAAATATAAAATAAGTAGTTAGTAAGAAATACAGTAAATCTCAAGTATCTAGCAAGACAATGAGTAGAACAGAACGGGCTACAAATATAATCTACGAATACAAGAACAATCACTCAATATCAGGATGCCACATGGAACTTCGGGAATTAAACCCGCAGTCCATTCATACCAATATCTGAGGATCTCGCGGGAATTGAACCCGCAGTCCATCATGTCAATAACAGAGGATCTCCCAGGAATTGATCATGTAGTCTGTAATACCATTAACAGAGGATCTCCTTGGAATTGAACCCGTAGTCCGTCATACCAATAACAGAGGATCTCTTGGGAGTTGAACTTGTAGTCCGTCATACCAATAACAGAGGATCTCTCGGGAATCGATCCCGTAGTCCATATGTCAATATCAGAGGAACTCTCGGGAATTGAACTTGTAGTCCATCATGTCAATAATAGAGTGTCTCCCGGGGATTGAACATGTAGTCCATATTACTAAATAATAGAGTATCTCCCAGGAATTGAACTCGTAGTCCATCACATCAGTATCAGAGGATCTCTCGGAATCGAACCCGTAGTCCATCATTTCAATAATAGCTCATCTCTCGGGAATTGAACCCGTAGTCCAGCACATCAATAAATACATCACAAAAAGTCAATACAAACAGGAAGAAGCTAAGTACAAGCAACAAGTAAAAATGTAGAGTCTAACATGCTCGCAGGAAGACAAATATTACAATTTGGTCAAGTAGAGCAAAAAAGTTACTAACATGTTTTCCCTAAGCTAAAACAAGTAAAATTTACATTTTTAACAGTTAAATACGTAAAGAAACGCAGTTTAAATAAGTCAAGTAAGGTGAATTTTCAACAACTAGCACAAGTACGCGCCCGTCACCTCACGCACAAGGCATTTTAAACAACAGTAAAGATATTCTAAGGGGAGAGTCTCCCCACAAAAAGTTAGACAAGCCACTTACCTCGAACCGGTACAAAACCGCTAAGAAACAATGCCCTTTCCACGAGTATCCAACTCCCAGTGGCCCAAATCTATTCAAACCAATTATATATTGTAAATAACATTGCAAGTAACTAATTACACTATTAAAATTAAAGCTAAGGCGCGAAAATAGGTGAAATGACCAAAACACCCCTCAAGCCAACGCCTCGGAATCAAATAATTTTTTTATTTTCAGAAACCTCGTACTCTCACGAGTCTAATCATATAAAAATCTTCAAAATCGGAGGTCAAATGCCCCTTCAAATCATCAAAGTTAGGTCTAAGAACTTTACCCCAGTTTTCATTCAAAATTCGAAATTAAAGCTTGAATCTAAAATTAGATTAGTGTGTAATAATTATAATAGAGTAAGGAATCGTTACCCAATGTTTTCCTCTGGAAATCCCTCGAAAAATCTCCCAAAACCGAGCTGTCTAGCTTGAGTTTTTGTAAAACTAGAAGAAGGCTTCGTTTTTTAAATATATGTATTGGTCAGGGGTTTGTTCATCGCGAATTCGGGGAGAGGAAAAATTCAAGTGGATGAAGATTGCTCTTTGCGAACGCGAGGATAGGGCTACAAACGCGAATGCCTGGGATTGGAACCTATGCGAATGCGATGCGGGACACAAGAACGCGTAGAAGAGAAAAAGGAGGGGTCCAGAACTGAACTACGCGAACACATTGGCAATGACGCGAACGCGAAAGGGGGGGAAGCTGGTCTTCTCGAACGCATGGAAGAGGGACACGAACGCGATGAAGGAAAAGGGTAAAGCTTCGCGAACGCAGAGCTTCCTTCGCGAACACGATGAAGGAAAGAAGACCTATAATTTTTCTGCTGCAATTCTAAACTCTAAATTGCTCTGTTGAGCATCTGAAACACACCTGAGTCCCTCGATACCTTAATCAAACCTACAGACATATCCCATAATATCATTTTAACTTTTACCAATCCTTAAACCACCTAAAACAACATTGGAAACACGAACTAATCAATGATTTGAACTTAAAAACTTTAAAACTTAACCAACTCGCTTTTGATTCAAAACCTAGCCAAAACACGTCCGATTAACCTGAAACTTTGCACGCACGTCCCAAATGACTTGGCGGTGCTACAACAACTTCCAGAATCCCGTTTCGAACCACGGATCAAAAATTATCTATCGCACCGGAAACTTCAAAATTCTAACTTTCGGCATTTCTAGCCTAAATGAGCTTTGGACATCCAAAAAACATTCCGAACACGCTCCAAACTCTAAAATCACCTAACGAAGCTAACGGAACCATCAAATTTCCATTCCGAGGTCGTCTTCACACTGTTCTGATTATGAACCATTTTCCAACACTTAACCTCTCATTTAGGGACTAAGTGTCTTAAAATACTCCGAATTCTTTTCCCGAACATCCCGGCAAACCAAAATAGCAGAAACAAACTTAGGGGAAGCAGTTAAAAGGGCAACAGGGCATAAATTCCAAAGACAACTGGCCGGGTCGTCACATGATTACAATTAGTCTCAATCAAATGCGTGGTAAAAATCAGCAACCAGGACGAACCAAGTCACAATCCCCACCGGTGCTCTACCCCACGCTCACATCCGACATGCAAGTCACCTCAATACAGTACTATGATATGCAAATCCGATGTTTCAAACCCTGAGGATATCATTTACAAGTATTACCCCTCTCGAACCGGTGGAATCTCTAGCTCGCGATGCCTTTGCCCCTCAAATCAGCCTCCACGTGCATCGAATCTAGCCGAAACCACAACGAATACATTACAATAGGATAAGGGAACATAACCCAAACGAAAGGACTCGAAAAACATCGAATATCACAAAGTTGACAAAACCCGAGCCCCGGGCCCACTTCTTGAAAAATTACAAAGTTCACATCAAAGGATTCCTCGTCTTGCCACGAGTCTATACATATCAAATTCACAAGAATCGGAGTCCATTTGACCCCTCAAACCCCTAGTTTAAACTATCTTATGTTTCAAGTCCTAACCTCCATTTTTAACATTTAATTCCTTGTGTTTTGAGTGTAAATCCATAATTTTCACCATAATAACATATTTTAAGTCCACGAATCCATACCAGATGAAAGCTCTCGAAACCCTATTCAAAATTTCCTCAAAACTCCCCAAGTTCGAAGTCCAAAATGTTGTTGTTTCAATAATTCGCGAAGAAGACTTAATTAATGTTCTGCCCAGACCTTTCCGCTTCTGTGACCAAATTACCGCTTATGCGGTCTGTCCACCGCTTCAGCGGCCAGGCTTCCACTTTTGCGGAACCTGCCCTGAGCCCCACTTCCGCTTCTGCGCCCCCATAGAAAGCTTCCGCGAGACCACACCTGCGGTCCCAAAACCGCAGGTGCGAAAACACTAGGTACCAGAAAAGTTCAGCAATCTCTCAAGTCCAATTTCACCCCGTTGGCCATCCGAAAACATCCGGAGGCCCCCGACACCCCAACTTATGGTATGAACACATCCTAAAACATCATACGGACTTGTTCCAATCATAAAAACACATCCAACAGCACAAAAATCACTAATTTGTGACGGATTCAAGTTTATGTTAAACCAAAACTTTCGAAACTCGCATTCAATCAAAAGCCCGACCTAAACACATTCAAATTAACTGAAATTTTGCACACGTAACCCAAATCACCTAATGCAGTTTCTGAATCTCTCGGAATTCCATTCCGACCCTCGGATCAAAATCTCGCCTATCAACTGGAATTCGCCAAAATACTAACTTCGCCAATTCAAGCCTAATTCTACACCGGGCCTCCAAATTCAATACCGGTAACACTCCGAAGTCACAAATCACCTCCCGAAGCTAATCGAATCACCGAAAATCACATTCGAACCTTCTAAGTCATAAGTCAACGTTCGATCGACATTTCCAAGTTAAGCCTTCCTTAATGAGACTAAGTGTTTAATTTTCCACCAATACCAATCTAAATAAACTCTAACACACCACATACTGATAATGAAACATGAAAAAGCATAAAACGGAAAAAACATAGCAGTAACACATCAGAAGATGGGTCGGGTCGTCACATCCTCCCCAACTTAAACCAACGCTCGTCCTCGAAAATACCCAAAGTTGTACTAGAAGCCAACCAATAGATGAATGACCGTACCAAGCATATACCCGGGGGTGATTCTACATCACTCTATCTCATATAGGTCCGATATCACAATATAGCTGAAATCTCACAACCCATCCATACCATAAACCGTGAAACTACATTGCACTTTTCGAAATTATACGCAAGACCAGAACCTCACATCTATACTCAGGATACGTCCGAACCAGCTGTAATTACCCATACATGTAACCTCCTGTGAAATCATATGATACACCACATAATCCAAGCACTCGAAATGGTAACTTCGATTCACGCTAGTTACCCACAACAACCAAATACCGATAGAAAACTTTAGCTAAAGTCTCATTCCAACACTTTCATATACTGCCAACGATAAATAAAACACGCGGCAACCGCAACCATTTCTCATATCAACCACTCATGAGCCACTTCCCTTTTTACTAATTCCACAACAAATTTCCGAACCGAACCTCGATGTTATTCTTCCAAAAAGATAAAATCAAATATGTTCGTATTCATTAATGAATCCCACGATCACCTCAAATCCAACACACCACTCTGGTTATATGACACCTCAACACAGGCCTAAGCCAGAACTTCCATAATACACGCACCAATGAGGGACGGTCTAAACATACTCAAATCATGACAAATGACTCAAACGAAAGAGATGTACCTCAAGCTCATCAGTACCATTACAACACAAAGCTGAGAATCCCTCTAACATCATAGAATAGAGTATATCAATCTAACCCGCAAGGTCATATCGCCATGTAACCTCGCTACAGTGCATCAGCCTATCCAACTACTACTCTGAATGAGACACCTCAAGTTACTATACTCGAAATTGACAACCACACATGATTGATATTTGGAACCCGAACAAATCATTATACCCCATGGTGAAGCAAGGCATACAAAATGGCATTTGGAAAACTATTCTCAATATCACACTGTTGCGGCTTTCAACCCGACCTAGATAACATACCCATGGCGGCGTGCCAGCTGATCCACACAAACCCATGGTGGTGTGCCACCCAATCCACACATACCCATGGCAGCGTGCCACCCAATCCATACATATATCTCATATAAGGAGATGCACATCGAGCCAAATTTGCTCATTACAACAAAATACAGAGTATCGGTCGTATGCACACTGAGTGCATAACAATATCTACATATAGCGTCATATGCTACAAAACTCAAGCACAACTGAGGTTTCCCCCTCAACGTCCACTATGAATCCCAATAACACCGCACCATATGTGCCCACAATCCGCAAATCATAACGTCTCTCAATGTAGAAAAAGAACTCATAGATCTCTCCAGATTGCTGATAAGCTCAACAATGTCGAGTCAGCCTATCCCTCTACAATACAATTCGGAGCCAACCGAGTCAACTCAAACTGGAACACGCATGCGAAAAGTCCCTTAACACCAGAACCGACTCAATAATAGCAACCTCTGCAATGACATCCATCATGAAGGCCCAATCAATCCTTCCCAGTCGTTCGTTGGGTCTTTGAAAGATAACCACTCCATAGAACATAACCAAATGCACCTCGCCACTCAAACCATGGCATTTTCGGCATAGCCGATAACGCAATAGTCCAGAATTAATCCAACACTGAGACAACCAGTCTGTACTCAATATCTAACATCTAACCTACCAGTGGACAAAGATCCATAACTACAACATAGTATGCACATGAGAATTCCTAGTCTCTAGCTCCAAACAGCACACGACTCATTATACATGATCCCAATATCACCATCCGAACACATGCGACAGCTTAATATCCACTGATTCCACGATACATACTCCAAAATCTCCCTGTGCCATCATGCAAACCCAAATACCACCAGTCGGTCTAACGAGAAAGTGCCATCACTTAATCACATTGCCCTCTTCTGAAATATATACCCTCATCAAATCATTTTTCAAATAGCAATACCATTTTCCTTGTTTATCTGAGGCTGCCCACTTCCTAAGTGCTTTATGAATTTTCCTTTCTAACCTGACCTGCAACGTTTCTAATTGCAAACTTCCATCAATCTCATCTAGAAGAAAATCATTATACATCTCATGTCTCTCACATTCGTATAAAATGCCCTTCCTCAACCACGGTGGCAATCTATAAGAACTTTCCTAATTTTATTTGCGCAAACTAAACTGCCATAACTGAATCCTTCTACCCAAATCATGATAAGCAAGTCGTCAAAGCCCAAGAGCATTGCTGCAAAATTACATGTGCTAAGTCATTACCTCGAATACACACCAAGAATTAATCATACCCTTACCACGCCGATCTGGTCCGTTATTAAGCTACTCCATTTGTCTAAATTTCTTCTGATTCGTCCTCAAGTTGATATTCCCCTTTGCTGTAGTACCACAATCCTTCAACCCACGCTTACCGCACGAGACCCCAAACATAAAACCATATCATCTAAAACCCATAAGCTGCTAAATACTCTCTCAGATATTCCCAGAAACAGTACATTCTAGAATACTTACTTAGAAGAAATCACTACGAATATAGCTCTGTTTACTTTATTTTAATGATACATGATACAGATACATAGAATCTCGTAGTTAACATAGAAGTATCACAAGTCTTCACATTTCCCAATGAAACGCAGTCTCTACCCACATAGAAAAACTTAAGACACCTGATCGTTACATGTAGAATATTGAACACAATAAAATCATTCTCGAGATTCATTTACTTATATTCGATCTGCAATTTACCTGACTTAGCGAACAGAAGCACTCGTGCATAATTAGCACTCTGACACCGCAGGATATGATCTCAGCCAAATACCGACAAACATCTTCCATCTTAGTACACTGAGCATTCCTTATCCGCAACAGCTCAAGACATCCTAGTACTTTCTCACATACACGAAGTACCGTATAATCATTGTCAAAATTTTGCTTCACCCGTGCCATCCTCGGCTCGATTCCTGCAAGCAGGGTCAATCCGCCAGTATATCTTGAAACGGAACAAACATAGAACATGACCGTGCAATAATCTAATCAACAGTAGCCTCCCCAACTTGGCTCGAAGCCATATTTCAGGGCACACTCGACATCTCATACGACGTTTACTCTATTGATGCCACAATATCATAGTGAGATTAAACCCAAATCATCTACCAGTTCGTGAAAACACATATCATCTCATTTTCTAATCCTCTATATTTCTCATATCCATCTCTGCATCAATTGAGTCCACTCTATTAGGCGAGCCCAGATTCTCAATTTCAACACGTACCCTTCAATGACACATGAGACCTTCTAATATACACATAAGGATCATACACCTTAAGAACACTCCGCGGGAGATATCCCACCTGTGTCGCCTCAATTTAGTATTTCAGCATGCTTTCCACCATCGTATATGTTACGAAGTCATTTAGTCCTCCGGGGTCTGAACTCATTCAGCCACATGTAACGCACTTCACTCCCCAACTAGGAGACACCAAAATATTCTTCACGCGCCCATAACTCAGGTCTACACAACAGATCAGAATAGGAATCAAACACTTAACAGTTCATTTATTATCCAGAAGGCTTCTTCATCACTACCAAGTAATTTAGAAATATCACGCAGTACTCACATACTTATCACGTAGCTATCCAGTCGTCATTCCCACCATTAGGGACAATAATGAACATATAAGTTCATAACAACAGCTCGCAAAATCAGCACCTTGGTGCTCAAGCCATAAGCGAAGATTCGGCCTCAAATCCTCCAAACTAGTCCAACATCAACTCATAGAAATCACATCTCGCCCCTAGATAAGGGAATCACAAGCCATCAAGGCACATCTGATACTAAGCGCCCACGAGCGCATACATCGCGTGGAAGGAATTTCAAAAGTTTTCTTTACAATCAGAATCAAGGACGCACGATAAGAATTCAAGAATGTGAAGTTTTCCTAAAGGTTTTGTAGCCTCTCGAGGATAAATACAAACGTCTATGTACCGATCCGCGAGAACCTACTAAATCTGCTCATGACTTGTGATACCTAGTAATCTAGGCTCTGATACCAACTTGTCATGACCCCATTTCCTAACCCAATTTCCTAACGGCGCCTCCCGTGAAGACAAGGCCAGCCAACTAACCCAAATCATCTCTTTAAGAATTATTAAATGTAAATGACTAGATAAATATGGCTTAACGACAATAATGACTAGTATTTACAATCCAACACAACCCGACCAGGATGTCACATGTCACGAGTATCTAAAGAAACGTGAACACAACTACAAGGCCAATAATATGCAAAAATAAATTTTGGAATTTTAAAGACAACGTCCGGTGCCGCGAACGCTGACAGTCACCTTGCTCAGCTACATTAGTAATACCTTCAATCAGCTAATAACCCGTTACTGGGTGAACAATACCTGCAACTGCATGTGACGTTCAGGGAGCAACGTGAGTACTCCAACCTAGTGAGAAATAAGAGTAAATAACAATTGAGCGGTAAGAAATACGTAAAGAACTCCGTTATGCTATATAGGGCAGTGCAAATCTTTGAGAAAACAATATAATCGTGAAAATCCATTAGAAAATATTTGGGCTCGATTAAAACTTCCATTGAAAATATTTTTTCCAATCGTTAAGTAAATAAATGCAAAGACAGATAGTGCGAATCAGCGCATCAGTCAGCCCCTCGGGCATAACGCTCCACTAACAGTTAACCAAAGGGTACCCGGTAAATACTGCAAGAAGTAGCATGGATGCCAATGAAATGAAAGTGCTGAATGTCATGAAAACTAGTACAAATAGGAACAAATGCATGAGTGTAATGCAATGCATATGATGGTACATTCCAGTACCCACTGCGGTGTGCAGCGCGAGCCATCCATATTTATTTAACGTCTACGACGCTCACTGGAGGTGTGAACAGACTTCGGAAGGGATCCTACAACCCAAGCGCCATATCAAGTCATCTCGTGGCATCAATAAATTCCTAGTCAGTCATTGTTACTTGACCAACTTACATCATACAGTGTCATTGTTACAACAGCTTCAAGTCACATCATACAGTGTCATTGTTACCACTATTTAAAGTCATATCATACAGTGTCATTGTTACCACTGTTTCAGGTTACATCACATAGTGTCATTGTTGCCACTGTTTGAAAATCACTGCTGCGACATACAATCTGATCCATCCTCAGTACAAAAATCAACATAATCCCCTTGGGCATTTTTAAAACAGTAGTTCTCAGCCAGAAATATCATTTAAAATATCATTTGAGTTTTCAAAACTTAGAAGTATGGCTGAGTTTGTAAAATAGTATTTGAAACACTGGACTGAAACCAAATGATATGCAAGATATGCTAAAACAGTGATATCAATCCCTAAAGGATTCACACAGTTGGCACGAAGCCCAAACATGGAAATCAACCCAATTTATGATGACAGCAAGTAGTCTCAGTCAAATACGCGGTAAAAATCAACAACTGGGATGGACCAAGTCAATATCCACTACGATGCTCTACCCCACGGTCACATCTGGCATGCGAGTCACCTCAATACAGCACTATGATGTGCAAATCTGGGGTTTCAAACCCTCAAGATATCATTTACACGTATTACTCACCTCGAACCGGTAGAATCTCTAACCCGCGACACCTTTGCACCTCAAATCGGCCTCCACGCACGTCGAATCTAGCTAAAACCACGACGAATACGTTACAATAGTCTAAGGGAACATAACCCAAATGAAAGGACTCGAAAAACATCAAAAATCACGAAGTTGGCAAAACCCGAGCCCTGGGCCTGTCGCAACCCGAATTTTCCCACCATCGAAAGTAGTGATGGAGCCTAATATCGAAGCTAGGAAAGCCAAACTTTATAATCATTTTCACAAAACTTAAAGCTAAAACAAGTTAAATACTTAAATAATTAATTAAAACATGTGGAAGTATTTTAACAAAAATAGCGAAAACAAAATGCGGAAACTAACAATCTGTCTCTACCCAGTATCTGGTGTCACTACTCACGGACGACTAAAGGAGAACTACAAGCATAGTCTGAAAGAAATACATAATATTTCTATTTTATACAATTAGAAAACTGAAAAGAAAAGATAAGGGAGACTCAGGGCCCGCGAACGCCAGCGAACTACCTCGGAGTCTCTGGACTGAAGGATCGCCCCCTAACTACTGTTGCGGTCTGTAGGCTGCGTCCTGACCTGTGCACAAAAAGGCACGAAAGTGCAGTATCAGCACAACCGACAATATGTGTTGTTAAGTGCCTGGCCTAACGTCGGCAAATAGTGACGAGGCTAGACAGGACCTACCACAAATAACCTGTGCAATAATGATGTACAAGTTCGGGAAAGAAACGATAGCAATAATACAGATAAAACTAGGGGGATACAAAATAAAGATGGAACATCAGTAACAAAAATAACTCTATCTTAGCTTTTTGTGATCTACTCATCTACAGTGGACGGCGCGCCATTCAATCTCGCGGTTTCTCACGCCAATAACAACAAGTGGACGGCGCACCAAATGATCCCATGATGTATTAAATAAGTGGACGGCGTTCCACACGATCTCATGATGTATTAATAAGTGGACGGCGTGCCACACGATCCTATGATGTATCAAATAAGTGGACGACGTGCCACACGATCCCATGATGTATTAAATAAGTGGACGGCATGCCACACGATCGCATGTTATAATTGAATAACTCCAACAATATCCTCAAAGGAGGCCTCATTAGGGAAGTTCGCCAACATAACAGTTAAAGCCGGCAAAGGTGCAGCTAACAGTCCAAGAATATCCCGGCAAGGGAGACTAATTCAACAGCAAGTCCCGTCAAGGGAAAGATAAATCAAAAATAAGTCTCGTCAACAGAAAGATAAATTAACAATAAGTCCCGGTAAGGGAAAGATAAATCCACACTAAGTCCCGGCAAGGGGAAGATAAATCAACAATAGGTCCCGGCAAGTGAAAAACACCACACTTTCTCCTTTAACTCATTTAACTTCGAACTATCACCGAATAGTTTATTTAGCGGCCAATTAAATCAATTAATTCACATCTTTCAAATTTAAAGACAATCACAACTCCCGGTCATGCTAGACACCAGTGCATAGATACTCGTCACCATGCCTATGCATCGTACTCGATCATTTAGCAAATAGCAATAAAATATTCTAATCCTACTCCCTCAAGCCAAAGTTAGAACAAAAACTTACCTCGAAAGCTTCCAACTCAACTCACACCTCTAGAATAGCTTTACTCCTCGAATTCGCTTCAAAACCAGTCGAATCTAACCACAATTTACTCAAATGTATCAACAAATGCTAGTTAAAGCATTTTGAATGCATAAGAATGAAATTCCCAAAGTTTTACCCAAAACTTTCAAAAATGCCCCCGGACCCGCGTGGTCAAAACTCGAGGTTCAAACCAAAATCGGGTTACCCATTCCCCCACGAGTTCATATATGCAATTTGTTTTGAAATCGGACCCGAAATTGAGGTCCAAATCCCCAATTTTATGAAAACATAGGTTCTAACCCAAATCCCCATTTGTAACCATGTAAGCTTTCATTTAAAGATGAAATCATGTTAGAAGATGTTAAAAATTTGAAGAAAACTAGTAACAATTAACTTACAAGTAGATTGGGGACAAAGGGGTTCGAAAGAAATCGCCTATGTTGGTTTTAGGTTTTTGAAAATATGAAAAATGAAGCTTAAAATCGGTTAAGTATAAATTGCAGAGACACAAGTGTCGCAAATGCGATATTGACTTCACATTTTCGAACTGGGCAAAATTAAAGGGAAACTCGCATTTGCGAGAAAAGGTTCGCATTTGCGAACCCATGGCTTAGGACGGGGAAGTCGCATTTGCGAGAAAAACATCGCATTTGCGATGTCTGGCCAAGCAAGGGGGATTCGCATTTGTGACTAATACATCGCATTTGCGAAGACTGCTGGGGAGAGGACTCATTCGCATTTGCGAAGAGAACCTCGCAATTGCGAGCTTAGCAGGCGACTTACCCTTTTCTCATTTGCGAACCAGGCTTCGCATTTGCGAAGCTTGCAGGTCTGTGACACCTGAAGCATAGACCCTATATGCAAAAATGGACTCAACAACTATCCAAAACTCACCTGATCCCTCGGCGCTCAAACCCAAACATGCACCCAACCTCAAAAACATCCTACGTACTTACTTGTGAGATCAAATCGCCAAAATAACATCAAAATCACATAATCAACCTCCAAGACTCATGATTTTTCATTTCAAATTTATATTTTTAGTCTGAAACACGTCAAATGACGTTCGTTTTCAACCAAACTTTACAAATAGCGCTTAACGCTCATTTAAGACTTGTACCGGGCGTCGGAACCAAAATATGAACCCGATCTCATGACTTTTGATCAAATCATTTTCATTTTTCCTTAAGCACTTTCAAAAAGCATTTCAGATAAAAGATCCGTACTCGGGCCTGGGACCTCGGATTTCGATTCCGGGAATATGCCAAGGTTCCAAATTTCCTGATGGACCCTCCGGGACCATCGCATCACGTGTCCGGATCCGTTTACCAAAAACATTGATCAAAGTCAACTGTAGTAATATTATCAAAACTCATAGTTTCTAACACAGAATTCAAATATTTCCACATAAAAAAAAATTTGCTTCGCGCCCAGACTGCGCACGTAAATCGAGGCAACAAATTAAAGGGTTTTCAAGGCCTCAGAAGCGCAAAGAAAGGGAGAATTACGGTGATGGCCTTTTGGGTCGTCACATCCTCCACCTCTAAAACAATCGTTCGTTCTCGAACAAACAAAAGGAGGAGGTACCTGAGTCGGGGAATAGATGGGGATAACGACTCCGCATAGCAGACTCGGACTCCCAAGTCGATGCCTCAGGAGCCTTACCTCTCCACTAAACACGCACTGAAGGAAAACTCTGCGACCTCAACTATCGAACCTACAGGTCTAAAATAGCAACCGGCTCCTCCTCATATGACAGATCCTTGTCCAATTGGACAGTACTTAAATCTAACACGTGGGTGGGATCACCGTAATACTTTCCAAGCATGAATACATGAAAAACCGGATGCACAGCTGACAAGCTAGATGGTAACGCAAGCCTATAAGCCACATTCCCCACACGGCCAAGAATCTCAAATAGGCCAATATACCTAGGGCTGAGCTTGTCATTCTTTCCGAAGCTCATCACACCCTTCATAGGCGATACACAGAGCAATACCCGCTCACCAACCATGAAAGCAACATCCCTGACCTTAGGATCTGCAAAACTCTTCTCCCTAGACTGAGCTAACCGAAGTTTGTCCTGAATGATCTTGACCTTATCCAAGGCCTCTTGTACCAAATCTGTACCTAATAACCGAGACTCTCCCGGCTCAAACCATCAGACTGGGCACCGGCACCGCCTACCATACAGAGCCTCATATGGATCCATCTGAATATTGTACTGGTAGTTGTTGTTCTAGGCGAACTCTGTTGAACACAAGAACTAGTCCCATGATCCTCCAAAATCAATGACGCAGGCTCGGAGCATATCCTCAAGAATCTGAATAGTCCTCTCGGACTGACCGTCCGTCTGGGGGTGAAAATGTTGTACTCAACTGGAACCTAGGTACCCAACTCATGCTGCACCGCTCTCCAAAAATGCGAGGTAAACTGCGGACCCGGATATGAAATAATAGATATGGGCACCCCATGAAGGCGAACGATCTCCCTAATATAAATCTCAGCATACCTCTTGGATGAATAGGTGGTGGAAACTGGGATGAAATGCACTGACTTAGTCAGCCTATCAACAGTAACCCATATTTCATCAAACTTCTTCCGAGTCATCGGAAGGCCAGTGAAAAAATCCATGGTGATTCTTTCACACTTCCACTTGGGAATGTCAATCCTCTGAAATAATCCACGGGGCCTCTGATGCTTGTACTTAACCTGCTGACAATTTAGACAACGAGCCATATACACAACAATGTCTTTCTTCATTCTACGCCACCAAAAATGTTGTCTCAAATCATGATACATCTTCGCGGCGCCCGGGTGAATAGAATATCGAGAATTGTGGGCCTCCGCTAAAATCGACTCTCGAATACCATCAACGTTGGGCACACAGACTCGCCCTTGCAACCTCAATACGCCATCATATCCCAAAGTCATCTCCTTGACATCTCGCCGCTGCACCGTGTCTCTTAGGACACACAAATGGGGAACATCAAACTGTCGTTCCCGGATGCGCTCCATCAATAACAAGCAAGCAACCGCGCAAGCTAACACCCTGCTGGGCTCAGAAATATCAATTCTCACAAATCCATTAGCCAAGGCCTGAACATCCAAGGCAAGCGGTCTCTGGCTGACCAAAATATATGCAAGACTACCCATGTTGGCGGACTTTCTACTCAATGCATTGGCCACCACATTGGCCTTCCCTAGGTGGTGTAAAATAGAAACATCATAGTCTTTTAACAACTCTAACCACCTCTGATGTCTCAGATTCAACTCTTTCTGCTTGAACAAGTACTGAAGGCCCTTGTGATCCGTGTACACCTCACACGTCACACTATACAAATAATGCCTCCATATCTTCAAGGCATGAACAATGGCTGCCAACTCTAGGTCATGAACTGGATATTTCTTCTCGTGGATCTTCAACTGCCTCAAAGCATATGCTATAACCTTGTCATCCTGCATCAATACTGTGCCTAGCCCGATACGGGAAGCATCACAATACACAGTATAAGGCCCAGATCCCGTGGGCAAGACCAATACCGTTGTCGTAGTCAGAGATGTCTTGAGCTTCTGGAAGCTCGCCTCGCACTCATCTGACAACCTAAACTGGGCGCCCTTCTGAGTCAATTTAGTCATCGGAGCTGGGATAGATAAAACCCCTCCACAAAACGTCTGCAATAACCAGCTAACCCCAAAAAGCTCCGAATCTATATAGTTGAAGATGGTCGAGGCCAGTTCTTGACTGCCTCTATCTTCTTCGGGTTCACCTGAATACCCTCTACTGATACGACATGACCCAGGAATGCTACTGAACTCAACCAAAATTTGTACTTTGAAAACTTGGCGTACAACTAGTTATCCTTCAAAGTCTGAAGAACCACACTGAGGTGCTGCTCATGCTCCTCCTGACTGCGGGAGTATACCAAGATATCATCAATGAGTACAATCACAAATTGATCCAAGTAAGGCCTGAACACTCGGTTCATCAGCTCCATGAATGTTGTCGGGGCATTGGTCAACCCAAACGACATGACCAGAAACTCATAATGCCCTTACCGAGTACGAAATGATGTCTTAGGGACATCAGATGCCCTAATCCTCAGCTGATGATAACTGGACCTAGAATCTATCTTTGAGAACACCCTAGCACCCTGAAGCTGGTCAAATAAATCGTCAATCCTCGGCAGTGGATAGTTGTTATTTATTGTCACCTTGTTCAACTGTCGGTAATCAATGCACATCCTCATCAACCCGTCCTTTTTCTACACAAACAACACTGGTGCACCCCAAAGTGATACACTGGGTCTAATTAAAAAACCCTTATCAAGCAAGTCCTGAAGCTGCTCCTTCAACTCTAGCGGGGCCATACGATATGGCGGAATAGAAAAAGGCTGAGTACCATCATTCAAATCAATACAGAAGTCAATATCCCTACCGGGCAGCATACCCGGTAGGTATGCAGGAAAAACTTCGGGGAACTCTCGAACAATAAGAACAGAGACGATAAATGGAACCTCTACGCTGTAGTCGCGAACATTCGCCAAATATGCTAGATACCCCTTCTCGACCATACGTCGAGCCTTGACATACGAAATACCACTATGGGTGGAATGACTTGGGGTCCCTCTCAACTCAAGTCGGGGAAAATCTGGCAAGGCCAAAGTCACGGTCTTGTCGTGACAATCCAAAATAGCATGATACGGGGACAAGCAATCCATCCCCAATATAACATAAAAATCCAAAATGTATAAAAGCAATAAGCCTTGGTATCAAGACCCTCAAATACCACCATACAAGAACGATGCACTCGGTCGACCACTATAGAATTATCAACCGGTGTGAACACATATACAGAAATACCCAAAGCCTCACTAAGCATGATCAAATAGGGTGCAAAATAGGATGACACATAAGAATAAGTAGATTCTGAATCAAATAATACTGAAGCACCCCTATCACAGACCAGTATAGTGCATGTAATCACAGCATCAGATGACTCGGCCTCAGGCCTGGCTGGCAATGCATAACAATGGGGCTGGCCCCCACATCCCTGAACTGCATCTGTGGGACACTCTGCTGCGGGATGACCCCTGCCCCTGGCTGTCGTAGCTCCACCTCTAAGCTCCCTACCTCCACCTCTATGGCCTCTACCCCCGCCTCTAGCTGGCTGGGCGGCCTGTGGATCATATACTGCCTGAATCATGGGACAAGGACCCTACTGTTGTGAACTGCTGGAAGCTCGAGGGCAATACTTGGCAATGTGCCTCGGGTCACCACAAGTGAAGCAAGATCTCGGCTGCTGAGAATACCGAAGTGGTGGTGCACTGATAGGAGCTGATGGTCAGTTGAAGAGCTGCTGGTCAGAATATTGTGGCTGAGAACTACAACCACCTGGAGCATTATGTGAAGCCTGGAGTACTGACTGGAACGGTCTTGGGGGATGGCCTCAGTCATGGAAACCCTACCTCCAGATGAGGTACCACTAAATCTGCCATAATGTCGAGGCCTCTTGTCTGAACCCTGAATACCTCCTCGAACCAATGCCATCTTTACTCGGCGGGCCGCATTGGCCGCCTCCTGAAAAGTAATATCACTACGAACTCCCATGTCCATCTATAGGCAAATGGGATGAATCAATTCATTAATGAACCTCCGGACTCTCTCCGATTTGTACGGAGTATCACTATTGCATGGCGTGCCAAGTCAACAAATCTGGTCTCATACTGTGTGACTTTCATGGAGCCTTACTGAAGGCGCTCAAACTGTCTGTGAAGTGCCTCCCGCTGAGTGAAGGGGAGAAACTTCTCCAAAAATAACTCTGCAAACTGATCCCATGTCAAAGCTGGTGACCCTGTTGGTCTAGATAAGCAGAAATCCCTCCACCAATTCTTGGCGGACCCCTCAAGCCTAAAAGTGCGAAAATCAACCCCATTGGTCTCTACTATCCCTATAGTCCAGAGGATCTCGTGACAACTGAATAGAAAGCCGTGGGGATCCTCCGATGAAGCACCGCTGAAAGTAGTAATGAAAAGTTTGGAGAACCGATCAAGTCTCCACAAAGCATCCGATGACACGACCGTCCCATCTCTGGCCTGGGCTGTAATGCCTGTCTGAGCAACCAATGCGGGCTGAATTAACGACCCTGAGTCTGGGGAGCTAACTGCTCCAGAGTACGTGTAGCAGGAGTCTGAACCCCTGCTCCAGCTTTAGAAGTTTCTGGTGCTACTGGCAGCAATCCCGCTCTAGCAACACTATCCATAAATCCTGCTATGTGGACAAGAGCATCCTGAAGCTCCAAAGAAAGCACCACCCCTCTTGGGACCTAAGTTGGGCCCACTGAGCTAGTGGAGCTGCAACCTCCTAATCAAAGTCAATATGAGGCTCCACCTCATGAACTGCTGCCCGGGGCTAAGCTCTACCGCGGCCACGACCTCTGGCACGGCCTCCGCCCCTGCCCCTAGCGGGAGCAGCTGCTGGGAGCTCGGGCTGCTGTGCGGAATAAGAAAATGCATGTGTTCTCGCCATCTGCGAAGGAACAGAGTAGAACGACAATCAATATTTGAGAAACAAAATTGCATGACAATAATGAACAAAGTGAAACTTTTCTTAACTCTGTAGCCTCTGGGGATAAATACAGATATTTCCATACCGATCCCCAGACTCTACCGAGCTTGTCCATGAGTTGTGAGACCCAAGTAACCTAGAGCTTTGATACCAACTAGTCACGACCCGGATTTTTCCCACCATCGGGAGTCGTGATGGTGCTTACTCTCGAATCTAGGCAGACCAACCTTTATAATCATTTTCACAAAACTAAAATCTAAAACAAGTTAAGTACTAAAATAATTAATTAAAACATGCGAAAGTCTTTTAACAACAATAGTGAAAACAAAATACAGAAACTAACAACATGTCTCGACCCAGTATCTGGTGTCACTACTCACGAACAACTAAAGGAGTACTACAAGCATATTCTGAAAGAAATACATAATATGTCTGTTTGATACAATTAAACAAACTGAAAAAAAAATTAGGGAGACTCAGTAACAACAATAACTCTATATCAGCTTTAATGATCTACTCATCTACAGTAGACTGCGCGCCACACGATCCTGCAACATCTCAGACCAAAAACAACAAGTGGACGGCGCACCATACGATCCCATGATGTATTAAATAAGTGGACGGCGTGCCACACGATCCCATGATGTATTAAATAAGTGGACGGCGTGCCACACGATCCTGATGTATCAAATAAGTGGACGGCGTGCCACACGATCCCATGATATATTAAATAAGTGGACGCCATGCCAAATGATCATATGTTATAGTTGAATAACTCTAATAATATCCTCAAAGGAGGCCCCACTAGGGAAGTTCGTCAACATAACAGTTAAACCCGGCAAGGGTGCAGCTAAAGTCCAAGAATATCCCGGTAAGGGAGACTAATTCAATAGCAAGTCCCGGCAAGGAAAAGATAAATCAACAATAAGTCTCGGCAAGGGAAAGAAAAATCAACAATAAGTCCCGTCAAGGGAAATATAAATCAACACTAAGTCCCGGCAAGGGGAAGATAGATCAACAATAGGTCCCGACAAGGGAAAAAATTACACTTCCTCCTTTAACTCAATTACCTTCTAACTATCACCGTATATTGTATTTAGCGGCCAATTAAAAAAATTAATTCACATCTTTAAAATTTAAAGATAATTACGACTCACGGTCGTGCTAGACACCGGTGCATAGATACTCGTCACCATGCCTATACACCGTACTCGATGATTTAGCAAATAGCAATCAATTACCATAATCCTACTCCCTCAGGCCAAAGTTAGATCAAACACTTACCTCCAAAGCTTCCACTCAACTCACGCCTTTAGAATAGCTTTACCCTTCGAATTCGCATCAAAACCGTTCGAATCTAACCACAATTTACTCAAATGTATCAACAAATGCTAGTTAAATCATTTTGAATACATAAGAATGAAATTCCCAAAGTTTTACCCAAAAAATCCCAAAATTCCCCGGACCCGCGTAGTCAAAACTCGAGGTTCAAACCAAAATCGGGGTACACATTCCCCCACGAGTTCATATATGCAATTTGTTTTGAAATCGGACCCCAAATTGAGGACAAAATCCCCAATTATATGAAAACCTAGGTTCTACCCCAAATCCCCATTTTTAACCATGAAAGCTTTGATTTAAAGATGAAATCATGTTAGAAGATGCAAAAAATTGAAGAAAACCAATAAAAATTGACTTACAAGTGGTTTGGGGACGAAGAGGTTCGAGAGAAATCGCCTATGGAGGTTTCGGGTTTTCAAAAATACGAAAAGTGAAGTATAAAATTGATTAAGTATAAGTTGCACAGACGTAGTTTTCGCAAATGCGATATTGACTTCGCATATGCGAACTGGGCAAAATTAAAGGGAAACTTGCATTTGCGAGAAAAGGTTTGCATTTGCAAACCCATGGCTTAGGTGGGGGAAGTCGCATTTGCGAGAAAAACATCGCATTTGCGATGTCTGGCCAAGCAGGGGGGATGGGCATTTGCGACTAATTCATCGCATTTTCGAAGATTGCTAGGGAGAGGACTCCTTAGGCATTGCGAAGAGAACCTTGCAATTGCGAGCTTAGCAGGCGACTGACCCTTTTCGCATTTGCGAACCAGGCTTCGCAATTGCAAAGCCTGCAGGTCTGTGACAACATAAGCATAGACACTATATGCAAACTGGACTCAACACCTATCCAAAACTCATCTGTGCCCTCGGGGCTCCAACCCAAACATGCACCCAACCTCAAAAACATCCTACGGACTTACTCATGCGATCAAATCACCAAAATAACATCAAAATCATAGAATAAACCCCCAAAACTCATGAGTTTTCATTTCAAAGTACAAAACTTTCAAATTTCCAATTTCAACTTTCAAACAACGATCGTTTTCAACAAAACTTTGTAGATAGCGCTTAACGCTCATTTAAAACTTGTACCAAGCATCGGAACCAAAATATGAGCCCGATACCATCACTTTTGATAAAATTTTCATTTTTATTTTTCCTTATGCATTTTCAAAAACAATTTGACAGAAAAGCTCCGTACTCGGGCCTGGGACCTCGGATTTCGATTCCGGAAATACGCCCGGGTCCCAAATTTCCGTACAAACCCTCCGAGACCATCACATCACGGGTCCGGGTCCGTTTATCAAAAACGTTGACCAAAGTAAACTGTAGCAATATTATTATCAAAATTCATAGTTTCTAACACTGAGTTCAAATATTTGTATATAAAAATTGGCTTCGCGCCTGGACTGCGCATGTAAATCGAGCCAATCAATTAAGGGGTTTTCAAGGCCTCAGAAGCGCAAAGAAAGGAAGAATTACAGTGATGACCCTTTGGGTCGCCACAGGGCCCGCTTCTCGAAAAATTACAAAATTTACATCACCATATTTCTCATCTCGTCACAAGCCTATACATATCAAATTAACAAGAATCGGAGTCCATTTGACCCCTCAAACCCCTAGTTTAAACTTTCTTAAGCTTCAAGCCCTAACCTCCATTTTAACCTTTATTTCCTTGGGATTTCACTGTAAATCCATTATTTTACACCATAATAACATATTCTAAGTCCAAGAACCTATACCTAATGAAAGGCCTCGAAACCCTCTTCAAAATCGCCTCAAAGCTCCCCAAATTCGAAGTCCAAAATGTCGTTCTTTCAAAAATTCGCGAGAAGACTTAATTAAATGTTCTGCCCAGACCTTTCCACTTTCTGTGACCAAATTACAGCTTCTGCGGTTACCGCTTATGCAGTTACCGCTTCTGTTGTCTTTCCGCCGCTTCTGTTGTCTTTCCGCCGCTTCTGCGGTTCCCTTTTAAAAATCCAAAACCACTTCTGCGGCTAAATGTCCGCTCCAGTGAAACCACTTCAGAGGCCAGGCTTCCGCTTCTGCGGAACCTGCCCTGAGCCCCCACTTCCGCTTATGTTCCCCCATCGACCGCTTTCGCGAGACTGAACCTGCGGTCCCAAAACTGCAGGTGCAAAACACTAGGTACCAGAAAAGTTCAGCAATCACTCAAACCCAATTTCACCCCGTTGGCAATCCAAAAACACCTCGAGGCCCCCGAGAACCCAACCAAAGGTATCAACACACCCTAAAACATCATACGGACTTGTTCCAATCATAAAAACACATCCAATAACACAAAAATAACCAATTCGCGACGGATTCAAGTCTAAGTTCAACCAAAACTTCTGAAACTCTCATTCAATCAAAAACCTGACATAAATGCCTCCGAATCAACTGAAATTATGCACACATTAGCCAAATCACCTAACGCAACTATTGCAACTCTTGGAATTTCATTCCGACCCTCGGATCAAAATATCACCTATCAATCGGAATTCGCTAAAATACTAACTTCGCCGATTCAAGCCTAATTCTACACCTGGCCTCTAAATTAAATTCTGGTCACACTTTGATGTCACAAATCACCTCCGAAAGTTAACCGAATCACAGGACATCACATCCGAACCTTCTAACTCATAAGTCAACATCCAATTGACTTTTCTAACTTAAGCCTTCCTTAAATAGACTAAGTGTCTCATTTTCCACCAATACCAATCCAAATCAATTCTAACACACCACATAATAATAATGAAACATGAAGAAGAATAAAATGGTAAAAACGGACCATTAACACATGAGACGACGGGTCGGGTCGTCACATGATCGATAAGAGATATAGCAATGGAAGTGTTGAATTAGAGGAACTTGACATTGTATCATGCTTATGATAAGTAAATATGAGGTCTTCAGCTGATCATGTGCATATTGAAAGGTGTATGCCTCTTGATAAGGAGCCTTAAGGCTAGAATGTCTATCCACCTTTATGGTGAAAGACAATGAGAGATTAAAAACATAAATACAAGCAAAAGAAGCAAGATGACGAAGGGTACGAGGTGCCCAATTAATGAAGGTTAACAGCATTTATAATTGAGGCAGAGGAACATCAGCTTTTTGGGTTATATTCAACTGTAACAGAGGTATGTGCAGTTGGTCACACTCATTTCAGTTATACTTTGTAGGAGCTAATAGGTATATTTAAGAGTAAGATATGATATCAAGATCCGGTTGGGTTAGAGTAACCCAAATTGGTTAATTGATTACTTTTATTTGTTGTCATTTCTGAATGGTATAATAAATTTTCTAGTAGGTGTTCTTGTGAGACACCCAGATAGTGTACCCTAGAATATTATGATTAGATGTCAATACTAGCATTAAGAAGGCAGTGAAAGCCTGGATGGGATAAATATTACCTTAAGTATGGCTCTCATCCCTAGTATAGCGAGGATGTTGAGCAACCTAGAGAACCATTGGATGGAGCAAAGGAGAGCTAAACGTGAAAGAATGTCGTATTGAAGTTTTCACAAGTAAAGGGATATGCAGAAATATTAGTAGAGTAATGAAAAAGGAGATCAGGAAGCATTATGAAATACATGGATGAAAACGGTAGAGTGTTATAAAACATATAGTCAAATTAAGGAAGAGACGAAAGGTGATGGGTCGTAAGACAATGAAAGAGTATAGGCCATAAGGTTATATCCTTACTTTGAGAAATAAGTTCCTGACTCCAACACAACTACCAAAGGGGAGAGTTAATCTCTACGTAACAGAAATCAGTATGGACTTGTAAACAAAATAAACTAAATATGAATTAGGGACAGAATGATTGGAAAGTACTCGACATCATGGGAATTTTAGATATTGTTCTGGCAGTAATATATTGGACCACAGGAGAATATTCATGATGAATTCAGAAAATAGTCATTCAGGGAAACGCTTCCCTAGAGCAAGCAATGTGAGCAAAGTTAAGCTTAAGAGATTGTATGTGCCAGTTATGCTACGTGTCACCCTCACAAGAGAGGGAATTTGTCATCCTTGGTACAGAAGAATTATCACAAGGCGAGTAAGGATCATTGATTTTGAGAAACGACGCCAAAGATGAAGAGGTAAAATATCTATAGCTAGATCCTTGTGGCTTCAGATTTTAGTACACCCCTAAAGGGGGGAATACGAAGTAATGTGGCATTAGGTCAGAATTAAGTGGTTCTAGTGACCATGGAATGGTAAAGGAAGAATTCTATAAATGAAAGAGGAATGAGATGGCACTTATACAAATCTTACAGATACTCTACGATTCAAGAATATTGTGCAAGCACGACGTCAAGGAGAGGAAGTAAAGGTTCCTTCCTGAGCTTTTATTAATAAATAAGGAGGCAGAGCGATACGTAAGTTAAAACAAAGTAAATAACCCAATAAATATTATGAGGAATGTTTGTATGAGAATGGGCCAACACGTAGTTAGTAATTGGTCAGGAAGATCTCAGTTATGGCTAACTAGGAGGTTACATATGAGACATCAGATCGTGTAATATAAACATAGTACAACCCAACATGGAATATTCAACCTCAGAAAATATTATTATAATACTCGAGATATATTTAAACAAGAGTCGGAGTAGTTAAAGGTACCATATGATTTTTATGGGGATAAAAAAAGTGCCACTGCAAAGGCAGTCAAAATATCAATTTAGAAGCAACCATACAAGCACAAGGGAATGGAAGTAAGCAACTAAAAAAAATTATAGACAAGTAAGGACATCAAAAAGGTCTGTAATAAGTTCACAGCTTTACAAGAGTCAACGATTCTCCCTAAGTACTACAACGAAAGCCTACCTGAGGAGATGAGAAAGAAAGCTTCAACCTAAGCACAGCGACCTAAAAAGGAAATGGTCGTGTAACAACAATCTCGCAATAACATTGTAAGCATTCCAAAGGAAAGTGGCACCTACCATGGCTAACGAACAGGAAGTAAGAATTAAAATTAATATTCGAGATCAGATGAGTTGTATGAAAACTCTGGCAAGTGTGGGCACTAAAATAAGCTAAGTATGGACGCAACAAAAGGGCAGAAAGACCAGAAAAATTAATAGCTTATGTTGAAAGAAAGCTAAGATGGAATGAAAGAATTACTTTATCCATGATCCAGAGTTAGCATGTTAAGGATACACTAGAGATTTTGGAGTAGGCAGCATATATGTTGATAATCATACAGCCATAGAAGACTCCGATATAAGTTAAAATAAAGAATTGAGCCCAAGGCATAGACAATGTATTGAATTTTTAGAAGATTGTATCATGAATATTCCATAATGCCATGAAAGGCTTAATGTAATAACTAATACCATAAGCCACGGATCGGAAGATAGCTTAAGTCTATGTAAAGATTGATCATGAGGAAGAGGAAACTAAATAATTACATTACACAAGTAAATCGGGAGTCTGATTATTGGACCTAGAAAAATTATAGAAGTTGTGCTTGAGAACATGACAGAATCACTCTTATATAAGATGTTTAAGAGAAGTAACACAATAGCCAAAATCTATAATGGCTCTACAAAAAAGTCAGTTATAAGAAGTACCATCCTCATAAGAAGTTAGTACGAAACTCCCACCGGATTGTGTATGTACCAGAGCTGAGAGATTTTAAGGTAAGTAAGGTAAAGGTGATCAATGTACGAGACACTCAAAGGCAGAAGATTAGGAATAGTCCATACTTCGATAGAAGGCTATAAGCATAGGGATCCAATAACTGGAATGATAGAGGCATCATCGGCAACATGTCTTTCAGCCAATAGTTTTTAAGTACTGAGAGATATGGTGAAGCGAGTAGAGAAAAGTTGGAGACGATGTGATGTATCAATTGACGTTCCAGAATAACATAAAAAAATTTATGGTACAAGAAAGTTGAAGAAAAGTTACGAGTAGTATAAATGGATATGTATAGATCGTGAGCTAAAGTATGGCAGAGCAACAAAAGTTTTAAGGGAACATGAGTAAGGATGAGGAAAGGTAAGTGAAAAGGTGACGAGAATGAATAAGTCCTCAGGATTAAGCCCATGAAAACAAGAAGGGCTAATGGTTTCGCTAAAGTTATAGAAAGATCAGTGTAGCCTGAATGAACTCAAAGGAGTCTAAGACTAGTAGCGTTTAGAAAAGATGGAATGTCGCCCTGATAGTACAATAAGGATGTAATTGTGATAGATTTGGGCCTTTGACTCAGTAATGATTTAAAGAGGATTTCATGGATTGTACATGATTAAAAACGTAAGGTGAATCACATTGGGATGCTACAAAATACGATTATAGAATTACAGTATCGCCCCTAAGTGGATCAGGAAAATCACCTCAAATATTCCTCAATACAGGATAAGCCCTAGTGGCAATATATTATGTAAGAAATTTCAAGTTATCAATGGATAATTGTGGATCAACATTGAGGTGAATAAAAAATGGATGAGTAAAAGTTGCAAAATACGTTATGAGAGTGGGCCATCAGTCTTAAGATAAACAGTAATGAAGAAATGTTAAAGGATTTAGCTTTGTGCTTATAGGATGAGCAACAAGAGTAAGCTGGAATTTGGTCGCAAACCTCACCAACGATAAATTAAAGTAAGAGTAATGGTAGTAATTTCATACGGATAGTTAAACGACTAATGCGTTGAGATACAACAATATTCGTGAATTCGACCAAGTACTGAATGAAGAACTTTAGTATAATTATAAATTCCCAAAGGGACATCTTATCAAGCTCCACATGCGAAGCCTAGAGATTGGGCACACTTGCAAGATCAAAACTATACAGGCTGTATGATGAAAGGTAGCAACAGTTACGAGATTGGAAGATTCCGACAACAAGTTGTGGTGTGAGAAGGAGGCCTAAGGGGGGATGTCCTAGACTTTGAACTTACTCACAGAACAATCGCCTGGATGGCAAGGATGTTCTAAATTATTAGGAATATATAAGTAAAGAAAATGATAAGAGCATTAGTCAACATTGGAGGACGAATGTTCCAAAGGGAGAAATGATGTTACACCCCATAATATTACTTCCCGCAATATTATATTACGGCAATATTATATTCTGCAATTACGTTACAAAGATGTTACCATGTAGTATTACATACGGTGATGTTACGCTTCGGAGTAATAAGTTATGACAGTATTGCACCCTGCAGTATTGTACGTTGAATTTGTCGTAAGGTAATTGACATAGTCCAAGAAAAATATTATTTGGAAATTATAAGGATTGTAAGTGATTAATAAATTCGTGAAGGTGAGAAGGGAAACAAGTCGAATAAAATGAATTTTCGTCCAAGTTTAGCATTTAGGGATAGAATACGGCCCGAGCTAAAATACGCAGTATTTAAGGACTAGTACCATGCAAGATACTATATGACCACGGTAGAATATATATTTATATATATATATATATATATATATATATATATATATATATATATATATATAAGTAATAAATATAATTTGGGGTAATTTTTAAATTATGTGGGTAATAAATTAACTATCGAAAAATAAAATATTACCCAATTAACTAATAAGTGGGTAAAGATTAATAATCTCCGGCCCACTTCTCACGTGTAACCATGCCACTATTCAAACATATAACTAATTATGTCATAATGCTTAGTGGCTAAAACGTGTAAGCCACTGAAATTTTATAAGAAAAATTTTGGTCATTTTAAAACCTTGGTCATTTAAAAGATTGTTTTCTTTGAATATTCATTCATTTTGGTCATTTTAAAAGATTGTTTTCTTTGAAGCTTCATTCATTTTCTTGTCAATATGAAATTTCATTTTCACTTCCTAGATGTAACTTTCCAAGAATAGTGAAGCTTCGTCCATTTAGTAGTATTCATATGACATTTTAGTTCAAACATTAAAGACAGAAGCTTTCTTTCTACCTTATTTGTTCGTATCCTTTAGTTTGTATTTCTATTTTTATATTTTTTTTCAAATTCTGCTAGGTTTATCATAAAATCTGGGCAAATATAAAATATTCCTCCATTATTTGTCACGTTTACTTCTGTTAGACCTATTATGGATTTCTTTTGATCTGACCATCTGACATCATATACTACTATTAATACTTTAGTTCCTAAATTTTTTCTTGTCAGTCCTTTTAATCCAATTACTATTAATCTCATATGCATTAAATTCTTTTTAGAATTGTTTTATTTGTTTTATTGATTCTGGATTAGTTAAGTTTAATGTTGCAATTTTATTTTCTATAGCTGACAATTGTTCTTCTCTATAATGTCTATATAGTTGAGAGTTGGTCGAGAAATATCATGTATTATATAGTATTTTGGATCTAGTAGCCTTAATTGGTTTTGCTGAAAAATTTGTATATCTTTATCTATATCTATTATTTCATCTAATTTTTTATCTTCTTCTTGTCTTTTCCTAGTTAGAATTATGGTTAGCATATTATATTCTATTCAATTTTTTTGAAAAAAGTTACCCTTGATCTTTCTTGATTTGTTCTTCTTGATCCACTTGGAAAAGTTCCATTTTTGTGGTTTTTTTTTTTTAATTTTTCTTTTTGTGGTGTTATTTCAACTCTTTTTAATTGTTCCATTAAGTCGTCTACCTTTGGGATCTCAGTCTTTATTTCTTTTTCCTTAATAATTTATCTAGCTTTTTATTAACTTCTAATAGTAATATTATTAATGTATTATTCTGTTTTATTATCGTTTGATCAGCTTTTCCTTGAGGAATATAATTAGTTAGTCCTTCTGGATTGGTTTGAATTCTTGCTGTAAATTCTAATGCTTCTTCGTATACTGGATCTAATTCTAGTTGTGCATCAATCATGAAAGAGCGATTTCTTTTATTGTGTCTATCTTTTCTTTAAGGGTGCTTATCTCACCTTTTAATACTTCTACCTGTTCAGTTATTTTTTTTACTAATCTAGTTGTTTGTATTTCTAACTCTTTAGGCTTTTCTGTGATAGTCTTAATTAACTTTTCTATTTCGTTTTTAGTAAGTATTTTTTCTGTATTAAACTTATTGTTCAAACTTTGTATTTTTCTGTCTATTTCTAGTTCTTTTGATTTTATAAAGTCTAAGTTTTGTTCTAATTTTTCTAAAATCTTTCTTTGTTTAATGTGTCCTGCCTCTAATAACTCTAATGTTCTTATTATGTTTATATTATTATCTTGGGTTTTTTCTCCAAAATTTGTTATTAAATAAATTAAAATATTATATTCTTTATCTTTAGTATGTAATATATGTTCTCCGCTACTAAAATTGCACTTTATTACCATATAATTTTTTAATATTCTATACTTCTTTTCTGGATGTATTTTCAAGTCTAAATATTCTAAGTTTTTTAAAGTAGCTATATTTTTTTAACCTAAGGATATCCAAATTTTTTATTCTTCTAGAATTTTATTCTTTGATTTTCTTAATATATTGTCCTTCTGTATATTGTATTTCCCACTCTAGAGCTGATATAGTTTCTTGACTAATAATACGTTTTACTATGTAACTTGGTTCTCTACCTATTTTTAACTCTGATTCTTCTATTTGTTTAGCTAATTCTAAAATTGATGTTAATAGAGTATTAGTCTTTTGTATTATTGTTTTTTTAATTCTTTTTTTCTTCCTAAAAGCCAATAGTGAAATGCTATTTGTTTAGTTAACGGATGTTGTTTTAACATACGTGTCACCCTAATGGAATATATTTTATTTTATTCTGAACTATTCTGACATAATTCTTTTCTTGTTCTATTTATAAATTAATTCTTTGTATTTCAAAAAGAAGGAACTCCTTAAAATTATCAGTGTTTATATCACTTTGTTCTGGTTTGCTAAAGACGCTTTGTTGTAGTTCTAATGTCTTTTTATATTGTGACGACCCGACCAGTCGTCTCTTGTATTTTAGCCCCGTTATCCCCGTATATGCTTCCCCGTGTGTTGATATATATGTTTGGTGAGTTTGAGATGTGTCGGATTGAATTTGGTTAGAAATGGGACCAATAGTCTCTTTAAGGAAAGCTTAAGTTAAAAAAGTCAACCGGATATTGAATTATGAGTTAGAGGGCTCGGAATGGATTTCCGATGATTTGACTAGTTTCAGATGGTTATTTGTGACTTGGGAGAGAAAATGGAATTGAATTTGGAGGTCCGATGTAGAATTAGGCTTGAATTGGCTAAGTTCGAATTTTGGCGAGTTCTGGTTGATAGGTGAGATTTTGATCCGAGGGGTGGAATGGAATTCTGAGAGCTGCACTAGCTTCGTTAGGTGATTTTGGGTATGTCTGAAAATTTTCAGGTCATTCGGAATTTTTTTGGTTGGGTTTGGATCGAATGCGAATTTGGAAAAGTTCTAGTATGACTTAGACTTGAATTTGAGGAATTTGGAGATTTCTTTTGTTGATGTTAGTGTTTTTACGGCCTGAGAAAGTTTGAATGAGGTATTAAGTCGTGTTGGTGCTTTTGGTTGAGTCTCGGGTGTCCCAGGGTGATTCCAGAAGGTTAAACGAAGAATTTTAGAGTTTGCATCAGATTTTGAGGGTCTGTCATCTGGTATTTCTACATTTGCGAACATTGGACCGCATAGGCGGCGTCCACTGAAGTGGAATTTGAGCCGCCAAAAGTTGCCAAGGAAGAAAAGATGGGACCACTAAAGCGGGCGATCGTCCGCAGGAGCGGAGATTGCGAAAGCGGTTAGTGACCGCAGAAGCAGTTTCTGGAGATTTAAGCTAGACCACAGAAGCGGTCAAGAGGTCGCGGAAGCGGACTCACGGAAGCGGACTCACGGAAGTGGAGACTAGTCCACGGAAGCGTAAATCGGCCTGGGTTTAATGTAACAGTAGGTTTTCAAAATTTAAAATAGAAGAACATTTGGACTTCGGGCTATGGCTATTGTGGGGGATTTTTGAGAGGTTTTTGAGGGAATTCATCAGGTAAGAACTCTTGGACCTAATGTATGTCAATATATTGAGAAATCATAGATTAAACACAAAGAATTCAAGGTTTTTAAAGTCAACAATGGTGGTTAGGGCTTGAAACCCAAGTGATGCTTAAAGTGTTAATTTGAGGGGTCAAATGGACTACGATTCTTGTAAATTTGATATGTATGGACTCGTGGCGAGACGAGGGTTCTGAAAATGTAATTTTCGTAATTTTTTTAGAAGTGGGCCCGGGGCTTGTGTTTTGCCAACTTCGTGTTTTTGGGTGATTTTTGAGTTATTTCAATTAGGTTATGTTCCATTAGCCTATTTTGACGTATTCCTATTGGTTTTGATCAGATTTGACATCCGCGGAGGTTGATTCCTGAGGGAAAGGCATTGCGAGCTAGTTTGCGGCCAGCTTGAGGTGAGTAATGGGTGTAATGATGAGCCGAGGGTTTGAAACCCCGTTATCACATTGTGACGCTATTATGAGGCTGGACACGCACTCCATGGCTAGTGCGGGGTTGTATGTGTTGGGAATTGTGACTCGGTCCAATCCGAGGGATGTATTGTACGATGTTGGTGATTGCTTCGCATACTATATTGATGATATTTGGGCTTGATGCCATGTTTGGGGCCTTGTGCCGACTTGTAGGATCCTTCAAGGATCGTTATCTCAGAATTTTCATGATTTGCATATTATTTGATATCAGTCCAGGTTTAAATACTATCTTTGCAAACTCAAATGATTTTTAGATGATATTTCGGGCTGATGAGTATTATCTCGCTATTTTTGGACTGTATATTATTTTAAGATGAAAATGGTGGTAACTAAGGACACCGTGTATTTTCAATGGAAACGGTGTTAACTAAGGACACCGTGTATTTTAAATGGAAACGGTGGTAACAAAGGACAACGTGTAATTTAAATGGAAACGGTTGTAACAAAGGAACCGCGTATTGTAATGAAAACGGTGGTAACTATGGAGACCGCGTATTGTGATGAAAACGGTGGTATCAAAGGGACACCGTGTATTGTGATGAAAACAGTGGTAACTATTGGCACTGTATGATATGGTGTTTGGGCTGTAGGATCCCCTCCGGAGTCTGAACCCCTACAGTGAGCACGAGTAGCCATATGGATCGGGCTGCATGTTTCGCAGTGTTCATGCATTGCATTGCATCTCATGCATTTATTTACTGTTGCTTATTCTGTATATCCCTGAGACTGGTACTGTATAGAACAGCTAGATAGCTTTACTTTGTGTTATTTCGTGATTTCTTATCATCGGGTTTTTATACATGCGAATTACTTGCTGAGTTGGTAGACTCACCCCATACTCCCTGCACCTTGTGTGCAAATTCAGGTGCTCCAGAGGCGTAGAGGTTCTGTTGTTGTCTATTCCAGACGTACCAGAGTATTGAGGAAGTTGCCACCGTCCACAGAACCTATTTTTCTCTTTCTCTATCAGTCTATTTTCTCTTATTACTTTGTCTGACACTGTAGTTCTTTTCAGTTAGTGTATTGGTACTTACTAGAGGCTCTGTACTCGTGACTCCTCGGTTTTGAGAGGATTATTGCTCAGTTGTGTATTCCTCGTTATAAATTATCCCTGGCTGGGAGGTTGATATTAAATCCTGCTGTTTGATCTTGAAATTTCTTTCTTCTTGGTTGGAAGGCCATTCGGGGGTTGATTGGTCGGGCTTGCCTTGCCTTGCAGACGGGTGCCATCACGACCGGGATTTTGGGTCGTGACAAGTTGGCATCAGAGCCTAGGCTTACTAGGCCTCGCGGGTTATGAGCCGGTTTAGTAGAGCCTCGCGGATCGGTACGTAGACGTCTGTATCTATCCTTGGGAGGCTGCAGAACCTTTAGGGAACACTTCATATTATTGAATTCTTATCGTGCGGCTTTGTTGATTTGAGAACTGAAACTTCATATTCTATTCTCTCGCAGATGGCAAGAACCCGTGCTACCGGACGTGGCGGTCGACCCCCATTACCACCAGCTAGAGGCCGTATATGCGATCATAGCCATGGTTGTGGTAGAGAAGCAGGGTCAGTACCAGTTGACCCACCTGTTGCTCATGTTCAGGATCAGCCCCTAGTTGTTGAGGCTCCAGCAACACCTACTCAGGCATCGACAGTGCCCATTATGATATTAGGTCTTCAGGAGACATTGGCTCAGATGTTATCCGCCTGCACCGGGTTAGCTCAGGTGGTATCAGCTACCACTGCAGCGGCTCCTTCTCAGACCGGGGGTGGCCATCAGACCCCCGCAGCTCGCACTCCAGAGTAGGGTGCACAAGGTTCGCCGACCCCAGAGGCACCACCAGTTCAGCCAGTTGCCCTTGTTCAGCCAGTTATTCCAGTTCAGGGTGATGGGGTACCAGTGATCCCAGATGACGAGCAGGGTCGCCTGGAGAGGTTCAACAGACTTTCCCCTTCGACTTTTAGCAGTGTTCCGGGCGAGGATGACCAGGGGTTTCTCGACAAGTGTTGACGCATGCTCAGGACTGCAGGGATTTTGGAGACCAGAGGGCTATCCTTTACCACTTTTCAGTTCTCAAGAGCAGCCTTCACCTTGTGGGAGGCATATGAGTGACGTAGGCCAGCAGAATTGGCACCGTTATCCTGGCAGGAGTTCTCCACTATCTTTTTGGAGAAGTTGGTACCTAGGTCACAGAGGGAGGAGTTATGCAGGCAGGTTGAGTTGCTTCACCAGGGGGATATGTCTGTGACATAGTATAAGATGAGATTTGCTGAGTTAGCTCGTTATGCTCCGTGGATGGTCCAGACGGATCAGGAGAAGATTAGGCGATTTGTGGATGGGCTCATTTATCCCATTCGTATTCTGATGACTCGAGAGAGAGTCCTGAGTCACACCTTTGAGGAGGCGGTGGACATAGCTCGCGATATTAGGACGGCTCGCCATCAGGAGCGAGAGGAGAGGGAGGCCAAGAGGCCTCGCGATTCGGGCAGTTGTGGTAGCACTACATCTATGGGCCAGTTTCATCAAGGAAGAGGTCATTCTTTTAGGCCTCCTCAGTCAAGCAGCCCAGAGTACAGCGGAGTTTCTTTCGGTCGTGGCCGTCAGGGTCACCAGAAGGGCCAGTCTTCACTCAGTGCCCTCCCAACTCAGAGTTCTGCACCTGTTTCATCAGCCCAGGGTTCATCTGCGGCGAGGGGTTCCCTTCAGTCCCCTTCTCCAGTTTCAGTCGTATGCTATGAGTGTGGGGAGCTTGGTCATGTGAAGAGACATTGTCCTCGACTTCGTGGTGGTAGGTTTCAACAGAGGGATCAGCCCTCCTCTTCTTCTCCATCTGTCTCAGCACCACCCTAGTCTAGTAGGGGTGGGGGTCAATCATCTAGAGGCCGCCCCAGGAGGGAGGAGCGATTGAGCGGTGGTCAAGCCCGTTTCTATGCACTCCCAGATAGGAGAAATGTCGTTGCTTCTGATGCAGTTATCACAGGTATTATCTCAGCTTGCCACAGGGATGCTTATATTTTATTTTATCCCGGGTCTACATATTCTTATGTATCTGCTTACTTTGCCCATCATTTGGGGACTACCTGAGGGTGTCTCGCGTTGCCTGCGCATGTATCTACCCCGGTGGGTGATACTATTATTGTGGACCACATGTATCGGTCCTGTCTTGTTACTATTGAGGGTCTAGAGACCCGAGCTAACTTGCTACTTTTGAGCATGGTTGATTTTGATGTTATTCTGGGCATGGATTGGCTATCACCGTGCCATGCTATTCTGGACTGTCACGCCAACACAGTCACATTGGCTATGCCGGGTATTCCGAGGGTTGTGTGGCGTGGTTCGACTAATTATGTACCTAGCAGGGTAATCTCTTTCTTAAAGGCCCAGCGGATGGTTGGGAAGGGATGTTTATCATATGTGGTATTTGTGAGGGATGTTGGAGCTGAGGCACCTAGTCTTGATTCGGTTCCCGTAGTAAGGGTGTTTCCTTATGTATTTCCAGCAGACCTGTCCGGGATTGCTGCCGGACAGGGATATTGACTTCGGTATTGATTTGGTGCCGGGCACTCAGCCCATTTCTATTCCTCCCTATCGTATTGCACCAGCAGAGCTAAAGGAGTTGAAGGAGCAGCTGCAGAAACTCCTAGATAAGGGGTTCATTCATCGGAGTGTGTCGTCGTGAGGCACACCGTGTTATTTGTTAAGAAGAAGGATGGCACAATGAGACTGTGCATTGATTACAAACAGTTAAACAAAGTGATAGTGAAGAATAAGTATCCATTACCCCGTATTGAGGATTTGTTTGACCTGCTTCAGGGAGCCAAGGTATTCTCTAAGATTGATCTACGTTCAGGCTATCACCAGCTAAATACTGGAGATTCTGACATTATGAAGACACCTTTCAGGACGAGATATGGGCATTATGAGTTTCTGGTTATGTCATTCAAACTGACTAATGCCCCAGCAGCATTCATGCACTTGATGACCAGTGTATTTCGTCCGTATCTGGATTATTTTGCGATCGTTTTTATTGATGATATTCTTGTGTACTTATGTAGCCAGGAGGAGCACTCGCAGCATTTGAGGGTGGTATTGCAGAGGTTGAGAGAGGAGAAGTTGTATGCAAAGTTCTCCAAGTTTGAGTTCTGGATTAGTTTCGTGGCCTTTCTAGGACACATGGTGTCCAGTGATGGTATTCAGGTGGACCCAAAGAATATCGAGGCGTTGTAGAGTTGGCCTAGACTATGCCCGGCTTATGAGATTTGGAGTTTCCTCGGTTTGGTGGGTTATTACCGCAGATTCGTTTCGGGTTTTTCGTCTATTGCTTCGCCTCTGACGAAGTTGACGTAGAAGAATACACCATTTGTGTTGTATAATGAGTGCAAGGAGAGCTTCCAAAAGCTCCAGTCATGGTTGACTACGGCTCCAGTGTTAGAGTTACCGGCAGCTTTAGGTTCTTATACGATATATTGTGATGCTTCGAGGATTGGTATTGGTTGTGTTTTGATTCAAGAGGGTAGAGTGATTGCATATGCTTCTCGGCAGTTGAAGACCCATGAGAAAAACTACCATGTTCATGACTAAGATTTGGCTGCTATAGTTCATGCTTTGAATATTTGGAGGCACTATCTATATGGCGTATCCTGTGAGGTGTATACGGATCATCGCAGCCTTCATCACTTGTTCAAGCAGAAAGATCTGAATTTGAGACAGCGGAGATGGCTTGAGTTACTCAAGGATTATGATATTACCATATTGTATCATCCGGGAAAGGCCAATGTAGTGGCCGATGCTTTGAGACGAAAGGCGGTGAGTATGGGTAGCTTGGCATATATTCCAGTTGGGGAGAAGCCCCTTGCAGTTGAGGTTCAGGATTTGGCCAATCGGATGGTGAGATTAGATATTTGAGAGCCCAGTCGGGCGTTGGCTTGTGTGGTTTCCCGGTCTTCTTTATATGATCGCATCAGAGAGCGCCAGTATGATGACCCGCATTTGATTTTATTGAAGGACAGTTTCCAGCATGATGATGCCAGAGATGTGACTATTGATAGTGATGGTGTGTTGCGGATGCAGGGCCGGATTTGCGTGCCCAATGTAGATGGGCTATGAGAGTTGATATTGGAGGAGGCCTACAGCTCACGGTATTCTATTCATCCGGGTGTCGCGAAGATGTACCAGGACTTGAGGCAGCATTATTGGTGGAGGATAATGGAAAAGGACATTGTGAGTTATGTGGCTAGGTGTCTAAATTGTCAGCAGGTCAAATATGAGCATCAGAGACCCGGTGGTGTACTTCAGCAGATGGATATTCCGTAGTGGAAATGGGAAAAGATTACTATGGACTTTGTGAGTGGTCTCCCTCGTAACTCGAGGAATTTTGATTCAATATGGGTGATTGTGGATATGCTGACCAAATCTGTGCACTTCATTCCGGCGTGTGCCACCTATTCTTCAGAGCGGTTGGCGGAGATCTTCATCCGCGAGATTGTGCGGTTGCATGGGGTTCCAGTTTCTATAGTCTCAGACAGGGGTACTCAGTTTTCTTCCTAGTTCTGGAAGACCTTTTATCGGGAGTTGGGCACTCAAATTCATATGAGCACAGCTTTTCATCCTCAGACGGACGGACAGTTCGAGCGTACTATTCAGATCTTGGAGGACATGTTGGGTGCTTGTGTTATTAAATTCGGAGGTTCTCGGGCTGAATTCTTGCCACTTGTGGAGTTTGCTTATAACAATAGTTACCAGTCCAGCATTCAGATGGCACTGTATGAGGTTTTGTATGGGATACGGTGTAGATATCTAGTTGCTTGGTTTGAGCCCGGCGAGGCTAGACTATTGGGGACAGAGTTAGTCCAGGATGCCTTGGAGAAAGTGAAAGTTATCCAGGAGAGGCTTCGTAAAGCTCAATCGCGTCAAAAGAGTTATGCGGACCGGAAGATTAGGGATGTACTTATATGGTGGGCAAGAAGGTTCTGTTAAAGGTCTCGCCTATGAAAGGCGTGAGGAGGTTTGGAAACAAAGGGAAGCTGAGTCTGCGGTTTATTGGACCTTTTGAGATTCTCACGAGGGTTAGGGAGGTGGACTATATGCTTGCTTTGCCACCCAGTTTGTCAGGGTTTCACCCGGTGTTTCATGTTTGTATGCTCAGAAAATATGTTAGAGACCCATCACATGTATTAGACTTCAGCACGATTCAGTTGGATGAGGATTTGACCTATGATGTGGAGCTAGTGGCTATTTTGGGTCGACAGGTTCTAAAGTTGAGATAAAAAGACATAGCTTCAGTGAAGGTGCAGTGGAGAGATCGGCCCGTGGAAGAGGCCACTTAGGAGACCGATCAGGAGATACAGAGCATATATCCTCATTTGTTTGAGACTCCATATATGTTTCTTGACCCGCTCGAGGACGAGCATTTGTTTTAATTGGGGAGGATGTGACGATCCAACCAGTCATATCTTGTATTTCAGCCTCGTTATCCCCGTACTATGCTTCCCCGTGTGTTGAGATGTGTGTTTGGTGAGTTTGAGATGTGTTGGATTAAATTTCGTTAGAAATGGGATCAATAGTCTCTTTAAGGAAAGCTTAAGTTGGAAAAGTCAATCGGATGTTGACTTATGATTTAGAGGGCTCGGAATGGACTTTCGATGATTCGACAAGTTTCGGATGTTGATTTGTGACTTGGGAGAGAAAACAGAATTGAATTTGGAGGTCCGGTTTAGAATTAGACTTGAATTGACTAAGTTCGAATTTTGGCGAGTTCCGGTTGATAGGTGAGATTTTGATCTGAGGGTCGGAATGAAAGCAGTAGCTTTGTTAGGTTATTTTAGATATGTCTGCAAATTTTTATGTCATTCGGACGTCTTTTAGTATTGTTTGGATCGAATGCGAATTTGGAAAAGTTCTAGTTTGACTTAGGCTTGAATTTGTGGAATTTGGAGATTTGTTATGTTAATGTTAGTGTTTTTATGGCACGAGCAAGTTTGCATGAGGTATTGAGTCGTGTTGGTGCTTTTGGTTGAGGTCCTGGGGGCCTCGGGGTGATTCCGGAAGGTTAAACGAAGAATTTTGGAGTTTGCATCAGATTTTGGGGGTCTGTCATCTGGTATCTCCGTGTTTGCGGACATTGGACCGTGTATGCGGCATCCGCTGAAGCGGAATTTGAGCCGCAGAAGCGGCCAAGGAAGAAAAGTTGGGACCGCTGAAGCGGGCGATCGACCGCAAGAGCGGAGATCGCAAAAGCGGTTAGTGACCACAGAAGAGGTCTCTGGAGATTAAAGCTTGACCACAGAAGCGGTCAATAGGTCACGGAAGCGGAGACTAGGCCGCAGAAGCGGAAATCGGCCTGGGTTTAATGCAACAGTAGGTTTTAAAATTTAAAATAGAAGAACATTTGTACTTCGGGCTAAGGCGATTGTGGGCGATTTTGGAGAGGTTTTTGAGGGAATTCATCAGGTAAGAACTCTTGGACCTATAGTATGTCAATATATTGAGAAATCATGGATTAAACACAAAGAGTTCAAGGTTTTTAAAGTCAACAATGGTGGTTAAGGCTTGAAACCCAAGTGATGCTTAAAGTGTTAATTTGAGGGGTCAAATGAATTCTCATTCTTGTAAATTTGATATGTATGGACTCGTGGCGAGACGAGGGTTCTGATTATGTGATTTTCATAATTTTTCGAGAAGCGGGCCCGGGGCTCGGGTTTAGCCAACTTCGTGTTTTTGGGTACATTTCTAATTATTTCGATTAGGTTATGTTCGATTAGCCTATTTTGACGTATTTCTATTGGTTTTTATCAGATTTGACATCCGTGGAGGTTGATTCCCGAGCGAAAGGCATTGCGAGCTAGTTTGCGGGCGGCTTGAGGTGAGTAATGGGAGTCGATGATGACACGAGGGATTGAAACCCCGGTATATCATATTGTGACGCTATTGTGAGGCTGGACACGCACTCCATGGCTAGTGTGGGGTTGTATGTGTTGGGAATTGTGAGTCGGTCCAATCCGAGGGATGTTTTGTACTATGTTGGCGATTGCTTCGCATACTATTTTGTTGATATTTGGGCTTGATGCCATGTTTGGGGCCTCGTGCCGACTTGTAGGATCCTCCGGGGATCGCTATCTCAGAGTTTTCATGATTTGCATATTATTGATATCAGTCCAGGTTTAAATACTATCTTTGCAAACTCAACCATATTTTATACATTTTGAAAACTCAAATGATTTTTAAATGATATTTTGGGCAGATGAGTACTATCTCGCTATTTTTGGACTGTATGTTATTTTAAGATGAAAATAGTGGTAACTAAGGACACCATGTATTTTAAATGGAAACGGTGGTAATTAAGGACACCATGTATTTTAAATGGAAACGGTGGTAACTAAGGACATCGTGTAATTTAAATGGAAACGGTGGTAACTAAGGACACCGCATATTTTAATGAAAATGGTGGTAACAAAGAACACCGCGTATTGTAATGAAAACGGTTGTAACAAAGGACACTGTGTATTGTGATGAAAACAATGGCAACTGTTGGCGTTGTATGATATGGCGCTTGGGCTGTAGGAGCCCTCCGGATTCTGAACCCCCACTGTGAGTGCGGGTACCCATATGGATCGAGCTGCACGTTCCGCAATGCTCATGCATTGCATTGCATCTCATGCATTTATTTGCTGGTCCTTATTCTGTATATTTATGAGACTGGTACTGTATAGAATTGTTTGATAGCTTTACTTTGTGTTATTTCGTGATTTATTATCTTCAGGTTTTTATACATGCTTATTACTTGCTGAGTTGGTAGACTCACCCCATACTCCATGCACCTTGTGTGCAGATTCAGGTGCTCTAGAGGCGTAGATTTGGTGATGTTGTCTTTTCTAGACGTACCAGAGTATTAAGGTAGCTGCCAGCGTCCGCAGAACCTTTTTTGCTCTGTCTCTATCAGTCTATTTTCTCTTATTACTTTGTCAAACACTGTAGTTCTTTTCAGTCAGTGTATTGGTACTTACTAGAGGCTCTATACTCGTGACTCCTTAGTTTTGGGAGGATTATTGCTCAGTTGTGTTTTCCTCGTTATAAATTATCCCTGGCTGGGAGTTGATAAATCATGCTGTTTGATCTTGAAATTGGTTCTTCTTGGGCTGGAATGCCATTCGTGGCGATTGGTCGGGCTTGCCAAGCCTTGCGGCCGGGCGCCATCACGACCACATATTCTATGTGATTCTTTATATTTTCTATAGTAATATAGATTATATGATGATAAAAACTTATAAATTTAGCAAAATAATATTGTTTCATAAACTTTGAGGTCCGAAAATCTTCTGGCTCTAACACCAAATAAGATCTAATACAACTATATAAATAAGACTTATTGTCTTCTTTCTAGGTAGTAATATCTTGAAAGGCTAGACAAATGAATTTCTAGTATTCTAATTATAAGATATAATTATTTATTATATATATCTGAGAAGATTCTATGATTTTCTGTTATGTAAATAAAATGTACAGCATAGTCTACTATTGAGTAAAATCCGGTGTCTACGTTTAATATAAATTCTCCTAGACTTGAGGCAAGGACTAACAAACCTTTCTGGTTGGGTATAGTTGTTACGATTACCACACATTAACAGCAAAATATTTTAGTACAATGAAAATCTTTTAAAGTTCTTATGTTGTAAAATCCTACCCGGTACTCTCCCTCTCTTGTTACACTATTATCAAAATTATGCACTGAAATTGCCCCTTCCATAGTTTTTTTTAATTCACTCTGTTCATCTCTTCTCTCCAATCTTTTATAGATATAAATCTATTCTTAACTCATTTTATCTTTAACCTCACCCTGATCATGGATAAGCACACATACCCATTTGGTCTATCTTAACCGGTTTTTTCCTAGGAATTTAGTTAATCCATCAAACTTGTTAAGAAATTGGAAAGATAACCATATACTAAGAGTGATATTTAATTAATGAGAGACTAATAAAAACTATGTATAATATCATAAGCATGTAAAAACCGGAGTAATATCTTAGAACATAATTTAGATAAAATAAGTAACTTACATGCTCACAAGAGAGGGATTTTCCTTTCGGGAAACCCGAAAAGAGTTTGCTGAACTTCGAGAATTAAAAACGATCATACATAAGCATACGATCATTATTTATTTTACAAGCTTATGGGAGGAAATACTAGGATATTCATAAGGGAAATATGTTACAAAGTGGTTTGGGAAAGGATTATGGTTTATGGAAAGGTTGGCTGAGTAGGTTTTCTTCAAAGTGTTTTTCTTCTCTTCTTTATATGCCTTATAGGGCCGGACAGCTATTTTACTTATTATATTGAGAGAATTGAGTCAGTATCAGTACGTAAACATATCTTCAAATTATCTTTAACTTCCAGCTACTTGGAGGTATTATATTATCAGTTCAGTTTTAGCTTTTAGTATATTGCCTTACATATTCATTACATTATTTCGTATTGACGTCCCTTTTCTGGGGGCGCTGCATTTCATGCGTGCAGGTCAGACAGACGACGAGTAGGCATCTTCAATAAGTGTCGTCTGAGTTCAGCTTGATTGGTAAGCTCCATGCCTTTCAAAGTTTTGGGGTCTAAAGCATTATCTATATCTTGTATATATATGTATATATGTCATGAGTAGGTCGGAGAGCCGTTCCAATCACAGCATATCCATTAGTAGAGGCTTGTAGACATATCTTGTAAGCTAGTGTAGTATGTTGGGCTTTCGGGTTTTATATGTATAGTTAGTTGGTTTTTCAGCTATAATAGTTATGATGGCCTTTTAGGCCTATTTTTAAGTTAATAAATGATTTTGTTGGCCTATTAGACCCGTATTTCACATGCATATGATGATGTAATAAGAAAGATACATTACGTTAGTACTCGGTTGAGTAAGATAGTGTTGACACTCAATTTTTTTCAATGTATTTTTTATACTCAAAATACTTTTAATATAGCATGTATATGCATATATAAGCATCCACAAAGGTTTTGGTATTTTTTCACATTTTTAAGGATTTTAAAACCAATTTATGGCCTATTTTAAACTATAAAATCCAATAATTGTTCTCAACACTTGTTATTTTCGTGAATAATTTATTTTACTCACATTTACACAAAAATATAATTTACTTGATTTTTGCATAATTTACAAGTCCATTTGGTATTTTTAAACTAATATTGCATGAAATTGCAATTTTAGCATATTTCTCGATTTAATAGAATTTGTAATCACAAAATCATTCTCAATATTTTAAATTAATACTTATGTATTGTTTATTAACTCGGTATTTTTAATTTGTTTTTAAACATCATTTTCTGTTTTTTAAAATTCAAAATGGGAAAAGTGGCTATTTCAATTACAGCCCATTTTAGTTTCAATTATAGCTTAATTTCGACCCCAAATTAAACCCCCAATTACACGACCCAATTTCGTTCCTACCCGACCCATACCCAATCAGATTAAACTTGACCCACGCACCCATTAATCTCGACCGTTGATCATTTAGATCAACGGTTCACATCCCCCTTCCTTAATTAAACACATAGCCAACCCTAATCCCTCTCATTTTCATTCCATCAGCCTCCCTTGTATCCCCTCGTCTCTCAAACTCTATCAACCCTCTCTCCAAACCCTAGCCCTTTCCACCGGTCTCCGACCTTATTTCACCAGAAACCATGGCATCTCTGGCCCTATGTAACCTATATCTACCCCCACTGAGTTTAATAGTCAAATATTTTTCTATCTGAGCAACTCTAATTTTTGGGGATTGATTTTCTATGAACTTACTTGATTCTCTCCTTGTTTGATTTGGACCTATATTCTGACTTAATGCATTACTTAGTTTGAATCCCTGATTCCTTGATTTACTACGTGATTAATTGATTTTACTCTTACCTCATTTACCTAAAGTGAATATCTTTAAACTTTCTCTCATGAATTTACCCTTTATTTCACAATAGTGTTTTTGATTTTCTTTCCTTAAATAAACTTGCCCTTTTAATACTCCAGTTCGACTCCTTAATTAAAGGAAGTCCCTTCTCTTGATTGATTCTGATTTGATACTGAATTATTTTTACCTTACTTACTACATGTTTTCCAGTCTTTTCCTTAACTCACGAACAACAGAGTTCAATACACATACACTCAAAGTTTCCCTCTCTTTTCTGCTACTTATGTTACTGCTCTGTCTAGCCGGCTGAAAGCCAAGGCTAGACTTTGGGAATCTCTTGATGTCCTACTTGTGTTTGCTTCTCTGGCTGTTCTTTTACTTTGTCACTTGAAATTTGCAACTGGTAAGTCTCCACAATTTAAATATTGTTCTCTAAAACTAAGTGTTTACTTCTTCCTTCTACATGACCTCTCAACTATGTGTTTTCAGGTACTAAATGGCTATACACTAGTCTGTTATACCTTTCGGCATGCTGCTGTTGTTATGTTTTTTCTTATCTCTCCTTGATGTTTGCTTTCATGTGATCCCCCTTTCCTTTTACCCCTTTTATGTATGAGTACTGTCCAAAGTTGAGGTAGCATCTCATTACTATCCTTGATTTAGGATCAGGTTCTTTGAACCTCCACTCAAATCAATCCCATTCCCTTAATCACTTTTATGTGTTGAGCCTGGACTAGGGTCTGGTAGTGTCCTCTCACCACTCAGACTCATGTTTGACTTCTGAAATTCTACTCTTTTATGTGTTTGAATCAAGTAAAGGATTAGGAGTATGCCAGTCCCAGCCATGAATGGGTATGACCATCTTTTGATGTGGTCTCCTCGAATCCCCTCACTTCACACTTATTCTTAGTTCTTAAGTCCTACCCCCTATGGTAAGCCATACTTAGGGACCTTAGAGTTCCCTCTGAACTTGGATGCCTAAGGGTTGGTAATTCCACACATTGCACTACTAATCCCCTCACTTCACACTTATTCTTAGTTCTTTAAGTCCTACCCTCTATGGTAAGCCATACTTAGGGACCTTAGAGTTCCCTCTGAACATGGATGCCTAAGGGCTGGTAATTCCACACATTGCACTACTCTATTCAACCTATAAGGTGTAAGCATTTCCTAGGCTTCCTGAAAGCCCTTGGAACTTTGAAACACTCTAAGAGAAGGCCTTGGAATTCTTGGATCCGGATTTGGTGAAACACATGTTATTGGGTATTAAGATTGAATTAGGCTTCTCAGATCTAGTTGTAGGCTATAATTTATTTTTGTTCACTTCCTTTTGGTTCTGTAACAAACTTTGTAAAAGAATTTGGGGAATATAGTGAAATGGGTGTGGGAGGGGTTAACGTTTATTTGCATAAGTCAAAGGGTAGAAATCATGCCTATAGTACTTTAACATTGCAAATCACTTAGAAATCATGCCAATAGGACTCTAACATTGCAAATCACTTAGAAATCATGCCTATAGGACTTTAATATTGCATCCCATTCAAAAATCATGCCTATAGGATTTTTTATTGCAAGCATAATAGAGATCATGTCTATAGGAAATGCATAAAAACGCTAGGCAAACAGTAGGTCCCCTAACATTCTAAAAGCAACAATAAATCAAGATATAGATATCATGCCTATAGGGGTTCAAAATCGCCTAATCTGAGTAATATTATGTCAAACACTTCCAGCAAAAAACTTGTCCAAATCTGTCTGCTTTTGAAAACTGGCCAAGTCTGTTTTTTACAATGTTATAAATCCATAAAGTCTTTTTAAATTCCAAACTGGCATCTTTCTGAAACCAACTCTTTGGTGTTCTGCCTAAATCTTCAATTTAATGTTTTTCGCAAAATGCCTCTTTACGATTTTACTTAAGCAGTTCGGCCAGTTTGCAAGCCATTTCTGAACTTCTGCACGTTACAATTTCCTGTTTCCAAAACTCTTCTGTACAGGTCCTTGTCTAAAATTAGCGTTTCAATACCTTAAGTTCTGACAAACTGGATCTGGGTTGCCTAATGCGAACTTGATATCCAACTCTATGTGTTAAACTAATCTGTCCACTATAAGTATTAATCTTAAGACCAAATCATTACTTGCAAGTCATGCTAAACTAATTGTTGTTGTGATCTATGGGGTTTTGTATGAGCCACTAAATGTCTAATTTGTATACCACTATGTGTTACTTGTTTTGATTGACGCCTTAGCATTTTGTCCTTTTAAGCTCCATAGATGTCCAATCCCTTTCCCCCTTTTAGGATTAGAAGTCCAAATACCCGATACTGATAGGTCGGGACGGGTACTAGCATGCAATAAAAAAACGAGACTAAACGTGCTTAAATACCTTAACGGGGTATGAAGGGTAAAATATGGAGATGATGACGATGCGCTAATATCATAAGGCGACCCCTCTTTGGGAACATGTGCGAGATATTGCATCAAATGATCCATATTGTAGTTAAACCTAGGACCCTCCTTCTTCACTTTTCCTTTATTTAAATATTTTTCTTTAAACTAAAACTCTTTTACTTATATCTTTCTTCATTCAAAATGGTCAACTTGTTTATATTTCTTATGTGTAAACCTTACTTGCCTAATCCTATTTTTCTTAAGGTCACAACTAAGCAAGGCCAGGAACCATACTAGTGGATCTTGAGGGGTGCCTAACACCTTCCCCTTGAGATAATCTCAAACCCTTACCCAAACTCCGATTTTCCTTCAAATCCTTCTTCTTTTCTCAAAAAGTGTCCTAATGCACTATAATCGTTAGGTGGCGACTCTCCAAACTCCATAGCCCAAATTAACCAAAAAGGGGATAAAAGAGTCGTTCCACCCATAATGTCTTAAACCCAACTTCTTTCCCTCGAGAGAAAAAGGGGGCGTCGACAAGTACCGGGTACCCGTCGTGGCCCATCGATTTGGGTCGTGACAGTTTGGTTAAACATGATTCGTTCTGTTATTGAATAATTGTTAGCGATGCATAAATGTCTTGATTTTATATATTTTTGTTAATAATATATATTTATTTAACACATTGCAAAAATAATGAGTAATTGGATTGGTAGTACTGCGATAATCCTAATGAGTAGTTGGTGGCATGTCTATGTTGTTGAAACCTTAAAGTTAGTCTAATAATTCTTAGGTATCATGATATCTGCTCTCTTCAACCTTCCTTGATGTTATGTTAAGTATTATATTCTGCCTTAAGTTATCATTTGTGTTTGTAGAAGTTTAATTAATACTTAGAGTTAAAAAATGTGAGTCTATTACATTGTCATCTTGGCCGGGGAATACTAGTTTATGGTACTAGAATTTATCCTCTCATTTAGTATGTGTTTCTTTGAGTCTTGGCTAGCCCTTTAGAGGTCATTGACTCTCTTAAGAGCTTGTAGTTATTTGATCACACTACATGAGCATAATTTGAGCAGACTAAGTTCCTTCTACCATCTCTGTACTTAGACTTAAAAAATGAGAGCCTATGAGGTTGTCATATTGGCCTGGAAATACTAGTTTATGGTACTTGAATTTATCCTCTAATTTAGTATGCTTTTCTTTGATTTTTTTTTGACGACCCGGCCGGTCGTCTTTGGAATTTATGCCCTGTTTCCCCATTAAATGCTTCCCCTAAGTTTATTTCTGCTATTTTGGTTTGCCGGGATGTTCAGTAATATAATTCGGAGTGTTTTGGGACACATAGTCCTTAAACGAGAGCTTAAGTGCTGGAAATTGGTTCGTAATTAGAACAGTGTCAAGAAGACCTCAGAATGGAAAAACAGATGGTTTTGTTAGCTCCGTTAGGTGATTTCAGGGTTGGGAGCATGTTCGGAATGTATTTTGGATGTTCGTAGCTCATTTAGGCTAGAAATGATGAAATTTAGAATTCTGAAATTTTTGATCCGATAGTGAATTTTTTATCCGAGGGTCGGAACGGGATTCCAGAAGTTTTTGTAGCACTGTCATGTCAATTGGGACATGTGTGCAAAATTTCAGGTCAATCGGATGTGTTTTGGTTAGGTTTTTGATCGAAAGCGAGTTTTTAAAGTTTTAATAGAACTTAGGCTTTAATTTGATGAAAAACGAGGATTTTGAGGTTAATGGTGGAGTTTTGAGGATTCCAGTAAGTTCGAATGAGGTGTTAGGAAGTATTAGTGCTTTTGGTAAGGGTCTCGGGGTGAATTCAGGTGGTTAACCGGAGGAATTTGGTGAGTTGCATGGTCTGTGGCTGCTGCATCTGTTGTTTCCGCGTCTGCGGAAGGGGAGCCACATAAGCGGTTTCCACAGACATAGCATTGGAGTCGCGGAGGTGGTCTGGGAAGTTTGGTCTGGGACCGCAGAAGCAGTAAAAGATCCGTGTAAGTGGTGACCACAGAAGTGGTCCCTGGCACAGTTAGTCATACCACATAAGCGGTTGCTTGGCCGCATAAGCGGTGACCGCAGACGCGGTCATTTAGCCGCACAAGCGGAAATTGCTGTGAGTTAAGGGGTTAATCCGAGTGTTCAATTTCATAAGTTGAAAAATCAAATTTGAGGTCGGACCAAGGCAATTTTGAGAGGGATTTGAAGAGGAGATTTCTGTGCAACGTTTCTATGATCCTTTCTAGCTTTAATCCATCATTTAGTAGTAAAATTCATCTTTTAAATTCGAATTTAGGATCAAAAATGGATGAAATTGGGTTAAAGTTCTTCGACCTAACTTTGATGATTTGAAGGGGCATTTGACTCCGATTTGGGAGATTTTTACATGGTTAGACTCGTGAGAGTACGAGGTTTCTAATAATGTAAAAAGTATTCGATTCTGAGACATAGCCTGAGGTGCATTTTGTTCATTTCACCAATTTTCGTGCCTTAGCTTTAATTTTAACAGTGTAATCAGTTACTTTCTATGTTATTTACAATATGTAATTGGTTTGAATAGATTTGGGTCACTCGGAGTCGGATACTCGTGGCAAGGGCATTGTTTCTTAGCGGTTTTGTACCAATTCGAGGTAAGTGGTTTGCCTAACTTTGTGTGGGGGACCTCACCCCTTAGGATGTCTTTGTCATTGTTTAAAAGCCTTGTGCGCGAGGTGACGGGCGTGTACTTGTGCTACTTGTTGGAAATTCACCTTACTTGGCTTATTTAGACTATGTTTTCTTCCCATATTTAATTGTTACAAATGAAACTTCACTTGTTTCGACTTAGGGAAAGCATGTCAGTAACTTATTTGCTCGATTTTACAAAATTGAAATATTTGTTTTTCCTTGGAAAGCATGCTAGTGATTTATTTGCTCTATTTGACTAAACTGCCATCTTTGTCTTTCTTGCGAAGCATGTTAAATTCTCGACTTTACTTGTTGTTCGCATTTGGCTTCCTTTCCGTTAGATATTGATTTGTTGTGGTGTATTTACTTTTGGGACTACGGGTTGAATTCCCGGGAGATCCTCTGTTATTGGTATGTTGGACTACGGGTTAGATTCCCGGAGATCCTCCGATATTGACATGACGGACACGGGTTCAATTCCCAGGAGATCCTTTGCTATTGACATGACGGACTACGGGTTCAATTCCCGGGAGATCCTCTGATATTGACTTGATGGACTACGGGTTCGATTCCCAGGAGATCCTATGATTCTGATATGATGGATTGCGGGTTCAATTCCCGGAGATCCTCTGTAATTGATATGAAGGAATGCGGGTTAAATTCCCGGAGATCCTCTGTTATTGGTATGAAGTATTACGGGTTCTATTCCCGGAGATTCTCCGTTATTGGTATGAAGGACTACGGGTTCAATTCCCGAAGATCCTCGGTTATTGGTAAGAAGGACTTCGGGTTCAATTCCTGAAGATCCTCTGTTAGAGATATGATGGACAACGGGCTCGATTCCCGGGAGATCCTCTAATATATGAATAAATGTACTGCGGGTTCAATTCTCGAGCACCATGTGGAAATCCTTACTTTTGAGTGATTTGCCTTGTGTTCGTAGTCTGTACTTGTACCGTTCTGTTTAATTACTGTCTTGTTAGATATTCGGGATTTACTTCATTATGTACTGTTTATTTATTCTTACATAATTTCTTATCTTCGTCTCAGTAGGCCCTCGACCTTTCTCGTCACTACTCCATCGAAGTTAGGCTTGGCACTTACTGAGTACTGTTGTGGTGTACTCATGCTACTCTTCTGCACACTTTTGTTGTTCAGATCCAGGTACTTCTGACCGGGAGCGCTATTAGTGATCCCGCAGCTGCACTTGGAGATTCGAGGTATGCATCTGTCGCGTCCGCAGAGACGAAGAGTCTCCTTCTATTCTACCTTTAGCTAGTAGTTTTGTTCATGTACTCACTTGTTGTAGATACTCCTGGATGTTAGAGCCGTATGTTATATTTTACTCTTAGCATGTGTTGCCCGTGGGTTTCTGGGTCTTGGAGGTTTTTACATTATTTTGAGTCGACATATATGTGTCAGGCGGCACTCTATACATTATCCTATGCTATTTATGTTTTTTTATCATTTTTCGTAAGGATTGTTGAATTTCCGCGATGTGTCAGGCTTACCTAGTCATGAATACTGGGTGCCATCATGAAAGGTTCACGATTGGTGAACTAGGGTTGTGAAAAGTTGTTATCAGAGCTCTAGATTCATAGGAGTCACAAGACACATGCCGGTTATTTAGAGTCTCGATGATCGGTACGGAGACATCTTTACTTATCTACGGGAGTCTATGTAACTATTTAGGAAAAATCTTCACTTCATTTGAATTCATGTTGTGCTATGTTTTTTACCTCAATTCTAAAACTTCTGTCTTCTATTCTCTCACAGATGGTGAGGACATGCATGACCCGGGACGATCAGGCACCCGCACCCCCTCCGGCAGCAGTTAGAGGCAGGGGTCGTGGACGCCCGTGAGGTGTAGCCAGAGCACCGGTGCAAGCAGCCGCCGAAGTTCCACCAGCGGACCCAGTCAAGACTCGAGCACTAGAGACCCCCACAGCCACCACTACTCCAGCTGTTTAGTAGGCATTGGTGCAGTTTATGAGCATGTATACCACACTGTCGCAGGCAGGGTTGCTTCCACCTCCTCCAGCTACGTCCCAGGCCGGGAGGAGCCCAGACTCCCACAGCCCGCACTCCAGAGCAGAAGGTTCACATGGGGCCGATTCCAAATATTATTCCTATCCAGTCTACAGTACCGGTTCAGCCCGAGGATGGGGTACCTGCTTCTGAGGATGAGCAGCATAGATTGGAGCGGTTCAAGAAGTATGACCCTCCTATTTTCAGCAGACTAGCTACAGACGATGCTTTGGGGTTTATGGAGAATTGTCACCGCATGTTTTGCACCATGGATATTACTGCTTCGAGTGGGGTTTCCTTTGTATCTTTCCAGCTTCGGGGAGCCGCCTATGACTGGTGGCGTACATTTGAGCTAGACAATCGGGACGAGGCTGCCTCCCTGACTTGGACTCCGTTTTCAGATATGTTTCAAAAGAAGTTTGTTCCCCATAGCCTCCGTGATGCATGGCGCGCGGAGTTTGAGCACTTGCGCCAAGGCCCTATGACTGTCTCTTAGTATGCCATCCGTTATACTAGGTTGGCCAGGCATGCGCCTGCTTTGGTGGCTACTGTTCGTGAGAGGGTTCGCAAGTTTATCGAGGGTCTCATTCCTTCCATCAGGTCTGGCATGGCGCGAGAGTTGAAGATGGATATACCTCATCAGCAGGTGGTGAGCATAGCCAGGAGGATAAAGGGCATGCATGCCAAAGAGCGTGAGGAGAGGGAGGCCAAGAGGTCTCGAGAGTCTGGTCATTTCTCTGGTACCCGTACGCCAGGAGGAGGATATTATGGTAGGGGCTATACGGGTCGCCCGGTTCACTCATCTCAGGAGCCTTATTATGCAACCCCGGTTTCTAGCGCACCTCCTGCGCAGGGGACCTCCAGAGGTCAATCTAGCATGGGTTGTTCCATTCAGCCACACCCACCGCGCCCTCCCAGAGCTTTTTATGAGTGCGGGGCTACCCTCCACTTGTTTAGAGAGTGCCCCAGATGTGGGAGGGGTGTGCCTTCTCAGACTCCACAGCCTCAGCATGCTCCACAGGGTCAGCAGGCCATTGTTTTAGCTCCAGCTGCCACCCCACATGCCTAGCCAGCCAGAGGCGGGGATCGGGGAGATAGAGGTCACCCTCGACGAAGGGGACAAGCCAGATTTTATGCCATTCCAGGTTGTGCCGAGACTGGAGCCTCCAATTCTGTAATCACAGGTATTATTTTGGTTAGTCACAGAGAGGCATCGGTTCTATTCGATCAAGGCTCTACTTATTCTTATGTGTCATCTTATTTTGCTCTGCATTTGGGTTCATTCCAAGAGACCTTGAACTCTCATGTTTATGTTTATACTCCCGTGGGAGATTCCCTTGTTGTGGACCGCGTATATCGGTCGTGTTTGGTTACTATTTGTGGTTTTGAGACCAGGGTAGATCTTTTATTACTCTATATGGTTGATTTTGATATTATCTTGGGCATGGACTGGTTGTCTCCCTATTATGCTATTCTTGATTGTCACGCTAAGATCGTGAAGCTGGCTATGCCAGGTATTTCTTGTATTGAGTGGAGTCATACTTTTGATCACACTTCTAGTTGAGTTATATCCTTTCTTAAAGCTCAGCGTATGGTTGAGAAGGGGTGCGCCGCGTATTTAGCCCATGTGAGAGATGTCAGTGTTGATACCCCTTCTGTTGACTCTGTTCCAGTAGTATGGGATTTCCCCGATGTGTTCCCATATGATTTTCCGGGCATGCCGCCCGATCGGTACATTGATTTTGGTATTGATTTTTTCTCGGGCACTCAGCCCATCTATTCCTCCTTAACGTATGGCTCCTCCTGAGTTGAAGAAGTTGAAGGATCGGTTACAGAAATTGCTTGATAAGGGTTTTATTTGACCCAGTGTTTCACCATGGGGTGCTCCTGTCTTGTTTGTAAAGAAAAAGGATGGTTCTATGCGCATGTGTATCGATTATTGTCAGTTGAACAAAGTTACAGTAAAGAACCGATATCTTTTGCCTCGTATTGATGATTTATTCGACCAGCTTTAGGGCGCACAGGTGTTTTCTAAGATTGATTTGCACTCAGGTTATCACCAGCTAAAGATTCAGGAGTCAGATATCCCGAAGAATGCTTTCAGGACTCGGTATGGTCACTACGAGTTCCTTTTCATGTCATTTTGGCTGACCAACACTCCAGCAGCTTTTATGCATTTGATGCACAGTGTATTCAGGCCCTATCTCAACTCATTTGTCATTGTTTTCATAGATGATATTCTTGTATATTTTCGGAGCCGGGAAGATCATGAGCAGCACCTGAGGACAGTGCTTCAGACCCTGAGAGAAAAGAAATTACATGCAAAGTTTTCAAAATGTGAGTTTTGGTTAAGTTCTGTGGCATTCCTAGGCCACGTGGTATCGAGTGAGGGAATTCGGGTAGATCCGAAGAAGGTGGAGGCCGTGTAGAGTTGGCCCAGGCCCTCCTCGGCTATAGAGATACGCAGTTTCCTTAGCCTGGTGGGGTAATATAGTCGTTTTGTGGTGGGGTTCTCGTCGATTGCAGCCCCTATGACTAGATTGACCCAGAAGGGTGCTCCTTTTCAGTGGTCGGACGAGTGTGAGGCAAGCTTCCAAAAGCTCAAGACCGCTTTGACTTCAGCCCCTACTCTGATTTTGCCTACTGGTCGGGGTCCTATACGGTATATTGTGATCCCTCACGAGTTGAACTTGGAGCAGTGTTGATGCAGGACGGTAGGGTGATTGCCTACGCGTCCAGACAGTTGAAGGTGCATGAAAATAACTATCCTGTCCATGACCTTGAGTTAGCTGCTATTGTTCACGCTTAAAGATCTGGCGTCATTATTTGTATTGTGTGCCTTGTGAGAATTATACGGATCATTGGAGTTTGCAGCACCTGTTCAAGTAAAAGGATCTAAACTTGCGTCAGAGGAGATAGTTGGAGCTACTGAAGGATTATGATATTACTATTCTTTATCAACCGGGCAAGGCCAATGTGGTAGCCGATGCCTTGAGTCGTCGGGCGGAGAGTTTAGGGAGTTTGGCATATTTACCAGCTTCATAGAGACCTGTGGCGATGGATGTTCAGGCTTTAGCCAGTCAGTTCGTGAGATTGGACCTTTCGGAGCCTAGTCGGGTTCTGGACTGTGTGGTTTCTCGGTCTTTATTTTTTGATCGTATCAGGGAGCGACAGTATGATGGCCCTCATTTTCTTGTCCTCAGGGACACAGTCCAGCACGGCGATGCTAAGGATATAAATATGTGAGATGACGGGGTGTTGAGGATGCAGGGTCAGATTTGTGTACCTGATGTTGATGATATTCGGAAGTTGATATTGACTGAGGCCCATAGCTCACGGTACTCCATCCATCCGGGTGCCGCAAAGATGTATCAGGATCTGAGGCAGCATTACTGGTAGAGGCGGATGAAGAAGTACATAGTAGAGTTTATATCTAGATGTCTCAAATGTCAGCAGGTGAAGGCTGAGCATCAGAGACCGGGAGGGTTACCCCAGCAGATGGAGATTCCAGAGTGGAAATGGGAGAATATCACTATGGATTTTGTGACAGGTATCCCTCTGACGGCGAGGAAATTTGATTCTATTTGGGTTGTTGTGGATCGGTTGACCAAGTTCGCTCATTTAATTCCAGTGTGCACTTCTTAATTAGTGGAGCGGTTAGCAGGAATTTATATCAGGAAGACTCTCCATCTGCATGGCATTCCAGTTTCTATCATCTCGGACAGGGGTTCAGTGTTTACATCACGCTTCTGGAGAGTCGTCCAGCATGAGTTGGGTACCCGGGTGACCATAAGTACAGCTTTTCACCCTCAGATGGATGGACAGTCCGAGCGCACTATTCAGATTCTTGGGGATAATCTCCGTGAGTGCGCGATTGATATTAGAGGGTCTTGGATCAGTTCTTGCCACTGGCTAAGTTTGCGTAAAACAACAATTATCAATCCCGTATTCAGATGGCGCCTTATGAGGCCTTATATGGTAGGACATGCAGGTCCCCGGTGGGTTGGTTCGAACCAGGCGAGGCCAGGTTATTGGGCACTGATTTAGCTCAGGATACGGTTGAGAAGGTTAAGGTGATTCAGGATAGATTCTATACGGCCCAGTCCAGACAGAAAGGTTATGCGTACCGAAAGGTTCGTGATGTATCCTTTATGGTTGGTGAGCGGGTTTTTCTTCGGGTCTCGCCTATGAAAGGCACCATGAGGTTTGGAAAGAAAGGAAAGTTGAGCCCGAGGTTCATTGGTCCATTTGAGATTTTGAAGCAAGTTGGGAAGGTTGCTTATGATCTTGCTTTACCTCCCAGTTTGGCCGGGGTTCATCTAGTATTTCATGTATCGATGCTTCAGAGGTATCATGGTGACCCGTCTCACGTGTTGGAATTCACTTTAGTCCAGTTGGACAATGATTTGTCCTATGTTGAGGAGCCAGTGGCAATATTAAACAGGGAGGTCCGAAGGTTCAGGTCATAGGATATAGCTTCAGTAAAGGTTCAGTGGCGGGGTCCGCCGGCCAAGGAGGCGACTTGGGAGACCGAGCGGGATATGCGCAGCTGATACCCTCATCTTTTTGCTACTTCAGCTATGTTATCTATGCTCGTTCGAGGACGAACGAATGTTTAAGCATAGGAGGATGTGACGACCCGGCCGGTCGTCTTTGGAATTTATGCCCCGTTTCTCTATTAACTGCTTCCCCTAAGTTCATTTTTTCTATTTTGGTTTGCCGAGATGTTCGATAATAGAATTCGGAGTGTTTTGGGACACTTAGTCCTTAAAAAAGAGCTTAAGTGTTGGAAAATGGTCTGTAATCAGAACATTGTCAAGATGACCTAGAATGGAAAACTAGTGGTTCTGTTACCTCCGTTAGGTGATTTCGGGGTTGGGAGCGTGTTCGGAATGTATTTTGAATATCCGTAGCTCATTTAGGCTAGAAATGCCGAAATTTAGAATTTTGAAGTTTGCAGTCCGATAGTGAATTTTTTATCTGAGGGACGGAACGGGATTCCTGTAGCACCGTCATGTCAATTGGGACGTGTGTGCAAAATTTCAGGTCAATCAAATGTGTTTTGGTTTGGTTTTTGATCGAAAGCGAGTTTTGGAAGTTTTAATGGAACTTAGGCTTTAATTTGATGAAAAACGAGGATTTTGATGTTAATGGTGGAGTTTTGAGGATTCGAGCAAGTTTGAATGAAGTGTTAGGAAGTATTGGTGCTTTTGGTTGGGGTCCTGGGAACCTCGGGGTGAATTCGGGTGGTTAACCGGAGTAATTTGGTGAGTTGCATGGTCTGCAGCTGCTGCTTCTGTTGTTTCCGCCTCTGCGGAAGGAGAGTAAGCGGTTTCCGCAGACGCGGCATTGGAGTCGCGGAGGCGGTCTGGGAAGTTTGGTCTGGGACCGCAGAAGCGGAAAAAGATCCGCATAAGCGGCGACCGCATATACGATTTGAGCCGCAGAAGCGGTCCCTGGCACAGCTAGTCATACCGTATAAGCGGTTGCTTGGCTGCATAAGCGCTGACCGCGGATGCGGTCATTTAGCCGCAGAAGCGGAAATCGCTGTGAGTTAAGGGGTTAATCCGAGGGTTTAATTTCATAAGTTGAAAACTCAAGTTTGAGCTCGGACCAAGGCGATTTTGAGAGAGATTTGAAGAGGAGATTTTTGGGTAACGTTTCTATGATCCTTTCTAGCTTTAATCCATCATTTAGTAGTTAAATTCATCTTTTAAATTCGAATTTAGGATCAAAAATGGATGAAATTGGGGTAAAGTTCATAGACCTAACTTTGATGAATTGAAGGGGCAATTGACTCCGATTTGGGAGATTTTTATATGGTTAGACTCGTGAGAGTACGAGGTTTCTAAAAATGTAAAAATTATTCGATTCCGAGATGTTGACCTGAGGGGCATTTTGGTCATTTCGCCTATTTTCGTGCCTTAGCTTTAATTTTAACAGTGTAATTAGTTACTTGAGATGTTATTTACAATATGTAATTTGTTTGAATAGATTTTAACCACTCGGAGTCGGATACTCGTTGCAAGGGCATTGTTTCTTAGCGGTTTTGTACCAATTCGAGGTAAATGGTTTGCCTAACTTTGTGTGGGGGACCTCTCCCCTTATGATGTCTTTGTCATTGTTTAAAAGCCTTGTCCACGAGTTGACGGGTATGTACTTGTGCTACTTGTTGGAAATTCACCTTACTTGGCTTATTTAGACTGTGTTTTCTTCCCATATTTAATTGTTAAAAATGAAACTTCACTTGTTTTGACGTAGGGAAAGCATGTTAGTAACTTGTTTGCTTCATTTGACTAAATTGAAATATATGTTTTTCCTTGGAAATCATGCTAGTGATTTATTTGCTATATTTGGCTAAATTGACATATTTGTCTTTTTTTGCGAAGCATGTTAGATTCTCGATTTTACTTGTTGTTCGCATTTGGCTTCCTTTCCGTTAAATATTGATTTGATGTGGTGTATTTACTTTTGAGACTACGAGTTCAATTTTTGGGAGACCCTCTGTTATTAGTATGTTGGACTATGGGTCTGATTTTCGGGAGATCTTCTGATATTGACATGACGGACTACGGGTTTAATTCCCAGGAGATCCGCTGATATTGACATGACAGACTACGGGTTTGATTCCCGGGAGATCCTCTGATATTGATATGACGGACTGCGGGTTCAATTCCCGTAGATCTTCTGTTTTGATATGAAGGAATGCGGGTTCAATTCCCGGAGATCCTCTATTATTGGTATGAAGGACTGCAGGTTCAATACCCGGAGATCCTCTGTTAGAGATATGATGGACTACGGGCTCGATTCTCGGGAGATCTTCCAATATTAGTATAAATGAACTGCGGTTTTAATTCCCGGAGCTCCATGTGGAAATCCTGACATTTGAGTTATTTGCCTTGTGTTCGTAATCTGTACTTGTATCCGTTCTATTTTAGTTACTTTCTTGGTAGATATTCGGGATTTACTTCATTATCTACTATTTATTTATTCCTACATTATTTCTTATGTTCGTCTTAGTAGGGCCTCGGCCTTCCTCGTCACTACTCCATCGAGTTTAAGCTTGGCACTTACTGAGTACCGAGGTGGTGTACTCATGCTACTCTTCTCGAGAGTCTGTCTCCATACATCTAGCCTCTCATTCACACCGACCCTCGTCTCGTCTATCAATACTATGTCATCAGCAAATAGCATACATCAAAGCACATCCCCTTGAATATGTCGGGTTAGACCATCCATCACCAAGGCAAACAAGAGAAGACTAAGCGTCGATCATTGATGGAGCCCCATAACCACCGGAAAATGGTCTGAGTCACCACCCACCGTCCTAACCCTAGTCTTAGCTCCATCGTACATGTCCTTGATTACTCTGATATAGGCTTCCGGCACGCTCTTCGCCTCCAGGCACCTCCATAGCACCTCCCTTGGGACCTTGTCGTACGCTTTTTCTAAATCGATAAACACCATGTGCAGGTCCTTTTTCTTATCCCTGAACTGTTCCACCAATCTCCGTACAAGGTGGATATAGATTTCACCGATATAGATTTCATCTCCCTCACCCTTGCCTCGATCACCCGCTCCCAGACCTTCAAGCTGTGACTTATTAATTTGATACCCCTATAGTTGTTGCAACACTGGATATCCCATTTGTTCTTGTACAAGGGCATCACTGTACTCCACCTCCACTCCTCCGGCATTCTTTTGGTCCTGAAGATCGCAATAAACAACCTGGAGAGCCACTCCGCTCCTGACCTACCCATGCATTTTCAGAACTCCACGGGGATCTCGCCAGGCCCTGTCGCTCAACCCCTACTTATCCTACACAAAGCCCCCATGACCTCATCCACTCTAATGCGTCTGCAGTACTCAAGGTCTCTATGATGCTCTGAATGCCCCAGTTCCCCTAGCTTTATGTTTCGATCACCCTCCTCGTTAAAAAAGTCTCGAAAGTACGCATGCCACCTCTACTTGACTTGAGACTCCCTAATCAGAACTCTACCATCCTCGCCCTTGATGCACCGAACTTGGTCTAGATCCCGTGCCTTCCTCTCCCTTACTTTAGCTAACCGGAATAACTTCCTGTCCCCGCCTTTCTCCCCTAATTCTTCGTACATGCGACCAAATGCCGTGTTTTTAGCTTCCGTAACCGCCAGCTTCGCTTCCTTCCTCGCCACCTTGTTGATCTCCCAGTTCACTCTCCTTTCTTCCTCGCTTGTGCTCCCTGCCAACTTAGCAAACGCCGCATTCTTCACCTCCAATTTTTCTTGGACTACATTGTTCCACCACCAGTCACCCTGATGTCTGCCTGAATAGCCCTTGGCTACCCCGAGCACATCCCCTGCTACCTCCCTAACCAAGTTCGCCGTCTCTGACCACATTGCGTCTGCTTCCCAGAACTTTGCCAAGCTCCACCATCAACTAACCTCCTCTCCAACTCCTGGGCTTTCTCCTTAGTCAGAGCACCCCATCTAATCTGCGGTCGTCCTCGAGCACCCCTCCTCTTCCTCTTCACCCAGAGACCGACATCCATCACTGGGAGTCTATGAAGAGTCGAAAGGGACTCCCCCGGAATAACCTTGGATCCTTGCACAAAACTCTATCGCTCCTTCTGAGAAGGAGGTAATCAATCTGAGTCCTCGCCGCCAAACTCTTGAAGGTGACCAAATGCTCCTCCCTCTTCTTAAATGTCGAGTTCGCAATTAGAAGCTCAGAAGCCCTAACGAAATCAAGCAGTGACGTGCCTCCTCCGTTCCTAACCCCAAGGCCAAAGCCATTGTGCACTTCACTATAACCACCAGCATCAGCCCCAATATGACCAATAAAGTCCCTTCCAATAGCTAACTTCTTAGATTGAGGAATACTACTCACCAAATCATCCAAACCCTCCCAAAAGCGCCTCCTAACCTCCTCATGTAAGCCCACTTGCGGCACGTAAGTGTTGATAACGTTGAGGACGCAACCCCAATAACCAACTTAATAGACATCAACCTATCATTCACTCGCCTAACCTCAACTACGGACTTCCTTAGATCCCTATCCACCAAGATGCCCACTCCATTCTTACCTATCACGACCCCAGAATATCATAGCTTAAACCCGTCAGCATTCCTCGCCTTCGACCATTTCCAGCTACTCTCTTGGACACGGGCTATGTTGACCCTCCTCTTCTAAAGAACCTTCGCCAACTCAATGGACTTACCCGTCAGAGTGCCTGCGTTCCATGACCCGATCCTTAATCTATGAGCGTCTGCTACCCACTTCCCACCCTTGCCTCCCGCCCTACCAGCAGAACCGCTCCCAGCCTCCCTTCTCACCCCTACTGCCACCCCCGCCCCCGAGGACATGACCTTACACTACCATACCCCGCCGCAGACACTATCCCTCCAAACGATTACGGAGAACAGTGGTGTGCACACGAACTATAGCGTAATACGCAAAAGAATGCAAACTAGGAATCGACAGAGTAAACCACACACAGTATGTTTAGCTAGAAAATGTAAAAGGGTGTACAGAGTAAATAAGAGATCGGGAGGTACCAACTCCCGATGGAAAAACCTGAAAGTATGCTTTGATTCACCCGATATCAACTACCGCTAGCTCTTGGACATTTCGTCTGGTGTTTCTTTGCTCTTTGTGTCCAATGTCGCAAGCTCGCCTTGTCCGCCGCGTCTAAAACCTGAAAATCACACTCAAAACAAACCCCAAAAAAGTGAGGGGGGCTGCCTATCTCGTGAAAGGAGGAGGGGTTGCCTAAAAATCACAAAAAAGGGGTGGGGTAGGGGCAGGGGGCGTGAGAGAAGGGAGAATAGGGAGGAGATAGTGTGGATACAGGAGAGGGGAGAGAAAGAGAGGAGAGAGAGATGAGAGAGGCAACTTATTGGGGGGTCGTCGGAGAAGGAGGGTCGCCGGGGTTAGGGGTGGCAGGGGGCGGGTAGGGGATGAGGGCTGGGGTAGTGAAGAGAAAGGAAAGACAGAGAGGAGAGAGACTTACTGGGGGGTGGTCGCCGAAGGGGGGGTCGCCGGAAAGGAGAGGGGGGTTGGGGGCTCGGGGGTTGGGGGCTGGGGGTTGGGTGAATATTACCGTTGAAAGGGGTTGGCATTGAAACCCTTCGTGCAGAAGCAGAAATCCTCCATATATATATATATATATATATATATATATATATATATATATATATATATATATATATATTAGACTACTATGTTAATAATCTGAAATTAATGTGGCTGGGTGAATATTACCGTTGAAAGGGGTTGGCACTGAAACCCTTTGTGCAGAAGCAGAAATCCTCCATATACTATAAATAAATTAGACTACTATGTTAATAATTTAAAATTAATGTTATAATTCATAAAATGAAGTATTTATAAGTAATTAATTACAACAGTTACTGATGTTTATAATAATTACTTTTTTACTACATTTTATTAAAAATTGTTGTGTTTATTTAATTTACTTATAAAAGGGATCAAAAGAGGCTAAAGGCTATGATTTTAATTCTATTTTAAAAACCAAGTGGCTATCTTTTAAATCATCTCTATCCCAACACCCAACACTCAATCCGGATACCTAATCCAAACAACCCCTCCAATCCACCTTGACAATCCTTGACGCTCCCTTTAAACCAATAGTTGTGCGCCATGTCACCTATCTCAATCACTCTCATAAGAAACACAACTAACATGACTCATTCATCCCACAGATCGGAGGCTATGAATTTGTTTCCATTTCCTTTTAATAAAAATATCTCGTCAAGCTTAATCTATTTAAACCAAGGGATGTTGCGGCCGTAAAATTTCATCCATAAAAACGTTTAAACCCCATTATCAATGATCCAAATCCCTTCCCCCAAGCGTAACCTAAGAGACGACCCCAACTATTCTCCTAACCCTAATCATTTTTACGTTGAACAGCCGCCTCTCTTTTCTCTTTTCTTCTCTATTCTCTCAAATCCCCTATGCCCACCAGTCAAGAAACCTTGCATAAATTGATGCAAGGTTACGAAAATTAAATCCTTAATACTCAATATGATTCCCTATCTGCGAATCCTGCTGTCCTCTTTCCATTTTCGACATTGAGGTTCAAAATCTCAAAATCTGAAAATCTAAGCCCATATACGAAATCTTAAATCACCTGTGATTTTTCAAATCCATGGCATGCATGGCCATCCATCTTGCTCCTGTACTTCAAATCTTGTTGTTCTTTTTGTTTTCACCATTTGATTTCAAAAGCCCTAATCATGGAGTCACGGACAAAAATGTGAAATTTGAATTCGTCTGATTTTCTCTCCTGACCTTTCAAATCGATTGAAACAAGCATGAAGACATTAGTTAGCTTTATTACTTATATTCGATATCCAGAGGTCAAATGCAATGACCTCTGTGTATTAGGGGTCTGATCAATGGTCTCTCAAGCTTCAACGGTCGATCTCTCACTTCCCATGCCCATATAATTATCGATCACTACTCTTCACCTCTGTTCATCTCTGATTTTCACTTAATCGTGCTCACATCATCACTCTCCGTCATCTTCTACTATCTAGTTTGAATCTATGAACCCAAGGCATTGAATACGACTATAAATAGAGCATTTAATGCTCTCACCTAAGAGACCTAACACGACCAAGAAAGCAACAATTATAACTTCATAAAATTTTAGGTTCCTTACTGATTTCTAGTTCTCTTTTCATTTCTGAGTTCTTTCACTACTCAAGTCTAAATCTATGGATCCTACGCAATTAAATTGTACTTATGTTTGGTTTGTTGCCCTGAAAAAGGTCAGTAAAATTTCAGTCTTATCTCTCTTTGTTCGTTTGTTTGGTTGATCATGATTTGTTCTATTATTGAATGAGTGTTAGCGATGCATCAATATACTGAATGTTTTATATGATTTTGTCAACACTATATAGTTATTGAATATGTTGCAAAATCATGAGTTATTGGAGTGATAGTATTATGATAGTCTTTGGTGGCATGTCTCTGTTGATAAAACCTTAATCAAAGTCTAATATTTTTCAAGCTATCCTGATATGTGCTATCTTCAGGCTTCCTTGATGTTCTGTTAAGTATTGTCATTCTTCTTAAAGTATCATTTGTGTTTGTAGAAGTTTATTTTATACTTAGACTAAAATAAATGTGAGCCTGTGAAGCTGCCGTTTGGACTGGGAGTGCTGGTTTATGGTACTTGAGTTTATCCTCTCTTTTAGCATACTTTTCTTTGATTCTTGCAAGCCCTTCAAAGGTTATTGAATCTCTGATGAGCTTGTAGTTATCTGATGACACAATATGAGCATGATTCGAGCATACTAACTTCTTTTTTCCATCTCTGTATACATTTTGAAGTTCATCACATATCTGACCTAAGTCACGAGGCCTTATTCAAGTTCTGGTATTCGAAGTTGTTAAAACTAAGCTCCATTATGTCTGAAATCCTACCCTTAACCTGCTTGACAATTTTTTTCAAAATGATATCATCCATATCCCTTTTTTTGAAGCCTATGTGTTGTCATTGTTAGCTTAATGATAATGGCATTTTCATTTTTGAGATAATATTACTTAATGTTCCCTGTATAGGTGATCCTGCACTTATTTGATCCTTCAATACTTGTTTAGTTTCTTTCCATAACCATGTACATGTCCTTGTTGTTCTTAGAGCTTCATTAAGCCTGTGTGAACTAGGCAACCCTAGCTTAAGAATTTCAGATGAACTTCATATTGTTAGTGATAGAGTTTAACATCATGCTTTGTCAATATGAAGTTAAAAAGTCTTAGGAATAAGTATTCATGTCTTGAGCTTTAGAAATAAACAAAGTTGGTAGCTTAAGTTTCTCTAATACTCTTTTGGAGCCTTATTTGGAATATTAATATGTGGCTATGTCAATAATCTCTAGAAGTCCTGACAAGGTAGTAGTTTGTATCTCTATTAACATTCTTAGAAGGCCTGACTGAGGTCATAAGTGTGTAACCTTAGCTAATATCATTGGATCTCTAATTGGAATTGTTAGTTCATAATTTTATTAGTATCCTATATAAGTGATAATTGATAATGGTATCTCTGTCATCATTTTTAAGGAACTCAATTAAAGTGGTTAGCTTGTTTCTCTGTTACTACCCTCATAGGTTGTCAATAAGGATTTCTAGCTTATATACGTGTTAGAATTTAAGACTTGGGTTATGAATATAATATATCCATACTCATGAACTTCATAGATTTAAACCGTGCAACTATTTTATCCTTAAGGTGCTTGATCTCAAGTTTTGGTTTATTAACTGTAGTATATTAATACCACTGCATATTTGTGTCACACCCCGACCTCGGGAAGCGTGATCGGTGCTCAACCGAAATATCCCAGTCAAGCAAGGCTATACAATTTCTTCTACCTGAACTTACTCATGATTAAAGAGAAGATATATTTTGTTAATTATACAACGAGAAGATCATGTGAATAACATCAATTCATTACCATTAGTTACATCATTTATAAGTCTCCAAAATATTACATTACACATTTATAGTCTAAAAGTGGAAACTTGTGATACAACTACACCATCTTTAGTTTGGCTTTTCCAACACCAATATACAACCCACACTATGTCTATAGAGCCTCTAACGGATAGGAAAGAATACCGTGACAGTGCCAGCAACAAGGCCCCAGCTACACCTCAAAACATAATACACAAGGAACAAAAGATACATGACCCAAAAATGAAGTGGGCCTCACCGAGTCAGTTGGTGAGTGTACCGCTATTACTGATTAATATCGCTTGCTGTGGAACTATCTCCATCCATTAAAGATGCAGTGCCCCCAAAAAAAAGAATGTTAGTACATATAAAATTGTACTAGTATGTAAGACTAAACACCCTCTCAATAGAATGAGCAACAATGCAAGGTGAAACAATCATAGGATCAATGGAATTCTCAAACAATACCAAAGCAAAAAGTTATAAGAAAGATAATTTTTCAAGTAAGTTTCATTATTTTAGGTAGGGAGATCTTTATTGATACATCACCGTGATTTTAGCACGGAGTCCTATCACCGGCCGACTCGGCTAGGCCATCTCACCCCAAGACATCCAATCACAATCACTACCATATGCTTGGCATGGCATCCGATCTCGATCCTATCGGCTAGGTCGTCTCACCACAATGTCGTGCAGATCGACATCACATCCGCTAGAAATCATTCATCCCAATTAAAGGGAACTATCTCAGTACATCAATCTCATCCCACTTAAGGGGAATATTCTCAACACATTGGCTTGAGGATTTGCCTAGGCACGTGTAGTTTCAGGGTTAGGTTGTTTTGATAGACCCTTCCTTGGTAACTAATATTGCTCCCAAAATATCTATTATAATAGGGATTTTCAGGTCATTTCATAACATTTTACACATCTTTTCATTTCATCGGCGCTAGTGGCCACAAATGTAATATCATTCCTGGCACGTCGGCTGATAATAGGTGAATTAGACTATAATTAAGCCCTAAAGAACCATCTTCTTGTATAGTTTTTATGGTAAAAGTAATAACAAAATGCTCTAATTAGTCTTATTCATGCTTTGCAGGCTATATGTAATAAAAAAAGTTTATGTAGTACTTTTGGGATCATTAAGGAGAAAAAGATGCCAATCTTACAATATCCACAAAGTGCACCAAGTGAAGGCGGAGAAATCAGAACTGAATATATCCTGTCGCGGTCCCGGCGTAACCGTGGTAGAATGATGTTGCGGGTGTCTGAGAGGTACTTTGCCCGTGGTCCTGGCGTAACCGTAGCAGGACCACGGCAGCACGCGAAAATATTAGAGAGCCAGTTTGGCCGCGGTCCTGGCGTAACCGCGGTAGGACCGCGGTAGGGTGCAGAAACTTCAGGGACTTAAGTGCAAAACATGGGAGTTTTAGCCCAAAACCCTATATTAACCAAGAAAACTCGCCCAAGGGAGGCATGTAATGTTTTAGAGAGTACTTTGGCAAGATAAACAAGTGTGAGAGATCACCCAAAATATTATTATTCTTATTCTCTTTTTATTTTTCCTGCAATTTATGATTATGAATCTTTTAGTAGTGTATTTCTCTATTGTTATGAGTAGCTAAAAACCTTAATCTAAGATTTTGGTGGAACACGTTGGGGATGACTTGGTTATTTTATTAATATAGTTGGATTTTATTGTTTATCTCTATTTGTTCTTCTATGAATTGATTGTGGTTAGTTGAAAGGGCCCTCAATTATCCGTTCATATTTATTATGTATCTACTTAAGAGACAGTGCGTAGTTGGGTGATTGTATGAAAACATCACTCCCGAAGTATAGACGAGAGTCATAACTGAGGGTTTGGAGGTTGGATTAGTATAATGATACCTCGGGTGCAATCAAAGTAAACTGTATTGGGAATCGAGCTAGCGTAGCTTGAGAGAGTGCGTCTAGTAAATTATCATAAGTACTTGAGAAAGATGTATGATAGCTGGAGCGTTCATGATTGATAGAGACAACTAAATCATAGTTATAAGACATATACAACCAAGGAAATTACCAACGGGGGAAACCATTATCTTAGACCTTATTCCAACTGTTTACACATCAAGCTTAGTTAATTTTCAGTTGTTAATTACTTTCAGTCTTTAGTTGTTAGAAAATCATTACTTGTAAATCAAAAATTTAAAGAAAAAGGATGTGCGAATTTAGTAAATCTGATAATAGTAATTTATAGGTTAATTCCCTATGGTTCGGCTCTGGGCAATAATACTCATATTATATTTACAACGCCCGCATAGTCTTTTGTGAGACTCGGTTGAGCAAGATCACATTTTGGTGTGGTTTCCGGGGAGTTAATGGTGTTGTCAATTACAATTGAAAGAAATACAAAAATTCTAAGTGTAGTCAGTTTTCTATATACCCAATCCTTTCATTGAAATTCTAACGTTTGAAATCCTGTGGAAAGTAGGTGTATGCCTAGAAATTCTTCGTGGACTGGAGAACTACTAGAAGGACTCTCAAACCCCGAAAATATATTAAGGGTAATGAACCGTTGCAACAAAAGACTTCAACAACCTCAAAAACACACCAACTCGAATTTGACATGGGTGACATAAATGACGCCAACGGGAACATCAGGAATAAGAAAGCTGACTTAGATGTTAAAGAGGTGGCACCTCTTGTGCCCAAGGCTGCACTTTATGACTGGGCACAACCCATAACTGATAATCTGGCCACTGCCATAGTTGTGCTTGCAATTCAAGCGGAGAAATTCTAGATCACCAACGACATGCTGCATCTGCTGCAGAATAAGGGACTGTACTCCGAGTCACACATTGAAGACCCGCAACAACACTTGAAAAACTTTCTATCAGTTTATATGACCCAAAGGCAGCCAAATGTGACTCCTAAATCTATCAAACTGCTTCTGTTCCCATTCTCAGTAATCGGGGAAGCTCAGACTTGGCTAAATTCGCTCCCCATCAATTCTATTACCACTTGGGAGGAGTTAGTCAAGCAGTTCCTGAAGAATTTCTATCCGCCTAACAAGACTACACAATATATTGATGACATATTACAGTATAGGCAGCATTCCACTGAGTCCTTGCAAGAAACTTAGGAGAGATTTAAAGGAATGCTAGTGAAGTATCCTCATCATGGCATTCCCGACCAGATTCTCGGCCAGATATTCTACATGGGTCTAGCTGACAACTTGAAAGTGTATGTGGATGCTTCAGGTGGAAGTGCTTTCTTATGCAAAACATTAACCAAGTGCAAAATCCTTCTCGATAAGATGTCACAGAATACGGGGTGGATGACTAGAGGTAAAACACTGGATCCATAGTACATTCAATTCCATTTGATCCCAATAATTTGCAGGAAGATAACATGGCCACACTCCTAACCCAAATGAGCCTACTGACAAAGAATATTGATGAGATGGCTACAAAACAGGTGCACATCGTTGATACAACGAATGGAGGACTATGCATACCGTGTATTAATCAGTCCTATGTATGTTTATGGAGCGGAGAAGGTGAAAATCAAGGGGCACGTGAAGATATGAATTATGTCAACAATTATGGGGGTCAGAGACAAGGAGCACAGCAGTGGAGACCGCAGCAAAACCAGTAGTACATGCCTAATATGTAGCAGCCAGGGGGTATGAACCCTCAAAACCAATTAGTACCAGTGCCTTATCAGAAACCACAGGATTATCCACAGCAGCAATTTGTTTATCAATCACCCCCTCAGCAGCAAGATAACAACATGATGGAGATCAGGGATATGCTTCAGCAACTCATTGGAACAAATAATAAAGTGCAGGAAAAATTGGCAATGCATGATTCATCCATAAAGAATATTGAAACGCAGCTGGGTCAGCTATCCATGGCTTTGAACAATCGTCCTCCAGGAAATTTACCTGCAGACACAAACATAAACCCCAAGGAGCAAAACTCGAATCAGTTGATGGCAATCAGTCTCCGGAACGGTAGAGATTTAGATAGAGAGCAGAAAATTGCGCAAGCTAGCAAGAATACTACACCAGCTATCCATGGCTTTGAACAATCGTCCTCCAGGAAATTTACCTGCAGACACAAACATAAACCCCAAGGAGCAAAACTCGAATCAGTTGATGGCAATCAGTCTCCGGAACGGTAGAGATTTAGATAGAGAGCAGAAAATTGCGCAAGCTAGCAAGAATACTACACCAGTCACTCTAGTTCACTTAGAGGTAGAAGAACCAACACAACTTACTAAAGTGGTGGTTGAGCAGAGTCAGGAGGAAAAGGCAAAGAAAAGAAGAATGAGCAAGTTGCAGAACAGGTGGCACCTCTTGTACTAGAAAATCCTAATAGAGAGAAGCCAGCAAGCAATGCACAAAGGGTGATACCTGCACCCTTCCCTTAGAGATGGTCAAGCAAAAGAAGGAAGACCAATACAAAAAGTTCATAAAGATGCTGCGTCAAATTCAGTTAAATATTCCTGTGATGGATGCCTTGAGGGAGATGCTCGGCTATGCCAAGATGATGAAATATCTGATGTCACGGAAGTTCTATTTTCAGGATCTATCCACCATAACTCTGACACAGACATGCAGCGCAGTGGTCGCAAAACCGATGGCTCAAAAGATGGCCGATCCAGGTAGCTTCACTATTCCATACACAATTGGAAGTTATGCCTTTGCAAAGGAATTGTGTGATTTAGGAGCCAGCATAAATTTGATGCCACTGGCAGTGTATACTAAATTGGGCATCGCCAAAGCTAGACTGACTTCTATGCTCCTACAACTGGCTGATCGCACTATGAAAAGACCAACTGGTATTCTTGATGATGTGCTAGTGCAAGTGGGGAAGTTCGTGTTCCCAGCAAACTTTGTGATCCTGGATTGTCAGGTGGATGAGGAGATACCCCTTATTTTATGGAGATCATTTTTAGCCAGTGGGAGAGCACTGATAGACTGTGAGACTGGAGAACTAAAAATGAGATTGAACGATGAAGAAGTCATATTCAGTGTTCAGAAATCAATGAGGAGACCCAGTGAGTATGCTAATTGCTCTCTAGAGAAGGCAGTGGATGTAATCCTGCAAGAAGATGATAGGACCCTAACTGTTAAAGATCCATTGGAGGCATGTCTGACGAATTTAGAAGAAATGGATGGTGAGGGGTTAACTAAATGGGTTATGGCACTGGAAGGCCTAGGGTTTTGGTCAGGGGAACCTCAGTTCGAGTCCTTTGAGCTGGAAAAAAGGGCCACTCCTCCATCAAATTCATCAGTAGAGGAACCACCCAAACTGGAGCTGAAGCCACTCCCAGATCACCTCAGGTATACATTCTTAGGCCCTAATTCAACCTTACTTGTTATTATAACATCTTGTTTTCTAGATGTGCAGGTAGAACGGCTCTTACACGTACTGCAGGATAATAAGATTGCCATTGGTTGGACCATGGGAGACATAAGGGTATCAGCCCAACCTTCTGTATGCATAAGATTCTCTTGGAGGAGGGGCACAGACTTTCCCGGGAACATCAGCGAAGGTTGAACCCTAATATGAAAGAGGTTGTAAAGAAAGAGGTGATCAAATGGTTAGATGCGGGAATCATTTTCCCAATCTCTGATAGTATTGGGCAGCCCTGTCCAATGTATTCCGAAAAAAAGGGGAATGACTGTTGTAAAAAATGACAACAATGAGTTGATCTCAACTCGTACAGTCACAGGGTGCACGGATTACCATAAATTAAACACCGCCACCAAAAAGGACCACTTTCCCTTGTCTTTCATTGACCAAATGTTGGACAGGTTGGCCGAAAGATCGCACTTTTGTTTCTTGGGTGGATATTCAGGGTACAATCAGGTATCAATAGCCCCCGAAGATAGAGAGAATAGATCATTCACATGTCTATATGGCATTTTTGCCTTTCGGAGAATGCCCTATGGGCTTTGCAACGCACTAGCGACTTTTCAAGCGTGTATGCTAGCCATCTTCACAGATATGGTCGAGGACATTATGGAAGTCTTTATGGATGATTTCTCCGTGGTGGGAAATTCGTTCGAAGACTGTCTTCACAACTTAAGGAGAGTGCTCAAAATATGTGGGGAGACAAACTTAGTGCTGAACTGGTAGAAGTGCCATTTTAGGTACAAGAAGGGATAGTCCTAGGACATCGAGTGTCCAGAAAAGGAATTGAGGTCGACCATGCTAAGGTTGACGTGATTGAGAAGTTACCACCGCCCACTTCAGTCAAGGCGATGAGAAGTTTTCTTGGACACACCGGATTCTACCGGCATTTCATAAAAGACTTTTCCGAAATTGCTAACCCATTATACAAACTCCTTGAAAAGGATCAGCCCTTTGTGTTTTCTAATGATTGCAGGTTGGCATTTGGGGAACTGAAGAAGAAGTTGATAACTACACCCATCATTGTTGCACCCAACTAGGAGCAACCATTTGAGCTCATGTGTGATGCCAGCAACTATGCTATAGGAGCAGTCTTGGGGCAGCGAAAAGATAAGTTGATGCACCCGATTTACTACGCAAGTAGAATGCTAAGTGGTGCTCAGCTCAAATACATAGTGACGGAGAAGGAGATGTTGGCAGTTGTTTTTTTTTTTTTGACAAGTTCCGATCATATCGGATTGGGTCCAAGGTAATTGTGTATACTGACCATGCAGCTCTTACGTACCTAATTGAGAAAAAGGAGTCTAAGCTATGCCTGATTCGTTGGGTGATGCTGTTGCAAGAATTTGACCTCAAAATTTGTGACCACAAGGGCACAGAAAATCAAGTCGCTGATCATCTATCACGACTTGAAGGAGATGAAAAATTAGTCGAGGTCGAAAGATTCTGGAAATCTTTCCAGACGAACAGCTGCTCGCAGCTAGCCTTGAGGATGCGCCATGGTATGTAGATTTTGCAAACTATTTGGCATGCGGTATTGTTCCCTATAGCCTTTCATCTGTCCAAAAGAAAACGTTTTTCGTGATTTCTGCATGTATTATTGGGATGAACCTCATTTGTTTTGAATATGTGTTGATAACATTATCCAGAGGTGTATCCCCGAGATAGAACAATCTTCGATTTTGCAGGCTTGTCACGCGTCAATATATGGAGGACATTTTGGAGCGGTCAGAACATCTGCGAAAGTGCTAGAGGCCGGATTCTTTTGGAAAACTGTGTTTAGATATGCACACCTCTGGGTAAAGGGCTGCAATGAATGCCAGAGGAAAGGAAACATTTCCCGTCACCATGAGATTTCAATGAAAACCAATTCAAGAAGTCGAGGTGTTTGATGTGTAGGGGATTTGACTTCATGGGCCCCTTCATCGGCACATTTGGTAATAAGTACATCCTTGTTGCTGTGGACTATGTGTCAAAATGGGTGGAAGCTGTATCCTTACCCACTAATGATGCAAGAGTGGTGGTTGGATTTCTGAAAAAGAACATATTCACTCGGTTCGGGACACCAAGAGCGATCATCAGCAACGGAGGCACTCACTTCTGCAATAAAGCCTTCGAGAAATTACTTTCTAAATATGGTGTACGCCACAAGGTGGCTACCCGTACCATCCGCAAACTAGTGGGCAGGTTGAAGTGTCCAACAGGGAGATAAAGAGTGTACTAACGAAGACTGTGAATGCCACACGAACGGATTGGGAAAAGAAGCTTGATGACGCACTCTGAGCCTATAGAACTCCGTTCAAAACACCAATATGTATGTCACCATACAAGTTAGTATTTGGGAAGGCTTGTCACCTGCCTGTGGAGCTAGAACATCGAGCTTGGTAGGCACTGAAGCAACTGAACACGGATCTTGAAGCAGCTGGACAAAATCAACTGACAGAGTTGCATGAGCTGAAAGAATTTAGATATCAAGGCTTTGAAAGTACGAGGCTCTAGAAGGAAAGAATTAAGAAAATGCATGACAAACACATTGTGGACAGAAACTTCAAACCCGGTGACAAGGTATTATTATATAATTCATGGTTGAGAATTTTTTCGAGTAAGCTAAAGTCCCGATGGTCATGTCCATTAAGAGTGGTGCAAATGTTTGCAAATGGATCTGTGGAGATCGAGTCAGAATATGGGACAAACAAGTTCTCAGTAAATGGGAAAAGGTTGAAACATTACCTTGGAATAGCTGATGAAAACGGTGGCATAATGGTGACCAACTTAAAATAACCCCAGTACGAGAATGAGGAGAAAGAGCTCAACCACTTGTGTCTTGCCGCGACATTAAGTCAGGAGTTTCGTGGGAGGAAACCGATAAATGTGTTTTAAGTGTAGTATGTACTTCATGTTTAGAAGACAAAAAAAAGAAGAAAAGCATAAATAGGCCCAGACTGTTGTCCCGGCGTAACCGCAGTCGGACCGCAGTCAACGACCCTCTCTGATAGAGGTCTACCGTGGTCCCAGCGTAACGGCGGTCGATGACCTTCTCTGATAGAGGTCTACTGCAGTTCCGGCGCAACGCGGTAGGACCGCGCATACCAAATCTGGCCTAGCCCAGGTAAGTTACGCAGGAAACAAAATTATTTTCTTTTTCTCCCCCCCCCCCTTCTTAATTAACCTAACCCTCCCCTTTTCTTTTCTTTTCCATATCAGAAGCAACCCCCCCCCCCCCAACCCAATCCCTTTTTCTATCTTCTCTCTCTCTCTCTCTCTCTCTCTCTCTCTCTCTCTCTAATGCATCTCCCTCCCCAAATTCGCCTATTCTCTTTTCTTCTCAAACTCACTTCCCACACACACACCCCATCCTTTCCATTCATCTTCAAGGTAAGTTTCTCCACTATCTTCTCTCTTCTTCAAGTAACTTTGTGTAATGAGTAGTCTAATTTAGTTTCAATTAAACCCTATGTAGCGTTTTAGTGCTACTTTCTATTTTTTTTATTTTTTCTTTCTTTTCTTGGTTTTTCTCCATTATTTGATTATTTTGGCCATGATTGATGCCTAAATTATTGGATTTTCATTGTGCTTAAATGGTGGGAGAGTTTAAGCATGTCTTGATGCCCACACAAAGTTTTTAGGGAGAAGTTTGGTGGAGGAGCCTAAAGGGCCAGAAATTGGGGGTGTTTTGTAAAATTTTGTAGTACTTTGTGCCCTTCTTATATTGCGGTGGTGGTAGCACTAGACATGATTCACTTGTGGAAGTAAGTGTAGGGTCTTGTATGGTGGAAGTGTAGAATTGATAATGGTGTGAGGGCATTAATGGGGGTTGTAACGTTGGGCACTTTACTAGTTGGGGATAATGGCCTTGATTGACAAAATAGAATTGAGTGCCACCGGGTAGAAAAGACTGAGTAACCATCCGACTGGCACATGTTAGGATGCAGCTGATTGTTTTCCTAAATTGACTGCAAGTACTATGGCCCCAAGGAAGCGTAGGAATACGGCAAGCACTTCCCAAGTGCCGACGTATGATGCCACGTGGTTCCAGTTATAGGAGGCAGAGGACGGATTTCATGCCAAAGCCACAAAAAGCTTCATCCCTGAGATTCATATTGACAGGCTTCCCTCTGTATAGAAAGATCGAACATGTACGAGGAAATCATATGGAGAGAGATGGAGTACTTGTTCGAGGAACCTGAAATGACCAACCCAATGATGGTCCGAGAGTTCTACGCGAACTGCCCAGAACATCTATGTTATTTTGTGATTGTGCGGGGCAAGGTGGTAGATGCCTCAATACACAAGATTTGCTAGGTCTTGAGGCTGCCTCCGTTTATTGGTGACACTGACCATTACCACAACTCCCCTAGGGTCGATTGAGACACTATGATTCAGACATTATGCGCAGGGGGACGAGCTATATGGATCTAGAATTACATGACAGTGCACTCTAAGTCGTTCACACACGAGGCCAAGTGCTTTTTCACCATCATTTGCATCAGGTTATTTCCCATGGGCAACATGACAGATGTGAACAGCTTATGGGCTTTATTGACTTGGTGCTTTATATACAAGAAGGACTTTGATGTGGAGCAACTCATTGGAGATGAAATGTTTCTCCGGTCGCCTCTGATGTCTAAGGGGTTTTACTATCCATCGCTTATGACGAGGTTATGTCTGCTAACTAATGTCCCGTCCATCCTACAGATGGAACTTTGGCCCCAAAAGCACCATTCAGAGCTGTGATGATTAGAGTTGGGAAAGATGCGCCCACAACCATTAACCTGTAGGATGAGGATGATGACCCAGCACCCATGGCACCACCCAGAAGATCTTATGATAGAGTAGGATCCTCTCGGCGACCCCAGACTGGGGCAGGGTTCTTTATATCACAATCCAACCGACCCTTGTTGCCTTCCTTGGAGGAGGAGGTGGCAGATGTTCGCACATCAGTAGTTAGCCTGCATGTACGTTTGGATGCCATGTCTAGAAGGCAGGCCACTTCTGAGAGCCGGATGATGGCTTGGTTCCGAGCTATAGGAAGGGCGTGTCATGTGGACCCCAGCACCGTCTCCGACTCCGTGTGATGCTCAAGGAAGTCTTCTTACCCTTCTGGACTTTATTTGTGTTATGACATGGGGACATGCCATATTCTTGTTGTGTGGGGTGGGAGACTTGATCCAGTGGTGTATTGCTAGTGTACGTATAAATGTTGTACTTCTATATCTCTGTGTTGTGTAGAATTTGTTGTATTTACCTAAGAAGTCACTAACTTGGCTCAAGGACGGACACTTGTCGACGGGTCTCTTAAGGGCTTAAGTCGGGAATATGGAACTAGAAAATGTAAGAGACTCTTCCTGAGGATGGACCATTTGGACAGTACTCTTGAGAAGTAGTCCACTTAGATTTTTATTTTTTAATTTTTATTTTAAGGTAGTGTAGTAATTCACCATTGGTTTTTCTTTTGACCATGGTTCTAGGGCTTTTCTTGAACCAGGTTAGGTAGATTTTTCTTTGATATTTTTAGAACCCTTAGGATTCTTTTGGACTAAGATGGGTAAGGGCAGGAATGCAACCTGTAATGTACATACCTGCAAATAACTAAAACGAACTTGAGGGTACGACGTCTAGGCTCATTTCTAGACTCGTAGTTTATGCCTTAATTTTGCTCACCTTGTCTTGCTTGAACGCTCATGTGAATGTGTTGACAAACTAATTCGGAATGAGTTACATGCCAAGTGTAAGTGAGGTAATACCTGTATTTTGTGCTTGCATGCGATACCTAAAACTTGACCGGTGTGTTTGCAAAGTGAAATAGAAGTTATTTAGTATTAGAGATGATTTAGGCATTTCTTTGTGTAGCATGTCTAATTATGAATACATATTACCATAGTTAACCCCTTTGAGCCTGAAGCTTGTTTCTTGATAACCTTACAATAACCTACATCCTTGTGTTGAATAGCTTGACTGTTTGAACTTTTGCCTCCTAGAAGCACTTGAATTGTTAAAGATTATATAAAAGTCAAAGTGTAGGGTGATAACGGAGTGGGAAAAGGAAATCAGGAAAATACTTGAATGGTGCAATGATAGTTGAAAAAAAAATATTGAATAATAGAAGAAGGACCTTGTAAATAGGTGGTCCTAAAATAGTGAATGGCAAGAAAAATCCAGTTGCACTTAGGAAAGTGGGGATAGCTTATGAAACAAGTGTGGAAGAATGACTGGGCTGAACATGGGAAGTGCAGTAAAGGGAAAAAATGTATTAAAAGTACATAGGGAGGTTAATCACTATATCCAAATATATTCTACACGTCCCTTAGCCTACATTACAACCAAATACAGACATCTTGATCTTGGGCTGAACAACTCGATTAGTAGAGTATTACCTTAAGGGCAAGCTTATGGTGTATCTGTGTAGCATGTGAATGTTCTTTGCTGAGAGTGAGTAAATTATTTCTATCTATGGTTCCTTGTTGTTTAATTTTATGTGTGTGGAACTTCTCTAAAAAATGTGATGTAAGGGCACGTGATTCAAGAAGAAAAAGCAAGTTTTCACCTCTTTTTAGAGTACATAGAGTAAGCACGAGTGTGGCATGGCATTAGAGTCTTCATCTGAGGTGTGGTTCTTGCATTGCTTAGTTTGTTCTTTCATAGTGGAGAGTGGGACATCAACAGGGTAATGCGTCAAATGATTAGGCCTGGAAGTGTGGTTCAACTTGCTCGAGGACAAGCAAAGATTTAAGTGTGGGGTGTTTATAATAGGTAAACTATACTATGATTAAGCCCTAAAGAACCACCTTCTTGTATAGTTTTAGTGGTAAAAAGTGATAACAAAATGCTCTAATTAGTGGTTTTCATGCTTTGCAGGCTATATGCAATAAAAGAATTCTATGGAGTACTTTTGCGCTCAATTAAGGAGAAAAAGAAGCCAATCTTACAATATCCACAAAGTGCACCAAGTGAAGGCAGAGAAATCAGAACTGAAGATAGCATGTCGTGGTCCCGGCGTAACCGCAGTAAGACCGTGGTAGAATGATGTTGCGGGTGTCTGAGAGGTACTTTGGCCGGAGTATTGGTGTAACCACAGTACGGCCGCGGCAGCACGCGGAAACTTTAGAGAGGCAGTTTGGCCGCAGTCCTGGTGAAACCGTGGTAGGACCGCGGTAGGGCGCAGAAACTTCAGGGACATAAGTGCCAAACACGGGATTTTTAGCCCAAAACCCTATATTAACCAATAAAACTCTCCCAAGGGAGGCATGTAATCTTTTAGAGAGTACTTTGTCAAGATAAACAAGTGTGAGAGATTACCCAAAACATCATTATTCTTATTCTCTTTTATTTTTCTTGCAATTTATGATTATGAATCTTTTAGTAGTTTCTTTCCCCATGTTATAAGTAGCTAAAAACCTTAATATAAGCTTTTGGTGGAACCCGTTGGGGATGACTTGGTTGTTTTATAATATATAGTTGATTTTGTTGTTAATCTCTATTTGTTCTTCTATGAATTGATTGTGGTTAGTTGAAAGGGCCCTCAATTATCTGTTCCAATTTATTATGTATCTACTTGAGAGAGTGTGCATATTTGGGTGATTATATGAACAACATCACTCCCGGAGTATAGACGAGAGTCATAACAGAGGGTTTAGTGCTTGGATTAGAGATAACGATATCTCGGGTGCAATCTAAGTGAACTGTATTGTGAATCTAGCTAGCATAGCTTGACATAGTGCATCTAGTAAACTATCATAATTACTTGAGAAAGATTTATAATAGCTTGAGTGTTCATGATTGATAGAGACAACTAAATCATAGTTATAAAACATATACAACCAAGGAAATTACCAACGGGGAAAATAATTACCTTAGACCTTATTCCGATTATTTACACATCAAGCTTAGTTACTTTTCAGTTGTTAATTACTTTTAATCTTTAGTTGTTAGAAAATCATAACTTGTGAATCAAAAAGTTTGGAAAAATGGATTGTGCGGATTTAATAAATCTGATAATAGTAATTGATAGGTTAATTTCCTCTGGTTCGACTCTAGGCAATAATACTCAGATTATATTTACAACGCCCGTGTAGTCTTTTGTGAGACTTAGTTGAGCATGATCATCGGCTGTATTTCATATTTCATGCTCACATATTTCACTTTCAAACATTACCAAGGATTAGAAACAACAAATCATCTCTAATCACGACCTTTAGTACACATATAAGCAAATAAAAGTCTTGGCACATTGAATTTCTTCCAAAATTTGGCATAATAATTAGAAATTGAGACATGATTGAATTCATAATATTTCGACACATGGTCACATTTGAATAAATTTTCAAAGTATAACACAATAAGATAAGATCATTCGGAATACATTTTGAACATATATCTTTCGACACAAAGTTTATTCGGAGTAGTCAAATTTTTACTGAATAACTCAAGACATGAGAAGTAAGAAACTAGCCCATCATACTTGAGACTTATGATAACATCGTGGGATTCAATTCTAAAATAGAAGTTTAGCCAACATACATCACATTAAAATTCCCTTCAATTGCTATAATGATCCGGAAATCCTAGCAACTTCATTCTCTTGGTTGAATACCTTGACCGTAAAATGACCTCCAAAATCACTCATTTTTCTACTCCACTCCATGGCGGAACTACGGTCCGTGTAGTAGTTCTGCTATCGCATAATGAACCGTAGAAACATCTTTTTTTGAAATAATTTTCCTCCAACTCCCTAACGCATTGCACAACCCAAAAAGTATTTTCTACAACTTTCAAACACATTAGCCTACCTTAATGCCACGAAATCCGGGGTTTTATTAATCCTACAGTGTACCAGTTATGCATAGCATTGGCACTTGTCGCATTTTATACGAACATCTTTGCATCATGTTCCATCTGAGTCCAGTAGTATCATGCACTAACTAATTTTAATACCAACAAATCTGCACTTGAATGGTTTCGGCAAATTCAGTCATGGACTTTTCTCATCACGTAATCCGCTTCTGAGGCTCCTAGACATCGGGCCAAGGGGACTTGGTATGATCTCCTATATAACTGTCCACCTATTATAATTGCCTACCCATTATGCAATATCAATCCTCTTTGTTACATAGTACCTGGGACACCTTCGGGTCTTTGGGCAACTTACCCTGCAAAAAGTAGTCGATGAACTCATTCCTCTAGTCCCAAACTAAAATTTGTTATATTTATTTTGCAATAGACATCCACATCCACTGAATGCATAAGTTGAACGACAATATTAGAGTTGGACACTTTTATCTCCATAGACGACCCAAAATTGGTCAATGCATATGCTTTTATGTTCTCTTCTATCGAGATGTGTATGATCGACCATTCTCTGAACCGTGAAAGCAAAGTTTGAACTTTAATCACATATTGTTGCATGTGTTCCTCTTTTGCGTCGAAAATCCCATACACTTGGTTTATCACTAGTTGGGAATCACATTTTATTTCTACGACCTTGGACCAAGTCCTGGGGTAGTTTTAGCCCTGCAACCAAAGCATCATACTCTGATTCATTGTTAGTTAATGGAACAATTTTAATGTCGTGCCTCAGGGTTTCCCTCGATGGCGTGATTAGGGACACCCCGAGCCTAGACCCTTTCACATTGTAAGCTCCATTTGTGAATAAAGTCCAAACTCTTGATGTCATTTTCGACACCATCGCCACTTCTTTAGCGGCCAAGAGCAATAACCCGGGACTCAAATCGGCCACAAAGTCAGCCAAAACTTGTGATTTGATTTCCCTCCTAGGCTTGTGTTCATTATCTAATTCACTAATTTCAACTTCCCTTTTGGCCAACCATCCTGACAACTCAGGCTTGTGAAGAACATTCCACAAGGGAAAGGTCATGACAATGGCTATTGGGTGGCACCGAAAATAGGGCCTAAGATTTCGAGAGGTGACTTCTAGAGCAAAGGCTAACTTTTTTAGGTGCGGATAACGAGTCTCCCCTTCTCACTAAATTTTACTAATGAACTAAATAGAAAATTACGTACCTTCACCTTTCCGAACAAGAACGGCACTTATCTCTACTTTCGAGACTGTTAGGTATATTAGTAATTGTTCACCTTCCCCCGATTTCTATAGTAGTGTGGGCTTGATAGATAGTGTTCCAGGTCTTTTAAGGCATGTTGACATTTTGGAGTCCGCTGAAATTATTCTTGTTCTTCAGAAGTGATGACATTTTTTCAAGGATCGAGAGATGAATCTGCTTAATACGTCCAATCTTTCGGTTACCCTTTGTACTTCTCTTATGCTAGTTAGCTGATTCGAGATGTCTTTGATTGCTTTGATTTTATCAAGATTCGCCTCGATCCCTATCTGTGAGATCATGAATCCTAAGTCTTATCGGAGATAACTCCGAACATGCATTTTTGAGGTTGAGCTTCATGTTATGCTTCCTCAGGATATTGAAAGTGCTTTAAATGATCACTTGCATTTAAAGACTTGATCAACATGTCATCTATTTTACCTTTTTTTTTTTCAAACATCTTGCTCATGAGCCTCTGATAAGTGGCTCCGGATTTTTTAAGCCCAAAGGGCATAACATTATAACAATATATGCCAAAATTTGTTATGCACGAAGATTTTCCCTGATCTTCCAGGTTCATCTTGATTTGATTGTACCCGGAGTAGGCATCGAGGAAACTCAATAACTCTAGCATGGCCATTGCATCAATCATTTGATCAATTTTTGACAATGGGAATAAGTCTTTAGGGCATGCCTTATTCTAGTCTTTAATTTACGCACATTCAAAAGTTTTTATTCTTTTGTGGAACCACAACTACATTATCTAATCACCCAGGATACTTTACCTCCTAGATTGAACCAATGTCACATAGTCGAGTTACCTCTTCGTTAATAAGCTTGTTTCTAACCTCGGCTATTGCGCATTTCTTTTCCTTACCTGGGGGAAGCTCGGGTCCAGGCTTAGCTTCTGCACGGCCACCTCTTGTGGATATCTTTCATATCAGAGTGCAACCATGCAAAAATATCAATGTTGGCTTTATGGAAATTAATAAATCCTGATTTGAGTTCGGGATTGAGTCATGTTCCTAAGCAAACTTTCTCTCCAATAATTCTTCGAACAAAGCTACTTGCTCGAGTTCTTATACCATGGATGTAGTCATGGTTGTCTCTTCCGGTACTTAGAATTTCTATTTGGTGGGTTCTTTCCCATTACTGCTGCAAATTAACAATGTGTTCATTTCTATTACTACTGGTTGATCTCCTCTTTCTGTTGGACTCCTTCTGGGTCAGGAATTTCAGTAGTTGGTGATACGTTAATGGTACGGCCCTCATGTCATGTAATCATGTCCTACCAATAATTATGTTATAGCCTATGTCACCGTCCACCACTTCAAATATGGTGGTCTTTTTTACCCCTTGGGAATTCATAGGCAGCATGATCTATACTCGGGTTGTCACACTTTCCAGGTTGTACCTGTGAGGAGCTTTATTGCTGGAATGATACTTCCAATTAATTTGGCTTGTTCTAGCACTCTCCATTGAATGATGTTGGCTGAGAATTGTAGGATAACCAAAACACACTTAATCTTGAACATTAAGAGAGATTACCAGAGCATCTTTATACGACAGAAGAAGTCCATCGACGTCTTCATCTGTGAAGATGACGTCGTCTTTAGCGACTTCCCGGAGTATCTTCTATAGTTCTCCGATAGTTTTGTTTTTTTGGCCGACAAGAAGGTTACATTGTTGATTTTATTCCCTCCAAAAATCATGTTGATAGTTAACCAATGAGGGTCTTCTCCTATCTTCGGGGGTTCTGCGTTGTCACAGTTATGGCCGTAATTGTTCTTGGCTCGGTCTCTCAGGAACTCCCTGATATGGCCATTTTTTAACAGTGTTTTCGTCTTCTCGCGCAGATGCCGGCAATCCCCAGTTTTATAGTTGTGTCCCATGATATTTGCACCATAAATTAGGATCCCTATTGCTGGGATCAGATCTGCTCGGTTTTGGAAATCGTGCTTCTTTGATATTTCACATTGTTAATACCAACTCTACTACATTGATGTTGAAATTATAATCTGACAACCTAGGATATGTGGTATTCTGGGCCCCAAGTACTTTTGTTTCTTGCAACGATATGTTGTTCCAACCCTGGTTCGTCCTTTTGTTGGGAAAAAGCCTATCTTCGTATCGGGGCCATTTGTTGTTGCGTCCTTCGTCTCTCTCGTACGGCATAAAGTAGCCTTTGGAAGTTTGTCGATCTGAATCAAAATTGCCTTTGAATTTTTTCGAGTTCCTATCTCGATCCCACCCCTTGGTTGATGTAGGGAACCATAGCTGGTCATATTCTATCGTTATCTTTGACTCATAGCAGTTTTGAACATCTACCCATGTGGTCACCTAGAAATCGAATAGGCTTTCTTTCAACTTTCGGGAGGCATCGCAGCTCCTCGAGTTCAAACCCTTTGTGAATGCTTCCGTTTCCCACTCATCTGGAAATCTCGGTAGCAGCACTCTCTCTTCCTATAATCTGATCGTGAACTCCCCCAGCAATTCAGACTCACCCTATGACCGCCTTACTAGCATGTCAAGTCCCCTTTCAAGAGGGTTTCTCCAAACTTTTTCAACAGAACCGACTCGATCTCATGTTGAACCAATTCATTACCTTTCACTGTTGTATAAGTGGTGATGTTCTCCTAAGGATATGAAGTTCCAACGTATTTGGGTATTTCAGGCATGTTGAACTGTTTCGGAATTAAGTCTTGTGCTGCGCTTAGCTTAAACGGAAACTAGGTGTATTTCTTCGAATCTGGGACCTTCGATACTGGTGGTGCGCCCGGAATATGATCCATTCGGGTGTGAAACTCTTTCCTGTTCTGATCCATGCATTCGTTCATCTCCCTCATGAATCTCATGAGTTTGATTTTGAAGGATTCATTACCATTGATTTTACCGGTCCCCCCAGCATCGTCGAAACAGACCTCATCCCTCGGGGTGTTGTTATCACCTCTTTTAGTCATTCGATTAGTAGGACCACCGGGAGGAACTGGGCTTCTCATGTTTGCGTTGTTATAAGTGCCTGATAACGCTTGCTTTAATTCTGTTATGACTTGATCACGCCTTGAAAGGTGGCCCATGATGGCTTTTTGTTGCTCTATCAAGATTCTTATTATTTTCGCAATGTGATCATATTCCTCATCATCGGGAGTTGGCTCCCACACATGTCGGGGGTACTGTCCGCCGTGGACCGGAGTTACCACATTCCCTTTGTTGCGGGTGTCACTGATTGAATCCTTATGTTGAGGTAGATTTTTATGTGCCTCAACATTTTGTGCGGTGTTGATATCGTTAGCTGCCATTTTTTATATTTACTAAGAAGCAAAGAATAAAACGAGTAGTAATAAATGCAAGGATCAACTCAATTACGTAATTGTCTACGCCCCACTAGATGCGCCAAATTATTTACCCATAAAATAGTAAAATTGAATTTGTTACGTGGTTTATAGACGAACAAACTGATTTGATTTAAAAATGGAAAATAAACTAGAAAAAGGTAAGACTTAGCAAATAAAATCAAAGGAAATGGCAAGCCTGGTTTCAGGACAATGTCTCCGAGAGCAGAAATAAGAATAATCCGAAACAACAAGTAAAGTTATTTTGTTTAGCTTGAGAATATAATATAGCATAAGTTTTTCCAAAAATTGTGTGTCCTTACAAAGGTTGTTGAAACTACTATTTATAGTTATATATAAGAAACAAGATCCTAGGATCAAGCCTCTCTGAAATGATAATAAAGGGAGCCATTGATGAATATGTAACGGCAGATCATGAATGCAAATATTCTTTGCACCAGCTGCCTATTTAATGCTAGGGAATATTTTTCATTGAATGTCATTCGGTGGCTAGCATTGGTTCCGTTCACGTTGATTATATTCTTTTGGGGTCTATCCAATGCCAACTACAGCTATTATTCCCAGTTTTGGTCCTTACTCGACTTGTCTTCTGCCAACTGCAGCTATTATTTGCAGTTTTGGTCCTTACTCGACTTGTCTTCTGCATGTCCTATGTTCCACTATGAGGTTACCATTTGGTTGTTTAATATAAACTAGTTTTACCCTATGCAAATTTATTTTCGTCGAGAAATGGCACTTGCACCTACCTATATTCGAATCATGTTAGCAAGTACGGTAGTTTCTAAATCTAAAACAAGTAAAAGACTAACCAAAAAAAAAGGTAACCAAAGAGCTTGAGTCATCCAGATTTCAAACACACAGTGAATATAAAACATTTGTATAATTCAACCTAAGTCTCCCGTCAAGGTTGGCACAGGTGTTTCTAAGAGTTCCCTTCAAAGAAAAATAAAACCTTTGTTGTCTATTTTGTCAATTCGAACCAGACATCCTCATGCGGGTCTCTCTGGACTCATTTATTTTTTTAAGATTAATATGAATACATATCTGAATATCAAGATGTGTATTAAGATTAAGATATCATTATATGAATACACATCTGAATATTAAGATGTGTATTAAGATCTAAATACTAAATGATTAACACTGTTTGATTTTTAACATATGGATGTATGAAATTTATTTTTATTTGAAAAATAATAAACATGAAATTAAAATGATATACTAATCAATCCAATATTCTATGGTAGCTTTTGATGGTGATGGCTAACGATAGGTGAATGCCGACTAAAGGCAGCATTTGGTGGTAGTTTTGGTTGATGGTGGTGGTTCAAGATAGTAACTAGTGGTAATTGGTAGTTGTGGCTATTATGATTGAGGATGGTGGTAGTGGTAGGTGGTGATATTTAGTAATGGCGGGTGGTGGGTTGTGATTGAGCTTGGTAGTTGTAGTTTATAATAATGGACAGTGTCGTCTATGATTGTTGATGGGTAAGTTTCTCTTATTCGTATTAACAGCTACTCTACGGGGAATGTTTTTATGCGGTGCTAACGATTTAATAACTATCTTTGTAGCCCCAGAATATTTCAGTTTATGCTCCTACTATTATATGGATATACCAAGAAAGATATACGGTCTAATGAGGCTACTATGAAATATTTACTCATGGGTGGGGCAAGCTCTTCTATTATGGTTCATGGTTTCTCTTGGCTATATGGTTCATCCGGGGGAGAGATTGAGCTTCAAGAAATAGTAAACGGTCTTATCAATACACAAATGTATAACTCCCTAGGAATTTCAATTGCGCTCATATTCATTGCCGTAGGAATTGGGTTCAAGCTTTCCCCAGCCCCTTCTCATCAATGGACTCCTGACATATACGAAGGAGTGCGGTTCGTTCGAGAAATTCCTACCTCTCTATCTATCTCTGAGATGTTTGGATTTTTCACAACTCCATGGACATGCAGAAGAGAAATGCTATCCCCACTCGGACCAAGACAGAACTTTTACTTGTTCAAATAACAATTAAGGTGAAGCAGGGTCAGGGTAAGGAAAGGTGGGACAAAGAAAGCTCTACTTCGGGTAGCTGGGTGCATCAACCTCTTTCTTTCACAGGAGAGGGGACAATACTTAAGGAGCTTGGGCTACTCAACCAATAGGAATAGGGGCTTGTTTCCACAACTGAAAGAGAATCTGAAGCAGGATCGGAAACAGAATAAGATTGAGGAGCGGGATAAAACCATTCTCAGAAGGAGCAGGTTTAGCGGTCAGTAAGAAACTCCTCAATCAAGATGAATGAGACCTTTCATGGAAGTCTTAGTTGGACTCTACACCGCTACGCACCTTACGTCGATCTAGATGATAACAAGGCATTTCTTCCTCATGAAGAAGGAGTAGAGACCTAGCTTTCATCTGTCTGGGTGGTTAGTTGTGATAGTTAAGGTGGATGAGTGTTGGTTATGGTTGTAAATGATGGTGGTGGGAGTGGTGAGGACTGTGGGTGGTGAAAGTCGATAATGGAGGCTATGATTGAGGATGGTGGTAGTGGTGGGGGTTGAGCATGGTGGTGATGATGGCATGATAGTAGTTGATAAGGGTATGAGGTGGCGACAATCAATAATGAATGTGAATGATAGTATCTTAATGAAATTAAGTCTCTGTTACATATCTTAATCATACATACCTATTCAAACTCATTAAGTGAGTGTGAAGTAAAAAAAAATTAATGATTAAGATTTAATATTTAAAAATAAACGTATTTAATATTTGAGATCTGAATGAATAAAATTCAGACCTCCATTGAGTGAAAACAAATAAGGCAATTGATTTTCTTGATAGAGGAGATGAGAGAGAAGGGATGGGAAAGAAGAAAGAAAAATATTTTTGCGAGCAGAAGATGAACCGAGGTGGGAAGGGGCGCAGAACATGGGGACTGAAGTGGTAACAAATAAAGGGATCGGGTACAGCTAATGGGGTCGATATTATACCCAAATTTTGGTTCACGTAACCTAGTCAATAGGGATTTTTTTATATTTATACATTATTTAAAATTTTATTACGATAAATATTCATATTTTGATATTTACTTTACATACAAATATATACAATCCATTTAAAACTTAAAAGATTCCTAATACATTAATTGGGCCTTCGATCAAGGAATTTAATTAATTTTTCATCACTGATTCGCTCGCCTTCACATCCTCAAAATTAGAAGTGGCAAACGGACGAGTCGGATCGGATATGCTTTGGGTTGAAAACGAATAATAAAAAAAAGATCAATTATCCGACCCGACTCATATTTAAAGTTATTAAAAACCACAAATGATATACTCGAAGTTCAAAGTTATTGACAACCACAAATGTAATGGTGACAGTGTGCTGAGTCAAGGTTCTTTTTGGCGGCGGCTACGGCAATAAGTAGAGATGGATAGAAATGAAGCACGAAAGTGAACGTGCAAAATCTGACTTATTCGACCAAACTATGCCCGCCACTAATGCTTATTGCCTATTTCACCAAATTCAACATATTGACACAAAATATAAATATACATATTGTTTAAATTATTATTTCTATCCTATTAAATATAATTACAATATTATACAATTTAAATTTATTTACAAATTTTATACAATATTTTTTTGTATATATTGTATCTGATTTATACATGGTAAAAAAAATTCATACAACTAATTATATATTATACAATTTATCTACAACTTTCACATATTATTTCTATCCAGCAAAATACAACTATAATAACATATAACTTACATACAAATTTTATACAATATGTCTTTTGTATATTTTGTATCTGATTTATACATCGTAAAAATAAATTTCATAAAATTAATTATATATTATACAATTTATCCACAACTTTCGCACATTATTTCTACCCAGTTATATACAACTACACTATCATACAACTTAAATATAATTTTTATACAATATTGTTCAACTTATTTATACATACATACACATATATATACATGCATATATATATATATATATATATATATATATATATATATATATATATATATATATATATATATATATATATATATATATATATATATATAATTTTTCTATAATTTTACTATAATTTCTGCAGTATAATGTATATCGTGTCTTCTTCTTCTTCGAGTTTCAATCTGAAATTCAGCCAAATTCAAGTCTAATCTTCACCAAAATACCCTCAAAATTGAGATATAAACTCTAAATCATATTCCCAATTGTTTGCAACAACACTCAATCCAAAAAAATAATAGTTTTTAAAAACCTAAATTCATATTCAAAGCTTAAAAGTTTTTTAATGGAAGTCAATGGTGGAATTGCTACTTCTTTTCCTTTGCTTTACATTATTGAAATTAGGGATTGAGTGATAGAGAGAGACGCGGAGAGAATCCCAATACTTTGCAACAACATTCAATTCAAATAAATAATATTTTTTGAAAACTCAAATTCGAATTCAAAGCTTCAAAATTTTTTAATGGTTGTTAATAGTGGAATTGTTGCTATCTTGTGCAAGATACGTGGGGGAGGGAGATGTAGAGAGAGAAACGTGGGGGAGAGGAGGGAGTGATTGTAGGAATTGACTAATTATCCTTAAATTCTAAAAATGTACATAATTGGTAATTTTGAATATATGAGGTAATTAAAGTGAAACTTGAGTAGGGATGGTAATAAAGTTTCCAATAGTGTATAGATATGTAAAAATTCCTATTATGCCTACACAATAATTTGAAGGCCCACATATTGTGCCGTAAAAAGGAGAGGCAGTTTTATTTTTTAAAATAAAAATTACCGATTATGTCCATTTATAGATATTTCATTATAACAATTGGGCAATTGATAAAATATTACTAATATTAGCCAAATTAGCCAATTAGTTATTTGTAGCAAAAAAAATTAAATTTTTGCTTTGTTTTGAGTGGATGTTATTAGAATAGATTGGGCACAAATTAAGGAGCTTGAATCTCAGTTTGGGATGATTTGGTGAAGTTTTGAGGTGGTTTGACTTGAAAATTCCAAGTAAAAGCTGAACATAAAAAAAATACGTATCACATTGTGTATCATTTGTATTTCACATACGTATCATCTTTGTATCAATTGTGTATCACATGTACATCCATGTATACATGTATGTGAGATACATGTGTGATACATGTTTGATACATGTATCGCAGAAGACTTTTTTGAACTCGATTTAATTACGAATTTTGATACAAAACCAGTCTAAATCACCTCCAATCTTACTCAAATTTTGTATATTGACATATCTATATATTTACAATGAATTTCAACTATACCCATTGAAAAAGTTCCTTTTTTTTAAAGATTTTTGGAGTACTTGTATAGATTTTTGCATTTCATCACCTTATTTGCTACCCCATCCATGAAATTTTATTTTCTTGTATCTAATGTTGCTAATCATACTTTAAAATATGGAAGGTGATTTTTGCATGTGATAAAAGAACCCTATTTTCGATTTTTCAATTTTTGTTGGCTAGTTTTGGTAAGTATGACTAATAACTAGAGGTTGGTAAATTGAAATTTATTTTGGACATTTATGTAAGTTTTCCTTTTTAAAATAACGTGGTGTGTAATGAAAAATATTTAGCAAAATACAGGGGCAATTTTGTCCCTTTTCTGTTGAAAAAAACCTAATAATCATTTCCGTTCTGTCGGTTTAATCAGTTTCTTGAAATGCATCGACACCCCTAGGTTTATACAAGGCCAAAAGTGCTAGTTAGTTAAAGGATTAGATCCAGAAAGTAAAAAAGTGAAAGGATTAGATTAGTATTCCTTACTTTTTAGTAATATCAGCATTTATTCATAAGCAAACGATGTGAAATCGATTTTAAGTTCAGTCTTGTTATTGCATCTCATTTAATATCTAGTCCACCGCTACCCCAGAGCAGGCGACATCATCTGAAACTAACTAAAATATGAAGTAATACACTTGAACTAGTTAATGGCAATTAATTACGAGTCAAAATGTCCGTGTGATTATCTTTTCTGTTTTCACGTGGGTTTTTTTCTTCTTCTTTTTTTTTTGGGGGGGGGGGGGGGGTTGGGGGGGGGGGGGGAGTTGGACTCTTGGTAATCAAACCCATATTTAAGCTCAAGGAACCAAGAATAATATCAGATACAACTTACATACATGTATGACGTACTATTGACTGCCTCTTCAGTCTTCCACTATTCACAAAAGCAAAGGAATAGGTCCTACACAATGCACAAAACTGCCCCAAAACTAGGACCATGAACCAGACCTGGCCTTACAGAACTACAACTTGCATGACTAAAAGGCAGCCAAGAAGGTAAAAGGAATAATACATCAACTGCTTGGGCATCAAGTGGCATAAAAGTCAAAAACCAAAATCATACTAATCTCTACACAGTAACTTGCACTAGGAGATCCATCACCTTATCTGCAAGCATGACTTTGTAAAGGAGCTAATAACACGAAAGGTTATACAAAACAGGGCATACTCTCAACGTAACAAAGTGAGCCAATCTGATTATCTGAAGCACAATAAAGTGAAGTTAGTGGAAGCAGAAAATTACCAGTAAAGTACTAGAGCAGAACAATCAGAAAGGAGGTTATTGCTAATTCAAGATGTAATTCTCTTCAAAGCAACAGGCAGCAAAAATCAACAGACCAAGATATTAATTGTTTAATTTTTTGTGACAATTCGTAATTAGCTAAGTTGTAGATCGTAAATGAAACCACTGTACACACACAATAGTAAGAACCTGATAAAAGTTATTCCCTATGATGACTTGTATGTTCAATCTGACTGTAGTATGACTGGAACGCTCAACAATCTATTGATATAGAACATTGAAAGAGTCACGAGTCACCCTAAGGAGATACCAAAACATGATCGGGCATTATCCTGATTTGACAATGGGTTGAGTAGGCTCTTGAAAGGACAACCAAATCTCTTAACTGATGTGACCTCCCACATTAACAAGTTCAAAATTCCAACATGAGGAGGCCATGTAACAGCGTCAACTTTTATTGTGATTTTAAAGAACTATGAACGAGTTCCATAGTTGGGAGTGGGGGTTAATTTTTACATGACACCATGGTTCTTGCCCTCTTAGATTATAGCAAAGTCTGAGTTATGAATCATCTCAAGTATATAATCAAAGAAATTTGATTTTAAAAGAATCAATGAGTACAGGTGATTGATGCCTGGCCATGGAAAATGGTATGGAGGACCAAACTACCTATTAAGGTTATATGCTTCAATTGGATTGTATTATATGAAGCATGTCTAACACAAGACACAACCTTAACAGGAGAGGATTCCAGCTGGTCAACAGATACTACCTCTGTAGGAGGAACCAAGAAACTGCCAGTCATTTGTTCCTGCACTACCCAGTTGCCACTTCCAACCGAAAGGTTGTGAGTTCGAGTCTCCCCAAGAGCAAGGTGAGAAGTTCTTGGAGGGAAGGATGCCGGGGGTCTATTTGGAAACAGCCTCTCTACCCAAGGGTAGGGGTAAGGTCTGCGCACACACTACCCTCCCCAGACCCTACTAAGTGGGATTATACTGAGTTGTTGTTGTTGTTGTTGTTGTTCTACAGTATTTTGGTCTGATCTAGGTTATGCCTCAAAATGTGAGGCATGCACACATTAGTTGGAGTTAGTGGAAAGTTGATAAGGCCATCAAGAAAACCTAGTTGATGATCCCGGCAGCTATTTTTTGGTGTTTATGGATAGAGAGAAATAGAAAATGTTTTGAAGGTATCTCAACTTCAAATCACTGAAGGCAAAATGCCTATTCGAACTTTTTTGCTGGACAAAATTGTCCCAGGCAATTAGTACTGATCTTTTTTTGGACTTTGTTAGTGCTCTTGTCCTAGATTGACACTTTGTATAGGGCCTAGCTTCTCCTTTTTGTGTTTGCCTTTGAAACTAGGCCCCCATGTAACTATGCATCTTCTTGAAGCTTTTTTAATGAAACAGCTTACTTCAACAAAACAAAAAAAAAAGAATAAATGAGAACATGGCCTCAACTTTTCTTGTGATTTTAAAGATCTATGAACGAGTTCCATAGTTAGGAGTGGGGGTTAATGTTTACAAGACAGCATGGTTCTTGCCCTCTTAGATCATGGCGAAGTATATGAATTGTGAATCATCTCAAGTATATAATCAAAGAAATTTGAGTTTAAAAAACTCAATGCTATCCAACTAACCTCTAGACTCAGACTTAATAAACAAGCAAAATAAGGAAGACACAATACGAGTAAGCCGGATGAAGCGAAAAGCATCAAAATTGAGCAGAATATACAGAAACTACCTCCGTTAAGCAGGTTGAAGATTTTAGCTCTACTCTTCCAGAATCAAATATCAACGACAGCTATACTATACAAGTACACGCTGATTAATTTAGGCATGCAGATGCTTCGGAGACAAAGTGGGATGAGATACTTGAGGACAGAAGTGTTCCACGAAAACCTTCTTCGATGTCTTGTGCCTCCGTTTTCTGGCCAGAAAGCTCATCTGAAGATAAAGTACATAAATAAAATTTAATTGATCAAGTGCAAATCTGATCTAATTCCTACGTCGGGAAAAAACTGAATTTGGTCAGATAAATCATGCGACATTAGCTGATGTTACCATAAACCAGCAGTTTTCATGTGAACTGGTTTAACAGAATGCCAAGCTAGTGGGATGTTGTACATTAATTTGATCAGTCATACTGCAATAATGCAAATATATCATATGATGCAATGCATACTCTTCCATACGCAAAATGTTTGTTATGTATTGTTAATGCTAGTTAGACCTTGACATTGTCATAATAATACAACAACAATGCAACAACCTATAACACAACAGATCCAAAATAATTGTAAGAATACAACATACGCATACCATTTCATGAAATTCATGTGCAATATGCTAATATCACATAACCAAATATGTACATAGGATAAAACCCCAAAATGTGTACTAGTTGAAATTAAAGGGAGAATAGATGACAGAATTGCAGTTTTTAGGAGCCGAATAGGAGAAGATTGTATAGAGAAATGTAAGAGCTGGCTATGTTGCTCGGACTCGGTTGTGAGTATTAGATATAGGTGCGTATCTAGAGGTCGGATTCTTTATCACATAAATTTTACGATTCAAGGGGTACAGATCCGAGTGCGGATACAACCAATAAATGTATATTACGATATATATTACATAGTTCGATTAGTTAAAGTTATTGAACAAAAACTAATAAAACTTGGTTCTTTATCAGCATCTAATATTTTATTCGTAAGATATCTTGCGTAATAGAAAAGTAATACTTTATATATATATATATATATATATATATATATGTGTGTGTGTGTGTGTGTGTGAGAGACATAAACCAAAAAAACAAACCAAATACCCGATCAATCTATACTTCTCGGTTGTGGAATGTAGTCAAAGTACCCAAGGCATGTTAACCAAATCTGGTGTGGATCCCACACTCACACCCACGCCCATCTCGTGTCGACACGGGTGCGGCAGGGATTTTGGAGAGTCTTGTAACATAGAGAGCTGATAAAGAATGTCATACTTAAGATAACATAAGATTATTGTCCACCTAGAAAATCTGGACATCCATTTGGCATTGCAGTATTACCTGCAATATCACGATGCTCATGAATCTCCGAATCTGTAACCCATAGTACATCTCCGGGGAATATATTCATGTCAGCAAGACAAGCAGATTCACCATCAATAACCAGAGAACCTTTGTGAAGTACCTGATTTTCCTTGACAATCTGCAAACGTAAAAAGAGATAAATTCGTCTACCAGAGCCCAGATCAAAAGGGAGAAGTCCATAAAAACAACTGCAGACAACAACTCTATTCTTTTAATGTGAGTAATTGCCATCACTCTCAAAGCACAAAAGAGCAAGTGAAAACAATCGTCACTGGATCATATATCTGCTATTTTGAACCAATAGCTATATAAATGAAAGCACAACGATAAGAATTCCAAATATGTTACCAATCAAAAGAAAACAAATATGTTAAAATATGAGATATTACATGTCACCAGAAAACTTGCACACCACACAAAGCAAATACAGACATTATTATCAGAACTCAGATACGAACCAAACAAAAGAACTAAGGTATAGGCCAGAAAAAATGTCTATCTAATGACATAAATACTGAACAACCATGTTATCTTGTATGATTGGCCTTTCATCGTCTCATATGCTTGAGATTAGAATCTACCCATGAAGGTCAACAGGATGCAATTGGGCTGAGGCACCTAAGTTTTCCTTCCTAAATCAGTTTTCTCAAACAGATTTCAAATTCAATAAGTTACAATCTATCACATAACTTTGAAGTTTCTATAGCACAGGGTTCAGAAAAGCGCCTGCTTCCTCGCTTTAAGCGAGAAGCGAAGCGGAGCGGGAGGTTGGGCGCTACTCCAATTAAAAGCGGCTCAGGTAAAGAAAAGCGCCCGCTTCTCTCTAAAAAGCGAGAAGCGGTGAAGCGGATCGAAGAGGAAGAAGCGGTCGCTTTTTGAATTAAAAGACCTAAAGTCTTTTTTCAATTAAAAGACCAAATCGCTGACTTCTGTTCCAGACCCAGTAGTTTCTTTGACTTCTTTAGCAGTAAACTAGGGTTCTAAACCAACGATTTCTTCCTTACTGAAACCAGGGATTTCTTCAAACAAACTAGGGTTCTTCTTTTCTTACAACAGCAGCTTTCAAGTTTCGACAGGTATGTTTTGCATTTGCACTTTTTATTTTCATTCTCCTTCTTCTTCTTCTTCTTCTTCTTTCTAAATGTCCAAAAAGCACCGAAATGCAGGCGAATGTTTTTCAGAAAAGTTCTTCCTAAATTCTGCCCTGTTTCTGCCCAATTAATGCTACTCTTTAGTTTTTTAATTGAAGTATTGAACATTTGCTTACAACTACATGTGTTGTCTATGTCGTATTTTTTTTAAATTCCGCTTCACTTAAAAAAAGCAGGCACTTCGCTTCTCGCTTTTCGTGAAATGGGGATTGTCGCTTTTTCTCGCTTCAAGCTATTTTTAACAATGCTATAGCATCAATAGGGTGTTCCTAAAAGGCATAACCGTCATGGTAACATTATTTTATGCCAGTATTTTCTTGATATCGACTCCACCAATGTGAAAGAATAGCTTGTTCCAAGTACATATAGAGGAGTGTTGTGATTTATTGACTGCCATCATACAAACAATCAAACAATGATTTTTTAAACCACTATCCCAACTGTAATAGACATTGCCCTACTGAACATCTCAGATTTTAGAACCCTACTCCTACCAAACTAATATCAGCAGAAAAAGGGCTCACCTCATAAACAAGTCAGCCATGGAAATAAAATTAAGAATAGGATATGTTCAAAAAGCAAAGGTGGCCATACCCCAAAAGCTTCCCATATCATCATCTTCAGCTGGTAGACAGATGTGGACCCAGACACATTCAAGTTTACTGAGTTTCCAAATGCTGTCTTCCTGGAACGCTTTGAGGTCCGTTTTGGTTCCAAGCTGTTCACTGATGCTTCTAGAACTGATTTTGGAGGTTCCTTACCACGAATGAAACAGACACATATATCCTCATTGGAATAATTGAGCTTCCTCATTAATTCACAACTTTTCCTTTCATCAATGCATTCCTCACACACCTGGAAAGCATGAAATTTAGGATTAATATCCATATTCAAAAGAAACTCAAAAGGCTTCTTCTTGAACCTTCAGCAGAGACACAGAATAACACCTCCTTATTGGAACTCTTTCATTTTTCTTCCGGCTGATGTCAGCATGCTCTAAAGGATGTTCAAGTATCATGCAAAGTGCTTGTGTTGGATTCACATTTTAGAAAAATATAGCATCAATCCTGTAGGGGCCAATATTTTTCAACTTGTAGGAAAAAACTATGCAACAGGATGTCTACAACCTGGAGGCAAAACTATGAGATTTGGTAAGCTCTTCCGAGCTTCTCAACTATGACAAGGCCCTTCAAAACCTACGTACATGAACCACTTCCTTCTGTGATAAGAAATCCCTTACTCAACTCCGGAATCATCATAACCTAAGGTATTCCATTAAAGCCACTTGTATAGCATTACGTTTCAATTAATAGTAAATCCATGAAATACAGGATATCCTGAGACCAACTACAGGTCACTGCTTAGAAACAATCGGCCTGGGTTGTCAAAATGATTCATCGCTGCCAATAGATCATTACTTATTTTGGCCAGTCCCTCAACCCCAAAAAAAACAAAAAAAGAATTTTAAGTGTTCTAAAAACAGTTGTGAGAGAAGGGAAAAGGATAAGCTAAGGTAAGACATGCTCTAGACCTAGTTATGCTTGCATTACTCTCCGGCTTATAAAGAATATGGCACATATTTTTTTTTTGTGATAACCAGAAATCTTTGAAGCCATGGCGTTCAGTTCGAAACTTGGTGGATAATGGGCTTGACCATCTACCCTTTTTCACTTAAATACCAAGTTTTGGTTGTGGTAGGGATTGAACCTGTGACGTGTGCCTAACTCACACATCATGCATTGCGCCCTTACCATTAGAAAAAAGTCGTGGTAGCAAAATATGGACATAAATACTTTCCAAAGATACAACTAGCTGATATTAGGAAGTGTAATGGGAAACGTTTACCTAAATTTAGTATATCGATCATTAGCTCAATAAATTACGCTGAACTTTTAATGACGGAAACAAGAAGAATAAGTGAAATTACCTCTGGTGAAATCTTAATGATGGGTTTTCTAGACTCAGACCCAGCATTCGATTCGTCACTCAAATTCATATGCTCCTCAGAAATTGTCATATCTTCACTAGATCCAAGGAAATCATTCCCCAAACAATCAATTTCAGCTGTAATGCCTTTTGCCTCTGTACCACCCCAATCTTCACAAAATAATTTCCAATCGTTGGCGGTGATAATTGTCAATGCATCTGTCTAAATTCCACAGCCATAAATCAAGTACTCAGCAAAAAGAATAAGAATCAAAGAGTGGAAGAACATGAACATAAAGAAAAAGGAAAAAAACAAGAATATGGACCTTCTTAATGGTGCACGGAGATAAGCAAAATCAGACATGACTAATATGCCTGCCTGAATAATATTACAATGTCATCATGGAAACATTACCGTTCTTTATGTTAATGAGCTAATAGACTTTGACACGAGTAAAAACAAACTCGATCAACATGTAAAAGTTACTTTGAAGACCGTTAGATAGTTATGTGTAAATAATACTAGTCTGATATGTAGCAAAAGTAAAATATGTCCTAGTCCCATATGTAGTAGGCGTAGAATATATATTAAAGAAGTAGAACATGTATTATATATAGGGTTCATTGTATCACTGTAAAAAATAGATTCTTTCCCGTACAATATCACATGATATCAGAGCTTCAGTGAGAAAATTATCGATGTGCGTCATTCCAGCAACATCCGAGGAGAAAGATCTCATCGTTGTGCAATTCTGGCAACTTTGTCTTGTTCCTAGGGTTCATCACTGCTACTGTGATACTATGCATATACTAGTATCACCATCAAATCTGAAATCCTTGTGCGACCAAACCCCAAAAATTCCAATCCAGTCTGAACAAAAAAGTTTGTTACCGTGCATCTTTTTGGTTGACGACTCAAGATTGATTTGCGTTATTTCCTCATCGGTAAGTGTTGTGCGAAAACCACTACCATCTTGTTCGGAAAAGTCATGCGACAAAACCCCAGCCAATTACTCCGGCAAAAAGTCTCTCACGCACCTCCACACGCTGGTGTGTGGGGCACTTTCCAGTCATAATTTTCAGAAATTTCTCTAGAACAGTTGTTTTGTGGGGTGATTCCAAGACCACCAGTACAATTTCCTCAAATTCCGAGAACTTTGGAATTATTCAGCGAGCTACAGTAACTTTTCCGGCGAGTGTGAGCCATTCCGGCCACTTTTTGACAAAACTTCTGTTGAGTTGTCCCACATCGGAGGGATTTGAGGTCCTTGGTCTCCTTATATGGCTTGGACAATCCTCACCTCATAAGCTAGCTTTTGGGGTTGAGTTAGGCCCAATGTCCATTCTTATCATGGTATCAGAGCTAGGTCCATCCCAATTATTGTTACCGATGTTGGGCCCCCATTTATGTTTTCTACGCTCCAGAGATCTGGGCGTGAGGGGGGGTATTGAGTTGTCCCACATCGGAGGGATTTGAGGTCCTTGATCTCCTTATATGGCTTGGACAATCCTCACCTCAAAAGCTAGCTTTTGGGGTTGAGTTAGGCCCAATGTCCATTCTTATCAACTTCTCCGGGACAACTTACTCGTCTAGTGATTTCGACCCTATCCATATAAATTATATCAAATCCTGCCAACTTTTATTTTTTCCAGCATGAACAGTAATTTTCCGGCATGAACAGTAATTTCTAGAAAAGTTTTTGCTTTCTGGTGGTGTTTTAAAACCTATTTATAGTGTGGAATTCGACTTGGTCTCATTATTTTCAAATTTCTTTCGCAACTTTTCGGCCAACTTCTGTTTATCAACAATCACCTAGTTTTGTTACCGAGGGGAGTCTAGTGGCCTTATATGTCGCTTGCGCCAGTCATTTTATGGTGTAGATCAGTCTCCTCGAGTCTAGTTTGGTATGTTCAGCACAGTTATCCAGGAGTTTGGCATGACATCGTACTGAAGCCGAATGATTAGCTTACATATATTCTCACCAAGTCCCTCACTAGTCCTCGCATTAGTTACTTATTCAACGTACTCGGTACATATGATTTGTATGCACCTACTTGAGGGAGAGTATTAGATAGCAATGTGTAAATAATCCGTCCGATATGTTGTAGGAGTAAAATATGTCCTAGTCACATATGTAGTAGGAGTAGAATATGTCATAAAGGAGTAGAATAGTATTTTATATATATGTCTAATTGTATCATTGTTAAAAATAGATTTTTTTCCCGTGCATTCTCACAAGGACGAACAATAACTTGGAAATACATAATAAACTTACAGCAGGTGACTTTTGGAGAATACTTCCACGTTTGCAAACCAGATCAGGAGGCCTTTCAAGAAGTCTTGAATGCTGTTCACAAGAACCATGGCTTAGCAAGAAATCAGAACGTTATTTCTTTATTTTTTACATTTCCTTAAACGAGATTTCAATAAATTATAATGAATTATCTTTCTGAAGAACTTATAGACAGTTTATAAGCATTTCAAACTTCAAGGAGTACAGAGAGCACATGCCGTTTATTTATCAAAACACACGAGGAATCATCTCAAGCAACAACAACAACAACAACTACCCAATATACTCCCACCAGGTGGGGTCTGGGGAGGGTAATATGTAGACGAGCCTTACCCCTACCCGAAAGGGCAGAGAGGCTGTTTCCAATCGACCCTCGGCGCCTATATCTTCCCTGGACCATTATGTTAATTTCATACGAAGAGCCTTCAACTTTGATTGCAAAATCCACATGGGATTAGCTGAAACCTTAGAATTCCAACTTTCCTTGACAACATCATAAAAACCAGGAAGATTTATCCAACAAATGAGGAATCTGAAATATTTAATGCAGTTGTGATTAGCATAGAGATTTTTCATGAGTAAAGGTGTAGGACCAGAACCAGTCCTAGCCATGTGTCTAATTGAGCATATTTGGAACAGATTATCCCACAGATCATTCACGAAGACTGTATCCAATCTCTTATCTTCCTGGTCTCCTGCTATTGCACCAAGTAAATTTAGGTCCAGAGTAACCAATATCTGCAATGCTACAACTATCCAACAATTCTGAAAATCAATACTTCATACATTCTATGAGGTTTGCCCCCCTAATTTTTCGTTTGGATCAAGGATTACATTAAAGTCACCTCCGATACACCAAGGAGCATCCACCAGATTACTATCATCCTACGAGGATAACTAGAGGGGCTTTCTATCTTCCAAGTTACACTTAGCATAAACAGACGTAATAAGAATGTCCAAATTACTAATAGCCTTCTCCAACTTGATTGTAATATGCTGATTGCTTTTAGATAAAAAAAATTTGGTGTTGAAAGAGTTCCAAAAACACCAAATATGTCCATTACCATTCAAATGGCAATGCTAAAAACCTAAGAATCTCCTGTAACCATCCACCTTTTCATTAGAAAGAAAATGTTCAAAGATAGCCACGAAATAGGTGTTGTTGATGTTAATTAACCTCTTAAGCCTGTGAATGGATTTTTTGGACCTCACTCCCCTTATGTTCTAGAAAATTGGCACTAATCATAAGAACAATCTGGGGCATTATCCTCTCTTCGTTTCCTTTTTTTGTGAAGGGCGTGTTATGTTTCTTTGACTTTTTTGCTACTTTTTCTTGTTTCACTTCTCCCTCTTTTGAAAATATATTGATTTCCTTCCTCTTGACTTTCAGTGACTCCCTCTATGTCTTCATTTTCAGTGTCACTTCCTCTTCTGATGTTCCTATTGATTTTGTTGGTATTGCTTTCCAACACTTCTTGATCCCTCTCTTTGCAATTTAAGTCAGCAACCAAATTTACTCAAGCAATACCTGAAATTTACTCTAGGAAGACAATAGCTAAATGCATAAAGCTTGTGTAAAGTACCTTTGGATGGAATATGCTATTGAAAATTATACCTTTTCACACATCAGCAAATCAATGACGGCATCCAAAGTTTCAGGTTCAGCACAAGGAGCACTTTTGCCACTTGCATTAGAGTAGCTTTTCCATTTAGACAACCAAGAAGATGGTAACAAGACGTATTTGGAACCAGGAAGAATTGGTATGCTTTTACCCATTGCTAATCTCTCATGACTTTGTCGTTGCTTGAGCTTGAACCCCCTGTACCATATAAATACTGTAAGCAACGAGGTAACTCTAACTCCAAAACCTTAATAAGTTGATATGGGACCTTAGAGTATCTTCTAAGCATGCAACTTCGGTGAGTTGACTGTTGCATTGAGCACAGGGCTCAGAGTCTAAAATGAAAGTTGAACAACCCACAGCGTCATCAGGTTTTACTGCCATAGCAATCTCACGAATAAAATTCCAAAGACTCTCGGGTATTAGCACACGCCTAGCGCCAGCAGCCTGTTCAGGCATCAGCTGTCCATGTGGACACCTTATTGAAGCTGTTGGTCCAGCATCAGCATCACAAGGAGAGTCTACATTCTTCCGTCGGAGCCACTGCTGTAACCTACAGAAGGAACTAAATGAATATCAATAGACATCTAATATACAGAGACTATTACATGTTGAAAACATATGAAACACAAGATGATGCAACTGCCACATTGCATGAATAGCTTCAATACCGCGAACATGCAAACTTCTTTGATGATTAGCAAAATTGGTAAACTTTGTGAAATTAAGATCAAGACAGTAAAAGAAAGCACAACTGAATGGAATAATGTACACAATAAAAGAACTAGTATTAACTTTTAACGTTTAATGATACGTCAGGAAGTTAAAAATTAAGCCAAACGTCCCATGTAAACATACATTGGCTTAACATGCCTAGTGTGATGCCAGAAGATTTTTTTCTTAGAAAGGTCATTTCAAATTGTTTTGTACCACTTTTTATAGTTAGTAACTAGACGATGCATGTTACGCTCGACCATAAACTCTTTTTACAGGTAATCACACTTTTATTCAAATAACTTCCCAAGCTCTAAGTGCTAGATATCCTACATTAGACGCATCTATACAAGTTTAAACACGTAATCCATTGCATAGCCGTACCATGTCTTTGATATGTAGTACAACTTCCCATCTAGACAAACCCCTTCAAGTGCTGCTTCTGCAAGTTCTTTCATTAATGTTCTTCGGTCCCGGTAGTTATCTGCAAGGGCCATCGACCGAGCCACTTCAAAGAGGCAGTCAATGCAGTAATCATCCTTGGCCAGCATTGGTCCTCCACCGTACTGGACTTACACGCATCAGATAAATATCAGGAAGAAATAGCATGCAACTTAAAGCTAGTAAAGGAGAATATCATGGAAATTATAGAGCATAGATAATATTCAAATTCCTGAAAAGCAATTACCAGTCACAGAAAAATGGTTTTGGGGGTTATCACGAAAAATGCTTAAACAAAACAGTAAAGAATACTAGTTCACAAAATATTACCTTAGAGAATAACATGGTCCAAGCTTCACCAGACAGCCGCTTCATAGAGCCAATCTTTGAAACTGGTACTTTCCCATGTGTGCATTGTAAGGACGTGTTGTCAATGATTCTGTAACACACCAAAAGAGACTAATGACTACTAAATAAGTCGTTTACCTGACAGGTTGTTTTGATGAACTAGTTACCCCGGGATTCATAATAAACAAATTGTTATGAGGAGCGACAAATAATAACACATAAATTATTAGGCTGTGAACAATAACGAATACATTGTTATGTAGTGTTGGCAACATGATAGTCAAAACTAGCTTACGGATAATTTTGCCGTTTTAGGTACATATGTCTAATACATATTCTTATTTCACATTCTACTCAAAATATGTAATACAACAAACAGCATCTATCCACAGCTTATGCCAGCAACCAAACGTTGTTTTTAGTATGCAAAGCTGTTTTAGTAACGTATAAGTTTATACTGTTAGCTAAACATTGAATAAGAAAATTCTCAGTTTTATGCCGAGATAGGTCTCCAATATTGGAAAGCAAACAAGCCCTAAAGGTCCATACTTCCAATAAAATAAACTAGCTACATCATCATATAGCATCTCTTTTACATTAGCAAGTGAGAACAGCACCAGAAAATACAGGATAATCTTTAATTTAAACTGAATTAAAGATGACTGAAACCTGTGTCATTGCATACTTTATAACACTGCATTAAGCATATATTAAAGTATATCTTCTTACCATAATTTAAACAGAATGTAACGGTTTCACTTATCCCAGCGAAACTTGACTAAATCTTAATACTAGTTATAATCTTTTGAGAAATGAGTAGTTATTAACAAACTAACAATGTTGTAGAATAGCAGAAGATACAACAGAAAGTGGTACAAAGTACAAACTATAATGCTTTACATTAAGAAATATTTTTGAAATAATAAAACAGTAATCAAATAGAACTCTCTTGAGAGCAAAGAAGCATTAACTGAAACCCAGGGAATAGCAAGTAGCATCTAGTATATTCAAATGGAGCTAATGTAATGGCCCGTATTTACTTACACACACAAACATATACACACACACATATGCATACATAAATATATACAAAGACTTTTACTTTTTTGATGGGATGCCCCTGGAGGGACTACGGTCACTACACAAACTTTAATAGACTCATTCGAATTAGTACATGCAATTGTCATTTACAATACTTGAGGCATGCAGAAGAAATTAATACCCAAACATTTGATTAATACAGTATCAAAACAACAACCCAGTATAATCCCACTTAGTGAGGTCTGGGGAGGGTAGTATGTACGCAGACCTTACCCCTACCCTTGGGTAGAGAGGCTGTTTCCAAATAGACCCCCGGCATCCTTCCCTCCAAGAACTTCCCACCTTGCTCTTGGGGAGACTCGAACTCACAACCTCTCGGATGGAAGTGGGGGTTGCTTACCATCAGAGCAACCCCTCTTGTCTATTACGAATATATGGACAAAGAAATTGAAAAATATTTACGATAAAGTGAAATATCAATTGTTTCGTATCGCCTCTTCAGTATTACGCTCATTGGCAAGTAAAAGTATGAATTAGAGCCTTGATGATAACACTGAAGCACACGCTAAGGGAGGCAAAGCGGTCAACATGCTTTGAGCCTCGCCTCAGGCTTAAGCACGCGTTAAGCTCGCCTTTGATAACACTATTAATTCAGCCAAGTGGATGATGCCATGAAGGTGCACACACAAAGCAATTTAGCCACCAAAATGAAGGACGAATGCACAGGGCGTGACAGACAAGGATGGCACGGAACATATCCAAGGCCAAGTTCACCAGTACAGCAATGCACGCCCCAGTGGTGTTGCATATGAGCACGAGGGTCTTGAAATATTGTGAATGTGAAAGTATGGCCAAATAGATGCCAACGGAGCTTCGGAAGTTGAGGACACAAGGGCATGTTACGTCATTGACACGACGAGCACAAGAGGAATACGGTCTCATGGAAGGCTCTAGAGGAGGCCTCAATGCACCTCATATGGATCCAGGAGAGGCTGGTGACCCGACCATCCCCACCACTGAGGCCCCAAGTTTGAATTGGAACAACATGAACAATGCTGGTTAAGGTCTTCACCCACTTCTAGAACATGGGTACAATAGGGAAAGAGGAAAGAATTGTGAGAGAAGACAGCTACTATGGTTGTCCTAGGTGACAACTTTGACCTGCTTTTTACTATAATAGCAACAAATTTGCATATTTTTTTATAAGAGACAAATTTGCACATTACACACAACAAAAATTATTTGCATAACCTCTCACTTTTCCTTTTCTAGTTAAATACGTACTCTTTTTTAAAGAATAAATAAAAATGTTATTGATCATAGAGAAGCACTAAGCAAGTGCATTCATGAATACAGATTAATCCAGAAAAATTACAAATGAGATCTCATAAAGTTCCTGAAAAGAATTAAGGGACTCAAAGAAGTTATTTATATTGTATAAATTCTTCATTTTAGTTCAAAGGCTAATATCCACATTTACATTTAAGTATGTTAACTGGGGTCATTTACCTTATCACAAAAGCAAGTGTGTGCACGAGAGGTTACTTGCATCCAAAACAATCGCTACCTTTCTTTCCAAACTACCCAGAAAGAGCATGCTGAAATACAGTTCAAACTACCTCTTTATGCATGTGAAATGTGATTCTTATAATGGTAGTAGCCAAATTAAGGAAGAAGCTGAAACCTGAAAGGCACTGGGTTCAGCCATGAGGCGTACACCTTACCCTGACCTAAGCCCTTAAAAATGCAGGTCATGTAAAAGATTGAAATCTCATGTAATGAGGAAGGAGAGAGTGAAAATGAATCAGATATAACCAATAAGGACAACCCCCCCCCCCCACCCCCTTTGAATAGCAATTGCTAAATCTTTTAAAACTTCAAAAATTCTTCTAGAGCAATGCATAGAATAAAAGTATCTAATTAGTAGAGACCTTATCTCTACAACCTAACCTTTGTAACTTGTTCTCTTCACAGTATTTTGAAGCTTCATCTGGTGGCATATCCAAACATCATGATCAACTATACTCCAAATTCCATAAACTTTTCAAATGAGACCAATAACTCATTCAGAAGTATGTTATTTCATTTTCAATTATTAGTCATTCTCATCTTTATAGTGATAAGCAAAATCCTATTTGCTCTTCTTTTTTTAACTTGAAAATTTTTGTGCTGTATTCTATGTGGAAATAAGTGCATGACGTAAATTTCTTTTCATGTGATCATTTAGAATATTTTCCGAATGCGCTAAATATTGATTAAAGTTTTTTACGTTTCTTTTAATGACGGTGGTATACAGGCCAATTTACGTACACCTCGACAAATCCATTGGACAACCTAGTATAGTCTACAAGTTAAAGTACCAAGTTAAACCTACCACACCAAGAACATTGCAAATGGGCTCACGCTGAGTGTTGTAACTGGATTTGAACCTAAGCTCTCCAGATTGTTACTCTTAATACACCAACTACTCAACAATCCTTCTAGAACTAATCATGACAAAAATTACCGACAGTGGCATTCACATAAGCAGAAGGAAAAGGTCCCATGTAGAAAGAAATTATATTTTCGTTTATCAACTACCTTAAAAAGATTTATACTATGAGACGCAAAGGAAAAGGAAGAGCCACCAAAGGAATTGAAACTTACGATGGCATGATGTTGTCCGCCCATTGACGCAGCCAGTCCATAGATATCCAAAAGTACGATTTTTCAGGTGATTGGACTGCAGCTTTAGAAAGGATTGAACGTACCTCCTGCCTCCGCTCAGTGATGCAGTTCAGCTCAGACTCCTTCCTGGATTTGTATTGGTTACATGAGTCTATATATGAGTCATTCAATGTTTCTACCTCCTCATAAAGGTGGGATGGAAGATGACTATCAGCTTCTGAAGATGTACAAGCCTCTTTTTTTGCCTTATCATCACTAGAGTCAATTGACATTTTATCACCATTCTTTGTAAGTCTAAGGACGTACATCAGCATATAAGCATCACAAGACGAGAAGGTCTTCACCTCAGTGGCATCAGTATTTGAGGCTTGCTGCTGCCCACCGGCAGCAGGCCCATTTCCATTCTCGAGGATATTAATTGCATCAGAAGAAGAGTGGTCAGGTGGCTCAGTTTGAGAAGGCTTGACAGCAGAATGTGAAGAACCTTTACCAAATGGCTGACAGCCTAAATTCGAAACATGTTCATCATCAAATTCCCACCACTGCTGTGTATTCTCATTTTTAATGTGCGCAACATAGTGGCCACTATTTGCAGCAGAGCCTTTGTGGATAAGTATGGCTGACAAGTCATATATTAGTTCTGATTGGAAATGCTCAGATATCCTCCATGTCATATTCAATTCTTCAGGAAAACAAAATGCAGATGTGATTTTCTTCCTCGTTGTAGTCTAGGAAAATAATGTATGTATCAGATAGAGCACATAAAAGGAACAGATCACAAACATCTAAATAAATAGGTGAATAAGTCAACTTCAGCAGTAATTTGGGTAGTGAAGCAGAAACATAGCAAGAGTCACTTTCTTACTAATAAAGGACTACTCTAATCTTTTCCATTATTCAACTCAAATTAATATATGTACCAAAAGTTAGGGAGCTTGGAAGGGTAAAAGAACAACTACAACATCTATGCCTCATTTCCAAACAAGTCGCTATCAGCTATATGAATCTCATACCAACATTATACAAAATACAAATTAAATAAAAAGTACTAAAAGTTCTCTATATTTTTATAGGCATAAAAATCTCATATAGAGCCAAAAAAACGCCTGGAGCGCATAAAAGCTAAAGTAAATGTACTAACGTAACTAAACCATATTCCTTACTAATTGGTATCACCTATATAGAGCTTTTTCTTTCATTATAGGAGCCTGGAAGGGTAAAAGCATTTTTTTCCGAATCAAGAGCCCACTAGAGTTTTTAGATGTTAAGTAGCTACAGTCCAACATTTCAAACTTCATGAAAGCCATCAAGCATCCAATTCATCACTTACAGCATAGAACTATGACCAAGCAGAAGAAGAGAGTTCACTGCACATACAGTGATATAAAAACTGTTGGGATAAAGCTCTAAAACGAGATAAGGAATTTAAGAAACCTCCCCCCATGACAAACGAACTTACAATTCCCAGCAGAGAGAGAAGAGGGTGTATGACGAAGCAACAATAGCATCATTACCAACCTTTAGAGAATATTATGGTATATTAATCAACTCTAATAATCACATGTTGCAACTTCTCTTTGTGGTCTTATAGAAGGACTAGCATATACCAGTGAGGTGTTCTAAATACTTTACATACATTTGGAAGGAAAATGCAACGCTTGAGCTGGAAATTTAGGACTGCAGGCAGAGAGCGCAGTTTAATGCTACGGGTAGCATCAACTCGGGTGGCACATGAATCACAATAATATTGATTATCTCCTTGAAGCTCCTCCACACTAAGATAGTCGTCCAGACTCTCGTCTAAACTCTTCATACCCTTGACATTCAACTCCAGTTCATAGAAGTCTTCAATTTTTGATGAAGCTTCAGAGTCATTTCCACATTTTGAGCACCTACATGTTAATTAGGCACAAGCAACCAAAAAAAAATTAGGATCTCCTAGAAACTCCGAAACGTGAATGCAGAATCAATCACAAAGAATTAAACAAACAATTGCTTCTAATCTAAAAGTTAAAACCCTGACATAACAAAGTGGCAGTTATATAAAAGATCAGATGAACCCTGATTTTGAGAAGAACACAAGCAGGAAAATCAAGAATGACAAATTCTTTGATAAGAGATGTGACGTAGTAGTTAGCATTTGCATTGCATTAGAAAGGAGGGCAATGGAAGCATCACAGTGTAAATGCAACAAAAAGTTCTTCCGCACTAGAACGGGGAGTGAAATTCCTTATTTTCTTTTGCCATAAGGGGCCAGACATGCTTTTGGGTGTCCGGCACGTGCAGTCAATAAATTCTGAAATGACCAGTTAACCTTCATTATTTTTTAAATAAAAAAATAATAAGATTATTGATGTCAAAAGCCAACGCTATGATTGCAAGTTAAGATATTAAGAGGAAGCTTAAAAAATAACTGTCTATACAAAAAAATTGTTTGATAAATTGATTAAAGGGCGATAACTATTTTAGCACCTATCTACGAAAGGCTTGGGTGGTCTAGACAGGGAATAAGCTCCAAACATACAATGAATTGAACTATACGTGATCATCAGCCAAAAGCTTCTTACTACTTATAAGCAATTGAGACCATGTATAATTCTGGTTAATAGTAACAAACTGTTAAGGGTACTCCAAATAAGTAATAGAAGATGTAGCATGTGAATTTAGGGGATTTAAAAGCTAGTAATTTTGGTGTGAAGGTGATGTTCTCTTCTGTCTTTGACAAGATAGACCAGGCTTATTGCTAAACTCCTCCACTGTACACTTGCTAGATAACAAAAACATCTGATGTTGTTATATACCAGAGTAGCTAATCTTATCAGATCTTTTTTGATAAAGTATCTCTTTAATCAGATTCTGATAAAGCATCTTATCAGATCTTTTTCACGTTTCAAAGTTCTTTCTAGGGAAAATTCTTACTTGGGCAAGAGCTTTAATCAGATGAACCAATTTACTTTTGCAAATCATTAAGGCAAAGTAGAGTTTACAAATTGGCCATGTTCTTCAACAGAGAGTGGAGATACTGTTTTCAAGTATGAGCTCACAATAGAATGATTTGAACTCCTTTTGCTGGTGATCCAGACTAATACACTAAAAACCTCATCCAATAGTGAGACCCCTTCCTCTCGATTTAATCTACAAATGTACCGAAAGTTTGTTGTGGCATTACCAATTCAGTTTAAGAAGATGAGAGATAAGGTTACTTATTATTAAATTAGAAGAAAATTTTCTGTATCATTACATTTGTGACTGCACCAAAAATCAAAAATACAATGAAAGGCACAACAAATTCGTCCCTTCTCCATTCATAAGTTTTAACTCAATGTAATCACAAGAAAATACTATGAGTGCCATTCAAAGCTCATGATCAAGAAAAATAAAAATAGAAAACAAGATTAAACTAATAGTCCACCTATATCAAAAATTAAGTAAAGAATAGGAAATCCAGGAGTCATGAAAGGCTTAGAGTAACCGGTCTAAAATATCAGAAATATCAGTATTTAGCGACAGTTTTAGTATGGTCAATCTAAGTCTAGACTTACTTAGTCACATGTGACACACCTCCACGGAAAAGATCTTGGACAACTGTTCTGGCCTTCAACACGCTAGACCGGCTCAAACATCGCTCAAGCAGAGAGAAGAGCAAGGTCAGAAACTCATGACTATCCTGCTGAACACCATTATCTAGCTCTAGAGTTTGGATAAATGGAGCAGAATCAACATAAGCCATTTTGCTCAAATGTAACTTTGCAAATAGACGTGCTAGCTGGTCTAACACAGGTTGTTGTTTCAAAACATCTGGTTCAATAGAGAATACACCCTTCCTGAATGACTTATTCATGTACAGGCATTGCAGAATACTGTTAGCATAGCATGTCGCACCCAGATTTGTCAAGCCAGCAGGTGTCTCTGGGGATGAACGACGATCATCTGAAGGATCAGGACCAAGAGCATTGACTACTTCGGATGTCTTCTGCCATAACCCAGATTTGCGACTACCATTTGGTGGTGGAATCAATCCACAAAAGCAATTAGGATTATCCTTGGTGTTGACACGACATCCTTGGCATGCAGGTTTCGATATCATGTATAGCTGATTAACATCATCTTCCGTCACTTGGCTGGTAGATAGAATGTTTCTGCAAAGAAGACGGCAAAAATTAACTGAAAGAACAAATAAACAATCAAAGAAACAAAAGAGAGATAATAAAATGGACTCTCCTTGAAAGGCAACATCACTTCGGTCCAGCATTCAAATATTCAGCCATTACAGTATTTATGTCACTTCAACAGAAGGAAAAAGAGCACAACAGGTTGAAGTAGAAAGTATATTCCTTGAGTTAGGGCTAACTGATAAAACACAAGAATTAGGTACAGTAGTTTATTTTTATTCTGAAGATGATAAAAGAGGTAAGAGGATGAATATGTCAGCTCAATATTGAGCTATCCAGGACCTTTTCTATTGTTTGGTTCTTGTGAAACTGAATTTTAAGTTCACAACAATTGAATTCATATGAATCAAATTGAGTATTTGGTGGCTCACAAAGTACAAGAAACTCATCTATCTCGATATTCTTGCCATCTATAAATATGTACTACTATATTTACAAAACCCCGACAATGTGGGCATTACCCTAGGTATGTTGTTGTTGTTGTTGTTTGTACTATATTTACAATTTACAAAACTAGAGGTTGCCACTTACAAATAAAAATAATTATTTGAAAACTTTCCAAGAGATACCACATTCGAATCTACAGAGCCAAAAATAATCCGTGCTCGCTCCCCACCATCACTTGCAATATTACAGAAAAACTACAAGAAGTTGGATTTCCTAGCATGCCTTTTTCATTTTTGGATAAGTATAAGGATTTCCTACTGTATCTTTCATTCTTCTACCATGAGAAGAACTAATAAATCTGCTTTCTTACAGAAAATCGGGAATTTTGCAGGAAGGACATCTTCTTATCATTTACATAAAAGGGTACATTTGTCCTAGAGGGACTGCCTCCACATCATCCATTGGGGAAAAATAGGGTACTATATTCTTTTTCTTCCGTACTAAAAATTTCATTTCTATATATAAAAGGCTGTAAACACGATTATCATTACAATTAGGTGTATCAAAATCTCTGACGGCATATATTTTTCTTTCCTGAATTACAATCTCAAATGTGCATGTGTATACGGTCAAAATCGTGCTTGCACCTTTTTGTGCGACTGATCGGGGTTGAAGCATGATTAATCGAGGATCGGCTTCGATTTATATCAAACTATGGCGCAGAGTTAAGTTGTCGAGCTTGAGACCCTGAGACCGATTAAATTCGAGACCGACCATGATAGAGACCGGATAAGATGGAGACTGGGGAAGCTTACTGGGTCGAATAATGAAAAAGACGAAACATCCGCAATCGGGAGGATCACGGCGAAAATGCCGGCACATATCAAGAAGAGGCCGATTAGTCAGTCAATCATGGGAATTCTTATTGTATTTAGAATTGTACCAAGAGGGTCTGATCATTTGTAATACACATCATATTCACGTTACTCAAAGCATATATTCTCTTTCTCTTAAGCTTTCAATATTTTTGTCACTTTGTTTATACTTTCCGGCGAAATATCCATTTGATTCGAGACCAGCTCAAGGATCAAATCTATACATTTCATTTGGTTTGCTTTATTTATATTAGCGGATAATTTCAGTATCAATTTATATTTTCACTTAGTTTGTGCTAAGTAAATCACGTATCCTTAAAACCACAGTATAAATTGAATTGTTATCCGTTTTTAGGGTAAATAGCATGTCCAAGAAATGAGAGCTTATTATGTTATATTTTATGAAAGATCGACAAGGGTTGATACATTTCCATGACTTATCTTAGCTGCACATTTTCCTTCCACCAGATTAACCAATTCCACCCATTTCCATTCTTAGAAAAATTATGACAATATTGTCCGGGCAAACTCAGGACACCTCGACTATTCTACCGGTTACCTGGTGCCTCCCACCAACATAGGTACCAGGTAATTTTGCCCACCAAAATGCTTAGGCAAATGGGATTTTATATTCTTTAATCTTTGTGCTACACTCTGTTATTGTCATTTGTAAAAACATTCATGTTTCGAACATTGATAAGCTTGTTTAATATAATCAAATGTCTTTTAACTCAAATGTTCTCTCTTCAGATAAAGTAAATACTTATTGATTTTGAAGGGAAACATTTGCATAGGAAGAACACCTGCATTTTGATTCAATATGTTGTTTACTAATGAAAGTTATGAAATGATTATAGTAGGAAAAAAATATCAGAAAAACCAGCCAAAAAAGTCACTCCAGCTTGGTCAAGAAACACGCTAAAAAACGTTACAAACTCGATAAACAATCAAAACAACGGCATTGAACATAAATAAATTTGTAAGATATCCACAATCATAATAGCAACAATCAGTATAAGAAAAATTCACCTAAAAATTTCTGCAGTAGCCTCAGCAGAATCATCCGGTCTATTCCTTTTATTTTTACTGCGAGTATTCGGACGATGATGCCCCATCTTCACAACAGTAAAATATTTAATCGGCACAAAATCGGCAATTTAGCTTCTGATCAACAATAAACTCCGTCTAATTTCGGAAAATTTATAGTAAAATCGAGTCTTCGAGTGAATCGAGATTCAATACTCTGAAGAATTCAAGCTCGGTTTTTGGAAAGCTCGTACCTGAGAGTTTTTGGGAGTTTTTTAGGGTTTTTTACTTTAAAATACATTTTATTTTGATGGGGGGAAGTCTTTCCAGTTTCCCCTGTCGTTTTAGGAGGGAAAGCTACAAATATTCCACTGAATTGGGCACGCTATCACCAGTTTCGTTAAACCTGAGTTTATTGGGAATAATAAAAAACCTATATCTTCTACCATATATTATTAACAGCCAAAGAAAGAGCATCACACAAATTAAGTGGCGGTCTAAAAAAAAGTCACATGTCATATTTAGCTATTTACTTAAAAAATAAAAATTATCAATTCAAATTGAATAGTAGTTTCTCCCTAATATAGTTCTTTCTCTCTTTATATATATATATCTATATATATATATATATATATATATATATATAATGCTCCCTATGTTCATTTTTAGTTGTCAAATATTCTAAAAATAATTTTTATTTTTATATGTCACTTTTCGCATATCAAAAAAAAATTTATTATACGTTTAGCATTAATTATTCATTCCAACTTATTTTCCAAATTCATTAAGATTATGCACCAATCAAATATGGGTATAATGATAAATTATATATTTTATTTATTATTTCTTAAGGGGTGAGCAAAGTCCATAATGAACGGGTAAAAATCAACGGATAGAGTGTGTGTGTGTGTGTATATATATACTCACACACTAAATGTCACGTGCCCGTGCACAGCACGGGCGTAAGGCCAACCTCTTTGTTTGTGTTGATATTAACAACATAATAACCTTGTTAGTATGTACATTCATTTATTTATAGCATGTTTGGAAAGCCATCTCTGATTTTCGGTTGTTATGGATTACACCAAGGTTCTGCGCTCAGTACGTTCTTATTTGCCCTGGTAATGGACATGTTAACACATCACATTCAAGGGGATGTGCCATGGTGCATGTTATTCATCGATGATATAGTTCTGATTGATGAATCGCGAACTGGTATTAACGAAAGGCTAGAGGTTTGGAGACGAACTCTTGAATCTAAGGGTTTCAAGCTTAGCAGGACATAGACGGAGTACCTGGAGTGTAAGATGTGAGGCTTGAATGACAGGTCATCTCGAGCAGAGACAGTTTCAAGTACTTTAGGTCGGTTATCCAGGGAGGAGGGGAGATCGACGAAGATGTTACACACCGTATCGGGGTAGGATGGATGGTGAAGTGGAGGTTAGAATCTGGAGTATTTTGTGACAAAAGAGTGCCACCGATACTCATATGTAAGTTCTATAAAGCGATGGTTAGGCCAGCCATGATGTATGGGGCTGAGTGTTGGACGGTTAAGAAATCACATATCCAGAAGATGAAAGTAGCAGAAATGAGGATGTTGAGGTGGATGTGTGGGCATAGTAGGATGGATAATATTAGGAATGATGATATTAGGGAGTGTAACGACCCGACCCGTCGTCACGTGAGTTACCGCCCCGTTTTCCTCGTTTTATGCTTCTATAGGCTTCATTATATGTGTTTGGAGAATTTGGAGTAATTCGAATAGAGTTTGGTTAGAAATGAGACGATTAGTCTCTTTATGAGAAGGTTAGTTGGAAAAGTCAACTGAATATAGGCTTGGAATGGATTTCCGATGATTCGACTAGTTTTGGGTTGTAATTTATGACTTAGGAGCGCAATCGGAATTGAATTTGGAGGCTCAGTGTAGAATTAGGCTTGAATTGGCTAAGTTTGAATTTTGGTAAATATCGGTTGATAGGTGAGATTTTTATCTGGCGGTCGGAATGGAGTTTCGACAGTTGCAGCAGCTCCGTTAGGTGATTTTGGATATGCGTGCAAAGTTTCAGGTCATTCGGAGGTGTTTAGGTTGGGTTTTTTATCAAGTGCAAGTTTCGGAAGTTTTAGTTTGACTTAGACTTGAATCCGTGCTAATTTGATAATTTTGATGTTTATGATTGTGTTATTATGCTACGAACAAGTTTTAATGAAGTAATAGGACATATATGTGCTTTTGGTTGAGGTCCCGAGGGCCTAGGGGTGGTTTAGGATGGCTAATGTGGAATTTTGAACATGAAAAGTGCATCAGAAAATTGCCGAGAAATTTAAATCTATGCGATCGCGTAGGTCTGGCTGCGATCGAATAGAAGACCTGGAGGAGGCTCAGAAATTTATCTATACGATCGCATAAGGGGGCTTGCGATCACATAGGTATGAGGGATGGTTCAGTACGGTCGCGTAGGTGTGTATGCGATCGCGTAGTAGGAGGAACCAAAGCTCTGCGATCGCAAAGGTTCTTATGCGGTCGCGTAAGAGGAATTGGAGGGCCTGGATTTTTGGCCTATACTTCGCAGGGTTAGTAATGCGATCGCATATGGGTCGCTACACTGGTCTGGCAGAATGTTTTAAAATACTTTGGTTCGCGAGCCACATCATTTTTCCACCATTTTTACTCTGCCAAGAGAGTTTTTTGAGCGATTTGAAGAGGGTTTTCAATAGGCAGTGATTGGAGGTAAGTCTCTTGACTTAGAAACACCATTTTTATGAAGAATCAACCCTCAAATCCATGAAAATAGGTTGAAATTGTGAAGAACTAGGGCTTGGTTTTTTAAAACGAATTTTTAGGTTTTGAAAGGCCATTTGAACTCTGTTTTCGATAAATTTTATACGTACGGATTCGTGGTGAGACGAGGAATCCATTGGTGTGACTTTCGTAATTTTTTGAGAAGTGGGCCTGGGGCTCGAGTTTTACCAACTTCGTAATTTTTAGTATTTTTCAAGTAATTTCGATTGGGTTATGTTTCTTTAACATATAATAATGTATTCGTTGTGGTTTTGACTAGATTCGACGCGCTAGAAGGTTCGAGAGGAAAAGGTGTTGCTAGCTAGTTTTCGGCCGGCTAGAGGTGACTAATTGATGTAACTGTTGCGCTGGGGGTTTGAAACCCCAGACTTTCACTTCGTAACGCTATATTAAGGTGTGACACGCATTCCACGATGAGTGTAGGGTCGGATACAGTTGGGGTTGAGACTTAGTCCATCCCGAGTGGTTATTGCTATTATATTGGCGACTGAAACACATACCTTGTTATTGTGAATTGGGCTTATTGTCGTGTTTGGGGCCTTGTGCCGACCTTTAGAATCCTTAGGGGATCTTTATATTTTTTCCTCACTTGTGTGCGTCACATAAATTCTCGGTCACGTTTTCAAATATTAAAACAATATAGTAACTGTGTTTTATACATGAACTTAAAATGAAAAAGGATACGAGGGTTAAGATCCCTATAGTATGTCCCATCCGATTAGTGGTGGACTTATTTGACTGGGATGGGTTGGGGACCCTGTAGTAAGGATGATTTCCTGATATGGACCGGGCTAGACGCCGTAGCGATTGTACATATATTTATATTGATGCCGCGAGCCTGTTTTATGCCAATACCTGGCTGATACTACGCTTGGGCTATAAGAGCCCCTCCGGAGTCTGTACAAACCCCCAGCGAGCGTCGTCGACGTTAAATAAGTGGAGCGGGTTGTACGCCGCAGCGGGTACTGGATTGTACCATTATATGTATTGCATTCTGCCATGCATTTTTCCTTAAATGTATTAATTTGTTGTGTACTGTGTCCACTATTTGGATATGAACGGCAAGATATAGAGTACTTTGTGCATTTATTGTGTTTTCTTACCTTCAGATTTTAGTTATGTCTATTACCACTAAGTTGGAAGTACTTACTTTACTCCCTACATCTTGTGTGCAGATCTAGGGCAGTCTCAGGCTGAGTGATTCCAGCAGATCCAGAGGTCTTTCGGGAGTATCTGAGGTAGCTGCAGGGCGTTCGCAGCCGATGATTCTCCCCTCTATTTTTATCTTGTATTTTCGCATTATCAGTTATAAACAAACTTTGTATTAGGATGTTATTCTATCATTAGAGGCTCATAGTCGTGATACTGAATCCTAGTTGGGTTGTTTCAGTATTTTAGTCAGATTTTCCGTGTTTTATCAGTATTTCAGACTTTGACTTAAATGGTTTTGTCTTTACTTCTTTGAATAACTAGAGTAACCGTTATAAATGGCCGGGCTTGCCTAGTAGTGTGTTGGGCGCCATCACGATCGGGTTGGGGTCGTGACAAGTTGGTATCAGAGCCTAGGTTACTTGGTCTCACGAGTCATGAGTCGGCTTAGCAGATCTCGCGGATCGGTACTGAGACGTTTGTACTTATCCTCAGGAGGCGACAGAACCTTTAGGAAACACTTCACTTTCTTGAAATTCATATCGTGCAGCTTGTTGCTATGAAAACTAAATATTTATATTCTATTCTCTCGCAGATGGCGAGAACCCGTGCTAACGGACGTGGTGGGAGACAACCAGTACCACCCGCTAGAGCCCGTAGTCGTGGTCGTGGTAGTGGTCGGGACAGACCAGCAGGGGCAGCACCTGCAGACCCACCAGCTGTCCAAGTCCAGGACCAACCTCCAACTGTCGATGCTCCAGCAGCACTGGTTCATGCATCGGCAGTGCCCATCATGATTCCTGGTCTCCATGAGACCCTATCACAGATTTATCAATTTGTACTGGCACAACTCAAGCAGTTTCAGCTACCACTGCAGCAACTACTTCACAGGCCGGGGGAGGCAATCAGACCCCCGCTACTCGCACACCTGAGCCGGTAGCGCAGGGTTTGCAGACCCTAGAGGCACCACCAGTTCAGCAGGTTGCCCCAGTTCAGCAGGTTGACCCAGTTCAACAGGTTGCCCTAGTTCAGCCGGTTGCACAGGTCCAGGAATTATTGTTCCAGTTATGCCATACGATGAGTAGCGTCGTCTTGAGAGATTCAGCAAACTTGCACCTCCTACTTTCAGTGGTGTTCCGGGCGAGGATGCCCAGGGTTTTCTCGACAAGTAGACGTATGCTGCGGACAGTAGGGATTTTGGAGACTAGTGTTGTGTCCTTTACTACTTATTAGTTCTCAGGTGCAACCTTCACTTGGTGGGAGGCATATGAGCGGCGTAGGCCGGTGGGTGCAGCACCATTGTCATGGCAGGAGTTCTCCACTCTCTTTCCGGAGAAATGGGTGCCACCGTCGCAGACGGAGGAGCAGCGCAGGCAGTTTGAGTATCTTCGTCAGGGAGAGATTACCATGTCTCAGTATGAGATGAGGTTCTCAGAGCTCGCTCGTTATGCTCCATGGATGGTCCCGCCTGATCGGGAAATGATTAGAAGGTTCGCGGATTGACTCAATTATCCCATCCGTATCCCAATGGCTCGAGAGTGGATTCTGAGCCACACTTTTGAGGATGCAGTCAATATTTCCCGAGATATTGAGACAGATCGTCAGCAGGAGAGAGAGGAGAGAGAGAGGCCAAGATGCCTCAGGGATCAGATAGTTTCAGTGTTGCTCCTTCTAGGAGCCAACATCATCAGAGTAGAGTTCGTTCTTATTGGTCTCACCAGTCGGCCCGTTTCGAGTATAGAGAGGCATCTTTAGGCCATGGTCACCAGGGGTACCAGCAGGGCCAGCCTTCACTGAGCGCCCCTCCAGCTCAGAGCCCTGCTCCTGCTTCTTCAGCCCAGGGTTCATCTACATCGAGGGGTTCCCATCAGTCCCCTTCTCCAGCTCCAGGTCGTTGCTATGAGTGCGGTGAGTTGGGTCATATGAGGAGATAGTGTCCTCGGCTCCATGGTAAACAGACTCAGCAGAGGGATCAGCCCTCGTCTTCTGCTCCTGTTTCTTCAGCACCCGCTCAGTCAGCTAGGAGTAGAGGTCAGGTATCCAGAGGTCACCCCAAGGGGGAAGACCGTATTGGTGGGGGTCAGGCTCGCTTCTATGCTCTTCCAGATATGAGGGACGCTATCGCATCGTATGCCGTCATCACAGGTATTATTTCAGTCTGCCACAGAGATGCCTCCGTCTTATTCTTGGTTCTACCTATTTTAATGTGTCTTCATATTTTGCCCATTATTTGGGTATGACCCGAGGTTATCTTGCTTTACCTGTGCACGTATCCACCCCGGTGGGTGATACTATTATTGTGGACCATGTCTATCGGTCGTGTCTTATTACTATTGGGGGTCTGGAGACCCGAGTTGACTTGTTATTATTGGGCATGGTGGATTTCGACGTGATTCTGGGTATGGATTGGCTATCTCTGTACCACGTTATTCTAGACTATCATGCCAAGACAGTTACATTGTCTATTCTGGGTATTCTGAGGATCGAGTGTCGAGGCATGACTGATTATGTACCCAGCAGGGTGATTTCCTTCCTAAAAGCCCAACGGATGGTTGCGAAGGGTTGTTTGTCGTACTTGGCTTTCACGAGAGATGTGGGAGCTGAGGCTCCTAGTCTTGACTCAGTTCCCATTGTGAGGGATTTTCCTGATGTGTTTCCAGCGGACCTGCCAGGCATGCCGCCGGACAAAGACATTGATTTCAGTATTGATCTAGTGCCGGGCACTTAGCCCATCTCTATCCCTCCCTATCGTATGGCACCAGCGGAGCTAAATGAGTTGAATGAACAACTTCAGGAACTCCTAAATAAGGGGTTCATTCGCCTGAGCATGTCGCCGTGTGGTGCACCGGTCTTATTTTTGTAAAGAAGAAGGATGGCACAATGAGAATGTGCATTGATTACCGACAGTTGAATAAGGTGACAGTGAAGAACAAGTATCCAATACCCCGTAGTGAGGATTTATTTTATAAGCTCTAGGGAACAAGGGTATTCTTTAAGATTGACCTCCGATCGGGCTATCACCAGTTGAAGAATAGGGATTCAGACATTATGAAGACGGCTTTCAGGACGAGATATGGGCACTACGAGTTTCTAGTGATGTCCTTCGGGCTGACTAATCCCCCAGCCGCATTCACACACTTGATGAACAATGTATTTCGACCGTATCTAGATTCATTTGTGATCATGTTTATTGATGATATTCTGGTGTACTCGCGTAGCTAGGAGGAGCACGCGCAGCACTTGAGGGTGGTACTGCATAGATTGAGAGAGGAGAAGCTTTATACGAAGTTCTCCAAGTGTGAGTTATGGCTTAGTACTGTGGCTTTTCTGGGACACGTGGTGTCCAGTGATGGTATTCAGGTTGACCCAGAGAAGATCGAGGCACTGCAGAGTTGGCCCAGTCCGTCCTCAACTACTAAGATTCAGAGTTTTCTCGGTTTGGAGGGCTATTACCGCAGATTCGTTTAGGGATTTTCATCTATTACTTCGCCCTTGACGAGCTTGACACAGAAGAATGCTCCATTTGTATGGTCGGATGAATGTGAGGAGAGCTTCTAGAAGCTCAAGTCGGCTTTGACCACAGCTCCGGTACCAGTATTACCATCGACTTAGGGGTCTTACGTGGTGTATTGTGATGCTTTGAGAGTTGGGATCGGCTATGTATTGATGTAGGAGGGTAGAGTTATTGCATATGTTTTTCGTCAGTTGAAGCCCCATGAGAAGAACTACCATGTTCATGACTTATAGTTGGCTGCTATTGTTAGCCTTGAAGATTTGGAGGCATTATCTATATGGCGTATCTTGTGAGGTATATACGGACCATCATAGCCTTCAACACTTGTTTAAGTAGAAGTATCATAATTTGAGGCAGCGGAGATGGCTTGAGTTACTCAAGGATTATGATATTACCATTTTGTATCATCCCGGGAAGGCCGATGTAGTGGTCGATACTTTTAGCCGGAAGTCTATTAATATGGGTAGTTTGGTTTACATTCAGTTGGGGAGAGGCCCTTTGCAATTGATATTCAGGCCTTGGCCAACCAGATGGTGAGGTTAGATGTTTCTGAGCCCAGTCGGGTGTTGGCTTGTGTGGTTTCCCGATCTTCTTCGTATGACCGCATTAGAGAACGCCAGTATGATGACCCGCATTTGCTTGTCCTGAATGACAGGGTCCATCATGATGATGCTAGAGATGTGACCATTGGAGATGATGGTGTGTTGCGGATGCAGGGTCGGATTTGCGTGCCCAATGTGGATGGGCTCCGGGAGTTGATATTAGAATAGGCCCACAACTTGCAGTACTCGATTCATCCGGGTGCCGCAAAGATGTACTCGAATTTGAGACAACATTACTGGTGGAGGAGGATGAAAAAGGATATTGTGAATTATGTGGCTCGGTGTCTCAATTGTCAGCGGGTCAAGTATGAGCACCAGAGACCCGGTGGCGTACTCCAGCTGATGGATATTCCGGAGTGGAAATAAGAGAATATTACTATGGATATTGTGAGTGGTCTTCCTCATACCTCGAAGAAGTTTGACTCGATTTGGGTGGTTGTGGATAGGCTGACCAAGTCGCGCACTTCATTCTGGTATGTACTACCTATTCTGCGGGGAAGTTAGCAGAGATTTTCATCCGGGAGGTTGTACGTTTCCATGGGGTCCCGATTTCCATTATCTCAGTTAGGGGTACTCAATTTACTTCCCAGTTCTGGAGGACTTTTCATCAGGAGTTGGGCACACAGGTACAGTTGAGCTCAGCATTTCATCCTCAGACGGACGGACAGTCCGAGCGTACTATTCAGATATTGGAGGACATGTTGCGTGCCTATGTTATTGGTTTTAGGTTCTTGGGCTGAGTTCTTGCCACTTGCGGAGTTTGCCTATAATAACAACTATCAATACAACATTCAGATGGTGCCGTATGAGGCTTTATATGGGAGACGATGTAGGTCTCCGGTTGGTTGGTTTGAGCCCGACGAGGCTAGATTATTGGGGACAGAGTTAGTTTAGGATGCCTTAGAGAAGGTGAAAGTGATCCAACAGAGACTTCGTATAGCTCGGTCGCGTTAGAAGAGTTATGTGGACCAGAAGGTCCGAGATGTATCTTATGCGGTGGGCGAGAAGGTCTTGTAGAAGGTTTTGCCCATGAAAGGCGTTATGAGGTTTGGGAAGAAAGGAAAGCTGAGTCCAAGGTTCATTGGTCCTTTTGAGATACTTAGGAGGATTGGGAGGTGGCCTATAAGCTCGCTTTGCCACCTACCTTGTCGGGAGTTCATGCGGTGTTCCATGTTTTTATGCTCCGGAAGAATGTTGGGGACCCGTCTCATGTATTAGACTTCAGCACGATTCAGTTGGATGAGGATTTGACCTATGATGTGGAGCCGGTGGCTATTTTGGGTCGTCAGGTTCAAAAGTTGAGATCAAAGGACATAGCTTCGGTGAAGGTGTAGTGGAGAGGCCGGCCCGTGGAGGAAGCCACTTGGGATACCGAGCAGGAGATGCGGAGCAGATACCTCCACTTGTTTGATACTCCAGGTATGTTTCTTGACCCGTTCGAGGATGACCGTTTGTTTAAGTTAGGGAGGATGTAGCGACCCGACCCGTTGTCACGTGAGTTACCGCCCATTTTTTCCCATTTTATGCTTCTATATGCTTCATTATATGTGTTTGGAGAATTTGAAGTAATTCGGATGGAGTTTGGTTAGAAATGAGACGATTAGTCTCTTTGTGAGAAGGTTAGTTGGAATAGTCAACCGAATGTTGACTTATGAGTTAGAGGGATTGGAATAAATTTTTGACGATTCGACTAGTTTCGGGTGGTGATTTATGACTTAGGAGCGCAATCGAAACTGAATTTGGAGGTTCGATGTAGAATTAGGCTTGAATTGGCTAAGTTTGAATTTTGGCGAATTCTGGTTGATATGTTAGATTTTTATCCAGGGGTTGGAATGGAATTCCGACAGTTACACCAGCTCTATTAGGTGATTTTGGATATACGTGCAAATTTTTAGGTCATTCGGATGTGTTTAGGTTGGGTTTTGATCAAATGCAAGTTTCGTAAGTTTTAATTTGACTTGGGCTTGAATTCGTGCTAATTTGATGATTTTGATGTTTATGATAGTGTTTTTATGCTACAAACAAGTTTGAATGAAGTAATAGGACGTATCTGTGCTTTTGGTTGAGGTCCCGAGGGCCCGGGGTGGTTTCGGATGGCTAACGGGGAATTTTGAACATGAAAAGTGCAACAGAAAATTGCAGAGAAATTTAACTCTATTCGATCGCGTAGGTCTGGATGTGATCGCGTAGAAGGCCTGGAGGAGGCTCAGAAATTTCTCTATGCGATCGCATAAGGGGGCTTGCGATCGCATAGGTATGTGGGATGGTTCAGTGCAGTCGCGTGGGTGTATATGCGATCGCGTAGTAGGAGGAAGCAAGGCTCTGCGATCGCAAGGGTTCTTATGCTATCGCATAAGAGGAAATTTTTGGCCTATGCGATCGCAGGGGTAGTAATGCGATCACATAGGCGTCGCTATAGTGGTCTGGCAGAATATTTTAAAGCCCTTTGGTCCCCGACCCACATCATTTTTCCACTATTTTACTCCTCCAAGAGAGCTTTTTGAGCGATTTGAAGAGGGTTTTCAATGGGTAGTGATTGGAGGTAAGTTTATTGACTTAGAAACACCATTTTTATGAAGAATCAACCCTCAAATTCATGAAAATAGGTTGATATTGTGAAGAATTAGGGCTTGATTTTTGAAAATGAATTTTAAGGTTTTGGAAGGCCATTTGAATTCAGTTTTCGATAAATTTTGTATGTACGGACTCGTAGCGAGATGAGGAATTCATTGGTGTGACTTTCGTAATTTTTCGAGAAGTAGGTCCGAGGCTCGGGTTTCACCAACTTCATGATTTTTAGTGTTTTTTGAGTAATTTCGATTGGGTTATGTTTCTTTAACATATAATAATGTATTCGTTGTGGTTTTGACTAGATTCGAAGCGCGAGAAGGTCGATTCGAGAGGCAAAGGGTTTGCTAGCTAGTTTTCGGTCGGCTAGAGGTGAGTAATTGATGTAACTGCTGTGATGAGGGATTGAAACCCTAGACTTTTATATCGTAGCGCTATATTAAGGCATGACACGCATTCCACGATGAGTGCGAGGTCGGATACAGTTGGGGGTTGAGACTTAGTCCATCCAGAGTGGTTATTGCTATTATATTGGTGACTGAAACACATAGCTTTTTTATTGTTAATTGGGCTTATTGCCGTGTTTGGAGCCTTGTGCCGACCTGTAGAATCCTTAGGGGATCTTTATATATGTTCCTCACTTGTGTGCATCACATAAATTCTCAGTCACATTTTCAAATATTAAAATGATATAATAACTGTGTTTTATCATGAACGTAAAATGAAAAAGGACATGAGGGCTGAGATCCCTATAGTATGTCTCGTCCGATTGACGGTGGACTTGTTTGACTGAGATGGGTTGGGGACCCTGTAGTAAGGATGATTTCCTGATATGGATCAGGCTAGACGCTGTAGCGATTGTACATATATTGATATTGAGGCCGAGAGCCTGTTTTATGCCAATACCTGGCTGATATTGCGCTTGGTCTGTAGGAGCCCCTCCGGAGTCTGTACATACCCCCAGTGAGCGTCGTCGACTTTAAATAAGTAGATCAGGTCGTACACCGCAACGGGTAATGGATTGTACCATTATATGTATTATATTCTAACATGCATTGTTCCTTAAATGTATTAATTTGTTGTGTACGGTGTCCTCTGTTTGGATATGAACTGCTAGATATAGAGTATTTTTGTGCATTTACTGTGTTTTCTTACCTTCAGACTTTAGTTATGTCTATTACAACTGAGTTGGAAGTACTCGCTTTACTCCCTGCACTTTGTGTGCTGGGCAGTCTCAGGCTGAGTAATTCCAGCGGATCCAGAGTTCTTTCGGGAGTATTTGAGGTAGCTGCAGGGCGTTCGCAGCCGATGATTCTCCCATCTATTTTATCATCTATTTTCGCCTTATAATTTATAGACAAACTTTGTATTAGGATATTGTTCTGTCATTAGAGGCTCATGGTGGTGACACCGGGCCCTAGTTGGGATGTTTCGGTATTTTAGTCAGATTTTTCGTATTTTATCAGTATTTCAGACTTTGACTTAAATGGTTTTATATTTACTTGTTTAAATAATTAGAGTGACTGTTATAAATGGTCGGGCTTGCCCAGTAGTATGCTGGACGCCATCACGACTGGATTGGGGTCATGACAGGCAGAAGGTGTGTGTGGCTCCCAATGATGATAACGGGAAGCAAGACTCAGGTGGTTCGGGCACGTTTAGAGGAGAAGCCTAGATGCTCCGGTAAGGAGGTGCAAACGGCTGGTTGCGAGGGCTCGATAAGAGGTAAATGGCGACCTAAGAAGTATTGGGAGGGAGGTGATTAGGCAGGATATGACGATTGTTCAGATATCCGAGGACATGACACTTGATAGGAACATATGGAGGTCGAGTATTTGTAGGCTGGGAGGTAGTTGAGTCTTGTCTTATTCCATAACTTTGGGAGACTAGTTTGGTAGGGATATTATTTTGCTTTTGCTTTATATCATTCCTTTATTTTCATGTTGTTCCTAATTTTCATATTATTTTTGTGGTGTTACTAATATTGTCTTCGTTTGTCTTTTTGCCTTCTTGAGCCGAGGATTTTTCGTAAATAGCCTCTCTACTCCTTCGGGGTAGGGGTAAGGTCCGCGTACACAGTACCCTCCCCAAACCCACTAGTGGGATTTCACTGGGTTGTCGTTGCTGTTGTTGTTGTTGGAAAGCCATATAAGAATTGGATTTGTGTGTAATTACATTGTTTGACATGTTCGTTTGGCCAAATAATTACTTGGTCAGTATATAATTGGGTATAATTACACTTTCCAATTCTCAAGGGGATGTGAGAATTAGTTGTACTTACACTGTGTAATACAAGTTTGCTTTTATGTTTCTTTCCTTTTTATTTTTGTTTTAATTTATTTTCTTTTTTAACTTTTAATTTCTATTATCTTAATTTTTTAATTTTATTTTGACCTTTTTATTTCTTTTAAAATATATTTTTCTATGTACATTATCTATCTTTTATTTCTCTACCTTTATTTCTTGTGATTCCATGTCATTTCTTATATTTTATTATTCACCTCCTAATGTTAGAAATAATGAGTCATTATCAAAATTAGCATATAATGACTGATGCAATTAAAGTAAATTTTTATTATTGAATATGATTATCAACTTAATATGTTTTATAATCTTAAGTTGTAGTGGAACTTACTATTGTTATATTTGAATTTAACATACGTTAAACAATTTTTTTTGGATTTTAAAATTGTGTTATATTCATGGTTCTAATATTTGTTTTATTAGTATTGGCTCACATTGCATGTTGTTCATTTTTTTAGTTAAAATTGATAGTTTAGTTTTGTCAAATATATGAATAATGTTATGACATTAAATTTATAAATATTAATTTATTTTTTCAAACATGAATTCCAAGATATTCTTACAAAACATATGATTTTAGTTTTTGTAAGTGTCTAAACTAAATATTATTGATTTGGAAAAAAAAATATAAACTTTTTTTACAAATATTAGTTATAAATATATGATTACTAATTAATGTATATTCACATATAAAATATACATCTTAAATACCGAATATAATATTATTCTACTTAAAAAAATTATAGGTGTATATTTATGATATGAACTTTTAAGTTTTTATAATTATTGTATTTAAAATTTATTATGTTATTATACTTTTGCAATCAAACAATAAATTTGTAATTATATTATAATTACGTTATAACAAACAAATGTATCGTCATGATTATATAATTGTATAATTACTAAACTGATAAATACATCAATTCCAATTACCTGAGATCCTTATGAAATGAAGTTGTGCTTTTATGAGATGTATTTGCAACATAGTATATTATTCGGTCTTGCTTTTACGAGAATACTCCGTGGTATATATGCTATTCACGTATTGACAAAAGGAGATATTACCACCAAAAAAAAAAAAAGACAAAAGGAGATGCACTCCATACTATGATGAGTCGTCTTCTTTGTGATTTGTGATATAAGTGTTGGGAATTGTTGAATTATGAAAAAATACACAAATTTTAATACAGTTACAAGCACCAATTATACTACAAACAAACGAAGGGAAGAAAGGGGAAGAAAAGAAAAAGACAAACTTATTACTACTATATAAGACAACACAAGCTAATTAGTAAAACATTTGACAGGCGTTGAAATGTTTCACATGCTAATTGTTATGACCGGCTTTCTAGTCATGCCCATGACCTCTTAGGCGTGTTCCGTGGTGTCCTAGCGAGCCTCTCAATGCCTAACTGTGCAGATAGTTCCGTGATTTGGTCGCGCCAAGTAATAAGCGCACATGTGCCTCTGTTCCATCGATATCTCTCGCTAGCGCCCAACTGCAGACAACGCCGTGCGCGCCAACCGTGATGCCAAAGACGCTGCTGCTAACAATGGACATGTTTCTACTTTGTAGAAAACTAAGCCCTTTTCATTGTAAATATAGAGCTGTTTTATTTCATGTACTTCCATTTTGTTTATCTAGTTTATTCAACTCTAGTCTTGTAGCTTGGATTATTTTTATAAGCACTATTAGGGGGATCAAGCAATCAAACTTTATAGCAAGCAAACAATTTCTCGTACTGGTGTCTCTCCCCCTCGACACCATGTTGCTTTTCTGTAATAGCTTTCATTAATGCAATCCAGCTTTCTTTCATTCTCAATTCTCATTTTTGTTCTCTCAATTGCTCTTGACATTGGTTCTCCCGGTTCGGCATTGACAATCTAGTCTAGCGTACAGAGGGACCTCAGTTGATGGACAATAACTACATTGATATCAGTTGCTTTGCCATACGTTGTCCTTCAAAGAAATCTTAGGAAGCCGTCGCGTAACTATTGGTATCAGAGTCTAGGCTCGATATCGGATGAGGGAACGCATTGCCATTACCACCATTTCTAATCACGGTGAATCATGGGGACCCCATTGCGGCCCTTGAAAAGATGGTTGACAGATTACATCCCATCATGGATACGGAGCCTGAACTAAGAACCAGCCTAGGATAAAGGTTGGACGACCTGGACCGCACGGTGCTCCAGGCCGAAGTTGACATAGAAAACATCACTCGCGACTCTGAGGGAGACAGGCAAACAGCAGCCACAGAGACAGCCGAATTTTAAGCAAATTTGAGGGATTCCAACAGGAGGGTGCCGAGGATTTAGCTTACAGGGTACAAGAGGCAGACAAGGTGACTGCCATGTAACAAACTATTGACAACTCTGTTACACCTCCTTTTTTACACACCTACCCCGAAGGATAATGTATATGGGAGTTTTTTCCAATAAAAGTGACATTATTCGAAATAAGATTATTTATTTAACAGAGTCGCCACTTGGGATAGATTGGCCTTTTGGTGTCCCAAGTCATCGGTTTTCTTCAATCCCAATCGAGAAAATTTTTGACTTTCCAAATGAAGTCTGCGAACCAGAAATTCTGACTAAGGAATTTTGTTGACATGAGGGAAGGTGTTAGGTACCCACAAATCCCGTGGTTCTAGTACGGTCGCTTAAACTATCATATGGCCTAATATCTAATTATAAAACATGTTCATCCTATAGTGCAATTTAAAATTATTTACCGCTTTTAATTGATTTCTTAAGGAAGATTGAGCATTGTTTAAAACGTGTCTTTGGATCACGTCACATGAAATGCACCTAGATCTGAAACACGTTTTATTCAATATTTTGGGATTTGGATTTATGTAACATGAAATGCACATCCAAGTTTAGAAAGGTAAAATTATTAAAGAACGTGCCTAAAGCAACTAACATGTTGTTATCTTTGCGAGGGGCCATGAATATTCGCTAAATGGCACGCCCCGAGTTCTAAGTGTTTTAAAGAAATAATTAAAGAGGGTCATGCAATTTGTGATTTTATTTGGCGTGGCGCACCTCAAATTTATTTTAACGGATATTTCACTAAGCTTGAAGGGCCCTGGACTATTGTATTATCTAAGATGGCCCTCCTAAAATTATTCTAAGAATATTGCTAATTGGCTAAGGTAGTAAGAACTAGATATGGGCCGTGAATTTAAAATCTAGGAACTAAATTCAAAACTAAGGTGACACAACTGGCCTAATAGAAAGGCCCAAGTCTTAACGTCTGAATCCTTGAGGTTGTCTGCGTTCAACACGCCTCAGCTGTAGGTTAATTTCTATTTGGGCCTTCAAACATGCCCATTTTAATCATATGGTAGCCTAATGCCTTCATTTCCCTTTCCAGCGGCCAGGAGAGTTAGAAACTAGAACTGGGCCATTGCTCGAGCAAACATAGGGCCCAATTCTTATTCAAAACAAAGGCTGGCATGTTTTGGCTCTAGATTGAGCCCAAATCATAAACTGATTTAATTTGGATCTCAGAATACTAAATTTTAAATCATAACCAGGCCTAACAATTGGTAAACAAATAAATGACTCAAACTTATTTAAATCACAGGCAGGCTGACCTTAAATTCAAATGTCACACACAGATCTAACTTGCTTGTATATTGATAACTAACATACTGAATTTATGATCAATAACATGATGATTTTAATTTCAACTCTCCTACATATTCATTCGCTCACATACCGATGAACTAACATGCTGATTTTTGGATTTTAACAGCAAATAAGACTTCAATTGTTACAACTTTATAGAAACTACTCATGGATTGGAACCTGAACAGCTACTGAAATTTTACCAAATTAACATGAATTTAAGTGCTGAAAATTTCTAACAAACAGCCCAATTATACAGTTCTTCAAACATCCAAATATGCTAATGAATCTAACAATTTCAAACGAGTTTAAGGACAACATAAACTCTAGAATATACTATTATGTTAAAATGAATAGACTAAACTAATTATCCCTATATTACACCACTAGATCTAATAGTTTGAACAAATAAAAGGAAATAACAGAATTGGATAAGAGAAAATAGTTCTGGACAGCTCATGATCCAAATCATTCTTCATTCATACATTCCATCAACTCTTGCCATTTAATAGTCAAGTGAATGCCTGAAATTTGAACAAAACAAGAGAAAACTGAAGGTCAGCTAGGCAACAACAACAAACAGCAATCAACAACAAACTTGAGATCAATTTCTAGCCCAAGAAATGGTATAAAGCAGCCAGGAAATAGTTTCAAACGAATAGCAACAGTAGCCACCCAAACCAAGCTTGAATGACCCGAATTGAACTTGAAATAACCTCAGGAATCTCTAAGACCTCGACTACTGCAGCTTCGAAACTTCCAATGCCTGAAAATTTAAAATTTAAACTCTAAATTCTCAAAACTCTCTAATTCTACAGAACTTTGTTTTTGAATTTTCAATAGTTTTCAGGCTTTTAGAACTCTCAAACTTTCATATTTCAAGTTTTTTTTTTTGTTTTTGAGATTTGAATTTTAAATTTTTAGATTTTCTAGGCTTCTGAACTTTTGAATTTTGAATTTCAGATTTCTAGCACTCTAAACTTGAATTGCAAGGCAAGTACTGCCCTTTTTATAGGCAAAGTTAGGGAAACTTTTAGAAATCTTACTTTGCACCCTTGTCACCTCTTTTAATTTTAGTTTTAGCTTAGAAGTCCTCAAAGAATTGACTTATTGCCCACGTTATACCACCCAATTCCTGAATTTCAAATTAGAACCCCCATCAAGAATGTTCTATGGGGTTCTATTTCAGTTATTGCAGGGATTCCCTAATTGAAACCCTTAGTTCCCCTGAATTTTACCTATGTCTACCAACTAGTCTGGGCCAAGTGACCTAATTCAAAGGGCCTACCAATTTAAGCAAAACCCAAAATTCCTATTTTACAAAACTAACTCAGAAATTCATAACAAAGACAAAGAGAATTGAAATCAAAATAATTCTAATTAATATGTATCCTAAGACTAATTTTATTATTGAACTAATAAAACACTAAACTAACAATTAAAAATAAATAAATAAAAACTGTAACTACAATTAAAAATAAAATAAAATAAAATCATGTAAATAAAAGATAAGAGAAACAAATGGGGAACTATATAATGACAAGCAAATAAAAAAATTAAAATATCATGACAATAAAAAAAAAGAGCTCTATGACTAACAATTTTTAAAAAACTAAATAAACTAAGAACATGCAAGCAAATAGCATGACAAAAAACAAATAAAAAAAATAGTGAAAAATAGAAGGGAAGGAATTACCAGATTTGAAATTCGACCTGGGCAAATCATGTTGAAATTGCTCGACTGCACTAGTGTTTAATCGTGTGTTTTCATGAGAAAACACACGGCTAAACCCTATAATGGTCAAACCACGAGTAAGAGGAGGCCATAGAGTATAATTTTAGATAGTCTTGGAGGCGGCAACGCCGAACACGACGGAGGTGGCGGTTAGGGTTTCGTATATTTGAAGGGCATGGGTGGGATTGGAAAGAAAGCATGCTCAGATCCGTAATGAGGAGAAGGAGACGAGGTTGTGGTGTAATTTTGGTGGCTATTGGACAATCGCCGCCGACGGAGGCGATTTCCGGCCGGCGGCAGACGGCGGGGGACGACAGAGTTAGAGGTTTCCAGTGAGGTCTGAGAGAGATGAGGGGTAGGAGGTTCTGAAGGTGATGATGGTTGTTTGGACATATATATATATATACAACAACAACAACAACAACTACCCAGGTAGTCCCACCAGGTGGGGTCTGGGGAGGGTAATAGGTAGACGAGCCTTACCCCTGCCCGAGAGGGCAGAGAGGCTGCTTCCAAACGACCCCCGGCGTATAGGATGTGGGAGGAAAAGCTGCATTACGAAAACAAAGGGGAAATTAGAAACACAAGCAAAACAAAACAAAATAATAAAGCATAGGTACTCCCGCAGAAATAAAGTAAATACGTATGAAGGCATAAGCAACATAAATACAGTCACATGCATTAATGCAATAATAACAAGCCGTAACTACCATACTAACACTCATAAGGAGACATAAGCTAAAACACTAAACCCCTATGGAAAACCCTAGATATCCCACACCCAACCCCGAGAGATGCGAACGACGGACTCTAGAAGCCCCTAGCCTACAATCCTGATTCTAGACCTCCAGACTCCCCTATCAAGTGTCATGATCTCGGTAACCTGCATACTGGTCATGTCCTGTCTAATCACCTCACCCCAATGCTTCTTAGGCCTCCCTCTCCCTCGCCGACCACCCACAATCTCCAGCCGCTCGCAGCTCCTTACCGGGGCATCGGGGGCCCTCCTCCGAACATGCCCGAACCACCTCAGCCTCGCTTCTCTCATCTTCTCGTCCACCGGGGCTACCCCTACTTTCTGACGAATAACTTCATTCTTGATCTTATCCAGCCTGGTGTGCCCACACATCCACCTAATCATCCTCATCTCTGCAACCTTCATCCTCTGAACATGCGAGTTCTTCACGGGCCAGCACTCCGCCCCATATAACATCGCAGGTCTAACCACAACTCTGTAGAATTTCCCCTTGAGCTTGTGTGGAATTTTCTTGTCACACAGGACCCCTGAAGCAAGCCTCCACTTTGACCACCCCGCTCCTATCCGATGGGTGACGTCCCCGTCAATCTCTCCGTCCCCCTGAATCACCGACCCAAGATATCTCACACTGTCCTTCTTGGCGATGGCCTGGGAACCAAGCATCACTTCTCCGCCTAACCCATTCGGCTCGGCGCCAATTTTGCACTCCAGATATTCTGTCTTAGACCTGCTTATTTTGAAACCCTTAGACTCGAGGGTCTGTCTCCATATCTCTAATTTTTCGCTAACACCGGCCCTCGTTCGTCTATCAATATTATATCGTCGGCAAAGAGCATACACCAAGGCACATCCCCTTGGATATGTCGGGTTAGAGCATCCATCACTAAGGCGAACAATAATGGGCTCAGCGCCGATCCTTGATGGAGCCCCATTACCACAGGGAAATGGTCTGTTTCACCCCCCACCGTCCTAACCCTAGTCTTAGCTCCGTTGTACATATCCTTGATCACTCTGATGTAGGCTACTGGAACACTCTTCGCCTCCAAACACCTCCACAGCACCTCCCTCGGGACCTTGTCATACGCCTTCTCCAGGTCAATAAGCACCATATGGAGGTCCTTCTTCTTGTCCCTGAATTGTTCCGCCATCCGCCTGACTAGGTGAATTGCCTCTGTGGTGGAGCGTCCCGGCATGAAACCGAACTGGTTCTCAGATATAGAAGTCGCCTCCCTCACCCGCGCCTCAATCACCCTCTCCCAAACCTTCATCGTGTGACTCATTAATTTGATGCCCCTATAGTTGTTGCAGCACTGGATGTCCCCTTTGTTCTTGTACAAGGGCACCACTGTACTCCACCTCCATTCATCCGGCATCCTCTTGGTCCTGAGGATCACATTGAACAGCCTAGAGAGCCATTCCCCTCCAGCTTTACCCATGCACTTCCAGAACTCCACCGGGATCTCGTCAGGCCCGGTCGCTCGACCCTTACTCATCCTACGCACTGCCCCTAAGACCTCCTCTACCCTAAAGCGCCTGCAGTACCCAAGGTCTCTATGGCGCTCTGAATGCCCCAACTCCCCTAGCTCTATGCTCCTATCCCCCTCCTCGTTAAGAAGATCCCGAAAGTACGCCTGCCACCTCTGTTTGATTTGCGATTCCCCCACTAAAACCCTACCATCCTCGTCCTTGATACACCTGACTCGGTCTATATCACGGGCCTTCCTCTCCCTTGCTTTAGCCAACCGGAATAACTTCTTATCCCCACCCCTCTCACCTAGTTCCTCATACATGCGACCGAACGCTGCATTCTTAACCTTTAGAGTAAAAAAAAACCTAGACGGTTGATATTAAGTTGAACCAAAATGGCGTTGTTTCGATCATTAAAAGAGCTGGACCGAGTTGGGGTATTTGGGCCAGGGGATCCATCTCAAAAAAGGCGGTTGGTTTGGGTCTAGTTTAGATTTGGGCTGGATATTTTAACATTGGCCCAATGCAGGCTAGCCTGTTTTCTTCTCTCTTTTTTATTAGTTTTGATTTCTTTTTTTCTTTTTTTTCTTTTTTTTGATTTTTGTTAAATATTATATTAAAAATAAACAGACCTTATTTAATTTTAAAACTAAACTAATTAATTTTAAAGAATAAACTAACCCCTAATTCAAAGAAAACTAAGACAAGTTTAAAATTTAAAGTAAAAATGCAAAGAGAACTATTTTTGTTTTTATTTTTTATTTTTATAATGTTAATTAACTAATAGAACTAGAAAAAATATAAAATTGGGTTCTAAATAAAAATGTACTATTTTTGTATTTTTTATGAATTATCGTGCACACACAAATAAAAAATGCACAAAAATACGCAATTAAATCTTAAAAATGAAACATTAAAAGGAAAATCCTAATTTTATGAATTCTATAGGAGTAATTCAAGCGAGGGAAAAATCAATTGCTCACAAACTCGAAAAACAAGCTCAATATTGTCAATTATGCTTTACAAGGCCTGCTTCGAGGTAGTGGAAACCAAATCAGGGGCACTGCGAACCCCGTTTCCGCGACACAAAAATTAAAAATTCCTGAAACAAACCCATACATCGGAGATAGGAATGCTAAGGAAATGGAGAATTTCATATTTGACGTCGAACATTATTTTGATGTTTTTGGGGGCTTAGAAGAAGCTAAGAAGGCAGCAAATGTTGCCATGTATCTTCAAGGTGACGTTAAACTGCGGTGGCGGGCGAAGTATAAAGCCATCAGGTCCGGTGAAGATGCTCTCGAGACATGGACAGACTTGAAGGCAGCCATACACCTACAGTTCTTCCCCGAAAATGTTTAACACAATTCAAGGAGAAAGCTACGGAAGCTCTGCCAGACCAAATCAGTGCGGGACTACGTACAAAAATTCTCTGCACTCATGCTAAGCGTACGTGACATGGGGGACAAAGACAAGCTCTTCACTTTCCTGGAAGGGTTGAAACCTTATGCTCGTGTAGAGCTACAACGAGAAAGGGTAAATACCCTGCCCAAGGCAATCCAAGCAGTTGAATGCCTTGGGGACTATCAAATAGAAGCTCGGAAGGATAGGCCTCAGCCGCCTGTCCGAGTGGGATTCAAAGGGGGCCAGCCAACAATGGTGGCCATAGCAGAATTGGGGGAGATTGGAGCTCAACCAAGTCTAAGACTCCCTCTTCAGGCAGCAATAATGATGCATAAAAAAACAATGACCGGGGGAGAAAGCTTCCTTCAGGATGCCATTATTGTGGCAGAGCACATTGGAACAATGAGTGCCCACATGCACAGATAAGCGCCTATCAAGCTTGTGATGATTGGACTGATGACGACTCGGATGATGCAGACCAAACTGAACCAGTAGGTGCCTTCAATGCAATTGTTGGCTTTATTTCTCAAGCATTAGCGGAGACCTGTGCTGGTGTCCATAAGAAGAAGGACACATGTCCTGTCTCTAAGAAAGGGAAAAAGAAGGTGGAGCCTCCTCTTAAATAAGAGAGGACCTCAATGTTCGTTGAGATGAAGGTGAATGGCAAGCCCATTCGGGCTGTGATAGACACGGGTGCTACCCCTAACTACTTAGCCTCGATCAGGTGGAGCGCCTTGGTCTAGTTGTAGGGAAAGGTAGAGGTAGTGTCAAGGCTATCAACTCACCTCCTCGGCCAGTGGGTGGGATAGCCAAAGAGGTACCGGTGAAGCTTGGCCCTTACGAAGGAAAATTCAACCCGCAAGTGGTGATCATAGATGACTTCGAGTTGATAGTTGGGTTGGAATTCCAAAGGCAAACCAATGCCATGCTTGTATCATTTGCAGACATGCTAATGATAATAGGAACCAATAGGGCCAAGCCGTGCATTATCCCGTGCATGCCCATGAAGATGGCCGTTGAGAACATCTCGGCCTTGCAGTTGAAGAAGGGGGGTAAAAAGGAATAAACCTACGTTCCTAGCAACCCTCTGCATTGAAGATATAGAACGCTCATTGGATCCCATTCCTGAACACGTGAAGGAGCTACTACTGGAGTTTGAACATGACATGCCAAAGTGGCTCCCTCTTATGCGCACCGTGGACCATGAAATTGACTTGGTTCCGGTCTTGAAGCCATTTACCCGGGCGCCTTATAGAATGTCACAACCCTAACTCATCGAGCTTCGGAGATAATTGACAGAATGATAGATATAGGATCATTGTACCCTCCAAGTCCCCATACGAGTCCCCTATTATATTCCAAAAGAAACATGATGGCAACCTGCGACTCTCTGTGGATTATTGAGCTCTAAACAAAATCACCGTGAAGAACAAGTACCATATTCCTCTAATAGAAGACTTGTTCGATAGACTGGGTGGTGAAATGGTGTTCACCAAGATAGACCACATGACAGGTTATTGGCAAGTTTGGATCGCAAAGGGTGATGAACACAAGATGGACTGTGTGACAAGGGTCGTACGACTTCCTGTTCATATCGTTCGACTTGACTAACCTCCCAGCTACATTTTGCACTCTGATGAACCAAGTTTCGAGAGTACATTGACGAATTCATGATGGTCTACTTGGATGACATTGTGGTATATAGTCAAACAGTGGAAGAACACCTAGTACACTTGAGGAAGGTCCTAGCCCGTTTGCGGGAGCATAAACTTTATGTAATGCTATCCAAGTGATCCTTTGCTTAGAAGCAAATTGACTTCCTCGGACATGTTATTGAGGTAAATTTGATCAAGATGGAGCAACAAAAGATTCAGGCCATCACAGATTAGTTGCCGCCTAAGGATGTACACGCCTTGAGGGCATTCCTTTGCCTATGCAACTTCTACCGGCACTTTGTGAAGAACTACTCCTTTATCATAGTGCCATTAGTAGAACTCCTCAATAAGGTCACACCCTAGGAGTGGGACCGAGGATAGCAGAGGCCTTCAACGCATTAAAAGTGGTTATGTCTAGTAGCCCCATCTTGGCACTCCCTGATTTGGCGAAGCCATCTGAGGTACAAACGGATGCATCTAACTATGCCCTCGGCGGATTCTTGCTACAAGAAGGGCACCATGTAGTGTTCGAGAGTCGGAAGCTGAAGGATGCAGAGCGGCACTATGCTGCCCATTAGAAAGAATTATTGGATTCCGTCCACTACTTGCGCCTTTGGAGGCACTATATGCTGGGGATCTCGTTCGTGGTTAAACTCGACAACACAGCTGGCAGCCATTTCATGACCCTGCCGAAGCTGAATGGTTGACAGGACAGGTTATAGGAATTCATAGCTAAATTCCACTTCAACCTGGAGTATCGTAGTGGAAAGACCAATTGTGTTGTTGATGCACTCAGTCAGAGAGTTGATCTAGCATCAGTGTGCCTGCTCGCCACCCTAAGGGGAAGCTAAGTGGCCACCTCCATCAAGGACCATATACAAGATCTACTCATCAAGGATCATGCTGCTCAATATTTGGTTGATTTGGTAGGATAGGGCAAGACTCGCCACTTCTACATGGAAGATGGTTTTCTAAAAGTGAAAGTGAACAGACTTTATGTTCGAAAGGAGGAGATCTGCAGAGGACTCTCCTAGCGAAATGTCATGACACTATGTGCGCCGGCCATCCCGATGAAGAATGTACCATGGCGTTATTTCGCCGTACCTATTATTGGCCTCAAATGGCCGATGATGTCGATCAGTATGTGAAGACTTGTCTAGTATGACAGAAGGACAAGTTGGGCCTCTTGACACAAGCGGGGCTCTTGGAACCACTAGCTATTCCAAAGAAACCTTGGGGAAGTGTTTCCCTGGATTTCATCACCGGATTGCCCAAGGTCGGAGATCTCACAACTCTCTTGGCTGTGGTGGATCAATTTTCCAAGTATGTTACCTTTATTGCAGCCTCACAATATATATTAGTAGAAGATACAACTCGACTTTTCTTCTCTCATGTCGTCAAGTATTGGGGCCTGCCCAAAGACGACATTGTTAGTGACAGTGACTCATGCTTCACTAGCAACTTTTGGACCCAACTCTTTAAGTGCCTTGGGAAATTGAGTCACAACTCAAGTTTTCATCTACAATCTAATGCACAGACTGAATGGTTCAATGGTATGTTAGAGGAATATCTCCGCCACTTTGTAACCGGATCACATTATAATTGAGTGAAGCTTCTGGATGCTGCTCAACTGTGTTTCAATTCATAAAAGAGCTCTCGTACAAACAAAAGCACTTTTGAAAATTATTATCGGACATCAACCACTACTCCCACACACTGTGGATGGACCAAACATGTCTAAATCTCCTCTAACTGCTAGCTTCTCAAAAGAGTGGAAACAAAATTTGTAGATAGTGCAGAGCTACTTGTCAAAGCTCAAAAGTAAATGAAGAGGCAAGGCGATCAAAATTGCGGCTTTGTTGAATACCAAGTGAGAGACAAAGTAATGGTCAAAATCCAAAGAGGTACTTATTTTCAGGGGTCCATGACCCTCGCCTGTTGCAAACATACATTGGATCCTTGTCCATTGAAAGGCGCATTGGGAAGGTTGCATACCGGGTGGATACCCTAGCTTGGTGGAAAATTCATCATGTCTTCTATGTCAGTCTCCTGAAACCTTTTCGGGAAGACACGGAGGATACTTTACCGATCCAGATCACAATACCCAATATTCAAAGTCCCAATTCAATCGAAAAAGGGCATGTTGAATCTATCCTTAATGATAGAGTGATTCATGCCTCAAGGAAAGATCACCAAAAGTTCTTGGTGAAATGGCAGTCCTGTAATGAAGAAGAGAATACTTGGGAGAGGGAAACAAACCTTAAATCCTATAAAATCCTCATTGAAGATTATTTTGCAAGTAAGGCGCTGAGGACGTCGCCAACTCAGGTGGGGGAGAATGTCATAGGCGGCTTTCCAACCACGCCCTATGACCCCTTGGGCACGCCCCGTGGTGTCCTAACAAGCCTCCTAATGCCTAGCTCCACGGACGGCCCTGTGGTCTTGGCCGCACCAAGTGACAAGCGCGCATGTGCCTCTATCCCCCAACCGATATCCCTCGCCAGTGCCTAGACGCAGGCAGATGCTAACATCGCCACACACACACAACGCCGACTGCGCCGACCGTGATGCCAAAGATGTTGCTGCTAATAACAGACCTGTTTCTACTTTGTAGAAACTAAGTCATCTTCATTGCAAATATAAAGTAGTTTTATTTCATGTACTTTCATTATGTTTCTCTAGTTTATTCAAGTCTAGTCTTTGATTATTTTTTAAAGCATTATTAGGGGGGATCAAGCAATCAAACTTTCTAGTAAACAAACAATTCTCTTTACTGGTGTCTCTCCCCCTCGACACCGCGTTGCTTCTCTGTAATAGCTTTCATTAATGAAATCCAGATTTCTTTCATTCTCAATTCTCATTTCTGTTCTCTCAACTGCTCTTGACATTGGTTTTCCCGTACGGTACTGACAACCTAGTCTAGCGTACGGAAGGGACCTCAGTTGACGGACAGTAATTGCACTGACATCAGTTACTTAGCCTTACGTCGCCTTTCCAAGGAATCTCAGAAAGGCGCCACGAACGTAAATTGTGCAAATTTGATTCCAACTCAGTCCATGAATCAATTGCTAATTTATACATCAAATTTTATGGATGAACTAACAATTTTTCAGTAAAAAGAAAACTATAGAATTCTTGGTTCATAAAAATTTTCTGCTACAGCATTCGCAGCATATTTCCTATTCACCTACTTGTACATAAATGGAAGTACATTGAAACACCCCACCCAATTGAAATAGGAAATCATAACAAATAGATTTGCATCAAGGTTCGAAACTTTTCTGCACTGCATGTGCAAATAAGGGCATAAGAAAACTGCAGGCTATACTACAACTCTGGAAGATCCTTCTGATTCTTCTTTGTTTTTTCTGCCTCCTGCATAAGATCTTTATCCAAAGAATTTCCATCTCATAGCTTTCCTGAAACTCTCTTCTTTTCTCATAGTTGTTAAGATTTTCTTATTAACTTCATTTTTTTGTTTCACTTTACTCTTTGGCTTATGAGTCTTCTAGTCATACTAACCATTTGAAAATTCAACTAATCATTCAAGAGATTTAGATAAATTAAATCTGAGGATTTTCCACGACTTCTTTATATTAGTATTTTCTTTTCAAATTGATTCATAAATAAGGCCACCTTCTATGAGAGAAACCACCGAGACCATATTCGCAAATGAGAAAAATCATACAGTTGATATCCTTCCACCTAAACCCATCTCGAGAATAGATTTTGAGTTACCTGTAAGTATATTGTATTTGCAAAATAATTCTGGAAAGATAAATTAATATAAACAGAAATGAGATAAAACAAAATGATCATAAATAATTCGAGCCCACTGAATTCACAGTGTCTCCTTAAGGAATTTAATCCCCTTTTAGCACCCAAGGTTATGGATTATTTCCTCCCAGGATAGAACAAATTATACACTGGTGTAGTGGTACTCCAAACGCCATGTTTCAGCGAACACAAAGATCAGTAGCAAATCACACTTACTTTTTGCTTTGTTTGTATGCTAAAGTATGCAGAAGAAGGAGAGAAAACTCAGAAATTCGTAGTGAAATTCTGAGCAGAATAGTGTTGTATTTTATAGCCAAAATTTGGGCTGGAATCTGAAGAGGTGAAACTCTTCAGAATGGTTGTTTCTGCAAAACTGCCACAGCATAAATGCCATTACATAAATGACTATTTACTCGAAAAAATGGATTGGATTTAATATTAATATATTTAATATTAATATTCTGTTATTAACAAATATTTAGTAACACATTTTTGTTAATATTTTACTATTACAAATAAATTTGGTCCAAAAACGTTAATCAATCAATCGATCATTTGACCAAATCCAAATCCAAATCCAAATCCAAATCCGAATCCAAATCCAAATCCGAATCTGAAGCCGAGCCAAGCCGAGCCGAGCGAACGAGCGACGACGACAACGCGAGGCTTGCTTTCTTCTTAACTCTTTAAGAGCTAGAAGAAGAGCAATTGCTTATAAATCGATAAAAAATCTATTCCTCTTCCAATATGGGACAATGTCCATATGCCAAGGGAGGGAAACTTGAAATTTCACTCAAAAATTTTATTTCTCTCCATTTCCCATTCACCCTCTTTTAAGTATTTAATTTATTAATTAAATACATAAACCCAACAATCCCCCACATGAATGGGGAATGGCTATATTGCGGAAGTATGCATGAAAAACTGTGTGATTCGCTAATTGCATATGTATAAGTAGGTTTTCCTTTGAACTTTTCGTAGTGAACTTATGTCGGATATACTCGATCAATCGGTAGATTTGACATCTTCGAACCGTCAAACTTTGGTGTATACCTAGACAACCACAAGTCACACAACCAACCCTTAACCGTCTTTGGTTCTCATTGTTGTGCTCGTTTCAGCCATGAACACCGCCTGGTTTCATAAGTGCGTAGAGAACTGGCCTTGCAAAATTCTCCTTGAAGCGGATAACACTTCACACTTACACAGGCGATTCCGACACATTATCACTTGACTTTACATAGTCAATCGTGATAATTCCTTTATAGAGTAATTGTCTAACGTTTTATGTCTTTGTCGTATATGACGAGATTTACTGTTATACATAAAGCTCCCAGCCCTTCCAATTGCCGCTTGACAATCAAAATGTATGCATATTGGTGCCAATGGTTTGGGCCAAAATGGAATATCTTCCAAGAAATTCTGGAGCCATTCAGTTTCTTCACCAGCTTTATCCAAGGCTATGAACTCAACCTCCATTGTAGAGCCGTCAATACAAGTTTGTTTGGACGACTTTCAAGATACCGCTCCTCCACCAATAGTGAATACATATCCACTTGTGGACTTAGAATCAGTTGATCTGGTGATCCAATTTGCATCAAAGTATCCCTCAATGACTGCAGGATATTTACTGTAATACAAAGCAAAGTCCTGGGTATGTACTAAATACCCCAAAACTCGTTTCATGGCCATCCAATGAGATTGACCTGTATTGCTCGTATATCGACTCAATTTAATTATAGCACAAGCTATATCTGGTCGTGTACAATTCACGATGTACATTAAGCATCCCAACACACGTGCATAATCCAATTGTGATATGCTTTGGCCTTTGTTCTTTGCTAATTTAAGATTCATGTCAATTGGAGTCTTTGCAACTTCAAAGCCCAAGTGCTTCAATTTTTCAAGTACTGTCTTAATATAATGAGATTGTGACAATGCTAGACCTTGAGAAGTCTTATGCATCTTAATTCCCAGAATTAAATCAGCAACTCCCAAGTCTTTCATAACAAACTTGCTAGTTAGCATACGCTTAGTAGCATTTATGTTGGCAATGTCATTATTCATTATGAGCATATCATCCACATATAAGCAAACAATGATTATGTGATTTGTAACATTTTTAATGTATACACATTTATCACATTCATTTATCTTAAACCCATTTGACAATATTGTTTTGTCAAATTTCGCATGCCATTGTTTGGGTGCTTGTTTTAGTCCGTAAAGGGACTTAACAAGTCTACAGACCTTCTTTTCTTTACCTGGAACTACAAACCCTTTAGGTTGTTCCATGTAAATTTCTTCCTCCAACTCTCCATTTAAGAAGGCCGTATTCACATCCATTTGATGAATTTCAAGACCATAAACTGCAGCTAACGCTGCCAACGTTCGTATGGACGTAATTCTTGTAACTGGAGAGTATGTATCAAAATAGTCAAGACCTTCTTTTTGTCTATACACTTTAACCACAAGTCTTGCCTTATATTTGTCAATAGTGCCATCATCTTTCATTTTCCTCTTGAAGATCCATTTAGAACCCCAACGGTTTATTTCCAGGAGGAAGATCAACCAATTCTCATGTATGGTTGTTCAGTATGGATTCAATTTCACTATTGACTGCCTCTTTCCATAACAATGATTCCGAAGAAGACATAGCTTCTTTAAATGTTTGAGGCTCATTTTCCAATAAGAAAGTCACAAAATCTGGTCCAAATGAAGTAGACTTTCTTTGATGTTTACTACTTCTTGGATCATCCTGATTAAGTATACTTTCTTTTGTTTCTTCCCGAGGTCATTTAGATCCTTCACCAATTGACTCACATTCCTTTTTATACGCATATATATTTTCAAAGAATTCTGCATTATCTGATTCTATAACCGCATTATTATGAATTTCAGGATTTTCTGATTTATGAACAAGAAATCGATATGCTTTACTATTAGTTGCATATCCTATGAAAACACAATCAACAGTTTTCGGTACTATTTGTACCCTTTTTGGTTTAGGAACTTGCACTTTTGTCAAACACTCGCACACTTTAAAATATTTCAAGTTAGGCTTCCTTCCTTTCGATTTCTCATATGGAATTGATTGTGTTTTCCTATAGGGTACTCGATTTAGTATTCGGCTAGCCGTAAGAACGGCTTCCCCCAACAAGTTCTGTGGCAAACCAGAACTTATCAATAATGAGTTCATCATCTCCTTTAATGAACGATTATTTCTTTCTGCAATCCCATTGGATTGGGGAGTGTAAGGGGCCGTTGTTTGATGAATAATTCCATATTCTAAACATATTTGTTCAAAAGGAGATTCATATTCACCACCCCTATCACTTCTTTGTCATTTTCATTTTCTTGTTAAGTTGTGTTTCAACTTCATTTTTGTATTGCTTGAATGCGTCTATTGCTTCATCTTTACTATTAAGTAAGTAAACATAGCAATATCTAGTACTATCGTCAATAAAAGTTATGAAATACTTCTTTCCACCGCGAGATGGTATTGACTTCATATCACAAATATCTGTGTGAATTAAGTCTAATGGATTTGAATTCCCTTCAACTGACTTATTAGGATGTTTAACATACTTGGATTCCACACATACTTGACATTTTGATTTGTCACATTCAAATTTAGGCAATACTTCCAAATTAATATTTTTCCGTAAGGTTTTATAATTAACATGACCCAAACGTATATGCCATAATTCATTTGACTCAAGCAAGTAAGACGAAGCTGAAATTTTATTATTATTCTCCACAAATATTACATTCAGCTTGAAAAGGCCCTCAGTGAGGTAACCTTTTCCTACAAACATTTTATTCTTACTTATTACAACCTTATGGAAAACAAAAACACACTTAAATCCATTCTAAACAAGAAGTCCAGTAGAGACTAAATTTTTCCTAATTTCGGGAACATGAAGGACATTGTTCAGAGTCAACACTTTGCTTGAAGTCATTTTGAGAAATATCTTCCCACATCCTTCAATCTTGGACTTTGCAGCATTTCCCATGGAAATTATCTCATCGGGTCCAACAGGAGCATAAGTAGCAAAAGCTTCCTTGACAGCACAGACATGGCGAGTGGCTCCAGAATCTATCCACCACTCTTTAGGATTGCCCACCAAGTTGCATTCGGAAAGTATGGTGCATAAGTCATCAACATCATCATGCTTTTCTGCCATGTTTGCTTGACCCTTCTTCTTGTCTTTCCACAGAGCACGACACTCCATAGATTTGTGTCCAGTTTTTCCGCAGTTGTAGCAGTTTCCACTGAACCGCTTCTTACTTGGGTTGTATTTTCGACCAGAAGCTTTCTTTCTCTTCAACAATATTTGCTCCCATTATTGTTTGAACTTCCACGACCTCTTTTTTCAGCAGCTTTGTTGTCCTCTTCAATTCTCAATCTAACAATGAGATCTTCAAGGGACATCTCCTTGTGTTTGTGTTTCAAGTAGGTTTTGAAGTCCTTCCGCAAAGGAGGCAACTTCTCAATCATTGCTGCTACTTGGAATGCTTCATTGATGACAAGACCTTCAATGAAATTTTTGTTAGTAATAATACTAAGATTACTACTTTCAACATCAATATTAATTTGATTCATACCTTCAACAAGGAGATCGTGAATAATCATTTGCAGTTCTTGGACCCGAGTAATAATAGATTTGCTATCTACCATTTTATAGTCCAAAAACTTTTCAACCATGAACTTTTTTAACCCGGCATCTTCAGTTTTGTACTTTTTTTCAAGCGCAATCCACATTTCTTTTGACGTTTCCACGCCACTGTAGACATTATACAAAGCATCCTCCAACCAGCTAAGAATATATTCTTGCACAAGAAATCTAAATGCTTTCACGCCTCAATCACGAGCAATCGTTCTTTATCAGGAGTATCATCGACCAGCAGAGGAACATCTTCCTTGATGAACTTCTGAAGACTTAAGGTAGTCAAATAGAAGAACATCTTTTGCTGCCAGCGCTTGAAATCAATCTCGAAAAATTTTCCAAGTTTCTTCGCCGGTGCCAATGCTGCCGGTGTTCGACTCGTTGATGCATTGGCTGTCACCATTTGAATAGTTTGGTTCTCATTCTCATTAGTCATTTCTGTAAAAAACGACACCAACATTAAAATCACGTAGGTTTTAGTAGAGTACAAAACCACAAAGGTTTTACTCTCCAGAAAATAATAATACAAATACAGAAATATTTAAATTCCTTAAGCTTGTTAGTATACTGTATTTGTAAAACAATTATGGAAATATAAATTAATATAAACAGAAATTATGATAAATATAAAAAACATAAAACAAAATGATCATAAACAATTCGAGCCCACTGAATTCACAGTATCTCCTTAAGGAATATAATCCCCTTCTAGCACCCAAGGTTATGGATTATTTCCTCCCTGGATAGAATGAATTACACACTGGTGTATGCTACTCCAAACGCCAGTGTTTCATAGCAAATCACACTTACTTTTTGCTTTGTTTGTATACTAAAAGTATGCGGAAGAAGGAGAGAAAACTCAGAAATTCGTAGTGAAATTCTGAGAAGAATAGTGTTGTATTTATAGCCAAAATTTGGGCTGGAATATGAAGAGGAGAAACTCTTCATAATGGTTGTTTCTGCAAAAATGCCACAACATAAATTCCATTACATAAATGGCTATTTACTCAACAATAAAGAGGGAAAATAAAGAGGAAAAAATGATGGGTAGTTAATTTTTTTGTTACAAAAACAAAAAAAATGAATCGGATTTAATATTAATATTTAATATTAATATTATGTTATTAACAAATATTTAATAACACATTTTTGTTAATCTTTTACTATTAACAAATAAATTCGGTCCAAAAACATTAATTAATCAATCGATCATTTGACCAAATCCAAATCCAAATCAAAATCCAAAGCCGAGCCGAGCCGAGCCGAGCGACGGCGACAACGGCGCGAGGCTTGATTTCTTCTCAACTCTTTAAGAGCTAGAAGAAGAGAAATTGCTTATAAACCCATAAAAAATCTCTTTCTCTTCCAATATGGGACTATGTCCATATGCCAAAGGAGGGAAACTTGAAATTTCACTCAAAATTTTTATCTCCCTCCATTTCCCATTCACCCTCTTTTAAGTACATTACCTTTCTTGTATGAGCATAGTGGCCACCAAAGCATGTATGTTTAAGCCAAAACGTCAACACAGAGCTGCGATGGAGACTCGTTTTACTTGCAAAAATGTTTACAAGCAAGACAATTTTTTACCTCAAAATACGAGTAATAATTACACTTGTAATGTTGTTATAAGGATACAAGATCTGATTTAATGTCAATTGATAAATGACTAGATAAATGAATGGATTAAATGATTAAGATAAATCAAACCAGTGTAGTAGCAAGATATCAACCTCGATTTGAACAAGCTCGAGATCAAGCGTTAAGAACAATAAGAATAATAGTAAGTTATAAGCAAGTAAAAGAGAAGTGTATTGTTATTTCTTAGTCAGTCTGCCTTTACAAATGAACATGATCCCTCTTTATATAGTAGATGAATCCTTAAAAAGATATAACTCTAATTTCAGAAGTAAAATCCATGATTGGTATCAATAAACATCATCGGTTCTGTCGGTTCCGAGATTCACGCTATCCTCGACAAATTACAGATATCTTGCTCTTTTCATTGCTAATATATCCCCGATGTTACTCAAAATCTATCTCCCCTGGATTCTATAGATGGCAACCTTGATCTCGAAAAAGAATTTGATCTCGAACTCGATGCCTTAGCTATTTGATGCAACGTCCTTTTTCCGATCAAATAGTGAAATTGGGTAGCCCCAATTTCTACCATATGCAGATAGTCCCCTCATTTTTTTGAGTGTAATGACAAGAAACTAATTAAGTCTTCGAGCTTCTTTGCTTGTTATTCCCGAAATACCAAATATCCCAATCTCTATTCTTTCTTGCTCACAAAAACAAAATGGCCAAAACATCAAAAACTGTTCCGTAAAAGGAAACCGCTTAGATTTGGGCTAAGTGTCGGTCTCGGATGGAGACCTTTGAAGAAATACATACTCGCGGCTTTGTTTTTTTGATCGAGATCGATGGACATCGAATGACCATTTGAACTAGAGTTTGAGTAGCTCTTAGGCTTAACAGTCGAGCGAGTATTTGCTTGAACTAGAAGTAAAGTTAGCCCTTAGGCTTTATGGCCTAGTGAGGATTTATTCAAACTCGAACTAAAGTTAGCCCTTAGACTTTATAGATAGTCCTTGTGTGAGATTTTGCTCGAACTTGGATTAAGATATTCCTTGGGCATTTATGATCGAGTGAGGATTTGCTCAAACTCAAATTAAAGTTAGTCCCTATGCTTTATAGTCGAGTGAGGATTTTATTGAACTTGAAGTAAAGTTAACCCTTAGGCTTTATAGCCGAGTGAGGATTTGCTCGAACTCAAAGTAAAGTTAGACCTTAGGCTTTATAGATAGTCCCCGAGTAAGAGTTTGCTCTAACTTGGGTTAAGATATTCCTTGGACTTTTATGATCGAGTGAGGATTTAATCGAACTCGAAGTAAAGTTAGCCCTTAGGCTTTATAGATCGTCCCCGAGTGAGAGTTTGCTCGAACTTGGGTTAAGATAGCCCTTGGTATTTTTATGATCGAGTGGGGATTTGCTCTAACTCGATGTAATGTTACCCCTTATGATTTATAGATAGTCCCCGAGTGAGGGTTTGTTTGAACTTGGGTTAAGATAGACATTGGGATTTTGTATTTGTTATGGATTTTGGACGTCTCCAATCTGCGTTAGTTTGGTGGTAGCCTCTTTAGTTCAAAACTTGCCCTTTGGGCCTCTTTTTCGTTTCACTTTGAGCTTGCTGAAGTGTTACTCCTTGAGTGGCCTGTAAAACCGAGGGTCGCCTTGAAAGTCTTATGGTCTCGAGATTTTAGTATTTGAATTTTGTTTGTTTTCCAGACGACAACCCTCAAGCGTGGGGTTAGTTATTCGATCTTCTGTCACGGCTGAACCTTAAGCCTTTCTACACAATAGATCAAGAGTATAAAACAGGAAATTTTCTAAAGGAAGGAGATATCATCAAGGAAAAATACTTCTCTCAATAAATGATTATACATGCGCCCATGTTTGATGTTAGGGACCAAGTAACCTATAAATACACGGTTCATCTGACCGTTTGACCCTTACAACATTTTCCTATTCAGACCCTGCTGTCACAAAGTGAATTTTTTGCAGCAAAGTAGACATTCGAGGGTAATGCCCCCAGTACTCGAGACTAATTGTAGGGAACCTCAGATACTATTGAATTGCTCTAAGTTAGCACGAACAATGGTTGCCTCGTTAAAAACCTCACTGGAAAAGACCCATTCGGGAAAAAATCGATCTAAGGGAAAAAGAGTGCAATGCATGCTTTAAGATCCAAATCTTCATGTTGATCCTTGTCGATAGACTGCAAGTGTTAGTCGAGAAATAGAAAGTATAGGAATGGGGTCGCATCTTCACTCCTATTTTGTATATTTAACGTGATCTCCCTCGGCATCGAAGCCCCCATGAATTTTGACCTCGATCATTTCTTATATCATATCGTGCGAAGCTTTACCCAGATTCATTGGCTCTATGGTCTCTATTTTACGATTGATAACAATCTCTACTAGACCTCGGCTCTCAATTGATCTCCCTTTTTCATCCTCGACCCTAATCTTTGACTGATACCGATTATGTATGTCGGCCTAAATAACAGTCGGGTATTCGGTTAATCTTTTCTTTAACTATTGTGAAGATATGGAACTCCGAGTGTTGAGACCTTGAGTGAAAGCTTGAACAAACCAGTCATGGGTGACCAGAGGAAACTCTGTTTTCTCCGCTTGGAACAGAGATATGAATTCCCTTAAATCTCGTTACTTTTCTGCCTTACCTTGAAAAGGTTTATCTTCCTCGTTGCAATTTTAATAGCTCCGGCATGTGACTTTACAAAAGAATATGCAAGCATAGCAAACGAATCAATACAATTAGGGTAAGTTATGATACCATATTAAGGCACCATTCGATTGAGTCTCCCCGAATTTCTTCAGTAGTACAAACTCGATTTCGTCATCTTCCAAGTCATTTCCCTTTATGGCACACATGTAAGAAGTAACATGCTCATTTGGGTCAGAGGTTCTGTTGTATTTTGGTATATCGATCAAACAGAACTTATTTGGGATGGGCTTCGAAGCTGCACTCGGAGGGAACAGTTTTTGTACAAACTTTTTGGAATCCATTCCTTTTAATATTGGTGGTGCTCCTGGTATTTTATCGACTCTTGATTTGTAAGTTTCCACCTTCTTGATGCTGGCCTCGATTTTCTTTTCTCCCGATTCTATTCTCTTAGTAATCTCCTCGAGCATCCTTATTATAACATGATCGGTTGTTGAAGCATTATCGCCCAATATTTCAGGCACTGGCTCGGTACGGCGAGTGACCTATTGTTCGATAGGGCTGCTTATCGGGTAGATTGGGTGGTTATTTACTATTAACGGTTTGTCTTATCATTTATCCACTTTTAAATATATTAATCTGCTAGCCGCCCGATAAGATATCAGGCGGATTGGTACCTTTTCTCTTATCGGGCAATTTATCAGCCTAATTCAATCAAAATAAAATAAAATTTAGTCTTTGCATATTTAAATAGGTGGTCGACGTACTAAGAGGGACGACGAAGAAGAGACACTGTTATGGGTAAACCATCGATCTAGAATCTTATATATGTTTATGCATATTGGCCGTAGTCCATGTGAAATATTTCCAATTGGGTGTCGTTAAAACAAATGTTCGTCATGCCTAGAACTCTAGGATGCCTTAAAACTCAGAAAAAGTTGATGAAGCAGTGGTGTAACTGGTGTTGTTATCTTTTTTCAGACAACAAATTTTGTCTTTTGTCATAGTTAGATGACTCCTTTTATTCTAATTCACTTTGATAGAGTACCGGAGGGAGAAGGGTTTTTGATTATTTAATATATATATATATATATATATATATATATATATATATATATATTTATATATATATTCTTAACGGGTTAACGGATTATCCGTTAAGAAAATTAAATAATTCTCCCCCAAATCGATAAGTCGTTAATAAAAAAAATTCAATTCGTTTCGCGTCCATTAAACCGTTAACCGATATCAATAAGCCATTAAGCTTCAGTTTCGGTTTGGTTTTGAACACCTCTATTGTTCGACCCTATTTGGTGCCCCGTGCTAATTTTGCAACTGGACAATGGCATTTTATTGGGCTTGTAGTATTTCAAACATTACTTGGAGGCTGACTCCTTCATCTCCTCTATGTTGTGTACCTCAACAGTCAATTCGACCCTCCTTGCTTATGCTTCCTTCGGGGTCGGCGCCTAAATCAGCATTCTAAGCAACATGAGAAATGACATCAACCGTGTTGATGCTCCTCCGAGGTCATCCTGTGGCACCTCAACTCCTGGGCGATAACATTTCATTTTCTCCATGGAGTCCGAGGTTGTTATTGCCGTGTGCAGATGCGTTTTGTAAGTTTGACATGATTCAACCTGAAAACAAAATTCTTGACAAAAAAAAAGTTTAAAACAATGTGTTATACCGGAATTAGCACTAAACAATCATTATTATCTTTAGCCCCACGGTGGGTGTTAAATTGTTTACCTCGAAATTCAATAACAATTAAACTTGTAATGTGGTTATAAGGATATGTGATCTGATTCAACGCCAGTTGATTAATAACTTGATAAATAAATAAATAAATAAATAAATAAATAAAATGATTAAGATAATCAAACCAGAGTAGTTGCAAGCTATCGACCTCGATTGGAACAGGGTCGAAATCAAGGGTGAAGAACAATAAGAATAATAGTAAGTTATAAGCAAGTAAAATAGCAGTGTATTGCTATTTCTTAGTCAGTCTGCCTTTACAAATGAATAGAATCCCTAGTAGCGGAATTCCAAATAAGGTATAACTCTAATTTTGAAGTAAAATCCATGATTGTTATCAATAACCGCCAACTGTTCTGTTGATTCTAAGATTCACGCCATGATCCTTGGACAATCATGGATATCTTGCTCTTTTCGTTACTAAGTATCCTTGATATTACTCGAAATCTATGTCCCCTAGCTTCAATTGATACCAATATCGATCTCGAAAGAGATTTCAGTCTCGAACTCGATGCCTTGGCTCTTTAATACAATGTCCTTGTGTCGATCAAGTAGTGAAATCGGGTATCCTTGATTTCTACCGTATACAACAATGAAGGTAAGTTGGTAGAATATTATGACTAATCAAATGCATAGAAGACATAAGGAGTTAACTATATTTGATCAACCTCTCTATCGAACAAATAGAGGCTTTATTGGATGATGGAACCACTATTAATTTCTTGAAAAATATGCTTTAATTTATATGTCATAGGATCAAAGAGGACATTTATAAATGAATTGCTATATTTATTAAAAAAAAATTATGTTTTAGCATATATTGAATTAGGTTATTAAATGTTTGAAACACTGGGAAAAAATGGCAAGCGTAGCATAGACTGTGAGAAGAAGCATTTTTTTTGCCTTCAAACTCCCTGAACAATATCCCTTGTTCACCTTTTCATAAATGAGCTAATGCTCATGCTAAGTACAACATATGTTCCATAGGAATAGATAAAGTTTGTTGTTTACAAAAACTAAAGGGTTGTATAAATAATACTAATATAAGAAAAGGCTCATCAAGCACCACATCTTTCACTTGCTTCAACAATTTAATTCAGCATACACCTTTTTAACGATGAGTTAAAAGACATTCGCTCTAGCTTTAATTCATGATGTCTTTCTTCAGGAACAAAGTATGATACAATTCTCGATTGACTTGTGAGGGCATTTCCAACCCTCCCCCATTTCTCCACAATGTAGTCCTTTTTTGTCAAAATGTGGCTCCAGTACTCTCCCATTTTTGCCCCCAGAACGAGGGATGAATAGTGTTACTCCAAATTCGAGTGACAGTATTCATCTCCTCCATTACTATTCATTCTTACTTTATTATTATTTTTATTATTTAACTCTTTTAATTCATCTCTTTATATATACTTAATTTTGTTTATGTAATATCTTTATAATATTAATTTTACATCTTAACATTAGCGCATAATTTTTGTGCATTTATTATTTTTATGCAAAATTGTAAGTTAATTTTTTATAAGTTATAAGTGTACAAAAATATATAATCGTCTCATAAAATAAATGATGCAAATTCAAAATATTAGATATTGCTAAAACTTAAAGGTACAAATATGAAATATTAGATGTTGCTAAAATTGAAAATACATTAAAATTGAAAATACATGAAATATATTATATTTAATCTGAATTTTGCCATACTGTAATATATTTAATTATCTTCTATCTCAATAATTTTATTTCTTACTGAATTATCCGTTAATACATATATATATATATATATATATATATATATATATATATATATATATATATATATATATATATATATATATATAGATATAGATATATATATATATACATAAAATCTATAATATTTACTTACAAATTACATTACTTAAAAATTTATGGTATAAAGTAATTTTATATTAAAATATGTGATGAATATGTAAAAAATAAAAAAGGATAGAATTTATTTATAAAAATTTGATGAAATTTTCATCACTTGTTTTGAAAATAAATTATGTGTTCCGAGGCCTTAATACCGCATTTTTTCTCACCTTGACTTACGTGCGCATCCTAGGCATGTATCCAAAAAGCCATTATGTGAAATCTGTGAAAAATGATCAATTTTGTTCTTATAATAAATTTAGGTTGACTTCGGTCAATATTTTGGGTAAACAGACCTGGAATTGTGATTTGACGGTCCAGAGGGTCTGTAGGAAAATATGTGACTTGTGCGTATGCCCGGAATTGAATTCGTAGGCCCCAAGCCCGAGAAATGAATTTTTGATGAATTTAACAAAAATTTCTAGAGTTTTTGGAAATTTGAATAAAATTGGATTTGATGGTATCGGGCCCGTATTTTGGTTCCGGAGATCGGTACAGGTCTTATATGGTATTGTGTAAAACTTATCAAGAAACGGCCTTTAACTTAAGAATTCATGAGATTTTTCTTTGATTTTTATTCTAAATTCATAGTTATTGATGTTATTTTTATGATTTGATCGCACGAACAAGTGATGTTTTTATACTTTCGTGCATGTTTGGTTTGAAGCCACGAGGGCTCGAGTGAGTTATGCATAGGCCACAGAGTGAAATTTGGACTTAGAAAATTACTGGTATGTTGCAGATCTGCAGGCTTCGCCATTGCGAAGCATGGCTTGCAAATGTGAGTTCGCAAATACAAAATTGTATCACAAATGCGAAGAAGGCCTGGGCAGGCCTTGATTGCAAATGTGACCAATTCATCCCAAATGCGAAAGGGGCCAGAGTCGCAATGCAATTGTTTCCTCGCAAATGCAAAGCATAGTGAATTTTCCTAGGGTCGCAATTGCGACATATTCCTCGCAATTTCAAAGATAGCAGGTCCTGAAGGGGTTCGCAATTCTGAACCTTGGTCGCAATTGCGACAACAGAGACCAGTTAATTGGGACTTAAGACGCATTTTCATCCATTTTTCAAACATTCTCAAAATCTAAACACATTTGGGCAATTTTTCAAAGATAACTACTCTTCCAAATCATTTGACTAACTCACTTCTTTCAATATAATCCGTTTTTACATTATTTCAACTCATAATCAAGGTTTTCATGGGGAAAATTGGGTGTTCTGGGTAGAACTTAGGATTTTCAAATTTTGGGAATTTTGACCTCGATTTGAGGTCTGATTTGAAAATAAATTATATATCAAATTTTGTGGATGAATAGGTAATTTTGTTTTGGTTCGAACCTCGGGTGACCTTGTGGGCTCGGGGTTGATTTTTTACTTTTTGGTAAAAACTTTAGAAAACCTATTTTCATGCATTAGAATTGATTCATTTAGCATTTATTGATGTAGTTAAGTAACTTGTGGCTAGATACAATCAAATTGGTGGTGAAATCAAGAGCTAAAGCGATAGTTGAGGCTATAATTGTGTTCGAGGCATTGATGTAAGTGTTTGGTCTAACCTTAGCTTGAGGGATTAGGAGTTGTGCCCTATTTTCTATGTGTTAGTTGTTAAGTACGATGCACATGCATGGTGAAGAGTATCTATACGTTAGTATTATGCATGCACAAGAGTCTTATACTATGACTAATGTGACTATGTTTTTTATTGTTCATGCCTTATGTGATTATTTCTATTGTTGAACAAGGCTTGTGGAAGTAATATTGGTAATTGAACATTGAAGAGCATTGGCTCAAGTTTTAAAATGATTTGTGGAAGTATATTAGAATTGAACATCGTATAGCATTGGTTCAAGTTGTGAATTGAGTTGTGAAGTAAATGTGAAAAGAGAAGAGGATTATGATATTGCCTCCCTTGCCGGAAAGTTGTTATTTTTAATGTTATCTCCCTTGCCGGGATGTTATTATTTGATATTGTTTCCCTTGTTGGGATATGATTGTTGTACTATTGCCCCATTTCGGAAATTTTATTGATTCCCTTGCCCTTATTGCTTTGTGATTGTTGTTTGGGTAAGGAAGAGTGTTAAAACATGAAGGGTGATGTTGTGCATGATATTTGTGAGAGAGCTTTGAAGCACGAAGGGTGATGTCGTGCATGATATTTGTGAGAGAGTGTTAATGCACGAAGGATGATGTCGTGCCGCACGATGTACAAGTTTGTGCCTTTATATAAGTGATAATACATGAAGGATCATTCCGTTCCATGATTATGTGAGGTAATATCACGAAGCAATGTTGTGCACTTGTCTTTGATTTCCTGATTTCTACTGATAATTGAGTTATGGTATTCTTTACATTTAACTGTTGGTTTCTGTTGCTACTTGTTGTTCCCCGCAGCATGATTCCCCATTCTTATCTGTAATTGTGGAGTTTTGCCTTTATTTTCCATTGTATATGATTTAACTGCACAAGTTTATTTGGTAGTCTGGTACTAGCTTCGTCACTACTTCACCGAGGTTAGGCTAGGCACTTACTAGCATATGGGGTCGGTTATGCTGATACAACACTCTGCACTCTTTTGTTGCAGATCCCGGTACTGGAGCATACAAACCTTAGCTTTTGGTTGCTGCCTTCTGTCCGTTTGGAGACCCGATGTAGTCTTGTAGGCATCTGCAGGCCTTGGTGTCTCCATCTATCCTTTCGTTCTATTTCTTTTATGTATTTAAGAGACAACATTGTGTTTATATTTCATATCCTTATTTGTAGTATTCCTTGACAGTCTGTGAAATTGTGAAACCAGTTGTGGGTAGTTTATGTTGTGGATTTGTATTGGTATCATCATTATAGTATTACATTCCAGTCTTCTGCTTATTAAATTTTGTTGTTTATATGATGCTGGTTCTTAATTGAAAGGATTAAAATGGGAAAAAGGTAAATAATACAAATGGTTGGCTTGTCTAGCTTTCACTAGTAGGCGCTATCACGACTCCTGAGGGTGAAAAATCTGGGTCGTGACAAGTTGGTATCAGATCTCTAGATTGCTTAGGTCTCGCAATTCACGGACAAGCTTAGTAGAGTCTGAGGGATCGGTACAGAGATGTCTGTATTTATCCTTAGAGGCTACATAGTTAGGAAAAAACTTCACATCTATTCTTTGCTGTCGTGCGATTTGATTTTTCAATGCTAATTGAAATTTTACTATGTTATCTCGAGGTAGTGAGAACACGTACTGCTTGTTCAGCTGACAAAAAACCCGAGCCCTCTGTAGCAGCTCCTGCGAGGGGCAGAGGCTTTTTTAGGGCATGAGGTAAAGGTAGAACTCAGCCTAGAACTCGAGGAGCACCACTAGCGGGCGGATCCTCAGGTTGAATTTGACGAGGAGGTTCCAGCCCAGTTAGTTCCAGTGGGGCCAGATTAGGTCATAGAGGGGTTCATCGCCACCCGACACTTCAGGATGCTTTGGTCCGTCTAGTGGTTCTTATAGAGAGTGTCGCCCAGGCATGCTTGCTTCCTGTGGCACCAACCATCTCTCAGTCTATAGGAGGTGCATAAAATACTGCTACCCGCACTCCGGAGCAGATGGCTCTCAAGTTTCAAACTCTTGCAGCTCAGCCAGTTGGGGTAGATTTAGAGAGTTTAAGTGAGTCTGAAGGTGGGGAAGATCCCGAGGGCGAAGATGCTGCCTCTAATAAAGACCTAGGCCTTTGTATTTTTTGCTTTATTTTGCACATTGTTTAGTTCGTTTCGGCCATTGTAAATTTTTGCATTAAGCCATTTTGGCCTTTGTAAACGACTTTTGGGTAAATATACACAAAGCTTTCTCTTCCCTTTTGGATTTCTGATTTTTTTCTTTGCTTTATTACTTGTATTCACAAAGGTTAGAATGCCTTAGCATAAAATACCTTAGGTTCTAAGCTCGAACAACCTTGCCTTTATACTATTTTTATTTTTTAGTCATCTTGTAGGTTTGGTGTTATCGGGGACCTTTTCCCAAAGTAAGTAACTAAGATATAGTTTGCTGAGGGTAGCCTTTAAAACCGATTATGAAACTTTTGAAGGCCTTTTTTGTTACAGTTCTCAGACGTCTCTGGATCGTGTTAATGCGGCCGTAGCCTTTTAATTCGGGCGCATCCCAGCGAGCTTGTTTCTCGAGCTACCTAGGCTTACCTAAGATAATAGTCTCTGACTAGGTATGGTCGTGGCTTTATAACTCGGGGGTTGCTAAGAGGTCTTATACCCATGATGATTAATAGTTCGTTCTGTTCGAGTTTGTTTTTCAGATAATAGACCCCGAGTGTGGGAGTGATCATTCGAACTCTGGTTACAATTGGTCCTTGAGCTCGTTTCCTTAAGAGATCGAAAGTACGAAATTGTAAAGTGAAATTTTTTCTAAGATGTAAGATAGTTGCAAGGAAAGTACTTCTCTTTATTCTTGTGAAAATAATTATACATGCGTACATGTTTTATGTCAGGGATCGAGAAACATATGTGGGCAGAGTTTGTTTGATTGTTTGCCCCTTATAACAAATCTTACCTTTCGAGACCCTTCTATTATGAAGTAATTTCCTCGCAAAAAATTGATATCCAACGGTAATGGCCCCTAGTATTCGAGGTTGATTGTAGAAGAACCTTAGATACTTTTACTAGTGTCTTTGACACCGATTCATGATCGTACTTTGATTCTAAGTAAGCATGATCCATTGTTGACTCGTTAAAAACCTTGCCGAAAAACCAATTTGGACAAAAAAGGTTTAAGGTAAAAAGAGTGCAATGCATGATTTAAGACCCAAAGACTTCATGCCGCTCCTTGTCGATCACTTACAAGTGTTAGTTCAAAAAATATAAAGAAATTAAATGGGATCGTACCTTAGTAGTAATATCATTTAAGATGAGTTTATATTCCAATTATTTGGCAGTTGTACTATGTTTTTCATCTCAAGCTTATAGGGTTATTTCCTTGTAACCTCGAGAATTTGGTACGGTCCTTCCTAGTTCGGACCCAATTTCCCTTCGTTCGGATTCCAAATGTTTAGTGTGACTTTCCTTAGTACTAAGTCCCTGATATTGAAGTATTGAAGGTTGGCGCTACTATTGTAATACCTCTCGATCTGTTGCTTTTGGGAACAAGGGCAACTTCATGCCTTTCATCCAATAGCTCCAGGATCGTATTCATGGCCTCCTCGTTTGATTCCTTTGCTGCATTTCAGAATCTGATATTCGATTTACTAACTTCGATCAGTATTAGAGATTTGTCCCCATAAGTCAACGAGAACGGGGTAGCCCCGATACTGGACTTTGAAGTTGTGCGATATGCCCTAAGAATGTCGGGCATGATCTCTTTCCATTTTCCCTTGGCGTCAGTCAACCTTTTCTTGAGGTTTTGGATTATGGTTTTGTTGGTCGATTCGACTTGTCCATTCCCATTAGGGTGATATGGTATCAATAAGATCCGTTTGATTTGAACCGACATATGATGTGGTCCCAAATGAAGTCGATGACTTCCTTCTCCCTGACTTTCTCATATGCCTGTGCTTCAACCCACTTAGAAAAATAGTCAGTCATAAATTAGACAAATTTAGCCTTACCTGGTGCCGATGGAAAAAGGGCCGACGATATCCATCCCTTATTTCATGAATGTCCATGGCGATACGAACGACCATAACAACTTCTATGCTTGGTAAATTATAGGAGCGTTTCTTTGTCACTTGTCACATATTCATACAAACTCTTTCGCATCCCTTTACATGTTGATCTAATAATATCCGGCTCTGATCACCTTTTGAACCAATGGAATGATTACCTCGAGTTCCTTTGTGAACTTCCTTAAGAACATATTCGGTATCTCCCGGTCCCAGACATAGTGCTAATGGTCCATTTAACATTCTCTTGAACAAGGTTCTATCTTAAGACAAGCTGAATCGAGCTGCCTTTATGCGCAGGGCCCTCGATTTATTAGGTTCTAAAGGAAGTTTCTTGGTCTTCAAATACTCGATATATTTATTTCTCCAATCCTAGGTTTAACTCGTGGAGATTATTTCGGCGCGACCTTCCTATACTACTGACCTTATGAGTATACGATCACTCTCGAGTTGAGCTCGTCATTTTCGACCGATGACCCTAAGTTTACAAGGGCACCAGCTTTACTATTTTGATCTCGGGGCACGTGCTGCAAATTCCGTTCTTTGAAATGATGTAGCGTTACCCGTAACTTGTCCAAGTACCTTTGCATTTGTTATTCTTTGACCTCAGATGTTCCGTTACTTGGCTTACTACAAGGTGGGAGTCATATTTAGCTTAGATCACCTCCACCCAAGCATTTAGTTAGTTCTAGACCTACAATCACGGCCTTATATTTGGCCTCGTTGTTTAGTCAATTTTATAGTTCTAATAGATTGTCTAACTATATTGCCTGTGGGCGGCTTTAGTACGATGCCAAGTTCAGACCCTACATTTGAGGAACCATCCGTAAAGAGGGTCTAGTTTCCCGAAGATGTTCCCGAGTTACCAACAACTCTCTTTAGACTTTGGGTAGTAGGGCCGAGATAAAGTCGGCCATGAATTCTGCCAAAATTTGAGATTTAATGGCTGTTCGGTGTTGATATTCAGTATCGTACCTGCTGATTTCTACGTCCCATTTGGACAATCGTCCCGAGATTACTGGTTTATGCATTATATTTTGTAATATAGGGTGCCACTAAAAATATGGTTTCAGTTTTCTAGAGCCACTTAGCAAGGTGAGTGCCGATTTTTATAGGTGAGGGTATCTAGTTTCGGTCTCACCTGAGGTCCTACTAACATGATAAATCAGAAATTGCATGCCTTGTTCTTCTCAGACTAGGACTCCACTTACCGCTATTTCCGATACCGCTAGATACAAGTATACTCGTTCGTCTGGCCTCGGCGTGTGAAGCAATAACATGCTTGATAAATATCGCTTAAGTTCTTCTAAAGCTCGTTTGCCTTCCGGGGTCCATGTGAATTTGTTTTTCTTCTTTAGTAATGAGAAAAATTAATGAATTTTAATGGAAGACCTCTAGATAAATTACCATAGTGCTGCAATGCGCTCGGTTAGCCTTTGTACGACCTTGAATTATCCACTACCGTGATATCTTCGATACTTTGATCTTGTCAGATTTGATTGATTCCTCGCTTGGACACCATGAACTCAAGTAATTTACCCAATTCGACTCCGAACACGCACTTTTCTAGGTTTACTTCATGTTGTACTTCTTCAATATATTGAAGGTTTCCTGCAAATTTTTAAAGGGTCCTCTGTTCGCAGGACTTAATTAACATGTCATCAACGTAAACTTCCATGTATTTCTATATTTCTTCTTCAAACATTCGGTTTACTGGTCGTTGGTAAGTGGTACTAACATTTTTTTAATCTAAATGGTATTACGTTATAACAGTATGTGCCATATTTTGAGATGAAAGAGGTCTTTTCTTGATCACCCTGGTTTATTCATATTTGGTTATACCTAGAGTAGGCATCGAGAAAACTGAGGATCTCATAGTTGGTCGTGGCATCGATCATGCGATCGTTGGTAGGCAAAGGGAAGGAGTCATTGGGGCATGGCTTATTCAAATAACTATAATCTACACATATTCTTAGTTTGTTCCCTTTCTTAGGAACTGCTACTATGTTTGCTAAGCACTCTAGGTATTTGACCTCTCGGTTGTACGTAACTTTAAGGAGTTTAGTTACCTCGTCCTTGATGAAGGCATGCTTGATCTCGGACTAGGGTCTCCTTTTTTGCTTTACAGGACAAAACTTCAGGTTTAAGCTCAGTTGTGAGTAGTGATCTCCAGTGTGATCCATGTCATATCGAGATGGGACCAAGCAAAACAATACATATTAGTTGTAAGTAACTGAATGAATTTTTTCCTGACCCAGGGATTTAACCCCATGCCCAGGTATACCCTTTGATCGGGCAAATGTTCGATCAGCATGACCTACTCAGGTTCTTCGACCATTTATTTGGTAGCATCAGAATCATCGGTGGTGATAAAGGATGGAGGAACCTCATAATCGTCATCTTCGTCAATCCTTTGCTTGTCCGATTGGGTTGAGGCTGACATCGATGATTGCTATTTGGCTTCATGTTTTGCTTTCGAACCTGATCCCCTTGTCGATTAGAGTGTTGATATTGGAATTACTTCATCAACGTCAAACATCTCCTTTGTGACAGATTCTTCTCTGTATACCGTCTTCATCCTTTTTGGTGTTAGAATTTTTAATACCTGGTGAAGGGTCGGGGGAACGACCCTCATATTGTAGATCTGTGGTCTGCTAAACAGGATGTTATATCTCATGTCCCCCTCGATTACTAATAACTAGGGATTATGGTTCATTTTACACTCTTTCTTACTTGAGTTTTGAATAAAAAATATTTACAAAATAGTCCCAAAGGCTTACATGTTGTACTTGTTTGCAAGGTTTGGTAAAAAAGGTGACAGCTAGTCAAAACCAGCTCAAAAAGGAGTGAATCATGCACACGTACCAAGAACAAGTCCAAGCACCAGTGCAATAGGTCCACTACGGTCGCATTCCAATTAGTGCGGTATGAAGTGAGGAGATTCATAGAGGTGCTTATTTCAAAAACTCAAGCAATACGGTCGCAAAGCAGTTTGTATGGACCGCAATGGACTCACCACGGCCGCACTCGATATTGTGCAGTCCACAAAGAAGGAGTTCATAGAGTTGGGAATTTGGATAATCAATCTAATGCGGTTTGCGGTCCTTATTGTGCGGACCGTAATAGAAGCCACCGCAGCCGCAGTGCATTTTGTGTGGCCTGCGGTGGCCAAGTTCAGAGAGCATAGTTTAAAGCCAATAAGCCTCACCACGGCTGCACTCGATTTTATACGAACCAGATTGCCCCCGTAGGGGTATTTTTGTCCAGAAAATTCGGTCTAGTATAAATACTTTTTCCCTCATTTTTAGGTCATCAGTTGTAATCTAACTTTAAGCCGTGCTTGTGAACAGTAGTTCTTAACCATTTTGAGTAATTTTAGAGTAGTTTTATCATTGAATCTTCAAGTATTAGCTTGTAATTAAATCTTATGGGTTTTTCTTCATCTATTTATTAGTTTTTTTCTATTATCATGAGGTAGCTAGACCCATTAGCTAGAGTTGTGGCTCAACCCTAGTGTGGGAATTTGATGGGTCTTGAGTTTTAAGGCTTGAATGTCTATGGGTGTTTGATATTTGAACTAATTTGTATTTTCCATGTTGAATTAGTGGTTGCAAACACTAATATGCCTATTTGACTTGGGTTCTTCTTGAGAAAGAGAACTCGAGTCTAGGAAAATTAGTCCAACAAGGAATTGAGGCCTATACAAGAGCTTGATAGCCCCAATTAAAGGGTTAAACCTAGAGATAATAATACCCGACTTAACCTAAATTGCTTGCACAAATTATCATACCCAATTGGTCTTGAGAAAATCAATTAGGGAAAAATCACTCAAACTACCGAGAGGTATAGAGTGAGAAGTTTAGTGCATTGGTTATGTCGTAATCCCCAACATGAAAACTTGGCCTTAGACTCGAGAACTCATCATGTATCCACCTAGGAGAAAGCCACTTCCCTAGTCCTCCTTAACCATTTAGACAACCTTTCAAGTATCTTACTCTTAGCTTAATTTAGCATCTTATTAGCATAAAATTAGAAGTAATATCAAAACCAATAATGCTTGGAAGAGTAATTAAGAGAAATTACACATCTCTAGTTTAGATAGGAATCCAATTCCCATTTCTAGCTCCCTGTGGATTCGATCCAGACCATCTCGGATAAGAGCTTCTTCGACCACTCTCGTTACTTTGTAGTGGTGCAGGGTTCGCTCCGTTCACTTTTTGGCGCCGCTACCGGGGAGCTAACAGTTTTGGCTATCTATCTAAATAGTTTTGTGTATTGTTCTTCTTTCCTTATGTGTTACTAATTTGTGTGTGTCATAACTTCAGTTACAAAATGGCAGCAAACAACGCACCTCTTGGAGATCTTCCGCCGGGGGAGGAGATAGATGACAATATTGATGATGAGGTTCTGATTATGCCTCAAGGACAACGGAGAGGCTACCAGGCCAATGATAATAGTCCAGACCCTCCCCCGCCACCGACAAGAGTGGCTCCTCGAGTGCTTACCAACCAAGGAAATGCTAGTGCAATTGTCCCACCCCGAATCTAGGAGGGAAATTTTTAAATTACAAATATGATGCTGACATTGTTACAGAAGCATGGGTATTTCATGGGCGCTACCAATCAGAATGCTTAAAAACATCTCAAGGTTTTCGTGGATACCTATTGGGGTAGCAAGCAAACTAATGTGTTAGAGGATGCACTTCGATTGAGACTATTCCCTTTCTCACTTGGAAGGAACAAACTGGATTGTCCTGAACGACTTCCCAACCATTCCATCACTACTTGGTATGAGTTGGAGGATAAATTTATTGCAAAGTTTTTCTCATCGGGGAATATGGCAACAGTGAGAGATAGGAACTTAGCTTTCAATCAATAGCCCACCGAACTATTACATGAGAGTTTGGAGAGATATAAAACTATGGTAAAGGAATGCCCCAACAATGATATGACCGAGGCTATGATAAAACAAACTTTCTACTGGGGCATTAATACAACAAATCAGTGCATAGTGAACCAACTTACTGGGGGTAATTTCATGAAGCTGTCTTATGATGAGGCTTAGGACATTCTTGACGAGATGGTTGACACGTTCTCCGCTTGGCAATGTAGATCCAATGTTCCACAGGGTGACCCAACGATCACTCACTTGCACAAAGAACTACATGATTACGGGCAGGCCATAACAGAGCTGACAATAACAATGAACCAGCTAGCAAAGGCACAGTTACAACATGTTCAAAATCCACGCCAAGTAAATGCTACAGAGGGTGTCAACATGCTAGTGAACAAAAGAAGACAAAAAGGTCAACAAAACCAAGGGAATTCAGATCAATTTGACAATGATTGTGGTGGATTCCAAAATGATGGTTATGATGGGAAGAATAAAGAGGTGCAATATGTGAACAACTATCAAGGTCAAAGGGGCAATTCTTCCAACTTATAACAATGGTGACCCCAAGGCAATTGGGAAAATCAACAACAACAAGGGAATAGTAATTTGGGGAACAACAACAAAAATTCCAATTGGGGCAATTAGAACAATAATTATTAGAACAACCACGGTACTAGAAATGACAACAACAACAAGTGGGGGGTAGTAATAACATTAGGGAGGTTGGAATGATGGTAATTAGGGAAATTGGGGGCAAGGCTTTCAAAGGATCCCAATGTATCAACAACCGAACAATCTACCCCCATTTCCATCCCAAGGTCCTAGTTCTTCCAATAATGAAATGGGGAGAATTGAAATAACATTTGAACATATGATGAAGAAGAATGCGGATTCCGATGTTCAGTTGGCTTCCCACAATACTTCAATCAGAAACTTGGAGGTTCAATTAGGCCAAATCTCACAGTCCTTGAGTACTCTACCAAGTGATTCGGTAGTTAACTTGAAGGGTGGGAACAATCATCGTATGGCACTAACTACAAGGAGTGGATGAGGCGGCGATGTGAATGCTTCCAAGCAAAAATAAATTTTGAGTGATGAAGTTGAGTTGCAAGAAGATGGGATTCCTTTGATGATTGAAAATGTGATTGATGAGAACATGAATGAGAAAGTGAAGATTGATATTCAAGGTGGCAAGGTGGAGACTCAGAATGACGTGAACTCGTCTAGGGAACATATAATAGACATGCCAGAAATGGTTGTGCCTAAAGCCAAGGTTCCTTTTCCAATGCCACCCCACCTTATCCTTAAAGGCTCGCGAAGCAGAAAATGAGAATCCGTTTAAGAAGTTTATTGACATGATGAAGAGCTTATCTGTTAATGTGCCACTAGTGGAGGCTCTAGAACAAATTTCGGGCTATGCTAAATTCATGAAGGACTTGGTGACAAAGAAAAGATCCATGGATTGTGAAACTATCAATATGGCCCACCAAGTGAGTGCAATAGTTCACTCAATGGCCCCGAAGCAAGAAGATCACGACGCTTTCACCATTCTTTGTACCGTTGGGAGTGTGGATTTTGCTAAAGATCTATGTTATTTGGGGGCGAGTATCAACTTGATGCCCTACTCAGTTTTTAAGACTTTAGGCATTGGGCACTGACTTCCATGAGATTGCAAATGCTGGATAGAACTATGAAGAGACCATTGGGTATTATTGATGATGTTCTAGTCCGGGTGGACAAATTTATCTTGCCAACGGATTTTGTGATCTTGGATTGTGAGGTAGATTATGAAGTTTCAATCATATTAGGAAGACCATTCCTTGATACTGGGAAGGCCTTAGTTGATGTGGAAGCAGGGGAACTCACCTTCCGGGTGGGGTGATGAGAAAGTGGTCTTTCATGTGTGCAAGTCAATGAAGCACTCCAGCAGTTCTGAGGTGTGTTCTTTTGTGGAGCTTATCACGACAATAATAGTTGATGATACTAGTGAAATGATCAATAGAGTACACTCTAGAGGTAGTTTTGTTGAATCTTGATTTAAACGAGGATGAAGGCCGAGTGGAGTGCGTGAATGCTTTACATGGAATGTGATCTTACTCTTATGAGCGTTGGAACTCTCTTTGGATCTTGATAATAGGAAGATTACACCAACAAAACCTTCAATCGAGGAATCTCTAGTGTTGAAGTTAAAGTTGTTGCCTCCATACCTCATGTATGATTTCTTAGGCCCTCGTTCAACTTTGCCAGTTATTATTTCCTCTTGTCTTACTAACATGCAGGTTGATGCCTCATTGGCAGTGCTCCAAAAGCGAAAAAAGGGAATTGGATGGACTTTAACTGATATTCAGGGAATAAGACCCGCATTTTGTATGCACAAGATTATTTTGGAAGATGATGCAAAGCCCTCATTGGAACTTCAAAAGAGGTTGAACGAGGCAATGCAAGAAGTATTGAAAAAGGAGGTGATCAAGTGGTTAGATGCCGGGGCTGTGTAATCCATCTTTGATAGCTCTTGGACTTCGCTGGTGCAAAGTGTACCGAAGAAGGGTGGTATTATCGTGGTTACAAATTTGCAGAATAAGTTGATTCCAAAAAGGATTGTCACCGGGTGGAGGGTGTACATGGACTACCACAAGTTGAATAAAGTGACCCGCAAGGATCACTTTCCATTGCCTTTCCTTGATCAGATAGTAGATCGACTTGCTAGGTGTGCCTTCTACTGTTTCTTGGATAGTTATTTTGGATACAACCAAATCTTGATTTCTCCAGAAGATCAGGAGAAGAGCACATTCACTTGTCTATATGACACCTTTGCCTTTTCTAGGAAGCCGTTTGGGTTGTGTACTACACCGGCTACATTCCAGCGGTGTATGATGGCCATTTTCATTGATATGGTGAAAGATATTTTGGAGGTATTCATGGATGACTTTAGTGTTGTGAGTGATTTGTTTGGTGAATGTTTGAAAATTCTTGATAAAGTGTTGGCCCGTTGTGAAGAAACCAATCTTGTTTTTATTTGGGAGAAATGCCACTTCATGGTGGAAGAGGGCATAATTCTTGGGCATAAAAATTTCAAAGCATGGTATTGAGGTGGACAAACCAAAAATGGATGTGATTTCATGGCTTCCTCTCCGTACTTCTGTCAAAGGTGTTAGAAGTTTTCTTGGGCATGCGGGGTTCTACCGGAGATTTATCGAAGAATGTTCGAAGGTAGTAAATCCCTTATGCAAGTTATTGGAAAAAGATGCCAACTTCGTGTTCGACGAGAGATGTATGAAAGCCTTTGAACTTCTCAAGCACAAGTTGACCACCACTCATATTATTACCACACTCAATTGGAGCTTGCCTTTTAAGCTCATGTGTGATGCGAGCGATGTTGCAGTTAGGGCAGTCTTTGGTCAAAGAGTGAACAAAATGTTTCATCCGGTGTATTATGTGAGCAAGAAAATGAATGATGCTCAAGTGAACTACACGGTGATTGAGCAGGAGCTTTTGGCTATTGTGTTCGCAATGGAGAAATTTCGATCGTATCTTATGGGTGCAAAGGTCATAGTTCATACCGATCATTCCGTTCTCCGGTACTTGATGTCAAAGAAGAATTTCAAAGCTATACTGATGCTAAGGGTCTTATTACTTCAAGAGTTTGATTTGGAGATTGTGGACCGGAAGGGTAGTGAAAACCAAGTGGAAAACCACGTGTCCCGCTTGGAGGAGGAGCAGAGGCCTCGTGATGGCCTAGAGATCAATGATTCATTTCCTGATGAATACTTCCTTTCTGTGTCGGTGAATGGTATGCCATGGTTTGCAGACGTTGCTAATTTTCTTGTGACTGGTATAATCCCATGTGAGCTCTCTTCTAACCAAAGGAAGAAGCTCAAATGGTATAGTTTGGATTTCTATTGGGATGAGCCGTACTTGTTCAAGATTTGCACGGATGGTGTGATCCGAAGGTGTGTCCCGTAGGAGGAGAAATTGAGTATCTTAGAGACTTGTCATTCCTCTCCCTATGGTGGCCATCATGATGGGGTGAGTACAACTTCGAAAGTTCTTTGTTGTGGGTTTTGTTGGCCAACTTTGTACAAAGATGCAAGTGAACTTGTGAAGAGGTGCGACGAATATCAAAGAACAGGTTGAATTTCGAAGAAAGATGAGATGCCTCTCAATAGCATTCTTGAAGTTAATATTTTTGATGTATGGGGCATTGATTTTATGGGCCCTTTTGTTAGCTCATGTAGGAACACATATATTCTTGTGGCGGTTGACTATGTTTCAAAATGGGTTGAAGTCGTGGCTCTACCCAACGATGAGGCCCAGAGTGTTGCATTTCTCAAGAAGAGCATTTTTACAAGGTTTGGCAATCCTCGTGCAATCATAAGTGATGGGGGTCTCATTTTTGTAATAGAGCTTTTGACACTTTACTTGCAAAGTACAGTGTCAATCAGAAAGTTTCTACTACTTATCATCCTCAAGCGAATGGACAAATTGATGTATCAAATAGGGAAATCAAGAGTATATTATCATAGATGGTCAATGCAAATAGGACTGATTGTTCAAAGAAGTTGGATGATTCTCTATGGGCTTCTAAGACTGCTTACAAGACTCTTACTGGTATGTCTCTATATCAGTTGGCGTTTGGGAAAGCTTGCCATCTACTGGTTGAGATAGAGCACAATGCCATATGGGCTTTTAGGAAGCTGAATCTTGAATGGGATGTGGCAGCAAATCTTCGTGTGGAGCAGCTTAATGAACTTGATAAATTCCGATTCCATGCCTACTCCAGTTCGTCCTTGTACAAGGACAAGATGAAGTACCTTCATGATAAATATGCTCGTGGCAAGGAGTTCAAAGTAGGTGATTTGGTTCTCTTGTTCAACTCCCGATTACATTTGTTTCCGGGAAAGCTTAAGTCAAAACGGAGTGGACCTTTTGAAGTGGCGTTTGTGACTCCGTTTGGTGCACTTGACTTGAAGAAAAAAAATGGGGAGCTTTTCAAGGTTAATGGGCACATGGTCAAGCATTACTTGTGTAAGATTGATGACAGCCACGTGGTGGCACTACTCCATCTAAAATGATTTGATGGTAGCCTGCGTCGTGTCGTGACGTTAAATCAGACGCTTCTTGGGAGGCATCCCACGTGTCTTTCTTTTTGTTTTTTCTTTGATTTTCTTTGCAGTATAGGATTTTCTTTTGGACTAACTGGCTGTGAGTTATTGCAGGATTATTTTGATGCAGTGCATGACCAAGTTGGAAAAAATGCACACTCTCTGAAGTTTGCTCTGCAGCTGTCACACCTCTTTTTTACACACCTACCCCTAAGGGAGTTTTTCCATTTTATGTGACATTATTTGAAATGAGATTATTTATTTATTTTTAGAGTCGCCACTTGGGATAGGATTGACTTTTGGTGTCCCAAGTCATCGGTTTAACTTGAATCCCAAATCGAGGACAATTTTGACTTCCCAATTGGAGTCTGCGAATCAGATATTCTGAATAAGGAATTCTGTTGACCCGAGGGAAGGTGTTAGATACTCCCGGATCCCTTGGTTCTAGCACGGTCACTTAAACTAGTACAAATGGCTAAAATCTGATTTTTATACACGGTCCAACCTATTGTGCAATTTTAAGATTATTTACCTTTTTAGTTAATTTTTAAGAAAGTGAACGTTGTTAAAAAATATATTTTTGGATCACGTCACATGAAATGCACCCGGATCCTCGGCACATTCTTATTCGACGTTTTTGGATTTGCATTTGCATTGCATGAAATGCACACCCATATTTAAGAAGGTAAATTATTAAAAACGTGCCTAAAGTGACTAACGTGTTATTATTTGGGGAAGGCCGTGAAATTCGCTAAAAGGCCCATCCCAAAATTTAAGTATTTTAATATAATCATTTATTGAGGGCCCCGCAATTCATGCATTTTTGTTTGACGAGGGTCATCTCATTTATTATCTAAAGGCCAGTCCTAAAGTAAACTATGGTTTTTTATTTTTTATTTGTCTCTAATAATAAAAGAAAAAGTACTAATTAATTTTTCACTCGACTGAAGCAAATCAAATGATAATTCTATACCAAAGCCAACCATTGGGCTCCAAGATAAGCCCAACGAAGAGAAAATGCACTTATGCCTACGTCAAAAATTGACCAGTCACAGACTTTAGCTCAGGCCCAAACGTACATGGTCATTAGAGATGGATCTGGGCTGCTCGTTATGAAACTGAAAAATACACCTCTGAAAAAAAGGCTATTAAGCCCAAGTTGATAGACCAAGCACAACGTTTCAATTTAAACAATTACCCCTGGACTTGTTTTAGATTATTTCACTTATACACAAGAAATTACAATGCTTATTTCAGTCGATTTACCCTAAACAAGCTCAATTTTGTTCTGAAATCCGGAAAATACATCAACAACTATTTCAAAAGATTTTTGCACAGTGTCACATTTTCAGTTTATTTTTTAAGGGAATTTCTATAGAATGTAGTGTTAATCAAAAGATGAACAAACTAAATTAGTAATATCCATAATCTCAATTTTATTCAACAGAAATTCAACTTAACTTTATAAACTTCCAAACTAAATCAAACGAGATTGCAAATAGCAATGACTATCCAAGCAGCATTTTTCAAAAGAAAAAACAATCCTAGCTCATGTGACCTTTTGATCCTTATGAGTTAACTAACACTTGAAAACACAAGCAGAATACTGATAATTCATGTGAGTAAATAGGCTTGAAGCTCGTCAATTCTCTATACGTCCACTACAGCTCAGTTTTTGCTAAAGAAATCGAACACTGGACACCAATGTGAGAATTGACATAATCTAATAACTGTGTCTGTTATTCATGTAAGTAAAATTCAAACTACTCTTCACGTATTTGCACAGTCCAGTCAGTCTAAATTTAGTTACCAAACTCAATTAACACAACAGAAATTAATTGAATTAAACTACGACTAAACGCAGAAGACAAACAAGTTCAGCAGATGAAGAACAACGAGATTCCATTCCAACTCCTTAAAATCATACATTACATCACCATAGTTCAAGACGTGTACCTAGAAATTGAATAGAAATGGAAGAGGAGAGGTCAGTTAAGACGATAGTGAGCAGCAGCAGCAAATTCACAATCCAAACAGCCCAGAAAGTAGAAATCAATATTCCAACAGCGTTTAAATCAAACCAGGCTCATAGATCCACTCACAACAACACCAAATTAACCACACAGACTCGAAAATGAACACGAAACCCCTCTAAAACTTCTAGCGGATAAAAACTCAACTCAAACTATCTTAATCATATCCTAAAATCACTTGAAATGAACTCAAAACACCTCTGAATACTTCAGCAACCAAACATTGAGCAAAAGATGTGAATCAATCGGACATAAATCAAAATTAACCTACAATTCTTCAATGAAACCGTGCATTTTTGGGTTTTTGAAGATTTTATATTGTTTTTTATTTTTAGAAGAAAGCTAATATCTAAAGGAATTTGGATCTAAAATTTGGATTTTCTGATCTGTGAGATTGAAGAGTATTTGGGGGAATATTTGAGGCTCCAAACTTGTGTTCTATGACTCTTCAACTCTAGACCCTTAAGTTCTCCAACTTTCTTTTTTCAATCCTCTCTTTCTCTAGTCTCTTAAGATCTAGACTCTTTTCTTGGTGTGTTTCAGATGTTCAAGCTTAAGACTTGATTCACTCTTCCTTTCTCTCTATTTTCAGAATGTCCCCCTCCTCTTAAAATGTGTCCCTATTTAAAGACTAGAACGAACCATCTTTTATTTCAAAGATTCCACTTTTAGCCTCTTTTATTCCCTACTCATGTGCATTTATATCTTTTATCATTAAACCCATCCTGCTTCCTATTTTTAAACTTAAAGGCACTAGGCATGGTTTAGTGGTATCTCCTTTTCAGATTTTTAATCCAAAAACCCATGTTATTCTCTGATTTCACACCTCTAATGGCACTTAAGCATGGTGTCATCTCTACTGCCCATCTTTTCCACTTGTTAATTCATTAGTTTAAAAGTGCATTATCATTCCACCATCACATAATATTCCTAAGTAAGTGCACAACTATTATCCTTATTGAATAAATCCTGCATTCCTCTGCACCATTGTTAATTATCTAAGGTTCTGTCATTCTATGATAAATGTAGCCTTTATTACATTTGAATCCATAGCCACTTGAATCCTTATTAACATCACATTATCACTTTCTCGTCCTAACTCTCAACTCATCGCCCATTGTCACCTAAATCTAACAGCTAACACCAAAAACATCTTCCTATACATCCACATATTGATAACAAATTAACAACAACGAGTAGGGAAGAATAACTCAAATAAAAACATTAAAAGTCCTACACAGATTGCACATACAAACCAAAGATCTAGCTAAATACCAAAATTCATAAAGAATTATATCCTAAGTGCATATGTTCATGTTGTAATGGGGTAAAATCAATAGTTCACAATTGACTTTCATCAAGCAAAACCATAGTAACCTGCTATTGATATCACTAATGTTCAGAATTGGATTCGAGATACTACTAAATAATCACAACTAAACCGGATCAATGACTTAATAAGAGACATTTAATATGAAGCTCAAGCATGGTAGAATAATGAACACAAAATGAAACACAAGCCACAAACTCTGAATCTTTACAGAACCATTAAAATAGAAGCATACTAACAAAACAATGATGATGAAAGATAGACCTGAAGAAGTTTTTCGATTAAACCGAAATGAAGCAACAATTATCACTGCACATTGGCACGACTTTATACAAAATCAACAACATCGAACCAGAATCTTGGAACGGAAATTTAACGAGAATTCAAGTACTCCCCATCGAACGGAAAACCCATTTCAAATCACTCCAGTTTCGGAAAACCAGTCCCAAAAGAATAGCTGGAATTTCCGTTATAATTTCGAGTTGGAAATCGGAAACTGGAACTAAGCTGAACGAAAATCTCTATTTTAATATATATGTGTGAGCACTTAATTTTTGACCTATGATAATTGCTCATAAAAAATAAAAATAAAACAATTTTGTTATGAAATAGAAGATTCTTACACTTCTATTTAAGGTGAATGTCTTTAATGTATTTAATTAGAGAGATTTTAGAGTTCTATTAGTGGTAGCTAAATCTTCCTCTCCCCTATAAATAGAGGTGCCCCCTACCATTGTAAATCATCCCTTGAGACCCCTCTCAACTCAATAAGAAGAACTCTCTCTACTCTTCTCTCTATTGCTATTGTTCTTGCATTATTGTTCTTGTCTTTACTTTATTTCATAACACGTTATCAGCACGAGACTCTACCGTCTCATGTACCATTCTCGAAAATCCAAGGTATTTTCCCTCTTCCTAATTTAATTTTCGAGTATGTCTGACATTATGAAAAGAAAGTTCGTTGCCCTTGAAATTTCGGGCAAGAACTATATGACATGGGTGTTGGATGCTGAAATCCACCTAGATGCTATGGGTCTCGGAGACACCCTCAAAGATAAAGAAAAAGCATCCACCCAAGATTGTGCGAAGGCCTTGATTTTCTTGCGCCACCACCTTGACGAAGGTTTGAAGATTGAATATCTCACCGTCAAGGATCCACTCGTTTTGTGGAACAGCTTAAAGGAGAGATATGACAACCTGAAGTTGGTCACTCTGCCACAAGCACGATATGATTGGGCCCATCTGAGGCTACAGGACTTTAAGTCCGTTTCTGAATATAATTCTGCTATGTTCAGAATTACTTCTAAACTGAAGCTATGTGGAGATAACATCTCCGATTACGATATGCTTGAGAAAACGTTTACAACGTTTCATGCCTCCAATATGGTACTGCAGCAACAGTACCGAGAGAAAGGCTTTACGAAGTACTCTGAACTGATTTCTCTCTTACTAGTGGCTGAGCGAAATAATGATCTGCTCATGAGAAATCACAAAAATAGACCAACTGGGTCTACACCACTGCCTGAAGCAGATATGGTGCACTCGCATTATGCCAAACATAAAAGGGACCATGATCACGGTCATAAACGGGGTCAAAGCCAAGGACGTGGACAAGGAAGAAATTCCAAAGAAGTCCGTCACCCCCCAAAGAGAGATAACCACCGAAAGCAGAAACGGGGTCCAGAAGATCCTAAGGTAAATAGTTCAGAAACTATATGTTATCGTTGCGGTGGAAATGGGCACTGGTCTAGGACTTGCCGTATACCAAGACACTTGGTTGACCTTTATCAAGCATCTCGAAAGAGAAAAGGCCCTGAAACAAATTTTGTCTATGACGACAATGAGGATATCACCCACCTGGATGTGGCAGACTTCTTTGAGCAACCCGAGGGAAAGATAGACCACCTAATCGGTGATGGAACCATGATGAAAGAAGATGGAGCTGTTTGATTCTACTTGTATTAGTCAATGAATAAATTAATAGTCATTAGCATTAGCTCGTATTAGTTAATTCATGATATGATGTTAGTATTAGCCCTTTAGAATGTTTCAATATGCTCAAATATTTTTATTGTACAGTAGAGGTAATCGACTAACCTAAAAACTAGTCGATCGTCTAATATTTAGCAATAAAACGAACTTTTTTCCGCCAGGCCAGATATTCGAATATCAGAATTCCTATATTCGAATATCTGGCAAGATATTAGAATATGTGCTTAAATATTCGAATATCTAATATTTTTCGCATTAAAGTATTATTTTTTCCGCAAGGCATTATATTCGAATATTAGAATACAATATTCGAATATCCTAAATAACTGCTTCCCAAAACGCTGTTTAAACGCGAAACAAAAGAATTGAAGTTGTTTATACTTATATTTATGTATTTTTTTTGTATGTCAAACTATGGGATAGCAAATATGGTTATCTCACAAAGCGAACTTGGATCAACGTCCAACTGTAAAAGTATTTGCCTAGTTGATTCATGTACTACACATACAATACTCAAAGAAAAGAAGAGTAATTGTGTAAGGCAAACATTACTACAATCTATGGAAGTAGTAAATTGATTGAAGGCTCCGGAAGAGCAACTGTAACTCTGCCCAAAGGCATGACGTTTATCTTAGAGAATGCAATATTCTCCACCAAGTCTAAGAAGAACTTGTTGAGTTTTAAAGATATCATTCAAAATGAATATCCTTGCACTTCGTGTTATCAAGGCAAGCTGATTATCAGACCATCCCCAACAAAGGTTGGGACTAAGTCACCCCAGTTTCTGGAACGTATACAAGGGGACATTTGTGGACCTATTCACCCACCTAGTGGGTAGTTTAGGTATTTCATGGTCTTGATAGACGCATCTTGTAGATGGTCTAATGTGTGCTTGTTGCCATCACGCAACCTTGCGTTTGCAAAGTTAATGGATAATAGATGAGAATAATCTTGAATTCTTCATGAAAACGAGGCTGCCCATTTCGGTTTGGGTTCACGCCATTTTGCATGCAACAATACTAGTTTGTCGGCTGCCCACTTCGGTTTGGGGTCACGCCATTTTGCATGAAGCAATGCTAGTTCGTCGGCTGCCCACTTCGGTTTGGGGTCACACCATGTTGCATGCAGCAATGCTAGTTCGTCTCTGACTGACGAATTGACACAAATATTCCCTATTGCAATTGGTTTTGGGTCATGAACCCAATATATCCCATTTAAGAAGCTTTGGATGCGCAGTATAGGTGCCTGTAGCACCGCCATCCCGCACCAAAATGGGTTTGCAAAGAAGGTTATGAATATATGTTGAGTATGAATCGTCCTCCATTATTCGCTACCTCGAAACATTGACAGGAGATTTGTTCACTGCACTATTTGCAGACTGTCAATTTGATGAGACACTTTTCCCAAAATTAGGGGGAGAAGTCGGTGAAACCAAATGGGAAATTTTGTGGAAAAATGTATCATTATCTCATCTTGATCCACATACCTCTATTTGAAAGAAAGAGGTACAAAAGACTATCCATTTGCAAAGAATAGCAAATCAAATGCCTGACGCATTTACGGACTTGAAGAGGATAACGAAATCCCACATTCACGCGGAAAATGTTCCGATCCGTATTGAAGTCCCTATTGGACAAATATCTAGTGTCACATCCAATGAGTCAAATGCACGCCAGAAGCGTGGCAGACCATTAGGTTCCAAAGATCGAAATCCTAGAAAGAGGAAAAAGAACGATCTAAATGACACTATGAAAGAATCACATGAGGACGCTCATGATTTGATTAATTCCGAGATTCACGAAGAATCTATTGAGCCTGAGACTCTTGAAAATACGGAATGCAAGAATGTGAGGATCTCGAACCTCAGTCTGTGGTAGTACAAAATTAATTGAGAGCTCTCGAAGAGCCAATTATTACTATGTTGGAGAAACACAATTGAGTATTGTGCTGTAGTAAGTCTCAAAGAAACTTATTCAGTTTCCAAAGTACACGCGAAAGCGATTGATTATATTGAGACTATAAATAAAGGAAGGCTTTGATTCTCCCATTACTACAACTTGTAGCGGGGTAATTTGTATATGAAAAGCTACCCGCTTTGTTCTCCAGTTTGTACTACACAAACGAAAGAATGCCACAATAAAGTGGATATCTATTGGTATAAAACCCATGTCATAATAAACCCGAAGTTTATTGATAAGTGCACATGTCGTGGTGTAAATTTGAAGTTTACCAATATTGATAATTTATTCAGTTGACATTCGTGTTAGCCATCTCATTTGAAGTATGATGTGCAAATTCACATAGGTGAATATCAAAGAACTAGAAGTTCTTGTTCTCAGTAATGAACTGACCAACTAAAGAGTTCGGGTTGAAGCCCCTTGATTCTGGAAATATCAAAGGTGAATATGGGCCCATTCACCTGCCATGTATACCACATATGATGCATCTATGATATGGTTACATGCGCCATTGTTATTAACCCGCAGCCTGGCAGTGCTTGCGAGGTAAATCGCTCAGTAATCTAACTTCGAGCATAGTTTCCAGATTCTCTACTCAAGACAGTTCATCTTGATAAGTTGGTTTATATCAAAGTTGGTTTAGCAAGATAATTATTGAGTGCTTCCACTTAATAGCTAAACTGTTCCTTATGAGAACGAAGTTGTATATATCAGTTTGATATAAGTTGTATACAAGAGTATATTCTCCCCTCAAAAGTGGTTCAGGGTCAGGAACCAAATAATTTCATCTTATTATTAAGGTGCTGTGTATATTGACATAATGCACAAAGATGATTTTCCAAAGTTGAGGAAATATGTTAGTTTTACTAACATGAGGGGGAGACATGATAAACACTTGAGAAAGTGTTACATGGGATGAATTTTCATTTGTATATGTATATCCCCGAATATCATGATATGAACCTGTAGTTCATAAAAGGGGAAATGCAATTGCAACATATTGCAAAGCATGCTATACGCATTTGCTGACTCAAAGAAAGTAACTAAATGGAAGAGATACAATTCAAGAAGAATTGATTCCATATGAAAGACATGTAGCTTTGAACCTATAGTTCATATGCTTGAAAGTATAAAGGCAAAGGTATGTATAGTCAATTTTCGATATCTTATTTGCTTAGCATGACATGAAAACTTGATATGCAGCTAAAGTCTATTATGCGACTTATATGACTTAACTTGAAAGATTTAAGTTGCTTGAAGCATATGCAATTCTTGGTCCTGAAGTACCGCATCCTAAGTACAATTTGTGTACATATGAATCTTGCCATAACTATAAGCATGATGGATTTGAGAATGCATCTATGGAGATATTGAAGAGCTAATCCACGACATTATATGAAGATGTTTATATCTATCAAGAATGATGATTTCAAGGTGCGGAATATTTATTCAAGTCAACATGGTTGATTTATTTATCAAATATCTACCAAAGATCGTTTTGAAGATGATGCACAAGGTTGGAATGCAAATGCTCAAGGATATAAATTGATGTACTCATTAGGGGGAGTCAATGTGCGTTGCACTCTTTTTCCCTTACAAGGTTTTGTCCCACTGGGTTTTCCTTGCAAGGTTTTTAACGAGGCAACCAATAGGCGCATATTCAAACATGTGTACTCTTTTTCCTTACTTTAATTTTTCCCATTGGGTTTTGGTTTTAAGGTTTTATGAGGCACATCATTGAATAGACATTCAAGGGGGAGTGTTATGAAATAGAAGATTCTTACACTTCTATTTAAGGTGAATGTCTTTAATGTATTTAATTAGAGAGATTTTAGAGTTCTATTAGTGGTAGCTAAATCTTCCTCTCCCCTATAAATAGAGGTGCCCCCTACCATTGTAAATCATCCCTTGAGACTCCTCTCAACTCAATAAGAAAAACTCTCTCTACTCTTCTCTCTATTGCTATTGTTATTGTTCTATTGTTCTTGTCTTTTGCTTTAGTTTATAACAAATTTTTCTTTGTGTGCAATTTTGAGAATTTGAGTGGCATTCTTGGATAATTATTTGTATTTTTGTCTGTGCATGTTTATTTGTTAAATTGATAAAAAATACAAAAATATGTTACATTTGTATTTAAGATTAATTCTACAATTAGGAGTAATTGAGTTTGTTTTACAAAAATAAAAAATCAAAAATAACGTACTTCGCATTTTATCATCTAATATCAAATTGTGTGATTTTCTTTGTATTTAATTTTGTGTGATAATTATTCTTAAGGGTTAATTAGTATTTTCTAATTTAATTTTAATTTTACAATTTATTTTAGAAGTTTTGGTAATTAGGAATTTAAAAGAAAAAGAATAAACAAGAGAAGAAGAGAAAAATAGGAACTGGGTTGTCCCAAGTAAAAGAAAATCAAGCCCAATTCAATGCCCGTTTACCCGGTCCATTTGGCCTGGCAACACGAACGATGTTGTTTTGTTATGCTTGATCAGGGCCGTTGATTTCACCCAATCCAATGGCTCAAAACCCTCCTCCCTCACCTGGACCAGCCCCGACCCGTTCCACCCAAAGACCAACCGGTCTCACTTAACCAAAACGACCCCGTTTTGGCCTGGGAATTGATCACAACCGTTGGATTTTCCTAATCCAACGGCTCAGATCAAATCGTTACTTTTAATACACCAAATTCCAACCCCCCTCAAACCAAATCAGACCCTCACCTCTTTTTCTCTAACCCCTTAGAGACCAAATGAATCCATCGCCCCTAACCACCGTGCTCTGCCCATCGGAAATTGCCTCACAGCAATTCTGGTGGTCCAAAATTCCTCCATTTTCACAACTTATGATCACCTTAACCTAATCATTCCAACCATCCAAACAACCTTCCACGAAGTTTAACCATGCTTTTCGAATGTTCAATCGAAGATCAAAGCTAAAACCCTATACCTATCCAACCAATCCCAAATTAACACCATACCACCCCTGGACCTCCCTCATCAAAAAAAATTAATTGGTTTATTTCGAATCGTCCTAGAACTCTTCGAGTAACAAATTAAAGTCAAGAACCCTAGCACCGCCACAAGGTTCCCATATGGCGGCGCTGATTTGAACTGGTCCCAACAACCATTCGTGGTTCATCTCAAGCCCACAAGCTCTCAAGGCTGTTTAACCTTGAAGTAGTGCACTTCACCTATTTTTTGTGATCTCGAGGTTAAGGCAGAACTGCCAGTTGGAGTTCAAATTGAATAAGATAAGTGTTGTGTTCTTGTATTTATGATTGTCACCATCTACTTTTTTTCTTCTTTATTTGATTATTTTCGTGTTCCTATGAGAACTTAGTTTAAATTCAAACCCAGTTCTTTGGTTGTTTGTAGTTAATTCACGTTCATTTTATTTAAAGTTTGGTAGTTCTCGTCAAATGGTTTGATGTCGAGTGTTTTAGTTGCTAATCCTTAGACACTTAGCTTCAGGGCTCAGTTTAGTATATATAGTGTTCCATTCATCTTTGTTTAGTCCTAATTTAGCATTATGTTAGTATATCTGTACCAATCGTGATCAATTTGACCTTGGTAGTTCAATGTATGTTGCTTTGAATCTTGGGTTCTTATTTGGATACTATTTGGTCTAATCTGAATGCAAGCTTGAATTGATTTTAGTGAATTGAATCATGATCGAATTTAGTTTTTGATATGTTGAATCTTGATTGAATTTGCTTTGAATCTAATATGTACTGAATTTAGTTTTGATATGCTTGATTAGTAGTCAGTTCATATGGCTAAGTAATTGATTGATTAAGAGCTGGTTATAGCTGGTTAGTAGTTGATTATGGCTGATTATGAATTGATATGTTTGTTAGGAGAGGCAGTAGCCATAGTAATTCAAGGGTTAACTTGAATTTGAAAAACTATTAACTAAGTTAAAGGCTGCTAATGAACTGATTGGAGACAATTCTAAGTGTTAAAAAGTTAAAAGACAATTGAAGTAGTGGAAACTGCACTAATGCTGGTTTTAAGGACTAAATTGCACTATCTGTTTAAATTAAAAGCACTAAACTAGTGGATATTTAACAAATGAAAAGTGGAATTGATAGTGGTGAATGCATTAAGATTGAATACTTATAAATAGATATTGAGTTCCGGACATTAGGACATCTGAAACATACACGAAGAGCTGAAGTGGAGACTCTATAAAAAATTCAAAAGTTTTGGAGCCCTCAAATTTCCCCCAAAAAACAGTATTCTCTCAGTTTTTCAGATCTGATACAGAAATTCAAAAAATTCAAAAAGCCAAAAACAATAGAATAAAAAAAAAAACTGTTCGGTTCAAGTTTCTTAGTTTAAATTCAAGTTTTGGAGGTTAATTTTGCATTTCCTAGTGCAGTTCTAGCAATTAAAGGTTTCAGCGGTGTTTCTGTCTGATTTCGGGTAATTTTTTGAGTTAAATCGAGTCAATTTGGTAATCATTTGAGTACTACATTTCTATGGTGTGTTAGTGGTTTGGGTGAAGCTATTTTTGGATCAAGATCACTCCTATTTGCTGGTTTCTGTTGTTGGCTTTACGAGATTCAAGCTGAAATAACTGTTGTTGTTCTGTTGCTGTTTGAACTTGTGTTTCTCATACTATTGCTGACATCTCCTTTTCTATTTCACTTCAAATGTCAGGTACACATTTGAATTCTCACTGATGAATTATCGAATTGGAATGAAATGAAATCAAATTCCAGATCTATGCTCTTGGATGCCTATAGTTGTGTAGTTATCTGCTTTGGTCTGTTTGTTTGTATCACAATTGTTTAATTAGGACTAAGACTGAATTCTTTGGGACTGTATAATTTGTAATGGACTACATAGACTCTCAGACGTGTATGAAATAACTTTGAGTTAAGCATGAGTAGAAAATAATTGCATGACTAGGTTAATGGTTCATATTAGCTTTAATTGAGGTTCTGTCAGTGGTTTCATAAAGTGGCTTCAAAGTGATTCAGTAGCAAGGAAAAATTCTGTTTCTTGCTCGTAAAAGTTGTGTAGAATGGTTAGAATTGAATCAGCGCAGGTTCAATACACATGTTAGTAATGTTAATCTAAAACCAAAGGTTAATTATGACTGTGAATAAGATTTTAATTCTGATTTAATTTCATGTCATAAAGGCCCTGAATTTGAGTTTGATATATTCATTATTAACATTCAACAGGATTGCATTTCAGATTTTCAATCATATACCCGTATAAATGTGCGAATTAGAATAGATTCGATTTGTGTTGCTTATTGAATTCAGTCTCTTTTTTCCTGTTAGTTTAGATTGCAGTCTGCGAGTGATTAGCACCTTTTCCTTTGTGCCATTGGCCCAAGTGCCAAGCCCAATTGGAGACAAGCACCTCCATGGCTGAGATCCCTATTACCATCTGCCTTGGGCCAGACCCTCTCTTTAACGGACCCAACAGTTTGATCAAAAAGAGACCATATCTTTGGGGCCTTCCAACGATATGGTCTAGGCCTGGGTTTGAATATCGTTAATCAATTTACAAGAATAAGGAAGCCCAATTTATTGAGAACCACCTCTGGGCTACCTCAACTAATTTCCAGTTCATAATATTAACTAAGTAGGACCTTTTCTTTATTATTAGAGATCAATAAAATTAGAAAATCGTTGTTGTTTTAGGATTGGCCTTTAAATAAAAAATGATGAGACGAGCCTCGCTGAATAAAAATGCAAATTGCGGGACCCTCATTCAATGCTTAATTAAAAATACTTAGACTTCGGGATGGACCGTTTAGCGAATTTTACGGCCTTCCCCAAAGATAACAACACGATAGCCTCTTTAGGCGCGCTTTTAATTATTTACTTTCTTAAATTCGGGTGCGTATTTATGTTACCCAAATCCAAATCTCAACGGAGTCTAAATGTGTCAACAACCATGGGTGTATTGATGTGATGTGGTTCGAGATACATTTTTATAATGTTGCAATTCTTATTAAAAAAATAATAATAAAAGCGGTTTAAAATTAAAAAAGCACAAAAGTTAGAACATGTTTTGAAATCATATAAATCCAAATATGACAGTTGAGCGACCGTGCTAGAACCACGGAACCCGGGAATGCCTAACGCCTTCTCCCTGGTAAATAAAAGTCCTTACTCAGATTTCTGGTTCGCGGACTATTAACAGAGTCATATTTTTCCTCGGTTCGGGATTCAACCGTTGAATTGGGACACCATTAATCTCCCAAGTGTTGACTCTGAATAAATAATAATAAATCCTGATTCGATTGTCCTTTAATTGGAAAAACTCCTTTACGCCCTTGCGGGCGCAGGTAAAAAGGAGGTGTGACAGCTCTGATGACTCTGTTAGGGATGTAACCTAGAGTCTCTGGTTGAGGGTTCAAGAACTCGAGCTTAGAATAATTGTTGTGTTTGGCTTTATTTATTATCTGATATTATTATATGATTGGGCTTAAATGTGCAGAATGATGCTTTTTCCGCTTTGATATTGTTGAGTTGTATTATAAATTGTCTTATTGCGCACCCCCTATGAGTCTTCTGAATACAACATCGGGAATTGCGGATATGCGTCCCATTCTTTTTTGAGATATAGCCAGTGGGCTTGGGCTCCCGGTGAAGAATTATCAGTCACCCATAATTAAGAATGGGGAGGGTCCAGTAGTTAAGCCGGAGAAGTATTGCTCCTGGTATGCTACCCCTTCCCAACTTGACTTGTCCGCTCGTTTTATGGCCAGTCTAGATACGCCTCATCCCATAGTACTTTTAAACCCTAGAAGAATAAACCTGATGCCGGATATCCCTAGTAGGTTCACTTTATTTGCATCACGTGCATTTGACTTAGCGAAACTCGGCACAGGGGACGGGTCCGTATAAGACATGTATCCTCTTTTGAGATCATCATGTTCATGTATATGCTACTTGATACATCATTTGGAAAGCTTACTTGCATTTTCAACCGGCTTTAAAAATCAACTAGTGTAATTATTAAACAAAAAAATAGAATAATCCTCTTAGAAAAATTTATCTTAAATATAAAATATATATACATATTTTTGTAGTAGTCTGGTGAGAGTTTGTAAATATTAATTTTCATTTAAATAATAATAAATAAATATTAAAAAAAGGAATAGTACCCAATTTTACCGAACTACGCGGGTTTGATTCTCACCGGATGTGAGATATGTAGGCAACCTCCATCGGATTCAGCCCACATATTTTTAGAAAAAGCATAAAATTTCGCATGTGCATAAAATTTGGTTCAGCATTTTACCGCCTTGCCTATTTTTGGTCACTATTTTACCGACTTGCTATGTTCCGGTTGTTTTGCCAATACATCTTTAAAATCCTCCTGGGAGGTTCTGAAGAGCCATTTTCATAAAAATGTTAATCTTGTCCACTTTGTCACATTCTTTTATCTTTTTTGCCCTTTGTCCGACCATTTTTTCCTCGGCGAGATACCTGAGTAATTCTTCCAGAGTCTAGCCCTCTTATCTTATGAAGTTTGTGCGTTGTCTTATCCAAAAGTCTGTTTGGTGTTATTTTCTTCGAGTTAAGATTTGGACCCAACCTCATAAAGTTATTCATATAGGTGCAGCAAGAATTCAGTTAGTGGAAGACCTGACAATAGGCTGAGAGATGAAGAGCACTCGCCGTTTAAAATTGTCGACAAAGTGCCCAGGTTATTGGAGCAATGGTGGAAAAAATGTATGGGTTTGAGCAAGGAAAGATCAAAGATCATTTGAAAAACTTGGTAAACATTATGGAGATTGAGCCCAAACAAGAATTCTTCAAAGCTTTGGTTTATTTCTGGGACCCGAAGAATAATGTGTTTCGTCTCAATGGGTTTGAAATGACCCCTACCTTGGAGGAATTCATTGAATAGACAGATCTGGGGCGTAAAAGTCGAACAAAGAGACTTTTGGCTCCTAGGGACATTACTGCTACTAAGTTCATTGAGCAGATGTAGATCAGCCACACCGAGATAACATATGTGGCGCAAGGGCAGGTCCGCCTAGATTTCTTGTATGATAGGTACGGGCACGAAGGGGGGGGGGGGTTCTCAAAATATGGTAAGAAGCGAATTAACAAATAAAACCAACACACATGGAAAGGCCATGTGCGGAAAACATTCATTGTAGCTTTCTTGGGGTGCATGGTCTTCCTGAGAGAGGATCGGAATATCAACATTCGGTTATCTGTGATAGTCACAGCCATGATGAAAAGAAATGATCCCTCCATTCTTCCAATGGTGTTAGCAGATATCTTTCGTACCTTGACCAAGTGCTGCTGGGAAGGAAAAGGGTTCTTTGAAGGTTGCAGCCTCCTACTCCAGATGTGGTTCATGGATAATCTTTTTCGTCGTCCTTATCGGGTAGACCACCGTACTTGTAGGGGTAATCATGTTCGCCAGTATAATGCTATATTGAAGAGTTTTCCCAGAAAGTGTGAATGATTGGAAAGAGTATTTTCACTCCTTAATAGATGACCAGATCACATGGAATTATCCTTGGTTTACCGCAGAATATGTCATCTATAAGTCATCTTGCCATCCGTTTCTAATCTTGATGGGGCTTCGAGATTATAAACCATATGTTCCCATGAAAGTTCTACATCAGTTGGGTCACAAACAAATAGTGGCCCTGGTAGAGACTATGGAAAATTTTATGTGGGAAGCAACATTAGAGGATCCCATTCGGGAAGATTATGCTCAACGTGTTTGGAATGGCACTAAGATACTCGAGCATGGCACCATGGTGGCAGATCGAGAAAGGGGCGAGTTGAATCTTTCTTATCTTGAGTGGTTCTATAATCAAGATGCTCTCACAGATAGACCAGGGACAGTAATAAAGAGCGCCATAGAGTGGGAGGCTGAGATTCGAAATAGAGTTGGGCTGGCTGCAGAAGAGATGAAAAAGGGTTATGAATATGATTTTGGAGCACTACAAGAAGAGCTCGACATCGTTAATGTAGACAAGGATCTGCTGTATAATGTTTTTAGGAAAGAGAAAGCTCAGTGGGCATGAGAGAGGCAAGCACTCAAATCCTAAATTTGAAAGAAGAACATAATCACAACCGCTCAGCAACAAGAAAAGAGAGAAGCCCAGTTCAGGGTAGCCCGTTATCATTAGCACATGAGTTGCTCTCCACTAATCAAAGGTTTAAGGGATTAGTTAGAGGGAGTTGAATCAAGCAAGGAGAGCCATATCGCGGAGTTTGAAGTAGAAAGATATCACTACCAGAGTATGATCAATCGGTTGGAGGGGGAGTCGCTAGAAGTTCGGTGCCATAAAGATATGGCCTTGGACCGCGAGTGTGATACGCTGGATCTAGCTGAGACCCGTGGTAAGCAAAATCTGTAGAAAATCACTCTATCTATGATATGTGAGCTTTGGTTGTATGAGCATGATTTTCAGGTATATGTTTTGATGAATGACAAACAATGAAGTCAAGTGTCAAACAACGATATCATATGACAAACAATCAAGCTTGAATGCCGAGAAGCATATTGATGAACAGATTGCAATGGAAAAGCTAAAGACGAGCTCAAATGTCCAAGACCGAAGACCCAAGGCGTAGGTCGTTAGGTAGAACAAATGTAAGAGCAACGCTTAAGTTATCTCGTCTTTTGGCTCAACACAGGTCATCATAAATACACATAAAATTATTTTATTAAATCATATTTATCGTAAACATATTTTATTAAATCATATTTATCATAAACATATTTTAAATACTTCAAACAAAATGATGTTAAAGTTTTCATCTTAACCAAAATGGTTTTTGAAGTAAGTTTTCAATTCTGCCTCAGAATAATCGATTATCAGTATATGCATAATCGATTATGCTGTAGACCGTTGCCAGTGTTTGAACTCTGCCTCAGAATAATCGATTATGCAGTATCAGATAATCGATTATTCAGCAGAAAATCAACTTCTGATTTTCTGAACGTTGGAGAATAATCGATTATCAGATACTGAATAATCGATTATCTAGGCACAAAATCAGCATAATTGATTGCCAATTAAGCAACGGACATACACCATTTTTCACCTATAAAAAGAGGTCTTTTGAGCTAATTTTAAACATACAACACCTCCCAATATTGATATACATATTGACATTATTTGAGCATCATTTTAGAGCTTTTGTTGAGCCATTTGAGAGACAACTTTGAGTTGTTCATAGAGCTAAATCTGTATCTCTTTATCTACTCTTTTGAGAGAGTTCTTGTTGTAAAAGAGAAAGGTGTTTGAGAAGAACGTATCTTCTTATTGATTGTCGGGTTCGCTAAGTACCCTAAGTCTTAGTGATTGAAGTCTTGAGGTGCGGTATCCTCGAGCAAGTTGAAGTCTTGTAGAGTGTACATCTACGAGCAAGTGTAACGATTTGTTAGGCACCCGGAAGCTTAACGGAGTTAGTGGAATCTCGAGAGAGTCTCTTGGGGACTGGACTAGCCACAAGTTGTGGTGAACCAGGATAAATTCGGTGCGTTCTTTCCTTGTTATTTTAATTACCGAATTTATTTTATTCCTGCAATTTTAATTCCGCAATATTTATCAATATTCTCGTGCCGCACTATTCACCCCCCTCTAGTGACGGGCATAAATCCTAACAATTGGTATCAGAGCCTAACTCTCTGAAAGCCTTAACCGGTTGAGAGCGATATATATTGTTTTGAGAATATTGAACGCAGGAATAATGAGCGAAGGACACTCCACCGAAAGGCCTCCATTTTTTGATGGAAGAAATTATACATACTGGAAAGAGCGGATGAGAATATTCATCCAATCACACAACTTTCGATTATGGCAAATCATCAAGAAAGGTGAACAAATGCCAACAAAGAAAGTTGGGGAAATCATGGTTCCAAAGGAGGAAAATGAATATGATGCCGAGGACATCAAGAAAATTGAAAGAAACGCAACGGCCGTCAACTTACTATTTTGTGCGGTGAATCCGGACGACTATCGAAAAATCTCTTGTTGCACAACCGCAAAGGAAATGTGGGATAAACTCGAGATCATTATGAAGGTACGTCTCAAGTCCGAGAATCTAAAATTGATTTTCTAACACATGAATATGAACTTTTTTGAATGAGGGAAGATGAAAACATCGATAATATGTTCGAACGATTCTCAATAATCGTCAATGATCTTCATGCTCTCAGAAAAATATACTCGAACAAAGATCTAGTTCGAAAAATCCTACGGAGTCTCACTCCCAAATGGCGCTCCAAAGCAAATGCTATCCAAGAGTCGATAGGAATCACGGACGTCACAATTGATGGACAGGTAATCTTAAAGCTTATGAAAGCACAATCCTTAATCCGTATCTTAGAAGTAAGTCGAATATTGCCTTCAAAGCCTCATCTTCTAAAAGAGTAGAGGTAAGTGATTCGGAAAGCGATGATGATATTATATTCCAATGACATAATTGAAAAGTTTTGTAAGTTTATGAAGAAGGAAATAAAGAAGGAAGAACCAAGTCCTTCATGTCAAATGTGTGGAAAACTTGGCCACACCAAATCACATTGTCCAAAATCAAAGGACAAGAAAAAGAAACACCATAGGCGCGTAACATGGGATTCGGACAGCTGGCGATGAAACTGCCGCATTATGCCTCATGGCCAACAAAGAAGAAGAGGTAAGTATTTTTAACTCTTACTCGTTAGAAGAATTGCAAAATGCTTATGATGAATTATATGGTGAATTTGTTAAAGCTTCCAAAACCATAAAAGAATTGAAGAAAACACTTTCTTTGCAAGAAAAAGATTTTGAGAAAACACTTTCTTTGCAAGAAAAAGATTTTGAGAAAATACTTTCTGTGCAAGAAAAAGATTTTGAAAAACAACCTTCTTTAAAAGAAAAAGATTTTGAAAAATACTTGTGAAGAAAATGATCTTTTAGAAAATGACATTACTTTTCTTAAAAATAAAATCAAAGTTTTAGAAGAAGAAAATTGATTTTTGGAAAATGACAATGTCGATCTCAAAAATAAAATCAAGGAGATGAATGAAGCCTCTTTAATTGGTCAAAGTTCAAATTGTTCTTCTTGTAGTTCTTTAAAAATGGAGAACGTAGAACTTAGAAATACACTAGAAAAATGTAGTGTAAATGATTCTAGAACAAGTGAGATAATTAAAAAGGACGATAGAAATAAGGTTAAACCGCCTAGAAACGACTCTAGGATTTTTGTTAATAAGTCTAAAACTAATCATTTTAGACCACCTAGACACAATTCTAGGAATTTTATTAATGAGTCTAGAATGAATAATTTTAGACCACCTAGAAATGACTCTAGGAATTTCAACGCTTCTAGGAATAACAACTTTAGATCACCTAAACGCATTTGGCTCAACCTAGACATATGCACAATCCTAATGTCATATGTCATTATTGTAACCGGGTAGGACACATTGCACCCGTATGTTTTGCTAAACATAGAGATTCATATTTTGATTATGACTATTATTTGCCTAACCCCCAAGAACCCAAAAGAAATTGGGTACCGAAAACCTATTTTTAGGTACTGTTGCAGGTGTGCTTGAAGACTACAATATTGTAGTAGATGCACCAAGCACGAAACCTTACTGCATCAAGGGGGAACGTCGGTTAGTTATTGTATTTTTGATAAAAACGTAATAGTTGATATGTGCTAACAATTGATATTAATTATTGATTCATGTTTTGATAAGTTTTATTTTGAATAAAAATTAGTATCAATTATTTTGTTTTGTTAAATGATCGATTCATGTTTTGATGAATATTTTTATAACAGTTGGTATATAATGAAAACCGTCATTATGATTGGTATGGTTTTACGAACACTTGGTAGTATTTGATGTTGATATGATTATTTTTCTAACAATTGGTATCGTCAATAATTTCAATAAACAATTGGTATACTCTTTTTGCTAATGCCAAAAGGGGGAAGAATTTAGGCGAATATGCATCGAATAAGGGGAAATGTCTTCACATTCTAGTATGCTTTAATTGAGGGGGAATATTCAATTAAGGGGGAATTATATTGTATTGTTTGCATGAATTGTATGAGATATAGCATGAAGTTAGGGGGAACTCGATATGCATATCTCCTGTTGTTTGTCATTATCAAAAAGGGGGAAATTGTAGAAAATCACTCTATATATGATATGTGCGCTTTGGTTGTATGAGCATGATTTTCAGGTATAGGTTTTGATGAATGACAAACAATGAAGTCAAGTCTCAAACAACGATATCATATGACAAACAATCAAGCTTGAATGCCGAGAAGCATATTGATGAACAGATTGCAATGGAAAAGCCAAAGACGAGCTCAAATGTTCAAGACCAAAGACCCAAGGCGTAGGTCGTTAGGTAGAACAAATGTAAGAGCAACGCTTAAGTTTTCTCATCTTTTGGCTCAACATAGGTCATCATAAATATGCATAAAATTATTTTATTAAATCATATTTATCATAAACATATTTTATTAAATCATATTTATCATAAACATATTTTAAATACTTCAAACAAAATGATGTTAAAGTTTTCATGTTAACCAAAATGGTTTTTGAAGTAAGTTTTCAATTCTGCCTCAGAATAATCGACTATCAGTATATGCATAATCGATTATGCTGTAGACCGTTGCCAGTGTTTGAATACTGCCTTAGAATAATCGATTATGCAGTATCAGATAATCGATTATTCAGCAGAAAATCAACTTCTGATTTTCTGAACGTTGGAGAATAATCGATTATCAGATACTGAATAATCGATTATCTGGGCACAAAATCAGCATAATTGATTGCCAATTAAGCAACGGACATACACCATTTTTCACCTATAAAAAGAGGTCTTTTGAGCTGATTTTAAACATACAACACCTCCCAATATTGATATACATATTGACATTATTTGAGCATCATTTTAGAGCTTTTGTTGAGCCATTTGAGAGACAACTTTGAGTTGTTCATAGAGCTAAATTTGTATCTCTTTATCTACTCTTTTGAGAGAGTTCTTGTTGTAAAAGAGAAAGGTGTTTGAGAAGAACATATCTTCTCATTGATTGTCGGGTTCGCTAAGTACCCTAAGTCTTAGTGATTGAAGTCTTGAGGTGCGGTATCCTCGAGCAAGTTGAAGTCTTGTATAGTGTACATCTACGAGCAAGTGTAACGGTTTGTTAGGCACCCGGAAGCTTAACGGAGTTAGTGGAATCTCGAGAGAGTCTCTCGGGGACTGGACTAGCCACAAGTTGTGGTGAACCAGGATAAATTCGGTGCGTTCTTTACTTGTTATTTTAATTACCGAATTTATTTTATTCCTGCAATTTTAATTCCGCAATATTTATCAATATTCTCGTGCCGCACTATTCACCCCCCTAGTGACGGTCATAAATACTAACAAAATCAAGAGTTGCATGCGGATCAGGAATACGTTAAGGGAAAAATTCCCGAGCTAGCCACCTACACCTCAAGAGCATGCAAGAGTTGTCAAGTAATGACACCCGAACGGTTTACAGAAGTATAATTTGAGCGTTGCTCGTCATATATCTACATGTTTGGAGAGGATATACCGTAATGTTGGGGGTCATCCACAGGAACAAGAGCCTTTATTCAATAATGCTAGTGGATTCTACAGCAGAGATCAAAGTCGTCTTCTAGTTATCAGTCCTTTTCATTATGCATTTGTTGTTTTGAGTCTTGTTGCTTTTTCTTTTATCCTAAAAGTCTGTTTGAGTCAGGTTTGGTTTATCTTCTTGCACTCTTGATTTTCGAGTCTTGTAACCATAAAAAATTTATATTGAAAATCAATGAAAAATATTTTTTGTTTAGAAAAATTCTAAAGTGAACAAAAAAGTGAAAAATTCATGTGTCAGAACTACGCACGGTCTGATTCATGGGGGGACATGATACGTAAATAATCCACATAAGATTCGACCACCATTAAAAAGAAAAGAAAAAGAAAAAGGAAAAAGAAAATAAGAAACAAGTAAAGGAAAGTTTGGAGGCACTTATAAGAATCCGGAATGACACATGCAATAGAAACAAAGACATAGTAGAAATGGTTGAACCTGCCTAGGTACATTGCATCCCCAACGTGCAATTGCAATATTTGTTAAACGCTAACAAAGTTCGTTGTTTCTTCGGAGATTTCAAACAGTTATCTTGTTAGAACGTTCTGGAAGATTACCAATACCACACAAGATCTAAAGGGCCCATTCCGAAAAGCATGTCTAGTTCGGACAAAAGTGTTGAAGAGGAAAAAATGAAAATACAAACAATGAAGGAGGAAGTAGACATGTTGAGACGATAGATAGCGGAGATGCACATAGCCTGGGCTAGGGGAAACCAGTCGCAATGCTTCCCAATGCTCCTACTCTTCCACTGGCACAAACTCCGGAGTACCCTCCCACTGGTTCATCAATGAGCTTCCCAATCCACCAATACTATCAGGGGAAAACTTCTTACAATCCCCAAGCTCCACCACCCAAACACAACCCTTCTCCACCAATTGCTCCTGTTTTTGTGGCACCTCCACCCGCTATATTGCAAAGATCATCCAGTGAGCCGGTGTTTCAGGCTCATGACAACCAATACTATCCTCCCGAACCCACCTTCAAATCACTCGAGTCATATACTTACACCCCTGATTTTGAGCTCCCGGCAAAAACTGAGAAGCCATCCAAGAGTTCGGAGCAGGAAGAGGTGCTTCACAAAGTAAAGAGCCTGGAGCAGTCCTTCAAGAATATGCATGGGTTGGTCGGCTAAGTCAGTGTCGCCTATAAAGATCTGTGTCCATTCCCCAATGTTCAGCTGCCAGCGGGGTTCAAAATGCTAAATTTTGATCTGCATGAGGGACATGGTGACCCAGTGGCACATCTGCGAGGTTTCTACAGTAAGATGAGAGGGGTCGAGGGAAAGATGAGCTATTGATGGCATATTTCGGCCAAAGCTTGAGCAGGATTTGCACTGGAGTGGTATACGAGGCAGGATCCTAGCAGGTGGTATACTTGGGATGACCTGGCGCAAGCATTTGCCGGTCATTTCCAATATAATCTTAAGATTTTCCCTGATCGTCTCACATTGTTGAAACTCGAGAAAAAGCCTGGAGAGAGCTTCGGGGAGTTTGGGTTCTGTTGAAGGGAGCAGGCGGCGAGAATCGATCCTGTAATGAGGGAAGGTGAGATGGTGGATTACTTCTTGCAGACCTTGGAGCCAACAGTGGATGTCTTGGGCCTGACCCCCTCTTTAACGGACCCAACAGTTTGATCAAAATGAGACCATATCTTTGGGGCCTTCCAACGATATGGTCCAGGCCTGGTTTTGAATATCGTTAATCAATTTTCAAGAATAATGAAGCCCAATTTATTGAGACCCACCTCTGGGCTGCCTCAACTAATTTCCAGTTCATAATATTAACTAAGTATGACTTTTTATTTATTATTAGAGATATAAAATTAGAAAATCATAGTTGCTTCAGAATTGGCCTTTATATAAAATGATGAGACGAGCCTCGCCGAATAAAAAGACAAATTGCGGGGCCCTCATTGAATGCTTAATTAAAAATACTTAGACTTTGGGATGTTTCGTTTAGCGAATTTTATGGCCTTCCCCAAAGATAACAACATAATAGCCTCTTTGGGCGCGCTATTAATAATTTACTTTCATAAACTCGGGTACGCATTTATGTGACCCAAATCCAAATCTCAACGGAGTCGAAATGTGTCAACAACTACGGGTGCATTGATGTGACATGGTTCGAGATACGTTTTCACAATCTTGCAATTCTTATTAAAAATAATAATAATAAAAGTGGTTTAAAATTAAAAAGCACACAAGTTAGAACATGTTTTGAAATCGGATAAATCCAAATATGACAGTTGAGCGACCGTGGTAACACCTTCTGCTGGGTTAACAGAATTCCTTACTCGGATTTCTGGTTTGCGGACTATTAACAGAGTCATATTTTTCCTCGGTTCGGGATTCAACCGATGACTTGGGACACCATTAATCTCTCAAGTGGCAACTCTGAATAAATAATAATAAATTCTGGTCCGATTTTCTTTTAATAGGAAAAACTCCTTTACACCCTTGCGGGCTCAGATAAAAAGGAGGCGTGACAATATGAACCACGATGAAAATTGGAAATATGAAAGGAGAGAGCAGGGGTCGTTTAAGTTCAGGGGCCGCTGGTCATTGGCGTGTGTGTGATGAGAGTGGTCGTTTGTGTGAGGAAGCAGAAGAAGATGAGACGAGGGAGAGCAGCGACTGTTGCTGTTGTGTTTTTTGGGGGGTCTGGGTGGTGTCAAAAAAGAAGACGTGAAGGGAGGGGGCGATTTTTTTGGGTAACTGCTCTCTAGGGTTTTTTGTCTAATTTGGGTGTTCAAGAATTCAGGGGGGGGATTCGTTTGGTTAGAGGACAGACCGGGTCGGGTTGACCCGATGGGTTTTGGGTGTATTTGGTTTGGGTTGGAAATTTGTGGCATAAATCTAATTTCCTCTCTTTTAGTTTTTTTCCCCAAAAATTACAACTAATCCTAAATTTAAATTATAAAAACCCAAATTAGCTTAAAAATACTAATTAACTTTTAATAATAATTATCACACATAATTAAATAAAAAAATCACACAATTTAACATTAAACACTAAAATGTGAAGTACATTATTTTTGTATTTTTTACTTTTGTAAAATTAACTTAATTACTCCTAATTGTAAAATTAAATCCTAAATACAAATGGAACATATTTTTATATTTTTATTAATTTGAAAAAATAAATATGCACAGACAAATACTAACAAATAAAAGAAAATTGCCACAAAAATTCACAAAATTACAAACAACAAAAAAAATTATTTTATTTTGACTTTGTGGGAGTTCTCTTTGGGATAAAATCACGTGCTCACAGCAGCCGCATTGCATTTTTTGCAGCAGCAAAGGCCTTAGTGCGGAGGCAAAAATTCAATGCAAACCGCAAAGTTAATTGGTCAAAAAGAGAAGTCTTTGAATTTTTCCATTGCGGTCGCAATGCATTTTGTGAGGTCCGCGGTGGACCACTGCGACTGCATTGCATTTTTGGTGATCCGTAGTGGACATCTCCCTAGTGCCACTTGTTTCTGTATACCGCAGCTCGCTGTGCCATTTTTGTGTGGTCCACAGTGGGTAGGTGAGATGAGTCCGAGTTCCTTTTTCTATAAATAGGACCTCAGGCCCTCATTTTAAACTTTTCGACCCTTTGCACTCAAAATCTTATAAAATCATTGTTCATTACTCATACCTGCTTGAATTCAACTGCCAAGTCTCATTAATCTACATTACATATCACTACTGGTAATTTTAATCTTATCTTAGTTATTTAACTTTGTCATTTTCTTTTAGCTTTTAGTTTTTATTTTTTATTCTTTTTCTTTTTTTTTTCTTTTAATTTTGTATCGTAGGTTTGTTTAATCATGTTTAATTGGGACTAATTAGTTAAAACACTGATTCAACACCTAGGGGATCAATAATAGGTGAAAATTTGGACTAAAAATGTGAAAAGTTAAAACCCTTGGTTGGTGTTTCTGGTACAACTTACCGCGAACCGCGATGGAATTTGTGCGGTCATCAATACTATCTTGTGCGGACCGCGGTGGTGAAACTTCTGAAAGCTGATAATTGAGGACCACTACCGTGATAGATTTTGTGCAGTCCGCGGTGCCTCAATGCGGACCGCAATACATTTTTCCGATGCCTAAAATCAGAGAGTGTAGTTTGATCCCTACCTCAGTGCGGATCGAGGTGCATTTTGTGCAGTCCATGGTAGCTTTTTTGTGGCGCACTTCATTTTGTGCAGCCCGCGGTCTGCAATTCTGCTTGTCATTTTTAACTGTACACAATTTTATCCTGCAATTATGAATTTCACTGATTCTGTTGATACTAACCAGCTCAAGTGAATGTTCCTTGTAGATAATGGTTCAATCATGAGGCGGTGGTAGAAAACAATACGTAAAAGGATAATCCTTAGGGGGTAGAGGAGATTTCATGATTAGATTGACCCCGCAAGCTTGACAAGCCATCAAAAACACCAGAAAGATCATAAGGGCTGTTGATAGAGCTAATAACCACTCGGGGAGTGAGTTTGTGTCCTCCGGGTAGGCGTCCAACTCCGTGCCAGAATATGTTCCTGACTGGCCGGAGATGAACATATTGAGGGATATACCTCTGGGCTCTCCTACTGCCCAAGCATCAGTGCACATATCTACTGAGCCGTCTGAGGGCTCAGCTGCAGGCAATGACAATGAATATTCTACCTCACCTACAACTTCATTATCCGGCGAGGGTCCCATAGAAGAAGAAAGAGAAGAAGAATGAAGGGGTGATCCCTAAGTAGTAGGGGTAGAGCAAACCAGGAACACAGAGGCATGTAAAGACAGGTTTTTGAGTAAAGTGGCCTACCACAAGTTTAGAGAATGGTAGCCCGAGAGGAAGTTGATACCTGAGCGAAAATTCATCACAAGACCATCTTCCTCACAACCCCAATGTATTGAGGTAGCAGGCTGGGGCTATTTCATAGTCCATGTGGAGGATTCCAATGAGCACTTAAACAATGAGTTTTACACCAATGTTGCCCACATCAAAAGGGGCACCACAGTGACTAAGGTGAAAAACATGAAAGTAGGCAAAACGATAAATGACTACATGGGCTTCCCGACGGATGATGAAGCATTGTATTTAGAAAAGGTGTCATTGGGTGACTCTACTCATCCTTGGTTGGCAGAGTACTTGGCAATCCCAGGTACCACCCCAGATTAGTTGACCGCGTGAGTGAAAATTCTGAGGAGAGACCCTGAACTTTGAAGCAAAAGGGTGGTAGACATTTGTTTGTAGCATGCTAGATTCCACCACTCACGACAAATCCCTTCCTATCTACCGGGCTATATTGGTGGCATCGATCATGGCGGGGTACCCTATCAATATCGAGAATGTGATATCTAGGGTGGTTACACGGGTGGTGAACGAAGGTGACAGATCCTACACCTTTCCAAATTTCCTGACTAGGTACTTTTAGGATCTAGATGTGGAGAAGCGAAGATTTGATGTGAAAGTTAAAGCCAAGGAACCTTTCTCCTGGTACAATACAAGGGTCTTAACAACCCCAAGGACCCACCCTAAAGGCAAAGCCACTACTTAAACTGGACAGTCCGAAGAGCTAGTAGCAGTAGTGGCTCCTACTCAGACTTCTTCGGCCACACCAAACATGGCCCCAAGACCCTCCACTTCTGCAACTCCAGATATCCTTTCATCCGAAACATATACTTTGACTGCCCACTATTTGAGCCGAACCATTGCTAGTATCAACAACTGGATGTAGACATCCACTTCTAAGCTGTTTGTAATATCTACTTCGGTTGGTAGCCCAGTCTATTCCTCCTTATCCACAGGTCCCATAGTCAGTGGAGGACACTCTTACGGAGTTTCTGTACAACCAGAAGAAACTCTTAGAGAATCAGAAATTGATCATGGATGTTGTTAATTCATCAGGGGAAGGCATTGAAGGAGCTTGCTAAGGAGTCAAAGAAAATGAGAAAGATTCGTTCTTCCAAGGAGTCGGTGAAGGAGTTGAGGGTAGAGGTAGAGAAGTTGAAGGCTGATCACTTGCCTCTGGATCTTTTATTGCATGACCCGGCCCCAACAACCCATCCTGAGCACGAGACAGAGAGGCTAGCAAAGAGGAAGAGGGTGCTTCCCCGTACTGCTGATGCTATTATTGAGTTGGATAACCCGCATGGAGGTTCCTCTAGTTAGCCCCAAATTCCAATACAGGCACATGTCCCAGTGGAGACATAGATTACATGGAGCCAATCACAGGTTCCCAAGAAAACTGAGGATCTAGGGACCTAGACTCAGGACCTATACAGACAGAGGGCCAATAGGGAGTTTCTTCTTGCTCTGTATCTTTTCTTGTGCTTATTTTGGTTAGTTATCATTGAGGACAATGCTAGCTTTCATTTGAGGGATAACCCTATTTGGATGACTGTATATATGAAATTACTTTTTTCTTTGTGCTTTCATTTTACCTTTGGTATGTACATAATTTTATCATTTTATTGTTCTTTTCATACTTTTTTACTTTTGGTCTATATATAATGTTACGTTTTAATGTATATATTTATTTTCCTTATGTATATTCGACTAAATCCCATCTTGGATATATTCACTTTACTTTTTGTATTTTTCCTTTCATAGCTTCTTATTTTATTTTCGTAGCTTCTTGTTTTGAGTTTTTGCATGAAATAAGTCTTTGGTTTTCTTAATGCCACGGTTCTTTTCAAAGGTAGAATTTGTGTGAACCAGGTGGCTCTTTCCGATGATGGATGGAATAACAACATTCTTAACGGTATGAGTTTGTTTTCATTTTTGCTTTTTGTGTAAATAGTATCTAGTAAGTAATGATGCCTCAGGAAAAACTTCAGTTGGGCCTGACACATTTGCCTTTGTTCCTATGGTCACAAAATAAATTGTTGTATATAGGATGGTGAAAGTAATGACCTTGCGACTCTTGTGTTGGCGATAATCATCAAGTGATTTTTTGGGACCATTGTGTTACTCAAATCTTAGATAAGGTTGTTATGAGCCCACGACTCTGTCTATTTAGGAATCCCATAACTTATGTGGTGAGAATTTGAATTGCAAGTCCAAGTCCAGAGCCATTAGTCTAGAACTTGCCCTGAATGTGTGTCTAGGCGAATCCTACGTGTAATTTGAATTGAGATGTGATTATAGGCTCTCCTTGATTCGAATGATATCTTGAACACTTCCATAGCCTAGTAATGATAATATCCCTAGTCAACCCTTTTGAGCTATAGACATTTTTCTTTCGAAAACTACAATACAAGCCTTTACCCGTTCTAAAAGTACCCTCTCTTGGCACCCGATATTTCTTTAACACAAGGCAAACACATAAGTTTGGGGGTATAGATGAGAAATGAAACAAGGTGGTAAAAAGGTACAAATGAGGAAAAGGAAAGACAATGAAAAAGAAAGAAAATCAAAAAGACAAAAAGAATGATCAATGTAGAAAAAAATAAAGGGATTAAATAAAAGTAAAGAGATGAAAGGTGTGGAAAGTTGAGAAAGGAGAAAAGGGTTTGAAATGAATAAGAAAGAGTGATAGTGTGTCTCCTTAACCCCTAAAAAGGAGTTTATGACTCAAAAAGTGAAGAGAATATGTGCCAAAAAGAAGCAAATTGAATTGCTAAAGGGAAGGTGGAACCTACTTAGACCAAACATTTCCTACCCTTAACCAAAAGCCTTCAATATATCTCCACAAAAGCCTTATATGATCATCAGTTGAATGAAGCTTACATTAGTGGTGACTCACAAAAAAGGCAAGCTTATGGTACTTAGATCCAGACTTGTGACCTTTTGTTGAGATATATGGGTGTGTTCCCACTATCCTCATTCTGAGTGCTACAATCTAAAAGTGAGGTTTTATTAGGAAAAGTTGAGGATCTGTGAGTTTGGGTTCTCAATGACCAAAGAGTAGAAAAAGTTTCTTTGATGGGTTGAGTAGACTCTTGATGATCTAGTGTCACACTAAAAACATGGTGCTTAAAAGAGTGAATTTTATTAATGATTCATTTGAATGAAGGGCAATTATTAGTCCCAAATGATGCTAGATGAGGTCACTTTAGGTCAGCTGAATTTTTTTGGATTTACTCTTAAGGAGTGGGTCTTACTTTACTTGCTCGAGGACAAGAAAAATATTAAGTTTTGGGAGTTGATAACTAGGGATTATGGTTCATTTTACACTCCTTCTTACTTGATTTTTGATTAAAAAAGTATACAAAATAGTCTCAAAGGCTTATATGTTGTACTTCTTTGCAGGGTTTGGTAAAAAAGGTGACAACTAGTCAAAACTAGCTCAAAAAGGAGTGAAACATGCACAAGTACCAAAAATAAGTCCAAGCACCAGTACAACAGTCCACTGCGACTGCATTCCATTTAGTGCAGTCCGCAATGAGGAGATTCAGAGAGGTGCTTATTTTGGAAACTAAAGCAATGCAGTCGCAGAGAAGTTTTTGCAAACCATAATGGACTCACCATGGCCGCAATCGATATTGTGAGGTCCACAAAGAAGGAGTTCATAGAGTTGGGATTTTGGTGAATCAATGCCAATGCGATCCACGATCCTTTTTGTGTGGACCACAATAGAAGCCACCGCAGCCGCGGTAGCCAAGTTCAGAGAGCACAGTTTATAACAAAGAAGCCTCACCGTGGCCACACTCAATTTTATGCGGACCGCACTACCCCTTTAGGGGTATTTTTATTCAGAAAATTTGGCCTAGTATATATACTTTCTTTTCCTATTTTTAGGTCATCGGTTGTAATCTAACTTTGAGCCGCACTCGTGAACAGTAGTTCTTAACCATTTTGAGTAATTTTAGAGTAGTTTTATAATTTAATTTTCAAGTACTAGCTTTTAATTAAATCTTATTGGTTTTTCTTCATCTATTTATCAATTTTCTTCTATTATCATGAGTAGCTAGACCCATTATCTAGGGTTGTGGCTCAACCCTAGTGTGGGAATTTGATGGGTCTTGAGTTTTAAGGCTTGGATGTCTATAGGTGTTTGATATTTGGACTAATTTATGTTTTCCGTGTTGAGTTAGTGGTTGCAAACACTAATTTGTGCCTATTTGACTTGGGTTCTTCTTGAGAAACAACAAGGAATTGGGGCGTATTCAAGAGTTTGATAGCCCCAATTAAAGGGTTAAACATAGAGATAATAATATCTGACTTGAAGCTAAATTGCATGCACACATTATCATACCCAATCGGCCTTGAGAAAGTCAATTAGGGCAAAATCACTCAAACTACCAAGAGGTATAGAGTGAGAAGTTTTGTGCATTGGTTATATCGTAATCCCCAACATGACAACTTGGGCTTAGACTCGAGAACCTATCAAGTATCTACCTATGAGAAAGTCACTTCCCTAGTGCCTTCTTAACCATTTAGACAACCTTTCAAGTATCTTGCTTTAATATTAATTTAGCATCTTATAGCATAAAATTAGAAGTAATATCAAAATCAATGATATTTGGTAGAGTAATTAAGAGAAATTACACATCTCTAGTTTATATAGGAATTCAATTCCCATTTCTACCTCCCAGTGGAGTCAATCCCCACAAACTCAGGTAAAAGCTTCTTCGACCACTCTTGCTACTTTATAGTGGTGCATGGTTGGCTTCGATCAATTACATAAAACTTGGTTTCTTGGCACATTTTTAACTTGAGTTTTATTTATAAGTACAGAAATTACCAGAGCATAATTATGGGTTTGCATGATCCCTTCCGCATCCTCGTCATTTAAAGATATAGCCCCTTATGATATGTAATCTCGAGTTCGATTTTCCCTTGCGATTGATACTTTGGTGTGTTTTATCATCGGATCTCGAGGAATATCGACCCTTCTGATGATAATATGATGATGTGCCAGGGCTCGTCTTGCTCATTTTATTTATTGAAATCTCTGTTTCTAAAATGATTCTTAGCTCGGTCCCTCAGAAATTCTCGAAGATGCCCATTATTAAATAATCGGGCTACTTCTTCTCTCAGTTGTTGACAATGCTCCGTTAAGTGTCTATGTATGTCATGATATTTGCATATTTGGTTGGGACCCTCTGTGTTGGATCAGTTATCAAAGGTCGAGGACACTTGGTATCTTTGATGCGTCCACATTAAAGGTGCACTCCGATAATCGTGGTGCCTCTTTGGGATTGATTGATCTATCAAAGTTGTTCTTGCTCGTGAGTCACTGTGAACCTTGACTTAGATCATTTCTTCTTTCATTTCGTGCAGATTTTTGCCCAGATCTGCTGCTACTATGATCTCAATTATACGGATGATATCGATTTCGATTCGACATTGGTTCTTGGTCAATATCCCTCTTGATTCTATCAACCTGTCTAATAGGATAAACAGACCCATAAGGAGCCTCAAGTTTATTGTCCTCGGCCCTGATATTTGATTGATACTGATTATGCACATCGGCCCAAGTGACAGTAAGGTATTCTATCAAATTCTACTTTAATTGTTGTGAAAGTACTGAACTTTGAACGTTGAATCCCAAAGTGAAAGCTTGAACAACCCAATCTTTAGCGATTAGTGGAAAGTCTATCCATTCCATTTGGAATCGAGACACGAATTCTATGAGCATACCGTTGTCCTTTTGACTTACTTTGTAAAGGTATGATTCCTGGTTTTGACCTTGATGGTCCCGACGTGGGCCTTTACGAAAGAATATTCAAGCATAGCAAATGAGTCGATAAAATTAGGCGGTAAATTATGGTACCATATCATAGCTCCCTTCGATAGGGTCTCTCCGAATTTCTTTAGCAAGATAGATTCGATCTTGTTATCCTCTAGATTGTTCCCTTTGATAGCACACATGTAAAAGTGACGTGATTTGATCACGCCCAACTATGTCCTCTAGAAAGGACTCTGCGGACGTTGCAAATATAACCCGAGTATTACGCCCAGGGTCAAATCCACAGAGAGTTAACCTATAAACCACTATCTTTGGATCCACTAAGCTCTTCAGAACTAGCTTTCCAAGACTTTTAAATCACAGTTGGAGGTTTCTGTATGAACTAAGATTGCAGTAAAATAACAAGCTGTAAACTAAATAGTTAAGGTTGTAAACAATGATGAGAGAAAGCTAAGGTAATGACTTCCCCAATTGATTGAATCCCCTTGTTTTATGCTTCATACAAATTGACCAACAAACCTCTATCAATCATGAACTCGTATTACCATAAATCTCACCCGAGTAATTACACTAATATACTATTGCACTCTCCTGAGATACACTAGCTAGCTTTAATTAACGCAGTTCACTTAAGATTTCACCCAAGGCTTCATTATCCCTAATCCCGCCTTTAAACTCGCATTTATAGATACCTCTTATACTTTAGGAGTGGTGTTATTCAACAATAACCTAAATATGCACTCTCTTTTGAGTTATGCACACTAAATATGCACAGCTAATTGAGGATCCTATCTATTAACTACAACAAGAACATAATTGAAAATATAAAGATAGAAACTAGCAATTTGTATTCACATAAACAAGAAGTTCATCCCCCAATATGTTCCATCAAAACCTTAGACAAGGCATTTAGCTACTCATGGCTATGGGTAAACAAACTAAGATAAGATTTATCATAAACTAGCAATAACAATCAAATAAAAGAAGAAATATGATTTGGGTATTCTCTCACACTTGTTTTTCCTTCAAAGAACTCTAAAAACTGAATACATGCCTCCTTTGGGTGAAGTCTAATATTTAAAATAGGGTTTTGGGCTAAAAAACCCGTGTTTTGCACTTTAGTCCCTGAAGTTTCCTGCGCCTACCGCGGTTCTGCCGTGGTCGCAGTAGAACCGCGGCCAAACAGCCCCTCTGATTCTCATCTTGTCCACGACAGCATCTCACCGCGGTTCTGCCGCGGTCGCGGTGGAACCGCGGCAGTACAATTCCTACGATTCTTCAGCCTGTTTTAGCGTGGTTCACTTAGGACTTTTCATGGTTGGTCTCTTTTTCTTCATTTTTGACTCCAAAAGTACTCCCGAGTCTTCCCTAGTCATATATAACCTGCAAATCATGAAAATCACTTATGAGAGCATTTTGTTATCACGTTTATTACCAAAACTATGCAAGAAGGTGGTTATTTAGGGCTTGAATATAGTTAAATTCACCTATTATCAACACCCTACACTTAAACCTTTGCTCGTCCCCGAGAAAGCTAAACCACACTTCTGGGCCTACCCGTTTGGAGCATTACCCCAAGTGTGTCACACCCGCCATTTCGGCAAAACAACCTAAGCAATGCGATAGTCATACCCCAGATGCAGACTCTACTGCCATGACACACTCGTGCTCACTCTATTTACTCTAACAAAGGTGAAGACTTACTTTTTCTTCCTGAGTCACATGCCCTCACATCAAAAGTCTGAGAGAGGTTCCACACAGATAAAATTCGGGCAACAAGGAACCAAATATAGAAAGAATTCACTCACTCTCAGCAAAGAACATTCAAATGCCACATAGACACACCATATGCTTGCCCCTAGTGTAGTACTCCACTAATCGAGTTGTTTTAGTCAAAGATCAAGATGTCTTTATTTGGTTGTAATGTACGCTAAGAGATGGGTAGGATACATTTGGATGTAGTGACTAACCTCCCTAAGCACTTTTAATACACACTTCCTTTTATCTCAATTTTCATGCTCAGCCTAATCATTCCTCTACATTTTTGTTTCACAAGTGACCCTACCTTCCTTTAGGTGCAGCCGGCTTCTTGTTTTCTTTTTTTTTTCCTTTTTTTTGTTTTGTTTTCTTTGTCTCATTTTTCTTTCTTTCTATTTTTTTCTTTTACAATGCCAGTGCACCATTCAAATGATTCATTCCTGATTCCCCTTTTTCGCTAACTCCCTACCACCCCACACTTTGACTTTTGTATGTTTTTTAGTGATTCAAGTGCTTCTAGGAGGCATAGGTTCAAACAATCAGCTATTCAAACACAAGGATATGGGCCATTATAGGGTTATCAAAGAACAAACTTCAGGCTTAAAGGGGTTGACTATGGCAATATAGACAGGTGGATTCACAATTACATATAGGCTTACATAAAGAAATGCCTCAATCATCTCTAAAACCAACCAACTTCTATTTTGCTTTGCAAATACACAGGGCAAGTTCTAAGTATCGCATGCAAGCACAAAATACAAGTAAAATCTCAACACACACTTAGCATGTATCTCGTTCTGAATCAATTTATCAACACACTCATACGAGCGTTCAAACAAGGCAAGATGTGCAAAATTATGGCATAGATTTACAAGTCTTCAACTGAGCCTAGACGTCACACTCTCAAGTTCATTTTAGTTGTTTGCAAGTGTGTACATCAAGGGTAGAATTCTAGCCTTTACCCATCTTAGTCCTACAACTATAAAAGAAAAATCTACCTAACCCGGTTCAAGAAAAACCTTTGGAAAAGAACCATGGTCAAAATAAAAACCAAGGGGGACTTACTACACTACCTAAAAAGGAAAAAATAAAAAAAAATCTACATGGACTACTTCCCTCGAGAGTACAGTCCAAGTGGTCCGTCCTCAGGAAGAATCCTCTACCTTTGTTTTTGTTTTTCAATTTTTTTTCTTTTTATGTATCCAACTTCGACCCTCAACAGACCCGTCGACAAGTGTCCGTCCTTGGGCCAAGTCAGTTACTCCTAATATACCTACCATCAGTTATATACAACACAGCAAACCAATGCTACAAAAGTCACAATGTCTATGAACAGTATAACACATAACCAGAGCAAGTCTCCCACCCCAAACTTAAAATCATGGCATGTCCCACGTCATATCAATAAAGTAAAGCACAGAAGGGTAAGAAGACTTCCCTAAGACTCAATCAGAGTTGGAGACAATGTTGAGGTTCACATTGCAAGCTCTCCCCAAAGCACGGAACCAGGACATGAACTGTCCCTCGAACCTGGCCTGCCTCTGAGATATGGCATCTAGCCGTGTATCTAGCCATCCACTAAGGTGCGGAGATCTGCGACCTCTTCCTTCATGGAGCGCAGCATAGGTCGGGTAGACTGAGATCTAGAGAAGCCTCCCCCAATATGGGGGTGCTGAGAGGGTCCTGCACTGTCAGTAGATCGTCTGGACGGTGCGAGAGGAGTCGGTTCATCATCCTCATCATCTATTTCGACTTTTGTTCGTAGACCCCTGTCCACTCTGAATGGTGCTTCAGGTGCCACTGTTCTATCGGCAGGATTAGTGGGGACATTCCTCCGTAAGCACAATGCAGTCACCAAGGAAGGGAAGTAAAACCCCTTTGACAGCACAGGTCCCCGCAAGACCAGTTCATCACCATTTACATGTGCTGCATCAAAATCCTTCTTCCTGACGAAGCACCATGTCAGTAAGGCTCTATTGAAGTTCACGTTAGTGGTGTTGCTAGAAGGCATGAACATGTCGCAGATGACAGTCAACCAACACTTAGCCAAGTGCATGAAAGAGTTGAAGTTCAAGGTGATGTGGTCTTTGATCCAAGTTGGTCGCCCCCAGCACAAATGACATCAGTCATAACTTTCCATGTGACATCTGGTCTGTCGTGGTAGTATCAATGTCACCCATGAACTCAGGTAGCTGCAACGCCTGGCGAATATATGGAATTTGGGCTGGGACTATCGTACCCCTCACAATCACATCTCTACCTAAGTTTGCAGGGCAGTTCGCATAAAACTCCCTAACAATCTTCCGGTTCAACGGGCCAGGATCATCAATGAGGAATTCCATTTGCCACCTCCGAATTTCATCATACATTTCCTTCTTTTCCACGCAGAGGGCTGCTCGGCCAATTTGAATATCAAATGAAGTTCTTCCCAGCCTTAGCATTAAAATCGTGCTCTGCTAGTTCCAAGGCAAACCTGGACTCACATATGTCGGCTGTTGGGATGTGCCAGCCCTTCTCCTTTGCCTCATGGGAGCCATAGTACCTGCAGAGAGTTCAGAAAAAACATCAAATTCATCCTAACTAGTGCCAATCGGATGGTTACTCAGACTTCGTCACCTGATGGAACCAAAACAATACCCCTATTGAGTTCTGCTTTGCAAACTAGCCCCAGTAGCAGAGTGGTGAAGGTCACAACATCACAAAGGCCTCACAACAGAACTACTTACACCCTTCGGCCTACACCACCCCACACTTACTCCTTCACATATTTTCAAACAATTACAACATCCCCAGTCACAAATTACAACACCCCACACTTAGGAACCGCCCCACAAAATCACAACACTCCAAAATTTTGGCTAAAATGGTGTCTAACAACAACTACACCTAAAAAATGATTTCTAGGACTACAAAACATCAAAACACACCCTACAATTGAAACACCATGAACGCCCAAGCACCTTAGCACCAACCAAGTTCACAACATTACCATATAACAATGAAAACCATGACAGAAAGCAAAAAATTGACAAAAATTACACTTAGCCTACCTAGGGTTAAATTAAATGAATTATGCTAAATTACACGAAGTTAGTAGATGAAGTAGAGAGAGAGAGAGAAAAAGAGACTTATTTCTTGGATGTAGACTTCTGAGAATCTTTATGACTTGATCGCCACTGGTGTAAGGTTTTCCAAAAGCTTTTAAATCATTGATTATTTTGCTAAACCTGGCAAACATTTCTTCGATGGATTCTCCATCTTTCATGGAGAAAAGTTCATAGTCGTGAACTAGAATATTTATGTGAGTTTCCTTTACTTTGCTGGTACCTTCATAGGTGACTTCAAGTTTGTCCCACATTTCCTTTCCAGTGTCACAACTGGAGTTCTTCTATTATTCTTCACCACTTATAACTTTGTGAAGTAGATTCCTAGCCTTATGATTTGTTTGAACAGCTTCCAGTTGATCCTTTGAGTATGAATCAATGTCATCAGGATCCGTGACCGGTTGAACGCTTGCAGGTAGTGGATAGTTCCCTTTTTTGATAACTCTCCAAACTTTGATATCATAAGCCTTGGTGAAAATTTCCATACGAATTTTCCGGTGGGAGAAATGTTGTCCATTAAAGTAAGGTGGTCTTACTTGAGAAGTTCCTTCTTGAAACAGAGCTCCAACAGTAACTTGATTTGCCATGATCTTTTTCTCACAAGCTATTAAGCAAAAGAAAAAAATATGAGCTTTGCTCTGATACCAATTGAAAGTACAACAGGGGGTGAATTGTTACTTATTTAAACTTAATCGCAAATAAGTCTACTTAAAACTTTATTAGTTGACTTAATGTGATAGTGCACAAGACGAGAATATTTAAATAAAAGTATGTTGAAAGTAAATGTATAATTGTAATGATACCCAGAATTTTATACTGGTTCGGATTCAACGTGAATTCTATTCCAGTCCCCTTGGGTTTCAAGGGATTTCTATTCATATCAATAGTTTCCTTTCGAGTACAGTAGTGATGATTGTCGCACAGTCTTCTTTTACTCGTTTGATACAATGCCTCACCAGTTGAGAACTCTCTTTCTATTTCTGACTATTACACAGTGAATATAACTAGACTACTATGTTTGTTTGCAGTAAAAGGAAGAGGGCTATATTGGTGTGATCAAAGTATGTGGTTGATACAAAGCCCTATGGAGTTTATACAGTATGGTTATGGTGGAGGCTTGTCAACCCAAGGGATTTGATCCTTGGAAAGTGTTGATTCTTTCCAAGAATAATGCACTGGTCGTTGCCTTGATGAAGATCTCTTTCCTTTTTGCTGGAGATATAATTAGCGGAGATGGCGGGCCTTCCAGTCTTGCCTTTCATTCAAGTCTGCCGTAATGGAGAATCTTCAATGATTTGCATTTATTCTTTTGATGCATCCGGCTGGATATGATTTCCAAAAAATCATGGGAGAGGTCCTGATTTGCTGATGGGAAGTTGATCTTTTCCTTGTGCGATAACGACTTCCTTTAACGAGGATTTCCTTCCTTATTTGATGCTTCAATCTCGCTTCCATGATTGGATGTAGTGGCAACTTGCCTTTTAGCTTTGCTTCATTAGTTTTGGTGGTTCTGCTTCCTTCCTTGAGTATCTGCACATGTATATTAATTGCATCATTAAAATCTAATCTAACAATCCCTCCATTTTTAATGATGGCAAAATTAATATACTGGAGTAAACAACGGTCGACTGGGACGTGTAAAGGATTATCTAACAGACATATGAAGTACATGATGAAGTCGATTTGACAAATAGTCAACTTGTCCTGTGAAGATATAATAATAACTATGCCATATCATAGGCACATCAAGTCACATCGAGTCATCCTGCATAGCAAAGATAACATATATATTTCTCCCCCTTTTTGACATTAGCAAGCGACGGAGCAACAAAAGCATAATCCACAAAAACATTCATCCACGGGCAAAGCCCAATCACAACCAAAAAGTTAAAAATAGCATAAAAATGTCTAAAAGCCACAATCATTCACGACGTAGAAAGTAAGTAAGAGTGTTGCAGATAAAGTCCTTCAACTGGAAAGCTTGTGTTTTCAGCAACCTGCATTCGATCTAACATGTCATGCATCTCTTTAAATGCCTTGACCACATTCTCTCGCACTCTTTGCATAGCCACCCTGATTTTTGAAACATCCGACCATGTTTCCTTGGAGATAGCATGAATGGCATCCACAGTCGACTTGATGTCGGAGAGTTGAGACTCCACAGAACGCAGCTTGTCGCTGAGATCTGAGAGAATAGATGGAGGTGGAGTAACAAAAACGACTTGATTTCTTCAGGAGTGGGTTTGGCCTCACTTTCTCCTTTCTTGACACAGACCCCATTTATAGATACATACCCTATGCTAGAGAAGGACCTGGAGTTGTAGCATTTAGACACAAGAACAAAGGGGTAGTCTGAAAGCGAAATTTGGTGGGCTTTCAGAATGTGGGTGATAGCCATACCATAAGGAAGGCTAGTGAGGTGTTCAACACTCTCAATCATGAAGTTGATAACCAAGGAGGATAGATTGATATTGAGCTTAGAGATAAGGCAGTAGACAAAGAAGGTGTCCCTTTGAGAGAGAGTTGAATATGAGCTAGTTCAGGGAAGGAGAGTGGTTGCAACAATGTGAGCAATAACTCTAGTTTCAAAGCTAACATCACTGGGTCCTAATTGATGGGGAAGGTTGTCGGAGGGGTTTTCTGCAATGATTTGTTTGGCCAGATCAAAGGAGATTTCAAAATCTTCCGGCCACATATTTTTTAAAATCGTTGGAAAACCAGAACAACGACAGAGAAAGATGGAATCAAATAAGTTACAGTCAAGAACAATGCATTTTCCAAGGACAAGGGTTTCGAGCCTATCAGACTTTCTAGAGCGAAGATTTGCATAGAACATACGGACTAGAAGTTCATACACTTTAGGCGGAGATAAAGAGAGAAATTTGTCCCACCCCTGATAAACAAAAAGTTCTTTTACCTTACAATTGAGGGAGTCCATACCATCTATATCTACCACACGACCATGGGCAATAGGTTTGTCTTTGAGGGAAATAAAGAAACCCCTGTTTGGGGTGTCCCAGAAATTGAGGTCAGATTCGAGAGAGGCAGAAAAAACAAACTTTGATTTCTTGGGAGAGGAGATAGGGGCTTCATCCATAGGTCGTTTACCAACGGCTTTTTCACTAAGAAGCAGAGAGTGCTCAGAATATGCACCCTGAGAAGAGGCACATTCCTTAGACCTGTCGGGCCCTAGGTCTACCTGCTCAGGCGGAGCAGAGGCGGGTTTTGATTTGGAATTGGTGCTCTTTCTTGTGGAAGCAGAGGGATTGTTGGGAGTTTTGGCCATGGAGGAGACGAGGGTTTCTGAACAGGAAGAGAAAGGTTTTGGAGAAAAGGATGAAAGAGAAAGGGTGATAAGGACTTAGTAGGAAGGGGGGTTTTGAGGGTTGAGTGGAAAAGGAAAAGTTGTCAGTTAGACCTACGTGTTGATTGGATTTCCAACTTCGCTGCAACTGATGTGAAATTAGAAAAGAAAGAGAGGGAAAGAATGACAACGTGATTAATAAAGACAATAATGACAGGAATTAAAAAAATTTACACTTTGACCCTAAGAGTTAGTTGAGAGACAGATAATGCCAAATAGTTTCCTTAGAGCACAAAATCTTTCCTCCAATAAAGGTTTAGTAAAAATATCGGCTAGTTGATCCGAAGTTCCAACAAAGGTTAACTCAATATCACCTTTAAGAACATAGTCTTTAATAAAATGATGTTTAATATCTATATGCTTAGCCCTAGAGTGATGCACATTATTTTTCGAAAGACAAATGGCACTAGAATTATCACAAAAAAATTGTATAGGTTTGAAAGAAAGATCAACGTCACCATGTTGATGTGACATCCAAAGCAATTGTGCACAACTCTGTCCAACAGCAAATTACTTAGCATCAGTAGTCGATAATGCGACTGATGATTGCTTTTTACTGTTCCAGGAAATTAGAGATTTTCCTACTAGTTGACATATTCCACTCGTGCTTTTCCTATCTTCTTTCTCACCTACTAAATCTGCATCTGAGAAAACTTCCAATTTAAAAGAATTAGATCGAGCATACCATAAACCATAAGATATTGTCCCAATAAGGTATCGAATGATTCTTTTTACAGCAGTTAGATGCGACTCCTTAGGAGCTGACTAGAACCTGGCATATTTGCATACGCTGAACATAATATATAGTTGACTTGCGGTCAGATATAGAAGTGATCCAATCATTCCTCTGTATTTGGTTTCATCAACTGTAGTACCCTGTTCGTCCTTATCTAAGTTTGTAGCAGGACTCAAAGGAGTTCCAATAGATTTAGCATTGCTCATACCAAAATTTTGAATCAGCTCCTTGGTATATTTAGATTGACAGATAAAGGTTCCTTCTTCAGATTGATGTATTTGAAGACCAAGGAAAAAGGTGAGTTCACCCATCATGCTCATTTCAAATTCGCTTTGCATGAGATTTCCAAATTCCTTACACATAAGAAGGTTAGCACTACCAAAGATAATATAATCAACATAAATTTGAATTATAAGGTTACCTTCAGATGACATTTTAATAAATATAGTGGTATCAATTTACCTCTGGTGAATCCATATTCTATAAGAAATGTACTTAATCTTTCATACCAAGCACGTGGAGCCTGCTTCAGTCTATATTGGGCCTTAGTAAGATTGTACACATGATATGGTTATTTCGAGTTCTCAAACCCTGCGGGTTGTTTCACAAATACTTATTCTTTGATAAATCCGTTGAGGAAAGCGCTCTTGACATCAATTTGAAATAGTCTAAATCCTTTGAAAGATGCGTAAGCTAACATGATTCGTATTGAATCTAATCGAACAACCGGGGTGAATGTTTCATCATAGTCGATCCCTTCCTACTGTGAGTATCCTTGAGCGACTAGTCTGGCTTTGTTTCTAACAACTTGTCCTTATTCATTTAGCTTATTTCTGAATACCCATTTAGTACCAACAATTGAAGCATTTTTCAGGTCGGAGTATCAACTCTGATACTTGATTCTTATTGAATTGCTCTAGCTCTTCTTCCATAGTAGTTGCCCAGCTTGAATCTTTTAGAGCTTCTTCTACCTTCTTTGGTTCTATTTGGGAGATAGTGCAATATTCGCCTTCTTTTTTAGAGCTGCTATGGTCTTCATTCCTTCATTTGGATCTCCAATAATGAATTTCTGAGGATATTCAGCTTTATTTCTCCACTCATTTAGTATAATGGATTGTGTAGTTGACTCTGGAAGTGGCTTTGAAGTGTTAGTGCTTGACTTTTTAGTCGACTCTACAGCTCCGGTGGGAGTTGTTGACTCCTAAGAATTTCTCTGAGCCTCTTGAACTAAATCTTCATCACCTGCATTGGATCCTTTCTCGACCAAGGGATTAGTTTCATTGAATACAACGTGAACTGATTCTTCTACACATAAAGTGCATTTACTGAAAACTCTAATAGATCTACTATTTAATGAGTAACCAAGAAAAATACCTTCATCGCTTCTAGGATCAATTTTTTCCAAGATTTTCCTTACCATTATTTTGAATAAAGCATTTGCTTCCAAATGGATGAAAATAGCTGATGTTAGGACGTTTACATTTCCAGAGTTCATACAGAGTCTTTTTAAGAATAGGTCTTATAAGGCAGCGATTTAGAATGTGGCAAGCAGTGCTAACTCCTTCCGCCCAGAAGTGATTTGGCAATGAGTGTTCTAAGAGCATAGTTCTTGCCATGTCTTGCAATGTTCTGTTTTTTCTTTCAACCACTCTGTTTTGTTGAGGAGATCGGGGAGCAGAGAAGTTGTGGGTATGGCCTTCACTGTTGCAGAAATCTTCGAATGCCTTGCTTTCAAATTCGCCTCCATGATCACTTTGAATTATAGAGATTTGACTGCCCTTCTCTCGTTCAATTTTCTTACAGAAGATTTCAAAGTTTTGCAGCTTCATCTTTGTGAGATAGAAAAATCACCCAAGTGAATCGAGAAAGGTCATCAACAATAACAAAAGCATATCTCTTGCCACCTATGCTAGCAGTTCTAGTAGGTCCAAACAAATCCATATGAAGTAGTTGCAAAGGTTTTGAAGTAGAGACTATGTCTTTGATTTTGAACGAGTTTCTAGTTTGCTTACCCATTTGAAACACATCACGAATATGAGTTCTAGAGAAATTTAGCTTGGGTAGACCGATGACTAGATCGTGTTTGGCTATTATTTTGATTAAACACATGCTAGCATGTCCATATCTTCTGTGCCATAGCCAAGTGTCATCAGACATGGATGTTAAGCAAATGTGACCATCTATATTTTCAAAGCCATCTAGTATATAGACGTTTCCATACCTTTTACCTGGAAGGATTAATTTACCTGACTCGTCTTCAATATCACAACCAATTTTCTTGAATTTTACCTCATATCCCGAGTCACATAATTGACTTATGCTGAGAAGATTGTAGTTTAATCCATCTACTAAATAAACTTCAGTAATGTCACAGTTGTTGTTGAATGGAACAATTCCAGTCCCAACAATTTTTCCTTTTGAGTCGTCTCCAAACTTGACACTTCCTCCATAAATTTTTGGGATTTCCTTAAACATATTTTTGTCACCTATCATATGAACGGAACAAGCACTGTCTAGATACTACTTTACTTTGCGCTTTACTCTATGGTGTTCCTGCAAAATATAATTATCACTTTCTTTTAGGTACCCAAGCTTTATTGGGTCCTGGAGAGTTAGTTTTACTTGATTCGGAATTCTTAGGCTTCTAAACCCATACAGACATATGAGATTTACGAAAGCGACAGTTAGAAAATTTGTGCCCACTTTTATTACAGTAATGACATCTAACATTGGGCCCACTTTCCTGTTTTTCATGAGAGTTAGAGTTAGCAGATCTACGATTTGCTGACTCCTTTCTAGTTGACTTGCAAGTCGATTGGTTCAATCGAATCGTCGATCTAGTTATGATTGTCTCTTTTCCAGTTGACTTGTAAGTCGACTGATTAGACCTAACAGAACTGTGACTGGTATATTTGAGCAAGCTGTTAAGCTACAGTTGCATTTCCTCAAACTCTTCCTGAAGTACTTCCTTTTCAGTTTCACATATTCAACAATAACCTAAATATGCACTCTCTTTCGAGTTATGCACACTAAATATGCACAGCTACATCCTATCAATTAACTAAAAACAGAACATAATTGAATAAATAAAAATTGAAACTAGGAATTTGTATTCACATAAACAAGAAGTTTATCCCCCAATATGTTCCATCAAAACCTTAGACAAGGGATTTAGCTACTCATGGATATGGGTAAACAGACTAAGATAAGATTTATCATAAACTAGCAATAACAATCAAATAAATGAAGAAATATGATTTGGGTATTCTCTCACACTTGTTTATTCTTCAAAGAACTCTAAAAACTGAATACATGCCTCCTTTGGGTGAAGTCTAATATTTAAAATAGGGGTTTGGGCTAAAAATCCCGAGTTTTGCACTTTAGTCCCTGAAGTTTCATGCGCCTACCGCGGTTCTGCCGTGGTCGCGGTAGAATCGCGGCCAAACAGCCCCTCTGATTCTCATCTTGTCCTTGACAACATCTCAACGCAGTTCTGCTGCGGTTGCAGTGGAACCGCGGCAGTACAATTCATATGATTCTTCGGCCTGTATTGGCGTGGTTCACTTAGGACTTTTCATGGTTGGCCTCTTTTTCTTCATTTTTGACTCCAAAAGTACTCTCGAGCCTTCTCTAGTCATATATAACATGCAAATCATGAAAATCACTTATGAGAGTATTTTGTTATCACTTTTATTACCAAAACTATGCCAGAAGGTGGTTATTTAGGGCCTGAATATAGTTAAATTCACCTATTATCAACACCCCGCACTTAAACCTTTGCTCGTCCCCGAGCAAGCTAAACCACACTTCTGGGCCTACCCGTTTGACGCATTACCCCAAGTATGTCACACCCGCCATTTTGGCAAAACAACCTAAGCAATGCGATAGTCATACCCCAGATGCAGACTCTACTGCCATGACACACTTGTGCTCACTCTATTTACTCTAACAAAGGTGAAGACTTACTTTTTCTTCCTGAGTCACATGCCCTCACATCAAAAGTCTGAGAGAGGTTCCACACACATAAAATTCGGGCAAAAAGGAACCAAATATAGAAAGAATTAACTCACTCTTAGCAAAGAACATTCAAATGCCACATAGACACACCATAATCTTTCCCCTAGTGTAGTACTCCACTAATCGAGTTGTTTTAGTCAAAGATCAAGAGGTCTTTATTTGGTTGTAATGTAGGCTAAGGAATCGGTAGGATACATTTGGATGTAGTGACTAACCTCCCTAAGCACTTTTAATAAACACTTCCTTTTATCTCAATTTCCCTGCTCAACCTAATCATTCCTCCACATTTTTGTTTCACAGGTGACACCTACCTTCCTTTAGGTGCAACCGGCTTCTTGTTTTCTTTTATTTTTTTCCTTTATTTTGTTTTGTTTTCTTTGTCTCATTTTTCTTTCTTTCTCTTTTTTTCTTTTACAATGCAAGTGCACCATTCAAATGATTCATTACTGATTCCCCTTTTTCGCTAACTCCCTACCTCCCCACACTTTGACTTTTGTATGTTTTTAGTGATTCAAGTGCTTCTAGGAGGTATAGGTTCAGACAATCAGCTATTCAAACACAAGGATATGGGTCATTATAGGGTTATCAAAGAACAAACTTCAGGCTTAAAGGGGTTGATAATGGCAATATAGACAGGTGGATTCACAATTATATATAGGCTTACACAAAGAAATGCCTCAATCATCTCTAAAACCAAACAACTTCTATTTTGCTTTGCAAATACACATGGTTGGTAGACTTTTGAGAAACTTTCTGACTTGATCTCCACTGTTGTAAGTTTTCCAAAAGCTTTTAAATCATTGATTATTTTGCTAAACCTGGCAAACATTTATTCGATGGATTCTCCATCTTTCATGGAGAAAAGTTCATAGTCGTGAACAAGAATATTTATATGAGTTTCCTTTACTTTGCTGGTACCTTCATAGGTGACTTCAAGTTTGTCCCACATTTCCTTTCCAGTGTCACAACTGGAGATCTTCTCATATTCTTCACCACTTATAACTTTGTGAAGTAGATTCCTAGCCTTATTATTTGTTTGAACAGCTTCCAGTTGATCCTTTGAGTATGAATCAATGTCATCAGGATCCGCGACCGGTGGAACGCTTGCAGGTAGTGGATAGTTCCCTTTTTTGATAACTCTCCAAACTTTGATATCATAAGCCTTGGTGAAAATTTCCATACAAATTTTCCGGTGGGAGAAATGTTGTCCATTAAAGTAAGGTGGTCTTACTTGAGAAGTTCCTTCTTGAAATAGAGCTCCAACAATAACTTGATTTGCCATGATCTTTTTCTCACAAGCTATTAAGCAAAAGAAAAAAATATGAGTTTTCTCTGATACCAATTGAAAGTACAACAGGGGGTGAATTGTTACTTATTTAAACTTAATCGCAAATAAGTCGACTTAAAACTCTATTAGTTAACTTAATGTGATTGTTCACCAGCCGAGAATATATAAATAAGAGTATGCTGAAAGTAAGTGCAGAAATGTAATGACACCCAAAATTTTATACTGGTTCGGATTCAATGTGAATCCTAATCCAGTCCCCTTGGGTTGCAAGGGATTTCTCTTCAGATCAATAGTTTCCTTTCGAGTACAGTAGTGATGATTATCGCACAGTCTTCTTTTACTCGCTTGATACAATGCCTCACCAGTTGAGAACTCTCTTTCTATTTCTGACTATTACACAGTGAATCTAACTAGACTACTATGTTTGTTTGCAGTAAAATGAAGAGGGCTATTTTGGTGTGATCAAAGTATGTGGTTGATACAAAGCCCTATGGAATTTATACAGTATGGTTATGGTGGAAGCTTGTCAACCCACGGGATTTGATCCTTGGAAAGTGTTGATTCTTTCCAAGAATAATGCACTGGTCGTTGCCTTGATGAAGATCTCTTTTCCTTTTGCTGGAGATATAATTGACGGAGATGGCGGGCCTTCCAGTCTTGCCTTTCATCAAGTCTGCCATTATGGAGAATCTTCAGAGATTTGCATTGATTCAGTTGATGCATCTGGCTAGATATGATTTCCCAAAAATCATGGGAGAGGTCCTGATTTGCTGATGGGAAGTTGATCTTTTCCTTGTGCACCAACGACTTCCTTCAATGTGTATTTCCTTCCTTATTTGATGCTTCAATCTGGCTTCCATGATTGGATGTAGTGGAAGCTTGCCTTTTAGTTTTCCTTCATTAGTTTCAGTGGTTCTGCTTCTTCCTTGAGTATCTGCACATGTACATTAATTGCTTCATTAAAATCTAATCTAACAATAGTGAACTCCATCACTGATAATAAGCATTGTCCCAAAGCGAGTGAATCCGTTCTTCTTTAGAAAACCCACCACCACTTTTGCATCATTGGTAGGCAACGCTTCAGCTTTCACCCACTTGGACACATAGTCTATAGTAACAAGAATGTACTTATTACCATATAAGCTGACGAAGGGACCCATGAAGTCAATCCCCCAGACATCGAACAATTCAACCTCCTGAATTGGGTTCATGTGCATCTCGTGGCGCCGGAAAATGTTTTCGGTGCATTGACATTCATTACAACCCTTCACCCATGAGTGTGCATCTTTAAACACAGTCGCCAAAATATTCCGGTCTCTAGCACCTTTGCTATTGTCTTGATCCCTCCAAAGTGTCCACCACAAGCCGATGCATGATAAGCCTGCAAAATAGAAGGTTGTTCAATCTCGGAGACGCATCTCCAGATCATGTTATACATGCATATTCTAATGAGATAGGGCTCATCCCAATATACACGCGACTTTCACGAAAGAATCATTTCCTCTGGACCGATGAAAGGTCGTGAGGAACTTTACCACTGGCCAGGTAATTGGCAAAGTCCGCATACCATGGCGCTTCCTGATGAGTGGTGGCAAGCAGTTTCTCGTCTGGAAAAGTTTCCAGAATTTCCTCAACTTCAATTGCATTTTTTAGCTCCCTCAAGTCGTGATAGATGATCAGCGACTTGATTCTCAATGCCCTTGCGATCACGTATTTCAAGATCGAACTCTTGCAGCAGCAACACCCAATGAGTCAGGCATGGCTTAGAGTCTTTCTTTTCTATTAAGTACCTGAGAGCAGCATGGTCAGTGTATACAATTACCTTTGATCCTATCAAGTAGGACCGGAACTTGTCGAATACGAACACCATAACTACATCTCCTTTTCAGTTACCGTATAGTTCAACTGGGCTCCACTCAATGTTCTACTAGTACAGTAGATTGGATGCATCAATTTGTCCTTCCGCTAGCCCAGCACTGCCCCTACTGCGTAGTCACTAGCGTCACATATTAATTCGAATGGTTGCTCCCAGTTGGGGGAAACAATGATGGGTGTTGTGACCAGCCTCTACTTCAACTCCTCAAATGCTACCCTGCAATTATCAGAAAATACAAACGGGTGATCTTTCTCTAATAACTTACAAAGAGGGTTGGCGATTTTGGAGAAGTCTTTTATGAACCGCCGGTAGAAACCGACATGTCCAAGAAAACTTCTGATTGCTTTGACCGAAGTTGGTGGAGGTAGCTTTGCTATTACTTCAACCTTTGCTTGATCTACCTCTATTCCTTTGCTTGACACCCGGTGCCCCAAGACTATGCCTTCTTGTACCACGAAATGACACTTCTCCCAGTTCAGCACCAGATTAGTGTCGATGCACCGTTTCAGCATACGAGTCAGATTCACCAGGCAATCATCAAATGAATTCCCCACCACTGAGAAGTCATCCATGAACACCTCGATTATATCCTCAACCATGTCAGTGAATATGGCCATCATGCACCTATGGAATGTAGCGGGTGAATTGCATAGGCCAAAGGGCATCCCCCTGAAGGCATAAATGCCATAAGGGCATATGAAGGAGGTCTTCTCTCGGTCCTCAGGTGCAATGGAGATCTGACTGTACCCAGAGTACCCATCCATAAAGCAGAAGTGTGACCTCCCTGCAATTCTATCCAGCATCTGATCAATGAAGGGAAGTGGGAAGTGGTCTTTCCGGGTGGCTAGATTCAACTTTCGATAATCCATGCATATTATCCAGCCGGTGACGCTTCTCGTTGAGATTAATTCATTATTGTCATTCTTCACAACCGTCATGCCACCTTTCTTAGGCACACATTGAACTGGGCTAACCCAATTACTATCAGAGATTGAGAAAATAATTCACGCATCTAACCACTTTATCACCTCCTTCTTCACCACTTTCTTCATATTTGGGTTCAACCTTCTCTGATGTTCCTTGGAAGGTTTGTGCCCCTCTTCTAGCAGAATTTTATGCATGCAGTAAGCGGGGTTGATCCCCTTGATGTCTGCCATGGTCCTCCCAATGGCAGTTTTGCACTCCTTCAATACCTGTAGAAGCTGTTGGACCTGCACATCTAACAAACCAGATGAGATACTAACAGGTAGAGTGGAGTCAGGTCCCAGAAATTCATACATGAGGTGGGCTGGCAATGGATTTAGTTCCAGCTTCAATGTTTCTTCAATGGATGGCTTAGCTGGAAGAGTCTCTCTCTTTTCTAAGTGTAGGGGCTCAAATTCTAGATTTCTTTCCTAGGACCCTCTACCTTCAAATGCCAATACCCATTCCGCCAAATCCTCACCATTTACTTCCTCTAAATTAGTTAAACATGTACCCAGGGGAGCCTCAACCGTCAACACTTCATCATCAGACTGTACGATTACATCCACGACATCAATAAGAGAGCAATTGTCGAACTCACTTGGTCGCCTCATAGATTTTTGCACATTGAATATAATCTCTTCGTCATTGAGCCTCGTCTTAGGCTCTCCGGTCTCAGAATCAATCAGAGCTCTCCCTGTGGCCAAGAATTGTCTTCCTAAGATGGTAGGAATTTCTTCATCCACTTTGCAATCCAAGAACACAAAATTTGCAGGGAACACGAATTTTCCCACCTGAATAAGCACATCATCAAGGATCCCAAATGGACGCTTCACAGTCCTGTCAGCCAGCTGCAACAACATAGAGGTGGGTCTAGCTCTCCCAATGCCCAACCTCTTGTAAATAACCAGGGGCATAAGATTAATACTGGCCCTTAAATCACAGAGTGCTTTTGCAAAAGCAAAGTTTCCAATAGTGCATGGAATAGTAAAGCTCCCTGGATCAGAGAGCTTTTAACAACAGGTCTAGTTACCACTACACTGCAAGTCTGAGTAAGTGTCACCGTGGCCATGTCTTGGAAGTCAAAACTTCTGGGACATCAAGTCTTTCATCATTTTTGCGTATCCAGGCATCTCCTTTAAAGCTTCAATCAATGGAATATTTACCTGATTTTGCTTGAGCATCTCAAAGAATGTTTTGTACTGCTCCTCCTTTTGATGCTTGGCCAACCTCTGTGGAAATGGTGCAGGAGGTCTTTTCTTCCCAATCACTTGGGACTTTTCTTTCTCAGCTACTATCTCTACTACCGGCTCTTCAACTGCTTCATCAACTTTCTCGGTCTCCAGCTGAATATTCTTTCCTTCCTGAACAGGCTGGACTGTCGCATTTGTCAGCCTTGTGGATTCATCCAGCTCAATGGGTTACCTGAATGAGTGTCTCAGCCTGTATATTGTCATGGGCTCTCTCCTATTCTACATCAAGATCCCTGCCATTATGGACACTCACCGCCATCAGCTGCTTCGTGCCCTGATCTTTAGGATTGATTTGGGTATTCGCAGGTAGTGTCCCTTGAGGATGGTTGTTCAGAGACATTGAAATTTGGCCCACTTGCACTTCAATATTTTTGATAGCTGCGTCATGTGCATCTACTCGCTCATTTATCTTTGCAGTGGACCCAATAACCTGCTGCATCATTGCTTCCAGTATAGCAAACCCATCATTTTGTCTCCCACTATGCTGTTGCTGAGGTGGGTGGTACCCTTACTGCTGATTATTGTACCCCTGTGGTCTAGGATACGGTGCCATGTTGTTGGGGGGGGGTCTCATACTTCCCATTTTTTCGGCGTTATATTGTGGCTGCGGTGGTCTATACTGCTGCCGAGTCTGCTGACACCAATTCCGATTTCCTTGTCTCTGACCCACATAGTTCATATCTTCAGGGTGCTGATGATAATGATCAAGCTCTGCATTCCAAGGATTACCAATTGGCTGGCTAATGCAAGATGTGCACAAGCCCCCATTAGTAGTGTCAACTATATATACCTGTTGCTTCTGCCCTGATTCCTCCACCTTTTTGGTGAGGATGCTCATTTGTGTCAGGAGAGTCGCCATGTTTTTAGCCATTGTATTTGAAGGATCAAGCGGCACTGAGTGCACCACTGGAGTGATAGGTGTGTTTCAGGATGTCCACCTCGAATTCTGCGCCATTTTACCAAGTAAACTCTGACATTCTCTCCATGTCTTGCTCAGGAATGCACCATCAGCTGAGGCATCCACAATATTCTTCGATCCATCTGACAGTCCCATATAAAATCATTGTCCCAACATCTGTTCAGGAACACTATGATACGGACTTTCCTTTGAACCTGCCCCATGTTTTATGTAGTGTCTCCATCGGTTTCTGCTTGAGGCTCACGATCTAGTCAATTTGTTGGGCAGTTTTGTTGGGTGGATGAAACTTGTTATGAAATTGCTTGACTAACTCATCCCAAGTTGTAGTAGAGTTTATGGGGAGTGAGTTTAGCCAAACCTGTGCAGCTCCTCTCACCGAGAATGGGAACAATAATAGCCTGCTTGCCTCTGGAGTGACGTTGGGCTGCCTTTAAGTTTTTCATAACGACAGGAAGTTCTTAAGGTGCTGTTGAGGGTCTTCAAGTTGAGTCCCAGAGAATAGTCCCTTGTTTTGAAACAAGTGTAGCATATTTTTTGTGATCTGGAAAGACTCGGCTTGTATGGTGGGCACAACAATAGCAGTGGCCATAATGTCAGATGTGGGTTGTGCCCAGTCATACAGTGCACCCTCGGGCACAAGAGGTGCCGCTTATATGACATTCAAGTTGACTTTCTCATGCATGTCGTTTCCGTTGGGGTCGATTACGTCTTCCATGTCAGTTTCGAATTTGTCTGTTTGTTGAGGTGGTTGAAGTCTTTGTTAGCACGATTCAATGCATGGAAAATTTTCTCAGGGTCTGAGAGTCCTTCAAGTAGTTTTCCAGTCCTTGTAGAGTTTCTAGGCATACACCTGTGCAACCAAGTCAACAACCGTCAAAAGTTTCAATCAAAATTGTGTGTAGAGAAACTGCCTACACTAAGAATTTTTGTATCTCTGGCAATGACAATTGATAATTCCGTTAACTCCCCGACAACGACGCCAAAATTGATCACGTCCAACTATGTCCTCTAGAAAGGACTCTACGGACGTTGCAAATATAACCCGAGTATTACGCTCAGGGTCTAATCCACAGAGAGTTAACCTATCAACCACTATCTTTAGATTCACTAAACTCTTCAGAACCAGCTTCCCAAAACTTTCAAATCACAGTTGGAGGTTTCTGTATGAACTAAGATTGCAGTAAAATAACAAGCTGTAAACTAAATAGTTAAGGTTGTAAACAATGATGAGAGAAAGCTAAGGTAATGACTTCCCCTATTGATGGAATCCCTTCTGTTTATGCTTCATACAAATTGACCAACACACCTCTATCAATCATGAACGATCGTCTTACCATAAATCTCTCCCGAGTAATCACAGTAATATACTATTGCGCTCTTCCGAGATACACTAGCTAGATTTAATTAACACAGTTCACTTAAGATTGCACCCAAGGCTTCGTAATCCCTAATCCCTTCTTTAAATCCACAGTTATAGATTCCTATTATACTTTAGGAGTGGTGTTATTCAACAATAACCAAAATATGTACTCTCTTCCGAGTAATACATACTAAATAAACACAACTAATTGGGGATCCAGTCAATTAACTACAACAAGAACATAGTTGAATAAATAAAGATTGAATTTAGCAATTTGTATTCACATAAACAAGAAGTTCATCCCCCAATAGGTTCCATCAAAACCTTAGACAAGGGATTTAGCTACTCATGGCTATGGGTAAACAAACTAAGATAAGATTCATCATAAACTAGCAATAACAATCAAAGAAAAAAATAAATATGGTTTGAGTATTCTCTCACACTTGTTTTTCCTTCAAAGAACTCTAAAAACTGAATACATGCTTCCTTTGGGCGAAGTCTAATGTTTAAAATAGGGTTTTGGGCTAAAAATCTCGTATTTTGCACTTTAGTCCCAGAAGTTTCTTGCGCCTACCGCAGTCGCGGTAGAACCACGGCCAAATAGCCCCTATGATTCTCATCTTGTCCGCGATAGCATCTCACCGCGGTTCTGCTGCGGCAGTACAGTTCCTCTGATTCTTCAGCCTGTTTTTGGCGTGGTTCACTTATGACTTCTCAGGGTTGGCCTCTTTTTCTTTATTTTTGACTCCAAAAGTACTCCCGAACCTTCCCTAGTCATATGTAACGTGAAAATCATAAAAAGCACTCATAACAGCATTTTGTTATCACTTTTATTACCAAAACTATGCAAGAAGATGGTTATTTAGAGCCTGTATATAGTTAAATTCACCTATTATCATGCTCGTTCAGATCAGTCGTTCTATTATACTTAGGAATCTCGGGCATGCGGAACTTCTTGGGGATTGGCATTGGAGCAGCACTGAGGGGAAAAGTTTTTGTATGAACGTTTTGGAATCCAGTCCCTTCAATATTAGTAGTTCCCCCGGGATTTGATCGATCCTGGAATTATAAGTTTCCACCTTCTTATCGTTTTTCTCAATCTTCTTTTCCCCCCGTCTCGATTCACTTGGTGAGTTCTTTGAGCATCTTCTTGATAGAAAGATCAGTCTCTGATTCTTGCCCGCTCGATTTCCTTGAAACTGATTCGAGCCTGTGTACAACTTCCTGAGATAGCTCGAGTTCGACCCTGCTCAGTATGTGCAACTAGTTTTGCAGCTAGGCTATTGCTGCATGCTGAGCCTGAAAAACTTCGAAGATCACCCGCAGGCTGATCCCTCATCTTCGCCGCCACGTGCGCTTTGAGCGGCTGATCGGGCATCGCCACGGATGCTGCCTTCGAGATAAACGGCCAAATTTCCGTTGATGGCTACGTGTGAACTGACATCGTTTGGATCTATAGCTGGAACTCCATTGAGGCCAATTAGGGGTACATCGTTCCGTGGTGTTATGTTTTCTTTTTCGCCGTGGTGGCCGAAATCATTGTCATCATGTAGAGGTGCTCACTAAGAGTTTGACATTGTTTAGTCCTGTAATCAAAGATACTCCAATGAACAAGTGTAAATAGTGTATGTCACGAAAGTTTGTACCATGTAACCATTAGTATTTTTAGCCCCATAGTAGATGCCAAATTGTTTACCCTAAAATCAGTTAATAATTGAATTTATATGCAGTTTTAATGATACATGATATAACTTGGTATAAATTAAGAAGAATAAATTAATATTGAAACTGACGATAAAAGAATTAATGCAAACCACATGGGTTGAATAGCCTTGGTCTACGAGTTAAGTCACCCTTGAACCAAAAGATATTTCAACTTACTTGTGAACAAAATAACAAGATAATAAAAGCTGGAAAATGACAGCATATTAATTTGTATTGCTTGAAAATGATGTGTTTTACAAATGATCAGACCCCTTTCATATAGTAGGGAATTCCTACTCTTGATATAGTTTTATATGAGGTAAGAAATCTCATGATTAGCTAATTAATCAACCTCTTCTTGATACGTGCGAGGATTGCTCGATTACAGATATTTTGGCTTTCCGTTATTCAGCTCGGTAAGCTTCTCTCGATCTTGTTCAATCTCTATTTTATTCGATCTCGATCTTGGCCGATCTCGAACTTGATCGGTCTCTGGGTCACGAGCTCAACGATCTAACTCTGCACCATGGTTCGATATAATACGAGGTCGAGCCTTAACCTATTATCTTCCAGTCTCGATTGGTCACACAAAAAGGCAAACCCGATTTTGACCGTATACAATGAATATATTCGTGTAACATATGAAAAAAAACAAAAAGAGATATCATAAATTCGAAGTCACTTGTTCCCCATATATATATATATATATATATATATATATATATATATATATATAGTTGGCTATTGTCTTAACATATTGATTCTTTTTCAACCTTCTTGCAGCGTTTCAACAGAGTGTTGTAGAGAGAGAAAGCGAGCCGGCCTTCGTCTTTGGTTGGCTTTGCTTCTCCGGGTCCATCTTCCTCTCTTTTTTCCTCGTTTGTTTTCAGGTAAGCTATCCTCTGCTTAATCAGATCTTGTTTATTTTTATTTTTATAGCTTAATAGCTAAAAAATCAAAGCATTTCAGCTTTTGCATTGAGATCTATTAGCTGTGCTAAAAGAGCTATGATTTCTGATGTTCAATTGATGCTTTGTTTAGTTTTTTTGCTGTTTGTCTTTCTGATGTATTTACTGCTCTAATTGGTCAGATAAGGTTAGATTTAGGGGTGATATTTTTTGATACTCGGTTGAATTTATGAAGATCTGTTATTATTATGATTTCTTCCCTTGTGAATCTGCCATGAAAGTGATTTCTGCTCAGGATTTTCCTAGATCTACCATTTTTTACTATTTCAAATGATTGATTCTTTTTTTTAATAACCTCTCTTGTTGTTGCATAATCGAACTGTTTCCATAATTGCTCTTTTGAATCTCTGTATACTCATTAACATAAGTTTAATTGAATATAAGGATTTCTGCTGGGATACGAGAAAAACAAGGTTACCCTTTATAATGATGTCTGCGGTATTATATCATTTGTGTTTGCGTAACTGAGAACTAACTTGACCGGGATTTAGTGCATTTCACTTGTCTAACTTACTAGTAAAACGTCCACGTCAATCTGTATCGGGATGTTTTTTTATGTGTTGACCCCTAAATTTGTATATATTATGCTAAACAGAAGTGTAATTATTTCAAAAAATTATTACATTTGTGCTCAGAGTCTACGAAGGGATTAAAAAAATGCAAACTTTCCACGGCGTGAATCCACCAAGTTATCAAGGGATTCAACATTTTATATATGCACAGAAAATTTGTTTTAGCCTATTTGCACACTGCAACTCTCCAACTAAGAGAATTCAATTGAACCCCCTTATACACTAAGCTACGCCACCTACTCATACCAGGGTGCTCATTTTACTTTCTTTTATTTTCAGGTGAATTAAGATGGCCGACGGCGAGGATATTCAGCCCCTTGTTTGTGACAATGGAACTGGAATGGTTAAGGTTAGTTTGTGTTTCTATTCTTTTATGTTTACATAAAGCCACCGGTGATAGCTAAATTTTTAATGTGAATGAACTGTATAAGTTTTTTAATGAATAATTTGTGTTTGAAATGTAGGCTGGATTTGCTGGTGATGATGCTCCTCGAGCAGTGTTTCCCAGCATTGTGGGTCGCCCTCGGCACACTGGTGTTATGGTCGGAATGGGACAGAAGGATGCTTATGTGGGTGATGAAGCTCAATCCAAGAGAGGTATCTTAACCTTGAAATATCCTATTGAGCATGGTATAGTCAGCAACTGGGATGATATGGAGAAAATATGGCATCATACGTTCTACAATGAGCTTCGAGTTGCTCCTGAAGAACACCCTGTTCTCCTGACTGAGGCACCCCTTAATCCTAAGGCCAACAGAGAGAAGATGACCCAGATTATGTTTGAGACATTTAACGTTCCAGCTATGTATGTTGCTATTCAGGCTGTGCTCTCATTGTATGCTAGCGGTCGTACTACTGGTTAGTACTAGTTCTTCCATGATCCAAATTTGTCTGCCTGATGAAATTATTTTGAATTAATAAATAACCTTTTTACAGGTATTGTGTTGGACTCTGGTGATGGTGTGAGTCACACTGTCCCTATCTATGAAGGTTATGCTTTGCCCCATGCCATTCTTCGTTTGGATCTTGCTGGTCGTGACCTTACCGATAGCCTGATGAAGATCCTCACTGAGAGAGGATACATGTTCACCACCACCGCTGAACGGGAAATTGTCCGTGATATGAAAGAAAAGCTTGCCTATGTGGCTCTTGACTATGAGCAGGAACTTGAAACTGCCAGGAGCAGTTCCTCCATTGAAAAGAACTATGAATTGCCAGATGGACAGGTTATTACTATTGGTGCTGAAAGGTTCCGTTGCCCGGAAGTTCTCTTCCAACCATCGATGATCGGGATGGAAGCTGCAGGTATCCATGAGACTACCTACAACTCCATCATGAAATGTGATGTGGATATTAGGAAGGACCTCTATGGTAACATTGTTCTCAGTGGTGGCTCCACCATGTTCCCTGGTATTGCTGATCGGATGAGCAAGGAAATCACTGCTTTAGCTCCAAGCAGCATGAAGATTAAGGTTGTTGCACCACCAGAGAGAAAGTACAGTGTCTGGATTGGAGGATCCATTCTTGCATCCCTCAGCACATTCCAGCAGGTGAGCTTTTATTCTTGTTGGATTAATATTCTCCATTTCAAATACATTTACTAGTTAGACTGATTTTTTGTTGACTTTATGCTTAATCAGATGTGGATCTCAAAGGGTGAGTATGATGAGTCTGGTCCTTCCATTGTCCACAGGAAGTGCTTTTAAGGTGCTGTTATTTTTACTTAAAGTGCAAGTTTCCTATTTGTTTTCCCGCGTTTGCATTATGTCCCCAGTAAATTTGGTTTTGCTGGGATGGATAAGTTTGGAGGTGGTGGGGCTATGAATGGAGGGCAACAAACAATTATTGCCAGTGTATCTCATGTTTCAACTCAATTTGGGTTTTCTTCTCAGCATATTTGTGACCGCCTGCAGTGTCCTTTTTGGCTTGGCACCATCCCCGTCCCCAGCTCGAAGTCTTTTCTCTTATAGGTTGGTAGTAGTTTGAGGAGAGTGATTGTGTTGTTTTTTCTTTTGTCTTTTCTCATTTTCTTCTTTATCTGGATTCGCTATTTTGTGGTTCTTTTTATTTCTTAAAACAGTTATGTTAATATTTATTGAATGAGAAAGTTTCTATTTTAGTGTCAGTTTGTGGAAATCACTACTATTTTGTGTGGATACAGAAATTCTGAAACGCATATTGACATAATCTTCTAGGCATTTTCAGCAAATGTTTGAGGCTAAAATAAATCTCAGAACGCTAGTATAATAAATTTATATGTCTTAAGTTTTCAAAAATATTGAATTATTTGTGTTCTTGTGATTTCGCGCAGAGAAAAAGGAGGGGTTGGGATCTTTGTGATTGTCAATTTTCTATTGAAAATACAAGCAGAATAAGGAGTCGCATCCTCTTTTTCTTTTTTCTTCTTTCTTCTTTCTGGTGTTTCTTACATCTCTAATTGCGAGTGAATGTGGTTCATTATTTAATTGTGTGCCTCTACATTGGCATATTCCATATTTATTAAGCAAAATGAGGATCATAAACTAAAAACTTCTAGTATAGGGAGTCCAATTCTTCCAGGCCCTTAATCTCCTCAAAGCGAAACGTGCATGATGTGCTCCCTCCACCTCAAAGTGGAAGAAAAATATAAAAGAAAAAGGGTTGGCAAATTGACCTTTTTTTTTCTTTCTTACAACTATCATCAAGCAAATATTATTACCACCACAATAATAATAAACTTAGTGTAATTCCTCAAATCGATTGGAGAGGGCAATGTGTATGTAGATCTTACCCCAACCTTGTATAGATAGAGAGATTGTTCTTGATAGACCATCAGCTGATGACAAACATAATCACAACATTTATAAAAATAAATACGGTAGTGGAGAAGCCATGAAAAAAGCAGGAATAAAACAAGATAATGAGATGATCAAAGCACAAGAAATAACTGGTAGTGCCAAAATTTGAGGGGAAAAAAATACACGAATAATTCAGATACATCAGGTATGCATTAGATAGATGCTCGACTACCTACTAGCATTCTACCTTAATTCTCGACCTCCACACTCTCCTAGTAGGGGTTATTTCTTTGGTAAGTTGTAGTTGTGCTATTTCATGCCTAATTATCTATTCCCAATACTTCTTAGGTCTACCTCAATCTCTTCTCAAACTTGCCCAACTCCTTGCATCTCCTTACTAAGGCATCTCGACATCCCTTCTTCATATGCTCAAACCATCTTAAACTTGCTTCTAGCATCTTGTCCACTAGGAGGCTCTACCTTGTCCTCATTCCAAATCTTATCTCTCGTAGCATGTCCGCACATCCATCTCAGCATCCTCATTTTTGCTCTTTGCATCTTCTGGACATAAAGAATTCTTGACTAACCAACACTCTGCTCCATATAACATAGTCGGTCTACCAACCACTATGTATAACTTACCTTTAAATTTTGATGGCATATTCTTATCATACAAGACACCAGATGCAAGCCTCTATTTCATCCACTCGTTCAAATATGATGTGATATTATTGTTGATCTCCCCATTTCCTTGGATTATCGATCCATGGTACTTAAAACTTTCTCTCATGGGGATAACTTATGAATCAATCCTCACTTCTACGCAAGCCTCTTGAGTCACGTTACTGAATTTGCACTCCAAGTACTCTGTCTCAATTTTGCTCAATATAAAGCCTATTGGCTCCACGGTATGTCTCTAAACGTCCAGCCTAATGTTAATATCGACTCTCATATTAGTACTATGTCATCTGCAAATAACATTCAACATGACACCCCCCTTGAATGTGATTCGTCAGTGCATTCATCGTTAAGATAAATAAAAATGTGCTAAGAGCTGATCCCTGGTGTAACTCCATCATGATTGAAAAGTGTCCCTAGTTTCCTTTCAGAATCCTTACCTTGGTCTTGGCTTCCTCGTGCATGTCCAAGATCTCCCTAGTATATTCTACATGTATACCTCTATCCTCCAAATATTTCTATGGAACTTCTTTTGAGACTTTATTGCATACTTTTTCTAAGTCAATGTACATCATATGCAGGTGTCTCTTTCTCTCCCTATACTGCACCACCAGTCTCATGACAAGGTGAATGGCTTCTGTAGTCGATCGCGCGACATGAATTCAAACTAGTTCTCAAAAATAGACACACTCCTTCTTACCTTTATCTTTAGTAGTATGGCTCAGAAAACATTATTGGACAGTTTTAATGTATGGTTTCAAAATCCAGATAATTTTTAGGCGATACAAATTTGAGGGAGTAACCTTACGTTATGGAACTTTTACAAGCTCGTGAATCAGATGGCGAAGAGCCACATCTATACTTTTACACCAACCTACAAATGTTCATGATTTTGCAAATGTTTAGTCATCTGAACTAGGTCGTTAGAAAGTATAGACAACTTCATGTGCTAGAGGTTATTTTGTATTTTATTCTATTGCAAAATATATAAACACTCTCTTTAAATTGTCTTCAACAACTAAGCAGACATCTCGATTAAATTCATTTTCAGTGAAACATTCCAAGTCTTTAATAAAGTAAGTCAACTAAACAGTAAACACTAACCTATCTTGGATTAAATACATTTGGGCGATAATCAAAAAATTATTTATTATTACACACGTGACTAAACCTAAAAATTAAAATTAATAAAAAAAAAATTCTTAATAAACTAACAAATTGAAAAGTAATTATTATTAGACGCATGGCTAAACATAAAAAATTAAATTTAATAAATCAAAAAATTTCAAATGTGCCATAATAAACTAACAAATTGAAAAGTAATTATTATTAGACGCATGGCTAAACATTAAAATATTAAATTTAGTAAATCAAAAAATTTCAAATGTGCCATCCCCCCCCCCCCCCCCCCCCCCCCCCAAAAAAAAAAAAAAAGAAAAAACAAGACACTTTTAATTTAAACAAAGAAAAAGAAAAGAAAAAATGTGAAGCTCTCCCCCAACCTACCTGCTTCGTCTCCCCTCCCCTCCTTTTCTTTTTCTACCTCACTGAAGATATAGTCAGACCGGAAAAAGCTCTTTTGGCTACCACTTCTTATTTATAACAACAACAACAACAACTATCCAATATATTCCCACCAGGTGGGGTCTGGAAAGGATAATATGTAGACGAGCCTTACCCCTGCCTGAAAGGGCAGAGAGGCTGTTTCCAATCGACCCTCGGCGCATAGGATAAAATGAAAAGCTGCATTAAAACAAAGACAAAATTAGAAACAAAGGCAAGACAAAACAAAATAATAAAGCATATTGTAGGGTGAAAATTTAAGCTCACATTCATTTAACTTGTCTAATTAATTCAAAGATTAATGAGTTGGGCTATAACATTTTAGCTCATGAGTTCATTTGGGATGAGACCAAGTTAACCCATTATTTTTTATAGCCCACTATAACTCACTTAACAGTCCAAATGCAACACATAAAACTCACGTTACAACAAAGAATCTCAACCCAATTTATCTAGAAATTTACTTAGTTTTCCCATTTTTTTTGTATTTTTAATTTTCTATTCTTTTGTTTTTCTACACCAACCACTCACCCTACCCCTCCCACCCAAAATTAACTTTTTTTTGTATTTTAAATTTTATGTTTTTTTTGTGTTTCTGCACCACCCACCCTCCCTTCTAACCCCCACCCCCAATCCCTCCCCTAAACCCCTAAAAAAATTTCACTTTTTCTTTGTATTTTCAATTTTCAATTTTTTTTATTTTTATGCACCACCCACCCTACCCCACCCCACCCCGGCGCAAACCCCCTCAAATTTTTTTTTTACTTTTTCTTTTTTTGCATTTTTAGTTTTCTGCTTTTTTTTATGCACCCCCACCCTACTCCACGCCCCCACCCCAGCCCGCACAAACCCCCTCGAAATTTTTTTTTACTTTTTTTTTGTATTTTAAATTTTTTGTTTTTTATTTTTATGCACCACACACCTCACCCCATCCCACACCCACCCTCACCCCACATACCACCCCATCCCCTATCCATAAAATATTTGTCAATTTATATATTTTAAGGTAAAATATTTTTTTTATGCAACATTAGTATGATTCTAAAACATGAATCAAGTTGGGCGGGTTGGATTATGATCAATTGTTTAGCCCATCTTGATCCAACCTATCTTGGCCCAAATACACTTTGGACTGAGTTGGGCAATGATCCATTTATTACCTAACTCATTTTAACCAGCCCAAATTCAACCCAACCCGCCCATTTGCCACCCCTACTTATTTGTGACGTTTTCCTTGAACCATAGCAAAACTTTTCTTTCCCACAACTCCTTGGATAAAATTTCAAATCAGTGACTGTCTCTTCGATGTTGTCTCTTCATTCTCCTTCATTTTCAGTTTACTTTTTTAATATAGATCCTATGATCCTTTTGTTTTTCTATCAATTTCTCTTATTTTCTTTGTCCATTTATTAGTTTTTGGAATTGCTGGTACTTGAAGAGTCATATTTAGTTAGATTTCTACTTCTAATTTTCGGATTCATGATATTCACTTTGGATTCTTTAAGTTTTTATCATTTTCATTTGAAGTAAATGATATGCAAATATTTGCAGTAAAAATACACAAATGGTTGTGAGGCTATGAGTTAATGGCACGTCTTTCCATCCTTCAATTTTTCGTAGGTTATGTACTTTTAAAACAATGGAGGTGTGTAGGGTGACAGAAACTATGAAGAAGATGAAATAGTATGAAAAGGAAGAGGTAGAAGGTGGGGTCCATATATGAAAAAAATAAAAAAAAAACATGCTTTTACGTGCTTGACTTGCTCAAATTGGAGTATAAAAATACATTTCTACTAAGAAGAGAGGTATATATCTGTCTATTTGGTCTTTATGGATAATATAAAGGCACCGTTTATGCATTTCATCTTTTTTATTTAAGTTATATATATATAGATAATGTAATTTTTTTAAAATATTAGCATAATAATTTATCCGTAAAATGGTACAGTTGAATTTGTAAAATACAAGACTTAGTATTGAAATCAAGATAAATAACAGATAGCTTGGTTCCGGGCGCATGGTTTCCGAAGGTAGCAATAAAAACAATATTGACAAAACATAAAGTATTATAGTATTTAGTTTGAGAATAATGTGTAGCATAAGTATGCCAGAGATTTCGTGTGTTACAATGATGGTTGAAGTCACTATTTATAACTATACTTAGGGAACAAGGTCTTAGGATCAAGCCCCTCTTAAATGACAATAATGTGGTCGTTGATAAATATGTAACGACAGCCATGAAACTCTGCAACGGCTGTGCATTTATTACTGAGGAATATTCTTCATTAAATGTACTCTGCTGACAAATGTTCATTTGCTTCAGTTGGCTATGTTTCCTTCGGGATCTACCAATTACCAACTAAAGTTGTTGTCCTCGGTCTTGGTTTCCACTCACTTCATCTTCTATCTTCCTCTGTTCCACGTGTCACGCTCTCAAGAGCATTTAATATAAATTGATTTTTACCTTATACAGATAGTTCTCCTCCTTTCCGGTGGCACATCTTTGTTTCACCGGAAAGTTGGTGAAGATTCCTTTCTTGGTGAAAAATTGTATGAACCTTTCTGAAAAGTTTCTGACGCTTGATAAGACGTAGGTCTCCTCACATTTAATATCCCGAATATCTGTTACTCCATGATTTAGCAATATTTTTGCCTGTTCTCGAGGTAATCTTGATCACGATTTTAGCCGCCTATACCTTTGCTTATATGCTTCATCTTTTTCTTTCACTTCTAATAGTTTTATGAACTTTCTCAACTTCTTTGTATTTAACTCCCATGTGCTATCATCTCTTCTTGTTCTTCTTCAAGAAACTCTATCATCTCCTCCTCATTATGACTTATTATATTAATTCTTTCAAGAACTCTAGTCTTCTCTTCGATGGGTGATCGTCTACGGCAAAAACTCGATAAGAAAAATATGATGACAGTTTATAAAGCAATAATAGATAAATTATGATAGCAACAACAACATTGAGAACAGAAAAATAAATACATGTCTGACATGTTTTAGAAATATAAATTAGACAGACAAGTAAACATATATTTGCACAATTAAGCATAATATAAATAAACATTCCCAAATTTCAGATCTAGCCTACGTCTGTTAAGGTCAGAACCTAAGTGTAATTTTCCGAGTAAAGTCGCCATATTGTTGCACTCTATTTTGCATAGGTCAAAAAAAGATTCAACTAGTGGTTCTTCTGAAGTTGATAAATTCGCCATGCTGTAGCACTCTATTTTGCATAGGTCAAAAAAAGATTCAACTAGTGGTTCTTCTGAAGTTGATAAAGTCGCCACCTAATATTTAAGGCATATTAGGGTACCTATGTGTTTATTAGATTATTATCCTAAGTACTAACCAGTGAGTCTGGAATAAGGGTGTTAGTTATTCTAAAAGGAAGGTGTAATTGTATTGGGAAAAAATTGATTTTTTATTAAAGGTGACATGGCATGACACGTGGATTGGTCAAACAATCAAAGAGCAATAAATAATTAAAAGGCACGGGAGACAACATGCACGGTGGGAGAAAAGAAAATAGACACGAGAGGGAATCTTAAGATATGATTCTCGTGTCTATCCAAGTCATTCAATATCAACGGATAAAAAGAGCATTGAAAACACGAACCTGATGACAAAAAATAGTCTACTTTTATTATTAAATACCTGATACGTTAGTTATTTAGTATTTAATAGCAATGATTATGTAACGTCTCATTAAATGCTCTTTATTATTTAGAATAATTCGTTACTCCTTGTCAACTATAAAAGGAGAAAGTTCTATCATTTGTGGAGACAGAACATTCTTGATATCATAGTGAAATACAACTTTCTTATTGTTTTATCCTTATTCCTTGAATGCCAATTATATTTCGGTCTCTTTGATTATCAATAACCCGATTTCTTCTCTCTAAAATTCAAGCTTTGACCAAATTACATTTTTTGGTTAAACAAATTGGTTCCGTTACCGGGAAACTGATAATCCGTTCTTTCTAAATTAACATTCAACCTATTGTTAGTATGTCTAACAACAATGACAACAACAACCATGCAAATCTGAACCATCAAATTGATGATGAAGAACTCAACAATGCTAACCTTCAAGCATCTCCACGTGGATCTCGTGAAGGAACTCCAAACGATATGTCTGAACATGATGATGGATGAGCTGAAACAAGAGATGAAATGCTAAAGAAAATAATCGACTCACGAATTAACAAAGCCTTGCGAGCCCTAGTTAATCAGTTGCCTGCTGCGCCAAAAACACCAAACAACACGTTGGAAAATACTCGCTCTGGTCTAGTTGATTCTGGCAATGGAGCAATTTCTAGTGACTCACACGATGGAGAACCAGGTAATACATGTAACTCTCATCTACAAAATTTGGTACTAACCTTGCAGAAACAACTCAAGGAGCAGAACGAGCGTATCGAGCAAATTTCTGGAGTTCCACCTGTGATAAAAGGAGTGGATGTGGATAAATACTCGCAACAACCGTGAAAACCAATTGCTGCTCCTATACCAATACCAAAAAAATTCAAAATGCCTGATATCCCAAAATATGATGGTACAATAGATCCTCCTGATCACATAATTGCATTTACAACGGGAGTGAAAGGCAACGATTTGACCAAACAAGAAATTGAATCAGTGTTGGTTAAAAAGTTTTGACATACACTCACCAAGGGAGCATTAACCTGGTATTCTCTTTTACCTGAAAATTCTATAATTTTTTTTGCCGAGCTTGCAGATTCTATCATAAAAGCACACTCAGGAGCTCAAAAGGTGGAGAAGAGAATGGAGGATATCTTCAAAATCAAACAAGGGAACACTGAATTGTTCAGGTATTTCGTTGATAGATTCCAATGTGAAAGAATGATGCCGCCTCACCAGATAATTGGGCTGCAATAGCTTTTGCCAGTAATTTGAATGACAAAAGTTCATAAACCACGAGAAGACTTAAAGAAAGCCTTCGTGAATTTCCCGCAACTACTTGGAACGATGTTTATAACAGGTACAGTACGAAAGCTCAGAATTGAAGAAGATACCGTATCTCAAAATCAACGAGAAGATAGAAGCGGGTACAGAAGGTCTGAAGCCGACAAAAGGTCAGGTAAGAACAGGTACCATCCATATATAGGACCTGCAGGAAAAGACCCACGTTCTAGGAAGAAAAATCAACATTATGATCAGAGGTCGAGAGATAGGGGAACCGAATCTTCATCAAGGTTCAAAGGTGATCAAAAAAACCAAGAGTCACGGGATGATGATATAAATTTAATGGCACGATTTTCTGGTCATAGTTTCAATGAAAATAATTGCAAGCTCGTAGCTATTCTAAAAAGTATGGGGGATAAGGTACAGTGGCCAAAAGAGATGTGGTTAAATCCAAACAGACGTAACCAAGACCATTGGTGCGAATTTCACAACGACCATGGGCATAAAACTTCAGAATGCAGGTTTTTACAAAGTGAAGTGGATCATTTGTTGAAGCAAGGCTACCTCACGGAGATGTTCAGTGAAAAGGGAAAGCAATCCTACATGAAAAATAGACAGGAGCCACCTAAACCACCTTTACCAAAGAGGATAGTAAATGTCATCAGTGGAGGAGAAGATGTTTACGGAGTAACATATACGGCTTCAAAAAAAATTTCCAAAATAACGATGACACACGGCAAGCGAGTATGGCAAACCTTAGAACTGGAGAGTATAAGCTTCGATGATGCAGATACGGAAGGAGTGACTATACCGCATAATGACGCTCTGGTAATATCTTTAATTATATATGAAACTGATGTAAAAAGAGTTTTGATTGATCCAGGTAGCTCTGTAAATATTATTCTACTAAGAGTGCTGTGGGAAATGAAAGCTGAAGAAGAGATGATACCAAAAGCGCATGCTTTGTCAGGCTTCGACAATTCAAGCGTGGTAAAAAAAGGTGAGGTAACTCTGACAACTTATGCTGCAGGGTTTGTTAAAGAAACTAAGTTTCAGGTAGTGGATACGGAAATAGCATACAATGTAATCATGGGGAGACCTTGGATCCATTATATGGATGTTGTTCCATCAACCTTACATCAAGTCATTAAATTTCCATCACCTTGGGAATATGTCAAATTCGAGGGGATCAACAAATAGCCAAGAGTATCAACGCAATAACCGATAAGAGCACCACAAGTAAAGAGAAATAGCAATTATCGGAAACAGTTGAAGGTGTTAACAACCAAACTTCAACTGAAACAACAGATTTAGATTCGAGGCCCGATGTAATTCAAGAACCTGAAGAAAATGAGAACATCAAAACGACAATAGAAGAACTCGAGGCTGTGGAGTTATTTGAACAATGGCCAGAGAAAAACATTTACGTAGGAGCCAATCTAAATCCCGGCATGCGAGGTAAGTTAATTGAATTTTTAAAAGCTAACATAGATTGTTTTGCCTAGTCCCATGCTGATATGACAGGTATTCCACTGTATGTGATGTCCATAAGCTTAACGAAGACCCATCTTTCACCCCAATTAAGCAAAAGAAAAGAAAGCAATGAGCTTTCAAAAATCAAGTAATTCAAGATGAGGTCCAAAAGTTATTGAAAATCGGGTCAATTCATGAGGTAAAATATCCTGATTGGTTAGCTAACACGGTGGTCGTACCTAAGAAGAATGGTAAGTGGCGAGTTTGTGTAGATTACACCGATCTAAACAAAGCTTGCCCAAAAGATTCTTTTCCTTTACCTCATATAGATCAGTTGATTGATGCAACTGCAGGTCATAAACTTTTATGTTTTTTAGATGCATATTCGGGGTACAACCAAATTAAAATGGACCCCGATGATGAAGAAAAGACTTCTTTCATCACAGACCGGGGGACTTAGTGTTACAAAGTAATGCCCTTCGGTCTAAAAAATGCTGGAGCAACCTATCAAAGGTTAGTTACCAAAATGTTTCAAGAATATTTGGGAAAAACAATGGAGGTATATATAGGCGACATGCGTCAAAACCAATTATTTCCATGACCATATATCTCATTTAACTGTTACCTTCGAAATTTTGCAAAAAATTAATATGAAACTCAATCCTGGAAAATGTGCATTTGGAGTTGCTTCTTGTAAATTTTTAGGTTTTCTTGTCTCTAATCGTAATTGAAGTGAATCCTTCCCAGATTAAAGCAATTGAAGAAATACCTGATGTCCTTACTAGTAAAAAGGAAGTTCAGAGGTTAACATGAAGGATATCGGCCTTAGGGAGGTTTATTTCAAAATCAGCATAAAAATGCTTCAAATTTTTCTCTGCGCTCAAAAAGAAAGACCATTTTGAGTGGAATGAAGATTGTCAACGAGCACTGAGAGACTTGAAAGTTTATTTATCAAATCCTCCTTTACTGTCTAAACCTAAAGAAGGTGAAAAGTTACTCATCTATCTAGCGGTATCAGAAGTTGTGGTAAGTGCCGTTTTAGTACGAGAAGATCAAGGTAAGCAATCCCCGATTTATTATGTAAGTAAAACTTATTAGATGCAGAGACAAGGTATCCACAACTAGAAAAATTAGCATTAGCTCCTATCATGGCATCTAGAAAACTATGACCTTATTTTCAATGCCATCCTATTGTTGTTGTTACTGCTTTTCCTTTAAGAAATATATTGCATAAACATGAACTATCAGGAAGATTAGAAAAAAGGGCTATAGAACTAAGTGAGTACGAAATTACTTACCTACCTCGAACTGCTATTAAATCTCAAGTACTCGCCGATTTCGTAGCTGATTTTAGTCAAATCATACATCTAGAAGCAGAAAAAGAATTACAATTTTTTAATGGAGCTAATCCGGGCACTTGGCTATTATTTACTGATGGTTCATCTAATGTAAAGGGGGCAGGTTTAGGAATTGTTCTTATACCACCTACGGGTGAAACAATTAGAAAAGCTATAAAATGTCACCCTGTAACTAATAACGAAGCAGAGTATGAAGTTGTGATTGCAGGTTTGGAGCTAGCATTAGAACTTGGTATCATGCAAATTGTAATCAAAAGTGATTAACAGCTCGTAGTCAATCAAATACTAGGGACTTACGTGGCTAGAAAAACTCGAGTGCAAGAGTACCTCGGAAAGGTACGGGAGTTAATAATATAGTTCCAAACTTGGAAAGTGATTCAAATTCCAAGAGAAGAGAATTTGGAAGTAGACGCCTTAGCCGGCCTCGCATCTCCAGCAGATATAGCAAAAGATGCGAATGACTCAATTATACATTTTTCCATTCCGTTATTGACCCTGATAAAAATGAGGTAAACTTTAATCACTTAACTTGGGATTGGAGAAACGAAATCGTGTCTTTTTTGTAGCACGGAATTGTACCTGAAGACAAGGTGAAGGCTCATGCACTAAGAAAGAAAGCCGCTCGTTACTGCTTATATCAAGGAAACCTTTACCGTAAAATGTTTGGTGGGACCTTCTCAAACAGAATATGTGATGAGAGAAGTACATGAGGGGAATTGTGGAAATCACGTATGAGGCAGATCACTTGTTAATACATTGATTCGAGTGGGATATTACTGGCCTAAAATGGAAGAAGAAGCAAATGATTTCGTATCTAAATGTGATAAATGTCAAAGGTATGCAAATAACATGCATAGACCAGCAGAGTTATTACATCCTGCCATAGCTCCGTGGCCCTTCAAGAAATGGGGAATGGACATCGTCGGACCATTACCTCATGCAAAAGGTCAGGTAAAGTTTCTACTCGTACTTACTGATTATTTCACTAAATGGGTAGAAGTAGGAGCGTTTAAACAGGTACGAGAGAAAGAAGTTAAGGACTTCATTTGGAGAATGTAATTTGCCGCTTTGGTGTTCCAAAGGAGATAGTGTGTGATAATGGACCGCAATTTATAGGAGCTCAAATCATAGAATTCTATCAAAGTTGGCAAATCAAAAGAATTACATCGAGACCGTATCATCCAGTAGGTAATGGGAAAGCAGAGTCTACAAACAAGGTAATTATCAACAACCTAAAGAAAAGGTTACAAGAATCAAAAGGCAATTGGCCTGATGTATTACCAGCGGTATTATGGGCATATCGAACGACAGCAAAAACAAGTACATGAGAAATACCATTTTCAATGGTCTATGGTGCGGAAGCTTTGGTACCAGTTTAGATAGGTGAACCTAGAACACAACGCGTTCAAACAGAGGAAAACTCAAATAATGAAGAGTTACGAGTAAATCTTGATTTACTTGAAGGGAGAAGAGAAGCTGCGTTGATAAAGATGGCGGCTCAAAAGCAAGTATATGAGCGATATTACAATAGGAAAGCACGCCTCAAGTTTTTTAAAGTTGGGGACTTTGTGTTGAAAAAGGTTTTCCAATCTACAAAGTCAGCTAATTCAGGAAAGCTAAGTCCAACAAAGGAAGGACCTTATCGAATTCGTGAAATTGCGGGCAAAGGAGCATACGAACTAGAGACAATGGAGGGCAAGGTTTCACCTTCACATTGGAATGTTGTTCATTTAAAGAGGTATTACTTCTAAGGAAAGTACCCACGGACAGGTATCGCCATGTTAAATTTTTTCATTTTGAATTGTTAAAATTATACTAACGATTTTAGATGCTAGGTAAAAACGCTAACTCGTGCCAAATGATGAGTCACGACCTGCACGGAAAATTAGAATACTATTAAATTCCTAGCCCAGGGTTACATTAATCTGATGGAAATACACACGATTTAGGCAGTCTTCATCTACAATCGCACTTCCGAGTCCCGTATATTTTTCTGTTTCAGGAAAAGGACCAAAAATTGGGAGCAAATACACAAGTGTTCGAGGCTTCATACTTCACCGCTCAAACACTTGGGGGACTGTACTATATACAAACGAGTATGTGCAAAAATGAATACTAGAGATAGCAAAATTCATATACACACGAGTATGTGCAAAAATGGATACAAGAGAGAGAAAAATTCACGATTTACAAATCAAATCAAGTTACGAGAATTCAAGTATCAATCTAAAAACACTCATCATAGTGTTTTCGCCTTTTTAGAACAATAAAGTCATTGCTTAAACCCTTCCTAAGTATGTAAAGGCAGGGATATGATTATGTATCAGAACAGGTTATAAAAAAAACCTTGTATATTTTGTAAATCTGTTAAAAGAAAACAGTTGCGAGAAAGTTATAGATGTACTTCAGTAGATGTAGTACTCAAGAAACTTATCAAAGTTCATGAATAAAAATTTTACAAAAGTTATTTTTGCGAAACATGTATGTTTCTATTTCTTTCATCGTATAGTAACACCATTATGAAGTTGAGACGTCTTCTTTATTAAGTGTCGATAAATAAAAGTGCTCTTTTATTTTTCCTCATGATGAAAACGCATGAGAAGAATTATGAAAGCATTTTCTGAAAAGGATAAAAAATGCTAACTTATCCTCTAAGTCCTAAAAAAGAAAAATAGGCAAGAGTAAGGTAAAATTATTCTGCAAAGACTAAATCAGTAAATAGACAAGGATAACATGAAGAAGTATTATACAAATTTCTCAACATAAAAAAAGCTAAGGGAAAAACTTAGCTATTACAATGCATTTGTTTTTCTAAAAACTGATGCCCCATTATAAAAACTGGGGACTTCATTAATTACATCATCAAAAACAAACAAAAGAGGCAAGGTTAAACATTCTCATTGGTCACTGAGGAGATTGGAACGGTAGAAGTCGCCGCCTTATTAGGCTCGGTAGGAACTTCTAAAGAAGCAGCAATAGAGGCAATCTCAGCTGAAATTGAAGTATTAACATTTTCGGGAGAAGCAGTAGACACAGAGATTTCCATTTCTAAAGGTCGTGTTGTAGGTAAATTACCCTCGGTCACTGGAACTGGAACTTCAATAACTTCAACTGTTGATTCTAAGTTCAAAGGCTCTTCAACCCCGGGAGTTTCCACTGTTGGAGAAGAGATGTCAATCACCTGATCAGGAGAAGGAGTTTCACTAGGTTGCTCATTCTTCTTAATCGTGTCTAAAACTTTGGCCAACCCAGATTGCAAGTCAAACTTATCCTGAGAAGCTTCCATTAAAGCATCACGACGAGATTTCAAGAAGGCCCAGTTAACCTCATAATTGAAATTATCCACAAAGGAATTGTAATCCTTCTCCAGGGTTTCATAATCTCTTCCCCACGTAGCTAAAGTATTCTTCATTGTTTCATGCTTAGCTAAGCGGAAATCAAGGGAAGATTGAAGGTTGACACAAGAACTCTCCAACATACGAATCTTATCGGAGGAAATCCTCAAATCATTCTGAGCACAAGACAAGCTCTCTGCTAATTCCTTTGCATATTCCTCCCTTTTCTCCAGAAGAGCCTTGAAATCATTAACCTCATCATTAGATTTAGATAAAGAGCCTTCCAAAATCTCTTTATCCTTTTTAAGTTGACCCCGTGATGCGTTAGAAACTCCTAACTCTGAAGATAAGCTACGATTCTGTTGCTCCAAGTGAACTTTGTTTTCCTGTAACTCTTCTATAATCCCTTGAGCACTCTTATATTGGTTCTTCTACTTTGCTGCCTCAAGTAATACATCCTCAGCTATTTTCCTAGCTTCGCAGATAGCCTTTGTAGACTCACAATCCTTTTTCTCCAATAAAGAAATTCGCCCCATTAACTCAGTCCCAATGAGATTTGCCAACAATTAAGAAATATGAAAGCCAGGACTCAAAATTAAAAAAAAAGGGAAAATATTTTTCAAGGTCAAGAAAATTACCTTTAAGGTTGAATGAACTATGTCATTCATCAAGGTGTAGCAGCTGTGGCTTTGCATCTTATTCTTCTCAATATCCTCAATAAGAGGCTCGAGCCACGTATATGCACCTCCAGATTTTCTTAAAAGGCTTTGAGTAGCAGGAACTTTAAAAGTAACATTTCTCATAGCGACGCCTTTACTGCTAGAGCTAACCTCTACTGGAAGGGCAGATGAAGTGGGAACAGTAGAGGGGGGCGTAGTAGAAAAAGTAAATACTATAAGGGTCGTTGAAGTTGAGGCAGGAAGGGAAGGAAAAGCTATAGAAACTGATTCAGGAACAGTAATGGAAGTATTCACAACTGGTGAAAGAAAGGAAGAAATCATTGGTGGTGAAGTACTTATAATTGGCAAGGAAAGGAAGGAGAAGGAGCGAATGAAGAAAGAGGAGCTTCATCAAAAACGGGTCCGAGCTTGCCACTCCAAAAACCACTATCCAAGGGAGGTTGAGTTGGTTCACTCGTGGCTTTTGGCATGGTCTCCTCATCGGATTGGATTAAAACAGGCTCGCTAATGGAAGTAATTGTAGAAGAAGTGATTGCAGCAGATGTACGAGTAGGAGAATCTTCAATTTCTTCATCCAAAACAACACGTCTCCTAGCTCTTGGTCTAGATACCAAAGAGGTATTATCTTCTTCTTCATTTTCAGCTTCCATTACAAAAGCTTTTCTTTTGGCTAAAAGTGCTTTAGCCTTATCCAAACCAAGGGCAGAGTTGGCAGTTGTACGTATGGCTATAGCAACCTCTACCGTCATCACTTTTATTCCAAATCCTCATAAAAAGAAGGATTTGAGTTCATCATCAAAATTTAGTATACGTATCTAGAAAGTATACATAAAAAGAAATGTATACCGTGTGTTTTCACTGTCCACCTGTGTAAGGAAGAGATAGATTTTCAAGTCATATCTTGCTTAGGAGCAACTTTTAAAATTGAGTCTACCCAACAACGAAAATTGGGAACGGGTTCCACATCTCCCATGGTTGCTACAAAAAAACAAAAAGGGAATAAATTTAAAGAGAAAATCAAAATCTCATAAAATAGGTACGGGAAAAGTAAAAGAAAAACTTACGTGCAAAATTCCACATCTCGGGGAAGGGAATGTTTGATTCTCCCAATAAATCCACTGTGCGAACACAAATGTAACGAAGATACCACCCACGATCTTTATCGTCATCAGCGTTTACCAAAACTCTTTTACTCCTTGCAGTTAAAGTAAAAACCCCATGGCTTAACATATTAGGGTGGTATAAGTGGATGATATGGGGGAAGGTGAAAGTAATTTTTGCTTTGTTAGACAAAAATCTTATACAAGCTACAGCCCTCCAAACGAAAGGTCCAATCTGGGCTAAGCAAATGTTGAAAAATCTACAAAAATCGATGATAACTGGGTCTATAGCAGGTTTAAACCCCAAAGAAAGGTATAGGTATAAACATAGGAATACCCATTTCTGTAAGATAAAATTCTTTGGCTTATGGAAGCAATTGATCAACGAATGACGCCGCCCTCTTTTCAGTTGCAATCTTTCCTAATGACAGGGATATTGAGTTCATTTATAAGAGAAGGATAAGCATCAGTCTTTTTCAATTTTGCAATTTGCTTTTGAAGGGACGCTCTGTAACTTGCAAAATACAAATCACTTGGTATGAATTCTTCAACTGTCGGCTATAGAGAAGGCTCTGAAATTTCTTTACCATTTGAAGATTGAGTTTTAGAAGAGGAACCTTTTATTCCAGAACTAGTTGAGCCTCCACGTGTAGATCCCATACTTCGGAGTCTTCCTCCTCTGCCTCTTGAATTTTTGATAGGAGCAGGTGCATTAGGGAATTGATCGAGAAGTAAAACCTTTCTGGGGTTAGGGTTTGGAGATGCCATTACAAGATAGTTTTGAAGAAAGTAAAAGTAAGAAAGGAAATTCGAATGCTTGATGGAAATTAATGAAAAAGAGGACAAAGAAAGTATGAATTAAAAGTTTATATGGTAACAACCGTCAAAATTAAGGGGAGAAATGATGGAAAGCCTATATTAAAGATAACCATCACTTCGTAAACAGAGGAAGTTGAACAAGCCTAGAAAAATGGGAACAAAACTGCAGATCCAACCAGAAGATGACACGTGTACAAAGGATAAAATGAGAAAGACAGATGAGACGTCGATACTGACACAGGCATTAATTGTGATAAAAATTCTTTTTCAGGATCCATTTCCCAATTATTTAATTGATAAATAAATGAGAAGTGGGGGCACTATTTGTATTGGAAAAAAATTGAGTTTTTATTAAAGGTGACGTGGCATGACACGTGGATTGGTCAAATAGTCAAAGAGCAATAAATGATTAAAAGGCACGAGGGACAACATGCACGGTGGGAGAAAAGAAAATAGACACGAGAGGGAATCTTAGATATGATTCTCGTATCTATCCAGGTCATTCAATATTAACGGATAAAAAGGGCATTGAAAATACGAATCTGATGACAAAAAATAGTCTACATCATTATTAAATACCTGATACGTTAGTTATTCAGTATTTAATAGCAATGATTACGTAACGTCTCATTAAATGATCTTTATTATTTAGAATAATCCGTTACTCCTTGTCAACTATAAAAGGAGGAAGTTCTACCATTTGTGGAGATAGAACATTTTTGATATCATAGTGAAATACAACTTTCTTATTGTTTTATTCTTATTCCTTGAAAGTCAATTATATTTCGGTCTCTTTGATTATCAATAACCCGATTTCTTCTCTGTAAAATTCAAGCTTTGACAAAAATTATTTTTTTTGGTTAAACAGTAATGAATCCTTTATAATTTACCTAAGGTAGCTCCTTAAACTTAGGCTAGATTTGGGGAAAGGAATGCCTATAGTCTAGTTAATTGGGTGCTTAAAGTCTCTAAAGTATTCTAAGTCTAGTATACAGATCTACTGTTTCGGAAAAGGGTTGTGTAAATACTTTGAAAAAGGAGTTATAGATTCTTTAACATTTATAATCCATGAGAAATACCCTTTGAAATATTTATGCCTAAAAAAGTTGAGAAAACAGTGGACTATATTTTGAAAGAAGAATTAAATGTTTTATCTCTTTCGAAAAAATGCAGTTACTCGTACAACTTAGTGGAATAAAAGATTACTAGAAAATATATTATAGATGGGATGGGTATACCTTTTCTTAAGAATTAATTTTAATTGGAGTTCTATTTTTTGAAATTCATTTCAGTTTGCAATCACTGGCTTAAGCAAGACCCCCAGTTCTGAACATTCCGTGAGGGCCTTGAGGAATTAGAGGTTCTTTGGAAGAAGAGAGCGGCTGATCTGAAGGAAATTGATGAACAGCTGATGGCTGCTTTGGCTCGAAATATTGAACCGGAGACCCTCCTTCAGTCAAAAGAGGAGGATCTGGAGATCAGCCGTGGGGTGGCAGCCGGGGTTGCGGAACTACGGGCTCAGGTTAATGCCCTTACAGCTGAGCTTGATGCTAGGACGGCCAAAGTTGAGGCTCTCAGGCAAACTGCCCCACATGATGCCGTGCATCGTGAAGCGCGCAATATGTGGGTGTATCATGATGCTAGATTGGTTGTTTATTAGGAGCTTTTGGCGGCAGGTCGAGCTTCCGAGGCGGAAGTTAAAAGGCAACGACACTTGACCCGTGTTGCCCGTGAAGCGACCGGTTATAGCTCCGACTCGCCTGGTAGGGAGGGCTGTAATTCAGACGATGTCAACCATTTGGACTCCAGCTCATGGATTTCCAAGGCTTATCAATCTGGAGACGACAACGGACCAGACGGCGACCAGGCGGGTCGTGACGGTGGTGGTGGTGAAGGCTCTTAGGGCTTATATGTATTTTTTTATGTAGATGGAGCCCTTTCTAAGGTCAGTTGTATGTATATCTTTTGGAGAAGAATGAAATATGACTTCTCTTCCCCCTTTTTGTCACTATGTTTCTTTCGTTCTTTAGAGATTTTGTTGCGCCCTTTGTTGACCATCGGCATTGGCGGTCCTAGTCGAACTTAGATCGACGACTTTAGTTGTGATGGAATTGACGACTTTAGCCATATATGCGACTTCGACTGTTGTCAAGTCGTTACCCACCACAGTCGAATCTAGGTCGATCGTTAGTGGTGATGGCCTTAGCCATAATGTAGTTGATGGCCTTAGCCATGTAGGCGACTTCGAATTTTGTTGAGTCGTTTACTCACCGTAGTCGAGTTTAGGTCGACCGTTGGCGGCGATGGCCTTTGACATTATATAGTTGATGGCCTTAGCCATGATAGAACTGACGGCCTTAGCCATGTAAGCGACTTCGACTGTCGTCGAGTCGTTTACTCACCGTAGTCGGATCTCGATCGACCGTTGGTGGTGATAGCCTTAGACGTAATATAGTTGATGTCCTTAGCCATGATAGAACTGATGGCCTTAGCCATGTAGGCGGCTTCGACTGTCATCGAGTCATTTACTCACCTTAGTCGGTTCTAGGTCGACCGTTGGTGGCGATGGCCTTAGTTATAATATAATTGATGGCCTTAACCATGATTGAACAGATGGCCTTAGCCTTTCATGCATTGTAGATAGCCATAGCCTTTCATACATTGGAGATGGTCGTGGCCTTTCATACATTGGAAATGGTCGTAGCGTTTTATACATTGGAAATGGCTGTTGCCTTTCATACATTAGAGATGGTCGTAGCCTTTCATACATTGGAGATGGCCGTAGCCTTTCATACAGTCCAGTCCCTTTATCATGTTGGCTTGGAGGTCGTAAGGAGAGGTTGATATGATAAACTTGTTTCGCAAATATCTCTAGGTGTCCCCTCCGCCGCCTCGTTAAAAACCTGCCCGAGAAAACCTAATTGGGATAAAACTCGGGTAAGGGAAAAAGATTACAACTCGGGAGATGCCATTTAGAAGTTGAAATACTTAAGGCGAGTAAGATTCCAGTTGTTTTGGAGCGTTTCCCTTCCATTTTTTCCAACTGGAATGCGCCTTTGATGGCTAATGCTGTGATTTTGTAGGGTCCTTCCCAGTTTGTGCCCAATTTTCCTTCAACTGGGTCTTTAGATGCCAATGTCTTGGCTTTGAGGACATAATCTCCCATCTTTAGTGGTGTTATTTTGGCCCTCTTGTTGTAGTATCTTTCGGCTTGTTGCTTTTGGGCCACCATTCTGATATGGCCATTTCTATCCTTCCTCAGCTTCGTCGAGGTCTTGGAGCATGTTTGCGTCGTTTTCTGTTCCACTGGTGTATGAATAACTTAGGCTTCGCTCGCCGAACTCGACGGGTATGACCGTGCCGGTTCCGTAGACCAGCGAGTACGGTGTTTTCCCCATGCTGGATTTGGGTGTTGTCCTGTGTGCCCACAATACTTTGGGTAGCAGTTCTGGCCATAGCCCTTTGGCATCCTTGAGTTTCTTCTTTAGTTTGTTTAATATTTTTTTGTTGGAGGATTCTGCTTGGCCGTTGCCGACAGGGTGATATGGCATGGAAAGTATCCTCTTGATGTGCCATTTCTCGAAAAATTTGGTCTTTTTTTACTGATGAACTATCGTCCGTTGTAACAACTGATTTCTTTGGGGATGCCGAAGCGGCATATAGTATTTTTCCATAATGAAGGCGATTACCTCTTGTTCGCATATTTGTGCATACGCACCTGCTTCTACCCACATAGAAAAATAGTCAGTTAATACTATTAAAAATCATACCTTTCCCCGTCTTGCAGGTAGGGGGCCGACTATGTCCATTCCCCATTCCATGAAAGGCTATGGGGAGGTGACTGAATGGAGGAGCTCTCCTGGTTGGTGTATCATGGGGGCGTATTTTTGGCATTGTTCGTATCGGCGAACGTATTCTATCGCCTCCTTCTTCATGTTGGTACAGTAGTAGCCGGTCGTATGATGCATCGTACGAGGGTGAGGTTGCCTGTATGGGCACCGCAGTGACCCTCATGTACTTCTTCGAGTACCGACCTTGTTTGGTGTGGCCCTAGAAATTTGGCCAAGGGTCCGCCAAATGTTCTTTTGTAGAGGTCATTGTTTACTAAGCAGTACCGAGCGGCTTGCGTGCAAAGTTTCTTTGCCTCTTTCTTGTCGGGTAGCAGTGTTTTGTCCTGTAGATAAGACACAAACGTGTTGCGCCAGTTCCAATTCAAATTTAAAGAGAATACCCCAGTGTGATCAATGGCGGAGTAGAGGAGGGTGACTACGCTTTCTTTGTTGAAGTTCTTAGTGGCCGTAGCCAGTTTTGCTAAACCGTCCGCTTTGATATTTCGTGCCCTTGGGATCGGTTCGGGGTGGCATTCGTCGAACTCAGCTATTAACCTGCAGATTTCTGACTGGTATTTTTGCAGTCTCTGTTCTTTGATTTGGTAAGTCCCGGTGACTTGGTTTACCACGAGTTAGGAATCGCAGTGGAGGATGAGTTGGCAGGCCCCGTATTCGATGTCTGGTGTTATGCCTACAATAACGGCCTCATACTCGGCCTCGTTGTTAGTCATTTGAGGGCATCGTATGGACTGGAAAACTATTTTGCCAGTGGGGACCTCGAGGATGAGTCCCACCCCCGATCCCGATACATTGGTGGCTCTATCAGTGTAGAGGACCCATAGGTCGTTATTGGCAGAGGCATGTTGTTCCTCAAGTTCTGCTTTTGGCAGGATTTCTGCGCTAAAGTCGGCTATGAAATCAGACAGGACTTGCGACTTAATGGCAGTTCTTGGAATATATGAGATGTCGTGCTCGCTGAGCTCAATGGCCCATATTACGAGCCGGCCCGATAATTCAGGCTTGTGTAAGGCGCTTCTTAATGGGAAGGTCATTATAACTTTTATGGGGTGGCATTGGAAGTAGGGCCGAAGCTTTCGTGAAGCTACGACCAGTGCCAATGCTAATCTCTCGAGGTGTGGGTACCTAGTTTCCGTGTCCACTAAGGTTTTGGTAGGACGGCGCTGACAGCGACCTCAGATACGGTCAGATATACTAGCAGGGGCTCGCCTGGACTTGCCTTGACCAGCAATGGTGGCGAAGACAAGTATGCTTTAGTCTTTCTCAAGGCTTCGACGCATTCCTGGTTCCACTGTAGTCCTTGATCTTTTTTCAGTACGTTGAAAATTTTATGGCACCTATCGGATGACCGTGAGATGAATCTGGACAGGGCAGCTATATGCCCCGTCAACTTTTGTACTTGTTTCTTGCTACTCAGCACCTCAAGTATTGCGTTTATCGCCTTGATCTGGTCTGGGTTGACCTCAATGCCTCGTTGCGATACGAGGAATCCTAAGAATTTTCCTGAGGCTACACCGAAGGCGCATTCTCGGAGTTCAACTTCATCTCGTACCTCCTCAGTATCTTGAAGGCCTCCTTTAGGTGGTCGATATGGTCCTCTTTCTTTGCCGATTTTACCAGCATATCGTCGATGTAGACTTCCATGGTCATACCGAGTTGTTCTTTGAACATTCTGATGACCAGCCTTTGGTACGCGACTCCTGCGTTCTTGAGCCCGAAGGGCATTACCTTGTAGCAGTATGTCCCCTGGTGGGTGATGAAAGTTGTTTTTTCCTGGTCCTCTTCGGCCATCATGATTTGGTTTTAGACGGAGTATGCATCTAGGAAACTTAGCAGCTCATGCCTTGCGGTCGCGTCTATTAGCTGGTCAATGTGGGGCAGTGGGAAGGAATCTTTTGGGCACGCCTTGTTCAAGTCGGTGAAGTCTACACACATTCTCCACTTCCCATTCTTCTTTTTAACCATGACGACATTGGCGACCTATTAGGGATACTCTGATTCCCTGATGGAGCCGTTGACCAGAAGTTTGTCCACCTCCTTGTTGAGTGCGTTGTTGATTGCGGCGTTGAATTCCCTTATCATTTGTTGCACGGGTGGGTGTAACGGGTCGATGTTCAACTTATGAGTGGCGATTTCTTTGCGGGATCCCCGGCATATCTGAATGGGAAAAAAGCAAATAGGTCTGTATGGTTAGATAAAAATTCATGATACTTACTTGGATTTGAGAGGCCGTGCCCAATGTAAGCTTTCTTTGTAGGGTCGTTGTTGTCTAGTTGGACCGGGTCAAGATCTTCGACTGTAGCCTTACAAGCTTCTTTGACATCAAGGTCTTTAATGGTGTTCTCTGTCGGGTAGACCTTAGTCTCCGACATAGCTGATTGCTATGCATTTGCGCTCTCCCCTTTAAGTTGTTTGGTGTTGGCGCAATCTTAAGCTATTTTATAGCGCTCTTTAGCGGTGTGAGGCTTGCCTCGAATGCTGAATATTCCCTACGGGGTGATAAATTTGACCATTTGGTAAAAGATCGAAGGGACCGCTCTCATGGCGTGTATCCACGGTCATCCGATGATTATGTTGTATGCCATTTCCTGGTTCATTACGTGGAAAGTTGTTTCCAGCGTGACCCCCTCCCCCTCCCCCGCTAGGACGGGTAGTGATATTTCTACGGAGGTTCATTCTGTTATATTATTGAAACCAGTTAGTGTTATGCAACATGGTATTATCTTATCCTCGAGTCCCATTAGTACGAGGATCCTCCACTATTAGTATGAGGAGCCTCGGGTGGATAATATAGGCGCCACTACCGTCATCGACCTTAATTATTTCAACATTCGTATCTGCAATACGTAAAGTGATAACTAAATCATCGTAATAAGGGAAAGAAAAACCGTCGGCATCAGACTTATCGAAGGTGATACTATCTTCGAAGTCGTCATACCGTTCGTGGGCGATAGTTTGCTTCAGCTTGTGCGTAGTGGTGAACTTGACATGGTTGATCTCCGAGTCATAGCTGTTTCCAATGATCATGCTGATCGTGCGTGCTAGTGAGGGCGTCTTTGGTGGCCCGAGGTGTAGCTCCCGTCCACGTGCAAAGTTGATTTTTCCTTTGTCACTGAGCACCTCTCAGGAACCCTTGGTTTAACATCCTAACCACCTCTTCCGTAGACCTATACATTCTTCGGTTTTGTGCCCTCATTCCTAGTGGAACTTGCACAAGGCGTTTGATTTTCCGGTGACGGGGTCTGACTTCATCTTTCCCGGCCACTGCACATTGTTTCCCAACTTCTCAAGTGAGTACACAAAAATTATGGGCAGATAATAAAGGGGGCATACCTCTGTCGTTTCGTAGTGGAGTGACATGTCGTGTAGTGCATCTACATGTCTGGGTGGCGGTGGGTGAGAGGACCTGATGTAGGGTTGGTGTCTCTCCCTATTGGGATGTGGGACTTATTCTCGTCGTCCTTTCTGATTTCTGGATGTATTGTTGTTAGACGTTGGGTCGGCCCGTTAAGGTCGTCCTCATCTGCACGTACCTCAGCGCAATAAGCGTTGTAAATCTCTTCCCATGTGGTGGGCGAGTACTTCATGAGGCGACTGAGTAGTTTTTTGGTCATGAGCCTTCCCTGCTTAACCAATATTGGAAAGCAGCGACCGCCATGCCTTCCGACACGTTGGGTAGGCTAATCCTTACCTTGTTAAACCTAGCTAGGAAGTCCCTGAGTCCTTCCACTGCGGTTTGACGAACAGCGAAGATGTCATTGACCCTCGCTTCTGCTTTCTTTGCTCCTGCATGGGCGGTGACAAACTTGTCCACCATCTCCTCGAATGTGGAAATGATTATGGCCGGTAGCTTGGAATACCAGGTCAGTGCTCCTCCTTTCAGTGTTTCACCGAACTTCTCAGCAGCACAGACAGTACCAGTTCTTTTGATAGGTCGTTACCTTTTACACCAGTGACGTAATGGATCAGGTGATCCTCAAGGTTTGTAGTGCCATCGTACACTCTCAAGTAAGGTGTCATTTGGAAAGTTTTCGAAATGGAGTATGGTTCAGCCTCTTCCGTGTAGGGTTGCTCGACAAACCTCCCTACGTCACGCTTTAGCAGCATTTTGGGGGAACCAGGGATCTTTTCCACCCTCTCCTGATGTTCCTTCATCTGGTCACGGAGTGACCGATTTTCATTTTCCATTTCCTCCATCTTCTCGAGGATGACTGTGAGCGGCCACAGTTGGCTCGAGTATTGAGGAGCACATTTTCTGCACGGGTGATCTCGGGTTTGCCTCCGACTGCAGCAAGATTACGGTCGGCCTGCGTCTGACATTGTTTTGAGGTGACTTCTCAACCAAGCCGCTTAAAGTGCTTGTTAACCACTCTTCCAGTAATTTCCTGACCTCTGAGGTTGCTTCTTCAGATGCGGATGTGGAATCGCCTTTTTCCCGAAAGATCGTTAGATCTTCGGGTGGTGGAGATGTGATTTCTCCGTTGAGGTGGTACTAGGGGTTGTAATCAGAACGCCATCTTCACCGGCTTCGTTGAGAGGACCAATGAGATTAGTTGCAACATCTGCTATTATTTTTATTCTTGCGTTGTTGTCAGCCATTTTACATATTTGTGTTGTAAAGAAGGGTTTTCGATGGTTCTCTAGGTGCAAACTATGGTATTCTCGAAATCCCCACATACGACGCCAAATTGTTTAACTTAAAAATTGTATTCCTATCTTGTAAGCCTAAAAACAATCAAAAATATATAGGGGTAAATTGTAATCAAATATAATAAGTCCAATAGATGATAATTGCTTCAAGAATGTTTGTAAATCTGTAAATGAGTAGTAAAGTAGACTTAGCTTAAGAAGGAAACAATGGCTAGGAACTCAAGAAAGAGATAAAGAAATAGAGAAAGAGAGAGAAATTGTATTATCCGAGAATAATAATGATCTCTATTACAATGAGAAGATTTCTTTTATATAGCAGGAGATCTTTCTCGAAATAACAAAAAAGTACAAAAGTTGGTGACTTCCACTCAGTAAAAGGGTCATGTGCTAAACGGCGTCACTTCTTCTTTACCGATTTAGGCTGTACCCTTGCTTGGGTCGCCCTTATCATAGGGAACATGCCTGCCTGGCGTGAGGATGTTATGAGCCAAATTTTAACCCCATACAAAAACGGTTTGCGATGGCACGACAAACTTGTTCATTTGTTGAAACAATAAGTGGTTAAGACATTAAAGGTGTTAAAGCAAACATAGTTCAGATTTTATTCTTTTACCTTTGGCCATTTGTTTGCCTATGTTCCCTAACCATTCAAAGATATCAATTGTATTCAATAATACTGTTAGTATCAGACATATACACAAAATAAACGAGTTAGAAACTTAATCAATGATTTTTTAGACATAAAGTACATTTTTAATATTAAAAAAAGTTACAAAAATAGATAATTCGTAGTATTTTACTGCGAATCACTTTAACAGAAATTTAGCCGTTAAAGTAATTCGTAGTAAAATATTGCGAATTATTGAAAAAATTGTAATTCGCAATATTTTACTGCGTTAAGAAAAAACTTTTTTTTAAAATTTTTAAAAAGTTTTATTAAATTTCTTTTTACCTAATTCGCAGTAAAATGCTGCGAATTACAAAAAAATTATTATTTTTTATTTTAAAAAATAAAATTATAGATCATCAAATTCAAAAATTTGTAGATCGTCAAATTTATTGGGAATTTTTAATATGTTCCCAATAAAGAGGTGGAAGATTGTGCCCTTGAGAACTGGCTCACTTTTCACACAAAGACATTTATCTCCCTGCATGAGATTACCACATTCCTTTTTCTTTTTATGTTTAACAATTTTCTCTTTTCAAACTGTCAAAAATTCAATTTTTTTTCATTTAAAAATTTTTAAATAATAAAACAAAAAATTCTAAGACGTATTTTAAGTGATAAATTTAATACAACAACAATAACAAACCCAATATAATTTTGTAAGTGAGTCTAAAGAGAGGACAAAATTACTCTATCTTTACTTGCTAGGGAGTGATATACTCTTGTTTAAGGACAAAATTACACATAGAAGCCCTAAGGTGACTAGCAATATTGTTAATCTAGATAATTTTTTATAAAAAATACTTAAATTTATAACTTTTGCCCCTCTTTTTTCTTCCTCTAGGGATATTATGTACACTCTACTCTCTTCAGACCCACTTGTAAAATTACATTGGGTTTGTTATTGTTGTTGTATTAAATTTATCACTTAAAATAAGTCTTACAATTTTTTTGTTTTATTATTTAAAATTTTCTAAATAAAAAAAATTTATATTTTTTGACAGTTTAAAAAGGAAAAATTGTTAAACATAAAAAGAGTAAGGAAGGAGGTAATCTCATGCAGGGAGATAAATGTCTTTGTATGAAAAGTGGGTGAGTTCCCAATGGCACAATCTTCCACCTCTTTATTGGGAACATATTCAATATTCCCAATAAATTTGACGATCTATAAATTTTCGAATTTGTCGATCTATAATTTTATTTTTATTTTTAAAAAAATAAAAAAATAATTTTTTGGTAATTCGCAGTATTTTACTGCAAATTAGGTATAAATAATTTCTTTTTTAGTATTTTTTTAAAATTAAATTTTTTTTTACCTAATTCGCAGTAAAATGCTGCAAATTAAAAAAAAGAATGTTTTTTTCTTAATAATCGCAGTAAAACACTGGGAATTATCTATTTTTGTAGCTTTTTTTAACATTAAAAATATACTTTGTGTCTAAAAAATTGTTAATTAAGTTTCTGAATCCAAAATAAACAGCCATATTTATCGTTTAAAAGTGAGAAGAGAAAAGGAACCGGACTCTCAATATTAGGCCAGTAGATCAGGTGTTCTAGACTGGAACTTGGGTCTGAGTTTCGAAGAACTCAGCAGGCCCAGTTCAAACATGCACAAAAGAAATAAGAAGATAATTAATAAAAATAAATATAGAGCATGTTATTAATCTGAATTGCTGTATGTATATTAAATAATAATCTTTCTAAAAATAGAAATAGAAAATTAGTAAAAATTAAATTTCGAAAATAGTATTTCAATTTCTTCAAAATAAATTCTAAAAACAGTATAGGAACAAATCGAGTCCACTGAATACACAGTATGCCCTTAAGGAAATTATTCCCCTCATGTACCTAATGTTATGGAATATATCCTCCTAGGATTGAAAAATTTAACTCACCGGAGTTTGGTAACAAAAACGCCGATGATCAGCGAACCACTCGGTGGCAGCAAAACACATTGGAATTTTTATGCAGAAGAAGAAGAAGAAGATTATTAGAAAATTTCGTAAGTTAATATTCTTGGATTTGAATGTATATTTATAGCCAACTTGGTGTTGTTTCCGAAGAGGTTTGCAACCTTTCAGAACAGTAATGGCTGTTAAAACAGGTGTGATACTGTTTCAGAATAGCCATGGCTGTTGGAAATTCTTGCGGAAATTTAAAAAGGATTTAAAATAATCCGGGAAAGAAAAATGGGCCGGACTAGACCGGGTCGCGGGTCAATGGTTATGCGGACTGAATTATTTTAGTTAATTAAATTAATTAATTAAATATTTGAAAAGAAATTTGTCCTAAAAGATTAATCAATCAATCTTTGACAAAGCCGGAGCCGGAGCCGAGCGACGACGACGGCGCGAGGCTTGCCTTTTTCTTAGCTCTTTAAGAGTTAAAAGATAAGCTTCTCTATATATACACCAATACTTTCTTTCTTTCTACCAATGGGGGACAAAGTGTATTAGTGAACTCATTCAAAATTTCACTCACACCTCTTTTCCTGTTATTTATTAATACTCACACCTCTTTTGAATGAATTCATTAATGCACTTTGTCCCTCATTGGTAGAAAGCAAGAAAGTCTTGGTGTATATATAAAGAAACTCATCTTTTAACTCTTAAAGAGCTAAGAAGAAGGCAAACCTCGCGCCGTCGTCATCGTCGCTCACTCGGCTTCGGCTTCGGATTTGTCAAAGATTGATTGATTGATAACCATTGACCCGGGACCCGACCCATTTTTCTTTCCCGGATTATTTTAAATCCGTTTTAAATTTCTCGTAAAATTCGAATTTGGATTTGTCAAAGATCGATTGATTGATTAATCTTTTAGGACAAAATTCTTTTCAAATAATTAATTAATAAATTAAATTAATTAAAGAAATTCAATCCGAAATAACCATTAACCCGCGACCCGGCCGTTTTTCTTTCTCGGATTATTTTAAATCCGTTTTAAATTTCCCCCAAAAAGTTTCAAAAGCCATGGCTGTTCTGAAACGGTGTCACACCTGTTCCAACAGCCATGACAGTTCTGAAAGGTTGCAAACATTTTCAGAGACATCACCAAAATTGTCTAAAAATACACATTCAAATCCCAGAATATGTACTTACGAAATTTTCTGAATCATCTTCTTCTTCTGCACAAAATATTCCAGTGTGTTTTACGACCATCAAGTGATTCGCCGATCACCAAAGTTTTAGGTACCGATACACTGGTGAGTTAAATCGTTCTATCATGGGAGAATATATTCCAAAACCTATGGTACTTAAGAGGAATAATTTCCTTAAGAAATTCAGTGGGCTCGATTTGTTCCTACAATATTTTTCAGAATTTATTTTGAAGAAGTTTACTATTTTCGAAATTTAATTTCTACTAATTTTTTGTTTCTATTTTCAGAAAGATTATTATTTAGTATATTTAGAGCAATGCAGATTGATAAGTGAGCATAACAAGAACAAAATAACAAATACGAATAAAGCTTAATGATGCAGCGAATCCAATTTCATTTTATATTAATCCTAGGAGGATTAACAAGATTCAACGACCAAAGTCTTAGAGTAAATTCTTATTCATAGATAAAATCTCCATCTGAACCCTTCGCATTTCAGAGTTCACAAGGGTCTTATGAACCACGAGCAGTGCTTGTGTTAGGGAAAAACATCTTAATCACAAAATGGGTTTCACACCCAAATACTCTTAGCCACCTACACTTACTCTTCCTCAGAAGTTTAGATACACATGAGATATCCATTTAACAGTCTCACATTGTCAATGAAGTCTAGTAAATCTATCCAGCCACTTCAACTTCTTAACAATCGTGTCCGGTCTGGTCTCTGCTCTAGCCGTGGCAACGGACTAAACTTCACCCGCAGATAGTACACCTATGGTCTAATAAATAGCAGCGGCATACCCTGGCGCATGAGTGGAGGCTCTGTGCTTCCCCTCCCGCCTGGTATGTGGCCAGGTCAGCATGGAATAATCTGGCCTTAGTCTTAGAGTCCACAAATCGCAGCATACGAGCTTGACCTCCTGAAAGCCCGGTGCTATCATGAAATCTGTCAGGGCTTGCTCAGCTGCGGGTACCTCATCCCGCTCATCAATAACAAGATCCTCTACCGGATCCACTAGCGGTACATCTTGGGCAACTCTGGGATCCCATGCAGTTGTGATGGGTTAAAGTAAGGTGATCCATGTGTTATTTTATAATGGTAGCTTTAATAAATAGATGTCAACTTGCAGATCACATATCCACTCTACCTAAACTAGTTATGAATGAGCATCCTTGTTGTTTCATGTATATGTGGTGCTTGAAAACTATCCATAAGATCTTTCTGCAATATGTGAAGATATTGTTGGATCTGGTAACTTGAATGAGTATCCTCAATGTGCATTACCATGTCTATAAGTCATACCTATAGAATCTAAATGGTGAGACCGGGTTTTGACCATTCTACTTATGCTTACTGCTCTCATGTATTTTTACTGTTAGTTATGTAACTCTTATGAGTATTCTGTAAATGCGATGTCCCATGGAATGACTCAGAATCAACCTTTTAGCCTTCTAAGCTGTTAAAACTTTGGGAATTGGTATAACATGTGTCTGATAAAGATCATAATTTTAGAGCTCAAATATAAGTAAATCCATGATAATTTATGACTTTCCACCCCAGTAATAACTTCACTTTATAGAATGGGTGTCTATCTCAAATCAATTGGTGGCTTCTCTGTGATTGATTTCCTCGAATATGTTATGGGACCTTCTGCACTTCTGCTAGTGTGCTTTGTGTTGGTTATGTGAGACTATCTAAGCACCTGTTTGGTTGAAATGATAAGTTTGTATTTCGTTTGTGCTTAAACCTCTAAAGAAGAATGAGGCTCACTACTAAAGGGTATCTTGTTGTGAACTTGGCTTTATGATTGGGGAACCCCTCCCTGGCACAATCACTGCTCGGGGTCCATGATACTCTCGTGAACTCTGAAGTGTTAGGGGTCGTTAGGAGATCCTCATAAATAAAAATGGTTCATCCTAGTCCCATAGTCATTGACCTAAATGAATTTACATAGGATTAGCATAAACAAAATTTGGCTTCACCGTATTTCTTCAGATCCTGTTCACATTTATTGTAAACTCTATCTTACTTTACATTATATTTATAGGAATTTTTACCTTCATATACTACCTATGCAAAATTATTACATTCAATATTTAAGTTTAGAGGTAATTACAATTAGTAACTTTAATTACCAGTTATATACCATTGAGGGTAATAATTAATGGGTCCAATATATGAAGCATAATTATAGCTCAACCCCCCCCCCCCCCCCCACACATTATGCCTCATGTATTATACTAAATTAATGGATCCTATAGCTATTTCCTTTTAGTTTTACCCGTAACTCCCTCCCCCAAAATCCTCTCCCTTCTCTCAAAGAAGAAAGTGAATAGTAAATCCATTACTATTCACTAGCCATAAATCCGGCATCCGGTGGTGGATTCTCGCACAATATCGTACCAAATAAACATCTACTCTTCGCACACAATCCTTAATTGGTTTCATGCCAAAATCACAACCAATTTTTCCAGATCTTAATTTTAAAGATCGAGTTACTGTAGCATACTAAATTTTCAGAGTCTTCTTCACATAAATGGAGCTTTGAAGATCATCCAACGGTGGATTCTCGTAATATCTGGTATCAAAAGAAACATCTACTATTAATGCACAATCCCCAATAGGTTTTATAGCCAAAATTATAGCCAATATTTTCAGATCTTAATTTTAAAGATCGAGTTACTGTTGCACGCGGAATTTTCTGCGTCTGCTTCACGTAAATTGAGCTTTGAAAATCATCATGGATACTGCCACCTCTCCCCATCCTTTGGATGTGGGAGTGGTAATACAAAACACCATAGAAACTCATCCAAGTCCTATATCAAAGTCATATGCATCACATCTACTGTCAAAACAATCTGCCACAAAAGTCGCAAAACTAGAATTTTGTCCTGTTACGTTTGAGCATGGAATACCTACTTGTAACGACCTGGCCGGCTATTTTTGGAGTTTACGCCCCGATTCCCTATTAATTGCTTCCCCTAAGTTCATTTCTGATATTTTGATTTGTCGGGACGTTCAGTGTTAGAATTCGGAGTGTTTTGGGATACGTAGACCCTAAATAAGAGCTTAGTGTTGGAAAGTGGTCCGTAGTCAGAACAATGTGAACACGACCTCGAAATGGAAAACCTATGATTTCGTTAGCTTCGTTAGGTAATTTCATTATTGGGAGCGTATTCAGAAAGCATTTTGGAAGTCTGTAGCTCATTTAGGCTTGAAATGCCGAAGTTTGTGTTTTTGAAGTTTCCGGTCCGATAGTGAATTTTTGATTCGAGGGTCGGAATGAAATTCCAAAAGTATTGTAGCACCACTATGTCATTTGGAACGTGCATGTAAAATTTTAGGTCAATTGAACGTGTTTTGGTTAAGTTTTTAATCCAAAGCGAGTTTGGTTGAAATCTGAAGTTCTTAGATTTAAATCATTGATTAATTCGAGTTTTCGGCGTTGTTTAAGGTGGTTTGAGGGTTGTTACAAGTTTGAATGATGTTATGAGATATGTCCATAGGATTGGTTGAGGTCACGGGGGCCTCGGATGTGTTCCGCTGTATACTATATTTAAACTGTTTCTATTATCTTATTATTTATTATGTTTCATCTCAGTAGGGCCCTGACCTTCCTCGTCACTGCCCGATCGAGGTTAGGCTTGGGACTTACTGAGTACCACTGTGGTGTACTCATGCCTCTTCTGTGTACTTATGATGAGGATACAGAGAGATCTCGGGATACCAAGAGATCCCCGACTACTATTCCTTGTTGAGAACAATATTCCTTGTATTGTGAGCACGTTATTTTTGCCCTATATGAGGATTACTCCTAAAAAAATCAAAATAAAATTTTTTTTGTTTGTATGCAATTGTTGTGAATTTCGTGTTATTTTTCGTGTATTGTCTGTGCATGTTTATTTGTTAAATTAATAAAAATGCAAAAAAAATGTCACATTTGCATTTAGGATTTAATTCTACAATTAGAAGTAATTAAGTTTGTTATACAAAAATGAAAAATCACAAAAATATGTATTTTTGCATTTAGCATTTAATGTCCAAATTGTGTGATTTTATTTTAATTGATGTTTAATTTTGTGTGATAATTTTTATTAGGAGTTGATTAGTATTTTAAGTTAACTTTGGCTTTATTAATTTAATTTAGGATTTTTAAGTTTAATTTTGGAGCAAATAAACGAAAAGATATCCAAAAATGGAAGGAAATTCGGAATTGGGCCTCTTCCTCAATTTTAAACTTAGGCCCAAAACACCTCTACCCAACCCAAAACTTCAGATCCGGTCCATTCCCACCCCCCATTTTTGATTTTTCAGATTTTTTTTTATTTTTTCATTTCTTTCACATAACCAAAAAAACCAAACCCTAAAGACCAAAAATTCTCTTCAGCTGCAACACACACGGCCCAACCCCCCATCATCATCTTCTTCGACACACCCAGCCCCAACGCCCACTGCCCCGCCAAACACACCCAAGCAACCCCCCTCCTCCTCAGAGCCCCATCCCCATCGTCCCTCAATCCAGCTGCGTCGCCGGACCACGCTACTCCACGCTTCACGAACCACCCAAACCCCTTTGAACCATCAAACGACCCCTCCCCTTCCCGTCATCTTAACGATCACAACAACCTCCCTCGCCACTGCCCGTCTCCGACCCCTCCAGTCACGACGAGCAGCCCCTCAGCTCCAGCCATCTCTCATCGTTCAACCAACAGAAAACAACCACCCAAGTCGACTCCATCGTCGACCTCCATGAACGACGAGCAGCAACTTCTATCAAAACGATCCTTACCTCGTCGACCAGCAGCCATAACTCCCCTTGCTGGTTCATCTTCTTCTGCTTCAGTCGAAGCTCCATGAACAACCACTGTCGCTCTTTTCTTCAGGCGTCGAGTTTGCCGCAAAGCAAACAGCCCGTCTCCAGCTCGACGAAACAGCCCGCTCGTCAACACTCCTAAAAATATACAAAAGAATGACGAGAAACGGTAGAGGGGAACATATAAGTTCGAGCTTGAGTTCGTCTTGTTTTAATTTTGTGAGGTATTTTTCCTCTTCTTTGGTTCTATTTTTTATTGTTATTTGTTTAGCTTACTTGTATTTTAGTTTTTTGTTTGATTAATTGTCATGGGTTATACTTGTCGAGTCGTTTCAATAATTTCATCGGTTGGTCCGTTCATATCTGTAGTTGGTAATTCTCGTTAAGTGGATTGATGTCGAATGTGTTGCGTGCTAACCCTTAGGCATTTAGCCACTGTCAGTAAGCCTACATTTTGTATAGTTTTAGAATGTTAAAAGATTCACTCCCAGTTCAATTGATTTTCATTCATTTGTTCTTGTTTAGTTTTATATAGAAGCGTGTTAGTTTATATCCTTCATCTTGGTTGTAATGCTGTTGGTTTTAATTTAAAGTTCAACTGATGTTGAGTTTGGTAATTTTAAATCTACTGGATTGTTTTTTTCAGATATGAATTTGATCTTGAAATGTTGATATAAATCTTACTCTGTTGAAGTGATTCTTTGATTAGGAGCTTGTTTGGTGAGATTAATTATTTAATTTGTATAGGAATTTGGTTTTAGCTTATTGGGGTTTTGGTACAGATTTACAGGGGATTGGAGTAGGATAGTAATTTCAGTAATTTTCAGGGATAATTTGGGAAGTTCAAAAGTGAAAAATTGGTTTGACTAAGTGGTCTTTCCAGTGGGCCCTAATAGCTTTAATTGAGCTAATTGGTAGAGGGGCCACTAAGTAATGAGAGTGTTTGCTTAATTGGAATTAGGAATAGTATAAGTAATGATAAAAGGTTAAAAAAAGAGACATAGAAGAGAATACTTGGGGCGCTAAAAATTAAAGGAAACGGAGGGTAATAATAAAAAGAGGAAGGGGAGGGGAAGAGAGTCTTGTTTAGATATAAATGAGAGTCAATTGACACTTAAAAGGGGGGACAATTTTCAGAGTGGAAGAGAGTAATATTAAGCTAGCTTTCCAACCTTAAGAAAGCTAAGTGAATTGAGTATTCGAAACCAGAAGTTATTGATTTCCTAGTAATTGACTCTTCTCTGCTTTGATTTTGAGGGTATTCTGGTGCTATTGGCATCCAATTGGTAGGTGAGTTTTTCAGTTGGTTTTTCAAGTGTGTTTAGTGTTCTCTTGCTCTTTCGTTGGTTTTCTATTCGAAAATCCCTAAGGTTGTTACTGGGTTCTGCTTTGTTTTTCAGTTTGGTTTCAACTCCATTACTGTGTTATCTCCTATTAGTTTCACTAGTTGTGTTGCTGTTTGCTGAATCTGTTGCTGTGTCACTACTTGATTCACCACTGATCTTCCTCTCTTATTTGTTTTCCAAATACCATGTACACATTGATATACTGGTACACTTGTAGCTGATAACATGAAGCATGGATACAAGTGAAGAGTTAAAGTTTTAATTTTATTTAGTTTCTGTTACTGATTGTATTTAGGACACTCTATATGCTACTGTTATATAAGTTTTTGCCATGTTTATATGACTGGATAGTTTTGGGTAACATGGTTAAATGATGTCCTATTTATTTTAGTTCAATTGGTAGGTAGTATACTCAGATGCATGTCAAATAGAATTAGGCCCAGTAGACCATTTTAATTATCTGCAATCTAATTTCAGCATCCAAATCGTTTGAAGTTAAAATTAAAACTAGACCTTTAAGTTACTTCACTCCAATGGATTGATTCTCTAAAACTTGGGCAATTTGTTTAATTAGATGCCATCATGTTTACATTTCAGTTTTGCCATGCTGCAAATATATGTAGAATGAATTGACTAGGCCCATTACTAGAATAAGACTGCCCTTATTGCGTTTACATTCTGATTTAGCAAACAGCGTTCGGAATCTTGACTATAACCAGTTTTAAGCATGTAAATAAATTAGGACCTTTTCTTCTTTCATTTTAGAGACAGACGAAAAATAGAGTAATGTAGTCACTTTAGGATAATCCTTTAAAATAAATGAGGCGTGCCTCGCCAAAAATAAATGCACCAGCAGCGGGGCCCTCAATTTTAGTAGTAACTACTTAGCTTTCGGGATGGGCCGTTTAGCGAATTTCACGGCCTTCTCCAAAATAATAACGCGTTAGACTCTTTAGACGTGATTTCAATAAAATCACATTTCTAAATTTGGGTACACATTTATGTGACCCAAATCCAAATATCAACGAAGTCGGAACACATCAAAAATTGCGGATACATTTATATGACGCAGTCCGAGATGCATTCTCACGATGTAGCAATTAAAAATAATAATAAAAGCGGTTTAAACTTAATAAAACGCACGTAAGTTATCACATGTATTAAAATCAGATATTCAATTATTTACAACGATTTAAGCGGCCGTGCTAGAACCACGGGATCCGGGGGTGCCTAACACCTTCCCTCGGGTCAACATAATTCCTTACTTAGAATTTCTGGTTCACAGACTTCACTTGGAAAGTCAAATATTTTCCTCGAATTGGAATTCAAGATAAACCAGTGACTTGGGACACCAAAAGCTAATCCTATCCCAAGTGGCGACTCTGAAATAAATAATTAATCTCATTTCGAATATTGTCACTTAAATTGAAAAAACTCCCTTACGCGTTTATCCCTCGGAATAGGCGGGCCAAAAGGAGGGGTGAGAGCTCTGGCGACTCCGGTGGTGACTAAAACCCAGAACCACTGGTTCATGGTTCAAGAATTCGAGCTTGGAAAAATTGTTGTATTTGTCTTATTTATTATCTGATTCTTATTATATGGTTTGGCTTAAATGTGCTAAATGTTAATTTTTACAGCTTTGATAATTCTTGAACTGTGTATATAAAATGTCTTCTCACGCACCCCCTCTAAGTCTTCTTGAAATCAAAATTGGGCATTTGCTAGACATAGCCCGCTTTCTTTGAGATAGCTGAGGTGTTTGGCACCCGGTGAAGGATTTTAGTCATATCTGTTTTAGACGGGGAGCACTTCCAATTAAGCCGGAAAGCAATGCTACCGGCTACACTGACCCCCTTCGGCTCGAGTCTTCCGCTCATGTAAGCCAGGTCTAGAACAATAAACCCAGGTTTTTAAGCTAGTATAACAAAGCTTCATGACAGTTCCCAGTAGGAACGCTTATTTATATTGCGTGCATTTTAACTTAGGGGACTCAAGGCAGTGGTTGGGTCCGTCTAGGATTAGCAACCTGAAATGAAAAAGACCATCCTGATGCATCCTACTTGTTTTCTGTGCATTTATTTGTTCGAGCTTACATGTTGACTGGCTTCTGAATCTCAGAAATGTTAGAAATTAAAAAAAGGAAAAAAAAAAAGAAAAAGAGAAAAATAGCGATTGGAGAGTTATTTGATTGTTTTGAAAAAAAAAACTAATGCCCAAGTATTGTCAAAACTCTACCGAAATTTAAAAAAAAAAAGAAAAAAAATTGTTTCATTTTTAATAGTTTGTTTTACTAAAAATCCAAGGTAAATAGAAAAAAACAAAGTATTTCATTTTGGGAATTGTTTGCTGAAAAAGAACTAAGTAAAAAGAGTCTTTAAGTTTGTGAAAAAATAGGTTGTTTTATTGTCCTTAAAAAAAGAAAGGAAAAAAATAGTCATTGGTTGTTTTATTAAAAAAAAGTCTTATTTTTATTTGGGGAAAGTAGGTTGTTTGTTGAAAATAAAAAAATAATTGTTATTTTGTCTTGTTTTCGAAAATAGGAAAGGAAAAATCGTTGTTTTGCCATGAAAAATGAAAAAGGAAAAAGAGTCTTTTATTTTAGTCTTGTTTTCGAAATGAAAAAGAGAAAAATAGTTTGTTTTGCCATAGCAAATGAAAAAAAAAATTTATTTTAGTCTATTTTATTGTTTGTTGAAAAGAAAAAGAAAAAGAGTCTTTTATAAAAGTAGTTTTTTTTATTTGCTTATGAAATGCCAAAATGAAAATGAAAAGAGTCTTGTTTAAAAAATAGTTCGGTTAATTTGACAGAACTACGTGGGTCTGATTCTTACCGGATGTGAGATACATAGGCAAACCTCGTCGGTTCCGACCCCAATTTTCAAAACAAATTCCAAATATATTTTCGTTATTTCTTTTCTTTAGAAAAGTCTTTCATTAAGACCCCATTTTTCAAAAAAAAAATTCAAAAGTATTTTCGTTACTTCATTCATTAGAAAAGTCTTTCTTTAAGACCCAATTTAAAAAAAATCCAAAAATATTTTCGTTACTTCATTCTTTAGAAAAGTCTTTCTTTAAGACCCCAATTTTCAAAAATTAAAAAAAAAAGTTCCTTTAGTTCCATATTTAGAAGCATTTCCTTAGAAAATTCAAATAAAAAGAAGTTTTTTTTAATCTCAAAAATAGTTTCTTTCTTTTTAATGTCTTTCATCTGAAAAAGAAAAACAAAAGTGAAAATCCAAAATATTTCATTTTTGTTTAAAAAATATAAATAAAGGAATTCAAAAAAAAATTCCCTTAAAAAGTATTTATTTCATGTAAAAAAAAAGAAAAAAATGAAGCCGAAAAATATTTTGCTTTTCTTTAGAAGTACTTTTATTAATAAATAAAAGGCTCAGAAATTGAAAATATTTTCTTAATAGTCCTTCTTTCAAAATTAAGAGGTAATTCAAGAAATATTTTCTTTCTTCCTTAGAAAAAAATAAAACAAATGAAAATTCAAACAAAAATATTTTATATTTTTTTTACCTCTAAAATTTCCAAAGTTCAAATCAAAAGCAAATGAATTTTTAGAAGTCTTTGTTTCAAAAAATCAAAAAACAAAAATCCAAAAAAAATATTCCTTTTCTTCTTTTAAAGTATTTTTAGAAAATAAAAATATATATATACTTTCTTCTTTTAAAGCATTTCTTTCAACAAAAAAAAGAGTTAGCTTATTTACTCCATTCTCGATCTCGCAAACTACGCAAGATCTGATTCATGAGGGGTCATGATACGTAGGCAATCTCCATAAGATTCGACTACAACCAAAAAAAATAAAAAAAAAGAAAAGAAAAAGATGTTAATAATGAGGACCGAACGAGTCCGTTCTAACATGTTTTGTTTTCAATTGTGAAGAAAGTTGATGTGGTCGGTTTGTGGTAAGCTGGAAATACAAGATCCAAGAAAAATGATGACTGATACCGAAGCTATTATCTATGCTCAAGAGTCTCAAGGTCAGAAACCTGCCCGAACAAGGATACAGGAAGAAATAACCCAAAGAATGAAAAGACTAGAACAACAGTTGAAAAACCGCACAAGGAATGGCAGGTCTAAAGAGTGTTTCCTTCAAAGATTTATGCATGTTCTCTGATGTCCACTTGCCGCCTGGTTTCAAGATTCCCAAATTTGAAAAGTATGATGGACATGGAGACCTCATAGCCCACTTGAAAAGGTATTGCAAACAATTGAGAGGTGTGGGAAGAAATGAAGAATTGCTAATAGCTTATTTTGGGGAAAGCCTTACGAGAGTAGCATTCGAATGGATTTGGATCAAGACGCATCTTGCTGGTACATCTGGGATGACATGGCATGAGCCTTTGTCAAACTATTTCAATACAATATCGACATCGCCCCAGAACGTATTTCCCTTTCTAACCTGAAATAGAAACCAACTGAAAGTTTCAGGGAATATGCCATCAAAGGAGAGAGCAGATAGCTAGAGCTAAGCCACCCATGGATAACCACGAGTTAATCACTGTCTTTATACAGGCTCAAGAGCCAGACTATTTTCAATACATGATGTCCGCAGTGGGTAAATCCTTCTCTGAAGCAATCAAATGGGGGAAATGGTTGAGAATAGTCTTAAGACATGCAGAATTATAAGTCAAACAGCTCTTAAAGCTACAGCTCAGGTTGTCCAAATTGAATCTGGTAACACGAATTAGAGGGATGAAGAAATCATGATGATATCAGGGTCAAGAAGAGATCCTAGGAGAACACCCCGAAGGTATGTGCAGCCTCATCAGGTTTTCCATGACCCCCCTAAGCATCACTATCTACCTCAGAATCCATCATACTCTGTTGATCCACTCCAGTATGTTGTTGAACCATTAAATTACCCAAGAAATCGAGCACGAGCATAACAAAATCTCCACCAGCCTCAGCAAAATTTCCAAGTACCTTATAACCCACATCCAAGCCAGGGGTATAGAAGGGAACAAAGGTTGAAAATAGTTTTTCACCAATAGGAGAGTCCTATGCAAGCTTATTTGAGAAATTAAAACAACATGACATGATTGCACCCATTCCCCCAAATCAGGTGGACCGACGTGGAAGAAGCTTTGACTCATCTAAAAGGTGTGAATACCACTCTAATGTTCAAGGGCACAATGTGGAAAGCTTTTGGGATTTGAAAAGGGAAATAGAAAGGATGATCCAGGAAAATTTAATTCAAAACAGAGATACCCAGAATATCACGTTGAATTCTTTACATGCACATGATGATGCACACTTTGTGAGGATGATGCCCGGTGACATGGGATATGAGAATCCTCTCAGGAACTCGCTGATCGAAATTGGGGAAAGCAATGGTTTTTTTATGAGAAAATTTGTGGCTAAGATGTCGTGATTGGTAATTGGAAAGGCGCTCCATTGCTAGGTCAACCGTAGAGGAGCTTTGGTGGTTCATTTTGTTGTCATTTTTGTACGGGTTATATGCAGGGTTGTAATCTGGATATTGTCTTGCGTCAAACCCTATTATCCTTCCATTTTACTTAGTCTTAATAGCCTGTCGAGTGTTGCCTAGGTTTTTTTCAGATTTATTCCAAGATTATACTCCAGTTGCTTGGTTTGTTTTGTTATACGAACCGTTTTACCGTTTATCTAGTGCAAACTCCGGTATTTTATTATTTCCAATAATTTTTCTTTGTTTAGTTCTATTATTTTTATCCTCTTGTTTTGTTTTGTTCATCGCCGATTCTAGTAACATGATATGCTTACATAATTCTCAGTCTGATATCCGAAAGCTGGTTTATTCAGGAAATAAAATGATCAATTTAGTAAAAAAGGAACATTATGAGATTATTTGAAGCCCGAGCCATGTGAAACTGGGGCAAGTTGGTCAAATTGACAGAGGACCGTTCGTGGTAACGAAAGTGGGAGTGTTGCCGAACGGTGCTCTAAAAATGACATATGACAAGGCGAATGTGCGGATATGGTTATCAAATCTGGCACAATCAGAAGATGGGGTGAATGTTTAATTGTGTTGTTTACACTTGGCATATTTTGGAGATTGGAATGACGAAGGCATTTTGTTCTGTATCCAAACACTTTAACCTTCGTAAACCCTTTGAGCCTTATTTACTTTCTTTCATACCCCTCTTTCGGAATCAGTAACAAAGAGTGGAAGAAACACAAACAGAAAAACAAAAGAAAAGAAGAAGATAGAGAAAATGAGAAAACAACAAAAACAGCAAAAAGAAAAAGAAAAGAAAGATAATAAATGTGTGAAAACTGTAACAACAAATAATTGGGAACTGCATTTGACCTGATTCCTCAAAGAGAATACGTAGGCACTTCACAGCTCGGTCATAGTGTAAAATAAAGATCAAAACCCCCAAGCAAGAAACTGGGGCAAAGGTTGTGTTTGTTGTAAATAAATCTAGTTCCGAAGGTTGTAATTTTAAACCCAAATTGATGTGTTTTTGAGCCTTTAAATACCCTTTCTTCTAGCCTATCCAAATCCCACATTACGGTCCAAAGAAAGACCTTTTGACCAGCCTTCGAAAGATGCCAAGTCAGACAAACAAGAGAGTCTTATCAGAACACAACATTCTGATCCCCAGCAGAAAACACTCTGATCCCTAGCAGAAAGGACTCTGATCCCCAGCAGAAAAGACTGTGGTCCCCTATAGAAAAGAAATAGAAAATAGAGTCTTATCGGTAACACCCCAATCCCCAGCTGAAAAGAAATACAAATGAGAGAGTCTTATCGATGAAAACCTTAACGGGCACCATAAGGCGATGAAAGCTGAGAGAAAAATCAAAATGAGAGAGGCTTGAAAGTGAAAACCCTTCGGGCACTACAAGTTGAATAAGGGTGAGAATTAAATGGAAATCACCAGACAGAAATCTTGAAAGACGATTGACGGCGGAGGATAGGCCATATGTGCATGTCATGACCATTAGAGTTGGTATCCGCATTTCATAAGTTTTTATTTTATAGTTTTTCCAGTTAGAGAGTCATCTCTTTCCTTTGTCTTTTATTCTGTTTCTTTTATCTTTTCCTTTCGTCAACAAATTTCCCAGTAGAGTCTGTTTGGCTAAGACAAGTAAGAAGAGACTCCAAAGTTTGCCACCTGCCTTCAAATTATGCAAGACGAGATCTGATTAAAGCATCCAAGTGGTATAAGTCAGGAAAGAACAATCGCAAAGCCAGTGTCAGGATTTCCCCAGCAAGAGGAGACTGACAAAGGGATGGATCAGTGTCAAGAAGGATATCCTCACTGAAATCAAAGGTTATAGACCTCAAGGCCAAGGCAAGTGGAGAAATCAAGGGAGAACGACGCGAAGAGCGATGGGCATGAATTGGAGATTCATATGAGACTCAAGGTCGGGTGAAAATGTCAGTTCCCTAGCTATGCCACAAAAGAAGAGGGATATCCCTAGAAGAAAGGTATTTCAGTGACATCGAATGAATGAAAAGTGGTTCATCAGTAAAACATGCAAGATCCTCAAGCAGAGTCACTGTCATAGGAATGTGGGTGGTCAGGATACAAGTGGAAAACAACGGGGAGAGGTTTGTGAATAAAGAATCATCAAAATGGAAGGAAGTTATCGACCAACTTTCAAGATGGCCAGATGACATAAAACAGGGCAAGACATTCTAAGACCAGCAAATAACATCATCCCCAGCAAGTTTAAATAGTGTAATGGAACGCATAGCAGAGAAGGAGAAAAGGAGAACCATCCCCAGAAGGAGCATCACAACCAACCACCTCATTTAAAAACTAAAAATTTTCTTTGATTTCAAGCATTAATTTGAACTAATTGGTAGAGGGGCCACTAAGTAATGAGAGTGTTTGCTTAATTGGAATTAGGAATAGTATAAGTAATGATAAAAGGTTAAAAAAAGAGACATAGAAGAGAATATTTGGGGGGCTAAAAATTAAAGGAAACGGAGGGTAATAATAAAAAGAGGAAGGGGAGGGGAAGAGAGTCTTGTTTAGATATAAATGAGAGTCAATTGACACTTAAAAGGGGGGACAATTTTCAGAGTGGAAGAGAGTAATATTAAGCTAGCTTTCCAACCTTAAGAAAGCTAAGTGAATTGAGTATTCGAAACCAGAAGTTATTGATTTCCTAGTAATTGACTCTTCTCTGCTTTGATTTTGAGGGTATTCTGGTGCTATTGGCATCCAATTGGTAGGTGAGTTTTTCAGTTGGTTTTTCAAGTGTGTTTAGTGTTCTCTTGCTCTTTCGTTGGTTTTCTATTCGAAAATCCCTAAGGTTGTTACTGGGTTCTGCTTTGTTTTTCAGTTTGGTTTCAACTCCATTACTGTGTTATCTCCTATTAGTTTCACTAGTTGTGTTGCTATTTGCTGAATCTGTTGCTGTGTCACTACTTGATTCACCACTGATCTTCCTCTCTTATTTGTTTTCCAAATACCATGTACACATTGATATACTGGTACACTTGTAGCTGATAACATGAAGCATGGATACAAGTGAAGAGTTAAAGTTTTAATTTTATTTAGTTTCTGTTACTGATTGTATTTAGGACACTCTATATGCTACTGTTATATAAGTTTCTGCCATGTTTATATGACTGGATAGTTTTGGGTAACATGGTTAAATGATGTCCTATTTATTTTAGTTCAATTGGTGGGTAGTATATTCAGATGCATGTCAAATAGAATTAGGCCCAGTAGACCATTTTAATTATCTGCAATCTAATTTCAGTTTCCAAATCGTTTGAAGTTAAAATTAAAACTAGACCTTTAAGTTACTTCACTCCAATGGATTGATTCTCTAAAACTTGGGAAATTTGTTTAATTAGATGCCATCATGTTTACATTTCAGTTTTTCCATACTGCAAACATATGTAGAATGAATTGACTAGGCCCATTACTGGAATAAGACTGCCCATATTTCGTTTATATTCTGATTTAGCAAAAGTGTCCTGACTATCACCAGCTTTAGGGCATAAAAATAAATTAGGACCTTTTCTTCTTTCATTTTAGAGACGGACGAAAAATAAAGGAATGTAGTCAGTTTAGGATAATCCTTTAAAAAAAATGAGGCGTGCCTCGCCAATAATATACGCACAAGCGGCGGGGCCCTTAATTTTAGTAATAACGACCTTAGCTTTCAGGATGGGTTGCTTAGCGAATTTCACGGCCTTCTCCAAAATAATAACGCGTTAGACTCTATAGACGCGGTTTCAATAAAATTATATTTCTAAAATCAGTTACACATTTATGTGACCCAAATCCAAATCTCAACGAAGTCGGAACACATCAAAAATTGCGGATACATTTATGTGACGCAGTCCGAGATGCATTCTCACGACGTTTCAATTCTATTAAACAACAATAAAAGTGGTTTTAAACTTAATAAACGCACATAGTAATAACATGTATTAAAATCAAATATTTAGCCATTTACAATGATATACGCAACCGTGCTAGAACCACGGGATCCGGGGGTACCTAACACCATCCCTCGGGTCAACAAAATTCCTTACTTAGAATTTCTGGTTCGCCGACTTCACTTGGAAAGTCAAATGTTTTCCTCGAATTGGGATTCAAGATAAACCGGTGACTTGGGACACCAAAAGCCAAACCTATCCCAAGTGGTGACTCTGAAATAAATAAATAATCTCATTTCGAATATTATCACTTAAATTGGAAAAACTCCCTTACGCATTTATCCCTCAAGGTAGGCGCGCCAAAAGGAGGTGTGACATGTATTGTTACCTTTGTTTTCTATTATATTTTCCATATTTATCTTGTTTAGATTCTCGATGTATACTTTATTTAAACTTTTTCTGTTATCTTATTATTTATTATGTTTTATCTCAGTACGGCCTTGACCTTCCTCGTCACTACCCGACCGATGTTAGGCTTGGCACTTACTGAGTACCACTGTGGTGTTTCCGCAATTAATATCTCTGCAGCTGGTAAATAGGCCAAACTCAAGGCATCGGCTACTACATTGGCCTTGCCCAGGTGATAAAGAATGTAATATTATTATCCTTTAGTGACTCCAACCAGCTCCTCTAATGCAAGTTCAGTTGTTTTTGCTTGAACAAGTGTTGCAAACTCCGATGATATGTGTAAATCTCACAAGGCACACCATACAAATAATGGCGCCAGATCTTCAATACATGAATAATAGCAGCTAACTCAAGGTCATGGACATGGTAATTCTTCTCATGTATCTTCAGTTGTCTGGATGCGTAAGCAATCATCCTACCATCCTGAATCAACACTGCTCCAAGTTCCACCCATGAGGCATCACAATAAACTATAGGACGCCAAACTAGTAGGCAATATCGAATAGGGGCTGAATTCAAAGCTTTCTTGAGCTTCCAAAATCTCGCCTCACACTCATCTGTCCACTGAAATGGAGCATCCTTCTAGGTCAATCTAGTCATATTGGCTGCAATCGATGAAAACCCCTCCACAAAACGGTGGTAATAACCCACCAGGCCAAGGAAACTACGAATCTCTGTAGCTGAGGAGGGTCTGGGTCAACTCTGCACGGCCTTCGCCTTCTTCGGATCCACCCGAATGCCCTCACTCGATACCACATGGCCTAGGAATGGCACAGAACTCAACCAAAACTCACATTCTGAGAACTTTGCATATAAATTCTTCTCTCTAAGGGTCTGAAGCACTGTCTTCGGGTGCTTCTCATGATCTTACCCACTCCGGCAGTATACAAGAATATCATCAATGAAAATAATGATGAACAAGTCGAGATAGGGCCTTATCAAGAAATTCTTGTAACTGATCCTTCAACTCCTTCAACTCAGGAAGACCCATATGATACGGAGGAATGGAAATGGGCTGAGTGCCCGGCAACAAATCAACTGCCATACCTAGAAGATCAGCTGGAAACACATAAAGATAATCTTGTACCACTGGGATAGATTTAACAAAACGCAGGCCTCTCAACCATAAGCTGAGATTTAACAATGTGATCAAAAGTACCACTCCACTCAATATGCGGAATACCTGGCATAGCTAGCGTCACGGTTTTGGCGTGACAATCAAGAATAGCATGATGGAGCGAAAACCAGTCCATACCCAAAATAATATCAAAGTCAAAGTCAACCATACGAGTAACAATAAATCCGCTCTGGTCCCAAAACCACGAATAGTAACCAAACACGACCAAGAAACGCGGTCCACAATAAGAGAATCTCCTACTGGAGTATAAACATAAACAGGAGAGCTAAATTACTCTCGGGCTATACCTAATTGTGGAGCAAACTAAGAATACACATAATGATAGGTATATCCTGGATCGAATAGAACTGATGCCTCTCTGTGACTAACCAATATAATATATATAATGACAGAATCGGAAGCAACAGCCTCGCTGCGAGTAGGAATAGCATAATATCTGGTAATTTTTGGAATTTACACCCCAATCTCCTATTAACTGTTTCCCCTAAGTTCATTTCTGTTATTTTAGTTTTCTGGGACGTTCGATGTTAGAATTCGGAGTGTTTTGGGACACTTAGTACCTAAATGAGAGCTTAAGTATTGAAAAGTGGTCCATAGCCTAAACATTGTGAAGATGACCTCGGAATGGAAAACTGATGGTTTCATTAGCTCCATTAGGTGATTTTTGGGTAGGGAGCGTGTTCGTAATTCATTTTAGAAGTTCGTAGCTCAATTAGGCTTGAAATACCGAAGTTTGTATTTTTGAAGTTTCTGGTCTGATAGTGAATTTTTGATCCGACGGTCGGAATGAAATTTAGGAAGTTGATGTAGCACCATCATGTCATTTGAGATGTGCGTGCAAAATTCCAGGCCAATCGAATGTGTTTTGGTTAGGTCTTTGATCGAACGCGAGTTTAGTTGGAATTTGAAGTTCTTAGGTTCAAATACTTGATTAATTCGAGTTTCCGACATTGGTTTAGGTTGTTTAAGGGTTGGTACAAGTTATAATAATGTTATGGGATATGTCCGTAGGTTCAGTTGAGGTCCCAGGGGCCTCGGATGTGTTTCACTGTATACTTTATTTAAACTATTTCTGATATCTTATTATTTATTATGTTTTATCTCAATAGCGCCGTGACCTTCCTCGCCGCTACCCGACAAAGTTTAGGCTTGGAACTAATTGAGTACTATTGTGGTGTACTAACGCCTCTACTCTGTGTGTATGATGAGGATACAAAGAGATCCTCAGGATACCAAGAGATGCCCGGCTACCATTCCTTGTTGAGAACAATATTCCTTGTATTGTTACCTTTGTTTTCTATTACATTTTCCGTATTTATCTGGTTTAGATTCTCGTTGTATACTTTATTTAAGTTGTTTCTATTATCTAATTATGTATTATATTTTATCTCAGTAGGTCCCTGACCTTCCTCGTCACTACTCGACCGAGGTTAGGCTTGCGACTTACTGAGTATCGCTGTGGTGTTTTTGCAATTAATATCTCTGAAGCTGGTAAATATGCCAAAGTTAAGGCATCGGCTACTACATTGGCCTTGCCCGGGTGATAAAGCATAGTAATATCACAATCCTTCAGTAACTGCAACCATGTCCTCTGGTTCAAGTTCAGATCTTTTTTCTTGAACAAGTGCTGCAAACTCCGATGATATGTGTAAATCTCACACAAGGCATGCCGTATAAATAATGGCGCCAGATCTTCAAGTCATAAATAATAGCAGCTAACTCAAGGTCATGGACAGGGTAATTCTTCTCATGTATCTTCAGTTGTCCGGATGCGTAGGCAATCACCCTACCGTCCTGCATCAACACCACTCCAAGTCCGACCCGTAAGGCATCACAATAAACTGTAAAGGACCCCGAACCAGTAGGAAATATCAGAATAGGGCCTGAAGTCAAAGCTTTCTTGAGCTTCTAAAAGCTTGCCTCACACTCATCTGTCCTTGAAATGGAGCACCCTTATGGGTCAATCTAGTCATAGGGGCTGCAACTGATGAAAATCCCTCCATAAAATGACGGTAATAACCCGCCAGGCCAAGGAAACTGCGAATCTTTGTTGCTGAGGAGGGTTTGGGACAACTCTGCACTGTTTCTACCTTCTTTGGATCCACCCAAATTCCCTGACTCGATACCACGTGTCCTAGGAATGCCACAGAACTCAACCAAAACTCACATTTTGAGAACTTTCAATATAATTTCTTCTCTCTAAGGGTTTGAAGCACTGTCCTCAAGTTTTGCTCATGATCTTACCGACACTAGCAGTATACAAGAATATCATCTATGAAAATAATGACGAATGAGTTGAGATAGGGCCTGAATACACTATGCATCAAATGCATAAAAGTTGTTAGGGCATTGGTCAGCCCAAATGACATAACAAGGAACTCATATTGACCATACCAAGACTTGAAAGCAGTCTTCGGGACATCTGGCTCCCGAATCTTCAACTAGTGATAACTTGAGCGCAAATCAGTCTTAGAAAACACATGTGTGCCCTGAAGCTGGTCAAATAGATCATCAATACGAGGCAATGTATAATGGTTCTTCACGGTAACCTTGTTCAACTGATGATAATCGATACACATGCACATAGAACCATCCTTTTTCTTCACAAACAAGACAGGAGCACCACGGTGAAACACTGGGTCGAATAAAACCCTTATCAAGTAATTATTGTAACTGATCCTTCAACTAGGGAAGAGCCATATGATATGGAGGAATGTAAATGGGCTGAGTGCTCGGTAACAAATCAATACCAAAATTGATGTCTCTATCTAGTGGCATACCCAGAAGATCAGCTGGAAACACATTGAGATTATCTTGTACCACTGGGACAGAATCAACAGAAGGGGTATCAGCACTGGCATCTCTCACATAAGCTAGTACACGACGCATTCCTTCTCAACCATACGCTGAGCTTTAAGAAAAAAGATAACTCTACTAGGAGTGTGATCAAAAGTACCACTCTACTCACTACTTGGCGTGACAATCAAGAATAGCATGATGGAGAGACAACCAGTCCATGCCCAAAATAATATCAAAGTCAACCATGCCTAGTAACAATAAACTCTCTCTAGTCTTAAAACCACGAATAATAACCAAACACGGCCAATAAATGCGGTCTACAATAAGAGAATCTCCTACGGGAGTAGAAACATAAACATGAGAGCTCAATGACTCTTGGGCTATACCCAATTGCGGAGCAAAATAAGAAGACACGTAAGAATAGGTAGAGCATGGATTGAATAAAACCGATACCTCTCTGTGACTAATCAATGTAATACCTGTAATGACATAATCAGAGGCAACAACCTCGGTGCGAGTAGGAATAGCAAAATATCTGGTAATTTTTTGAATTTACACCTCGATCCCCTATTAACAGCTTCCCCTAGTTCATTTATGTTATTTTAGTTTGTCGAGACGTTGGATGTTAGAATACGGAGTCTTTTGGGACACTTAGTCTCTAAATGAGAGCTTAAGTGTTGGAAAGTGGTCCATAGTCTAAAAAGCGTAAAGACAACCTCAGAATGGAAAATTGATGACTTTTTTAGCTCTGTTAGGTGACTTTGGGGTTGGGAGCGTGTTAGTAATGCATTTTAGAAGTCTGTAGCTCAATTAGGCTTGAAATGCCGAAGTTGTATATTTGAAGTTTCAGGTCCGATTGTAAATTTTTGATCCGAGGGTCGGAATGAAATTTAGGAAGTTTCTATTAGCACCATCATGTCATTTGGGATGTGCTTGCAAAATTTCAGGCCAATCGGACGTGTTTTGGATAGGTTTTTGATCGAACGCGAGTATGGTTAGAATTTGAAGTTCTTAGGTTCAAATCATTGATTGTTCGAGTTTCCGGCATTGTTTTAGGTGGTTTAAGGGTTGGTACAAAGTTGAATGATGTTATGGGATATGTCCGTAGGTTTGGTTGAGGTCCCGGGGGCCTCGGATGTGTTTCTCTATATACTTTATTTAAACTGTTTCCGTTATCTTATTATTTAATATGTTTTATCTCAGTAGGGCCCAGACCTTCCTCGTCACTACCCGACCAAGGTTAGGCTTGAAACTTACTGAGTATTGTTGTGGTGTACTCATGCCTCTTCTGCGTGCGTATGATGAGGATACAAAGAGATCCTCGGGATACCAAGAGATGCCCCGCTACTATTCCTTGTTGAGAACAGTATTCCTTGTATTGTTACCTTTGTTTTGTATTACATTTCCATATTTATCTGGTTTATATTCTCGATGTATACTTTATTTAAACTACTTTTGATATCTTATTATTTATTATGGTTTATCTTAGTAGGGTCCTGACCTTACTCGTACTACCGACCGAGGTTAGGCTTGGCACTTACTGAGTACCGCTGTGGTGTTTCCGCAATAAATATCTCTAAAGCTGGTAAATATGCCAAACTCAAGGCATCCGCTACTACATTGGCCTTGCCCTGGTGATAAAGAATAATAATATCATAATCCTTCAGTAACTCTAACCATGTCCTCTGGTGCAAGTTCAGATCTTTTTGCTTGAACAAGTGCTGCAAAATCCGATGATATGTGTAAATCTCACAAGGCACGCCGTACAAATAATGGCGCCAGATCTTCAAGGCATGAATAATAGCAGCTAACTCAAGGTCATGGACAGGGTAATTCTTCTCATCTATCTTTAGTTGTCTGGACGCGTAGGCAATCACCCTACCATCATGCATCAACACCAATCCAAGTCCGACCCAAGAGGCATCACAATAAACTGTAAAGGACCCGGAACCAGTAGGCAATATCATAATAGAGGCTGAAGTCAAAGCTCTCTTGAGCTTCTAAAAGCTCGCCTCACACTCATATGTCCACTGAAATGGAGCACCCTTATGGGTCAATCTAGTCATAAGGGCTACAATTGATGAAAACCCCTCCATAAAATGACGGTAATAACTCGCCAGGCCAAGGAAACTGCAAATCTCTATAGCTGAGGAGGGTCTGGGACAACTCTTCACGGTTTCCACCTTCTTCGGATCCACTCGAATGCCCTCACTCGATACCACGTGGACTAGGAATGCCACATAACTCAACCAAAACTCACATTTTGAGAACTTTGCATATAATTTCTTCTCTGTAAGGGTTTGAAGCATTGTCCTCAAGTTTTGGTCATGATCTTATCGACTCTGGCAGTATCAGGCGGCAGAGATCCGCAAAGGTAACCGGATGCCTGGGGCTTAGGACCCAGGTTGCGATCGTATAGGCTTGTTTCCTACTCTTCTGCTATAGCAGGGCTTTCTCTGTGTTCACATAGGCCAATTTTTGGGCCTTTGAATTTTTACTCTACACGATCGCATCCCATTTTATGAGATCGCATTGCACAAATACCTGGGCAGTATAAACATTTCAAAAATCCAAGAGTTAGCCATTTTTAACAAAACTCAAGGTTGGGAGCTTGGATTTGGGAGCAATTATGAAGGTTTTCCAAAGGAAATCACTGGGTAATGATTCTCTACTCTCCTATGAATAAAATCCACTAATCTAATCACGAATTCATCCTTTAATTGGAAAACAATCGATTATGCAACTTAGACAATCGATTGTTTTAGCACAAAATCAGCAATTCTTAATTGGCAATTAGGCAACGGTTGTGCATGTTTTCAACACTATAAATACATCTTAAAATCAGTCTTTTAAGTACAACAACTGATCATATTATTGCTAAAGCTTGCATACTCTCTTATTCATCATTGTCTATTCATTACATAAGTTTTTGAGAGCCAAATTCTTGACGAAAGTTGTTGCGTTCTTGAGCGTATTTATTTTACTCATATCTACTCTTGAGGAGAGTCTTGTTTTGAGTGCAAAGTGTTTTTATACACTTGAAGGGAAGTGTTAATCCCTTGTATTGTAAGAAGGAACGTTGTGATTCCTTTGGTTGAAGTCTTGAAGTGTGGTATCTTCGAGCAAAGGTTGTTGAGGCTTGTGTGACTCAAGTTCTCAGTTTGTAACGGTTTGTTAAGCACCCGTAAGCTTAACGAAGTTAGTGGAAATCTCGAGAGAGTCTCTTGGGGACTGGACTAGCCACGGGTTGTGGTGAACCAGGATAACATCGGTGCGTTCGTTCCTTATTATTTACTTATCGCACTTATTTCATTCCTGCAATTTTTAAATTCCGCAAGTTTACGCTGTTTATTATTATAACGCTATTCACCCCCCCTCTAGCGTTAAGCGTATATTCTAACAGTTGTTGTGTGTTTAATTTAGGACTACGGGACAGTTTCTCAGGAGATTCCCCTGTACTTGGTATGTTCTAGATTGAGAGTGCGGGATACCAAGAGATCTCTAGCACATGTATATATATATATATATATATATATTGGGATACCAAGAGATCCCCGGCTTACTTATTATGGATACCAAGAGATCCCCAGCGTATATGATGAGGATATATATATATATATATATATATATATATATATATATATATATATATATTGGGATACCAAGAGATCCCCTGCTTACTTATTAAGGATACCAAAAGATCCCCAGCGTATATGATGAGGATAACAAGAGATCCTCGGAATACCAAGAGATTCCTGGTGTGTATGATGAGGATACCAAGAGATCCTCGGCTACTATTCCTCGTTGAGAACAATATTCCTTGATATTATTACCTTTGTTTTCCATTACCGTTTCTGTATTATCTGGTTTAGATTCTCGCTATAGACTTTATTTAAACTGTTTCCTTTTCTTATTATTTATTATGTTTTATATCAGCAGGACCCTGACCTTCCTCGTTACTACCGATTGAGGTTAGTCTTGGCATTTACTGAGTACCGATGTTGTGCACTCACGCCTCTTCTATGCATGTTTTTCATGTGTAGATCCAAGTATCTCTACTCAAGCGCACTATCAGTGAGGCAGGAGGACTACAGAGACTTCGAGGTGGATGTTGCTTTCGCAGACCAACGAGTCTCCCTCTTTATTCTATCTTTAGTACTTAGTTCTCTTCCCTTCCGTTTGTTAGATATTCTGGAGTTTGGAGCCTTTACTATACATTCTATAGCCTGTGTTGCCCGAATTTTCGGGTTTTAGGATTGTTTCAGTCTTGAGATATTGAGATGTATATGTCAAGCGGCATTCCGTACAATTTTCTTCTTAGATTTTTAAATTTGGTATTTTCTTTTTTTTCTGCAATTATTATGTTTTCGCAATGTTAGGCTTACCTGGTCATGGTGACTAGGTGCTGTCATGACATGGTCACGATTGGTGAACTAGGATCGTGACACTACTATAGGATTCACCATAGATTAAGTGAATGCATTCACCATGGAACAAGGTCTTCATCAAGCAGTCATACTGAAACTGGAAGAAGGTCTTCATCAAGGCAATTGTAATATTGGACAACTTATCTACAAGATATCAACAAATTGGATACATTGAATTTTAATATCCTAATTCCCATTTCATTTGTAGATAAATTTTATATAAATTGTAGGCTGTTTTTTTAGAAGATTTGGTAGAAGTTTTAGTAATAATCTATATTTTTGAGGGGGTTTGGTGAAGTTTTGGGATACATTGAATTTTAATATCCCAATTTCTATTAAGAAGAAGAAGGATAAGAAGAAAGAGGAGGAGGAGGAGGAGGAGGAGAAGGAGGAGGAGGAGGAAGAAGAAGAAGAAGGATGAAGAAGAAGAAGAAGAAGAAGAAGAAGAAGAAGAAGAAGAAGAAGAAGAAGAAGAAGAAGAAGAAGAAGAAGAAGAAGAAGAAGAAGAAGAAGAAGAAGAAGAAGAAGAAGAAGAAAACATATTTGCACAAATTGTAGATAAATTGTAGATTGTTTTTTTAGAAGATTTTGTAGAAGTTTTAGTCGTTTGGATTTGTAAAAATAAAAAAAATGCACCTACAATTAGAATACAAATAATCTATAATTTATCTACAAACTGGATACATTGTATTTTAATATCCCAATTCTCATTAAGTTTTTTAATGGCTATCAATGGTGGAAAATATATGAAAAAACATATGAAGATGAACAACAAAAATCTCCTTTCTGTTAAAAAATTTAAGTTAATGTATAAAAAATCAATCCCAAAACTCTTTCATGATTTGTAACATACTTTTAGCATACTTTTACTATAGCCTTTTACTTTAACATCATCATTAAAGTCTAAACACAATTATGACATACTTTTACTTTACACTCAATCAATGCTTTGGTCTTTCCTTTTTTTTAGCTAAGAAGGTATGTGTAGTTGTAGTTAATTGTGGTCGATTGAGAGTTAAATTCTTGTTTGCTTTTACATTTTCAAGTTGAGATATAGTCATCATACAGAATATCATCCTGTATTTTTTTGAAGCAGATTGTAGATTAGTTGTCTTAACTTTGAAGATAAATTGTTATGTCGATTATCTACAGTTTATAATTGTAGGTATATATTCTAATTTGCTTTTACATTTTGAAGATGATGTGTAGTCACTCTACAGAACCTCATCCTGTATTTTTTTGAAACGGATTTGTATGTAATTTTTCTTCTTGATTTGCTTTTATCATTGTGTGTAGTGATTGTGTAGTTATATTTAGGTAATATGTGGATTAATGATTCATTTTATGCAGTTTACTAATGGCAGGGAAGGAATGGGAACAAAAATATTGTTCTTTTGAACTCAAAATACACAAATAGGTGTAAAAACAAAAGTTACCAAAGTATATATAATGCCAGAAAAACTGGCGCTATACTGTGACGGTAACTATTATTGTATAGCGCCAGTTTTTTCTGGCGTTATATTAAAAAAAAGCTGACACATTGTATAGCGCCATTAATAGTGGCATTATACCCTTTTTCCCTGGCCCCACCAATAATTTGTGGGTTCAATAATTCACAAGCGTATAAAGCCGACTTTTTTGGCGCTATATACATTTAAAAAACTTTCCGGCAAGCCATTTCCAATATAAACAGGTTAGAATCACATATCTTCATTCAAAATTATTTTTAACTCTTGTTGGTTTCTATTGTTGTTAAATTCTCCAACATTTTTTCATTATGTCTAAAGACTGTAGAATAAGAGTATCATTATATTGGGAGGGGGGAGGGGTGAGGTTGTGATGGAGAATAACTCTGTGGGCTATAGTTTACCTGCTAAGTGTAATGTTAAATTGCCACTTAAAATGGAGTACGAAACATTAATATCGTTGTTATGCAAAAATTGAGTGTGAGAAAATGTTCAGTGATACATAAAGTAACCGGAAGATATCCGTATTCCGCTACGCTGCAAGGGATTGCTTTTTACTCGGAGTTTAACATTGACGACGATGACACTTTGAGTGATTTCCTAAGGACCCCGGACAAATTTCGGGAATTTCTTGTAATCACAATGTTGGAGATGTACGTGAAGGTCGAAGACATTCCAAAAAATGAGTTTGTGCATAGTAGAGATAACTCCGAGTCATCGGGTTGTTACTCTGGATCAGTTTTTGCCGGACAGGTTCCGGATGAAAGAGTTTTCCTTGATTTAAGCTTATCACTATCGGTGAATGAGCATCCAGAAAATAATTTATACCATGATTTCCATAATTCACAAGCAGAGTGGTAAACTTCAATTTTCATTTGTGTTAATTATGTATATTTTTGGCGTATTGAATTTGTATTAACGGTTATTTATTTAATAGGGGGTACCGGACGGATATAAATTTTATTAGTGTCCCATCTAGTAGTTATCACGTAATTGAAAATGTCCATCATGGAATGTCATCACATTACAACTTGTAAGTGAATTGATTTATCTATATGGAAAGCAATTATTAATTCAGTTGCTTATATTTTTTATCGTTTTGCAGTGAAAACGAGCAAGTTGAACCACCCATACTCACTCAATTGTCCGAAAATGACATATTATATCGGGATCTGGCAGATGCACAGAGTGAGAATGGAACATTGATTACGACAACAATGCCGATGAATTGGGAGACAAGACACCCTTTTCTCGTGAGGATGGTTATGAACAGGATGAGGATGAAGGACCCGATTTGAAGAGACACCCCCTAGACGAAGAGTGTACGAGTCTGAAGTGTTGTTTTATTCAATGAGGATTCCTTACATTGATAACTTTCCAGCCATGCCGGATATGGAAGCTCACATAAGGGATTGTGATGAAATCCGTACAACAATGTGGGATGAGTCTAGACCAACGGTGCTTGCAAAAGGGATGCTTGTTCCTAATAAATCGAACGTAGGCAGGGCTTGTAAATGCACAACGTAAAAGAGTATTGTGAGATACATGTATTAGATCCAAGTCCGACGGTATACAAGGTTGTTTGCCGCGGGTGGTTTTGTCCATGTGACTGGATGTTGCATGCGACTAAGGAAAAGACATGTATGTGCAAAGTCGGTAAATACATTCCCACCCACACATGCCAAATGGACACATCCAATAGGAAACACTTCAACTTAGATATTGACTTGATACCTCTTGTACGTATTCCGCACATCGAAGCGCCCATAAGATATAAAATCAAAGAGTGCATTATAGCAGTCCACCAGGAACATGGCCATATGATTACTAAAAGAAAGGCATATCTTGGGCACAAAATAGCATTTGGAATAGTCTATAGTCACTGAGATAAGTCATTTGCAGATCTGCCTAGGTACATAGCTGTGCAACAGTAGTTTAACCCCGAGACAGTTGTTAAATGGAAGCTTGAGTGGAGTCTTGGTAAACCAGAATATATATTCAACTACGTGTTCTAGGCGTTTAATCCCTCAGTTGATGGTTTTCTGTATTGCCGGCCCGTAATATCCATAGACGAAACTCATGTCTATGGAAAGTATGATATCAAGCTATTGATAGTCGTGGCAGTGAATGCTAATGGACAGATATTTCCCCTAGCTTTTGCTATTTGTTCCAATGAAAGCACAGAGACGTGGATGATGTTTTTGAACCACCTGAAAGAGCACGTTGTCAAATTGAGTTCAGGTATTTGTCTAATATCTTATCGATACGGTGGTATATTAAGTTCTATGGAGAACTTGCTGGCATGGCAAGAAACTTATGCATACCATCGTTACTGTGTGAGGCACTTGAAGGTTAATTTCCAAATGGCACATCCCAAAAAGGATCTACATGATTAGATGTGGATAGAACCAATAGACGACCAACAACGTAAATTCCGGAGGCATATGGATTCCATCAAGCAAGAAGACGAGGAAGCCCATCGTTGGTTAATGCGACATGACCCTGTAAAGTGGACATTGCATGCAGATCATGGCAGGCGATGGGAATTTTTACTACAAACGTGATAGAGTCCTTCAACGGGATATTGAAGTCGGCAAGAGGATTGCCCATCACACCCATGGTGCGAATGTCGTTCAAGCAGATGGCATAGAGGTTTGTTCAACGGTCTGCAGCTGCAACGGAATTGATGAAAAAGGGTGTTGAATTTATGCCAGTGCCTATGCGGAGACTTGTGAAATACAGACGCGAGCACATTAGCATTCCTTTTTGCAATATGATAACGAAAGAGGTATTTTTGAAGTTCTAACCACTATCCATAACAACCGGGTTAATAATGTTCATACTGTAAATGAATCTACAAGGTTATTCTCATGTGGGAAATGGTCAATATACCACATGCCTTGCTCACATGCCATCAAGTGTTTTAAATGTGTTGGTTATGCAGAGACAAACTATATTGATCAACAATATAATGTTTCCAAGTACCTAAACACATATAGTGGTCAGTTACATCCAGTGGGTGTTGAGCATTATTGGCCCCCAGAACCATTTAAAATGGTGTGTAACAAGTCTTATTTGCGTAAAAGATAGGTGTATAAGAGAACGCGTATACGGAACCAAATGGATGTTAGTGATACCGTATATGCGTGCAAATGTGGTATATGCTCACAAACAGTACAAGACCGTAGAAAATGTCCTTTGGGTGGCAACAGTAATCAACCTCGGGGCGAGTGTTCTTCTATAGTACCGAACTACCCATGAGTTGATGTTGTAATAATTAGTTGTTATGTATATATTTCAAGATTTATAAAATAAAAATTTCTCGTTTGTTAATTATGACTTATACTTTCCCATTTTTCCTATATAAATAATAATCAAATATAATTATATGTATATTTATTATATGTGTGTTATCTTGTCGAACTGAAAATGCTAACCAGTTGACATAAAGTTGTCCTGTCAACATCGTGATATTTAATACGAAAAATATAGCGCCATTAAATATGACGATATGTTTGTGTTGTCTTGTCGAACTGAAAAAGCTAACCAGCTGACATAAAGTTGTCCTGTCAAAAAATATAGCGCCATTAAATATGACGCTATGTATGTGTTGTCTTGTCTAACTAAAAAAGCTGGCCGGCTGATGTAAAGTTGTCTTGTCAAAATCATGATAATTAATACGCAAAATATAGCGCCATTACATAATGACGCTATGTGTGTGTTGTCTCGCCTATAGATAACGTTCTCATTATATTCATTTTGTGTGCTCAAATCAGCCTAAATCAAATATTTCATTAAAAGAAAGTTTTTTTTACTAAAAGCAAATATTTCACAAATGGCTCAACCTCTTCGTCCACCAATGTGCTACTGTGGAAAAGCATGCTTCATGGATGGTTGTTGGGAAGGTACGCTGGTGCTGTATGAACTAGTTCTACAAGGTTCCCCGTGAACCTACATGTGAATTTGATAAATGGGTTGATGAACCATGTTATCAAGAATGCTACAGAGAACAACTGAAGTCTCTTCATAATATATGGTTAGTCTCTTCATAAAATGTAGTTATAGTTAAAACAAATTCAATACTAATAAACTCATACCTGCGCATGTGATGAGGTGCCATAACTCGGTCGGCGTCCACTAAATAAATCTCGGGTCGGTTGATCCTCATAATGGTAGAAGGGCCAGGGAAACATCTACCCCAATCCGCTCCTTGAAACTCCGATACCGTGATCAATAATTGACCCGATCAGGTCACATGTGATGGCACTGGAGTGTCAAAAATTCCAAGGCTGTAAGACGGCATGTCGGTCTCATGCATGCCACCTGCCATATCAACAGCAACATCATCAGCAAGAGTCTCATCGCCCCATGCTGAACACCACCTCCTCTCCGCCCACGTCCACGTCATCTGGCACCAGCAGGTTATCGGGGAGCAGCAGCAACTCATCGGCCACAACCTCGTGGGAAACCACGACCTCACTGGTACGTGGCTGGGTCAACATAATTTGCCTCGTGTTCCAAATGTTGATTCAATCAGGCTCGCTGCAGTGTCTGGACAGCCACATCCATGAATTGACAACTATACTCCTACATGACCACAGGATCATGGACATAACTCTAAATTTGTTGCCCTATACGATAGATGGTATGCAATCCAATTGCTTTCACAAAAGTAAAGAATGTAAACTACGTTTTTGGCATGAAATTACAGGTATATAATTAAATATAACAGAAAACATACTAGAGCCTCATGTCTCCTCGAGTATGAGACGTACCAACCATGAGCCTGATTCACTGGGTTCCAGATAAAAAGTCTGGAAAGTGTGGTACCATGACATATAACATTCAATAGGACAGTGTTGGGGAGGTGGGATCAAGTACCCTTGCCTGTCCCAAATAGCCAACTGAGGGTTAAGCCAGTCAATAAATGTGTCGTACAACCTGGTCCGATCATCCCTCCCATAATGTAAAGGATGCCATGCAGGCGGAGTCGACATAGGCTACGGCAGGCCAAACTGATGAAAAACCCACTCTGAGGGATGATGCTCGACAATATCGAGGAATGTGAGAGGGACAGAAGCCTTCCAAATATGTCAGCCGAACGTGCAATAAGCAGGCAGGGTACTTATCATCTCCTCGTTGTACGGCGTCCAGATGAACTATCAAATAACAACACAACCGTTAGTATGTGCAACACTAAGTTAAACAATAACTGGTATGTTTAGTTAGATATTCACCTGTGAATCCTCCAGCATATCCAACACATACCTGATGCGGGGGAGATCATGATAGGCATCATACTCTCATCAAAGTCTACGATGTATAACCCACCTACAAGCTAGAGGGAGATCCGAAATTTTTACATTAGCCGGTAGTTGTGGTAGAGGTGGCCAAAGCTACAGAAATCGCTCCCAGACCCAAACCTAATATAGAAAGTTGATGTATAGTGTAAGATTAACTATAACAAGGTATAATTGTAACTAACTGACATATTAGTTGAATATGTTGTCACCTTTATAAGCGGCAGGAAGCCACAAACGTCTCTTTGTCTGCCCATGGAAGCCGGCACATCTACCTATACAAAAATGAGAGGACAGAACCACCCCAGTTATAGGTGGTTGTATCCTCGAACCTGGTAATATGATGCAGAAAACGGAGGCTAACTAGGTTCCCCCGAATTGATCACGAACAAGACCCCCCCCAAATAGAAGGAGCATCAATAGCCTCGTATATTGCTGCACATCCACCTCCGCTGACTCATCGATGATAATATCGTGGATCTGCATGATGTGTTTTTTAATGGGGACTAACTGCATACGACTGACCCCAGACACTACCTCCTGGTCCTCCGGCATGAAACCAGTGAGCATGTGCAGCATCTCCCAATATGCCTCCCGCGGATAATATCTCATGGTCGCAGGCAGTAAAACAGGCAAGCCATCAGTGGATAGTCCATATAAAATCTCTGCGTTTTGGAGTGTAATGGTGGCTTTGCCAATGGGCAAATGGAAAGTGTGCGTCTCTTGTCGCCACCACTCAATCAAGGCCATGATCAAAGCATAGCCAAGTTGTATCCGACCAATCCTAATGATCCTTCAAATTCCCAGATCCTCCGGGTAATGGACCATGCGGGGAGGACTCAAAAACTCCCATAGTAGATCTACTCTCCTGACCTGCAAAGTCTGCGTAAGCATTTGACCCTCCCATATATACTCAGGTCTATGTTGGACTTGTAGGCTAACAGATCCGATGTTCGAGGGCCGGATGTATAGGCGCATCCATGCCGTCAACTGTAAAATCATAATTTTTAATATCTTAATTGTACAAATTATCATTAATAATTATGTGTTTTTTTATAATTTAAATTTATATTTTTTAATAACTTAATTGTACAAATTACTTACTCATGGGTTCCAGGCTCGATATTTTGTAGGCCCAGTGACATCACACTATCATTAATAATTATGTGTTTTTTCAAAACAAAGTAGCCTTGTGGGTTCGAATGGTGAAAATTATTTTGGAAAATGGAGAGGGGACCGTTTGGTATAGGAAAAAGAAGGTACTTATTGAGGTATATAGCACATCGCACTAATTTATGGCGTTATAACTTAATGCCAATTTGGCTCGCACCCTATATCATTTCTCCCTTTTACATCAGTACTAAAGTAAAAACCATGCAATCACTGTTCATTCTAACTAGGGCTGCTTATCGGGCGGATTGGGCGGTTATTTACTCTTAACGTTTTGGCTTAACGCTTATCGACTTTTAAATGTATTAATCCGTTACTCACACGATAAGATATCGGGCGGATTGGTAACGATTTAGCTCTTAACGGGCGGTTATCGGGCCGTTCCCCATCCGCTAAGTCGTTAAGTTGTTACCAGTAAGCCATTAAGCTTCGATTTCAGATCATTTTTCGATTTCGGATCGGTTTTGAACACCCCTAATTCTAACGCCATTGCATACCTACTTTTGAGTTAAACTCTCCCCTTTCAATGCTTCTTTCTTCATAGTTCATGGTTTCAATCCGTTAAAATTGAGGAATTGTTTTGAGGAATTCTTTTTCGTTCTCTGAATCAAGAATATATTTTTCTCTATATTGGTGGGTCCTATTGCTAAAATCACGGATATGATGAACAAAGCCTGAATATTTTTCTGTTTTTTCTAAGCTAAAATACTACAGAATACTATGCTACAAGGCTCTAAATTTTACTACGCTAAAAGAATTTACGTTTTACTACGCTAAAAAGGTCTAGATTTTACTACGCTAAAAAATAATCTAAACTAAACATAAATAACAAATAAATTTAATTACAAATAAAACACAAAAAGGCATAAAAACAAATATATATAAATGAGGATATTAACAAATAATTTTTTTTGACTAATTTACATTTTTTTATAAAACACTAAAATTATATCCGGATAGAATTTAACATGCTAGTTTCGGAAAAAATAAACACAAACCGAAATAAAACACATACAAATCAAGTAATATGCATTGTTATAAAAGTTTCAACTTAAAATAAATCGAAATACTTCGATTTAGAATTTTCGTAAAGCAAATAGATTGAAATTTTAACTCCGGAAGTGTGAATCCACAATAATACGAAGCTTTACTTGAATGTGGGACCTACGTTCTTCAAACTTTATGTGCCGAGGGGACCCAATTTATTTTTTAAATGGCGGACAGAATCGGGCAAAAATAGGGAGACCAAGAGGGAGTAAAATAATGAAGGTTTGGAATAGTCCTGATGAAGAAGGAGACAGAAGGTTTCTCTGAAGATATATAACGCCACTTTTAATGGCATACATGCGTGTCAGGTTTTTTATGTATAACACCAGAAAAACTGGCACTATGCAGTAACGATGCAGTTACTCTTACTGTATAGCGCCAGTTTTTTTGGCGTTATATATACTTTGGTAACTTTTATTTACACCTATTTACGTAGTTTGAGTCCAAAAAAATTATATTTTGGGGCCGGTGTCTAATATGGATTGTGGAGTGTATCATAATTAAAGACTAAATACAATTATGACACACCTTTGCTTTACACTTTATCCATCATTAAAGCCCAACCCCACTTATGACATGTTTTTACTTTTATCCACAATTTTGCGACATTCTTTCCTTAATTTTTGGGGTGATCGACGGATGACTAGGGAATGGTACATGGATTGTAGGGAAAATATGAACTAGGGAGGTAATTCATATCTATATTATATTAAAAGCACGAATGTCCTTAGCTAAATGTCGTACGTATTTTTATCCTTTAAAAATAGTTTTTCACATTGGATAAAATCGTAATTAAATTGCTATCCTAATATTTAGGAATTTGAAATTTACCAAAATTTTTATTATTAAATTCTTTCCTTATTTGAAGTCATAATTATTTTCAAGTCTTTGCCTTTTTTATTTTGTTGGAAATGATTTAATCACTATTAGACTTCAACTTAAATAAAATAAAACTCTAGCTTTGTCCAAATCCAAATTAAACGTAAATTTAACATCTTTTTACGTTTCTGGTAAGCAAAAACGTAAAGTTTTAAACACATTAGGAATCTTAGAAAAGTTTTTATTTTCAAGTTTTTCCTTTTCTTTATTTTGTTATAAGCAATTTAATCATTATTTGACTCAAACTCAAGTAACAGGTAAACTTTGCACTCCATTTAGTTCTTTCGAATTTTAAACAATTATATTTTCTAAATTTTTGTTTCTAAGGGACAAAATTGTAATTTAATATTTTTAATATTTAAAACTTTTAAAATTAACTAAAGTTTAGTCAATGAATTTTTTGTTATTTGAATTGTGTTGAAAGTCCTAATACTATATTTAGAAATTCAAAATCGAATATAATAAATATGGTTGTGTAAAGTTCGCATTCATATATGATTCAAAATGGTATATACAGAATTTAGTCATGCAATTTAAACATGTATTTGATATGCAACGTTTTGATAATGAATTAAGACAAAATATCGGTAATATATCAATTTTTAATTTAAAACAAGGAGTTTAACTCTTTAATTTCAAGAATATTTTTTTTTGGGAACTTATGTTTTTCCCATATCTAGGAAATCAAAATCTAATCAATTTTGTATTATTAAATTCTTCCTTTTTGAACTATATATAAAAAGTCTTATTATACTATATCTATTGAGCAAAATATTTTCCTTATTTTATGTAACACAATAATTTTATAAAGACAAATAATATCAAAAAAAAAAACATGGTAATAAGTAAAGAGTAGCTATTACTTGGTGTAGGTTTGAATTATTCTTTTGTTAGAAAAGTATAACCAATTAAATCTATATTAGTAAAAATAACAAATAAAATAGAAAAGGACTAAGTAGTAAACTATAGCTAATGTTGACAATTCTTCCATCGTTCTCATTCTTAATTGTAGATTTTAATCGGTCATAGAGCTATTTGTCATAAATTTTATATAATTTAATTATCTGAGTAAAAGTATAAAAGAAACGTACAGAAATAACAATAGTTACGATTATTAAACTCTTTAGTTCAACCGCAAGTTGAAGGAATATTTTCGAAATAACACATAACAAGACATATCAGAAAACATAAGTTGATAAACATTCATATGATTTTCATAAAATTTATATTGATTGATATGTGTACACGTGCAAAATATGTATGACTTTTTATTTTTACCCTTTAAAAATTAATTTCACACTAGATAAAATAGTCATATTTTACTATTTAAAACTTTAAAATTAACCAAAATTTTAATTAATAAATATTTTCTTATTTGAACTACATATTGATTTTATGGAGACTGGATGCACGCGCAACGCGCCATAACAAAAGACTTGTATACCTAATATGCATATATTTGATAATATAGTTTCAAAAATAGTATAGGAATGAAAATGTCTCATATTTATATGTGCTAATTAACTCTTACTCCTTCCTTTGCAAGATCATTGGGCTGGCCTGTTGAGTTCATTGAGAACTCAGGCCTAGGTTCAGAGAGTCGGGATGCTTCCTTGTCGCCTGTTTAAGTCCACTGATCCTTTGACTCTAAATAGGCCTGGCTGCTTTGTCAGCCCAATACGAAAGTCCAACCTTCCTTCCCTTTATCTAAAATAATGTTGTTGCTTATGTCTTTCTATATGAACTAATGCTAGTATTAAAAATTCATTATTATCTTAATTTTTTAGGCATACTTTAGGCAAATCAGAACCTAATAGGTAAAAGGAGGTAATTGTGGTTTCAAGGATTATTCGTTTTAACAACAGTAACACTTTTGAAATCTTAACGCTTTGAAACTAATTATTTTGGCAACTAATATTTCTTTCACTTGCATATCTTTTCTAATTAGTTTTGTTTGGTTTTATGCATCGATGGAATTTAAACGATTTTAAATGGAAACAACCCCTTTGAAAGGTTTCCAAAAGTGGATCATAGGAAATTGAATTGTTCTAACACAAAAATGGGAATACATCACTATTGAGAAGAAGCAAGACTAAGAAGTCCCTTTGAAAAATATAATGGTCTTTAATAAAACTCCAAATAAACGAATCAAGCATACCAGTTTTGATAAATGCATAAATGTTACAAAATAGTTAGTAAATGTGGATGTCAACTACTCCTATCACATTCACCTATATAATGTAAATAATCTTTCATTACTCATCACCATTATGATTGTAACTCTCACACATCCATAGCCCCTCCTCAGGATCTCAATTGTTAATGCCATGTTTAAGACAATTATTTTGTAACCTTCATATGTAATAGTATAAATAGAGGCATGAAATGTAAGATGAGACATACTTGCATATATGGAATAAATAAGAATCTATTCTCTCTTATTTCCTACATTTTGTCTATTTTCTTGTTTTATATTATTACTTTGAGCTAAGTTTTGTAACACATTATCAGAACGAAGTTGAGCTCTTTTCGTTGTTCAGAAATTAAAATTCACTAGTCTTCAATTGGATCCAATATGAGTAATGAAGATTTATGTCTTTTGGATAGTGCTACAACTCACACAATATTAAGAGAAAAGAAACTTTTCTCTTATTTGGTTATGAAAAAGGCATATGTTAATACAATATTCGGTAGTACAAAGTTGATTGAGGGCTCTGTAAGAGCGGCCTTATTACTACCTGAAGGAACGATATTAACTATTGATAATGCATTATATTGCAGTAAGTCTCAAAGAAACTTGTTGAGTTTCAAAGCTATTCGCCAAAATAGCTACCATGTTGAGACATCAAACGAAGGAAATATTGAATACCTTTATATTACTGCAATAAAAGCGGGGAAAAGATATATACACAAAAAATTACTCGTATTTTCTACTGGGTTGTACCACACAAATAATGGTGTGGTTGGATCACATACCATAGTAAACAAAAGGTTTACAACTTCTAATGATTTTATCATTTGGCATGACTGGTTGGGCTAGCCCGGTTCTAACATGATGTACAGAATAACGGAGAATTCGAATGGGCACACATTGAAGAACAAGAAGATTCTTCAATTTAAGGAATTCTCCTGTGTTGTTGTTCTCAAGGAAAATTGGTTATTAAACCATCAGCACCTAAAGTTGGGATTGAATCCCCTGCATTGCTGGAACGTATACAGGGTAATATGTGTGGGCATATACACCCTCCATATGGACCATTCAAGTATTTTATGGTCTTGATAGACGCATCTACAAGATGGTCACATGTGTGCTTATTATCAACTCGTAATATGGCATTTGCGAGATTGTTGGCCCAAATAATAAGGTTAAGAGCATATTTTCCATATTATGCAATTAAGACAACTGATCTTGATAATACTGGTGAATTTACATCTCAGGCCTTTACAGATTATTGTATGGCCGCTGAAATAAAAGTTGATCTGGTTGCTTATGTTCATACTCAAAATGATCTAGAAGAGTCATTAATTAAACGGCTTCAACTAATAGCTAGACCATTGCTAATGAGGACAAAACTTCCCCTTTCAGTGTGGGGACATGCTATTTTGCATGCAGCAGCACTTGTGCGTATAAGGCCAATCAGTTATCACAAAGTCTCCCCATTACAGTTGGATTTTGGTCAGGAGCCAAATATTTCTCATCTAAGAATTTTTGGATGTGCAGCATATGTTTCAATTGCTCCACTACAACGCACAAAGATGGGTCCACAAAGAAGGATGGGAGTATATGTTGGTTATGAATCTCCTTCTATTATTAAATACTTGGAGCCTATGACTGGAGATTTGTTTACAGCCAGATTTGCTAATTGTCATTTTGATGAATCAGTTTTTCCAACATTAGAGGGAGAAAATAAACATGTAGAAAAAGAGATATATTGGAACGTATTATCTCTATATCATTTGGATCCTCGTACAAATCAATGTAAACAAGTAGTTGAAAAGATCATTTATATGCAAAATGTTACAAATCAATTGCCATATATATTTACTAACCTTCCACGGGTTACTAAATTGCATATTCCAGCTATAAATTCTCCAATTTGAGTTGATATCCCAGCTGGACAATGCAAATGAGTCTATGTCATGCCTTAAACGTGGTAGACCAATGGTTCCAAGGATAATAATCCCCGAAAAAGGAAAGGAGCAAATGATCAAGTTGATTATAACATGGAGGCAATTGTTCAAGAGGAACATAAAGACATAGCAACCGAGAAGACCTCACAGGAGGTTCTAGTTCCTGGAAATGAAGAGATCTCAATAAGTTATGTCTCTACAGGAAAAAGGTGGAACCGAAATAACATTGTTGTTAACAATAATTTCGCATATAATATTGCAGTTGAAATAATGTAACAAGATGAGGATCTTGAGCCAAAATCTGTCGATGAATGCAGACAAAGAAATGATTCGCCCAAATGGAAAAATACAATTCAAGCGGAATTGGCTTCACTCGAAAAACATGATGTTTTCGGACCAATCGTCCGAACACCTGAAGGTGTCAATCCAGTGGGGTACAAATGGGTTTTTGTGCGAAAACTAAATGAGAAAGGTGAAGTCGTAAGATATAAAACACGACTTGCGGCACAAAGGTTTTCGCAAAGGCCTGGCATTGATTATATGGAGACATATTCTCCTATAGTAGATGCAATTACCTTCAGGTATCTAATAAATCTGGCAGTCTATGAAAAGCTTGATATGTGGTTGATGGATGTTGTCACAACCTACTTATATGGATCACTGATTAATGAAAATACCTGAAGGATTTAAGGTTCCTGAAGCATATAAATTTCAAAAGAAACTTGTTTAATAAAGCTTCGGAAATCCATATACGGATTGAAAAAATTATGGAGGATGTGGTAAAATCGCCTTAGTGAGTATTTGCTAAAGGAAGGGTACAAAAATGACCCTATTTGCCTTTGTGTTTTTATTAAGTGGTATGGATCTGAATTTTTCATCATAGTTGTATATGTTGATGACTTGAATATCGTTGGCATTTCTAACGAGTTTCCAAAGGCTATAGAGTGTTTGAAGAAAGAGTTTGAAATGAAAGATCTTGGTAAGACAAAATTTTGTCTTGGCCTACAAATTGAGCATGTACCAAATGGAATTTTTATCCATCAATCAACATATACTGAAACGGTTTTAAAGCGATTTTACATGGATAATGCACCTCCATTGAGTACCCCAATGGTTGTGAGATCACTTGATATAAATAAAGACCAATTTCGGCCTAAAGAAAATGATGAAGAGCTCGTTGGTGATGAAACTCCATATCTTAGTGCAATTGGGGCACTAATGTATCTTTCCAACAATACTCGATTAGATATTGCTTTTGAAGTGAGCTTATAAGCAAGATTCAGCTCCTCTCCAACAAGAAGACATTGGAATGGTGTTAAGCATCTATTTAGATATCTTTGGATAACCATAGATATGGGATTGTTTTATTCTAATGAATTCAAGCCAGAAATGATTTGCTATGCCGATGCAGGTTATTTGTCTAATTCATATAAAGTTCGATCTCAAACATGCTATTTGTTTACATATGGAGGTACTTCTATATCATGGTTTTCAATGAAACAAATAATAGCTGCCACATCTTCAAATCATGCTGAGATAATAGCTATTCATAACGCTAGTCGGGAATGTGCCTGGTTGAGATCAATGACTCAGCATATTCACAAGATGTGTGGTTTGCTTATGAAAAATGATAATCCAACAACACTATATGAAGAAAATGCTGCTTGTATTGCTCAACTGAAAGGATGATACATCAAAGGAGACAGAACAAAGCATATTTCACCAAAGTTCTTTTTCACGCACGATCTTCAACAAAAATGGTGAAATTAATGTTTAACAAATTTGGCTGATCTGTTCACTAAGGCTTTACCAACCTCAATATTTGAAAAGTTAAGACAGAAGATTGGAATGCGACGTCTTCGAGAAATAAAGTGATATTTTCATGAGGGGGGGTAACATGCGTGTTGTACTCTTTTTCCCTTGGCCTAGGTTTTGCCCCACTAGGTTTTACTAGTAAGGTTTTTAACGATGTAACAAATAAAGCGTATTACGCATATGTGTACTCTTTTTCCTTCACTAAGAGTTTTTCCCACATGGTTTTTTCTTAGTAAGGTTTTAACGAGGCATATTATCTATTTTTTTGGACATCCAAGGGGAGTGTTACAAAATATTTTGTAAATGTGGATGTCCACTACTTTCACCCATGATGTAAATAACCTTTCACTGCTCATCACCATTATGATTGTAACTCCCACATATCCATAACCCCTCCTCATGATCTCAATTTTTAATGTCGTATTTAAGACAATCATTTTGTGACCTTCATATGTAATAGTGTAAATAGAGGTATGAAATGTGAGATGAGACGTACTTGAATACATGAAAGAAATAAGAATCTCTTCTCTCTTATTTCCTACATTCTTGTCTATTTTCTTGTTTTATATTATTACATTGAGCAAAGTTTTGTAACGATAAACACATTTTCTCGTAATAACCCCTTATTTTACAAATATCTTTAAAAAATTCTTAGCATTTCTAAAGGGAATATACTTTCTTTAAAAAAGATGAGCTTTCAAACTTGAATCAATATGATTTTTGCTTATACAAGGCTTTTCTTAGAAAACCACTTAGTAATTTTAATCAATTAATCAACTAGGAGATATATAATTCTTTCCCCGTATGTGACGACCCGGCCGGTCGTCTTAAGAATTAATGCCCCTATCCCCTAAGTTCATTTCTCCTATTTTGGTTACCGAGACATTCAGTGTTGGGTTTCAGAGTGTTTTGGGACACTCAGTCCCTAAATGAGAGCTTAACTGATTGAAAGTTATCTGTAGTCACAACAGTATGAAGACTGCCTCAGAATAAAAATCTGATGGTTCTGTTAGATCTGTTAGGTTATTTTGGAGTTGGGAGCGTAATCGGAATGCATTCTGGAAGTCCGTAGCTCATTTAGGCTTGAAATGCCGAAGTTTGAATTCTTGAAGTTTTCAATCCGTAAGTGAGTTTTTGATCTGAGGATTGGAATGGAATTTAGGAAGTTGCAGTAGACCCGTCATGTCATTTGAGATGTGTGTGCAAATTTTTAGCTCATTCGGACATGTTTTGGTTAGGTGTTTGGTCTAATACGTGTTTTGATGAAATTTGAAGTTCTTAGGGGTTGCTCTGATGGTAAGAAACCTCCGCTTCTAACTGAGAGGTTGTGAGTTCGAGTCTCCCCAAGATCAAGGTGGGTAATTCTTGGAGGGAAGGATGCTGAGGGTCTATTTGGAAGCAGCCTCTCTACACCAGGGTACGGGTAATATCTGCGTACATACTATCCTCCCCAGACCACACTAAATGGGATTACACATGGTTGTTGTCGTTGTTATTGTTGTTAGGATCAAATCCTTGATTATTTCGAGTTTTTAGCATTGTTTTAGCTGGTTTAAGGATTGATAAAGGTTTGAATGATGTTATGGGATATGTCCATAGGTTTGGTTGAGGTCCTGGGGGCCTCTGGTGTGTTTCAGATGCTCAATGGAGCATTTCGGAGTTGTAAGAATTGCAAAAAAATCCTTCAGTTGTTGCAGACCAAAAATCCTTCGTTGCGTTCGCGACTACCCTCTCACGTTTGCGTAGCTTTGATTTCCTTCTTCTAAGCATTTGTGTCCTCCTCCACGTGTTCGCGTAGAGTAATCCTAGAGGAGGACCAATTTCCTCATCGCGTTCGCATTCACGAAGCTTCATGTCTTCCTTCATCACGTTCGTGTAGCTTCACCAGTCCAGTCCTTCGCGTTCGCGGTCCCTTCGTCGTGTTCGCGAAGGGCATTTTTGGCAGCCGTCATTTTTCTTCTTCGCGAATGCGAGACTTTCTCCGCGTTCGCAATGCTTTAAATACCTCGGCAGATATAAACATCTCAACATCTGAGGGGTAGCCATTTTAATCAAAACTCAAGCTTGGGAGCTCGAATTTGGGAGAAATATCAAAGGTTTTTCGAGTGCAACTACGGGTTAATGATTCTCTACTCCCTTATTCTTAAAACACACTAATCTAATTACGAATTTCTCCTTGATATTGGATTTTTGAATAAAAAATGGGTAAAAATTATTACACCAAACTATTGGGTTTTGAGTAGATGTTTGACCTCCGATTTGGAAGATTTTTATATGGTTACATTTGTGATAGTACGAGGGTCCGAAAATGTGAAAATTATCCGATTGCGAGACGTTGGACTAAGGGGAATTTTGGTAGTTTTACCTAATTTCGCACCTTAGCTTTGAATTAAATAGTAGAATCAGTTGCTTGGGATGTTATTTACAATATGTAATTGAATCGCATAGATTTGAGTCATTTGGAGTCAGATACTCGTGGTAAAGGCGTGGTTTCTAGTTGATTTTGTTGGAAACACGTTCTCAATGCAATATACTAAAACGTGTGTTCTTTTGTATAGGTTTTGATGAATGACAAACGAAGCGAAAATTGATATATGACGAAGTTCAAGAAACAAGCGCACAATTGATATACATCGAGATTCAAGCTCAAGACAAAGTTTTATAGTTTAATTGAGTCATTCTTAATTGTGATCTTGATCCTACAACTTGACTCGTAACATGGCTTCTCTCATAAAACTATTTTCCAAAATCATGCATATTTAATTTAATGCTAAATGATTTTAAATCATGCATATTTTCATCAGTCAAAATGATTTTTAAATGCCTCTGAAAACTGGACTAAGATAATCGATTATGTACTAATGATAATCGATTGTTTTAAGCCAAGACTGCATGACAATCGATTGTGAACTAATGACAATCAATTGTGTTAAGGCAGTGAACATCAGGTTTCTTCAAACCTGCATGATAAGCGATTGTGAACCTTATGACAATCGATTGTGATGAGGCAGTGTCCATCAAAGTTTTTCAAAACTCAGAATAATCGATTGTGAAGCTAATACAATCGATTGTGAAGAGACAGTGTCCTTCAGATTTTTCAAAGTCACAAAATAATCGATTGTGAACTAATGACAATCGATTGTGTTGAGGCAGTGACTTCCAGTGATTTTCAAATTTATTAAATAATCGATTGTGAGTATATAACAATCGATTGTCTAGAGGCAGTGTCTAAAATATTTTTCAAAAATTGATAAGTAATCGATTGTTAACTTTGTGCAATCGATTGTGAAGCTGACCGTTGTCGTAAAGTTTTCAAATACCGTCAGGTAATCGATTGTTGATTCTGTATAATCGATTGTTGTGATTAAAATCCGGAAAAGATTTTTTGAACGTTATTGGGTAATCGATTATTGATTTGGTATAATCGATTGCTTTGATTAAAATCCGGAAAAGATTTTTTGAACGTTGTTGAGTAATCAATTGTTGATTCTAGACAATCAATTGTTTGTGGTAAAATCTGGAAAGGACTTTTTGAACGTTGCCAGTAATCGATTATGGATTGTAAGTAATCGATTATCAAGCGTATAATCTGGGATTGAATTTTGATCTGACTGGCAGACAATCGATTGTTGGGGTTTGACAATCGATTGTCAGTGAGTAAAATCAGCAACTCTTAATTGGCAACTAGGTAACGGTAATGCCAAGTTTTTCAACTATAAATACAGCTTCATTTCAGTGTTTTAAACACAACAACATACTACAACTGATCATTACATTGCTATAAGCTTGCATACTTTTGTTTATCATTTTATATTCAATTTTATAAAGCTTTTGAGAGCCATATTCTTGTCCAAAGTTGTTGTGATCCAGAGCTTTTATCATTTTATATTCAATTTCATAAAGCTTTTGAGAGCCATATTCTTGTCCAAAGTTGTTGTGATCCAGAGCTTACTTCTTTTACTCATATCTACTCATTAAGGAGTATTTTGTTTGAGTGCTTTACTGTTGTATACACTTGTAAGAGAATTGTAATTCTCTTGTTGTAAGGAACTTGTGTTTCCTTGGTTGAAGTCTTAGAGTGTGGTATCTCCGAGCAAAAGTGTTGAGGCTTGTGTCCTCAAGTTGTAACGGTTTGTTAAGCACCCGGAAGCTTAACAGAGTTAGTGGAAAATCTCTAGAGAGTCTCTCGGGGACTGGACTAGCCACGTGTTGTGGTGAACCAGAATATATCGGTGCGTTCTTTCCTTTTATTTATTTAACGCACTTAATTATTTCCTACAAGTTTTAATTTCCGCAAGTTTACGCTAAATTTTTTTATAACGATATTCACCCCCCCTCTAGCGTTAAGCGTATTTTCTAACAATTGGTATCAGAGCCCAACTCTCTGAAAACTTAACAGTTTGAGAGAACCATCCATGGCTTCTACTCGTGATTCTTTTGCAGGAATTGAAGAAGGACAGTGCTCCACACGACCACCTCTATTCAACGGTACAAATTACACGTACTGGAAGAAGAGGATGAAGATCTTCGTTCAGTCCAACAGCTTTCACCTTTGGAAGGTGATAATGAAGGGAAACCAAATTCCAACAAAGAAGGTGGAAAACGAATTGGTTCCCAAGTCCGAGGATGAGTATGACGCGGATGACATCCGAAAGGTTCAAAATAATGCTAAAGCAATAAATTTATTATATTGTGCTGTTAATGCTGACGATTACAGGAAAATATCGTGTTGTACAACGGCAAAGGAGATGTGGGACAAGCTAAAAGTCACGTACGAAGGTACGGACCAGGTAACGGAAGCAAAAATTGATTTCCTAACTCATTCTTACGAATTATTTCACATGAAGGAAGGTGAAAAGGTGGACGAAATGTTTGAGCGATTTTCAATAATCGTAAATGACTTACATGCTCTCAAGAAAACATTCACGGATAGAGAGCTCGTTCGAATAATTCTTAGAAGTCTCACACCGGCATGGAGATCAAAGGCCGATGCAATTCAAGAATCCATTGGCGTTTCAAACGTCACCATCGACGCACTAAGAGGTAACCATAAAACCTATGAATCTACTATTCTTAACCCTTTTGTTGATGATCAAAGAAGGCAAAGAATAGCTCTAAAGGCGAGCACAAGCCAACCGCAAATTGATGAGGAAGGAGACAACGAGTTTGGACTCGTTATCAAAAGATTTCAAAAGTTCATGTGCAAGGAGTATGAACGCAAGGGCAAAAAGCAAGGCGAACAAATCAAGTGCTATGAATGTGGTGAAACCGGGCACATCAAATCAAATTGCCCAAACATCAAAAAGGAGAAGAAACCTTTTAAAAAGCAACGTGCATACATTTCTTGGGGAGGCGACTCCGGAGATGAGTCAAGCGAAGGAGAAGAAGACGAACCAGCAAATCTTTGCCTTATGGCACAAGAAGACAACAAAGATGAGGTATGTCAAATTTCGTCTAAAAACTTCTTTACTCTGGAAGAAATGCAAACTACTTTTGATGAATTATATGCTGAGTTTATTAAGGCTTCAAAAACTGTTAAGGGCATAAAAGAAAATGCTTCATTAAAAGAAAAGGATTTTCAAAAACAGCTTTCCTTGAAAGAAAAGGATTTAGAAAAACTGGTTTTAGAAAATGAAAAGCTGAAAGAGGAAAACAAGTTTTTTGGAAAAAGAAGTTCCGATAAGCCCGAAAGCTCTACTAGAAATTGCTCTTCTTGTTTGCTTCTTAAGAATGAAGTAAGTAGGCTTAAAGGTACATTAGATAAGTTTAATTCTTCGCACAAAAACTTGAATGATGTTCTTGTTAACTTGAAATCAACCAAGCATGGAATAGGCTTTAAGAATGAAGAAAAGGTTGACGCTAAACCCCAACAACATAAAGCTCAACCTAGGATTAACAATAGAAACGCTTATCCTAGAAACAACAACTCTAGAGCCAATATGCATGCTAGACAAAATGCTGAACATTTTAGAAGACCTAGGAATGACTTACCACCTAGAAATAGTCACCCTAGAAATGATGCATATTTTAGGCCAGTTTTTGAACCTCTTAGAAGACCTAGCAATGGCCCTCAACCGAGAAACAATCACTCTAGAAATGCTGCCCATCCTAGAGCTCATAGTAGGAGAAATAATTCTCATGAAATGCGAAATAGTCATAGTGTTCAAAACAGAGTAAGAAATTTTCATCCGTCTAGTTACTATGAACCTAGAAGGATGCATAACCCAAATATGACTTGTCATTATTGTAGACGTATTGGTCATATTGCTCCTGCATGCTTTACACGTCATAGACATGTTACTCAATCGCATCATTATAATATGCCTAACCCCCAAGGACCCAAGATGGCATGGGTACCTAAAGAACATTAATTTGTTTTGTAGGTGTGCTTGAAGGGATCAAGTGTACTATGGTACCTTGATAGTGGATGCTCCAAGCATATGACGGGAGATGAATCCAAATTCCTTCAATTAGAGCACAAAGAAGAGGAAGTGTTATCTTCGGTGATAACAATAAAGGAAAGATCATTGGCATCGGCTCGGTCGGTAAGGATGAAAAATCCTCTATTAATCATATATTACTTGTTAAAGGATTAAAGCATAATCTCTTGAGCATAAGCCAATTGTGTGACAAGGGAAATCTTGCTTTATTTGATTCGGATGAATGCCTAGTATTTAGACGTAGTGATTTCAAAATCATACTTCGCGGTTTTAGAGTTGATAATATTTATATGGTTGATCTTGCTAATTCCTCACCCGAATATGTTGATTGTCTAATGTAAAGAGGATGATACTTGGCTATGGCATCGTAGAGTAGCACATATCAATATGCATCTTTTGAACAAATTGATTTCTCAATACTTAGTTGTTGGTCTTCCCAATTTAAAATTTGAAAATGACTCTATTTGTGACTCGTGTCAAAAGGGGAAGCAAACAAAAGCATCTTTCAAATCTAAAAACATTGTTTCAACTTCTAGACCATTGCAATTGCTTCATATGGATTTATTTGGTCCTTCTCGCATTGAAAGTCTAGGAAGAAATAGATATGCTTTTGTGATTGTTGATGATTACTCGAGATTTACTTGGACTTTATTTCTTGCCAATAAAAGTGATGCTTTTCAAAATTTTAAATATTTTCTTAAGCGTGTTCAAAATGGGAAAGAAACTACCGTCACTTCAATTAGAAGTGATCATGGGGGAGAGTTTGATCACAATCTCTTTGCGGACTTTTGTGACGAACTCGGAATCGAGCATACCTTTCCGCTCCACGTACACCACAACAAAATGGGGTGGTGGAAAGGAAAAATAGGTGTCTCGAAGAGATGGCTAGAACCATGCTCGACGAAGCTAAGATACCCAAACATTTTCGGGCGGACGCCGTGAGTACCGCTTGCTATGTTCTAAATAGAGTAGTAATTTGGCCGATACTCATGAAAACCCCCTATGAACTTTATAAGGGTAGAAAACCAAATATTTCCCATTTTAGAGTTTTTGGTTGCAAATGTTTTGTTCATAACAATGGCAAAGACCAATTGGGTAAATTTGATGCTAAGTCGGATGAAGGTATTTTCATTGGATATTCCTCACGTAGTAAAGCATATAGGGTCTTTAATAAAAGAACCCAAATTGTGGAGGAATCCCCTCATGTTGTATTTTCCGAAAATAATGCTCGCTTGGCGAGAAAGGATTCCGGTTTTGATCTTGCAGGTATCTTAGATAGCTTGAAAGACAAAATACAAGAGGAACCACCCAAGGAAAATAAAGATGAAACTGAGGAACAACCAACGGAAGAAGCGCCACAATTGGAAAAAGAAATGAATATGCCTAACGAGTGGAGGACAATCAAAGATCACCCTCTCGAACAGGTAATTGGCAACGTTGGAGACAAGGTAAGTACCCGAAACTCTCTCAAAAATACCTTAGAACATACTGCTTTTGTTTCTCAAATTGAACCCAAAACCATCTCAGAAGCAATTAGGGATGAATTTTGGACCTTGGCAATGCAAGAGGAGCTTAACCAATTCGAACGCAATGATGTTTGGGATTTGGTGCCAAGACCCGAAGGTCATACCATAATTGGTACGAAATGGATTTTTCGCAATAAACTAGATGAAAATGGTATAATCACTAGAAACAAAGCTAGGCTTGTAGCAAAAGGCTATAATCAAGAAGAAGGTATTGACTATGAGGAAACATATGCTCCCGTAGCTAGATTAGAAGCTATTCGCTTATTGCTTGCATTTGCCTCTTCTATGAATTTCAATTTATATCAAATGGATGTGAAAAGTGCTTTTCTAAACGGTTTTATTCAAGAAGAAGTTTTTGTTGAACAAACCCCCGGCTTTGAAAACTTTAAATCTCCCGATCATGTTTTCAAACTCAAAAAGGCTCTTTATGGTTTAAAACAAGCTCCCCGAGCTTGGTATGAAAGATTGAGTAAGTTTCTTTTGGAAAATGATTTCATTAGGGGAAAGTTGACACAACTCTCTTTGTTAAGCATAAAAACAATGATATTCTGTTAGTTCAAATATATGTAGATGATATTATATTTGGTGCTACTAACAATGTTTTATGCAAGGAATTTTCCGATTTAATGACAAGCGAATTTGAGATGTCTATGATGGGTGAGTTAACATTCCTTTTGGGATTACAAGTAAAGCAAATGAAAGAAGGTACATTCATTTGTCAAGCCAAATATTGCAAAGAACTGCTGAAACGATTTGAGATGAACAATGCAAAAGAAATGGCAACTCCCGTGAGCACATCCGATCATCTCGACAAAGATGAGAAAGGTAAGGAAGTCGACACCAAAAAGAATCGAGGTATGATTGGCTCTCTTCTTTATCTTACTGCTAGTCGTCTGGACATCATGTTTAGCGTGTGCTTATGCGCTCGTTATCAATCGTGTCCGAAGGAGTCTCACCTTACTGCGGTAAAACGGATTTTAAGGTATCTTGTCGGTACTACAAATGTGGGTCTATGCTACCCCAAAGGCTCTTCATGCCAACTTGTTGGCTACTCCGATTTCGATTTTGCTGGATGCAAATTGGACCGCAAGAGCACTAGTGGCACTTGCCATTTGCTCGGTAGCTCTCTCATTTCTTGGTTTAGCAAGAAACAAGTAAGTGTTGCGTTGTCCACAACCGAGGCTGAATATGTAGCCGCGGTGATTTGTTGCGCTCAAATCCTATGGATGAAACAACAACTCTTGGACTATGGCCTAAGTCTTGATCATATCCCTCTTAGATGTGATAATCTAGTGCCATATGCTTGACGAAGAACCCCGTTCTTCATTCGCGAACGAAACACATTGAAATTAGACATCATTTTATTAGAGATCACGTTCTCAAAGGCGATGTCGAAATTGAATTTGTTGAAACCAAAAACCAATTTGCAGACATCTTTACAAAGCCTTTAGAGAAAGAGTCCTTCTTCCGAATTCGCAGTGAACTCGGGATCCTTGACTCCACGTTGATCTAAGTCATGCATTGCAAATTTTTTATTACATGAGTTCTAACTTAAGCGTCGGAGACGTCTAACGATTTTTGCAGGTATCGCCCCAAAGGAAAGGGGAATTATAAAGCTTGACGTACAACAATTGGTTTTCGTCGTCTAAAAATCGATTATTTAGTATCAATAATCGATTATGTTGCTATTATTTGGGTTGATGTTGCTATATTCTTTTAAATAAACAAGTTTTATTGACATCTTAAGCATCTCACTATTATGTTATTTTTGCTAATGGCAAAAGGGGGAAGATAACGGGTATGCACTCTCAATATCTATAAGCTTCAATTAAGGGGGAATTCATATATTGAGGGGGAACAAATTGTATACTTATTGCATGTATACACTTGTCTTGAATCGTCAATATAAATTGCTTGCATATCCCGCTTAATGTTTGCCATTATAAAAAAGGGAGAAATTGTTGGAAACACGTTCTCAATGCAATATACTAAAACGTGTGTTCTTTTGTATAGGTTTTGATGAATGACAAACGAAGCGAAAATTGATATATGACGAAGTTCAAGAAACAAGCGCACAATTGATATACATCGAGATTCAAGCTCAAGACAAAGTTTTATAGTTTAATTGAGTCATTCTTAATTGTGATCTTGATCCTACAACTTGACTCGTAACATGGCTTCTCTCATAAAACTATTTTCCAAAATCATGCATACTTAATTTAATGCTAAATGATTTTAAATCATGCATATTTTCATCAGTCAAAATGATTTTTAAATGCCTCTGAAAACTGGACTAAGATAATCGATTATGTACTAATGATAATCGATTGTTTTAAGCCAAGACTGCATGACAATCGATTGTGAACTAATGACAATCAATTGTGTTAAGGCAGTGAACATCAGGTTTCTTCAAACCTGCATGATAAGCGATTGTGAACCTTATGACAATCGATTGTGATGAGGCAGTGTCCATCAAAGTTTTTCAAAACTCAGAATAATCGATTGTGAAGCTAATACAATCGATTGTGAAGAGACAGTGTCCTTCAGATTTTTCAAAGTCACAAAATAATCGATTGTGAACTAATGACAATCGATTGTGTTGAGGCAGTGACTTCCAGTGATTTTCAAATTTATTAAATAATCGATTGTGAGTATATAACAATCGATTGTCTAGAGGCAGTGTCTAAAATATTTTTCAAAAACTGATAAGTAATCGATTGTTAACTTTGTGCAATCGATTGTGAAGCTGACCGTTGTCGTAAAGTTTTCAAATACCGTCAGGTAATCGATTGTTGATTCTGTATAATCGATTGTTGTGATTAAAATCCGGAAAAGATTTTTTGAACGTTATTGGGTAATCGATTATTGATTTGGTATAATCGATTGCTTTGATTAAAATCCGGAAAAGATTTTTTGAACGTTGTTGAGTAATCAATTGTTGATTCTGGACAATCAATTGTTTGTGGTAAAATCTGGAAAGGACTTTTTGAACGTTGCCAGTAATCGATTATGGATTGTAAGTAATCGATTATCAAGCGTATAATCTGGGATTGAATTTTGATCTGACTGGCAGACAATCGATTGTTGGGGTTTGACAATCGATTGTCAGTGAGTAAAATCAGCAACTCTTAATTGGCAACTAGGTAACGGTAATGCCAAGTTTTTCAACTATAAATACAGCTTCATTTCAGTGTTTTAAACACAACAACATACTACAACTGATCATTACATTGCTATAAGCTTGCATACTTTTGTTTATCATTTTATATTCAATTTTATAAAGCTTTTGAGAGCCATATTCTTGTCCAAAGTTGTTGTGATCCAGAGCTTACTTCTTTTACTCATATCTACTCATTAAGGAGTATTTTGTTTGAGTGCTTTACTGTTGTATACACTTGTAAAAGAATTGTAATTCTCTTGTTGTAAGGAACTTGTGTTTCCTTGGTTGAAGTCTTGGAGTGTGGTATCTCCGAGCAAAAGTGTTGAGTCTTGTGTCCTCAAGTTGTAACGGTTTGTTAAGCACCCGGAAGCTTATCAGAGTTAGTGGAAAATCTCGAGAGAGTCTCTCGGGGACTGGACTAGCCACGTGTTGTGGTGAACCAGAATATATCGGTGCGTTCTTTCCTTTTATTTATTTAACGCACTTAATTATTTCCTGCAAGTTTTAATTTCCGCAAGTTTACGCTAAATTTTATTATAACGCTATTCACCCCCCCTCTAGCGTTAAGCGTATTTTCTAACAGATTTTTATGTCGGTTCGAGGTAATCGGTTTGTCTAACCTTGTGTGGGGGACCTTCCCCTTAGGATATGATATTTGATATTTGAATGCCTCGTACGTGAGGTGATGAGCGCTTATTTGAGCTAATTGTTGAAAATTCATTTTTTGTCTTGAAGTATTTCAATTGACTTTTCTTGCTTACCTGTCTATTGTAATAGTAAACTTTTGCGGTGTTAGTTTAGAGAAGCATGTTTAGTTGACTTACTTACCTATTTGCTTAAAATGTCTTGTTTGTACTCCGTGAAGTATGTTAGGCTAGAATTTACAATTACTTGTTCTGAGTTTAGCATTTTTTCTTGTTGTTTGAGCTGTTGTTGTATGCTTTAAATTTCGGACTACGGGACTGCATCTCGGGAGATCCCCTGCACGTGATATGTACCGGACTGAGAGTGCGGATAGCAAGAGATCCTCAGGATACCAAGAGATCCCTCGTGTATGAGATGAGGATACCAAGAGATCCTAGGATACCAACAGATCCAACATGTATATGATGAGGATACCAAGAGATCCTCGGCTATTATTTCCTGTTGTAAGAAGTATTCCTCATATTGTTTTATTTCTATTTTCTATTACTACTTTTCTTATTTATCATGTTTAGGTTCTCGCTGTAGACTTTATCTATATTGTTTTTATTATCCTATTATTTATTATGTTTTATCTCAGTAGGGCCCTAACCTTCCTCGTCACTACCCGACCGAGGTTAGGCTTGGCACTTACTGAGTACCACTTTGGTGTACTCATGCCCCTTCTGTGCATATTTTTTTATGTGCAGATCTAGGTACCTCCACCCAGGCGTATCACTCTCGAGGTGGAGAGAACTAGCTGAGACTTCGAGGTACTTCTGCCATGTCCGCAGACCAGGAGTCTCATTCTTATTCCAGTTTAGTAGATGATATTCCTTTCTTTCAGTTGTTTAGACATTCTGGAGTTAGAGCATTGTATTATTCTTCTATTAGCTTGTGTTTCTCATGAGTTTCTGGGTTTTGGGAGGTTGTTATAGATTTTCCTTGATGATTGAGTTGTATATGCCGAGAGACACTTATATACAGTTTCTCTTATAGTTGTTCTCGCTTAATTGTTTATCTATCACAAGTTTAATTTGTTTTTTTGCATTATTAGGCTTACCTAGTAATAGAGACTAGGTGCCATCACGACATGTTCGTATTGTGTAAACTGGGGTCGTAACAAGTTGGTATCAGAGCTTTAGGTTCATAGGAGTCACAGAACACATGCCACTTTATTAGAGTCACGTTGATCGGTATGGAGTCGTATGTACTTATCTACGAGAGGTTATGTAATTGTTAAGGAAAAATCTTCATTTCATTGATTTCCTCGTCGTGCGATATTTTTGACATCAATTTTAAAATTTTGTCTTCAATTCTATCACAGATGGTGAAGACACGTGCTACTCGAGACGATCAGGCACCCACACCCCCTACTGCAGCCGTTAGAGTACGGGGCCGGGGTAAAGGTCGTGGACGCGCACGTGGTGCAGCCACAGCACCTGTGCGAGCAGCCGCTGAGGTACCGCCAGCAGATCCGACACTTGACACTCCTACTGCCACGACTACTCCAGCCCTTCTGGAGATGTGAGCTCAATTAATGTCTATGTACACCACCTTGGGTCAAGCAGGGTTGTTTCCCCTTGCTACAGCCACATCCCAGGCCAGGGGAGTAGACTAGACTCCTGCAGCCCGCACTCATAAGTAGCGAGTGCATGTTGAGCAGGTCCTAGAGATCATTCCTATACAACCTGCAGTACCAGTTCAGCCCGAGGATGGGACAGCTGCGTCTGAGGATGAGCAGAGGAGGCTTGAGAGATTCAAGAAGTATGATCCTCCGATTTTCAGCGGATTAGCATTAAATGATGCCTTGGGATTTCTAGAGGAGTGCCATCGTATTCTTCTCACTATGGATATAGCGGGATCCAGTGGGTTTCCTTTACTGTCTTTCAGCTTCGGGGAGTCACCTATGATTGGTGGTGCACTTATGAGATAGACAGCCCGGTCGAGGATGCTTCACTGGCTTGGATCTAGTTCTCGGATATGTTCATGAGAGAGTTTGTCCCTCAAAGTCTTAAGGACGCATGGTGCGCAGAGTTTAAGCATTTGCGCCGGGGTGCTATGACCGTTTCAGAATATGCTATCCGTTATACCAGATTGTCTGGCGTGTACCAACCTCGGTTGCTACTATCCGCGAGAGAGTTTGGCGGTTCATTGAGGGTCTTATTCCACCCATCAGATCTAGCATGGCTCGAGAGTTAGAGATGGAAATTCCTTATCAGCAGGTAGTGAGCATTTCTAGGAGGATCTAGGGTATGCTCTCTAGGGAGCGAGATGAGAGGGAGTCCAAGAGGTATCAAGAGTCAGGCCATTACTCTGGTGCATGTACCCCAGCAGCAGGTCATCCTGGTAGGGGTTATATGGGTCACACCATTCATTCAGCTCTTCCATTAGCCAGCAGTGCTCCAGCTCCTCCTAGACCTCAAGAGCCTTACTATGCACCTCTGATTTCTAGCATGCCTCGTGCATTGGGTGCTTTCAGAGGTCAATCCAGCAGACCTTTCCCCAGCCAGTCACAGCCACCACATCCTCCCAGAGCTTATTTCGAGTGTGGTGACACCTACCAGCGTGTATTGATGAAATTTGAAGTTCTTAGGCTCAAATCCTTGATTAATTCGTGTTTTTGGCATTGGTTTAGGTGGTTTAAGTACTGGTAAAAGTTTGAATGATATTATGGGATATGTACGTAGGTTTGGTTGAGGTCCCGGGGGACTCGGGTGTGTTTCGGATGCTCAACGGAGCATTTTGTAGTTGTAAGAATTGCAGAAAATCCTTCAGCTGTTGCAGACAAAAAATCCTTCTTCACGTTTGCAACTCCCCTCTCGCGTTCATGTATCTTTGACTTCCTTCTTCAACACGTTTGCGTCCTCCTCCATGCGTTTGCGTAGAGTAATTCTGGACAAGGACCTGTTTCCTCATTGCGTTTGGTTTAGTCCTTCACGTTCGCGAAGCTTCACATCTTCTTTCATTGCGTTCGCATTCCGTCTGTCGCATTCGCGTAGCTTCACCAGTCCAGGCCTTCGCATTTGTGGTCCCTTCCTCGCGTTCGGGAAGGGAATTTTTGGCAGCTTTTATTTTTCTTCTTCACGAACGCGATACTTCCTCCGCGTTTGCAATGCTTTAAATACCTAGACAGATATAAACATTTCAAAATCCGAGGGTTAGACATTTATATCAAAACACAAGCTTGGGAGCTCTTATTTGGGAGAAATTTCAAAGGTTTTTTTAGGGCAACTATAGGGTAAAGTTCTCTACTCCCTTATGCTTAAAACCCACTAATCTAATCATGAAATCCTCATTAATTTCAAATTTTTGAATGAAAAATGGGTAAAATAGTGTTTGACCTCCGATTTGGAAGATTTTTATATGGTTAGACTCGTAAAAGTACGAGGGTTCTGAAAATGTGAAAATTATCTTATTCCAAGACATTGGCTTGAGGGGAATTTTGGTTATTTTATCTAATTCGTGTCTTAGCTTTGAATTAAATAGTAGAATCAGTTGCTTGAGATGTTATTTATAATATGTAATTGATTTGTATAGATTTGAGCCATTTGGAGTCGGATACTCGTGACAAAAGCGTGGTTTCTAGTTGACTTTTGTGCCCGTTCGAGATAAGTGGCTTTGTCTAACTTTGTGTGGGGGACCTTTCCCCATATGACATGATAATTGATATTTGAATGCCTTGTACGTGAAGTTACGAGCGTGTACTTGAGCTAATTGTTGTAATTTTTTTTTACTTGAAGTATTTAAATTGAATTTTCGTACTTACCTGTTTATTCTAATTGTAAACTTTTTTAGTGTTAGTTTAGAGAAGCATGTTTAGTTGACATACTTGCCTATTTGCTTAAACTGTCTTGTTTGTACTCCGTGAATCATGTTAGGCTAGGATTTCCTATTACATATTCTGATTTTAGCCTCTTTTCTTGTTGTTTAAGTTGTTGTATGGTTTAAATTTGAGACTACATGACGGCATCCCGAGACATCCCCTGCACGTGATATGTATCGGACTAAGAGTGCAGGATACCAAGAGATCCCTAGCACATATATATATGAGTACTGAGGATACCAAGAGATCCCCCTTGTATAAGATGAGGATACCAAGAGATCCTCGGGATACCAAGAGATCTCTGGCTATTATTTCTTGCTATGAGAGTATTCCTTATATTGTTTTGTTTCTGCTTTCCTTATTTATCCTGTTTAGATTCTCGGTGTGGACTTTATCTATGTTGTTTTCCTTATCCTATCATTTATTATGTTTTATTTCAGTAGGCCAGTGACCTTCCTCATCACTACCCGATCGAGGTTAGGCTTGGCACTTACTGAGTACCTCTGTGGTGTATTCATGCCCCATTCTGTGCATGTTTTTCATGTGCAGATCCAGGTACCTCCACCCAGGCGTACCACTCTCGAGACTGAGAGATCTAGCTGAGACTTCGAGGTACTTCTGCCGCGTCCGCATACCAGGAGTCTCATTCTTATTCCAGCTTTAGTAGATGGTTTTCCTTTCTTTCAGTTGTTTAGACATTCTGGAGTTGGAGCATTGTATTACTCTTCTATTAGCTTGTGTTTCTCGTGAGTTTCCGGGTTGGAGGTTGTTATTGATTTTCCATGATGATTGAGTTGTATATGCCGAGCGGCATTTATATACAGTTTCTCTTATAGTTGTTCTCGCTTAATTATTTATCTTTCGCAAGTTTAATTTGTTTTTCTGCATTATTAGGCTTACCCAGTTGTAGGAACTAGGTGTCGTCACGACATGTTCATGGTAGGTGATCAGGGGCTGTGACACCGTATCTACCATTAGTTTAAGGAACTATCTCACGTAGATTTTAAGGGATGTCTAACACTTTCCCCTTAGAATAACTAGAACCTTTAATCTCATTGGTTAGTAGACCATTTGGACAATGACCTTATAGACTTATAGGTATCCTAGTATACCTCTAAAAATGTTAGGTGACAAATCTTTTTCATCAGCTTCAGATGAACCACTAGTTTTTTTTTATTTTGACCTGTGCAAAATTGGGTGCAATACTCATCACATCGCATATTCGTCGCATCTCACACATTTTAATTAGATAAAAAAAGGTTATCTCCTAAGGGTTATTCCCTCAACACCATTAGGTAGCATACTTGCCTCAACCGGGCTAGTCCGAAGCTCCAAAGCCGCATTCCTTGCTAAATTACCTCTAATCGGCTCAAATATAGCCAAACATCAACTAGGAAAGTCTACCAGTATGATACGACACAATCCTAATTCATAAAACTTCGATCTTTGAAGGAATTCCCAAAAGTCAACCCAGGCTCGCATGCCCGAAATTCGGAACCAATACCGAAATCTGATTATCCATGACCTACAGAGTTCAAATATATAATTAGATTCTAAAATCGAGTCCAAATCGGTTCTCAAAATTCCAAAATACTCTCTCTTAAAATATAGGCAAAATCCCAATTTTTCCTTTAAAATTACATCATTAAAGTGTACAAATCCATGGAAAATGAAGATATGTAATCTGATCCAAGTAGAATTACTTACTCACAATGTAATGTTAAAAGTTCTCTCTAAAATCGCCTATTCCTGAGCTCCAAAACTAAAATAGTGAAAAATGAGCAATTCCCGAATTTTTGGACAAAATATACCCCTGCCAAAAAATACTACGCGTACGAGGTTAGTCCTTTACGATCGCGAAGAACATGAGAGACCTCAGAAAACCAGCAATGCTAACAACATCCGAAATGGTCTGATACCACTTTGAAACTTACCCGAGCCCTTCAAAACCCTATCCAATCAAATTAAAAGTCCAAATACATTATCCGAACTTATCCGAAAAACTCAAAACATCATAAGTAACATCAAGTCAAGAATCGAACATCAAGATCATACCCTTAACTTTCGAACCTTTAAACTTTGTCAAACGTGTATGAATCACGTTTAACCATTCCATATCAATATCAAACTTTGTATACCAGTCCCAATCAACAAATCGAACGTCTATGAGATTTCAAAGCAACAATAGGAGTATGATATCACCGAAGTCAACTCTCAGTCAAATCTACGAACTTTTGAAGTCTTCAAATTGCCAGCTTTCGACAATAATAAGCAAACCATCTAGGAAAATCAAAATTCAAATATGGACATATACTCAAGCCCAAAATTGCCGTACGTACCTATTGAAATCAACAAATCCTTATTCCGGGGTTGTTTACTCAAAAATCAAACATTGGTCAACTTTTCCAACTTAAAGCTTCCAAATTGAGAATTACTTTATCAACTCAATTCCAAACTACTGGAAAATAAAAACCAACCATCATGCAAAGTTATAATACACCATAAGAAGCAGCTCGAATTCTCAAATTATAGAACGAGATGCTAGAACTCAAAATGATTGGTCGGGTTATTATGCATTGATGTATCATCTATGTCAGGAGCATCAAGCGGATTTGAGGTATTTATAATATCATTTTTGAACAAGTCCAAGTGTTCACTTGAAAATTCGTGGAGTAAAGGGCCGGAATATTAAATTGGTACAAATACCGATTAATAATAGCCTATTCTGCCTTGTTAAAGAGTTAAATAAATATGTACTAATCAATAAAATGCAGAACACATAAAAATAAATTTAGAGCAACAAAGAAAGAAAAAAATAAGAAGTAGAAAACGTGAAGTCCAACGAAGAAGTCTCCCCGCCGCATAAGGTCAGGAACAGCATATTCCCGCCCAATAAAACGCCTCTGTTTCATTTATATTTTGCTTCCCCTCAACCATTCTTTCTGATTCTGTCTGATATCAATTCGTTACATCATCGCCTCTTTCCTCCTTCCAATCGTCGAGCTCATAAAGGCCTAAAATATTAATTACTAACCCGTTGAAACTGAAGGCAATTTTCTCAATCGGTGTTTTCCTGATCAAAACAGAGCAATCGATCCATTGTTTAGAACAAAATGGGAGCATGTGCAAGCAAGCCTAATGTCTTGGAAGGTACCGCCCCCGAAAAATATCCGGCGCCGGAAGTGGCCTCCAACAGTAATGTAGCAGATGTGGCGGCGGAAGAAGGAATTGTGGGTGATGATAAACGCCATTCTCTCGGTAATTTGTTCAAGGAGGTATTCATATTTTACGGTGGCTCTTTCATCTGCCTCTTTCTATTTTTCTGTTTAAATTTATGTCAATATATAACAAACAATATATATATATATATATACAACAACGACAACAACACAGTATAATCACATTTAGTGAGGTCTGGAGGTTAGTGGACCCCTAACTTTGGGTAGAGAGGTTGTTTCCTCCAAAAGCTTTCCACATTGCTCTTGGGGAAACTCGAACTCACAAACTCTCGGTTGGAAGTGCGATGGACAACCCCTCTTGTCTTATATATATATATATATATAATTATTGTAATGTTGGATGTATTGTAACTTATTGTTGATAAGTATATTTGCATCTAGCTAATTCCTGATATTATTTCGCCGATGCAGAATGAAGAAGGGAAAGACTCAGAACAAGTGAAAGAGGAGACATCTACCACACAAGCTCCTGAACCAACGGAACCCCAGACAAAAGAAGTTGTGACGGTACTTGATGCCCATATAACGACTGACACAACAAAAGCACCAGAAGTAGAGACCCCAGATGCTAAAACATCGGTTGAAAAGGCAACAGAATCAGAAACCGACACTCCTACAGAGGAGAAAGTAAAATCAGAAGCAAAGACTCCCTCGCCCTCGGAGAAGAATGTGGAGGAAGAAAAATTAGAAACAGAGACGAAAATTGAGCAAGTAAAATCAGAAACAGAGGCCACAGAGGCTTCTGCAGAGAAGAAAGAAGAGGAAGTAAAAGAAGCAGTGGAGACTCAAGCAGAGAAGAAAATAGAAGAAAATCCTGTAACAACAAAATCTGAAGCTCCAGTAGAGAACAAAACAGAAGAGAAGCCAGCTACGGAGGCAAAGAAACCTGTCATTGAAGAAAAGAAATCAGGCAAATTTTGGTGGGACAAGTAAATCATAACGTAAATGGTTCCTTAATTACTTGAAGGGTTGCATGTGTGGTTAAAATTCAGATGGTATGTCACTGATTTCATGCTGAACAAGTTGTTATGAGCAAAATTTAATATTTCATTGTTTAATGGAGTACTATCATTCTCATTATCGTACTATGTTTTCATCTCGTTCATTAGCACATTTGACATTATCTACTTTAATTTGGTATATGAATAAGAAAAGTATTTTATATTCTTGTTCATCATTCATGAAGCCAAATTTAATTTTGCTCAAAAAAAGAAGAAGCTCAATTTAACACTTTAGTCGATATACGAAACCGCAAGAGGGGGTGGATTGCAATTTTTTTCGACTTTAATTGTTCTCATTATCTTTTGAAATTTAACTTTCAGTCAAATGCAACCCATCATAATTTATAAACTCTTTAAATATTTTAGCAAATATTTTTAATCCAAAATTAGGTATTTAGGATAAAACAATTAAATTCGCAAGGCTAAAAGCCATAAATACAATCCAAATAATAACTACTCCGTACGTTTCAAAATAATTGGCATCATTACTATTGAGAAGGCTACGAACGTCGTTCTTTGATCATGTTTTTCTTGAATATTTTATAAAAATTATGAATTATAAATTATTATAACTTATAATACTTTTTATGTAGTTGCCGAAAATATAAATTTAATTCTAAAAAACTAAAGAATCTATGTTCCAATTCACAGTTAAAATTAACTACTTTGGCCCTCGTACTTCGAATTATGCCAATCTTTTTAAAACAGAGATAATTAAAGTAAAATATATGATAAAGCAACAAATTATTGTCACAGCCTATAATTCTCACCCTCGGGACCGTGATGGCGCCTAACATTTCACTTGTTAGGTAAGCCAACGTTAGATATATTTATTAATTATTTCTAATAATTTCCAAATTAAATGACAATAATAAAACTGAATAGTCTGAAATAAGGAAATAAACTAATAAGTGACGAAATCCAAATACAAACTCTGAAACTAGTTTCAAGAATACATGTGCCTCTAGAGTACTACAGATAATTGTCTGAAATAAATATAACTATCTGAATCAAGATAAAATGCTAATATAATGTAGAATGTGACTTCAGGGCTGCGGACGTCATGCAGCTATACCTCAAGTCTCCACTAATAGCTAGATCCGAGGAACCTCACTTAGTACAGTTGGGACCAACTCTGGTATTTGTACAAGAAATGCAGAGTGTAGGATGAATACACCCGACCCTATGTACTCTCTAAGTGTCGAGCCTAACCTCGATGAAGTAGTGATGAGGCTAAGGCGGGTAACTTACAATAATATGTATGCAATAATAATAATAATAATAATAATAATAATAATAATAATAATAATAATAATAATAATAATAATAATAATAATAATAATAATCGTAATAATAATAATAATAATAATAATAATAATAATAATAATAATAATAATAATAATAATAACATAAAAGACATAAATGGAAATAAAACAGTTAATTCATAATTACGAACTCAAAATCCAACTCCCAGAGAGCCCAGAATAACAAGTCATATAAACTCATCTCAAATACCAAGGCCATCCAACAGTCACAAATAAATATAACTTTATACAATGTGTTGCGGCTCGCAATCCGATTCCGCCATATCATCATCTGTCAATATCATAATCCGTCCTTATTCCGTCATTTCAATTCATTACCTTTCAATTTCCGTTACGGCGTGTATCCTGCTACCCAAACAATTTTAATCAACAATAACAACTCAAAAACAAAAATTTACAAGAAGTTCTACATCAAGAGAGTAAACATACAAGGCAATGATGGATCATATAATACTCATGGAATTTAAAATAACTCGAATGTTTCAACTTTACTAACTCATTGATAACTACCAATTAACAACTCCTACACGTGAATCTACATTACAGAAGGCAACAAATTTTACAAAACTATAAGACAAGCAAGACATAGGGCAAGTTAGATATGCAAGAAAAGCAAATAGAGATAAGTAGCAAATAAGCACTGAATTATGAAAGGAATAATTTAATACAAGTATAACTAAATGACAAGTAATAATTATGACATGAAAGTCAAATAAGCATATAACAATTAAGGCATGTAACAAGACATACCAAGAAGTAACGAAAACATGGAAGCAAGTAACACAACAACATATATACACTCGTTACCTCGCATATACGTTGTTTCACACGTAATTCACATAATATGTAGCTCAAAGGTTCATAATTTCCTCAAATCAATGTTAGATCCAGCACTTACCCCACTCCCCAACTCAAACAATCAATCAACTACGACCTTGCCTAACAAGCCTCCAAACAAACCAAATCCATCAAATTATAAACCAAACTATTCAAAATAAGCTTTAGAAACTACCCACAAAGAGAAGAGGGGTTCAATTTAGATCATTTTTTAAAGAGTCAACAAAAGTCAACCACAGGCCCGCTTGGTCAAAATTGCGATTCAGACTAAAACTCGATTACCCATTCACCCCCGAGTATGGTTACGTAATTTGTTTCGAAATCCAACCCTAATTCGAGATCTAAATCTAAAATTTACAAACTAATTCTACCCAAATTCTTAATTTCTACCATGGAGATCCTAAATTTGATATTGAAATCTCATGAAATATAATGGGTATTGAAAAGAAATTGATTAAAATCACTTACCACTGAATTTGGGAAGAAAATTCTCTTGGAAAACTGCCTCTAGGATGTTTAGGGTTGAGAATTTGTGGGAAATGAGCTAAGTTTTATTTTCCCTCTTTTACCCGACTGCGGACGTCGTAATTGCGAACACCGCGAATGCAAGTCAAGGGTCGCCAATACGGCTATCATAGAAGATGGACTTTCCTATGATTCTTGTGAAGAGTATGGCAGCTATTATGAATCAAATGCTAGCCTAGTTCGAAGAATTAAATCAGATTTGTGAAGTTCTTGAAGATGCATCCCGAGGATCTTATGATGATTATGGTAGTGATGAATTTTCTGATTATGATGAGATTAGTTATGATGATGAATGTACTAATTATGTTGCGGTTGGGAGTGTGAGTGTATTAAACATACTGCAATAAGATCAAGTTTGGGAAAGTGTCCTATAAAAGGACATGAGCTGGTTAGACTTAACAATACCTTTCAAACTAGAGTGGAAGTATTGTTTAATGTGTGTGCTATTAAGATTGATAAGAATGTTCTTCATAACTTAGTAATTACATTATTGAAAAGGTGGGATTATCTTGTGTTAAGCATTATTCACCCTACTTTTCAAAAGGAGTAAAGGCAGATAAGAGGGTATTAGTGTCATTTCCCTTGGGAGATACAAGGATGAGATTTGGTCTTATTGGAAAATCATGGTATTGCTATAAAAAAACGTCATATGAATAAGAAAAGAATAGGTATTCCTTATTTTAAAAAATAATTGAAAAATGAGTGCACTTGTATCTTTAACACCTAAGAAGATTCAAGAAGATCAATTAAAGGTGAGGAGATGAGTGGAGGAATTTGAGAAGAAACAAAAATGCAAGAGGAAAAATAAAAGTAGGATTCAGAAGCTAAAAATTAGAGTTGATGTTGAAAGGGATTCTTGGCAAGTATGGGAGAAATTGTGATACTTATTGCACCATTCCTTGCCTAGGAAGACAAAAAAAAAAGATAAGTACTACATAAAAGCTCTTACTACAACAAAGAAAAGTGGGGATGAGAGACGAAAGAAAGAGAAAAGTAAGGGTGAGAAACTTGACAACTCAAGAAAGGAAAAAGGAAATGAAGTTATGAGTAAAGAGACAATGAGTGAAGAGGCTGAGTTGTCAAGAAATAAAAATGAGTGGGTAAAATTGAGTGAAGTCAATTAGAGAGATAAAATGGAGAATGAACAAGTAAACTTGATAGATAACGGAAACTAGAGTGCCTAAGGGAAAAAGATTCTTGTTCAAGCTACCAACTAACTTATTCTTTTTCTAGTATTTATGCCTCAAATGTTCAGGTTATTGAAGAAGAAACTATTGAAAATTTGGAGCAGTAAATGCATAAAAATTCACATCTGAACAAGATTTCAATGGTGCAACTGCCAATGATCCATGGAAGCAATTGCAAGTTGAAGACAAGTGTGAACTTCATGATCTCATATGGTATGACCTTGTTGATGATCTATTTTTATATAAAAATGATGCTGAACTTGTACCTCAATTTGGTAATCTTAGGAGTTTAAGTGGAGATATAATTGAAATTGGGAGTGAGCGTGGGCTTGTTGATTTGTCTTTTCATGTGAACAATCTGCCACAATGTGACGAAAGTGAGTAACATGAAAAAATAAGTGAACAAATTAAAGGAAACTTGAGAGAGGATGGATCTTGTTCATATGCCAATCAACTAACTCTTTCTTGTTCATTACTCAAAATCCACCAATCGTGACGGCACACAACACAACCTGCTAGGTAAGATAATTAATATCTGACCAGTTCAATAATATTTAACATGAAAATTAATCAAAGAAATTAGAATCTTACACATTTCCCAAGGACTGATAGTACAAATCATGAGCTTCTAAGAATAAAGTTTACAAAGTCGGTATGAAATAAGTACATCATCTGTTTGAAAAGTACATAAATAAAGTTTTATAAATCTAAGGCTACCATGAACAAGAGGCAGCTACAACAGGGATGCAGGTACATCTTCATTGCAGCTCACATCAAACATAGCAACCACGACAGCCAACATCTGCGCGCAATATGCAAAAGTGCAATATGAGTAAAACCGGTTCATGACAACGTAGAGCACATAAATAAGAAAGTAACTCAAAGATGAAATGCTCAGCTTTTTCACAGTTTTTTCAAAAATAGTTCCACTTTTCAAGAATATCAGTGAAAACCCAAATCCTTTAGCGAAATTATCGAAAAATATGAGATAGTTTGAAAATTGTAATTTTTCAAAAAATTCCTTCCATAATAAATAAGATTTTTTTTAGATTGCGAGTGTAAAATACCTCTATATGCTCACATATCAATGTGTATAAAAAGTCATGAATGACGTGATACCGTACAACATGAGGAAAAATGCATCTCTATGCATGTATGTCATGTGTGCATGCTAATGCCATGTATCTCAGAGATGAATTATGTAATCACTCTCAGAGTACTCAATCTCGAAGTCTCATATTTTCCACTCGTCATGCTCAACTACTCGGTACTGTATATGGTCCATATGGCCCAGGGAATATCCATTCCGGAATATATACATCACTAATCATCAGTCACTCAGTACCAAGGAAAGCCCATCTGTCCCCATGGAGAAGATCCATCTCCAGGTATATAAATGATTCGGACAAGATCCATCCCGCAATATAATCAACCGCGCTCATTGGGGTGTATACAGACTCTGAAGGGGCTCCTACAGCCCAAGCACTATAATCGGCACGAACAACTAATGTGACATAGTATCAATATCAGAATCCGCACGGACAACTCACATGCTAAAGCATCAATATCAGAATCCTCCCAGACAATTCACGTTCTGTAGTATCAATATCCTCATAATTATGACCTCGGCCTCACTCAAACATCAATCTCTCCAGTCTCTCTCTCTCTCTCTCTCTCTCTCTCTCTCTCTCTCTCTCTCTCTCTCTCTCTCTCTCTCTCTCTCATAATGTCATGAAACTAGCCCGAGTATGATGATATAATTTATCAAAAAATAACAGCAGAAACTAAGATATGATATGCATATGGATGCATAAGACTGAGTATATAAAATAATAAAAGCAAATAATTCAACAGTAGAAATGACCTCATTGGGTCCCATTAGGATAACATGTAGCATAGACATGGCGTTTAATATTGATCACAGCTCAATAGCTCAAGGGCGTAGAAATTTCATGATTGCATGTTAGGTCAGGTAACTACACAGTGCTACAGAAATAATGAAGTTACAATCTACACGGTTCACTCTCATACGCCTGTCACCTAGCATGTGCATCACCTCAACACCAATCACATAGCATATAATTCGGGTTTCATACCCTTAGCACTAAGTTCAAAAGAGTTACTTACCTCGAATAAGCTAATACCAAGCAAGCCAAATGATACTCCAAAAATTCCATCTCGTGTATACTGACCTCCAAACGACTCAAAACTAGCCAAAAATTCCAACCCGGGCCCGCACCTCGAATTCCAATAAAACTCACAACCCATTCAATACGAGTCCAACCATACTAGTTTCACTCAAATCCGACTCCAAATTGGTGCTCAAAAGTCAAAAATGCATACTATGAAACTTTAGGCCAAAACCCTCAATTTCCTCTTTTAACTTCATCAACCAAAATCTAAATGAATATAGATTCACAAAATATAACTAGAATCGAGTAAAGAACATTTACCCCAATCCTTGTGATGAAATTTGCTCCAAAAATCGCTCCATTCTAAAGTCCATAGCTCAATATATGATAAAAATGACCAACTCTCGAACTTATAACATTCTTCCCAGCGATTCCGCATTTGGGGACAAATCGTCACATCAATGAGCACCGCTTCTATGGTAGCAACTTTGTTTTGCAAGATAGCCTTGCCTAGCAATCCCCGCACAAGCGGATATCTAATTCTACTTCTGCAAAACTTTACGCACATGCGATTCCAATCTCGCATCTGCGCGCACGCAGGTGCGCTGCAAAAATCCGCTTTTGCGACCTTCCCCACCCAACCTTTTCTCGCTTCTATGACTCTACTAATGCTTCTATGACTATCGCACTTGCACAAACCAGGCGCATGTACGGTCATACCAGAAACATCAGTAACCAACAATGGCAACATGAAGGAAAAATTATCTAAAATCAATCTGTAACATGCTCGAGCCTCTCGAGACCCCGTTCAAGTATACTAACAAGTCCCCTAACATAACAGAGACCTACTTGCAGCCTCAAAACACACATAACAACATCGAAACGATGAATCACACCTCAATTCAAAATCAATGAACTTTGAAATTTCAAACTTCACATCCGCGGTCGGAACCTATCAAATTATATCCGAATGACCTTAAATTTTGCATTCGAGTCAAGTTTCATATTACAAACCTTCTCCAACTTTCGGAATCAGAATCCGACCCCGATAAAAGCCGCTCCCGATCAAACTTTCCAAAATTTCAACTTTTGCCATTTCGAGCCAAATTCTACTGCGGACCTCCAAATCACAATCCGGACGCGCTCCTAAGTCCAAAATACCCAACAAAGCTAATAGAACCTAACTAATCCGAGGTGAAATACTAAAAAGCCAAAGTTGGTCAAACCTTTCAAATTTAAAGCTTCTAACTCATAATCATTCTTCCAGATCAATTCCGAATAACCTGAAAACCAAAATCAATAGTTCGTACAAGTCATAATACATCATACAGAGCTACTTATGCCCTCAACCAACCGAGAAACGTGTAAATGCTCAAAACAGCTGGTCGAGTCGTTAAATCCTCCTCCTCCCCCACTTAAACATACTTCCATCCTCAAACGTGCCCAAAGTTGTTCTCAAAGCCATCAACCACATTGTAACCTTACAATGCACATACCCGAGGGTGATCCCACGTCACCCCATCCCATATAGGTCCTATAACACAACATAATTGAAATTTCATAATTCATCTTAGCCCATAAACCTTAGAACCAGATTTTTCACATCCGAAATTTTTGATAAGATCAAAATCTCGCATCTACACATTGTCTAAGTCTGAACAAACTGCAGTCATAACCCAAGATGTGATCACATGATATACTGCATAACTCAAATACTCGTAGCGATAATTTCTAATCGTAGTAGCTACTCAAAATAACCTAATACCAGCAATAAACATCATATCAAATAAAGCCTCGTTCTAAACCTTTGTGCACTGCCAATGATGTAAGAAACAAGCAGAACTCATAACCATTCATCAGATTAACCAGTTGTGGAACTTCCTCTCCTTTGATAGGAACTATAGCAATTTCTAGGACGATCAACAAGAATATCCTTCCAAATATCCCGCAATCAGATCCGATAGCACCCATTCTAGGTCCGATGACCTCATCTCATCTAACATAATCATTCTAGTGACATGCCACATCAATACAATCTAAAGCCACAACCGTGCAATCCATGCACCAGTAAGCACCATCCAAATATACTCAAATCATAGAAAATGACTCAAACGAGAGAACTGCCCTGCAAGCTTAACAAGTACTACCACAACGAAATGCAAAAAATCCATCACACACTATAGGACCATCACACGAATATAACACAAAAGTCCATAACTCAACATAACTCTGCTGCAATATGTGACCCCATCCAAACACTGGTCCATGACGTATACCTCAAGCCACCTTGCTCAAAATCAACAACCACGCGCGATTTGACATCAAGTTCCTAAAGTGCATTACCATAACCACGGAGAAGCAAATTGCGCAATGACACATAAGCCCAAAAGAACATAGCCAATGCGCAATTAATCATGAAATACTCAAATACCCATCTCGCTCGAATTCCGCTATAAAGCCCAAATAGAACCGCAACGCACGTGCATATAAGGCTATAAGCAACGAACCACAACTCCTCGTAGCATAGAAGAGTAACTCATATATCATTTCAGAACATGAATAAGCTCAACAACAACCAAATGGCACATCCCTCAATAATAGCAGTATGGAGCCAACCAATCCGACTCGGTATAGAATACACATCCTAATTGAGCCTACCGATGGACCCCCAAATCAACTCTAGTCATCCACAAATAGATAAATAACCCTCCGAAAGTCCACAATGATTGAATCATAACACATACTATCATTTGGCTAGCTTCGACCATAACTTCATAGTCCACAAACATAAAACAATTCGCTCCTGAAAACTCCCAGTCTCCAGTTCCATAGAACACACGAATTACCATATCTGATCCCAACTCCACCACTCGAGTGTCGAACATGTCACGACCCGAATTTTCCACCATCAGGGGTCATGATGGTGCCTACTAATAGGAGCTAGGCAAGCCAACTCATACTTATATTTCCATTTTTAACAATACTTATTTAAATCTATTATCAACAAGATTAAAATTTCAACAGAATAAATAAATTTAGCAAAAGACTTAACAAATTTTACTAGATGCGATACTGAAAATTTCGACATAAAACACTACCCAAGAACCGGTGTCACAATACTCACAAACTTCAAAGAATAATACACATAACCGTCTGAAAGAAATATAATATTTTTTATCTCTGATACATGAGATAACAGACTGAAAATAAAGATAGAGAAGAAGTCGGGTCCTGCGGACGCCTGCAAGGCTACCTCGGTGTCTCGATGATCAAAAGCTAACACCCGCACTACTGGTGCTGCTGCCGTCCAAAACCTGTATCTGCGCAAAAAGAGTGCAGAGTGTAGAATCAGCACAACCAACCCCATGTGCTGGTAAGTGTCCGGCCTATCAAGGCGAAGTAGTGACAAGGCTAGGACCAGACACTCACATAAACCTGTACAGCTCAAAATACATATATAACAAAACCACAGGTAACAACATTTAATATTTGGGAAGGGAAAACATGTTCTGGGGTAACAACAAAATATAATAACAGGTGCAGAATAAATGAACTTCAATTAAGGAGAACGAGTAAATCAAAATCTGCACGGCACCAACCATCATGCTTTTACTCTCATTCTCATCAAATGACCAATTAAGATGTACAACATCACTTATCGAACTTTTACTCGCACACTCTCATACCAAGGCACGAAAAGGCCCATCGTGCATAATCACTCTTCCTCGCATTTCATTATCAACTCAGTTCACAATATGTCACCGGCAACTATGGCCAATAACAATAATCATTATCTGTTAGTGATGCGGCGTCCACCCCGACCCTTCCGATATGTCACCGGCAACTGTGGCCAATGACCGTAATCACTGCAATATATTACCGGCAGAAAACCAATAATAGTTACTCAATAATGTATATGCATTACCAGTATGAAACCAATAATCCTTTAAATCAACAATATAAATATTATCGGTATGAAACCAATAATCTTTTAAATCAACAATATAAATATTACAGGTATGAAACCAATAATCTTTCCTTTCATATAATCACATAAGATTTTTAAAAGTTTAATTAATTTAAGACCCACGGTCATGCTCGACCCCCAACGTATAGATACTCGTCACCATGCCTATACGTCGGACTCCACACATAACAATTAGCACATAAATTCAACTCCTATTCCCTCAAGCTAGAATAAATCAAACACTTACCTCGAAGGTTTACTGTAAATTCAATCCTTAAGCGATGACCTTTCCTTTTGAATTTGGCTCCAATTCAATTGTATCTATACACCATTGATTTAATATCATCAATACTACTCAACAAATAATCCAAATGGCTAAATATATATTTTACAACATTCTGTCCGGAATAGTAAAAATCGACTCGGGCCCACATGGTCAAAATGCGAGGTTCGAACCAATTTCCGATAACCCATTCATCCACGAGTTCAAATATACAATTTGTTCTTAAGTTCGACCCCAAAACGAGGTTTAAATCACAAATTAATTGAAAACCCTAACTATACCCATTTCACTAATTTTCTACCCATTTTCACATATTTAGGCCTAAGAATTTAATTGATGTTGAGGAAAAATGAAGGAAAACAAGTTAGGAATCACTTACCCAAGAAGTTTGATAAAAAATCACCCCAAAATCGCTCAAAGAAGCTGTGGAGAAGAGAGAGTTTGAGAAATGGAATTTATGTCCCGTTTCTGTTCTGTTTTCAGAACTTAAACTCACTGGGCGGAACTTTGTTCATTGCGTTCGTGACATAGGGTCGCGTTCGGCGTAGGGTGGGACTTTTCTGAGCATCGCGTTCGCGATATGGTCACACGAAAGCGTAGAGGAAAACTAGGGTTATCACAAAATGTCCTACGCGAATGCATATCCCACACGCGAATGCGTAGGGAAAAGGGCAGGGGTCCTGGGCGGCTTATACGCGAACGCGAAGGGCATTCGCGTCCATGAAGAGAGGGGCTCACTTGGCATCGTGAACGCGAAGGGAGTCCGCGAACGCGAAGAAGGGAGGGCAGGCTGGGCATCGCGAACGCGAGGCATGGCCGCGTTCGCGTAGAAGAAGAGGTTTGTGCAAAAATTGCAGAAAATCTACCAGTTTTTCCTAAGTCCAAAACACCCCGAACCACCTCCAATACACACGCAAACCCTCGGGGCTCCAAACCAAACATGTACACTGACTCAAAATTATCATACTAACTTGCTCGAGTGATCAAATCGCCAAAATAACATCAAAATCAATAATTTGAGCCTTAAATCCAAGAAATCTTTCAAATTTCACAAACTTCTAAATTTTCTAATTTAAGGCCGAAACACGTCACACGGCGTCCGTTTTCAACCAAACTTTACAGGAAGCGGTTAAATAACATATATGATTTGTGTGAGCATCGAAACCAAAATACGAGCCCGATACCATTACTTTTTGATCAAATTTTATTTTCATTTTCCTTAAACATTTTCAGAAAAGAATTTCATGGAAAAATTCTTTTCTCGGGCCTAGGACCTCGGAATTCGATTCCCGGCATACACCCAAGTCCCATATTTTTCAATGGACCTTCCCAGACCGTCACATAACGGGTTCGGGTCCGTTTACCAAAAATGTTGACCAGAGTCAACTTTATCAATAGTAATATCAAAATTCTTCAAATTTTTTACATAATTCATATATATCAACATAAAAATTTTCCGATTTTGTGCTCAGACTATGCACGCAAATCAAGGCAACTAATAGTGAGGTTTTTAATCGAAATGACTAATAAAACAAGTGATGACCCTTTGGGTCATCACAGAACACATCTCTCATACATGATTATCCCACTAAAATTACTTCTAAAATTCTCTTGTGCCACATTGTAAAATTTGAATAGCAATAGTCGATCAACTAGGAGAGTACCGGAATACCAATGTAGTATCCATATGTCACGACCCTAGTTCGCCCTCCGTGAATATGTCGTGGCGGTACCTAATCTCTATGACTAGGTAAGTAGCATTGCGTAAAAACAACATAATTTGCCAAATTTAAATAATTAAAACTAAATAGGCAGAAGAACAGAATGTATATATGTGCTGCTTGGCATATACAACTCAATAATGCGGAAGTCTACAAATTTACCCCAAAAGCCGAAAACTCACGGGCAACACAGGTTAACGGAAAATACAATAAGAACTCTAAACTCCAAAATAGCCTATATCAAAGTACGACAGAAATCCAAACGCTACAAGATAGAATAAGAGGGAGACTTTTCGGTCTGCGGATGAGGAAAATATACCTCAAGACTCTGTAGCTCTACTTGTCTCACTGATAGTGCGCCTTAGTGGAGGTACCTAGATCTGCACATGAAAAACATGCGCATAAGAGGCATGAGTACACCACAGCGGTACTCAGTAAGTGCCAAGCCTAACCTCGATCTGGTAGCGCCGAGGAAGGTCCGGGCCCTACTGAGATAAAAATATAATAATAAAGGTGACAATAGTATGAAATAAGCAGAAATAATGAATTACAACTATGAAGTAAGTCAGGCTATACAAATAACAATTTACAAACAGAGAATAAGATAGCACAGAGTAAAAATAACTTTAGTACAAATAACGAGGATCTCCCAGGATACCGTCCTGCAGTCCGTTCCATCAATCTGTCGGAGGAGCTCCCGGGATACCGTCCCGTAGTCCATCACATGAGTATATCCGATGGATCTCTCGGGATATTGTCCTAGTCCAACTATCAATGTACAAGGGGGGGTCTACCTGGAAAGGAATCAATTAGGGACAGACTGACTATTGCCATATAAGGGGCAGTAAAAGCATGAAGTAAATAATTGAGGCTGAGTACAAAAATATGCTTAGTTTTGGGAAAGGATTCAACAAGATCAAACATCACAGTAAAGGAAAGGAATTAGTTAATTTACACAAACAAGTGAAATTAGGGTTCATAAGAAAACTTTTTGCAATCAGTCGCAACATTGAGGGAATCAAGATCAATCAAGAAAGAAACATGATTATGTATTTCAACATATAAATAAAATGAACAGAAGTGCAACGCCAAATACATTAGCAAAAGAAATGACCTAAACATACAGTAATAGCAAGTAAGCTAGGATTCAGTAGTAAAAGAGATAGGCAACAAGGTCAAGTAGTCACAGAGAATCAAAAGTGAAGAAAACATAGTAACAGGTAAAAAGAGTCAAAAACAGGTAAAAGTTTCACAGTAACAAGTGATACAAAAATCTTTTTAAGAGATTAGGGTTTTAACAATTATCGAGTTTAAGAGATGATAAGAACTTAGAATCAGATAAGTTAAACAAGGAAAAGAACTTAATCGAACAAGTATACACTCAAACAAACAAGGGTAGTTTCAGAAACTGGATAAGACCAAAAAGACATAGGGTTTTCAACATGCTGAATCAAGTAGAAGGAAAGCACACCAAGTTATTTGAACATAGTAAAAATCACGAAACAACACCAAAAATTAGAGAAGAGATCATTTTAAAATGATTTAAGGTAAAACCCTAATCGTTGAAAAAATGAAGACTCATTTTGTAAGAAAATCGAAGAGCCTTCGAGAATACACTTAAGAAGTTCATAGTAAACATATATCTAAGATAGATCTGAAAGAAAATCAAAAGACCTTAAAGCTAGGGTTTTGGAGAACACAGGAAAAGTGAGAAAGACCTTGAAAAGTTATCGATCTAGTTGGAAAGGTCAAGGATCTGACTTGAACGGCCATGGATGGCCGGAGAAAGACCATAGACAGAGGTTGAGCAAGGACTGGACAAGATCTCTTTGAGACTGGCCATAAAATCACATAAATAAATACCCAGGAGCCATAGGAGGCCGATACACATCTCAAACGGCCATGGGAGACCATGGATTAGGTGGGGATTGAGGAGGATTACGGTGGAATTGGGTGCAGCGACTAGGATTTATGTGAGGCTAAGAGATTGAGAGGAGAGGGATTCAAAGGCGGCATTTGGTGGAAAGTGAATTAGGGTAAGGGGTCGTTCAGGTTTATTTTAGGAAGGGTGAATGATGGTCATTGATCTGAATGATCAACAGCCTAGACTAAAAGGGTAGTTATGAATCTAGGTTTGGGTTGGTTGAAATTGGGTTGGGGTCGGGTCTAATTGAAATTGGGCTAGGGAAATTAGGTCTGACTTGGGGTTCAATTTACGCTAAAATTTAAATACAAATGGGCTATTATTTAAATAGCCAATTTCCCCCTTTTATATTATAAAAAATAGTAAATGAATTTCTGAGAATAAATTGAAAGTGCTGAAATGATTCACAGCATGTAATACCAATTTAAAAATATAGGGCTTAATTTTATGAATATAAAATATAATTAAATTTTAAAAAGGCTAATATTACAATTATATGCAATTAGCTTTAAAAAATACTAAATAAAATTGTAAAAATATGTAAAAAAAAAATTACCTTAGCCATATTTTGGCATAAATATAAAGATCCAATAAATGAGTCATCAAAAATAATAATTTTGGACATAATTATTGAGATTTTATGGACGAAAAAAGGGAAATAAATCGATTTAAACCTTACAAAATTATGGAAAAATAATAAAACATTTGGACGTACTTATATATGCATATATATGCTATCTTGAAGTTATTTTGCATGTTGAAAATATATAGAAAAAAATTGGGTATCAACAACCATGCCATCATATGAAAAATATGAGAACTTCGTAATCCACCCAGGTCACAAGCAACTATATACTCAATTAGCCAAGAACTTTTCATTTGATCTCATCCATGAGAAAATCACAACACGGAACATGTCCCACACACCAGTAGGAAATATACATCTCAAACCGTGGTAGAAACCATCAAGAACTCTTTGAATAGGACTGAATCCCTCTAACTCAACCAAGCTACGCAGGCCATCAAAACCCAAGAGTATCGCCACAAAGCACCCTTAGAAACTCACCACATCATAAGAACCAAAAAATCCAATCACATCTGTTACCATGCTGATCCAACCTGTTACAAAGCTGTCATAATTCTCCAAGTTCCTACTGAATTGCCTTCAAATTGATACTTTTCCTTGTTAGAACACTAAATATCCTTAACCAAAACTTGCCTCGCTAACATAAGCATAGAACCACCCACCCTAAGACTCATAAGCCGCTGAATTTCCTTTTAAGTACCCCAAAAGTATCACAACCGAGATACACACTCACTCCGTAGAGACCTTCTGTGAATCCAAAGTTGTTTCCTTCATCTTACTAATATTGAAGTGTAGAATCCATAAGGATATAGAAATGCCATAATTCTCGACATCATCCAATATAAATCTCAGTTTCTAGCCATATACAAATCCTGAAGGTTCCCAATTGCTACACATAAATCTTGAATCCAGTAGGACCATTCTCAAGAGTTATCCACTCTACTTAAATCTCGATTAAATTGATCAAACGGATTGAATGATCTATGCACCATTTGCACACTAACACCCTAAGAAGTAATTCACACCTATAAGCAACCGAGTAGACCCTTATTCCCAGCACACTACATCCATCACGAATAATAAACTCGATCTATTCCATGATTCTCATATACCCATTGAGTGTAATACAACCTGTAGCCAAAAATTTCCTTACTCGATTCATTCTTGATCTCAACCTCTCCAAGTCATAACTGATTCACCAGCATACCTCAAACTAAAACTAATACAACACATAACCGTGCAATCAACTTATCAATAACGGACTCCCCCACTTGGCTCAAAGCCATAGATAAAAATTCAAAATAACTCACAATGCCCATACTTTATTACAACCATAATACCGTAGTGAGATTCAATTAAATTCTTCATAAGATCATGTAACACAAACCATATAATATCTTAAATCATTTACAAATCTTGCATTCATCCTCGTAACAGTCCAGCCAAGTCTCATAAGCGATCCAAACTCAAATTGTAATACATATAATTTACTGGTAAAATAAAACTCGCTACAAAATAACATAGGAATCACATAGCCCTCAGGAAACCCCGTAGGAGATAATCCATCTGCTTGTCTCAAACTGACATCTCTCTATACCTTTTTTGTCAAATCCAATCTATCTTAACACATCCGCAGTCATATTATACTCATCATATAGCCATCCGACCACTCATTTAGCCATAAACTCCACTCATATGGACGCTACCGAACATATAAGTCCAAAATCACATGCTCACACAATCAACATCCAAAATCACATGCTCACACAATCAACATCTATGTGCTCAAGCTACAGTACAAACCCAACCTCAAGTCCTCCAGATTGTCCCATCATCAGCGTACCAAAATCACATCTCGAACCTCATCCATTCAATTACAAGCCGTCGATGCACACCCGATACTGAGCGCTCATGTGCGTATACGAATGCGTGGAAGGAATTCAAAATATTATGCTTCAAGATTAATCAATGTCGCACAATAAGGAAAGACATATGGGAAGTATATCCTAAATGCACTGTAGCATCTCGAAGATAGGTATGGACGTCATCATACCAATCCGCAAGACTTTACTAGGCACTTGCCCATGACTTGTAGAACTGTGAACTTACAACTCAAATACCAATTTTTCACGACCCAAAATCCACTAGTCAGTTTTTTCGGTCAATTTTTTTGTCAGCTGTGGAATTTAATTGATTGGCCAAAATCGATCGATTGGCTGTATCGACCGCATGATTATAAACTGTTATGAATCGGTTGATTTTTACCAATTACCAACCAACATTAGTCTATTTTGGCAATCAAGTTTTGTCCTATTTTTAGTAATTTTTGTGATTGTTTTGGCATGAATTTGTGTTAACTGCATTCAACCTATTTATTAGATTGTTCACAAACTCTACCATGTTAGCATGATTTTATGCTTGTTTAATTGTTCACCAAACTTTACCAAGTTGATATGACTTTGTGTTATTTGTAATTAACCTATCAGTTAAATTATTCATCACAGTCTACCCATTTGAATTAATTTTTCGGTATTGTTTGACATAATGTTCTTCGAAGTTGCAACTCTAATTTCGATCAAACCTCCAAACAATCTCAATTTTGAAACAAGACCTCCAAATATCAATGCAAGGGATTCCAATCACCAATTTAGTCAGATAACACCAAATCAATAAGACTCGCTTTATCTTTTTTAATATTTTTCAAGGACTGATAATGGAGTTCTAAAGTAAATCGCTAAATCGGTATTGCCACTTAAAATTTAAGTATAAATTATCAAGGTGCAAATAATTTTAATAATAATAAATTATTAACTTTCAGTTTCTACCCCCAAACAAGCATTTAAAGCTTTTGATATTGAAGAATTATGGTATTCTTGGCAAAGAAAAAGATGTAACGACTCGACCGATCCTTTTTGAGCTTTAGCACTTGGTTCGGCGGTTTGATACATTGATTAGCTTCACATTATGTATTATGACTCACATATATGATTGGTTTTGATTTTTAAGAGGTTTGGAGTTGATTTGGGATAGTGATTCTCAATTCGGAAGCTTTTTGTTGGAAGAATCGATCAAAGTTTGACTTTTGAGTAAACGACCTCAAATTCGTATTTTGATGGTTCCAATAAGTTTGTATGTTGACTTTGGGCTTAGTTATATGTTAGGATTTGGATTTGGAGGGTCCTATATTGATTGGCTCTAATTGTGAAAGTTAGACAATTTCAAGAATTGAAAAATTCATAAGTTTGACTAAGAGTTGACTTGAGGCTATCGGGGATGTATTGTCATTTTAAAAATTGGAATAGGTCTATTTTGTCATTTAGGTATTTTTTTCGCAAAGTTTGGGCTCACTCCGGATTGGTTACGCTTGAATATGACACTTGATTTGAAGTTTATGAACTTAAGAGATTGATTTTGATCGATGATTCTTAGTTTTGATATTAATTATTGTGTTTGGAGATTTTGGATAGGATTATGTGGAATATTTGAACTTGTTGGTATTATCGAATGAGGTTTCGTGTGCTTCGGTGAGTTTTGGGGTGGTTTCAGAACACTTTGAGATTTGATTTCATTAATGGTACTGGTGTAACATATCTACGGAGCATTAGTTATAGATGTGAAGTTGCACATATGCGTAAGGTTCTTGCAGAAGCGAAGATGGTGAGGTCAGGGGTTGGACGCTTCTGCGAAAGTAAGTGCGAAGTCGCACTTGCGGATGCATGTGCTCCAGTGGAGCTTGGTTGGACTGAGGAATTATGCTTCTACGATTGTGGAGCCACACTTGCGATGTTGCAGATGCGGTTGAAAGGCTTCATATGCAATGAGGGCTTGTTCTACTGGAAATCGCAAATGTTAGCGAATGAGTCGCAAAAGCTAGCTCGCAGATGTGAGCAGGAGTCCGTAGGAGCTAGAATGCCTGGCAAAATATTATATTCGAGGGTAGCTTCATTTTAACATATTTTGAGATATAGAGCTCGAATTTGGGCGATTTTCAGCCCCGTGGTTTTGGTAGGTGTTCTTCACTTGGATTTGATTATTATTATGATTCTATGTCTAATTTTGACATTTGATCGATGAATCAAAGGAAGAAAATTTGAGATTTTATCTACACTTTATTTGAATATATTTTGGGATATTGACCATCAATTTGGAAACTAATTATATATTTGGACTTGGCAAATTATGAATCATCGGATTTTGGTATTGGTTTCGCATATCGGGCACATGAGCCTAGGTTGACCTTTGAAAAAAAACCAAAGATCGAAACTTTATGGACTGGAATTGCTTAATATGGCATTATCAGCTTCTTTGGATAATATTTTGTTTGCATTTGCAGATTAGAGGATTAGATCGAGGTTTTTACGCGATTAGGGGTGAAGAGTAACCCGGATGAGATACGTATCTTGCCTAAGCTTGATTTGTAGGTAATTCTTCCGTTGACTATGAAATTTGTTATAATCCGAGGGAGATGCTTATGCAAGGTGACGAGCATATATGCATGTACTGTGGTTATTCATGTTCTAGGTAGATCTTAGGCCATTATATCCCTTGTTTATTTATCTCCATTTGTATGACTACATGAACTATCATTCACGCTAGAACTCGTGTCACAATTATTTTCTTAATTGTTGAGGCATTATTGGGATATTTTTGCTATATTGAGCTATTTGCCTTAGTCGTATATCTCTGTCTCTGTATACTTTTTATATGTAATTTCATATGTTATTGATGTCCTTGTTCACTTTACGAGTTTAAGCTGAATTGTGGTACATTGGTATATATTTCATGTGATTTGTTGAAATTACATGATAACAACAAGGATATCGGTAGACATTGAGCTAGAAGATGGAAAAAGGGAAGGTTTGTTCTTGAAAGAATAGTTCACAAACTCAAGCATTTGAGACTTGAAACCTTATTTAGTAGTAAAAGAAGGAGAGAAGTAGTTATAGAAGAAGAGGAATATGAGAGAAGGAACTCAAATAGGGAAGTTTGATATTAAAGTCATCCAGGTAATGATTCTAAGTAGAACAAAAAGGGCAAACCCCAAAGAGAACCTTTTTAAGTCTCTACAAAGCCAAAGACTACTAGTATCAATAATAATCTTCAATCCATGTTACAATGAAGAAGAAAATGCTCATATTTTATATAAGTAAACGTCGGCTGCCACCATAAATAAAAAATCCTAAAAGAACATTCTAGGCTTCAAAAGTGGTAAAACCAAATTAAATAAATTGAAGTTTCTTAGGTGTATAGAAGACTACCCACACTTTAGTCAATGTAGTCAATATTGAAGACTACACATGCTTTTTCCAATGTAGTCAATATTGAACTAAGAAAGCATTAATGAAAGATTCCAAAAATTATGTTAAATTAACAGAGTTTGGGATGTTGAAGTTGTTCCTTGTTGGGGCGAATTTAGCCCCATTCGCCTCCCTTTGGACTTTAATCTAGGCCTGTAAATAGTTGTAAAACTTGACTAGAATATCTTCTTTGAGCTAGAGCTCTTCTCCCACCATAAGACATTTTTTAATTGCTATTTGAAGTTTATTGAGTTTGTCTTGAAACATCTTCAATTGAGATCTTTTCGTGGGCTTTCTTCGAGCTTTTAAAACTCCATCCTTGTCCTTTAATGACGCTGAGCTTCGTTGGTTGCTATCATTCTCCCCTTCTAAAATAAGATTCGTCTCTAAATCTTAATATTGACCTATAGCCATCATTGTAATCACAATAAAATAACACAGAGTAGTAAACATGCAATAATTTAGCCCACTTATTCTTTTTTTATGTACAAACATTCTTTTCAAATTTCCACGCATAACATCATCCAAGAGAAAAATGTAATTACCAACACAAACACTCAAAACACAATTCATAAACCCTCTAAACACTAGATGATGGTTAGCTAGACCAAAAGCATATGACTACCAAGAAAACATATCATATTTGCTCTTCATAAACAACTTAACCTCACCATATGGTATACCATACTCAAGGTGTGGATCAAAAGTTATTTCCTTGACAAGGGGCTTGTAATGAACCTGCAAGAAAGGATCTTCAAAATAAGTTAAAGATAGCAACTTGTGAGTACTTGTCATTCTCCAATATTTACCCATTATATTCGGCATTTAACTCAATAACCTCAACATTTATAGCACCAAAAGTTTCATGTGTCTCATTGTTTTCATTGGCAACTTCTTCATTGATGATCTCAAACTATAAGGGCTTAGGGAACAATTTAAGTTGTTTGCTAATTTCTTCCTCTAATGGGTCGCTGTAAACTTTAAAATCTTGGCCAGTGGGATTTTTATCTTCATGTGAGGTGTCATTGTCCTTTTTCCAAGGTTCCTCCTTCATTTTCTACATGAAAGGAGAAATAACATATAATGACCCGATCGATCATTTTGAGCATTTACATTTTGCTAAATTATTTAAGGGTTTGAGTAGCTTCATATAATGTATTATGAATTATGTAAACCGTCGATTTTGGTTTTCAGGTTATTCGGAATAAATCTAGAAGAATGATGCTCAGCTAGAAGCTTTAAATTTGAAAGGTTTGACCAAATTTGACTTATTATTATTTGATCTCGGACTGAATTTCTAATGGTTCTGTTAGCTTCGTTGGGTGATTTTGAACTTAGGAGCACATTCGGATTATGATTTGGAAGTCCGGAGTAGAATTTAGCTCGAAATGGCGAAAGTTAAAATTTTAAAAAGTTTGACCGGGAGTGACCTTTCTTATATCTGGGTCAGATTCTGATTCTAAAAGTTAGAGCAGGTCCATAATGTCAAATGTGAATTGTATGCAAAATTTGAGGTCAATCGGACGTGATTTGATAGGTTTCAGCATCTAAGGTGAAGTTTAAAGTTTCAAAGTTTATTGATTTTGAATTGAGGTGTGATTCATCGTTTCGATGTTGTTATGTGGGTTTTGAGGACTCGAGTAGGTCCGCTAGTTCATGTTATATTAGGGGACTTGTTGGTATACTTGGATGGGGTCCCAAGGGGCTCGGGCGTATTTCAGATTGATTCCGAATCATGTTTCCTTCATGTTGCTTGGAATCGTAGGTGCGTAAAGCTTCGTAGAAGCGGAATTTGATATCTAAAGGTGTGGGGATTTCTTGGAAAGGCTATTTTCATAGAAGCAATGTTTTTACTGTAGAATCGCTAGTCTCAGATGCGACGATTTGTTTGTAAATGCGTAATCGCTAGGCATAATGTTATAAGTTCGAGTGTTGGTCATTTTATCACATATTGAGCTACAGACTTCTGAATGGAGCAATTTTTGGACCAAATTTTATCATAAGGATTGGGGTAAGTTCTATCTACTCGGTTTTAGTTATATTTCATAAATCTATCTTCGATTTTAGCTTTTGACTGATGAATTTTAAAGAGAAAATTGGGGGTTTTGGCCTAAAGTTTCATAACATAAATTTTTGAGTTTTGAACATCGATTTGGAGTCGAATTTGAGTGAAACTAGTATAGTTGGACACATAATTAAATGGACTATCAGATTTTATGAATTCCTCAGGATCCGAGGTGTGGGCCATGTTGGAAGTTTTGGCCGATTTTGGCCTTTCGATTCAAGATTTGACCGTTTTTCGATTTGGATTGATTCCTTTACCATTATTTGATATATTTGAGTTGATTTTGGTTATTTTTGAGTTGTGAGGTTGATACGTGTGATATAGTATTTTTGGAGCATCGATGGGCTGGCTCGATATTAAAATTATCTTGTTCGAGGTAAGTAACTCTTTTAAACTTAGTGTTGCGGATATGGATCCCTGAATTATGTGCTATGTGATTGGTGTTGAGTTGAAAAACATGCCAGGTGACGGGCGTGTGGGCGTGCACCGTGTGGAATGTGATTGCGTTATTTATGCTGTATTGTATTTACCTCACCTTACCTGTAATCATGAAATTTATACGTACTTGAGCTATTAAGCTATGATCCATCTTAGACACCATGTCTAGGCTATATGATTATGCTGATGGGACAAACTAAGGTCCATTCTGTTGTTGAGTTATCTGCTTTCATTGTTTTATATACTTAGTCATACGCATTAATATACATATCATATCTCAATCTCTGTTGTTATTTATTGACACATCATATCATCATATTCGGGCTAGTTTCATGACATTGTGAGCCAGAGAGAGAGAGAGAGCCCGAGAGAGAGAGAGAGAAAGAGAGAGAGAGAGAGAGAGAGAGAGAGAGGAGGCCAAGGGCCTAATCGTGAGGACATTAATGCTATAGCACGTGAGTTGTCCGTGAGGATTATAATATTGATACTTTAGCACGTGAGTTGTCCGTGCAGCACGTGAGTTGTCCGTGCAGATTCTGATATTTATACTATGGCACATAAGTTATCTGTGCAGATTATAACGCTTGGGCTGTAGGAGCCCCTCTGGAGTCTATACACAACCCAATGAGCGCGATTGATTTATATTAAGGAATGGATCTTCCATGGATATGGATCTTGTCCGAAGCATTTATATATCCGGAGATGGATCTTCTTCATGGGGTCGGATGGGCCTTCCTCGGTACTGAGTGACTGATGCTTAGTGATGTATATATTTTGGTATAGATATTCCCTAGGCCGTGTGAGCCGTATACAGTACCGAGTGGTTGAGCATGACGAGTGAAAAGTGTGAGACAATGAGATTAAGTACTCTGAGAGTGTGAGTATATGATTCATCTATGAGATACATGACATTGGCATGCACACATGAGATACAAACATAGAGATGTATTTTTCCTCATGTTGTATGGTATCACGTCATTCATGAATTTTTACACACATTGATATATGGGCATATAGAGGTATTTCACACTTGCTATCGAAAAGAAAATGAAACATCTTATTATTGTGGAAGGGATTTTTGAAAAAATTACAGTTTTAAAACTATCTCATATTTTTCAAAGATTTCGATAAAGGATTTGGGTTTCACTGATATTCTTGAAAAGCAGAACTGTTTTTGAAAAATTTGTGAAAAAGTTGAGCATTTTATCTCTCAGTTACTTCTTTATTTATGTGCTCTATGTTGTTATAAACTGTTGTTAGCTATTGGTGTTGGACCCGACCCATGTTCCAACTCGTCACTACTTTAACCTAAGTTTAGGCTTGTTATTTATTGAGTATATAGGATCGGTTTTACTCACACTATACTTCTGCGCATTGCGTGCAGATGTTGGCTGTCGTGGTTGATGTGTTCAATGGGAGGTGGATTTGAAGATGTACCTGCGTCCCTGTTGTGGCTTCATCTTCTTCATGGTAGCCTTAGATATATAAAATTCTATTTAAGTACTTTTCAAACAGATGATGTACTTATTTTATACCGAATTTATAAATTCTATTCTTAAAAACTCATGATTTGTACTACCAGTCCTTTGGAAATGTATAATATTTAGATAATTTCTTTAATTAATTTTTCTGTTAAATATTATTGAACTGGTTAAATATTAGCTGGCTTACCTAGCGGGTTGGGTTATGTTCCATCATGCCAACTAGACAGAGTTTATGAACAATTAACAGTATAGGTAGAGTAAATATTACATAAAATCTATCAATTGACAAGAAATATGTGTGTGTGGGACCGAGGTAATTTTCTAAATACTTAAAAAAATAAAAGTAATATTTAAAGACCAGCCATTGTAGGGCTATTTCTGTCAATCACCCAATAAACACCTAGTTTGATTTTAAATTATAACTTTATGGCTAAATTTAAACCCTAAGGAGCAGGGCTTCTAATCGACTTGGTGGGCTCGTAACCCGCCAAACCTAAACCAGTATTAGGCAATAGAGTCTACTGAACTCTGAACTCTGCTGAACTATATAAAAAAGGGCGCCATTGACAAGAGGCATTGACAAGAGGCATGGGAAGTGAAGAAGAGAGCACAGTGAAAGAGCCGTTGGATCTCATCAGACTCAGCCTTGATGAGAGAATCTACGTCAAACTCCGTTCAGACCGAGAACTCCGTGGCAAACTTCACGTATTTTTACTCCTTCCGTTTCCTTTATTTCTTTAATCTTTGTTCTTTTCGAAGATAAATTCTCTCTAACTTACAAAAATTGAATGTTATGTGATGGTAATTTGTCTGCTTTTAACAAACGTCTTACTGGCATATTGTAGACGTTTAGCCCTTTCCCCTTTTCGTTCTTTTAATTCCTGGATTAGGGTTTAGGCCAGCATAGCTATTTTTTCTTTCAATATTTTACGTTCAGTTCTGTAATATATTTTTTGTTTTTAGAATTTAATATTTGGCTGCTTAAACTTCTTTCTGTTTCCCTATATCCTCATTTTTTCTTTGTAACTGGAGTGTCCCGACCAGCTTTTCCACACCTTGACTAATTTTATAGGAAACCTACTACCTTCCACTAGCAACAACTATCAGCTAAGTTTACCTACCAAGGCTGGGATAGATAGGAAGAAATCATTTGTGTTTTGTCTCCACCCTAATTTAAACGTGAGATCTCAGGTTCTCAACCCACTTCAATGGCCACTAGGCCACACCCTTGGGGGCCCATATCCTCTTTGCAAAAGGGCGGGCAGGGTGTGGTTGATTCTTTTAGTATTATGCAGTCGGAAACACTATTTGGGGACAATTATGTCCTACTGCTTATAGAATTTCTTTCTGAAGGATAAATATACTATGGTTTTTGGGTAGCCTTAGTATTAACCAGTAAGAAAAGAATGTTTCTCTGCAGCCTTCTCTAAATGTTGACATCTAATTAATAAGTAAAATAACTCCAAAGCAATTACCATCTGGCTTCTCCAGTGGTGTTAATGAATAATTTGATCCTGGCACATGATATGTTTTGCAAATAATTGTGCGGGGTAGCCCCACATGGGGCTAGTCTTAGCAGAATGTCCCCATAATTGGCGGTATTTAATAAATGCCCCCGTGTCCTTTCCTTTGTGTAGGCTTCAGCCTAGATCTACCGACACAGCAGGATTTTGTACCAAATGCTATATCGTTAATAAAATTTATAAAGTTCTACCATTTTGTCATACTGTTCTGTACCACATTGCATTTTCGAAAAAAACTTTGTTGTACAACATAAATTATGACTATCATATAGATTTTGATGAACTATTTAATAGATAGGTCGATTGCAGATAATACAATATCATGCCAGTCTGGTAGAGTCTGATAAATAATTAAACAAGCACAAAATCATGCCTATTGGGTAGAGTTGTGAACAATATAACAAATAGGTGAAATGTAGATAACACAAAGTCTTGCCAATCTTGTAGAATTTAGTGAACAATTAAACAAGGACAAAATCATGCCAACGGGGTACACCAGTGTTTTTGAGAGCGCAAAGCGCAAAAAGCGATAAGGGCTCGCCTCGCTTCAAAAGCGAAGCGCACGCTTTATTAAAGTGAAGCGCAATTCTTAAAAAACATAATGTAAAATTATAAATAATCAAAAACATCAATTTAAATACATAAAGTAGGTACTAGGTACCACCAAATTATTCACAAACCATAGGACAAGCAAAATCAAAGCTACTAAATTACTAGAAGTCAATCAACATCTTATTCTTCTACTCTTCATCTCCTTCAAGATTGTCAAAATCTTGAATTCCTCAGTTATCTTCATATTGCTCGTCATCTTCTTCTTCTCCCTCCTTTTCATAATCATTTTCATCGTCATCAATGGATCGAATTGTAGTAACCACACTTTTTCCCTTCCTAATAGAGCTTGAACTTGGAGTATAACTCCCTAAACTATAAGGATCCTCCCCAACTCCATTAGCAACCGCAACATTACCCCAAGTTAAATCGGGGTCGCCTTCAAATACTTCTTCATCTTCACAACTTTCAGGGACTCCGGTTAGCCACTCATTAGCCTCTTCAATATTGTCCAATAGAATTGGATCAATTATATTGCGGTGGTTGTAGCGACGCCTCAATGCTCTATTGTATTTTATAAACACTAGATTATGGAGCGCTTCAAGGTTAGTCGATTCCTTTTCTTTGTTTGAATCTGCAAAAATGATGTGTCAACTAATTAGTAGGAGTTTGGATAATTGAGTTATAATTTACTTTATCTCAAAACGCGAAATAATTCTTTTTATTTCTTACGCGTTCAAAAACACTCCAATTCCTTTCACATCTGGATGAGCTACGTTTAGAACTTTGATGGCGAAAGTCTGTTACTCCGGAGTCTCTGAACCATATAGGTCCGACCATTCAACTATAGAAGTCAAAAAAACTATTCAAGAGTTAATAAGTATAAAAAATACATCGAAGTTAGAGTAATAAAATATAGAAGCACTTGGTCACTTGGCGACTTCTTCGTTCTTTATTTAATAGCAAGTCGAAGAGCAAAAAGTCCTTCAGATGCCTTGTAAGAAGCAATCTGATCTACTGTCTTCTCTTGCAAGTCTTCATCTGGTTTCAACTTGATAACAACCTAATGGATTACTGTCCACACTTCTTTAGCCAATGAATTCTTCTCATGCTGCTCATAAAAGAGTGATGAGTTCAGAATAAGTCCAGCTGCATGCAAAGGTCTATAAAGTTGCTCATTCCATCTTGCATCGATGATCTAAAAGTCTTTTGCATATTTATGCTCATCCCTGAATGATGCTTTAATAGTCTCCTTGGCCCTATCCATATCCATTGATGGTTTTTGCTCCCCATCAACCAAACAGAGTACTTTAACCTATGGACCACCAATTTTAAGAGCATAAAGGACATTATTCCAAAAAAAATAAGAAAGAATAATGCGTGCAACCTCTTTCCCCGCAATTTCCTTTGCAAAATTTACTCCTGCTCCAATCCTCTGAAGTGACCACCTTTTTCAAATTGTCTTTTTGACAATGGAGACTATGCAAAGTCAAGAAAGCAGTGGCGAACCTTGTCTTCCCCGATTTCACCAAACTTTTTTGCATGGTGAATCTTCTCATCATATTCAATAACAAGGGCTGCTGAGAAATAAAAGAATATAACCTAACACCCTGGCCAAAAACTGTAGAGAAGGGTCTTTCCTTGAAAATGTCCCCGAACATCTAGTTGATACAATGAGCCGCACATGGAGTCCAATAGACATTCTTGTACGCTCCTTCAATCATGCCACCCACTTTCTTAATTTCACTTGCATTATCAGTGACCACTTGAACAACTTTGCTTGGACCAATCTTTTCGATCGTGTTCTGAAACAAGGTGAACATTTTGATGTGGTCGGTGGATGAGTCGCTAGCATCAATGGACTCAAGAAACAAACTTCCCGGGGAGAATTCACCAACACATTAATAATCATTTTTCCCGTTCTTGCCGTCCATTTATCCATCATATTGGAGCAGCCGTACTTGTTTCACACAGCTTTATGCTCCTCAACAATTTTATTGGTCTCCTCCGCTTCCTTATTTAGATAAGGACCTCTTATTTCATGGTAAGTGGGACACTTCATTCCAGGTCCGTATTGACCAACGACCTCAATAAAGTCTCCAAAAGTGTCATAGTTGACACAATTGAAGGGGAGCCCAACATCATAGACCCATCGTACAAAAGCTCTAACTGCACGCTCCCTCAAAATGTCTCTAGCAACTTTTTGTATATCTTTTCCACTGCCCTTTGCTCCCTGCTTCTTTGAGAAGTAGCAATCCATGGGACCTTTAAGCGACAAAGCGCTCGCTTTTCAGAACACTGGGGTACACTTTGATGAACATTTTAATAGATAGGTAGAGTAGATATAACATAAACTCTACCAATCTGGTATCCCTAAAGAGCAATATAAATACCACCAATTACGGGGGCATTCGACCAACCTTATGGGGACATTCCTGTCATTCACCCCATGTTTTTTTGGTCCAAAAGTCCTTTGATTTTGATTTCTCAGTATCTCAAAAGTAATAAAATGTGTGAAGACAGAAATAATTAGAAAGATAGACATAGAATAGGACAAAGTCTTTTTAGAAAAAGAGCAACTAAGAGGTAAAATAACCCACGGTGTGTTCTAGTGGTAAATGAAGGGTGAGGGGAACCATGAGATCTCAGGTTTAAATCCCGAAAAAGACAGAAGAAAGAATACAAAAGAAAGCTGAGCAGGAGGGCCAAACCAAAAAGACCAGCAAGGATTTCAACAAAGAAAAGATGATAGAATAGCAAAGTGAACCAACAATGACACCTGAATGATGTTACCACAAAATATTGGATGTTGTTTTGATCTTGAATGACCATTATGGAATAGCAAATGGCTCTACAGCTCTTCATAGTTTTGTTAATTTCAATAAAAGAACAATATTCAAAAGTCCACTTGGAATTAAATGCATACAGAAATTAAAGTATATTTTTGACATGTGCCTTTACCTAAAAATCTATAATGAGGCAATATTTCTGCAGTGACACTAAGCTTTCATAGGGTTTTCTTTGCAGGCTTATGACCAGCATCTTAATATGATTCTTGGTGATGTTGAAGAAATTGTGACCACAATTGAGATTGATGATGAAACATATGAGGAGATAGTTCGGGTACGCTTTCTCTCTCTCTCTCTCTTCCACTTTTGGTTTCTGATATGCTTTTTCTTTTATTGGTCAATGCACCACATGTTTCTATTTAAGATCTTTATTATCAGTTTGACTCACACTTGTAAAAGTGTTTGGCATTCTAAGATAATTATCCGAAAATGTGATAAATTGACTTGGAAAGTCAGTTGTCCAATGCAATAATAACAACTACTACGTCTCAATCCCAAGCTAGTTGGTGTCTATATGAATCCCACTCTGCACGTTACTCCATTTAGGTTTTTCTGCATCCAATACTCACAATTTAGATTTTCTATCACTAGAAGCTCTCTAAATTTCCAGTGGCATACAAATCCTTAACAAAATTAAAAGACTCCTAGAGTATATTGGACATAGAGTAAGCATACCTACATGACTAAGACTAATTTAAACTACTCCATTTTATGTGAAGGTATTGCCATTTGGGGAAATTAAACAGTTTTTTCTTTGACTATTCTCAACTTTTTCTTGTAACATATTTTTAATCATTAGTTATGTTGACTTGTAGTGCTTTTTATGTAGTTTGTAAATATGTAATTTTTTTAAAAAAGAAAAAAACATAAAGAATCTATGCGCAAATTCACATAGTATAACACGTGTTTTGACCCTTGTACTCCAACCCCTTAACATAAAGTAATTAGTATCGCTATTATGAATCTTTTTCCTTTTATTGTGTGCTATTTTTTTGCTTAGTATGCATGTAGTTTTGACCCTTGTACTCCAACCCCTTAACATAAAGTAATTAGTATCGCTATTATGAATCTTTTTCCTTTTATTGTGTGCTATTTTTTTGCTTAGTATGCATGTAGTCCAATAATTTGTAGATCCTTTGAGTCAATTTCATTCCATATGATTTTAGATCAGTTTGTATCCTTGTAACACCTTCTATCACCACGGGTTCACACTTGCAGATTGGTGCATCTGGAGGTTGACTAGGACATGACCCTACTATCTCAAGCGAGCCTTCTTTCATTTTCTCCTTTATGTACTACTTTTTTGCTAGATATGATAATTTCTATCATGCTCGCTTGAGATAGTCATGGCTACATATCCATCTTAACATTCGCTTTTCTACGACACTCATCTCGTGGATATGTTGCACCTTGGATGCCTAATATTCCTTGTGAAATTGTTGCTCTTACAATATTCTACAGAATTTGCGTTTCATTTTACCTTTTTGATTGCACTTCTCCATTTTCAATCAGCCTATTTTGCTTATGTGTTACATCTATGTCTATCTACTATCCTTTTGTAACCTCGAGCTAAACATTAGAATTGTTTGCATTCGTGCAATGTCAATAACAATTTATGTACATAATACCAATTCCAATACAAGTTATATTAGTGGCCCAGGGCCTAGCTCATGTGGCAAAGTGTGGTGGATTTGTGTCTTAGGTCACAGGTTCAAGCTCCCACACCATGCAAAACAAAGCCTGGTATTTAAGTGGAGAAGGGTAGAGGGGCGACCCCATTATCCACCGAGTTTCGAAGGCTGCGGTTAGTCCAAAACGATCGAGCCAGACGGATTTCTTGGTCATAAAAAAAAATAAAAAAAATAGTTATACTCCCTTCGTTTCAGTTTATGTGAACTTATTTCTTTTTTGGTCCATTCCAAAAAGAATGAACCCTTTCTAAATTTGAAAACAATTTAGCTTAAACTTACCATTCTTCCCTTAATGAGAAGCTTTTTTTTTTTTTGAAATAGTAACATATTTTATTAAAAATTGAACTTAGCACAAAGATAGTGCTAATGGAAACAGACCCTAGTTACAATACTTTCAGAAAGACAAAAACAAGGCAAGACTTGTGTCACTTACAAGGACCTAATGAGATCAGCTAGAGACTCTACATCTTGCACTAAAGCTTCTTTACACCAAAAGTGAAACAAAAATATGCATTTCATTTTGATCTTCTGTTCAGAGTTGGCTAAATCTTCAAAACATCTGGAGTTCCTTTCCAACCAAACTGTCCACCAAATACATGCAGGAATGATGCTCCACCACTTACTTCTGACTTGTTCCAGCTGCTAAGTTGTCCCACACAAACAAAAGCTCCATGGTATCTCTTGGCATTGCCCAACTTAGACCTTTCATACTCATGAACAGCTGACATACCACACAGGAAACATTTGGAACATAGGAGCATTTCTCTCTTCATTAAACTCTCATGAGTCAAGACTTTCTGTTTGACCACTAGCCAACAAAATACTGCAACTTTAAAAGGGACCTTCAAACTCCAGATATGCTTCCATAACCAAGGCCCTTGCTGTAGGATTGATCTGTTTAGACCCTCATATGCAGATTTAACCGTGAAAACTCCTCTGCAATTGCTATCCCATGTCAGTCTATCCACTTGCTCTACTGGTCCCTTGAAAGTTTCCAGGAGCTTAAGGAACTCAATCACTCTGGTTACCTCCCAAAAACTGAGAATTATTCTGAAACTAAAATTCCTACCCTGTAGACTCCAGGTTTCAGCAATAGTAGCATCAGGTTGAAGTGCTAAGCAGTACAAATCAGGGAAATTGTCTTTAAATGGACGATTTCCTATCCAAACATCCTATCCAGAAGGAAGTTTTTGCTCCATTCCCCACCTTTATGCTGATGTTGCTCATAAAAGTTGTCCATAGAGCTCTAATAGATCTCCACACACTCACTCCATAGGGACTGGCCGCTGTACCTGAGCTCCACTGACTTTCAATCCCATATTTTGTGCATATCACCTTCCTCCATAAAGCTTGTTCCTCTAGTGAAAATCTCCAAAGCCATTTCATGAGTAGACTTTTGTTGTGTTGCCTCAAATTTCTGATTCCCAAGCCCCCTCCTCTTTTGCTAGTTGTAAGGGTTTTCCATTTGACTAAATGGTAGCCTCGTTTCTCTCCATTGCCTTGCCATATGAAATTCCTCCTCAGAGCATCAATCTTCTTCTCAATGCTTGCTGGTAATGGGAACAGTGACATCGTGTAGGTGGGAAGAGAGTCTAACACACTGTTGACCAGTACTACTCTCCCGCCCATAAACAGATAATTAGTCTTCCATCTAGACAACTTCTTTTCACACCTTTCAAGGACACCATTCCATATTTGTCGAGACCTGCTCTTTGCACCTAGTGGTAACCCCAAATAAGTAGTAGGCATGGATCCTACCTCACATCCCAAGGAGCCTGCCAATCTTTGAGTATCTATGACATCATTAACACTGTAGATCAGGGATTTCCTCTGGTTCACATGAAGGCCAGAGATGGCCTCAAAAACAGTCAGAATCAACCTCATATGTGTCACTTGCTCCATTTTAGCATCACAAAAGATTAATGAATCGTCAGCATACAGAAGATTTCCATGCTGCTACTAGCATTGTTAGACAGACAAGAGGGGTTGCTCTGATGGTAAGCAACCCCCACTTCCAACCGAGAGGTTGTGAGTTCGAGTCTCCCCAAGAGCAAGGTGGGAAGTTCTTGGAGGGAAGGATGCTGGGGGTCTATTTGAAAATAGCCTCTCTACCCAAGGGTAGGGGTAAGGTCTGTGTACATACTACCCTCCCCAGACCCCACTAAGTGGGATTATACTGGGTTGTTGTACTAGCATTGTTAGACACCTTAAACCCCCTTATCCACCCCTCCATATTAGCCTTCTTGGTCATGCAATTGAGACCTTCCGTAGCAATAATAGAAAGGAAGGGTGAGAGAAGATCACCCTGTCTTAAGCCTCTCTGAGAATCCTTCAGGAGATCCATTGATAAGGATGGATAATCTGACATTTGTAATACAAAATTGGATCCACCTGATCCACTTGATTCCAAAGCCCAGATCTTTGAGCAGCTTCAGAAGAAAGCTCCAATTGATGTGATCAAATGCCTTTTCTATGTCTAGTTTGCACAGTATGCCAGGGATCTTCTCTTTGATTCTGGAGTCAACACATTCGTTAGCTATTAGAGATGTGTCCATAATTTGTCTGCCTTTAATAAAAGTCATTTGTTGCTCATCCATGATCCACCAGCTTATGAATCACTTTCTTCAATCTCTCTGTCAGAACCTTTAGAGATAATTTTATAAACACTCCCTATTAAGCTTATTGGCCTGTAATCCTTCAACTCTCCCGCCCCCACTTTCTTGGGGATTAAAGCTAAATAAGTAGGCATTGAAGCTCTTTTCAAAATATTCTTGAGAGTGAACATTATGAGAAGTGTTCAAGAGATCCACTTTGATCACCTCCCAACAATGGAGGAAGAAACCCATAATCCATCTGGACCAGGGGCCTTATCTGCTGCACATACTCTAAAGGCCATCCAAAATTTCCTGTTCATCGAACTCTCTTTTGTAACCACTGCACCTCAGAGTCAGAGATCTTAGAGGCATGTGGATAGTTGAAATCTGGCCTCCATTCCCCCGGCTCTTTGTATAGCTGTTGATAAAAGGATAGGATCTTGGCCTTGATAGTATTCAAGTCCTCCAACTGTGTACCATTTATGTTGAGTCTGTCAATGGTGTTAAACCTCCTATTTGCATTGGCCACCCTCTGGAAGAATTTGGTGTTTCTGTCCCCTTGTTTCAGCCACTGTACCCTGGATTTCTGTCTCCATGAAATCTCTTCATTTTTTGCAATCTCTTCCAGATCCATGGCCAAACTCGCCTTTTGTATAAGTTCATCTTCAGTGAGGTCCCTAATCTCCTGCGCAACATCAAGATCAAGTAGTTTATTCAGACATTCTGTTTTCATGGCTTCCAGATTCCCACCTTGTGATGATCCCCATTCTCTGAGTTTGCCTTTTAAGAGTTTCAATTTTTGTGCCAAGATAAAATCGGGTCTGCCTTGAATGGTGAAAGAAGACCACCACTGAGCCACCTTGTCTCTAAACCCTCCAACACCCAGCCACCAGTTTTCAAATTTAAAATACGACTGAGCAGTCTCCCAATCTCCACAATCAAGAATAATAGGGTTGTGATCAGATGAGACTTTAGGGAGCACTGATTGTCTCATGTTTCTGAAGCTTACATCCCATTCTGAAGAGAACAAAATTCTATCAATTCTGGATGCTATATGAGAGTTGTTTCCCTTTGTCCAAGTATAAATCCCTCCAAGAAGCGGATGATCAATAAGTTCGATGTCTTCAATAAAGCCAGTAAAATCAGTCATGGCTCTGGTGATGGAATTGCCATTTCTCCTTTCATCCATGAATCTTGTTATGTTGAAATCCCCACAAACAACCCAAGGGCCTGCACAGTCCCCTGGAAGGAGCTGCCTCCCACCAAACATTCCTTCTTTCCAATCTTTTATGCGGCCCATATACTCCAGTCAAGTGCCATGAGAAGTTATTCATTTGTGACTCAAATGTGCAAGTGATTGTGTAACTCCCTATATTAATCACCTCTCCTTTCCAAACCCTACTGTCCCATAATACAAGGATGCCACCCCTTCTTCCACTGGCTTCCAAACAACCATACTTGACCCACCTATTCTCCCAAATTTGTTTCACCTACCACTTAGTATCCCCCTTCAATTTGGTTTCTTGTAAACAATAAGTGTCTGCCTTCCATTTCTCTATTAACATTTTGACTCCAGATCTCGTAACTCTTCGATTCAATCCCCTAACATTCCAGGATAAAATTTTTACCTTCATTGATAACCATTGCTGATGGATTTCCCCCTGTTCCTTGAGCTTGATTCTGGAAAGTTCATGTTGAAAACTAGATTTTGGACCTCCATACTCCCCTTCTTCCTAATTGGAGTAGATACTGTTTTTGCAGCAGTCTTCAATTTTTTCTTTTGCCTTCACCTATCAATTTTCATGAAGAGTGATAAAGTTTCCTCTTCACACCCCTGAAAATTTACCCCATATGACTTGCTCATCTTTAGAATAATTTTTACGAACCCATAGTGAAGCATCTGACTCTGCTTCGAGAAAGTGAGTGTCCAAAGGATCAGCTTCATCCACCACCCAATTTTTCTGGTCATTAAAATTGAATATCTGTATGAGAAGCTTTTATAACCACACAAATACTCTGGGCTCCTTTGTGACTTGTTTTGGATAACAAACTCCAAAAATCTTCTTGTTTTCTTAAACTCCGTGCCTAGTCAAACAGGTTCACATAAATTGAAACGGAGGAAGTATTAATGATCAGCTATCGCCTTTTAACTTTTGGTTGTTATCATCTTATATACTCCTTTTTGTTGTCTACCACAGTTCTTTCTTTCTTTCGGGGGGGGGGGGGGGGGAGGGTTGGATAACCGAAAAATTCGTAAGGGCCAGTATCACATGGTTCGAAACTTGGTGGATGAAGGGCCCGCCCCTTCACCCTTCTCCACTTAAAGACCAAGGTTTTGTTTGCGGCAGGGTTCAAAAGTTCATGTGCGCCTGACCTACACATCACGTGTTGATCTCTTCCCACTAGACCAAAGTCCTGAGAGCGGTTTGTTTTCTGCCACTATTCTTTCTCGTTAAAGTCAATTATATCTGTTTGTTAGAATCATTTCTTCATATTACTAGAGTTTGCGTTTTCTTTTTGACGTCCTGTGGAAGATAATTTTCAAATATCTATTAGTAGAAAATCCTTATCTATTAGGTAGTTTCTGTAGATGGAAGTATCTTTTTTAGAAAATTATAACAATTAAGTAATTGGTAAATGTCCATATTAGTTTTTAAAGAGGGGAATTATAAGGGATTTTAATGCGTAGTTGTAGGAGTACCAAATAGATAATAATTCAGTGTCTGAAATTGTACGAGTAATTGCTTTAGATCTTGAATCTAAAGGCAAATGTAGGAAGTTCCAATGGGGTCACCACCAGTGCACAGTAGCTAGCATATTCTGGTGTATTTGATTCCCTTAGGCCCTCAAGTATGGACACATGGATATGAGTGGTGAACATTGGTGCGATGCAACTGAGAATGAACTTTATACCATATATTGATTTATCAAGGGTAATCAATGAACTATTTAGAGAAAATGTTTGCAGCACAATGTCTCTAGCATATTTGTTTTGGATTGCCACAAAGTTAAGCCCCCCCCCCCCCCCCCCCCACCCCATAAGCTAGCCTCTTTCCTTCTCCGTTTAATCTTCTCCAGTGGTGGTACTTCTACATTTTCGGCATTTGGTCATGTTCTGAAAAGTCAAACCTGATATACAGTGGCTGTATTTGAAAAGTGTCTCATACCTGCGTTTATGCCATGTTGCTAAATGGTACACAGCCACTTGATGGTTCCATCTATGTTCTAAGGCCGTCCTTCGTCTGTTTGTGTCCTTGAACAACACATAGTTAATGGGATGCATTGGAGAAGGGTTATTGACGGTAGTGGTGGTTGCCTGAATTGTGGATGGCTGAGTCAGATTAAGGTGTTAGGGATGGAAGTCAGTGAAGGAAGGTAGTTATTCATTTAATTTGTTTTAGGGTGGGGATGAGATAGCAGACATGGATCATTGGGTGATAGACAAGATACGGGAGCCAATACTCTTTTTTGTTAGTTTTGCTGCAAGGCGAATGGGATGTCATACACCAAGCATCAGGTAATTGGCAAGAGATGAGGAGCTAATTCAATTGCTTGAGCTAGGTAAAGTAAGTTTAATAAGGAGCAATCGCAAGCAAATAGAATTTTTACTTAAAATAAATTTAACGGAACATGTGTTCTCATTTCTCGATCCTTATTGTGAGGAGCGTACTTTCCGCATTAGCATGAGTAGTTTTTTTTTCCGAGTAAGTTTTCCTCTTAGATGAAACACAACTACCAGGAATATCGTCTTTTGTATTGAACGAAATGATGCCATGGAACTTTATAATCCTGAAATAATGGTATATATAGCAACTCAATAATGTACTGTTTTCCAGTTTTATCTGATTGACAAATCAATGCCTTCTCCCGTCATTGCACATGCTCGATTCTTCTCAGCCATTTTAGTTCCAAGGAAAGCCTTAACATCTATTTTTCCGGGAATAAGCTTAACTATGGAAATGAGCAAATCGTCTGTCAAGTTTGGCAGAACGTCTTAAATTTCATTTTGCATGTGTGATGCAAACATACTATTTGCTTATGAACATTAGTTGGGCTCAATATTTTTCCGCCTCTTCTGCACGAATGGTATATAATCTTCTGACATGGTTACTTGTGCTTATTACAGACTACAAGACGGACCATCCCTTTCCTATTTGTTCGTGGGGATGGTGTAATACTGGTGTCTCCTCCTCTGCGGACTGCCTGATCAGTAGAGAAGATGTTCTCACCATAAACCTGTGCAAGCATCCTATATTTTGTTTAAGGTGCTGCAGTAAATTTAAAATAACTCAGATTATTGAGGAAATATTATCTGTATAACAATCTCATTTTGGAGCAATACATCTCTCGGTTTCTGCGTGTCCATTCTTGTGATTGGACCACACTAGCGTTCTCTATATTGTTCCAATTCTATCGGATGTCCGAAAAGGATTTTATCCGCTTGTGACTTTAAAAAGGAGGTGTGAAGGGAATAAGGACCTCCGACACAAGCAAACTAGGTTTGGTGAAGAGTCCATATAGTTTGTTTGGACAAGCTTCTCCAAGACGAAAATCACTTTTTTTTTTATTTTAAGTTGAAGTGTTTGGCTAAGCTGTTAGAAGAAAAAAAGTGCTTTTGAGTAGAAGCAGATGCAATATTTGAGAAGCAGAAAGTAGTTTCTCCCTAAGAGCAGCACACTTTTTAGAAGCTTAGCCAAATACTATAATTATTGTGCTAAAGTGCTTTTCAAATTAATTAGTCACACACATTATATTTCATCAAAATATTTTTAAAAAAAATACTTTTGATGAAAGTATTTATGAGAATAAGTTGATTTTTGAAGCTTGGTTAAATAGGCTAATATAACGAATTTCTCTCCATTCTGTAAAGTGGGCGGAGGAAAGGTTGTCATGTTTATGGTGGAGTCCTAACATTGGTTTATTTTACTTTTTCAGGGCATTTTCATATATACGCACTTTTTGGGCCACCATTGAAGTTATACTTCACATTGGACATAATTTTGTAATGTGTACCCTCTCGTATCTGAAGTAATTCAATCTTTTCGATGTAATTTCAAAAATCAAACTGAAAGTTTTTTTTATCTTTCAAATGCAATTTAAGAAATTCAAATATGAAGTAGTTGAATGTCTTCGATGCAACTTCAGAGATAAAATCTACAATTCTTCTATCTTTTAAATGCAACATCATCAGAAATTCGAACCTTAAGTAGTTCAAATCTATTAAATGCAACTTTAGATTTCGAATCGTAATTTCTGAAATATAAATTTATTTTTCGAATTTCAACAAACTAATACATGATTCAATGCCCAAATCTCCGAATGAGCTTAAATTTGAAACATAACTTTTAAATATCATAAAGAAGAAATCTCAATCTCAATCATTATTGTCAAACAACAACAAATTTAATAAAGGAATTTTTACACCATATAGAAAATCTTAGTACCCTATTTATGTATAATAGATACCATTTTAAAATATTACATCCTATAAATACTTTTTATCCTTTATAACAAAAAATCTAAATATAGTTACATCCTACAATTAAGGCACCATATATATTAACTATTATTTTTTTCTCTTCCTTTTTGTATTTTCTCTCACATAATTACCGCGTATTTGCAGACTACAATACAATCTCTCTCTGTTTGCATACAACCAGACTCTCTTTTCCCACATACCCTAGTTTTTTTACCCTAATTCTCAATTTTCGACGGGATTTACAACAGCTTTCTGCTCTATTTTGGTCGGATTTGGTGTGATTCCAGGCGCGTCGTGTGTGTGTGTTAACTGCTGTGAGGTCCGCCACTCTGCATGTCTAAGAGGGCATGTTCATTTTCTTCCGTTTCATAGTTGCAGATGATGTTGTTTGCTCTAAGATCCGTATGCTTGAGACTAGGGGTGTACTGTGGCCCGGGCCTGAACCGGGACCGGACCATGCCCGCGGTCCTGGCGGTCCCGGGCCTGCCGGTCCTATAGACCCGCGACGAGCCGGTCCAAAACTGAAGAACCGTGAGCCTGGGACCGCCAGGCGGGCCTGGGTCGGGCCTGGCGGGCCCAACGGCTCTTTTTTAATTTTTTTTTTAAAAATCAGAAACAACTCTTTTGTAAATATAGTTGTTTGGAACTTTGTAAAATAGTCATTTGGCCTCCGAACTTTAATTTAACCCCAAACTCTATATAATTATAATTTTTCCCATCTCTCAACTATAAATATCCCCTCATTTTTTCAAATTATTCACCAATTCATCAATATCTCTCAATCTCTCTTTCAATCTTTCTACTACAATTGCTTAGATTATTGTTGAAAATTCGTGAAAAATTGTGAAGTTGTTCAATTGAAGTTTTCAAGTGTTCAACGATTTTCAATTTTCAAGAAGTTGTTCGGCAATCCGGTAAACTCGTTTCAACTCTTACGTTTTAATAATATATTTTTTTGTGGTTTAGTTTGCAATATTATAATTAGTATGGCATTTTCTTTGAAAAAAATATTCGGTAAAGGAAAAGGTAAAACTGGTGAAAGTAATGGCTATAATACTACCCTTCCCCCGGCTCCCCGACCTACAAAAGATAAGCAAGTTGAAAGCAGTCGCCAACCTAGACGTCCTACTCCGCCTCCCGTAATGCTTGATAGTAATCACTCTTGTTTTCAATTTACCGATAGTGAATTTCTACATGATGTTGCAGTAGGTAATAGATTAGACGATGAAGTTACGAATGCTCTTTATCCTAATGAACCAATCTTAGAGGAAAATGAGGATGATGATGATGAAACCCAAGCACCAGATTTAGATGATACACATATTAGTCCTGTTCATAACTCAAGTAATGCACCGGCACACCCACATGTAGAAACTCCAACTTTTAGTAGACAACCTGCTAAACGTACAGAAACATCATTAGTTTCGAATTTTTTTACTTAAGTAAGAGAACTAAATAAGGCTAAGTGTAAAACTTGTGGAAAATTACTGGTTCATAAATTTACTGGAGACCGTAGCGGCACGGGTAGTTTGATTACGCACATAAAAAAACACCCTACACATAGGGCTAGATTTTTTCAAATGCAAGCGCAACAAGAGCGGACAAGTGTAGATTCTGCGGTTAACCCTAGTACAGGTTCAATTCTAGTTCAACCAGGAATTAACACTGTCACCGGAGGTACTTTATATTACGATCTAAATAGAGATCGTGAAGAATTAGCAAAGATGATTACCGTTATGTGCTTACCTTATACTTTTTCTTCTAATCCTAATTGGGTTCATTATATTAGAAGAGTTTTTAATCCTACTTATAAAGGTTGGCCTCGCGCAACAGTTAAGGCCGATATTTATAAATTCAAACATGAATATGAACAATATTTGCGCTATTTATTTACTCATATACCTAATCGGATTTCTATTATTACTGATATTGGTAGAAGTAATAATGACTGTGATTATCTAACTGTTACAAGTCACTGGATAGATGAGGACTGGACAATGCAAAAACGTATAATTGCGTACACGTCACACAGTTAAGTTTATAGCTAACACTGTTTCAGATATTTGTAGATATTTTTGCTTTCAAATGAGGAAGTTGCTACACTTGCAGATGCAAAAGCATCAATTAAAATTAATGCTCAAACAGTTTATAATGCTTATAAAGTTGCCTTAGAGCATGCTAGGCCAAATATTCCAACCCCTACTTCGTCTAGCTCGCAATCGTCTAAAAGAGCTCCGGGCTTAACAACTCTTAAATCTTGGACGGAGTTCCGGGGTTCTCAAGGTAATAATAATGATGAAACTTCACATCTAAATGAGCTTCAAGTTTACTTGTCTCAGGGACTTGAAAAGGAGAATCCAGACGGCTCTTTCGATCTTTTGAAATGGTGGAAGTCAAGGGAAAAATATTTTCCGGTTCTTGCAAGGATGGCTCGGGATGTTTTATCAATTCAAGCTTAAACTGTTGCATCGGAGAGCGCTTTCAGTCAAGCAAGACTATAAATTGGTGATCATAGAGCGGCGATGAGGGATAGCTTGGAAAAATCAGTACTTTTTAGAGATTGGATCCGCGCGGAAAGAAAAAGCTTTGGAATTGCAGAATCACAACCGGCAATAGATGAAGCTTATGAAGAAATGATAGCGGAACTTTCAGAGGATTCGGCCTCGCCCGGAAGTGGTGATGAACAAGCTTCGTTTCCACCACCACCAACACAACCTCCTCCCAACCTTGACAGATTTATGAGATTTGTTAGAGATACAATATAGATTCTGATGTAACTGGTACATTGGCAAATCTTCTTTTAGTTTTTTTTCCTTTTAATGGTGGTATAAGTACCTTGTTGTGCTCATTCCATTGGGGGAAGGAAGACTAAGAAAGATATGCCATTTTGGGTAATAAAAATTATATGACATATCCTTGAATATCTTTTATCTCAATATTTCTTTGCCTTTACTTCGAATTATTTATAAGTTATAATATATATATATATATATATATATAAAACATACAATATATACTACAAGAAAATATATACGAGAATATATATACATAACATACAACTTAAACTACAAGAAAATATATAAGTAATAACATATATACATAAGATACAATATATATAAAAGAATATATATATATATATATATATATATATATATATATACACATAAGAGATACAATATATATACTACAACAAAATATATAAGAGAATATATATATACATAACATACAATATATACTACAAGAAAATATATAAGGGAATATATATATATATATATATATATATATATATATATATACACACACACACAAAATATATAATATATACTAATTAGTACAACACAATATACTAATTTCTAGTACCACCATTGGCACATCTTCTTTTAGTTTTTTTTCTTTTTAATGGTGGTATTAGTACCTTGTTATGCTCATTCCATTGGGGAAAGGAAGACTAAGAAAGATATGCCATTTTGGGTTAAAGATATACCATTTTGGGTAATAATATATACATAATATATGATATACTAATTACTACAATACAATATATACATAATATACAATTTATACTAAGTACTACAACACAATATACAATGCAATATATATTATATATACTATACTAATAACTTAGTATACTATTATAAAATGTATTCTATGTTATACTATTAACTACTATACAAGATATTGCCTTTAAAAAAAAACCTACCAGGCCCGCTGGGCCCGGACCGCTAAGCCCAGGACCACTGTGGGCTTAGGCCCGTCACGGGCTGGTCTCACCCGCCAGGACTACCAGGCCTGACACACAAAGCCCGGGACCACGAAGCCCGGCCCATGAGGCCCGTTTAGGCCCGGGCCACAGTACACCCCTACTTGAGAGTGAACTAGATTTGACTTCAGCTAATTATGTCAAGGGACAAATAAATAATATGGAAGCAAGAAATCAAGCCACGGATTTTATTCAGGAACTGAGTTGGCTGCTTCATAGAAATAATTTGAAGGCTAGATTAAAGCATTTTGGTCCTGACCCTATTCTCTATCCTTTGAAGCGGGTTGGCTGCTTCATAGAGATTTTATTTAGGAGCTGGGTTGGCTACTTCATAGAAATTATTCAGTTGTATTTGAATGTATTCTTTAACTATATTCACTTATATTCAGATTTAATCAGTTGTATTTAACTATTTTATTCAGCAATAGTTGGTTATATTCAAGTGTTTTATACAACTGTATTCAGTTATATCAAAATATATTATTCGGCAGAAATTAGTTGTATTTTGTTGTATTCAAGAGTTTATTCAATTGTATTTTTGTTGTGTCCAAGTGTTTTATTCACATGAATTAAGGTGTATTTTATTGTATTCAACTGTATTATCCATATGCATTTTTCTTTATTCAACTATAATCTTTGTTATATATCTTTCAAATACAGATTAATGAGGATCATTTTGGTTCGTTGAGTTAAATTAGGAGAATATCATGTGATTTTATTTTCTTCCATTTTTAGCGCAAATACGTTACTGTATTTAATGTTAATGTCGCTTGAATACAGCTAAATACATGTCAAACTTAGTTGGAATTCCAGATTTTACGCCTATATTTTTGGTTGTATTAATGAATACAACAACCTAAATACATGAAATACATTGTATAAAAACATAAAAGGTATGTATAACACGTAATATTGCAAAGGGTATCTATAAATGGCTAATTAGACAAAAAAGATGGTGCTTTATGAAAAATTCCCTTTAATAAATCCATTTTGCAACTAAGAGCCCGTTTGACTTAGCTGATTTAGAATAGCTGATAAGCATTAGGTGCTGAAAATTACTTTTAAGTGCTGAAACTGATTTAAAAAATAAGCAATTACGTGTTTGGATAAATGCTGAAATTAATAATAAGTAGTTGAAGAAATGGGTATACAAAGAGTTTTATTTTAAGAAGAAGTATTTTAGGGATAGAATAGTAAATATTTTGGTCAAGCTTAAAGTGCTTATAAGCTAAAATTTGATAAGTTGGGGGAGACCAACTTATCTTTTGGCTTATTTTTAGCTTATAAACATTTAACTTATAAGCACTTTAATTTTACCAAACGCGTAGATAAGCCAAAAATGCTTATAAGCCAGTTTGACCAGCTTATAAGTTTAGCCGAACACTCTCTAAGAAGAACAAGAATAAACTCTAGGCACAAGGAAGAAGAAAACAACAGTAAAGAAAAAGAGAAAAATATAGGTATTTGAAGTTATCCAAAAATTAAATATCTATTAAATTGTTTTATAAAGCGAGTACAAATCCAATGGATGGCGCAGAATAGCACGCCACACGAAAATTTCAGGGAAAATTTTACATTAGAACAATTGGGCGTCATGCTTTTCAATTTTATAACTCATATTTCACTTTATAACCAACTAACCCAAAATAATAGGTTAAGATTCAACATCTAACTCTAATAGTTTCTCAAAATTAGTATTTAACTTTTAAAAAATATTCCTTTTAAATTAATTTTCAATCAGCAACTGTGACTCAAATATTAATTCAACAAACCAAATTCATTAGGTGGTGAAAGTTAAATTTTTAATAAGCTTAAATATAAGGATTAAAATTTCGAATTTACTTTTATGAAAAATTTGAAGTGAGTGTTATTTAGACTTGTTAGAATAGTATAAGTAGGTTGTACATAAATTTTGAAGTCATTTAATGGAGATTTGGACTGATTTTGAACAAGAATTGCAACTGAAAATCGTGGAATAAGTTTGTATATAGACGCTTGTATAAAGGTGTATAAAAGTATATAATAATGTATAAGGTATGTTTTTACACTCATATACACTATTATGCAAGATTATACATAATTATTCAAAAAACTAACTTCGTCTTCTTCCTTGCGTCTTTTCTGAAATTTAACTCAAATCTTGCTCAAATCTACTCCAAATTACTTCAAATTTAAATTTTGAACTCCTTTTGATATTTTCAATCAATTGGTACAACATTCAATCCAAACAACTAACAAATTCAAAAAAATCCATTTTCAAAAGCAAAGCTTTGAATGGTCTTCAATGATGGATTTTCTACTCTTCAATTTTCTTACATTGCAAGCATGTGATACAAGAGGAGAAGTAGAAAATACACGGTCCCTTGAAGCATATGTCGAAGGTGTGAGAAGAAGAGAGAGTGAAAACAATGGTTGTGAGAACAAAGAATTAACTCCATAACTTTTAGAAGTAATGGTTGTAAGAATACAAATTTTGGATTTGCAAGTACTTTCAAAATATGTACAATGTAAGCTAGGTGTGGTAAAACAAAAAACATGAGCCATTTATTATTAGGTATGAAGTCATATGCATATTTTTTTTTGTAATTCTTTCAAAATTTTACTACTTTTTCATGTTCCATACTTTTGTTAGTGTTATTAATTTGTTAGGAGGCTTTGCAGAACTGCTTTTATTTGTTATTTTCGCTCTAATATTTTGTAATTAAAAGAAGAAGTTTACTATTTTGTATTATTTTCATTTTTTACTCGAATAAAGTAACAAAAAATTGGATGTATTTAATTGAATAAAAATGACGACAGAAAATAATTGTTAGTTGACGCGTTTGATAGAGGAAGAATTCCTGGCAAAGAGTACTTTCTTAAACAAAGAAAGAAGGGAAAAAACCCCATCCAACTCAATCTCGACGTAGAAATTTGTTTAATGATAGAATGTTTATGTATTTATACTTTATATACACAATTGGAGGTCCAACTTTGTCATATTGTCTAGAGGAAAAAGTGACCATAAATAGATATTTGGCTATAAAAACTAAAATATTGTAATTAAATATAATTTTTAAAATGATATTTATTTACAATAAGTAAGGTATCAGCCATAGCTTATATAATTTTAACATAATTGAATTCAAATCTAGGATTGACTTAAATTATTACTAACACTAACACCTAAAATTTGAAGTAAGGTTTTAATTTAGGTTTGCAGGAATTTCTTACCAAAGCTAGAGACTTAAATCAGAGCTAAAGTTAGAAACTTTAAACAACATTTTACTTCAGGGATAATTGTTGAGACCTCTCTCCAACTTAAAATTTAAAAGAATTGATTTCTAGCTTGAAATTTCAGAGCTTGAAAAGATTGATTTAGGGATAATTTCAGAGCTTAATATTCGAAAAGAAAACTTACTTTTTCTTTCTTCATTTTTTATGTGTGCATATATTTTGATATAATAAACACTGTTTCTAATATTCTCCTTTCCGAAATTCAACATTATAATTTGGGCGAATCTAGTACCCTATATGTTTAAACAAAGATTGGCCGTATTTTCTTATTATTCCGTTTCAAAATGATTGGCTCCTTTCAATATTTTCTTGATAGGAAATATTTATAGCCAAACAAATGTTATAAAACGAGCCCAAGTTGCGGTGTTAACCTGGTCTCAAACCCTCCAGGCCGGCTTACGCCCACAACACAGAAAACACATCTCACACCTCGTCCGACATTGCAGGCTGTCATTGCCAAGTTGATACTGAATGCTCATCATCACGTATGAAGTGGATGGAAAGAAATCAATGATACTCGCTTCAAACTGAATCAATGTCTTGTGATAAAGAAAGATGGGAAGTTTTTCCTAGATTCCTTGTAGCTTCTCGAAGATAGGTATGGACGTCTTCGTACCAATTCGCAAAAATCTACTAAACACTTGCTCTACCTTGTAAAAACTATGAACCTAGAGCTCTGATACCAATTTGTCACAACCCAAAAATCTACCTAGTCATGATGGTACCTAACCCAAACCTAGGTAAGCCAAACAACAGTCAACACAACTCAAATGAAAATAATAAGAATAATTAAGTGAAATAACTAAATTTCTAACAATAACCAACAGATTGGTAGTACAAATCAGGAGCCATTAAGATTTAAACTAACAAAGCTGGTATGAAAATAAACATAACATCTACTTAAAATATACATAAACTGAATACAAATCTAAAACTACCAAGGACAAGTGATAGCTATATTCGAAAAGAATGTACAACTTCAATTTCCAGCTCCCACCACATACAACAACATTAACTCTAAGATTTGCACGCTAGGTGCAGAAATGTAGTATGAGTGCAACTGATACCATGTACTTAATAAGTAACAGACCTAACCTCGAACGGAAAGAAGTGACGAGCTCAGAAGAAGGTCAGTGTCCAACACCAATGATCAATAACAACACATAATATAAAGATGACAGTAGAATAAAACAATTCAAGAGATATCTTATTCAACTCGTTCCCAAATATGAAAAAAATAGGCATACTTTTCAAGTATAACAGTCAGAGCCCAATTTTTCTCCCAAATCACTAAAATATGAGTTTAACAAGGTAACTGTAATTTTTCAATCTTTCAACAACAGATAAGACATTTCATTACCATCTAGCATGAGGAAAAATACATTTCTATGCCTACCTGTTAAATACACATGTCTAGTCAATGACATCACATTGAAACCATCAAGTATACTCACACTTAACACACTCACGGTGCCTGGCACAAATGCCCCTCACCATCGCACGCACAACTACACTCAGTACTATATGAGTGGCTGGAACAAATGACCCTACCAAATCACATATATATTACTATGCATACGCTTACTATAATATCAGATTCTGAAAGGGCGGATCCTTGCCCAAGCGCTAATAAATAATCAATATAATCATTATGGTGTGCAGTCCGATCCAAATATTAATTTGTTGTGGCATAAAATCCGATCCAAATATATCAATCCAATACGATGTGCAACCCGATCCAAATATCAATCCATTACAGCGTGCAACCCGATCCAGATATAAATCACAATACAGGTCTATGACTCACATCAACCATCAACCTCTCAAGTCCCAATAGTTCATATCTCACAGAACTCAGCCTAAGCGATATCATAAAAGGTATCAACGATATGTGATATGACATATGAATAATGCATAGAGACCGATATAACATGTAGATGAAAAATTATGACTGAGAATATGACTACCGCTCAAGCCTCAATTAATCACATCCCATGGTACTCAGTTTAACAGTTTTACTCATATAAGACATCAACAGCCAGTAAGAAATCATAATAAGAATACACTAAGACATAGATATCATATACAGATATAACATCATGACTGAGAGTATATCTAAAATTAAGGCAAACAACTTAAAATAGCAAGAATAGTCCTATCATGTCTGAAACAAATAAGCATGTAGCCTAGACATGATTTCTAAAATAAATCATAGATCAAATAGTCTTAAATATAGATAAAACACGGATTTAACGAGGTATGATAGAAGACAAGTCTCATAGTTCCTAAAAACTATCCAGATCATGAATGTCCTGGTGTACGCACACATGCCCCTCACCTAGCACGTGTGTCACCCCCAACACATATCAAATATTATAGTCCACAGTAATTACCTTCAAACCATGTTTAGATATGTTTCTTACCTCGAACAAGCCCAAAGAATACTCCCGAAACTCCATTTTGTGGGAAACAACCTCTTAATAGCCCAAATCTTGCCAAAAGTAACTCAAAAATAACATCTAATAACGTCATAGGAAGCATATGCAATTTTTACAACAATAACAACAACAAACCCAGTTTGATCCCAATAAGTGGGATCTCGGGAGGATAGTCTGTACGCAGACCTTACCCCTACCTAATTCAGGTAGAGAGACCATTTCAAATAGACTTGGCCAAATGTTGTAATTATTGTTTTTCATCAAAGTACTTTTAAAAAAATACTTTTGAGAAAAGCACTTATGAGAATAAGTTAATTTTAGAAGCTTGGTCAAATAGGCTAATATAATGTATTTCTCTCCATTCTGTCAAATGGTGGAGGAACAGTTGTCATGTGTATGATGGAGTCCTAACATTGGTATATTTTACTTTTTTGGGGCATTTTCATATATACTAACTTTTTGGGCCACCATTGAAATACTTCACATTGCACAAAATTTTGTAATGTGTACCCTTTTGTATCTGAAATAGTTCAATCTTTTCAATGTAACTTTAAAAATCAAATATGAAATTTTTTTATCTTTCAAATGCATCTTAAGAAATTCGAATATAAAGTAGTTGAATGTCTTCGATAGGGGCATTTGCAGCTATACCCGCTTTTTGTGCCACATTTTAATTTGTGCTCGCTTTACAAAAAAATTTTCAAGTGTACCCGCTTTCCCACATAACTTCAACACATGGGGCTGCAAGGCAATCACGTAAAACTTCAGCATTTTAGTAGCCTGACTTGAAGTTCAACTCTAGAGCTGAAGTTTTTATTATATAACTGGCGAACTTCAGCTCTAGAGCTGAAATTTTTATTTTGTAATCAGGAAACTTCCAGCTCTAGAGCTGAAGTTTTTGTCTTTGTAACCGAAAAACTTCAGCTATAGAGCTGGAGTTATTTAGTTCATTGTATGTTAACTATCCCAAATGACACTTTTTTCACATAACTTCAGCTATAGTTCTATTTAATTACTTCTAACTATCTCCCCACAAATTGGAGAACCTTCAATTTACTATATTATCAACAACTGTAGTATTCTACGCAAGGCAAAGAAGAAAGAAGAAGATGCATTTTGTGAAGGAGAAAGTAAGCAACGCAGGTGTCGCTAGCAAAGAGCATGTCGATATCCTCAAAGCCAAAGCTGAAGAAAAGGTCCGAATTAATAATACTCTCTAACTTATAGTAAGTGTTTTTCTTTCTATTTATGGAAATAAATATAAATGTTTATTTTTCTTTTAACAGGCGGAGAAAGCAGCAGCAAGGACAAAGGAAAAAAAAATGATAGAAAAAGAGAGATGGAAAACAAAAGACGCAAAAGCTAAAATGGAGCTACAAGGGAGTAAGGGATGAAATTGTTTAAAAAGTGGGTACACGTTAAAAGTTTTTAAAAAATGGGTATATGTTAAATGGGGGCGATGTTGGGCGCCCCGTGCAATTTTTATGCCTTTGATGCAACTTCAGAGATAAAATCTACAATTCTTCTATCTTTCAAATGCAACATCAAAAATTCAAACCTTGAGTAGTTCAAATCTGTTGAATGCAACTTCAGACTTCGAACCTTGATTTTTGAAATATAAATTTATTTTTCAAATTTCAACAAACTAATACATGATTCAATGCCCAAATCTATTCCGAATGAGCTCAAATTTGAAATAATAACAACAACAACGGCCCAATATAATCCTATAAGTGGGAAGCTCAAATTTGAAACATACTTTTAAATACCATAAAGAAGAAATCTCAATGATTATTGTCAAACAACAAAAAATTTATTAAATCCATTTTGCAACTAAGAATAACAAGAATAAACTCTAGGCACAAAGAAGAAAACAGCAGTAAAGAAGAGAAAAGTATAGGTGTTTGAAGTTATCCAAAAATTGAATATCTATTAAACTATTTTTAAAAAGGCGAGTACAAATCTAATGGATGGTGCAGAATTGGGCGCCACATGAAAATTTTACTACGTTTCCATGTTCCATACTTTTGTTAAGAGTGTTATTAATTTGTTAAGAGGCTTTGCAGAACTGCTTTTATTTGTTATTTTCGCTCTAAATTGAATATTTTGTCGTTAAAAGAAGTTTATTATTTTGTATTATTTTCATTTTTTACTCGAATAAAGTAGCAAAAAATTGGATGTATTTAATTGAATAAAAATGATGATAGAAAATAATTGTTAGTTGACGCGTTTGATAATATGAGGAAGAATTCCTGGCAATTATTTTTTTTAAACAAAGAAATAGGGAAAAAAACCTCATCCAACTCAATCTCTACATAGAAATTTGTTTAATCATAGAATGTTTATGTATTTATACTTTACTAGTTTTTATGTCACGTGCCTCGCACGTAAAATCCTTATAACTATTATAAAAAGGAATTAAATGAGAAAAAATCAATAATAGAAGTTATTTTTTGTAAGAAGTTGCTAATGTTAATATCGGTTTTCAATATAAAAGATTTCATTAATTTTTCTCTATAAGATCTTTTTAAGAATTGTTGGTGTTGATATCAGTTTTCAAGACAAAAGATTATACTAACAAATTCTTAGATGTATATATCAATTATGTTTATATAAAATGTCAGGATATTTTCTCAAATGAATTAAAGTGAAGTGAATTGTAGCTTAAGTCATGGCCTTATCTGTAGAGAAAAAATCTTGTTAATCATTAGGCGAGAATTGAAAAAAAAAAGAAATTTATTAGGCGGAGAACGAATTAAGGGGATTTTTTCTCCCCCGAATCTTGTGAAAGAAAAAATCTTGTTAATTACCAAAATCGAAAATATAATTTATTAGGATATCCTCATGACCAGAAAAGAAAGTCAAAAATAACCAACACCTACACCATTCTACTATCCAGTATAATTCCTATCTGTATTGTTCTTCAATCCATTTCCTATTTTTACATTTCTATTTTCTATCCAAAGCATAAAAAAGTCTATACTTGAAGCCTGTCTTATTTGACTGTATATAGTCCCATTACTCAGAGTAATTTATTGATTGTAGGTGTTGGACTTTTAACCTTCATTAACGCTTCCATTTGCTATGCATTCTCTAGAATTTTTCATGTAAAAGATTTAGTCCCTTTTTCTAATTGAGCTTTTATATCATAAATAGGGCGTCCTCATAGTTTATATTGTTGATCGGTGCTAGTAAATTATGAATTCATACATATGCGATGAACGGTTCACTTCCAATCAAAAATATTTACATATTAAAAACTAATGTATTGTGTACTAAAATAACACCATGTAACAATCTAGAACATAAAATTAAAGTTGTCATAGTTTTCATCTCTGAGTACGGTCTCAGCTAACCTATCAATATCAGGAAGCTAAACAATAGAAATTATTATTTTTATAATAAATATTTTAAAAAGATAATTTCTTATAATTTAGAATTTTACAATATAGTTAGGATATAAATATACCAGTCGACGTACACTAAAGACATATCACGCATTGAGAAAAAAGAGAAGAAGAAACTAATAGATATATATGCATTATTTAATTTCTATATTTAAAATATAAAATTACAACAACAATAACAATAACAACAAAGAAAGTTACATGAGAATATTATGATTATTCTTACATTAATCAAGATCCAAGATAGAAAATTAGCTTTAATAACCTGAATATGAAAACGCCACCTTTCTGTAGATAAATAATATATTTTTTTTGGATATCTTGAAGAGTTTGTGGGGATATAACATTTTGAAAAGAAAAAAAAGTTTAATGGAAGACAATGCATTTTATTCCTATTCAAATTGTTATTGGCACAAAGATTCCTTCTCAAACAACGATTCTTTAATTACACTTCATTCTAAATAGATCAAGTGGCAATTGCATGATACAATCTTTAATGCCTCTTATACGTACAAATCGTATTTATCACAAATCCTCTTTTTGATGATTTTTTAGTGTATTCAATTCTCTAGAGAATTAATTTTTTTTTAATTTAATGTGCACTTTTGATTTTTAAAAGTTTGAAGAAAAGTTTTATATATATTATGTTGACTTTCTGTTTCATTTTGAGTGGGATAGGCAAATTTTATTCCAATTTAATGTTCTTATTCGTATGTCCTTCAAAATATATGATATGCGTGAAAATTTGAGTGATATTTTCAAACATAGATATATTAGTATTAGTAGTAACTCAACCAAGAGTGTAATTTTTTTAATGAATTCGAAGTTCTAAAGACTTTAACAACTGAAAATTATGGACGGAAAAATTCAGTATTTTAGGAATATTTTTATATACCAACACACTAAATCCTAAAACTAATAGGATTACAAGAGTAACGTCTAGAATTCCAATTATATCCTTTCAATATGAGTTATTATAAGTTAACACTGGGATAACTTATACCTTATAGAGAGTGGGGTAATTAGCACCGTTATAACTTATACATTCTTTTTACAGATTATGGAATTTCCATATTTTATACAACATGCCAAATAAGGGATAAAGAATAACCCCAGCATAACTTATCACATCATAACTTATACATGTATACCTTATTCCAGCTTAAGCCGCATTCAAACCAAACGACCCCTTGGTTGTAGTTTAATAATTGGGTATTTTTTTAATATTACACGAAAAAATTGATTAAAAAAGAATTATTTGAGTATGAAAATAGTTTGAATATAAAATAAAATAATTGTGGGGGTATTTTTCCTCAATTTCAACTCTTTATGCAGTCCATTTAATATTACTTTTATTTTTCTTCGTATTAGACATTATGTATTGGTAATGTGCTGCCAATACAGATGATTCTTATAAAATTTATTTTATGAAACCTTCCTACATATTTTTAATGAGAATCTAATAGATAAAATTTTATTAGTTTTAAAATCTTATATATTAAAAATTAGCATATAATATATGTGGTCTAAAAAATAGGTTATTGCAGTTATGTCCTTTCCTCATGGGTTCTTCCATTTAATATTTTAGGGCTATTTTAATATAAAGATATTGTACTATAATTTTATAATAATATAGGCTCTCATTTTTCTAAATGAATTTGGATAATATAATACATTCTTAAATTAAATTAGTAATAGGACATTATAAAATATTTTCAAATTAAACTAATAATTGGAATTTTAAAGAAATATATCCTAAAAGTAATAGGATTATACTATAAGCGATTACGATTCCGTCCTTATATAAATTGAATGTTTAAAGCTATTTTGGTAATCCGACAGTGAGATTCATGCTTTTATAATAATATAGATATACACAATTGGAGATCCAACTTGTCATATTGTTTCGAGAAAAGGTGACCATAAATAGATATTTGACTGTTTAAATTAGAAGATAGTTATGAAATATAATTTTTTAAAATGGTATTTATTTAAAATAAATAAGGTATCAACTTTTGCTATAGGAGGTAACTAACCCTATTGTTTATGATCTATCAACAGCTTATATAATTTTAACATAATTAAATTCAAATCTATGATTGACTTAAATTATTACTAACACTAGCACCTAAAATTTTAAGCAAGGTTTTAATTTAGGTTTGCAGGAATTTCTTACCAAAGCTAGAAACTTAAATTAGAGCTAAACCTAGAAACTTTAAATAGCATTTTACTTCAGGGTTAATTGTAGAGACCTCTCTCCAACTTAATATTTAAAAAGATTGATTTCTAGCTTGAAATTTCAGAGCTTGAAAAGATTAATTTAGGGATAATTTCAGAGCTTAATATTTGAAAAGAAAGCTTACTTTTTCTTCTTCATTTTTTATGTTTGCATATATTACGATATAATAAACATTGTTTCTAATATTCTCCTTTCCAAAATTCAACATTGTAATTTGGGCGAATCTAATACCCTATTTGTTTTAAAAAAAGATTGGCAGGATTTTCTTATTAGTCCGTTTCAAAATGATTGGCTCATTTGAATATTTTCTTAATAGGAAGTATTTATTGTTGGATTTATGTATTTAATTAATAAATTAAATACTTAAAAAAAGGTGAATGGGAAATGGAGGAAAATGAAATTTTTGAATGAAATTTCAAGTTTCCCCTCTTGACATATGGACATTGTCCCATATTGGAAGAGGAAGAGATTCTTTATGGGTTTATAAGCAATTGCTCTTCTTCTAGCTCTTAAAGAGTTGAGAAGAAAGCAAGCCTCGCGTCGTCGTCGTCGTCGTCGCTTGCTCAGCTCGGCTTCGCATCAGAATATTATTAACAATAAGTGTGATTTGTTTTGTTATTATTAACTGAGTTTTCTCTCCTTCTTATGCATACTTTTAGCATACAAACAAAGCAAAAAGTAAGTGTGATTTGTTACTGATCTTTGTGTTCGCTGAAACACTGGCGTTTGGAGTACCATTACACCAGTGTGTAATTCGGTCTATCCTGAGAGGAAATAATCCATAACCTTAGATGCTAGAAGGGGATTAAATTACTTAAGGAGACACTGTGAATTCAGTGGGCTCGAATTGTTTATGATCATTTTTGTTTTTGTCATTTCTGTTTATCATAATTTCTGTTTATATTAATTTATATTTCCAGAATTATTTTACAAATACAGTTTACTAACATTTATAGCCATACAAATGCTATAAAACGAGCCCAAGTTGCAGTTTGAACCTGGTCTCAATCCCTCCACGCTGGCTTACGCCCACAACACAGAAAACACATCTCATACCTCATCCACGACATTGCAGGCCGTCATTCCGAATGCTCAACATCACGTACGAAGTGGATGGAAGGAATCATTGATACGCGCTTCAAACTGAATCAATGTCTTATGATAAATAAAGATGAGAGGTTTTTCCTAGATTCCTTGAAGCTTCTCGAAGGTAGGTATGGTCATCATCATATCGATTCCCAAGAATCTATTAGACACTTGCTCTGACTTGTAGAAACTATGAACCTAGAGCCCGGATATCAATTTTTCACAACCCAGAAATCTACCTAGTCGTGAGGGTACCTAACCCAATCCTAGGTAAGCCAAACAACAGTCAACACAACCCAAATAAAAATAATAAGAATCAATAAGTGAAATAACTAAATTTCTAACAATAACCAACGAATTGATAGTACAAATCAGGAGCCACTAAGATTTAGTTTAAAAACGTTGGTATGAAAATAAATACAACATCTATTTGAAATATACATAAACTGAATACAAGTCTAAAACTACCAAGGACAAGTGATAGCTATATTCGAAAAGCAGGTACAACTTCAATACCAGCTCCCGCCACACACAACAACATTAAATCAGAGATCTGCGCGCTAGGTGCAGAAGTGTAGTATGGGTGCAACTGATCTCATGTACTTAATAAGTAACAGACCTAACTTCGGACTGAAAGTAGTGACGAGCTCAGAAGAAGGTCAGTGTCCAACACCAATGATCAATAACAACACATGATATAAACATGACAGTAGGATAAAACAATTCAAGAGATATCTTGTTCAGCTCATTCCCAAATATGAAAATATGAGGCATACTTTTCAAGTATAATAGTAAAAGCCAAATATTTCTCCCAAATCACTAAAATATGAGTTTAAACAAGGTAACTGTGATTTTCCAATCTTTCAACAACAGGTAAGACTTTTCATTACCATCTAGCATAAGGAAAAATACATCTCTAAGCTTACCTGCCAGATATACATGTCTAGTCAATAACATCACAATGAAACCATCAAGCATACCCACACTTAACACACTCACGGTGCCTGACACAAATGCCCCTTGCCATCGCACACACAACCACACTCAACACTGTATTAGTGTCTGGCACAAATGCCCCTAACAGAGCATATATATATATATATATATATATATATATATATGCCTGCGCTCACTATAATACCCGACTCCAAAAGGACGGATCCTTGCCCAAGCGCTAATAAATAATAAATATAACAATTGCGGTGTGCAGTCTGATCCAAATATTAATTCGTTGCGGTGTACAATCCGATCTAAATATCAATCCAATACGACGTGCCACCCGACCCAAATATTAATCCATAGCGGCGTGCAACCCGATCCAGATATAAATCATAATACATGTCTATGGCTCACATCAATCATCAACCGCTCAAGCCTCAATGGCTCATGTCTCACAGAATTCAACCCAAATGATATCACATATAAAAGGTATCAACGACATCTGATATGACATATGAATAATGCATAGAGACCGATATAATATGCAGATGAAAAATTATGACTGAGAATATGACTACCGCTCAAGCCTTAATTAACCATAACCCACGGTACTCAGTTCAACAGTTTTACTCGTATGAGGCATCAACAACAAATAAGAAATCATAATAAGAATACACTAAGACATAGATATCATACACAATATCTACAATTAAGGCAAACAACTCAAAATAGCAAGAATAGCACTATCATGTCTGAAACAAATAAGCATGTAGCCTAGACATGATTTCTAAAATAAATCATAGCTTAAATAGTCTTAAATATAAATAAAACACGGAAGTAACGAGGTATGATAGAAGACAAGTCTCATAGTATCTTAAAGATTATATAGATAATGAATGCCCCGGTGTACGCATATACGCCCCCCACCTAGCACGTGTGTCACCCCCAACATGTCTCAAGTATTATAGTCCACAACGATAATTACCTTCAAACCATGTTCAGATATGTTTCTTACCTCTAACAATCCAAAAGAATACTCCAGAAAACTTCATTTTGTGAGAAACAACTTCTTAATGGCCCAAATCTAGCCAAACGCAACTCAAAAATAACATCAAATAATGTCATAGGAATCAAACCGAAACGATAAAGGTTGAATCTTAATCAAATACTCAAAGTCAACAAAAATATCAACCCAAGCCCATACTTCGGAACCCCGCAAAACTCATAAATTCTGACAACTCACTCAAGTACGAGTCCAACCATACTAGTTTCATCCAAATCCGACTCCGAATCTATGTTCAAAACTCAATTATACGCTTTAAAAAAGTTTTTGACAAGCCGCAAATTCCTCCTTTAGATTCATCAATCAAATGCCAAAATTAAATAGGGAATCATGTAAAATAATTAAATTCGAGTAAAAAATACCGACCCCAATTCGAATTGTAAAATTCCCTCCAAAATTACAAAATCCGAACTTCTAATCTCAAAATGTGATAAAATGAGCTCAAACTCCGAAATGAACAACTTATATGCAATCCCAAGTAAACTCTTCGCGGTTGCGGGACTAGCATCGCGATTGCGAAGAACAAAGCTTCATTGCCCTAAGAACACTCTTCGCGTTTGTGGCTCCAACCTTGTAAATGCTATGAACAAAGATGTCCAACCTCTGTGAATGCGACAATGATCCCGCGAATGCAAAGGCAATGCCACCAGCTCCAAGCTCCTAAATGCGAACGTGACCGACTAATGCGAACGCGATGGGTTTAGCAACTTAAACTTCACGAACACGACCCTCTAGTCGTGAACGCGTAGATGAAAAAAAATACCAAGCTCCATAATATACATTACGATTGTGGTCTCCTTCTCATGATTGGAAGAAGGCATACAACACCAGAAATTTGAGAAAAAAACAAGCAATGCAATTATGGAAGAAAATGGTCTGAAACCACCCCGAAACTCACTCGAGCTCTTCGAGGCCCCGTCCGAACATATTAACAAGTCCCAAAATATAACACAACTCTAATCCTGGACTCAAATCGCACATAATAACATCAAAATTATGAATCACACCTCAATTCAAGTTTAATGAACAATTTTAAATTTTCAAATTCCAAACGTACGCCAAACACGTCTAAACAACGCGGAATCACTTTAAATTTTGTACATAAGTTCCAAATGAAAAAATGAACCCGGTAAAATTCCTGGAACAATAATTCAAACCCGATAACGTCAAAGTCAATTTTCGGTCAAACCTATGAACTTCTCAAACCTTCAAATTGCGGACTTTTGCAAATTAGAACCAAAACCTTCGAAGAATACCCAAATGCAAATTCGAGCATACGGTGTAACGATCCGGCCAATCGTTTTGAGTATTTCAGCCGTGTTTCCCCTATTTTGTATTTTACATATGTGTATTTATAGTTATGTAACTTGCCGCGGTAATTGATGTGATTTCGGGAAAGTACTGGAATGAATTGCGACACTTAGTTTTAGGGTTGAGTACCTAAGTTGTAGAGAACGAAAAGTTCCTCTGCGGAATCTGAGCTAAAGCAAACTAAAAAGTTTTCTGTCAAGTTAAATTCGGGTCGCACTATAATCGTTACGTACTATAATTGAAATTTTCTAATCAATTATAATCGCACTATAATTGAAATTTTCTAATCCCACAATTGCGGTATATCATCAACGGACGTGTTGTAAGAAACAAAACGTCCAAAAATTAAAATCATGTGGCTTTTCATATTTAATTTTGTTGAATATCTACTCAAATTTAGGCCTAGAATATCTCATAGTGAGAAAGAAGAGGAAAAGACATGACTTTTGCTTTAAAGAAGTAACTTGTCGATTTTTAAAATAGTAAATATATAGGAAAAATAGGATAAAAGTAAAAAAAATCAACAAAAAAGATAATTGATTTTTCCCCCCAAGTATATATATATATATATATATATATATATATATTAGTAAATTTATCCGTGCTTCACGTGATTGTTTCGGGAAGAACACAAAACATTTCAAACAATGGTTGCTTCTTGTTTAATAAAGTTTTTCTTTATTTATTGAATTGAATGTGAAGAAAAAATGTAAAATTGCCAGAAAAAGAAGAGATAAAAGATAATACAATTGCTGGACATAGAGGGATGCCACATCACCTTCTTAATGTCCAACTTTATTAATATATATAGATATAAATATATAGATAGATTAGGCATTCCTAATATCGTACAATGAAAGAAAAAGCACAAATATATTTGTTTCTAAAGCCTTTTTGAATGAGAATTTATGGTAGAATCCCAGTAAAACTATTGCATATCACATAATATTACCATTCAGTACTTCTAAATTTCTATCAAATTCGGAAGTCCTAATTTTACATTTATTCCCTGAATAAAAATAATAAAAAAACTATTGATTTGAAAGAAAATAAATAAAATATAGCCAATTACCGAAAAAAAAAGGAAAATCAAAAGTTTAATGGGAGGCAAGAAAAAGTGAAGTTTCTATTAATATATATTACGTCTCGTTTAATAGTCAATTTAATTTGAATATTTTACTCATCAATTTGCTCTAAAGAAATTTCACATAGTACTTTCGATTTTCTTTATTTTATTTGAATCTAATTTTTATATACGTGATATAAGATGTGATTTTGTTATCCCAAAATTTTAAAGTTTTTTAAAGGTAAATAAAATTAATCAAAGTAACAAAGAATAAAAGGACAAACAATGCCAATTTTCGTGTTAAGACAGAATTGAACAAAAAAATCATCTTGTAGTTTTTTGTTTTATTCTTGTACTGTTCTTTATTTTTATTTTTTCTCCTCCCCACCCCCATAGTTATTATTACACACTAAAAAGTTAAAATTTAAATTAAAACCTTTTCCGCCTTCGAGCTAGTATTAATGATAAACACATTTTAAATTCTTCACATCTCATTCACCACAATATTATTTCATAAACCCGACAAGGTTTTATTATAAACTACGCATTACTCAATTTTATTTATAGAGACAAAGGCTTCACTAAAACTAATTGAAAAATCAAGCAAGAAAAGAGATGGGAAAGGGAAAGAAAAAGTAGGAAAATAAGAAACTATTTAATATTCCTTTCCGTTCTTGTGAAATTAGATTTGTACGCGAAGCCTATTTTTTATTTTCTCACAAGAAAATTTAGCTCGACCAATACTCCCCTCAAAATCCAACAAAATTAACCTTAAAGACAACCAAACCTAGAAATAGTAAACAACAGATATAACACCATAGGCTAACATGCCAAGCACAATACATATTTCAATTTTCAATAATTCAAGGAGAAAAAGGCCGAAACACAAAGCACAATACTATCAATGAGAATATGAACAAAAATGTAGAAACCAGGAAAGAAAATAATCTTTAAGATGCGTCTTCACAGCCTTCGGCTTCTCCATTAGAGCTTTATTATCGGAAAGTTTCTTCGATGCTTACTTTTTTCTGACTTTACACTACCTTAAGGGTTTCGGATTTTATTGAGAGTATATATGGGAAAATCAGGCTTGCCCTGGAATGTGGCATGCCAAGGTTCGACCCCATGATATATCGGACCGTGGTGTAAAGATAGATTGCCGAGCTCGTGACCTAAAGATCGATTGAGATCGAGATCGACCAAGATTAGAACCGGGCAGGATAGAGGTCGAGCAAGACCGAAGGAAGCTTACCAAGCCAAATAACGGAAAACTGAAATATCCGCAATCGGACGAGGATCACGACGGAAATCTCGGCACGTTTCAAAAAAAGATCGATTAGTTAGCTAATCATGGTATTTCTTATTATATTTAGAATTGTATCAAGAGTAGGACTCTCCTACTATGTAAAGAGGAGCCGATTGTTTGTAAAAGAAACCATATTCACGCTACAAAAAGCAATATACTATCTTTCTCTTAAGATCTCAATACTCTGTTACTTTGTTCTTATTTTCCAATGGAATATTCATTACTTTTGAGGCGACCTAGCTCGAGAGCCAAAGTTATACGTTTCCTTCGGTTTGCTTTTACTTCGATTTGCATTCAATTTCAATATCAATTTACGTATCCTCTTATTTTGTGCAAATTTATATCACGTTTTCTTAAAACCGCGTATAAATTTATTTGTTATCCGATTTTAAAGTAAACAATTTAGCTCCCACCGTGGGGCTAAGGAGAGTAGTGGTTACCTGGTACAAACTTTCCACATGATGGAGGATTATCGTCAACTACGGGAGGAAGTAGCCCGTTTGTTCAATGACGATCATCTTCGAGAATTTCTGAGTGACTAACTAAGAACCACTTCAGAAATAGGGATTCCAACAGACAGATCAGACAAGATGAGCCCCATCACGTCATCCACATGATCATCGGAGGGGTCGATATTCCCCATGGTCTGATAATGAAACGCACCTAAGTGTCAATCACAAGAGAAAAACATACTCGGGATTACTTACCAGAAAGGACTCTACCTTTCAACGATGAGGATGCGAAATGAATCATGCAACCTCATAATGACGTGCTAGTAATCTCTGTACTTATGAATAAAACTAGAGTTAAATGTGTGCTAAATGATCCAGGTAGCTCGGCCAACAACGTACAATCGGGGGTCGTAGAACAACTCGGCCTGCACGATCAGATTGTACCAGTAGCCCGAGTACAGAATGAGTTCAGCATGCTTGCAGAACTACTTCGGGAGAAATAACATTGCCAGTAAACTGTTACCGGTACCATCCAAGAAACCAAGTTCTATGTAATTGAGGGGGACATCCGATGTAATGTCCTGTTGGAGAGACCATGGATCCATAACATAAGGGCTGTACCTTCAACCCTCCACCAAGTATTAAAATTTTCAACACCGGAGGGCATAAAGACGGTTTACGGGGAACAACCCACTACAAAGGAGATGTTTGCAGGATGAAGAAATTTAGATATGAACACTTTCATCGATGAAGAACTCAGGTTCGAAAGCGAAATAGGGAACCAAATAGAAATTATCGGTGTCAGCATAAACCCAATCGGACGAGCAAGGGATTGACGAAGATGCTGACTTCGGGGTCCCCCAATCATTTAACTCCCCCGATGATTTTGACGCTACCAAGTCAACGATCGAAGAACTAGAGCAGGTCGTGTTGATCGAACATCTGCCCGATCAGAAGGAGTACCTAGGCATGAGGTTAACTCCCGAGATCAAGAAAAAACTTATTCAATTTCTTATAGCTAATATAGATTGTTTTTCTTGGTCCTATCTAGATATGACACGGATCCCATCATAGATCACTACTCACAAACTACGCTTGGACCTGAAGTTCTGCCCCGTGAAACAAAAAAGGAGACCTAGTCCGAGATCAAACATGCCTTCATCAAGGATGAGGTAACTAAGCACCTTAAAATAGGGTCCATCTGGGAAGCCAAATACCTAGAATGGTTAGCAAACGTAGTCGTGGTTCCTAATAAAGGGAACAAATTAAGAATGTGTGTAGATTATAAAGACTTAAATAAAGCATGCCCCAAATATTCTTTCCCTCTTCCTAACATCGATCACATGATCAACGCCACCGCCGGTCACGAGACTCTAAGTTTTCTCGATGCCTATTTCGGGTTCAAAAAAAATGGATTAACTAGGGCGATCAAGAAAAACCCTCTTTCATCACTAAATACGGTATGTGCTGCTATAACGTAGTGCCATTCGGATTAAAAAATGCTGGTGCTACTTACCAACGACTAGTAAACCAGCTGTTTGAAGAACAAATAGGAAAAATCATGGAAGTTTATATTGACGATATGCTAGTTAAGTCCTTGCAAGCAGAGAACCATTTAAAGCATTTGCAGGAAACCTTCAGTATTTTAAAGAAGTACCATATGAAGCTAAATCCAGAAAAATGTTCATTCGAGGTTGGGTACGGCAAGTTTCTAGGATTTATGGTGTCCAATCGGAGAATCAACATCAACCCCAATAAGGTCAAAGCTATTGAGGATATCACGGTAGTGAATAATGTGAAGACTGTACAGAGGCTAATCGGTCGTATTGCTACCTAGGTCGATTCATCTCAAGGTCGGCTGATAGAAGTCATCGATTTTTCTCGTTGCTGAAGAAGAAGAACAACTTCACATGGACCTCAGAATGTTAACAAGTTTTGGAGGAACTTAAGCGATATTATCGAGCCCACCTTTTCTTCATCCGCCGAGGGTGGAGGAACGACTGTAGTTGTACCTAGCTAAATTGAAGTATAGGTAAGTGGAGTCCTAGTTCGAGAAGATCAAGGTACGTAATTTTCAATTTATTATGTAAGTAAGACCTTAGGTGAGGCCAAAACTAGATACCCCTACCTAGAAAAACTAGCACTCGCCTTGCTAAGTGCCTCTAGGAAGTTGAAACTATATTTTCAGTGCCATCCTTTATGTGTTGTGACAAACTACCCTTTATGAAATATAATGCATAAACCCGAACTCTTGGGATAGGCCATATTGGCCGTCAAAATCAGTGGGTAAGATATCGAATATCAACCCCAAACGACCACTAAATCAAAAATATTAACAGACTTTGTCCGACTTAACATTGGTCCTGATACCCGAAGTCGAGCAGGAGTTGTTGGTAGACTCCGGAATATCTTTGGGAATCTGGACCCTCTTTATGGACGGTCCCTCGAAAGTAAAAGGGTATGGACTTGGCATCGTACTAAAACCTCCCACAGGCAATATAGTTAGATAATATATTAGAAACTGTGAAATTGACTAACAACGAAGCCGACTATGAGGCCATGATTGCAGGTTTAGAATTAGACAAAGGCTTGGGATCAGAGGTGAACGAGTCTAAATGTGACTCTCTCCTGGTGGTAAACCAAGTAAATGGAACATTCGAGGTCAGGGATGAACGAATGCGATGGTAGTTGGACAAGCTACAGGTAACGTTGCATCATTTCAAAGAATAGACTTTACAACACATGCACTAAGATCAAAATAGCAAAGTCGATGCTCTCGCAAATTTAGGTTCGTCTGTCGAAGACAGTGAGCTCAATTCAGGGGAGGTCGTACATATTATAAGGTCGGTAGTAGTAGAAGGACACACCAAAATAAACTCAACAAGCTTGACTTGGGATTGGAGAAATAAATACATAGAATATTTGAAGACCAGAAAACTTCCCTCAGATACAAAATAATCGAGGGCCCTGCGCCACAAAGGCAACCCGATTTAGCTTGTTCGAAGATGGAACCTTACTCAGGAGGACGTTGGAAGGTTCACTAGAAATATATCTAGTACTGGGAGATATCAAGTATGTTTTGAGGGAAGTCCACGAAGGCACATGCGGGAACCACTCAGGCACCGAATCATTGGTTCTAAAGGTAATCAGAGCTGGCTATTACTGGGTTGATATTGAAAAAGATGCGAAGGAGTTTGTGCAAAAATGTGATAAGTGTCAAAGACATGCTCTGATGATTCATCAAACCGAGGAGCTGCTGCACTCGATTTTATCACCATGGTCGTTCATGAAGTGGGGGGTGGACATCATCGGCCCTTTTCCATCAATCTCAAGTAAGGCTCAATTTGTTTTATTTATGACTGACTATTTCTCTAAATGGGTTGAAGCACATGCCTACCAGAAGATCAGGGAGAAGGAAGTCATCAACTTCATTTGGGACCACATCATATGTCGATTCAGAATACAATCAGAAATTATATGTGACAGTGGAAAACAGTCTATCGGCAGCAAGGTGACCAAATTTCTCAAAGACCATAAGATCAAAAGGATCTTATCAACACCTTATTACCCTAGTGGGAATGGGAAAGCCGAATCGACCAACTAAACCATAATCCAAAATCTCAAGAAAAGGTTAACCAAAGCCAAGGGAAAATGAAGAGAGATCTTGCTCATAGTTCTTTGGGCGTATCGCACAACTTCGAAGTATAGTACCGGGGCCACCCCGTTATCTTTGGTTTATGGCGCCGAAGCTTTAATAGCATTAAAAGCCGGGGAACCGAGCACCAAAGTTTGATATACGATGAAGGAATTGAATGGCGAAGCCATGCATACAATCTTGGAGCTATTAAATGAACACCGTGAAATTGCCTTTGTTTGATTGGCTGCCCAGATACAATACATCTAAAGGTATTACAACTGAAGGGCCAACCTCCGATATTTTAATGTCAGGGACTTAGTACTGAGGAAGGTCACGTTAAGTACGCGAAATCCAAATGAAGGGAAATTGGGTCCGTATTGGGAAGGGTCGTACTAGATTCTTGAAATCACAGGAAAATGATCCTATAAGCTCCGAAAGATGGACGGAGTACAACTACCGAACAATTGGAACATAACTCATCTTAAGCGATATTACTGTTGAGGTATGACCCCCTTTCAATTCTTTTTTTTTTAACTAATACTTGCAGGTTATCGAAAATGAACAACACAAAGCCTTTTGGTCTGAAAGCACGCACTGCACATTTTTCCCTTGAACCATTTTTGTCCCAATAAGGTTTTTCGACAAGGTTTTTAACGAGGCAACAGAGGATCGTGCTAACTTATAATCAAAGTTCAATCACAAATCGGTATCAAAGACTGTGTTTATAGTATCCGAGATTTCTCTATAATCAACCTCGAATACTGGAGGGGATTATCCTCGAACATCGAATTGTTATAGCAAGGAAATTATTTAAAAATGGAAGGATCTCGATAGGTAGGATTTATTGTTAGGGCCAAATGGCCAAAATGAACCGTGCCCACATAGATTGCTCGAGCCCTGACATAAAACATGTACGCATGGGTGACTATTTTTGACAAGAATAAAGAGAAGTACGCAACTATCTTATGTCTTGGAAAAATTTCTACTTTACCTTAAGAAAACAGGCTGAAGGGTCAATTATATCAAATTTTGGATGGTCACTCCCTCATTTGGGGACTGTTGTTTGGAATACAACTTCAAAACAGATCGAGCTATTAAAGGCCACGACCATACCTACTTAGGGATTGTTATCTTAGGCACGCCTGGATAACTGGGGAAGCAAGCCCACTGGGCTACACCAAAAATTAAACAGCCACGACCATATTAGCACGGCTCAGAGACGTCCGAAAATCGTAACAAAAATAGTACTTCGAAATTTATATAACCGATTCTAAAGGCTAACCCTCGACAAATCTATAATTTGAAATTATTTATTTCGGGAGAAAAGTTCCTGATAACACCGAATCCAAAGAGCCTCAAAACTAAATAATGTAAAGTAAGGATTTTTTCAAACTTATACTACTTAAGTTGTTTTGTGCTAAGACACTCTAAGCTTTGTAAATACAAGCAGTAAAACAATGGAAAAGTTTGAGAGCCGAAAAGGGTAGAAGGCCTTATATACATATGTAAACAATCTTTTTACAAAGGCTAGATTGACCAAAGACAAACTTAATGACGGCCAAAATGGCCTCGAAAAAGATACCAAAAATACAAAGGCCTAAGCAGCCTGGTCTTTGTCGGAGGCAGTGTCTCTATTCTCGGGATCTTCCCCATCTCCAGGTCCGCTTAGGATCTCAGAGTCTTCCTCAGGATAGGCCAACATCAGGGTTGACGATCTCGAGTTCGGCCACAACATCAAAACCTTGAGCCTGAACCTCCCCGAAGGCTTCCCTTCGAGCTTACCATTTAAGATGATCCACCATACTCATGGCCTTCACTTGGATGACATCGACGTTAACCTTAAGTTGGTCCACTTTAGCACCACCTTTAGTGTTGGCCATAGCCGCTTCAGATCTGGTCACCTCGAGTTTGTTGGCCAAGTTCGCCTTATCAGAAATGGTCGAATCCAGTTAGGAATGAAGCTCCTCAATTTTCACAATTTGTGCTGAGGTTTTCTCCCTTGCAGCCCGAAGATGAGACTCGGCTAACTCCATATCTGCTTGGATGACCTCCTTTTATAAAGCTAAGATGTGCATGCACCCCTTGAGCGTTTTTGCTTCGGCTCATATTTCATTTATTTCTCTCTGAATGTCCTTGATCTCTTCGAGCCTCTGTCGAACCTGCAGAATCGGATCATTAGTTTTTATCTCAAAGTCATCTTCACTATCATGAAGCACTCAGAATATCTGCTCGTCCATCTCAGAATGCTCATCTCGAGGTGTCACCAAATCTTCCTGAAGCTTCTCACTAAGAAGCTTGTAGGTATCACTTTTCTCAGTGAGGTCCCGAATGTCAACCTTGCGCTCTTCCCGAATTCGAAAGAAGGCTCGTGATGCTACACTGAAGCCTAAAAGTAAGGAAGAAAATGTTAGAATTATCTACAATTCAAAGTTTAAAAATGATAATGGAATGGACCTCAAAGTTACCTGATTCCGAGCGTGATGGGCTTTGTTAAATAGACACGCGGCATCCACTGCATCTATTGCGGCTTGGTCCTCTTTGATCAACAAACATCTCGAGTAGCTAGAGATCCCATTGGGGGGGGGGGGGAAGGGGGAGAAGATCCGAGAATCCTCCGAGATAGTAAGCACTATGGTATGCCTACGATCGGGATTTGCGCTAGGGGCCGAGAACCAGTCCACTAGTTTCAGGCTTGATGAAGGTCCAGCGACATCCGGTGACGATATTTTCTTTGGCATCGACATGTCACCAAAGCTGGTGATTGCTCCCAAAGCTTCGAACTCCACCCAATCTAGGAAGCTGTGGATGCCAACTGCCCCCTGATGACCCTCGCAAGAGTGACCTGCCAAGTTAGCAGGCTCGCGGATTGTGGCATCTGAAAATATACGGACTAGGAGATATCAATCACATCGGGATCATCCCTTGGGGAAATTTTAGCTATCCAAGAAGCCTCGCCTCCATTTTATTCCTCGATCACCTCAGTTTGGGATGGAGCGGCCTCAAATATTTCTAGCTCCGGAACTTCTACCGAAGCTCCCTTGGTAATTTTTTTCCGATTTTGGGGGATTTTGTGTCAAAGCACCAGCTCGAGTATAGGCCATCATCTGGGAGTTATCTTCTTCCTACTCTTCTTTTGACTCATCCCTTAATCAGAGGATTGAGTCCGAAGACATAGTAACGACACCCTCGGGCCTACGAGATCTCCTCGCCGATCTTTTCTTTTTTGGGCTCTAGGGACTCCGAGCCTTTTTCCTCTTCTTCTCTTGGGCCTACTTCGGAGCAGGTAGTTGGGGATGGAATTATTCATCACCAGATGACGGTTTTATTATAACGTCCTTCCTGAGACCTACAAAAGAAAAAAGGATGAGTAATTTATAGAAGAAGCATAGGCAATATCCATTCCATGGAAGAAACCTACAATGATTACATGCCTCCCATTGGCCCTTCGACAACTCCATCCAAACACTTCAGAGTAGGTCTTTGTGACACTAGGCTTTCAGCTTATTGCTTAAGTTCAGAAATTGGTTTCGGCATCTAGTCCGTAACTGCAACACCAAAACACATATGAACAAAGGAAATAGTAAATAAAATCGCAAATCAAATATTCAAGGTGAAGTGTACTTATGTTTCATGTTCCAATTCTTAGGGAACATCATATCTTCAGCAGGGATCAGATCTGAAGTCTTTATTCGGACAAATCGGCTCATCCAGCCTCGATCCTGAAACTCGTCTCTACTAGAGACGGGGCTCTATTGATCCGATGGACAAGCTTAATCAGTCCTCCTTGATAGAGCCGGGGACTACAGAGGCGCATGAGACGATCGAGCGTGAAGGGACATCTATCGATTTTGCTTGTGAAGAAATGGAGGAGAATGATTATTATCCAGAATGAAGGGTGGATTTGGCCGAGGGTTATATCGTACATCTTGCAAAAAGTGACGATGATGGGGTCTAAGGGACCCATCGTGAAGGGGTAAGTTTAAATGCTTAAATACCCTTCCACGTGAGTGGTGTTCGATTCCTCAAGGGTAGGAACTACTACATCCTGGTTTACCAGTTGCACTTCTCTTTTACCCTTTTGAGGATGTCTTTGGTAATGGTGCATATACCTCGACATTGATTCACATCGGCCCGACACCGCATGAGTCAGCTTAAAGTTGGTGTTGGTTGGGTACCCTGGTGGAACAAATTCCTCAGGGTGGGGCTCCGACGGAGCCTCATCGCTGGTGGGTCGTGATGAAGAAGCGACCTCTTTTTTTGGCATGGTTTTGGAAGCATTAGCCATTGATAAACAAGGGAAAAGAGGATTATGATGATATGCAGTTTAATTAAGGTTCAAGGAATTTGGGTGTGAAGATTGTAAAGCAGAGAGACTTGTTGAAGAAAAAGCAAAGATGGAGAGGACTTTGAGTGTTAAGGTTTGAATAAGGAAAGGCTAGGGTTTTTATAGGTAACCGGTGATGGTTTAGAGCCGGTAGTGGCCGACAACAACTGACATGCATTTAATGCCTCGATACCCGAATAGGACGTTTCAGTATCCACTTGTTGCTTACATCATTGTTGGGTTCTTCGCTTACCACATGAAACCATCGAGATGAGATTGTAAAAGTACATATTGTTTCTTGTCATCTCCTCTCCAAGAAACGAGGGGATTATCTGTATACGATCAAAATCGGGCTTGCCCTGGAATGTGGCAGGCTAAGGTTCGACCCCATATTATATTGGACCGTGGTGTAAAGATAGATTGCCGAGCTCGTGACCCAAAGATTGATCGAGATCGAGGTCGACCAAGATCGAAGCCGGGCATGATAGAGGTCGAGCAAGATCAAGAGAAGCTTACCAAGCCAAATAACGAAAAGCCGAGATATCCGCAATTGGACGAGGATCACGACGGAAATCTCGGCACGCATCAAGAAGAGGACGATTAATTAGCTAATCATGGATTTTTTTACTGTATTTAGAATTGTATCAAGGGGTGAATTCCCCTACTATATAAAGAGGAGCGAATCATTTGTAAAAGACACCATATTCATGCTACAATAAGTAATATACTATCTTTCTCTTAAGCTCTCAATACTCTGTACTTTGTTTTTTTTCCAATGGAATATTTGTTTGGTTCGAGGCGATCTAACTGGAGAGCCAAAGTTATACATTTCTTTTGGTTTGCTTTTATTTTTACTTGCAGTCAATTTCAATATCAATTTAGGTATCCTCTTCTTTTGTGATAAATTATATCACATATCCTTAAAAGTGCATATAAATTAAATCGTTATCCAATTTTAGAGTAAACAGAGAGGGAAAAAATACTAAAAGAAAATGAAAACATAGAAAGAAGAGAGAGGGATATGAGGAAAAGAAATAAATAGAGTAATAATAAGGAAAAAAGAAAAGAAGAAAAGTAAGCAAGAAATAGTGATTTGAGGATAATGAATAAATGTAGTAATAATGTGGATAAGGATATCTTTAGGTAATTTTTTTGACAGAAAATAAGAAAAAAATTAAAATTTTGAGAAAAAAGATAAATTGTTATACTGGATAAAGAATCATGCCACGTCATTTTTTTCTTTCCCAACATTATATTTATATAAACCTATCTATAACAAGCTCGTTTGTTCCAAATATTTTTGGATGTTATAGAGAACATCGTTATAACATAATATAAAAATTGGTTCCGGAAAAGTTTGACTTTTACAGTGAAGTGTTGTTATATAGTGATGTTACAGAGAGGTCTGATTGTATAGGTATAGATAGATATAAATTTTTCTATTTTTATTTTTATTTTTATTTTTAATGGCAATCATTTTCTTACCAAAGTTGGAGATTAGTTTCCAAAAATCTTTCTCGCAACTAAGGTCAGAGCACTAATTATAATTTTTAAATCTTAGACCCGTAAAGTTTGATTCGAACAGTGTCATTCATGCAAATAGATAACAGTACTAAGAGAAAATATAGAAAAATTGTGGTGGAGAGTACTTGAGCCGGATTTACAGAATCTAATTCCATTTCTCAAATTGACTTTGGAAGGAAGTGTGTGAAGTGGTCCTCAGGAATAGCAGCGTACTATAAGTCGAATTATACAATTCAAATTATACTCCAATACATAAATAAATTTTGTATCACTAAAAAGAGAGAAAATATATATTACCTAGAATTTTAAAATTCCGCATCGAAAGAAATTCCTATAAAATAAGATATAATTGTAGGAAGCAAAATGAAGGCTTGTAAAGAAATTTTGAAAAAAGAATAAAGATAGAGGGATTGAATAAGCATATCACATAAATAAAAAAGAGGAAAAAGAAACAGCTATGCCCATTTATAGGTAACTCATTACAAAAATTAGCCAATTGATAAAATATTAATAATATTAATCAAATTAGCCAGTCAGCTATTTGTAGCAAAAGAATATAAATTTTTTGCTTTTGTTTTGAATGGGTGTTATTAGAATAGATTGGGCACAACTTAAGGAGCTTCAATATCAGTTTTGAGATGATTTGGTGAAGTTTTGAGGTGGTTTGACTTGAAAATTCGAAGTAAAACTCGAATATGGAAAACAATGATGTATGTATCACACAATGTATCATTTGTGTATCACATATGTATCATATCTCTATCTATTGTGTATCACATGTATATCCATTTATACTTGTGTGTGAGATACATGCTTGATACATGTGTCGCAGAACTTTTTTGAACTCAATTTAATTCAAATATTGATACAAAATCAGTCCAAATCATTTCCAATCCTCCTCAAATTTTGTATTTTGACTTATCTATATATTTTCAATGAATTTTTCAATTATATTAATTGAAATAAATTCTTTTTTGTTAAGATTTTTGGAATATTATATATATATTTTTTTGTATTTTATCACTTTATTACTATCTCATTCATAAAAAGTAATTTTAATATGTGAATTTTTAAGAGAAATAGGGACTAGTAAAGAATGTAAAAGATGCTCTTCGAGGGAATTGAACCAAACACCGTGCAGCAAATGAGAGACATCAAAAGCAACATGATACCATGGCACCCGCATGCCATTTATTCAATCGGGTGCCACTTTTTATATATAACGTATTTTGCATAAATATCAGCATATTTATTACGAATTTTTGTCAAAGTGTGCGGGTGGCATACCACCCCGATCCGTATAGGTAGATCTGCCCCTGCCCCCCTCCAGTCTCATTCATCTAGAGGAGGTAGCACTGTCTTCTAGTCTGAGTGTATGCCCACAAGTTCTTTCCATTACTCGAACTTGTCTCTTGGTACCACCTTGGTCAACATATCAGCATGATTTTCATTTGTGTGATTTTTTTTGACCTGAACTGATTCGTTCTCCACTTGCTCACAAATTCAATGATATCTGAAGTCGTTGTATTTTGTTCTCGCATGGTACATGGTGTTTTTGCTTAGGTCTGTTGCACTCTAAGTGTTGCAATCGATAACATCTCCATATATCGCAATCCAAGTTCTTGAAGAATTATCTTGAGCTATATCATCTCTTTGCCAGCTTCAATAGCCGCAATATACTCCGCTTCAGTTGTAGATAGTGCAACACACTTCTGCAACTTCGACTGCCATGATATAGCTCTCTCTGAAAAAGAAAACAAATATCTAGTAGTGGATCTTCGGTTATCAAGGTCACTTGCCATATCAGAATTTGTGTAGCCCTTCAAAATTGGATTTGATCCTCCAAAATATAAGCATTCACGTGAGCTTCCTCTTAAATACCTGAGTATCCACTTTATTGCTTCCCAATGCTCTTTTCCTGGGTTTTCGAGACATCTGCTAATGACACCGACTGCGTGAGCAATATCTGATCGAGTGCATACCATTGCATCCATCAAACTTCTGACGGTATATGAATAAGGAAGCTTGGCCATTCTCTCTTTTTCCTCCGTTGTTGTTGGACACATGTTCTTGCTCAACTTCAGATGATCAGGAAGGAGTGTGCGAACCAACTTAGCACTTTTCATATTTTAGCGCTCCAGTACACGTTCTATGTACTTCTCATTTGACAATAAATCTTCCTTTCATTTCTCGAGCGAGTAATTCTCATGCCCAAAATCGGCTTAGCATGACCCAAGTCTTTCATTGCAAAAGACATATTCAACTGTTTCTTCAACTCGTCAATTTTGGTAGCATTTCTGCCCACAATCAACATGTCATCCACATATAGCAAGAGGATGATAAAGTCATCATCAGAAAATATTTGTACAAACACACAGTGATCCGAAGAAGTCTTCTTGTAGCCTTGCTCCCCATAACAGACTCAAAATTTTTATACCATTATCTAGGAGCTTGCTTCAATCTGTATAGACTCTTCTTAAGTTCGCATACAAGATTTTCTTTACCTTTTAACATGAAGCCTTCAGGTTGTTCCATATAAATTTCCTCTTCCAAGTCACCATGAAGAAAAACAGTCTTCACATCCATCTGCTCAATCTCCAAATCAAGGCTGGTAGTCAAACCAAAAACTGCCCGAATGGAGCACATTTTCACAACAGGAGAAAATATTTCGTCAAAAGCAATACCTTTCCTTTGAACAAGTCCCTTACCAATCAATATAGATTTGTATCTGGGCTTCAAACTATGTTCTTCAGCTTTAATTTTGAACACCCACGTGTTCTTCAAAGCTCTCATGCCCTTAGGCAATTTCACAAACTCATAAGTATAGTTCTCATGTAGAGATTTCATCTCATCTTGCATGGCTTCAATCCATTGATCATTGTGCTCATCTTTTATGGCCTTCACATAGCATTTAGGTTCTCCAATGTCAGTGAGTAATACATACTCATTGGTTGAATAACGGGAGAAAGGAGTACGAGGTCTAGAAGACCTTCTGAGTGGAATATCTAACTCGTCCATAGCTTCATGAGTAGGAGCATCTACCTCATCAAAGTTAGTATTGTTATCACCATCACCATCAATATGATGATTTGGAATATGGTTCTAGGCGTCCCCATCATCATTTAGCCCACCAACTTCATCCACATTTGTATGAGGAACTTGATCAAGATTAACCAAACCTTCAGAACTTGGAAATTTTAGTTTCTATGTTTTGTGAATATCTTCAATGGTTTGATCCTCCACGAAAATATCACCACGGCTTCTCATGGCCTTCTTCTCAATTTGATCATATAGCATGTAACCAAACTCATCAAGGCCATAACCAATGAAGATGCACTGCTTTATCTTAACAGTTAATCTTGACCTCTCTTCTTTAGGCACATGTACAAAAGCTTTGCAACCAAACAATTTCAAGTGGTCATGGGGAAACATCTTTTCCATAACAAACTCTATTTGGAACATCACTTTGTAAAGCATCTGTAGGGGATAGATTAATAACATGTGAGACGGTCAACAAAGTCTCACCCCAAAAAGAATTCGACAACTTTGCTTCATAAAGAACACCTCTGACTCTTTCAGTCAAGGCCCTGTTCATCCTTTCTGCTAAAACCATTAAGCCGAGGAATCTTCTGGTGTCTCATATCTTGTTGCTTGCAGTATTCATCAAACGGTCCACAATATTTACCACCATTTTCAGTACGAATACACTTCAACTTCTTTCCAGTTTCTCTTTTAACTGAAGCCTGAAACTACTTAAAGACACCCAACAGTTGGTCTTTAGTCTTCAAGATGTAGACCCAAAGTTTCCTTGAGCAATCATCAATAAAGGTAGCAAAATAATGTGCACCACCCAAAGTCCTTCTCTTCATTGGACCATATAAGTCTGAATGCACCAACGCAAGCAGCTCTGTCTTTCTTGAAAGAGGATGAGATTGGAAAGAAACTCTTTTTTTGTTTTCTAGCCAAGTAGTGCTCATATTTTTCTAATTTTGCATTGTCAAAATTTGACAACAATTTCTTCTTGGCCAGAACATTTAGTCCTTTCTCGCTTATGTGGCTAAGCCTCTTATGCCATAACGTTGAAGAGTTATGGCCCTCAATACCATTCACCATGTCAACACAAGTAGAGGTCATAGTCCAGTATAGACCACGATGCTTTTCCTCACGAGCCACAATCATGGAGCCCTTAGTGAGCTAGTACCATTTGTACTGATATATCCCTCATCATCCAAAACACTAACAGAGATCAAGTGCAAACGAATATCAGGTGCATGTTTTACATGGTTTATATAGTTCCAATACCAGTTTCCAATCAAATCGTTCCAACACCAGCCACCCTAGATACAGTCTCATTACCCATACCCAAAGTTCCAAATTCACCCTGAGTATATGATGAGAAAAATTCCTTCCTTGATGTCACATGAGATGTGGCACCACTGTCCACAGCCTAACTTGACTCATCACAAGCAATATTTATCAGATTCGCATCAAGGATAGTAACAAGATCTTCTGTATTGACGGTGGTCACACGATTGCCATCTTCTTTCTGTTCTTGCTTGTCTCTATTGTCCTTTTTCTAAATTCGACAGAACTTCTTTGTGTGCGCTTTCTTCCCGCATTGATAACACTCAATATCTTTAAGTCTGCTTCTGGATTTGCTTCTATTATGTTCTCTATTTTGAGAACCCTGATTCTTGCTTCTCCCCTAGAGTCAATCACCAAGACATATAATAAGGAGGAACCTTGAGATTTTCTTCTCATCTCTTTATTTAAAAGACTACTCTTGGCAAGATCCATTGATATCACACCATCCGGAGCCTAATTTGATAATGAAGTTCTAAGAATTTCCCAAGAATTTGGTAGGGAACCAAGTAGAAACAAGCCTTGAATTATTTCATTAAATTTAATGCCCATTGCAGATAATTGGTTCATGATCCCTGAAAATTATTCAGATGATCTGTCATCGCAAAACCATCGTGGTATTATAAACCCAACATCTACTTTATTAGAAACATCTTGTTATTTCCAATTTCTCGAGCATACAAACTTTCAAGGTGCTCCCATAGGGTCCGAGCATGTGTCTCCCCAGAAATATAGTTCTAAATATCATCATCAACTCACTGGCTAATAAAGCCAAAAATCGGCCTATGTAACAAACTCCACTCTTCATCTGATTTATTATCAGGCTTTATAGTGGTGAAGACAGGTTGATGAAAACTCTTGGCATAGAGAAAATCTTCCATTTTGCCCTTCCAAATGGCATAATTGTGTCATTCAAAGTAACATTCTACTAGTGTTGGCTTCCATCGTTTATCACAAATACAAATAATTTATTAGGATACTAAAGCAATTCTTTTATAATGTGGAAGTTCAGGCTGTGATGCAACCACAGAGCGTACTCAGACATAACCTTTTCTTTGATACCACTTATTGGTAATAAATCCTGTAAACATTGTATCCACGGGATTAGTGATAAATACAGAACACTAAGTTATTATTAAGTCAACAAGAATAAAAATGCAGCAAAAATGACACCAAGATTTTACGTGGAACCCCTTCTGAATAAGAGAAAAACCACGGCCAAGAGGAGCAACTGATATCACTATAGCGAGAAATTTTACACTGTATAGTAACGAGTAAAAATACTCGTAAGACCACTACACCCTCAAAAGAAGTAAACGCTCTTTTGCTTTTTTCTCCTCACTACAATATCTCTCACACTTTATTTTTCTTCATAAACTATTTTCTTATAGTTTATGGAATACTTTGCTCTCTCTTTTCTCTCTTTGTTGGTGTATGTAAATGAGAGTTAAAGCTCTCCTTTTATAGCCAAAACCTCACTCTCTAAAGCCTATAATATTTGACAATATGCACACCATTTTCACAATTTCAACAATGTTGGCTACCAAACCAAATCAAGTCAATAAAGTTGGCTACCAAATTATACTAATTTAACACCTTGGCTACCAAATCAAGCTAAGTCAAAAAAATTGGCTACCAAATCATTTGAATGAGATGGACACCATATCACAGAGGTGGGGGGAGAAGGATATCAAGTAGAAATTAGAACACTTAGTGTTAAGAAAAATGGACCTTCGACTTAACTCAATCCCAAAACGTTAGCTCATGGGTTGCGGATTGTCTAATAAGACTCGTATTCTTATATTATGTGTAACTCTATCTGCTGACTTTTTTGGCAAAATAAATATACCACATCGGTTGGGAAACAAAGGTTGGGGGGATTCCCCCCTATAAAAGTAGGCCTAGTGTTTAGGATTTACACATACCTCTCATTTGCCTTCTCATTTGTTTAAGGCATTTGTAACGTCTCTCTTTAGTATTATTTCACTTGTATTTTTGGAGTGTAATAAAATATTGGTTGTGTTCGAGGAGTAGGAAAAGCTGGCCGAACCTCGTTAAAATCTGGTGTTCCTTTTATAATTGCTATATTGTCATATTTATTATTTGGTGGCTGCCATATTTTTTGGTATACTAGTTGTGACTCGTTCACACTATATACATTCGGTTTCCGCAACAATTGGTATCAGAGTCAAGGTACTATCTAAGTATGCTCTGTGGATTGCAGCCTAGTATGATCTTCCACATCAGAAAGTATCTTGGTAACTGAGTCAAGGTTCTGTCTGAGTATGCTCTATGGTTGCAGCCTGGTATGATCTTCTACATCAGAAAGGAAATAATCTTGATTTTTGTCGTCAACTATAAAATAATATTTGTGTCAAAATGGGAGAGAATAAACAAGAAGAATCTACATCAAGTGTCAGCAATACGTCATCATTGACATCTTCGCTTATGACAAGAATTGTGTCAAATACAAATTTGCGGTAGAAATTTTTGACGGGTCCGGACATTTTGGGATGTGGCAAGGCGAGGTTCTATATGTACTTTTTCAACAAGGGCTAGATCTAGCCATAGAAGAAAAGAAACCAGATATTATTGCAGAAGAAGATTGGAAGATTCTCAACCGTGTTGCTTGCGGTACCATTCGATCCTACATTGCTCGAGAGCAGAAATATCCATACACAAAGGAAAATTCTGCAAGTAGATTATGGAAAGAACTGGAGGATAAATTTTTGAAGAAAAACAGTCAAACTAAATTATACATGAAGAAGAGACTATTTCACTTCACCTATGTTCCTGGTACCACAATGAATGAACATATCACTAGTTTTAATAAGTTGGTCACAGATTTACAAAATATGGATACAACTTATGATGATGGTGACTTGGCCTTGATGTTGTTTGCGTCACTTCCTGATGAGTATGAGCACCTTGAAACTACTCTACTCCATGGAAATGACGAAGTTTCTCTCAAAGAAGTTTGTTCGGCTTTGTACAACTATGAACAAAGAAAGCGAGAAAAACATAAGGGCGGAGAAGGAGAAACACTATTTGTGAGGGGTCGTCCTAAAAATAAAACGAGGACAAAGAAGGGGAGATCTAAGTCAAGATCTAGACTCAGCAAAGATGAATGTGCCTTTTGTCGAGAAAAAGGGAACTAGAAGAAAGACTGTCTGAAGTTGAAAAATAAGGCCAAACATAACAATGGAAAGGCCATTAAGGATTCAAATGTAGCCAATTGTGATGATTCAAACTTCTCATTAGTTACAATAGAGACATCAACATCATCAGACATATGGTTGATGGACTCAGCTTGTAGCTATCATATGTGTCCCAACATGGACTGATTCATGGAATTTCAAGAAGGAGAATATGGAGTCATCCATACAGCGGACAACAACCCTCTTATCTCATATGGAATTGGTTCAATATGATTAAGGAACCATGACGGAATGATCAGAACATTAACAAATGTTCGATATGCACCGATTTGAAGAAGAATCTCATCTCTGTGGGAGCCCTAGAATCAAAAGGGTTCAAAATCGTTGCTGAAAATGGAGTGAAGAGAGTATGCTCTAGTGCACTAGTGGTAATGAAGGCTAATCGGAAGAACAATAACATGTACCGCTATTGTGGTAGTACAATTATTGGGACATCGGCAGTGACGTCCAGTGACGACAAAGAGGCAGGAGCAACCATGCTATGGCACATGTGCTTGGGACATGCAGGAGGAAAATCCTTGAAGACTCTATAAGATAAAGGATTGTTGAAAGGAGTAAAGACTTGCAATTTGGAGTTTTGCAAGCACTGTGTCAAAGGGAAACAGACAAGGGTTAAATTTGGTACAGAGATCCATAATACAAAATGCATTTTCGATTATATACACTCTGATGTTTGGGGTCCTTTCAAAAACCTTAATTGGGTGGGAAGCACTATTTTGTATACAATGAAGAGCAAAGATGAAGTGTTGGAAATTTTTCTCAAATGGAAGACGATGGTGGAGAATCAAACATGCATGAGGATTAAGTGTATTCACACAGACAATGGAGGTGAATACAAAAATGATCATTTCAACAAGGTCTGTCAAAATGATGGCATCATCCGACACTTCACGCTCAGACATACACCACAACAGAATGGAGTGGCAGAACGCATGAACCGGACCTTGCTGGAGAATGTACGGTGTATGTTGTCCAATGCTGGCTTGGGCAAAAAATATTGGGCTGAGGCAATTACATATGCATGCCACCTCATTAATCGTCTACCATTTGCTGGTATTGATGGCAAGACACTGTTTGAAAAATGGCATGGAAAGCCTGTTGTACATTATGACTCTTTACACGTGTTTGGCTCAACTGCATATTATCATGTGATAGAGTCAAAGTTAGATCCAAGGGCAAAGAAGGCTATTTTTATAGGGATTAATTCTGGAGTCAAAGGGTATCGCTTATGGTGTCCTATGACAAAGAAAGTAATATTCAGCAGGGATGTTACCTTCGATGAATCTCCTATGGTAAATAAGGTAACAAGTGAAGATACCAAACTAGATGCTGCTGCTTCTAAGCAGGTGGAGTTTGAGGGAAAATTTAATCTTCCTACACAAGAAGCAGAGGAGGAAACAAATGAAGATTACTCTCTGGAGGGAGATCCAGTAGAGGATATTCCAACTCAGGAACCTCAACAACAACTTGAATCAATAGAAACAAGCAGGCCAAAAAGGATAATAACAAAACCTGTTCGTCTCATAAAGACAGTTGCTTGTGCAACCGCAATTGTAGTCGATGATGTTTCTATCACTTATAAAGACACCGTCCAACGTTCAGAAGAAGATAAGTGGAGGATTGCCATGAATGATGAAATACAGTCCCTTCATCAGAATCATACATGGAGATTGGCCAATCTCCCGAAGGGAAAGAAAGCAACTGGGTGCAAATGGGTATTTGCAAAGAAGGAAGGATTTCCTAACCAAGTAGATGTTCGCTACACAACAAGATTGGTGGCCAAAGGATATGCTAAAAAGGAGGGAATTGATTATAATGAAGTATTTTCTCCAGTTGTAAAAGATTCCTCCATTCGAATTATGTTGGTTTTGGTAGCACAGTTGGATTTGGAACTAGTTCAGATGGATCTAAAAACTATGTTTGTACATGGAAACTTGGAGGAGGAAATCTATATGACTTAGCCAGAAGGATTCAAAGTTGCTGGAAAGGAGAATATGGTGTGCAAACTTGAAAAATCATTATACGGTTTGAAACAATCTTCTAATGTACAAGCGATTTGACAAGTTTATGTTGCAACAAGGGTACACGAGAAGAATATACGATCATTGTGTGTATTTGCGCAAGCTTAAAGATGGTTCCCTTATATATCTTCTCCTATATGTTGATGATACATTGATAGCTTCCAAGAATTCAGAAGAAATTGATAAGTTGAAGATTCGACTAAAGAAGGAGTTCGAGATGAAGGATCTGGGTGAGGCAAAGAAAATTCTTGGCATGAAGATAATAAGAGATAGACGTTCAAAGAAACTCTATTTATCTCAGAAAGAATATTTGATGAGAGTACTACAACGTTTTGGCATAGATGACAAGACTAAGCCAGTTAGTACTCCAGTTGCTCCCCATTTAAAGCTAAGTACTACTATGTCGCCAAAGGATGAAGTTGAACGAAAGTATATGTCAAAGGTACCATACACAAATGCTATTAGTAGCTTGATGTATGCAATGGTCTGTACTATACCTGATATTTCACAAGCTGTTGGAGTTATTAGCAGCTATATGCATAATTCAGGAAATGAGCATTGGCAAGCTGTAAAGTGGATTATACGGTATATTTATAATACTGTAGATATTGGGTTGGTTTTTTAGCATGAAAATAATCAGTTTGTAGTTGGATATTGTGGCTCAGATTTTGCGGGTGATCTGGACAAACGAAGATCAACTACTGGTTATGTGTTTACTTTTGCAAAGGCACCAGTTAGTTGGAAGTCTACTTTGCAGTCAACAGTTGCTTTATCTACAACAGAGGCAGAGTACATGGCTATTACAGAGGCTATGGAGGAGGCAGTTTGGCTTCAAGGATTGCTAGAGGAGCTTGGTATTGAACAAAAGGGTATCATAATTTTTTGTGATAGTCAAAGTGCTATTCAATTAGCAAAGAACCAAGTTTATCATGCAAGGGTGAAGCACATTGATGTTCGGTATCACTAGTACGAGAAATCATAGAAGAATGTGGAGTCACGGTGAAGAAAATTCATACTACGGAGAATCCTGCTGATATGCTAACAAAAGTGGTGAATGCGATCAAGTTTCAACATTATTTGGATTTGATCAACATTGTTGAACACTGAAGATTGAAGATGAAAACACAAGCAAAATTTGTTATAGAGAGAAAATTGAAGATGTGAAATTTGCCAAGGTGGAGATTTGTTGACTTTTTTTGGCAAAATAAATATCCCGCATTGGTTGGAAAACAAAAGTTGGAGGGATTTTCTCCCTATAAAAGGAGGCTTAATGTTTAGGATTTAAACACACCTCTCATTTGCCTTCTCATTTGTTTAAGGCATTTGTATCTTCTCTCTTTAGTATTATTTCACTTGTATTTTTGGAGTGGAATAAAATATTAGTTGTGTCCGAGGAGTAGGCAAAGTTGGCCGAACCTCGTTAAAATCTGGTGTTCCTTTTATAGTTGCTTTATTGTGTTATTTATTATTTGGGGGCTGCCATATTTTTTGGGATAATAGTTATGACTCATTCACACTATATACATTCGACTTCCGCAACACTAACAACCCTCCGCGCTTAAGACTAAATATTTAGAGCACGGATTACATGAGATAACATGTTAAGAAAAATGAAACTTTATCTAACTTAATTCTATAAGCTGACTCTTAAGGTGGGCATTTCTCTTTTCTTGGATAGAGTTGATTAAATGGTATAACTGGAGAAATAAAGTGAACAGTTTCCAAAAAAGTCTACACTTATCTGTTCTAACTGCTAGGGACTTCATCGATAGCAGTTCTCATAATTCGAGTTGAGAAAAACTGATTGAAGTTTTTGGAAATATTTACTGCTTCATTAGATAAGACATGTAACGAGCCATGAATGCTTTTCTTAAACTAGACAAAGAGCCCTTTCTGTGGCTTGATTTATCCTAAACCTTGTGTCTGAAGGGCATAGAGCTGTAGTATCCTCTGGAATTGTTTGTTCCCTATTCCCTCTAAGCTGTTACTCTTCTAAGATTTCTGCTAAATACACAAGGGGTGGTCTCATTAGAAATGCTCGCGACTGTTTTCTGATATTTACGCATAATTATACTCATTTATTCTCAAGAAGTACTGTTACTCTGGTTTGAGTACATGAACAAAAATAATTGCGAAACTCATGGAAAGTTGATTAGATGACTAGCATATTACCTTTCGGTCTTCATCCAGTGGTTTACTAGTTCTACGAAACACTTTGATGAAACTTCAGGCTTCATAGTAGGGTGGCCAACATGTCTTGGATTTTTCATGAATTTGATAGTTTAATGTCAAAAGTTTGGTTATGTTTCAACTTAAAGAGCTCACTTCCGTGCAGGCATGAAATTGTTGGTCTTGTGACAGCAGTTGGGAATAGTGTCCATAGATTCAAGGTTGGTGATCGAGTTGGAGTTGGAGTGATTGTAGGCTCCTGTCAAACGTGTGATATCTGTGAGCAGAGCTTGGAAAACTATTGTCCCAAAGTTATGTTCACCTACAACTCCACATACCATGACGGTACAAGGACATATGGTGGTTACTATTAGGAAATATTATGAATATCTTTTGTGTATCTTTTTATTATTGGTAGAATATTATCTCATTATTGTACACTCCTATAGTTGGTAAGATTTGATTTCCTTTATTATTGTACAGTCCTATAGTTGGTAGGATTTGATACCCCTGTACTCTATATATACTTTTGTGAGCAATACTAGAAAATCAATTCTCCCAAAACTTTCTACATGGTATCATACGCCAGTGGCTTATCGCCAAACAAACCCTAATTCTATCCTACCCGCGCCGCCGCCGCCGCCGCTGCTCTTATCGGTAGCCTGTCACCGCCGCCGCTGCCGCTGCACTAATCGGCAGCCCTCTCTTTCTCGATGTCGTTCAGCGCCTCCTCTCCTTTGCCTCGCGCTTCATGGCCGCTACGACGTCAACCACGCCTCTTCAGCCGATTGCCATCAATGCATCGGCTCAAATCCCACTCAAATTGGATTCCACTAATTATCTGGCGTGGAAATTCCAATTTCGAACCCTTCTTACGGGTTACGACCTCCTCGGCTTCTTTGACGGATCGAAGCCGTGCCCACTGGCCACTACCGTCGACAAGGACGTGACTTCCCCAAATCCAGCATATCCTTACTGGATTCGCCAGGACAATCTTATTCTCAGTGCCATCATCTCGTCGATCAAACCGACGATCATCTCCTTCATTGCCGCTGCGGAAACCTCTAAAGAGGCATGGGACATCCTCGCACGCACAGACGACACTGCTTCTCGTGGTCGTATCATGGCTCTCAAACAACAGCTCCATAATTCGGTAAAAGGTTCTAAATCTGTTACTGATTTTATGCACGGTATTCGCGTGATTGTGGATGAATTATCTCTCGTGGGTGTTACTGTTGATTCTGAGGATCTTGTCATTAAGGTTCTAAATGATCTTGATGATTCGTATATGGAACTCTCTCATGCCATCCAAGCCCGCGAATCTCCCATCTCTTTTGTTGAATTACATGACAAGCTGTTAAGCATGGAGGCTCAGATTACTGCTCGTGTGCCGGCCACCTCCGCCGCATCTGATTTGGCTCCGTCAGTTGCCTTCGTCGCCAGATAGCAGCCAGGCCGTCACCGCTTCGGTAGCCGCGGGCGCGGCCGTAGCAGCCGCGGTTTAGTCTCCGGTCGCGGTGGTTACTCCAGCAATGGCCAATCTCGTGGGTACAATGGGAAGTGCCAGCTCTGCAGTGAATTTGGTCACTCCGCACGCCGTTGCCCGTCCTATCCCATCTCCGGCGCCAATCAGCTCCCTTACGGTGGACCACTGCCGCGGCCAGCTTATGCTTCGCCGCCTTATCCGGCTGCTCACACAGCCCTTCACTGTCCGGCGATTCCCTCTGCATCCGATTGGATCCCGGACTCTGGTGCCTCCCATCACATAACCTCTGATCTTGCCAACATGTCTCTTCACAGTCCTTACACTGGTTTTGACAATGTGGTTATTGGCAACGGTGAAGGTTTGATAATTACACATACTGGACAACTTAACAGTCATTCCTCTCTTTTATTACCTGGGGCTCTCTGTGTTCCACATATGCGTAAAAATTTGATCTCTGTTGCCAAATTATGTCGTCACAATAATGTTAACGTTGTTCTTTCTGATACTGATTTTCAGGTGAAGGATCGTCGCACGTGGGCAACGCTCGTTCGCGGCCCGCTTAGGGGAAACACCTACTACTGGCCGGCGGCTCCCAGTCTCCCGTCCGCCCTCACGGCACAAAAACTCTCTGCGTCATTGTGACATTCTCGGTTTGGTCACCCGTCAGCTAAAATCCTGCATCATTTAGTGTCATCTAGCAGTATAGCGTCCAGTAATGTGTCTGATCTTGCTTGTGTCTCTTGCAAGCTTCATAAGTGTCATAAGTTACCTTTTTCTGAGTCAAGTTTATCTTTTACTGCTCCCCTGGAGCTTATTTTCTCCGATGTATGGACCTCTCCGATTATTTCTAATGAAGGATTTAAATATAATGTCATCTTTGTTGATCATTTTTCTAAGTATGTTTGGTTTTTTCCTTTACGCCGTAAATCTGATGTCTTATGAACCTTCCCCATTTATAAATCCATTGTAGAAAAATATTTCTCTGCTAAAATCATTACTCTGTATACTGACAATGGGGGTGAATTCCTTGCTTTACGCTCTTTTCTTGCCTCCAATGGCATCTCACATCTCACTTCACCTCCTTATACTCCTCAGCACCATGGCTATGCTGAACACCGTCACCGTCATATTGTCGATACTGGTCTCACTCTCCTTCATCATGCCTCTGTACCTCTCATTTACTGGCCTTATGCCTTTGCTACAGCAGTCTATCTCATTAATCGTCTTCCCAAGACAAATCTTTTGATGCTCTCCTCCTTTGAGTCTCTCTTCCATAAGCGCCCCAACCTTGCCAAACTACGTGTCTTCAGCTGTCAATGCTTCCCTTGGATTCGGCCCTACACCTCACACAAAATGGAACCCAGATCTCGTGCCTGTGTCCTCTTCGGCTACTCTACTACTCAAAGCGCCAATCTCTGCTTTGATCCCTCAACGTCTAAAATCTTCGTCTCGCGTCATGTCACCTTCCATGAAGATCTCTTCCCGTTCTCCAAAATGTCTAACCCCGAGTCTCCCCCTGTACCCATTCCGGTCTCCCTAGAAGTCCTTCCGCTGCCGCCACCAGTACCTGCCTCCGCTCCCACTAGCGATCCTTCACCGGACGCACTGCCAGCGCCAATGCCCGAGCCACCAGCCCCCTTCCAGCACCGCCAGCGGCCCCTACCGCCGCTACACCCATTATGCCGTCACCTGCATCCTCTCAGGGTGGTCATCATATGCAAACTCGCAGCAAAAATAACATCTTTACGCCCAACAAGAAGTTTGGTATGTCTGCTGTCACCTCTCCTGATGTTACTGAACCTCAGACCTTGTCTAGTGCTATGTCTGATGAGCGCTGGCGCGCTGCTATGTCATCAGAGTTTGATGCTCTGCTACGGAATGACACCTGGGATCTTGTTCCTCCTGATCCTTCGCAGAATGTTGTAGGTTGCAAGTGGGTTTATCGCATCAAACAAAAGCCTGATGGTACTGTGGATAAGTTCAAAGCCCGCATTGTTGTAGAGGGCTTTCATCAGCGTCCAGGTGTAGACTTCCAGGAGACTTTCAGTTCGGTTGTTAAGCCGGCAACTGTGCGTTTGGTTCTCAGTATAGCTGTATCCAAGGGCTGGCCTCTTCGTCAAATGGATGTGAACAATGCCTTTCTCCATGGGAGGCTTACAGAGGATGTTTATATGGCACAACCACCGGGCTTTGTTGAAAAAGCCTATCCATCTTATGTCTGTAAGTTACAGAAAGCTATTTATAGTCTCAAACAGGCACCCCGGGCATGGTACAGTGCGCTCCGCCAATGTCTTCTGACCATGGGTTTTGTCAACACTACCTCTGACACTTCGCTCTTCGTCTTTCAGCATTCTGGTATTACGGCCTATTTTTTGGTATATGTTGATGATCTCATATTGACTGGTAATGATTCTGCTTTCTTGAACCGTGTGATTGACTCTCTTGGGACTCAGTTTTCTCTTAAAGGCATGGGTGATCTAAGCTACTTTCTTGGTGTTGAAGTTCTGCGCAGCTCCAAGGGGTGTTTTCTTTCTCAGCGTAAATATGTTGTTGATCTTTTGACTCGTCATAATATGCTGGAGTCAAACCCTGTTCAGACGCCAACAGCGGCATCAACCCGCCTTCATTTGGCCGACGGCTCGGCCCCTGCCGACGCACCCGTCTATTGACAGGCCCTTGGGGGCCTCCATTATCTCTCCTTCACTCGTCCTGATATCTCCTTTACTGTGAATAAACTCTCACAGTTCATGCACGCTCCTATTGTCACTCATTTGGGTGCAGTTAAGCGCCTCTTCCGGTATCTGAATGGGACGCGTGACTTTGGCGTCTGGCTGCGTCCTTCATCTGCTATACCTCTGCATTGTTTCTCTGATGCTGATTGGGGTGGAAACTGTGATGACCGTTCCTCAACTGGTGCCTATATTGTCTTTCTAGGGCCTAATCCTATTACCTGGAGCTCCAAAAAGCAGCGTTCCGTTGCACGATCATCTACTGAGGCTGAGTATTGTGCCATTGCTTCTGCTGCCGCTGAAGTACGTTGGGTTCATTCCCTGATGCGCGAGCTTCATGTCCCTCTTCCGGCTGATCCTGTCATTTACAGCGACAACATTGGCGCCACTTACCTCTGTGCCAACCCTGTGTTTCATTCGTGCATGAAATACATCTCCATTGATTATCACTTTGTTCGTCAATTGGTTCAGAATGGGTCCCTTCGTATTGCTCACGTATCCTCTGCTGATCAGCTTGCTGATGCTCTCACCAAGCACTTATCTCGTCCTCGGCTTCTTCTGCTGATGTCCAAGATTGGCGTGTCCTCCGGCCCTCCATCTTGAGGGGCGTATTAGGAAATATTGTGAATATCTTTTTATTATTGGTAGAATATTCTCTCATTATTGTACAGTTCTATAGTTGGTAGGATTTGATATCCTTCATTATTGTACAGTCCTATAGTTGGTAGGATTTGATACCCCTGTACTCTATATATACTTTTGTGAGCAATACTAGAAAATCAATTCTCCCAAAACTTTTTACAGTTACTCCGATATGATAGTTGTTCATCAGCGCTTTGTTCTTCAATTTCCTGAAAACCGACCTTCTGATGCTGGAGCACCTTTATTATGTGCTGGAATCACTGTATACAGCCCAACGAAATACTATGGTATGACCGAGCCAGGCAAGCATTTGGGTGTTGCTGGATAGGGGGGCTTGGTCATGTTGCTCTGAAGATTGGAAAAGCCTTTGGGTTTAAAGTTACTGTCATCAGCACTTCTCCTAAGAAGGAAGATGAGGCCATCAAAAAGCTTGGTGCGGATGCTTTCGTTTTAAGTAGTGATCCTACAAAAATTAAGGTAAGTGTGAAAAAGTAAATAAAAAAGATAAGTTTAAAATCCAAAACAGGTGATGTTCTTAAGAAGATTAAGAACGAAGTTAAGCATTCATGTGCATGTTAATTGACACCATTTAAGGCATTACAGGTTTCCTTTAAATTCTTAACACCACATTGTAATTGCAACAGGAACTTGGAAATACAGATCTTGATGACTCAACTAGGAAAGATGCATTATTTAGACTGTAGTCCTCATGGTAAGGGTTGTTGTACAAATGACTATGAATCGAATCTTCAATATCCATGTTGCTCAATTACAAGCTAGTTGGAGTTCGGTGAGTAGTAAACATTGTATATGGAGGAAATTTCCAACGTTAAAGGTAGTTTGGCTGTTACTGGTTTCTGTATGTGTTGTAAGTTAGATTCTCATAATAAAACAGATGTGACATGGTAGTTACAACTATAAATCTTAATTCCAACTACAAGATCCCTGGTGTCATTTAAGTTGAACTTTTCTTTTGTCGCCTGAATCATTGTTCTTTTCAACAAATCACATGCATTTGATTGAGTTGGGATAATTTTTGACTGGTTCAAGGAAAGTGATGTAGCTGCTGCCAAGATCCTTTATGAAGTTTATGATATAGCGGTTGTCTATGCAGGCTTTTGTAAATACTATGGATTACATTATTGACACCATTGCTGCAGTTCATCCATTGGCTCCGCTGCTCAGTTTGCTAAAAATGGATGGTAAACTTGTCACTGTTGGGTTGCCTGAAAAACCATTGGAGCTTCCGATTTTCCCTTTAGTTTTGGGTAAGAGAGCATGCTTTAGAACATCAAAATATTGCTTTTATTTTTCAACCATTTTGACTGTAGGATCATATTTACAAATTTGATTGCTAATAGGTAGGAAGCTAGTTGGTGGAAGTGATATTGGAGGCATGAAAGAGACGCAGGAAATGTTAGACTTTTGTGCAAAGCACAACATTACTGCAGATATCGAGTTGATCCGAGTGGAGCAAATCAATACGGCCATGGAAGACTTGCAAAATCTGACGTTAAGTATCGGTTTGTGATTGACATTGCAAACTCTATATCCTGCCCTGGTCGTTCAATCTAGTTGCTGTTTCTTTCTTCAATATCAGAAAAAACTCATATTCAAAAAATTGAGCATGTATTTGTGATAAGTTGATATATGACTGATCAACTAGTGAGTTATTGAGTAATATTAAGACGAGAAATGTTTGAGCTTCTGCATTTTTACCATTCAATGTTCATTAAGCTTTGTTCTTGTTGGAAATTGAGGTTTTGGTGATTAACAACTTTCAACAGTATGAAGTGGTTGTTGCATGTTAAAATGTAATGTCTCTTGTATAAATGTTGGCCCTAAATCTCAGCAGGTTTAGGAGGGTTCACTTTCGCCCATGTTATTTCCTTATTTTGTGGACAGGACATGGCAGCCTCCTAAATATGAGAGAATCATGGCAGATCTCTCTTGCTGAAGATTAGGTCAAGGACTGCAACAACCCGATCAGTTATTTTAAGTTCTAGCATTTCGTAATGCAATTTGAGACTCGAGTGACTTCATATAGTGTATAAGGACTTGTGTGCACAGATGGTTTTGATTTTTGGGTGGTTCAGGATGGATTCAATAGAAAAATTTTCAATATAGAAGCCTTAAATTGAAAGAGTTGATCAAGGTTTGATTTTTAATTAAAAGACATTTGAATTGGACTTGATGATTATAATTGGTTCGTATAGTGATTATAGACTTGGGCATGTGTTCGAATTTTAATTTGGATGTCCCTAGAGGGTTTTGGGTTTATTTGTCCAAAGTTGGTAATTTATAGAATTTGTGAGTTCATAGTTTTAAATAGAAGTTGACTTCAGTGTTATCTGACTCCTATTGCATTTTTGAGATCTTTCATAAGTTTAGTTGATTGGGATTTGTGTGCAAAATTTCATTGTGATCCGAAATATATAAGTGTGACTCGGACGGGTTCGGCAAACTTTGAAGGTTTGAAAGTTAAGAGAATAATTTTGATATTCGGTTCTTGGTTTTGATGTTCTTTATGATGTTTTGAGCCTTTGGATAAGTTTGAATAATTTATTTGGACTTATCGGTACGATTGGACGGGGACCCGGGGGTCAGGGGTGTAGGTCAAGGTGGTTTTGGAGCATTTTAGTGATGTTTGAGTTGTTGGTATTTAGCAGGGAGTTGTGTCCTTCGTGATCATGATCAGTGTGCAATGAGTTCGCAAGGAGTATTTATGGTATTGGGTCTATTGCTCTTCACGTTCGTAGGGAAGTGTCGCATTCGCGTAGTAATGTGAAGGTGTATGGCGCTCGCGTGTGTCTGTCGTGTTCGTGAGGAGTTAGAGATGGCAGGGGGATATTTGACTTTGCATTCACGAAGGTGTAGATCGCATTCGCGAAGGAGATGGACTTTTCACTATGCAATGGCAAGGGCGAGGCCGCCATTGTATAGGGTATTTTGGTTAGTGGCTTGGTTTGTGCTTCGCGAGCGTGGAGCAGTAGTTGCGTTCGCCAAAGGTACTGTCGGGCAGTTAATCTAAGATGCTATTTCAGGATTTCGAGCTTATTTTTTATATTTTGAACCCCTAAACTTGGAGAGGGTCCATTTCTCATGAAAATCTTTTCACAAGACTTTGGGATAACTGATTTCTACTCACTTTTGGCATTACTTCAAGAATCTACATGAATTGTTTATACCCATAAACATGAAATTTTGAGATGAAATATGGGGTTTTTTCTTACACTTTAAGAAAGTGTGTTTGTAGGATTTGAGTACCAATTTGGACTTGATTTTAGAATCTAATCATATATTTCAACTCGGCAGGTCATGGGTCATCAGATTTTGGCATTGGTTTCAGGTTCTGGGCATGCAAGCTCGAGGTTGACTTTGGGGAAATCCTTCAAAAATCTAGGCTTTATTGATTAGGATTACTTCCTATGGAATTGGTTGACTTCCTTGATTAATGGTTGGCTAGGTTCGAGCCAGTTAGAGGTATTTTCTCAAGGAAATACGATTTTGGAGCTTTAAACAAGCCCATATGAGGTAAGTGTCTTACCTAGCATTGGTTGATAGAATATTTCAAAATAACTAATTGTCTGTCATATGCGGAAGTAATGTGTATGTGAGGTAACGAGCGTATATGCATGTGACATGAGTATTCATGCCCGGAGTGATAGAATACAGTACCATTAGCCTCAACATTAACCTCAACATTATGCTAATCAATAATATATTTGGAGCATGATGAACTATCTTCTGATTGTTGTCATACATGTTTTAGACGTAGTCCCGAATATATTATGAACACACGACCGTACTTATTATTCTTGTGTTATGGCTTAAATTGATGTATGTTGAGTTTCTTTACCACATTAAAGACTATGAAACGACTTTTGATGCTTATTTGGGTGACGTATTATGTTTTGGGTCCGTGGTCATATGTACATATAGACATACATCCTACCTAGGGCTCATACCTTATGCATGCATACATCCATGCATGGTTATTTCTCGGTCAACGTATATTTTATATGCTTACCTCATATTCATATGCATACATTACTATGCATTGCTCAAAAATATGTACTGAGGTTTCTGCCGCGCGAACATCGGGATATTATTATTGATTAAGAAGGAGGTCTTTGTTGTGCGGTGATTGTGATGGGATATTAATTATGGCACGTGAATTGTCTCTGTGACTGTTATGATTATTGGTACATGAATTGTCTGTGCGATTTTTAACGTTGGTACGTAAGATGTCCGTGTATCATATGAGTTATCCATATGATTATGGAATGTGAGTACCATGCCACATGCAGATATGGATATATTCCCCTAGGGTCATCCTCTCATGTTTCTCTCTTGATGGCATACATGCAGGTACTGAGAAGCTGACGGGTTTCTAGTTGATTGATGATGCATTGCGTATAAGGGTGGAATTTTTGATTAATGATGTGTGAAGTATAAGTGTGGCGTTCTCGATTGATGATGGGTGGATTATAAAGGTGGCATCCTTGATCCTTCAAGTGCATTCTTTATGCTTGTCATGCATTTCATATATTATTACATGTATTATCCATGCATATCATCCACATATACTAGCTAATAGATTTTATACTTGTACGAGACTTAGTGAGTTGTTGGACACTTGGAGAGTATCTGGTTGCTGTTGGAAGGGAATTATCTTCACACATTGATATGTTAGACTCGTAACATATGGTAGTTGAAAGTTGATACAGTATTGGATCATTGTTATGTACAGGTTTTACATTCATGTGAGTATTTGATCACACACACTACTTGGTGCAGAGTGGTGCAAGTTGTATTTACTTGACCTGTTTAATCGGCAAAACATTTTTATTGCCCCTACCCACTTGTGCACCATATTATTGATATTCGTTATTCCGTGACTATCTTTTTTGGATAATTCTTTGTACTGTATATGTTATCGAGCTTCATAGTTTATTCAAAGTGAGTACCATTAAGACTTTAAAACATCGTTACTACTTTATCAATATTAGTCAGGATACTTATTGAGTATATGGGGTTGGTTGTACTCATACTACACTTCTACACCTTGCGTGCAGATTTTGGACTTAAGCTACTATGGATGACGAAGGCTATAATTGAGGATGTAACTGCATTCCAGACATAAGTCACCACTTGTTCTTGGTAATTTAGGGTTTTTACTTTTGCTTATGTGTATTTCAAGTAGAGGTTATATTTATTCTTTGAATCAGCTTTGTAAATCTAAATTCCAGTGGCTCATGACTTTACTACCAATCCTTGGATATTTGTATGAATATTCATCTTCTTATTTATTATTATTCAAGAGCTTTTATTTGAGTTGTATTATTCAGTGTTTCGCTTAGCTAGCATTTAAGGATTAGGTGTCATCGCCACTAGGTTGAATTTTGGGTCGTGACAAAATTTGTATCAGAGTTCTAGGTTCATAGGTTTCATTATTATGAACAAATATCTAGTGAAGTCTTGCGGATCTGTATGATGATGTCCATACCTATCTTCAGAGGCTACAGGGCATCTAGGAAACTTTCCTTCTTTCTTTCCACACCGTGTGACTTTGTTTCCGCTTGAAGCCTATATCTCAAATTTTTTTTCTTCTCGATTCGTGATCGATATTGACTACTCGGTATTAGATGTACACCACTGACTTGTGAAGTTGTGGAGGGGATGCAAATGGCTATGGATACTTGATCATCATCTCTATGTGCTGCATAATCTTAAGATTGTGAGCAAGTGATTTTTGCTTCACGAAAACTACTCCAAGAGAAATCAGAAATAAAATAATTTTTTCTTGGTGTACAATTTTTAGAATATTGCATGGCATTTTTGGATAATTATTTGTGTTTTTGTCTGTGAATGTTTATCATGTTTCAATTAATGAAAATACAAATATATATTGCATGTGCACTTAGGATTTTTATTAGGAGTTAATTAAACCATAATTTAATTTTAAAAGAAGGAAAATCACAAAAATATATATTTGTTGTAATTTCGTCATTTAATGTATAATTGTGTGATTTTTGTTTTTAATTAGTGTTTAATATTGTGTGTCAATTATTAAGGGGTTAATTTATACTTTTCTAAGTTATTTTGATTTTTAACAATTTAATTTAGGATTTTTGGTATTTTTGAAATAAAAAGAAAAGGAAAGGAATGAAATAATTTGAAGTTTTGGGCCATTTTTAACCTAAATCCCAAGCCCAAATGAATTTCCCAACCCGGTCCACCCCTATTACAGTTCAAACAACGTCGTTTGGTAGACTGTTCATCTGAGTCGTTGATTTTTTGCATCATCCAACGGTCCAAATACTCTCCATTACTCGTCTAAACCATACCCGACACGTCTACCCGTATCCAACCCAACCCCAACTAATCTAAACCCTTGATTACCATTGATCCAACGGATAACTTTAAGTCCCCTATTTTGATATACCCAAACCCCAACCCCCGTCATCCCTTTAGACCCCCCTCTCTTCGTCTCTCTCCCTCAAACCTCGTCTCTGGACGAGAAACCCTAGCGCCACCCATTTTTCCTTCGCCATAAAACCCGACGGCTTCGTCGCCGCCGACCACAAAATTAACACCTCGTGAATTTTAAGCCATCCCCTCCACGAATCCACAATCCTCTTGCTTCGAATCATCACCAAATGCCTCATCTTAGATCGAAGACATCGACCCCAAACCATAGTTCACCCAATCGCTCCCAAAATCACATCTCTTTCAGTGTATGGTATTCTATTAGGATCTTTGTTAATGTATCTAGTAATGCTAATTTTGTTGTTACTGATGTTTCTTAAGCACAAAGAAGATAAATAATTGTCTAGGAATAATATGTAATTTTAAAGAGCAAAGTTTAATGGATAAAGGAGATATTCCAACTGTATATCATTTTTAACTTTTTGTCTAAGGCTTATGAAAAATCAGTTTGATTATAACAAAAACGTAAAGGAAGAAATTTTCCAGAGATTAGTAAAAGAATTCAGTGAAGACTACGCATGCACAATATGCGTAGCTCACTATGCAAATGAGTGCCCAATAACCGATAAAGAAAAAGATAAAAAGTCAAAAATGATATACAGTTTAGGTTTTGAACCTATTGAAGAAATATTTAGTGAAGGAGAAGAAATTGACTTCGATACATATAGCATAGAAACTAAATCAGATGAAGAAAACACAAGTATAGAATCAGACTATGAGTCGGAATAGTACATTCATAAAAGTCAAATTATTTGATAAATACATTCTAGCATATATAGATGTTAGAAATAACGCTTTACGCTAGGGGGGGGGGGGGTGAATAGCGTTTTAAAAATATTAAGCGTTTTAGTGCGGAATTTAAAAACTTTGCAGAAATTAAAACAAGTGCAGTAAAATAAACTTACACAATGATGTATCCTGGTTGGCCACAAACGTGGTTAGTCCAGTCCCCGAGAGACTCTCTCGAGATTTCCACTAAACTTGTCAAGCTTACGGGTGCTTAACAAACCGTTACAGCTGAGGACACAAGCCTCACCTAGGTGCTCGGGGATCACAATCCCAAAGACTTCAATTGCTCGGGGATACCAATCCCAAAGACTTCAATTGCTCGGGGATAACAATCCCAAAGACTTCAATTGCTCGGGGATAACAATCCCAAAGACTTCAACTGAGGAATCACAAGTTCCTCAACAAACGAGAATCGCAATTCTCTTACAAACACAAAACAAACTCACTTTACAAAGTACTCCTCAATGAGTAGATATGAGTAGAAATAGTACGCTCAAGATCACAACAACTTAGCTCAATAGAATGGCTCTTCAAAAAGCTTTATGGATGAATGAAAATGATGATCAATGTAAGAAAGCTTTTAGCAATGAAAATACTTAAATTGTATATGTTGTTGTTGTGAAAACACTGAGTTAAGCCTGTATTTATAGGTGAAAAATTCAGTCTTACCGTTGTCTAATTGCCAATTAAGGATTGCTGAAATTACTCAGTGACAACCGATTGTCAAGACTAAACAATCGATTGTTTGCCTATCAGATCAAAAATTCAATCCCAGATTTTACGTCAACAATCGATTACTTCAAATCAATAATCGATTATTTATAACGTTAAAAAATCCTTTCCAATTTTTGGCATAAAACATCGATTATCAGGAAATCAACAATCGATTATTTTAACAACGTTCAGAAAATCTTTTCCAGATTTTACGCAAAACATCGATTGTTAAATATCAACAATCGATTACCTGAAGGTAATTTGAAAATGTATGACAACGGTTAGTTCCAACAATCGATTATCAAATAGAACAATCGATTATAAATTAATTTCAAAACTTACTGTCTCATATATAATCGATTATCAAAAGCCATAATCGATTATTAATTAATTTCAAAACTTTCTGTCTCATATATAATCGATTATCAAAAGCCACAATCGATTATTAATTTATTTAAAAACACTGGGAGACATTTTTCTCATTCTAATCGATTACCATTAGTTCATAATCGATTTTTCTGAGTTTTGAAAACTTTGCCTCAGTTAACAATCGATTATCAAAAGTACACAATCGATTGTTATGCAGTTTGCAAAAACCTGATGTTAACTGACTTACTCACAATCGATTATCATTAATTCACAATCGATTGTCATGCAGTCTTGGCTTAGAGATACTCGATTATCATAAGTACATAATCGATTATCTTAGCCCAGATTTTTGAGGCATGTTTGAAAAACATTTTAACAAATATAAATATGCATAGTTTAAAATCATTTGACACTTAAGTTAGATATGCATGATTTTGGAAAAATAATTTTAGTAGAGAAGCCATGTTATGAGCCAAGATTGAGGAATCAAGATCACAATTAATATTGACTCAATTATAACATTTCTAAACTTTGTCTTGAGCTTCTTGTAATGCATCCATTTTGTGCTTGTCCTTGAGCACTGCTATATATCGCTTATTGCTTTGTTTGACATTCATCAAAACCTACAAAAGAACACACGTTTAGTATATTGCATTTGAAACGTGTTTCCAACAATTTCCCCCTTTTTGATAATGGCAAACATAAGCGGGATATATGCAATAATTATTTTGATAATCCAAGACAAGAGTAAAGTATGCAGTTTGATGTTCCCCCTCAATTCATGTTCCCCCTCACTTTAAGCATGAATGAAGTTGAGAGTGATATAGCATACTTCTTGATATCCCGTTTCTTCCCCCTTTTGCCATTAGCAAAAATTTACACAAGGGAAGAATATGAAAAAAATGTGAAATAAACACAAGTTTATTTATTGGAAAATTAAGATAGAGGAAGTAATCGATTATTGATACAGTAATCGATTGTTTGACGGCGATTTTCCTGTAGAATACTTGAGTATTTTGCGTCATGCTTTTTTTTTTTTTTTTTGATATCCCGTTTCTTTAGGGTGATACCTGCAAAAAAAATGTTAGACGCCTCCGACGCTCAAGTTAGAAATTATGTAAGAAATAAAATGCAATGCATGACTTAGATCAACGTGGAGTCAAGGATTCCGAGTTCACTACGAATTCGGAAGAAGGACTCTTTATCTAAGGGCTTTGTAAAGATGTCTGCCAATTGGCTTTTTGTTTCAACAAATTCAATTTCGACATCGCCTTTTAGAACGTGATCTCTAATAAAATGATGTCTAATTTCAATGTGTTTTGTTCGCGAGTGAAGAATGGGATTCTTCGTCAAGCATATGGCACTAGTGTTGTCACATCTAAGAGGAATGTGATCAAGACGTAGGCCATAGTCCAAGAGTTGTTGTTTCATCCATAGGATTTGAGCGCAATAACTCCCCGCGGCTACATATTCAGCCTCGGTTGTGGACAACGCAACACTAACTTGCTTCTTACTAAACCAAGAAACTAAAGCGCTACCGAGCAAGTGGCAAGTGCCGCTAGTGCTCTTGCGATCCAATTTGCATCCAGCAAAATCGGAGTCGGAATAGCCAATAAGTTGGCATGAAGAACCTTTGGGGTACCATAGACCCACATTGGTAGTACCGACAAGATACCTTAGAATCCGCTTTACCGCAGTAAGGTGAGACTCTTTTGGACATGATTGATAACGGGCACAGACGCACACGCTAAACATGATGTCCGGACGACTAGCAGTAAGATAAAGAAGAGAGCCAATCATACCTCGGTACTTTTTGATGTCGACTTCCTTACCTTTTTCATCTTTGTCGAGATGATCGGATGTGCTCATGGGAGTTGCTATTTCCTTTGCATTGTTCAAGTCAAAACGTTTAAGCAGTTCTTTGCAATACTTGCTTTGACAAATGAATGTACCTTCCTTCATTTGTTTTACTTGTAATCCCAAAAAGAATTGTAACTCACCCATCATGGACATCTCAAATTCGCTAGTCATTAAGTTTGAAAATTCCTTGCATAGAGCATTGTTAGTAGCACCAAAAATGATATCATCTACATATATTTGAACTAGCAAGATATCATTGTTTTCATGCTTGACAAATAAAGTTGTGTCAACTTTTCCACGAATAAAATTATTTTCTAAAAGAAATTTACTCAACCTTTCATACCAAGCTCGAGGAGCTTGTTTTAAACCATAAAGGGCCTTTTTGAGTTTGAAAACATGATTGGGAAAATTAAAGTCTTCAAAACCGGGGGGTTGCTTTACAAAAACTTCTTCTTGGATAAAACCATTTAAAAAGGCACTTTTCACATCCATTTGATATAAAATGAAATTCATAGAAGATGCAAAAGCAAGCAACAAACGGATGGCCTCTAATCTAGCTACCGGAGCATATGTCTCATCATAATCAATCCCTTCTTCTTGATTATAGCCTTGAGCCACAAGCCTAGCTTTGTTTCTAGTGATTATGCCATTTTCATCTAATTTATTTCGAAAAACCCATTTCGTACCAATTATGGTATGACCTTCGGGTCTTGGCACCAAATCCCAAACGTTGTTACGTTTGAATTGGTTAAGCTCCTCTTGCATTGCCAAGGTCCAAAATTCATCCCCAATTGCTTCAGAGATGGTTTTGGGTTCAATTTGAGAAACAAACGCAGTAAGATCTAAGGTATTTCTAAGGGAGCTCCGGGTACTTACCTTTCCTCCAACGTCGCCTATTACCTGATCGAGAGGATGGTCTTTGACTGTCCTCCATTCTGTTTGCTCTTTTGGTTCATTTTCCGATTGAGGAGCTTCTTCAATTTGTTGTTCCACCGTTTTGTCAATTTCTTTCCTTGGTGGTTCTTCTTGAATTTTGTCCTTTAGGCTTTCCAGAATACCTGAAAGATCAAGACCACAATCCTTTCTCGCCAAGCGAGTATTATCTTCGGAAAATACAATATGAGGAGATTCCTCTATAACTTGGGTTCTTTTATTAAAAACCCTATAAGCTTTACTACGAGAAGAATAGCCAATGAAGATACCTTCATCCGACTTTGCATCAAATTTTCCTAGTTGGTCCTTTCCATTGTTATGCACAAAACATTTACAACCAAAAACACGTAAATATGAAATGTCAGGTTTTCTACCTTTGTAGAGTTCATATGGGGTTTTTAAGAGTATCGGCCGAATTGCTACTCTATTCAAAACATAGCATGCGGTACTCACGGCGTCTGCCCAAAAGTGTTTGGGAATCTTAGCTTCGTCGAGCATGGTTCTAGCCATCTCTTCGAGACTCCTATTTTTCCTTTCCACCACCCCGTTTTGTTGTGGTGTACGTGGAGCGGAAAAGGTATGCTCGATTCCGAGTTCATCACAAAAATCCGCAAAGAGATTGTGATCAAACTCTCCCCCATGATCACTTCTAATGGAAGTGACAGTTGATTCCTTTTCATTTTGAACTCTTTTAAGAAAAAGCTTGAAGCTAAGAAATGCATCACTTTTATGTGCAAGAAATAATGTCCATGTAAATCTAGAGAAGTCATCAACAATTACAAAAGCATATCTATTTTTTCCTAGACTTTCGATGCGGGATGGTCCGAATAAATCCATATGCAATAGTTGTAAAGGTCTAGAGGTTGAAACAACATTTTTGGATTTAAAAGATGCTCTTGTTTGCTTCCCCTTCTGACATGAGTCACAAATAGTATCACTTTCAAATTTTAAGTTAGGAAGACCAATCACTAGATTTTGAGAAATTAATTTATTTAAAAGATGCATGTTCATATGAGCTACTCTACGATGCCACAACCACACATTATCATCTTTGCTCAACAAACAATCAACATACTCGGATGAGGAGTTTTCAAGATCAACCATGTAAATATTGTCAACTCTAAAACCACGTAGAATAATCTTGAAATCACTACGTCTAAACACTAGACACTCATCTGAATCAAACAACGCAAGATTTCCCTTGTCACATAATTGACTTATGCTCAAGAGATTATGCTTTAATCCTTTGACAAGTAATATATGCTTTATAGAGGATTTTTCATTCTTACCGACCGATCCGATGCCAATAATTTGTCCTTTATTGTTGTCACCGAATACAACGCTTCCTCCTTCTTTGTGCTCTAGTTGAAGGAATTTGGATTCGTCTCCTGTCATGTGTCTGGAGCATCCACTGTCAAGGTACCATAGTACACTTGATCCCTTCAAGCACACCTACAAGGCAAATTAATATTCTTTAGGTACCCATACCATTTTGGGTCCTTGGGGGTTAGGCAAATAACGACCATAATAATATGAAGAATCTCTATGCTTTGTAAAACACATAGGTGCAATATGACCTATACGATTGCAGTAATGACATACTACGTTCGGGTTGTGTTGATGCCTAGGTTGAGCCAACAAAGTTCTAGGCGAATGAAAATGATTAACACTAGATATATTGTTCCCATTTCTAGTATAATATCTAGATGGTCTAAAGTCATTAGTGCTAGACTTGTTGAAGGACCTAGTGTCATGTCTAGGTGGTCTAAGCTCGTTCCTAGAGTTATTTCTTGGTTGCCGAAAATTACTATTTGTAGGCTTGTTTGCAAGAATCCTAGATTTGGATCTAGGTTGTCTAAAGATATTAGTTCTACCCTTATTTTCATACATTCTAGCATAATGTCTAGGTGGTGTAGTGGAGTTTTTGTTTTTATGCCGTTGATTTTTCTTAGGCGATTCTTTTTCACCAACTTTAAGAACTTCTTTACTACGAGTTTCTAAAGTTTTCCTAAGTTCTGTGTTTTCTAGTTTTAAGGACTCACAAGTAGTACAAGTAAAACAATTATCAACACAAGAGGCTTCATGCATGGTCTTGATGACTTGTCTAAGTTCTATACTATCATTTAACAAAAATTGATTTTCATTTGCAAGATTCTCGTTATCACGAGACAGATTTTCAACCCCTTTTTGAGCTAAAGAAAGACGTTCTTCGAAGTCCTTGTCTTTTAAAAAGAGTTGTTTTTGAAAATCCTCTCCTTGTAGAGAAAGAGTCCTTTGTAAATCTTTAATAGTCTTAGAAGCATTTACCAACTCATCATGCAGTTTGTTATAAGCAATTTGTATATCGTTAGATGTACTTACCTCGTCTTTTTCGTCTGCCATGAGGCACTGACCAGTTGATTCATCGTTTGTGCTGACCGCTTTTTGAGGCGTGTTTTCGTGCAATTCCTCAAGTTTCTCCCACATTTCCTTAGCAGTTTTATAGTGGGAGATTTTTCGCCAAAGTTCCTGATTCAAGGCGTTATGAAATATATTCATAGCTTTAGTGTTGTATTCACTTACCTTATCTTTCCCGACTTTTGTCGTCAGTTGATCACTGTGTTTAATAGCTTGCCATAGATACAAATCGTTTGCCATTGTAAAAACTTGCATCCGATATTTCCAGACTGAGTAGTCGTTTTCGTCTAATATTGGAGGTGACATGCTGCATTCTCCTTCACCTATTCCTGCAAAGAAATTTAGAGTAGAAGCCATGGATGGTTCTCTCAAACGGTTAGGTTTTTCAGAGAGTATGGCTCTGATACCAATTGTTGGAAATAACGCTTTACGCTAGAGGGGGGGGGGGTGAATAGCGTTTTAAAAATATTAAGCGTTTTAGTGCGGAATTTAAAAACTTTGCAGAAATTAAAACAAGTGCAGTAAAATAAACTTACACAATGATGTATCCTGGTTGGCCACAAACGTGGTTAGTCCAGTCCCCGAGAGACTCTCTCGAGATTTCCACTAAACTTGTCAAGCTTACGGGTGCTTAACAAACCGTTACAGCTGAGGACACAAGCCTCACCTAGGTGCTCGGGGATCACAATCCCAAAGACTTCAATTGCTCGGGGATACCAATCCCAAAGACTTCAATTGCTCGGGGATAACAATCCCAAAGACTTCAATTGCTCGGGGATAACAATCCCAAAGACTTCAACTGAGGAATCACAAGTTCCTCAACAAACGAGAATCGCAATTCTCTTACAAACACAAAACAAACTCACTTTACAAAGTACTCCTCAATGAGTAGATATGAGTAGAAATAGTACGCTCAAGATCACAACAACTTAGCTCAATAGAATGGCTCTTCAAAAAGCTTTATGGATGAATGAAAATGATGATCAATGTAAGAAAGCTTTTAGCAATGAAAATACTTAAATTGTATATGTTGTTGTTGTGAAAACACTGAGTTAAGCCTGTATTTATAGGTGAAAAATTCAGTCTTACCGTTGTCTAATTGCCAATTAAGGATTGCTGAAATTACTCAGTGACAATCGATTGTCAAGACTAAACAATCGATTGTTTGCCTATCAGATCAAAAATTCAATCCCAGATTTTACGTCAACAATCGATTACTTCAAATCAATAATCGATTATTTATAACGTTAAAAAATCCTTTCCAATTTTTGGCATAAAACATCGATTATCAGGAAATCAACAATCGATTATTTTAACAACGTTCAGAAAATCTTTTCCAGATTTTACGCAAAACATCGATTGTTAAATATCAACAATCGATTACCTGAAGGTAATTTGAAAATGTATGACAACGGTTAGTTCCAACAATCGATTATCAAATAGAACAATTGATTATAAATTAATTTCAAAACTTACTGTCTCATATATAATCGATTATCAAAAGCCATAATCGATTATTAATTAATTTCAAAACTTTCTGTCTCATATATAATCGATTATCAAAAGCCACAATCGATTATTAATTTATTTAAAAACTCTGGGAGACATTTTTCTCATTCTAATCGATTACCATTAGTTCATAATCGATTTTTCTGAGTTTTGAAAACTTTGCCTCAGTTAACAATCGATTATCAAAAGTACACAATCGATTGTTATGCAGTTTGCAAAAACCTGATGTTAACTGACTTACTCACAATCGATTATCATTAATTCACAATCGATTGTCATGCAGTCTTGGCTTAGAGATACTCGATTATCATAAGTACATAATCGATTATCTTAGCCCAGATTTTTGAGGCATGTTTGAAAAACATTTTAACAAATATAAATATGCATAGTTTAAAATCATTTGACACTTAAGTTAGATATGCATGATTTTGGAAAAATAATTTTAGTAGAGAAGCCATGTTATGAGCCAAGATTGAGGAATCAAGATCACAATTAATATTGACTCAATTATAACATTTCTAAACTTTGTCTTGAGCTTCTTGTAATGCATCCATTTTGTGCTTGTCCTTGAGCACTGCTATATATCGCTTATTGCTTTGTTTGACATTCATCAAAACCTACAAAAGAACACACGTTTAGTATATTGCATTTGAAACGTGTTTCCAACAATAGATACATGCGCTACAATATATTTAGCACAAGAACAATTATTGCCAAAAATTTTATGGAAAACAATGAGAAATTCTATACAAGTTAGGATAGCAAATTATATCATTTCTATAAAAGAAAAGGCAATAAATTTAGTATTATTAATAGAAGGAAGAAGATTCCCATTACCAAGTTTGTATAAACAAAATACAGGATATAAATTATTAATAGGAAACAATTTCCTAAGGAAATTATAATGAAACACAAAACTTAATACTAGTGTATCCTAAATCTCCTTCTATTTCTCCTAACTTCTTATATATTGTTCTGGTATTAATCTATTATCTTCGATTATTAAAGAAATCGGTGTTTTAATACCTTCTCTAAAAGTAGATCTTAATATTATATGTATTGTATTGATATGTATATATCCTATTTTATTAATATCTATTAATAAAAATTTAGATTAGAATTACAACAAGCGAAATTCATTTACCAAACAGACTCTTCATACACTTTGAGATTTTGTTAAATACAAGCTTAAGTAAACATACAACAAAGGAAGACTACTCAGATGGAGTCTTAAGGTACAACAGTTTGATTTTATTGCAGTACATATAAAAGGAGAATCATAGAAACCCTTCACGATCATGGAGGATCTTTGATATGTATTGTCGAATAGCTTGAGCACGAAGATACTATGTAATATACAATGGGGCAAACAGAGGAATATTTGACCATTGGAGCAAGCATCACCATATACAGTAGGCAGCAATGTTATTCATAAAAGCTTTTCAAGCCTACAAGAGGCAAAGTATGAAACAATGAATAATATAATAAAAAAGCAAGAATAATTTGTAATAACTCTTTTAAAGAGAGGATAGATAATTTGAAAAGAGAATTAAATATATAAGTAGACCTAGAAAATGAGTCCCTAGTACAATTTTATATTAATCCGCAATAAGCAAACTAGTACTTTAAATCTAGCCTCAAATTTTGTACTATTCCAATTATATGATATTGATTATCATCTTTCATTTCTAAAAACATGATATCTTTGTTAAATTGATCAAAAATTTTCTAAAGGGAGATCAGATATTTCAATATTTCCCAATAAAGATGCAGCATGCTATTCGACAATACATATCAAAGATCCTCCATGAACTCGACGGCTTCGCCGCCGCCGACCACGAAATTAACACCCTGTGAATTTTAAACCATCCCCTCCACAAATCCACAATCCTCTTGCTTCGAATCATCACCAAATGCCTCGAATCTTAAATCGAAGACATCGACCCCAAACCCTAGTTCACCCAGTCGCTCCCAAAATCACACCATCCAACTACTAGACCGCCCTCATCCTTAATCCCAACCCCGCTCCGTTTGTATCACGCTAGAATTTGTCGAATACCAAATCTAAAGAGCGAACCATGCAAACCAAACTGAGTCGATCCGAGTTGGGGTTTAAACTTGAGGTTTAATCGACCTTAGTCGAGTATTCTCAGTCGAGAACACTCGATTAAGGTCTGTTTTGGCCTCAAAAGCTCGAGTCAAAGCTTCGACTGATCGGAGTTCGTTTGGTTTGTCATTTTGAGGTGTTTTTCCTTTCCTTTTCTGTTCTGCTTTGTCATTGTTTATTTGGTTAGGATTGTGGTGTTTTGTTTGACTTTTCATTATTTTGTCGATTATCTTATTCTCCTCTTCTGGACCTTTTTTTTGGTCCAAATTTTCCGTGGTTGATTAGCATATGCCATGAACTATGAGTCGATACGATAAGTTGCGTCCATTGGTCCGTTTTCTGTTAAGTTAATTCATGCTTTAAAGTGTTATGTGTACGTCTGTTTCTCTGATTTTAGTTTTATTTTCAGTTCTGTTCGGATTAAATATTTGTCCATGGGTTGTTAGTATATGTAAAATCCATGATGATTTCCAAGGGTTTTCTTACTGTTAATCGCATCACATTGAATTTTTGTTTTGGTTGATGTTCAATCCCCTATACTACTCAAGGTTGAGTCTTGAGTCAGTAAATAACTGTTGCTGCCCTGAGTTCTTGATCCAGTTTCTTTCCTTTTCTGTTTGTATCCATGAACATTTCAGACTGATTTTGATAGGTTTTGAATTGGTTGTAGTTGACGATTAGTTCAGTTAGTTGATTAGGAGGATTTGGTATAGCTGATAGGGAATAATTGCAGTGAAACACACCCACTTTAGGGGGGGGGGGGGGTAGTTCGGGAATTAAAAAGTTGAAATGGTCTAATAAATTAGTATGTCAGTCGGATTACTAGTGAGATATTAAACTAATTCCATTAGCTAATGTATAAAGGGGATCAGTAGTGGAAGTGACAACTTTTAATCACCTTTTGCTAATTGAAAATTAGAAACAATATATTAATAATGAAAAGCTAAAAGATACACATAGTAGATGAATATAGAAGCTGGAAAGTAAAAAGAAGTATAAGTAATAATAAAAGGTGATAGTAAAAGAAAAAAGAAGAGCGGGAAAGAGGGGTCTAGTGGTGGATATAAATAGAAGAGGTCTTAGACAGAGTAAGGGGGGAATCCATTGGAGAAGTCAGTAGTGTTAGAGAAAATTATACTAGCTTCTGGAAATCCTTAATGAGAGAAAATTGAGAGATAAGAACAGAAAGGTGAGGTTTCTTTTGCCATCGGAAATCAGTGCTAGTATTTGCTACTGCTTCATTTGAAGTTCCAAGTTTCTTTCTCCAAGTGTTTGAAGATCAGAAACTTACTGTTCTATTGGTTGTTGCGGGGTTTTAAATCTGTTGTTGGGTTTCGGTTCCCCTGGTTGTTGCTGGAGTTTGTGTTACTGGTTTTATAAATCTGTTACTGGGTTGTGGACTGCCTGTTTCTGGTTATCATTGTTGTTGTTGTACTACTGTTGCGTTGCTACCACTGACTCCTTCAGTTACTTGTATTCTAACATCCAGGTACACAGCTGACACTATTGTAAGCTGAAATATGGAAGCATGAATATAAAAATATGAAGGGTTGAAGGTGTAACTTAATGTAGTTTCTTCTTTTTCTTTACTGATTGTATTTAGGACATTCTGTACATTATTTTCATGTAAACTTCTGCCGCAAAACTGCATAACTGGACAATACTTATTTTTAGCAGTTTAGTTAGCAAACTTCCTATGTATGCCCAGTTAAAAGAGATTGATGTTGTTGTAGCAATGTTCTATTATTCTGGTATTATTTGCTAAGTAGTATTTTTCAAAAGTTAAAGTCGGAAGTAAGCTAGAACAGGAAGTTATTTTGTTTAGGACTTGTGATTGTCGTTCAATAGTTGATACCTAGAAATTCCAAAGTTGTGAGTTGTTAGTAACCGTAACATGGTTTAGTTTGTAGGTTACTAATGAAGTAAGGTATATGGTGTCACAATTATTTTTTAAGTTGATACAAATAGCCAATTACTCAAACTGAAAAAGAAGAACATTTAATTACATATGCACTCACGTAGCATTTTCAATTGTAACAAGTTCAATTGGTAAGAATCATAAGAAGTACTCGGCCAACTTGAGATAGTCTAACAATCTTTCGTACAAGCATTAGTGATTGAGATTAATTCTAGTTTTAAATAGTTATAAATAATTAATTCCAACGGTTCAAGTCATCTAATAATATGAGTTTAAACTAGTCATAGGATAATTAACTTTTCTTGAAAATATTACTTGTCAATTCCGTATTTTATTTATAATATCAATTTTAGCAATATTCTTTTTCGTTGACAATGGTCTTAAGCTAGTAAATGATAATGACGACCTGTTTAAGCATGTAATTAAATAAGACTTTTCTCATTTATTTTTAGAGACGAGCTTAATTAGGAAAATATGTAGTCACTTTAGGATTATCCTTTTAAAAAATAAATGAGGCATGCCTCGCCAAATAAAAATGCACAATTGTGGGGCCCTCAATAGAGGTTTATAGTTAATACTTAGAATGCGGGATGAGTCGTCTTGCGAACTTCACGGCTTTCTCCAAAGATAATAACGCGCTAGACTCTTTAGGCGTGATTTTAATTAAATTACATTCTTAAATTCGGGTGGGCATTTATGTGACCCAAGTCAACGGAGTCGGAATGTATTAACAACCACGGGTGCATTGATTGCGACGTGGTTCGAGATGCATTTTCACGACGTTGCAATCCTATTAAAAAATAATAGTAAAAGTGATTTAAACTTAATAAAAGCACATAAGTTATAACATGTATTAAAATCATATATTTAGCCATTATAACAATTTAAATGACAGTGCTAGAACCACAGAATACGTGCGTGCCTAACACCTTCCCTTGGGTCAACAGAATTCCTTACTTAGAATTTCTGGTTCGCAGACTTCATTTGCAAAGTCTAATATTTTCCTCGAATTGGGATTCAAGATAAACCGGTGACTTGGGACACCAAAAGCCAAACCTATCCCAAGTGGCGACTCTAAATAAATAAATAATCCCTGATTCGATTAACGTCACTTAAATTGGAAAAACTCCCTTGTACATCTATCCTTCAGGGGTAGGCGCATAAAAAGGAGGTGTGACAAAGATGTGGATATGTTGGTGATCTTCTAGCTTTTCATTTGATGAATGAAGCAGAGTCTCATATCTGTTTGACGAGTGTAGACCTGGGAAGATTAATTGATTACTTAGTGGTTGTAACCATGGTAGGGCCATAGGAAGATGTCGATTTGAGGTTAGTAGGCGGGTTATCTCCTACAAAAAGATTTGGGGTTGTGTGATTCGTATGAGACTTCTATTCAGTAGAATGCATATAATACAATTTCAGAGCACTAGAGGAAGTTGGCATGATTTTTGTGAGGATGGTTATGTATTCGGCAGATGATCTGATTGTGTTTTAACTAGTGCTATGCGAGCTTATGAGGAGATTCAACTGCATAGCAGTGTGAGGTCATGGAAAATAATAAGGAAGGGTATTGTGGGTTATCATACGAGGTGTTTATGGCTCCAGGACAAGTGAGGGAGTCTACCATTGACGATCGGGTAATTTGGGCATGTGTTGTTATAGTTCCTGGATTTGGATTGCAATGACCTGATTCAGTTATTTTGAATGTTAGCATTCCCTTTAGTGAATTAAGGTATTGAGTAGCTTCATTTGATGTTTTACAACATGTGTGTATGGTTGGATTTGATATTCGGGAAGCTTGAGATTGATTTGGAGGAGTAATTCTCATTTTAGAAGCTTTAAACATGAAGAGTTGACCAATGTTTTCCTTGTGATTAAATGAGCTCGAACTCGTATTTTTATGGTTCCAATAGATTCCTATGGTGATTTTGGACTCAGGCGTATGTCCGGATTCATATTTGGAGGTTCCTAGGATAATTTGGCTCTTTTTGTCGAGTTGGCAATTTGAAGGTTTAGAAACTTCGTAGGTTTGACCATGAGTTGACTTTGTGGTTATCGGGTTTGGATTGTTATTCTAGGACTTGAAATAGGTCCATTTTACCATTTGGAACTTGTGTACAAAGTTTGGTTTCATTCCGAGTTTATTTACTATGAATCAGATGATTGGTTGTGAATACTTGAAGTTCTTGAGTTTGAAGGTTGCATGACGAATTTTGGTATTTAATTATCGATTTTGATGTTATTTGTACTATATAAATGAGAAGACTTGACTCCTCGAGCCACTACTAATGAGCCATTGGTGAGCTTCCAATGGCCATTAAAAAGGTTATTATGGTAACCTTTATTGTCTAATCGTTCATGTGGAGACCAAATTGAAAGAAAAGTCTGGAGCTTGTTTGACATTCTAATAACCTAATGTTGAACCATTATTAGTTTTCAAACAAACTATGCCAACACCAAGCACCTTAATCACACTGGCATTTATACCACAATAAACCACAAGTGAGGCATAATAAACCACAACACAATCACAACAATTTATAACAAAAGACTCACGGGCACGCTTTACGCCGATGTATATATACTCGTCACCATGGCTATACATCATACTCCACAATTAACACATAGCAAATAGACACAACTCCTAATCCCTCAATCTAAGGTTAGACCAAACACTTACCTCGATGCCACGAACACAATTCACAATTCAACTATAACTTTACCCCTTGATTCCACCGTCAATTCGCTCATATCTAGTCACAAGTTACCTAATTGTATCAATAAACGCTAAATGAATTAATTTGAATGCATGAAAATGAATTTCCCAAAGTTTTGCCCAAAAAGTAAAAAATTACACTTGGGCCCACATGGTCAAAACCCGAGGTTCGAACCAAAACCCGTTTACCCATTACCCCACGGACCCAAGTATATAATTTTTGTTTGAAATAAGACGTCAAATCAAGGTCCAAATCCCCAATTATAAAAAACCTAGGTTCTATCTAAAACACCCAATTTCCCCCTTGAAAATCATTGATATTAATTTGAAGTCATGTTAAAAGATGCTAATAATTGAAGAAAACTAGTTAAAAATGACTTACAATTGATTTGGAGAAGAAGAAGCCTTTGAAAAATCGCCCTAGTGTGTTTATGTTTTGAGAGGAAATGAGAAATGGGTCAAAAATTCCTCTAAGTATAAAAGTTGCATGTCTTAGATGTAAAAACTGCGAATAGGGGTTGGCAATTATGAAACCCTTCTGCTGCTTGCTTGGGAACTGTGAAACAGGGCTCGCATTTGCGAACCCTTCAGGAAAATAAGACCCTCGCATTTGCGACTGCAGCATCGCATTTGCTACTCAAGGTTGGAACAGGGAAATTTGCATTTGAGAAACAAGTCTCGCAATGGCAAGCCTGGGCTGGTTCGCAATTGCGACCAAGCCCTTGCATTTGCGAGCCAGGCTTCACAAATCTTATAAATTTTCAAAGTTCAAAATGCATTCCATGGCTTATCCAAAACTCACTCGAGCCCTCGGGGCTTCAAACCAAATATACACCCAACCTCAAAAACATCCTACGGACTTATTCGTGTACTCAAATCACCAAGATAACATCATGAACATCTAATTAAATCTCAAGATCAATGAAATTTCTCAAAACTTATTTAAACATCAAATTTGCATTTATGGTCCGAATCATGTCAAACGGATTCCATTTCTTATCAAACTTCACAGAATTATTTTAAATCATTTATAAGACCTTTATCGGGCACCAGAACTAAAATACGGGCTAGATACCAACATGTTCTAGTCAAAATTCATTTACAAACCTAATAAACAATTTCAGAAAATAATTTTTTTCAAAAATTCATTTCTCGGGCTTGGAACGTTGGGATTGGATTCTGGGCATACACTCAAGTCCCACATTTTCCTACGGACCCTCCGGCACTATCAAATTTCGGGTCCAGGTCCGTTTATCCAAATCGTTGACCGAAGTCAAATTAATTCATTTTATAGTCAAAATTTATCATTTTAACAGATTTTCATATTTAGGCTTTTTGGCTAAACACCCGAAATACGTACGTAAATCGAGGTGATGCTAAAAGAGGTCTTTAAAACCTAAAAATGCAGAAGTTATTTTAAAAACAAGTGATGACCTATTGGGTCATCACATTTCCTCACCTCTAAAACAGCCATTCGTCCTCGAACGGATAGAAGAAGGGAAGTACCTGAGTCGGGGAAAAGATTGGGATGACATCTCCACATATCGGACTTGGACTCCCAGGTCGATGCGTCAGGAGGTTGACCTTTACACTGAACACGAACAGATGGAAAACTCTTCGAACTCAAATGACAAACCTGCCGGTCTAGAATAGCTACCGACTCCTCCTCATAAAACAAGTCCTTGTCCAAGTGGACAGTGCTGAAATCTAACAAGTGGGATGGATCATTGTGATATTTCCGAAGCATAGACACATGAAACAGTGGATGTACAGCTGATAAGCTTGGCAGCAATGCAAGTCCATAAACCACCTCTCCCACTCGATAAAGAATCTCAAACGGGCCAATGAACCTAGGGCTAAGCTTCCCATTCTTCTCAAATCTCATTACGCCCTCCATAGGCGACACTCGAAGCAATACCATCTCACCAACCATGAATGCTAAATCACGAACCTTGCGGCCAACATAACTTTTTTACCTGGACTAAGCTGTACGAAAGCCTATCCTATATGATCCTGACCTTGTCCAAGGCATCCTGAACCAGATTCGTACCCAACAACCGAGCCTCTTCGGGATCAAACCATCCAATCGAATACCGACATCACCTACCATATAAAGCCTCAGAAGGAGCCATCTGGATACTCGAGTGGTAGCTGTTGTTGTAGGCAAACTCTGCTAAACGTAAAAACTGATCCCACGAGCCTCCAAAGTCAATGACACAAGCTCGGAGCATATCCTCCAAAATTTGAATGGTCCACTCAGATTGCTCATCTGTCTGAGGATGAAACGTTGTGCTCAACTCAACCCACGTGCCCAAATCTCACAGAACTGACCTCCAGAAGCATGAGGTAAACTGCATACCTCGGTCCGAAATGATAGACACGTGCACACCATGAAGGCGAATAATCTCCAGGATATAGATCTCAGCTAACCTCTCAGAAGAATAGGATACTACCACAAGAATGAAATGTGCTAACTTGGTCAGCCTATCAAAAATGACCCATACTGCGTCGAACTTCTTCCGAGTCTACGGGAGTCCAACAACGAAATTCATAGTGATCCGCTCCCACTTCCACTCAGGAAGCTCAATCCTCTGAAATGAACCTCCAGGTCTTTGATGCTCGTATTTAACCTGCTGGCGATTCAAACACCAAGCCACATATGCAATGATATCTTTCATCATTCTACTACACCAACAATGCTGCTGCAATACGAACACTTTTAAAATTCTCTTTTATTCTTGATTGAAGGTCTCTCAAAGACCTCTCTTATGTTCTAAAGTCTTCAAAGACTAATACTAGTGATCATAGAACAATTCTCTAAGGTTACTTTATTGATATATAACGAGTGATGCTTTCTCTTAAAGCCAAACCCAGCCCAAATAGGAACAAAAATCGGATCCAATTTCAAATAGGATTGGAAATCAAAAGAGATAAAATATGCTGTTATGCTTTTGGCTGGACAGTGTGAGCATGCGTCTAACAAATCATAAGGGGTCTGCAAATTTTTTTTTAGGTAGAGAATTTGTGAAACCAGTGTGTGCTGCCACTTGTGTGTACCTCTTTGTGAGGTTGTTCTCTCGATAACTTGTACTTTTTTTGTTTAAATAGTAGATTGCTCATCTTCACCTATAGACGTAGGTCATTGACTAAACCACATTAAATATTTGTGTCTCTTTTGATATATTTCTCTTTTGTTATCTGATTTATTATCGTTGAGAGTTTGGTTTACTAACTTTCACATGGATCTTATTATTTCGATCCCTAACAAGTGGTATCAAAGTTAGGCTCAAGACAAGTTCATCATGACAGATTTAGTTTTAGCCGCTAATCATGTTTTTGTCTGAAAAATTTGATCGGAGTGTCATGCACGTTGAGACAAACTTTATAGTGGAGAATTGAAGATGCGACCTATTGCAAGTTATGCCAAAAAAGTGGAACAAGTTTATTTGGTCAAAAACTTTAAACCAAAAGGAAGAATTGTTAGGTGTTTTGTTCTTATTTTTACCATATATATTTGGTTCCACGTAAAGTATTTCAGTTTATTTAAGCAGTTAGTTTTCCAAAGCTAAGAAATATTGGTTCTTGTAGAAGTAGTAAATGTTAGGTGGGTCACAATTGCATACGCAGATTTTGTAACAAGACATGTCCCTTCTTTTTTTAATATTCCATATATTTCAATTTACGTCAATCTATTTGATTGGATACGGAGTTTACGAAAAAATAAGACTCGAGGTATTTGCGTGGTTACAAATATTTCTCATTAAGGATAAAACTATAAGTTTAAGTTAAATTGTTTCTAAATTTATAAAAGGGTCATTCTTTTTGGAACAGACCAAAAAGAAAATAGATTCACATAAACTGAAACGGGGGAGTAATATTTAGAATCAATCTAGCTACTTTTAAAAAGTTCATTTATCTTGCTTTTATCTCGGGGTTAAATAGATTTTTATGTTGACTTGTACTTGGGGTGTGCATCCAAATCGATTTATCGATAAGTCGAATCGATTATTTGTTATCGAAATCAAAAAATCAAAATCGAAAAATTGAAACCTTATTGAAACAATAACTATAAGCATATGTACAAATCGATAATCGATAAGTAATTATTGATAGGGGTCAAAATCGAATCGATAAATCGAATGCACACCCCTAGAGTGTAGACACTTGTAAAATGAATAATTACCTATTTGTGTAGATTAATATAACATACAGAATATATATATATATTCCGCTACTATTTTGAAAGCGGCTATACAATATCATTTTCCGTAATCTATACCCTTTCCTTTACCCTAAGTCCCTTACCCTATTATTTCCTCTACCACATATAAGGAATGATCATATTTAAAGATCAAATGAATGAAGTTCAAATTAATGGAAAATAAAATTAGTCATGATGATGTATTTTGTCTTGTTTTATTTTTTACACCGTAGGAGTATTGGTGGCATACATTTGACCCCTTACTTTAGTTTTGTTGCATGTGATTGTTAATACAATTTTTATGTTATAAATGGTGTTCGTCTTATTTTAGCATCTTTTTGTCCATATAAGTTAGGCGCGTTAATAGCGATATACTTTCAGTGGAATCCCGCAAATTTTTTTATTGGTGTAATCTATAACCGAATCGATAATCCCCCAAAATCGATAAATCGAAATAAAAAAAATCGAAACCTTATTGAAACGATTACGATAAACATATGTACAAATTAATAATCAATAAGCAACTATCGATAAGAGTCAAAATCAAATCGATAATTCCAATGCACACCCCTACCTGTACCTTCAACTAAATTGGTCAATTCATTTGAAAAGAGAATCTTGCGTAGCAAATTAGGACAAGGGGGAAAAGCGATTGACATAGGAGTAAGCACTTTTTATAAATGATAACTGGAATTACGTTGATTTCCTCTCCTTATTGCTACTTTCTTTTATATTTTCTTGTAACATCTACGTCCTCTGTCAATTTTATGATTAACGTGTTAATTATTAATGTTCTCAAATTGTATTAAGAGAAGTTGAAACTAATGGAGATTCCTGAATTGTTATGTTAATATTATGGAGAAGGTTAGTCTATGGTATTTGCAACATTATGTCAAAAAATAAGCGAGGTTAGCGTAACAATACTCTTTTCTGTTTTGGCCCGTCGAAAAAAATAGTAGCACATTTTTATTTTTAAAAGTTCTTTTAACTTTTGACTTTATTACGAGTTTTATAGCATGTTTGGCCAAACTTAAAAAATTAACTTATTTTGAGAAATATTTTTCTTAAAAGTATTTTTCAAAAAGTATTTTGGCGAAAAACGATTTATGTTTGGCTAATAAATTTTAAAAGCACTTTTGAGCAATAATTAATGTTTGACCAAATTTTTAAAAACTGCTTCTAAGTGTATTTTTTTCTCAAAAGTGCTTCTTATAAAATTACTTTCGGAAACAACCTTTTCAAGGGTTTATTTTTTTATGCTTCTCAAAAGCTGCTACTACATCGCCTCAAAAATACTTTTTTTATCTTCTAAATACTAGGCCAAACAACTTAATTTTTTGTCAAAAAAATACTTTTAACCCAAAAAAAAACTTTGAAGGCGCAGCGGGACCGAACCGAAGAGGGCAGAGCCCCTTTGTTTGGCTCTTAATATTACCAGCCATTGCTGACCCAAGACCCGTGGAAGACTCAAACGAAGGGGCTCTGCCCTCTTCGGTTCGGACCCGCTGCGCCTTCAGGCCACACAAGGGACCATTAAGCTTAATGACTACTTGCACTCCCTTTGGTCGTTGGATCAGGATTCAATGTTTTCAGTAGGAAGGGCATTTGGGAATTTTGGCTCATAGCGTGAGGGTTTGGCTTTGGAAAATAAGAAGTATAATATTACTATTCTTGTTTTCCATGGGATTCGCGGGACAACCTTAAATAAAAAAAAACCGGAAAAGGGGGGGGGGTTGGGGTTTAAGAAGGATGGCACGTGGAGGCGTGGGGACTCACCAGATTGGAAAAGACAGGGCCCACCTATGATAATTAAATGCTTCCTTAGACGGGAAGCTTCCCCTTTTAAAAGGGGTTGCTGACTGTTGTGGGGCATGGGCTATAGTGACCATCTTCCACAGATAGAAGAACACTCTAATTTAGTATCTTCTCAGTCCTCTTCCGGCGAAATCGGATTCCTTAAAGGATTTACCATTTTCTTATTCATCAGTGGAGGTATTGGTCTTTGCTATTTAGCATATCAGTTATTTATCAAAGATAGTATGTAAGATATATGGACTTATATCTATATACATATGAACAATATATGAATAAGTTATATGTTATGTGCTATCTTTTGGTTTGGCCTAATTTTGTGGTCTTATGGACATTATGTTAAGGGGGCCAATGTATTGTCATATAAAGTGTAGGACCAATGTGTAGATACCCAAAAGGGTAACCTTAGTTAATGATGGGCTAACTAAGGTTACATATATGTAACTATGGTTACATGCTTATGACTCTTGAGTTTCATAACTCATATATTATAAGTGGGGGTTTATGGTTCCCACATTATTGCAAGACACTCTCTTCTTCCTCCCATTGAAACTAGAGAGCCACCATTGTTGTCTTGCACATCTTTGTGGAAAACCATTCTCCAATATTTCTTGCTTGGAAGATATTCTTGTGAAACTCTTGTGAAACTCTTGGGAAAACTTCAAGACAATCTTGAAGAAGGATTAAGGGCTTTCAAACAATCTTCTAAGAAGGACTACAGATTTCCACATATGGATTCAGGTACGCTTCCGCTCATGTTGTTTGTTGTTCCAAATTATTTGATATGAAGGATATTGTGTTTTAGTCGGAATCATTATTCTATCAATTGGTATCAGAGCCTCCTTCATATTTGGGTAATTTGGAGGTTCATGAAATTGCATGTTATATAAAGTTCATGTTTGAATTAAGGTAGAATTTTGATTATGAAATTCTAGTAACATGAAATACCATGATTTTATGAATGTTATGTTTGTTGATGAACTTTAGTGTTTCAATATTTTGTCATCTCTATATGAAATGAAATATTGAATTTTGCAAAATTTTGGTTAAAGATCAACATGATTTCTTGTTGAAAACCATTTTAAGTCGTTGGACAGAATACCAAAATAATCGATTATTGCCTTATGATAATCGATTATCTTGAATTGTTAATCAAAATTTTGCAAAACAGAAGCCGGGAATAATCGATTATCAATTTTTGAATAATCGATTATTTCAATTTTTGTCTTAAAATTTTTGGGACAGAACACTAGAATAATCGATTATTCATTGAGAATAATCGATTATTCAAGTTTTCAGCAAAATTTGGAAATTACAGCAAGCCCTGATAATCGATTATCAAGGACCTGATAATCGATTATCAGGCAATTAAGTGCTGAAAACGTCTTGTTTTGGCTGTTTAATGAGGACATAATGTAAGAAACGTTTTAAGTCTATTAAGTTTCAGATTTTAATTGAATATTTAAAATATGTCAATTAATATTAAGTTTTTATAATTATTAATGTATTATACATTAATATTTAGTTTTTAATATTAATTGTTTTAGTCCATCATACTTCAGATTTTGGAATTGTCCAATTAAGTCTAAAACAATTAATATTCAGATGTTGCATGTCAAAACATGTAACATATTAAGTTAAGATTCATAATATGGCTTAAGGAACTAAAGTTTTTAGCATCTAATATTTTAAATTAGTCAATTGAAGCATTATGTTGCCAAAGTAACCTCTATTGTGTAGATTGATTGATCTTGAAATATAAGATGACTGTGGATGTTAGTCTTCCATGCGTTTAACACCGGCCCAAAGGAATGTTGTTATTTGGCAGGAATTCGAACATGCTTGTGGTGATAAATATGTGACAATTATTTGGTTTTCCATGTGAATATTAAGTAGGCCCAAAGGAAGGCTTGATATTTGACAAGAGTTTATTGTCAATATTTGATCACTACACCAAGAGTACCACTTACAAGTTGATTTTCTATCCAAAGACTAAAATCAATGTTGTGCTAGGTATCTTGTAATGGGATTTGCCTATTTTGAATCTGAAAAACTCAAGTTAAAGTTCAAGTTATTGTAAGCATGTATTAAGTAATCCTTTATTCTATTTTCAGTGAATTCTTCAGCTGCTTCGATATCTGCTAATATAAACAGCATTCCTGTGCTTAAAGGCAAAAACTTTAAGGAATGGAACGAGAACATTATGATCGTTCTCGGTTGCATGGATCTAGACCTTGCACTTCGGAATGAGCAACCTGCTTCTCTTGAGGATACATCCTCTCCTGATGAAAGGAGGGAGATGGAGAAGTGGGAACGCTCGAATCGCCTGAGTCTAATGATCATGAAACGTGCAATTCCAGAATCATTCAGGGGCACTATGAATGATGAAGCTAATGCCAAAATTTTCCTTGAAAACCTTGAAAAGCGTTTTGAACAAAACGAAAAGGCGGAAACAAGTACACTATTGAGTAAACTTATTTCCATGAGGTATTAGGGCAAGGGAAACATTAGGGAGTACATTTTGGAAATGTCTCATCTTGCTTCGAAACTTAAGTCACTCAAGCTAGTATTACCTGAGGAACTGCTTGTGTACTTAGTTTTGATATCTCTTCCTGCACACTTTAATCAGTTTAAGGTCAGTTACAACTGCCTGAAGGAGAAATTGACTCTTAATGAGCTCATTTCACATTGTGTGCAAGAGGAGGAAAGGATAAAGGAAGATAAGACTGAAAGTGCTCATTTGGCATCCTCTTCTAAGGATACTAAGAAGAGGAAAGGTAAGGAAGTTGCGGTTGCAAGGCCCCAGAATAAGCAACATAAGGAACCTAAGGTTGAAATTACTGAATTAGGTTGCTTTTTCTGTAAGGGGACTAGTCATGTGAAGAAAGACTGTACCAAGTACCACGCTTGGCGTGCGAAAAAAGGTACATTTCTTTCTTTTGTTTGTTCTGAAGTTAATTTAATTTCGGTACCTAAGGATACTTGGTGGGTAGATTCTGCTGCTACTACTCACATAAGTATATCTATGCAAGGTTGCCTGAACTGCCGAAAACCTAATGATGGTGAAAGATACATCTATGTGGGTGACGACAAGAAGGTGCCAGTTGAGGCTATTGGAAAGTTTAGGCTGTTTTTTAAGACCGGTTTTTATTTAGATTTGGATGAGACTTTTGTTGTACCGTCTTTTAGACGGAATTTAATTTCTGTTCCCAAATTGGACATATCCGGTTATTCATGTTCTTTTGGTGACAATGAAGTTAGTCTCTTTCAGAATTCAAATCTTAGCGGTACTGGTATTTTATCAACATATGATAGCCTTATTTGGTTGATACAATAACCTCAAATAATGAAACCTTGAATACAAGTTTAATTGGTACCAAAAGAAAATTAACTAATGAGAATTCTATATCACTCTGGCATAAACGTTTGGGTCACATATCCATTCAAAGAATTCAGAAACTCGTGTCAGATGGAATTCTTGATTCTCTTGATTCCTCAAATTCGGATATTTGTGTTGAGTGTATCAAGGGAAAACAAACAAACAAGACGAGATTAGGTTCTAAGAGAGCTTCGGACGTCTTAGAATTGATACATACGGATATTTGTGGGCCATTCCCTACTCCTTGTAGGAATGGTCAACGATACTTTATCACATTCATAGACGATTACTCTCGCTATGGGTACCTATATCTTATTCATGAAAAGTCCCAATCCATAGACGTGTTCAAATCATTTAAGGCTGAAGTTGAAAATCAACTAAGCAAAAGAATTAAATCCGTTAGATCTGACCGTGGTGGTGAATACTATGGCAGATATGATGGTTCAGGTGAACAACGTCTAGGGCCATTTGCTAAATTCCTAGATGAGTGTGGGATCGTCCCTCAGTATACTATGCCAGGCAGTACTACGATGAATGGTGTAGCTGAGAGACGAAATCGGACCCTTAAGGATATGGTAAGAAGTATGATTTGTCGTACTACTTTACCAGACTCACTCTGGGGTGAAGCATTAAAAACCGCAGCTTATATTCTTAATAGAGTTCCAACTAAAGCTACAATCAAAATCCCATATGAACTTTGGACTGGGCATAAACCCAGTATTAAGCACTTACACATTTGGGGTTGTCCAGCTGAGGCAAGGCCTTATAGGCCGAATGAAAGGAAACTGGATGCTAAGACGGTTAGTAGCTATTTTGTTGGATACTCTGAAAGGTCCAGGGGTTTTAAGTTTTATGATCCCACTTCTAGAACTATTTTTGAAACGGGTAATGCTAGGTTTTTTGAGGATATTGAGTTTGGGGGGTGGGGAGATAAAGTTGTTAGAGATTTTGTCTTTGAGGAAGAACATGTGTCTTTCCCTTAAGTTGTTGATCTTGGTCAGGGTGTTCTCATTCCTGACACGGATCACACAACTCCAGTTCAAGACAATCTCGAAAATCTCCCCAATCAAGTTCCTGATATTACTAATGAAAATCAAACTCAACAACTTCAAGAAACTGAAGTGCCATTAAGGAGATCCACTAGAGAGAGGAGAAATGCAATTCCGGATGATTATGTTGTATTTCTCCAAGAATAAGAAAGTGATATTGGACTTGAGGAAGATGATCCAATCAACTTCCGTCAAGTCATTAAGGGTTATAACTCTCAAACGTGGATTGATGCCATGAATGATGAGATGAAGTCTATGAGCAATAATGATGTTTGAGAGCTTGTTACATTGCCCGAAGGTATTAAACCTATTGGTTGTAAATGGATTTTTAAAACCAAAAGGGATTCAGGGGGCAATGTTATTAAGTATAAAGCTCGTCTTGTCGCAAAAGGCTACACTCAAAAGGAAGGCATTGATTATAAAGAGACTTTCTCTCCAGTTTCATCGAAAGACTCTTTCAGGACTATAATGGCACTAGTAGCATATTTTGATCTTGAGCTTCATCAGATGGATGTTAAGACAGCATTTCTCAATGGTGACATTGAGGAAGCAATTTATATGGTGCAACCTGAAAACTTTGTTTCGGATGAATCTGAGAAAAGGGTTTGCAAATTAAAGAAATCCATCTATGGGCTCAAGCAGGCTTCCCGTCAATGGTATTATAAGTTTCATGCAGTCATTACATCTTTTGGTTTTGAACCGAATGTTGCTGATGACTGTATATACCATAAGTTCAGTGGGAGTAAGTATATTTTTCTGGTTTTATATGTCGATGACATACTGCTTGCCTGTAACGATATAGCATTATTCCATGAAACTAAGAAATTTCTTTCAAAGAAATTTGAAATGAAAGATCTTGGTGAAGCTTCTTTTGTATTAGGAATTCAGATACATCGAGATCGCTCAAAAGGTGTTCTCGGTCTGTCACAAACGGGCTATATCGATAAGGTTCTGAAAAGATTTGGCATGCAGGATTGTAAACCAGGTAACACCCCTATTACTAAGGGAGACAAGTTTAGTCTCAAACAGTGCCCAAATAATAATTATGAAATTTCGGAAATGCAGAAGACGCCTTATGCTTCGGCTGTAGGTAGTCTGATGTATGCTCAGGTATGTACACGACCTGATATAGCATACATTGTTGGGATGTTAGGCAGATATCTAAGCAATCCGGGAATGGACCATTGGAAGGCAGCCAAAAGGGTCATGAGGTACTTACAGAGAACAAATGATTACATGCTTACATATCGGAAATCGGACCAGCTTGAGATCATTGGGTACACCGATTTCAATTTTGCTGGATGTCAGGATAGTTTGAAGTCTACTTCAGGATATATTTACATGCTTGCTGGCGGTGCTATCTCTTAGAGAAGCATCAAGCAAACTCATATGGCCACTTCCACCATGGAAGCGGAATTCATGGCATGTTATGAAGCATCCAATGAGGCATTATGGCTGCGGAATTTTGTTGGTGGACTGCGGATTTGATAGCATTAAAAAGCCAATTAGGCTATTATGCGACAACAGATCGGCAGTCCTTTATGCTAATAACAACAGTAGTTTGACGAAAGCAAAACATATGGACGTCAAATTTCGGGTTGTTAAAGAAAGAGTACAGAATGGACAGTTGTGCATTGAGCACATCAGTACAAACTCCATGCTTGCGGATCCGCTCACTAAGGGATTGACACCAAAAGTATTTCTTGAGCATATTGCTTGTATGGGTGTCAAATCAGTTGAGGACTATGTATTTTAGTAGGAGCTTGTATTATACAATTATGTATTGTCCATTACATTCAGTAATTCAGTTATATCTGCGCAGATATTCAGTTTTAAAGTTTTTGTACTCTTACAGTTTATGATTTATCTCAATAAAGAGAACCAGTTGGAAATAGACATTCTATTGACCACACTTTATGTTATTTCCATGCTACATACCTACACTTGATCCATGTCGTTGGTTATATTGATATACGTGATCTATGTTGGTTCTAGTTACGCAAGAGTAACTAAGAGCTCTTAGTTCCTATGTTGGTATGATTGATGGACCGGATTGTTCATGACCATTTTATTGTGATAGCAATTTTGAGCTCATAAGGTTATAATGTAACATATAATGCTAAGGTTTGTACATATGTATGTGTATCTCGTCCAAGTGGGAGATTGTAAGATATATGGACTTATATCTACATACATATGAACAATATATGGATAAATTATATGTTATGTACTATCTTTTGGTTTGGCATAATTTTGTGGTCTTATAGACATTATGTTAAGGGGGCCAATGTATTGTCATATAAAGTGTAGGACCAATGTGTAGATACCCAAAAGGGTAACCTTAGTTAATGATGGGCTAACTAAGGTTACATATATGTAACTATGGTTACATGTTTATGACTCTTGAGTTTCATAACTCATATGTTATAAGTGGGGGGGTTATGGTTCCCACATTATTGCAAGACACTCTCTTCTTCCTTCCATTGAAACTAGAGAGCCACTATTGTTGTCTAGCACATCTTTGTGGAAAACCATTCTCCAATATTTCTTGCTTGGAAGATATTCTTGTGAAACTCTTGGGAAAACTTCAAGACAATCTTGAAGAAGGATTAAGGGCTTTCAAACAATCTTCTAAGAAGGACTACGGATTTCCACATATGGATTCAGGTACGCTTCCGCTCATGTTGTTGTTGTTCCAAATTATTCGATATGAAGGCTATTGTATTTTAGTCGGAATCATTATTCTATCATTGTATACTTCTATTTAGAGAGAGAAAAAGAAGGGTAACTCAGGAATCTGGTTTTGGGGGCCGACTAACAGCGGTAATTATTTTTCCAAAAAATATTCCAGGAAGAGGAAGGGGAAACTGGGAGAAACGTGCCAAAGCTAGAAGGGCCATGAACGTTAAAGCTAATGAGGAATTGCAGTCGCTATTGGACAATAAGTATAACAGGCCAAGTTTACAAGTGGCTTGTTTTACATGGACCTCAAATAAGAAGCAATGTTGCTTTTAATACAGGTGGTGGGGTATATTTAATGTCAAGTTATGCATTTGGAAGTGGTGACTTTCAGAGGCACACTAATAGAACAATTACGTACAAGATGCAATCAGCAATGTGTTGTGCGTTGGGACAGGCGAAGGTGTCAAAGTCATTTAAGATGAAGATGTACTTTTGGCTTATTTACCTCCATTTAGAGGCTTATATAAACTCCCTTTAGAGTCATTTAGCTTAATGGTCCCTTGCGTGGCCTAAAGGCGCACCGGGACCGAACCGAAGAGGGCAGAGCCCTTTCGTTTTGCACATAATGTTACAAAAGCCAAAGGTGAGGTCCCTGCCTTTTGGCTATGCAATGCCCGTCCAGCACAAGAACATCCCTCTCAAGGGGGAAGGTAGTAGGGGGTCCACCCTCAGTGGATCACCCGGGGGGTGCAAGATTCTCCCTTCCCTCTAGAGGTTTGCACGGGTCGTGGGTCTGCAATGGCTAGTAACATTAAGCGCCAAACGAAGGGGTTAGCCCCTTCTTTGCTGACCCGACGACCAAAGGCAGTGCAAGGAGTCACTAAGCTTAATTGTCCCTTGCGTGGACTGAAGGCCCGCCGGGACCGAACCGAAGAGCCAAAGGTGAGGTCTCCGCCTTCTGGCTATGCAATGCCCGTCCTGCACAAGGACATCCCTCTCAGGGGGGAAATTAGTTGGGGGGTCCACCCTCAGTGGATCACCCATGGGGGGTGCAAGATTCTCCCCTCCCTTTAGAGGTTTGCACGGGTCGTGGGTCAGCAATGGCTGGTAACATTGAACGCCAAACGAAGGGGCTCTGCCCTCTTCGGTTCGGTCCCGGTGTGCTTTCAGGCCACGCAAGGGACTATTAAGCTTAATGACTCATTGCACTCCCTTTGGTCGTCGGGTCAGCAAAGAAGAGGCAAACCCCTTCGTTTGGCACTTAATGTTACCAGCCATTGCTGACCCTCGACCCGTGCAAGCCTCTAAAGGGAGGGGAGAGTCTTGCACCGGCCGGGTGATCCATTGAAGGTGGACCCCCTACAATCTCCCCCCGAGAGGGATGTCCTTGTGCTGGACATGCGTTGCATAGCCAGAAGACGGGGACTTCACCTTTGGCTTTTGTAACATTAAGCGCCAAACGAAGGGGCTCTGGCCCCTTCGGTTTGGTCCCGGTGCGCCTTCAGGCCACACAAGGGACCATTAAGCTTAATGACTTCTTGTACTCCCTTTGGTCGTCGGGTCAGCAAAGAAGGGGCAAACCCCTTCATTTGGCGCTTAATATTACCAACCATTGCCGACCCACGACCCGTGCAAGCCTCTAAAGGGAGGGGAGAGTATTGCACTTCCCCGGGTGATCCACTGAGGGTGGACCCCCCTACTAGCTTCCCCCCTGAGAGGGATGTCTTTGTGCCGGACGGGCATTGCTTAGCCAGAAGGCGCGTACCTCACCTTTGGCTTTTGGCTAATCATTCTATTAAAAGTACTTTTGTCAGGAGTTTCTTTTTCATGCCTTTCTTACATTTCGCATACCTATTGTCGTAAAACACCTATGTAATGTGAAATTAGAAAAATATTATGAAGCTTTTGACTGGCTTTCTATTTTAAAAAAAATAGAGGATAGTCATTACTCGATCTGTCTCAATAGGTTTTGACTGACTTTTCACTAAAAAGGAAAAAGAATAGAAGATTAGTTTTTTTTTAAAACTCATTCTATCTCAATTTATGTCACTATAAATACATGAAGCTTCCCCCTGCCTTCAACGCACACAAACAGCAGTTTCTCCCCACTTCTCCCTCTCCCTCCAAACCCCCAAGACACGTTTTGGTCTAAATAAAAAGCCAATTTTTTGACAAACGTAGGAATGAAAGCTATAATTAATTAACGAGAGAAAAATGCGTGATCTAGTGTTGTTTGGTTGTAAAGTTATATTGCAAGAGTTAGAGATAAAGGAAATGCAGAGAAGTGATGATGCTACTTATAGCAAGATGGAAAAGGAGAAGAAGAATAAGAGGAAGAAGCAAATTAGTGATCAACATGATGTGGGATCAAAGTCTGGTGAAGTAATTAATCTCAAGCCAAAGAAGAAAAGGTATAGATAAAGAGAAGAGATGAATGTAAGAATAAGCATTGAAACGAAAAGAAAGAAAAAGAGATATGATTCTCACTCAATAATCTTGACGAGAAGGAAGTTGATGGACATGACTGGTGCGTAATTAACATAATAGTAAGTATTGTTCTTAGAGTTTTTTGTATTGGAATTGGAATTGGGCATAAATGAGGAAAATTGGGAGTATTTATATTACAAAGCAAGTGTAACTGTACCCTAGAATTGGACTTTGTGAAGCAGGGATAGTAGTTGATAGAAGATTGTGGTTCTGGGATTCCATGGCCTTAATGTTGAATAATTTCAATCTACTAAGCAAAAATTACAGATGAAACTGCATAAGATTTTAAACAATTTGCAAATTGCGATAAGAAATGTATTCCAAGGATTGAAAAAATAAGAAGTAAAGGAAAGGTTTTTGTACCTATGAACGTAGAAAAATAATTTCCTCGGTAACAACAGATGATGGAGCTTGTTTATAATGATGCCAAATTTTCAACACAAAATCCACCGCTACAAGTCCTAAGTCGTGTTGGATAATTTCTTTCATGGTTCTTGAGTTGCTTGTAAGCATAAGCAATCACCTTGTCATGTTTCATTAACACCCACCCAAGTTCAACTCTTGAATCATCACAATATACAACGAACCCATATATGCCCTCTAGTAAGGTCAATATCGGTGTCGTAGTCAACTTTGATTTCAATTCACAAAAATACTTTTCACAAGCATCTGACCACTCGAATTTAATTGCCTTTTGCTTCAATTTAGTTAATGGTTGAGGCAAGAGAAGAACCCTCCATGAACCTTTTATAGTACCCAACTAAGCTCAAGAAACTACGAATCTCTATCGGAGTTGTAGGTATAGGTCAATTCTTCATTGATGAGATTTTCTGAGGATCAACCTTGATCCTTTCACTAGAGACGACATGACCCAGGAAAGTGACAGATTCAAGACAAAATTCAAATTTCAAAACCTTTGCATACAATTTGTGTTGGTTCAGAGTTTGCAGAACTGCCCTAAGATGATCAACATGGTCCTCTCGACTTCGCGAATAGATAAAGATGCTGTCAATGATCACTATCACGAAAGAGTCGATGAAAGACTATAAGACTCGGTTCATAAGATCCAAGAAAGCTACCGGGGCATTTGTTAGCCCCAAAAGACATTAATAGAAATTCAAAGTGCCCATATCGAGTCTGGAAAGCAGTTTTTGGAATATCCTGCTCCCTAATCTTCAATTGGTGATCCCCTGATCTTAAGTCAATCTTGGAGAAGTACTTAGCACCTTGCAACTGATCAAACAAGTCATCTATCCTTGGTAGTGGGTACTTGTTCTTGATTGTGATCTTGTTGAGCTGCCGATAGTCAATACAGATTCTCAGTGACCCATCTTTCTTCCTTACAAAGAGAATCAGTATGCTCCAAGATGACACACTCAGCCAGATGAAACCCTTCTCTAGAAAATCCTTCAACTGCTCTTTCAGTTCCTTCAATTCTGCCGGAGCCATTCTGTAGGATGGAATATACATAGGCTACATACATGGCATCACATCTATCCTAAATCAATCTCCCTGTCTGGTGGATCATAGAAAGCTCATCTAGAAAGACGTCTGGAAATTCATTCACAACTGGCATAGATTCAAGTGTCGCTGACTCAGCCTCAATGTTCGTGAATCAGACCAAGTGGTAAGCACACCCCTTGTTGATCATCTTCATAGCCTTAAGGTAAGAAATAAACCTACCCTTTGGCATAACATCATCCCCCTTCCACTTAATGACTGACGCATTTGAAAAATCAAACCTAGCGGTTCTGGTTCGACAATCAAGCTTGGCATAACATGAGTGATGTCAATCCATCCCCATTGTCATATCAAAATCCACCATCACCAACTTAGTGATATTAGTTGTGGTGTCTAGGCCATGTACCATGGCACTGCAATCCATATAAACTCGCAGCCGTGATGGACTCTCCGGCTAGAGTAGATACAGAGAATTGCTTATGAAGATATTCCGGTTCTATCCTGAATTCCATAGCAATATAAAGAATGATATATTGACAAGGTGGAACTAGTATTATAAGAGTATACACATCATAAGATTGAACTGTCAATATACCTGTGACAACATCTGGAGAACCCTCTAAACTCTGCAGACCCCTCATAGCATAGGATCTGTTGGGCCCTCCCGAACTCTATTCATCACCCCTAGATGCAACACGCCCTGCGTTTCAAGAGTACCTCACGGTGAATGAGGTATCGTGGATGTAGTAGTTGAAGAACTGGATGGCTGTGCCATACCCCTACCGACATTCTGACCGGACGAACGACAATCTCTCTAAATATAACCTCTAAGACAGTATCCATAGCATATAAGTAGTTCCATGTAGAAGACCCCTAAGTGCATATTCCCGCACCTAGAGCATACGGGCCTTCACTGCGGCAGAAATCTCCCACCAAACTAACCCAGCTAATAAGATCCCTTGTTGCCCTGACCTGGCCTCAAAAGACTCTATTGTTGTCGAGTTGGCCTTGATGGTAGTGCACTTGCTGAAGATTGAGCAAAGGATAAATACTGACCTTCCACCACTACCACCACTAGAAGGACCACCAAAGTTGCTCGATGACCGAACCTTCTTGTCTCCCTCTCACTCCATTATGTTCTTCAAATTTCAGGCCTTAATGGCTTGAGAAAATGCCATTATCTTCCCATAATTCATACAAGAGTTCAAGGTGGCTGTAGTGGCCTCGTTGATAACCAAAGGGCTAAGGCCCTACACAAATCTATGAACCCTAGCCTCCGTAGTGGGCATCATGTAAGCAGTATCCTAGGTAAAATCCACAAACTTTATATGGTAGTCTTATACACTCATACTACCTTGATTCAGGTTCCCAAACTCTGTGGCGCAGGCTGCCCTAGTCTCGGTAGGCAATAAATGATCAATGAATGCATTCACAAACACATTCCACTTCTCATTATGAGACTCCTACTCAATCCATGAGTACGTCACTTCTTTAAGGAAGTAAGAGGCAAAATCCACTGCTTCAGTCTCAATTGCACACATCACATGAAGGGTTGTGTGCATCTCATGAATAAATGTATAGGAGCCCTCCTCGGGCTTAGTACCCGTAAATACCAGAGGATGCAATTGAAGAAATCTTTTGACAATGGAACCAAATGAATACTCTTCCGGGATAGAGGAAGTAGGTATAGCATTGAATCTCTACGCTTGGGAAGCCACTATCTTAGTCAACATTTGTATGGATCCCCTAAAGTTCACATTAGAAACTCTACAACCGGAAGTTGAGGCAGAACGGTGGGACTGGAATATTTGTTGAATGAGGAATTGGTTCATTCTCAGTAGGAAAAGGAATTGATGCATTGTTTGCAGGAGTAGTAGAATTAAGTGGTTGGGGGAATATCCTCACCCCTCAGGTGCTCACCCGTAAAATGGTATATGTCATCCATTCATGAGGTGGCATTGGCCCTTTGGACACTCCTTTCCTTCTTCTTTGGTGTCATGTGCAGAAAATTAGAACAACGCATGAGTTAAAAAGCGGATAGTCTTATAACCAAGATCTTTCGCACGATCTAGAATAACAAATAAGGGTGATATTCCTAAATGTCCAAGAAGGCTCCTAATTATAGATGTGATTGACAACACGATGATAAGAAGGACTATACTAGACCCGGCTCTGATACATCCTAGGATATTTTTAAAACCTTTGGCTCTGATACCAAGCTTGTCACACCCCGACCTCAAAGAGCGCGATCGGTGCTCAACCGAGATTTTCTAGTCAAGCAAGCCTACTTGGTTTCTTCAACCCAACCTTACCCATAAATAATGTAAGGATGAATATAAAGTGTTAAACAATATAAGAATAACATGTACAACACCAATTTCATTACTTATAGAAACTTCCTTTACGACTTCCAAAAAATATAACATGTTTCATAGTTTAAAAGTGGAAACATGTGTGACAATCACAACATTTCTAGTTTGTCTTTCCAATTAAAATACAACCCATAACATGTATATGGATCCTATGAGAGAACATGAGTACCATATGGGAGTGTCGATAACAACCCGGTTATACCTCAAAAGTAAATGTACATGGAGATAATAAAACACATGGTCTCGATATAGAATAGGGCTCATCAAAATCCGTTTAGAAGAGGGTATAATTCTATCAATAATAACTGCTACCTGCTAAGGAACCACCTGTAACTACTAAAGATGCAGCGACCCTGGAAAAAAGGATGTTAGTACATATAAAATAGCACTAGTATGTAAAATTAAATATCCATTCATAAAAGAGTACCAACAAAAAGGAGAGAAATATGGAATCAATAAGAAACTCAAGTAATATTAAAATTCCAAGTTAAGAGAAAGGTAATCTGCAAGTAAATATTAATATTTTAAAGTTAGGAGATCTTTAGTACGGATACACCACCATGCTTATGACATGGGGATCAATCTCTGCCCGATCGCCTAAGCCATCTCACCCTAGTGTGTGCGGGTGGACATACAAACACGACACCACCGCCATGTGCGTGGCATGATGATAGATCACTGCCCGATCGGCTAAGCCGAATCACCACAATATCATGTTGGTCAACATGGTCCTTTGCTAACTATTATCTCCTCCCAATTAAAGAGAATAATCTCAAAATATCGACATGGGAATTTATCCCTTGATTAATCCTATACCGACACATGTAGTTTCAGATTCAAGCCATTTTAACCCACCTTTCCTTAGTGACCTAACAATACTCCCAAAGTATTTATACAAAAAAGTTAAAATCCATTTCATAGCCTTTTGCAATCTCTTTGACTTTATTGTCACTCTTGTCCATACACGTAAATCATTATTCTTGGCATGATGGTCGTATTTAAATTACTTCATATTCTCATTCTTTCACTTTCAAGGATCATCATAGGTCATCAAGATACAGAACATTTAAAAATCATGACTTAAATTCTTTTAGTGGGAGCGTAGGCAATAAAACAGTTCCTTCCTTCTTCGGCGCAATTTAGCGACGGAATTGCTGCCGGAAATGGCCAGGAAACGACGGAATAATGCTCCGACTGTCAATGTCAACCCCCCTAAGCTTGTTACACCTGAACATGGCATCACAACTACTCTAGAACCTCTCACATTTGGGAATTTTCTTCCTCAAAAGTACCAATCTAAGGAGCATGCAGCACCAGTTACAAATTCAATGCAAGGAGATGGTATGGTGACTGATAATACAGCAAGGAGATTGCAATTCTCAGAGATAATGGCACAAGAGGAACATGCAGTAGCAAATGCAGTGACTGATGAACAGGCAAAGCCAAAACCAACAGTTGCTGAGATAGTTAGAGGTAATCGCGATGTGAATATGGGGAAGTCTCTATCCTTTGTTCCTCCTACCATGCGAGATGGTAGGAAAATTGTTACAATTTGTGAAGAAGATCTGAAGCCTCAATTGGATTATTGGCAAAACTCACTTATTGGTTTTGTGATTGGGGACAGACCTAATCAACAAAACATGGAGAATTTTGTCATGCATGTATGGAATTTTGTTACTAAACCTCAAATTTTGATTCATGCTGAAGGATATTGTATCTTTCGATTTAGTAGTGCTGAAGATAGAGATGCAGTTATGCAGGCTGGTCCATATACATTTAGGAACAAACCTATGGTGCTACGACCTTGGGAAATTGATTTAAGCTTTCAGAATAGTGTTCTTAGCACTATTCCTATTTGGATTCGATTCCCTGGTCTCCCTGTAGGTTATTGGTCTGCTGAGGTGTTGAGCAAATTAGCAAGTGCTATTGGGAAGCCCCTGTATACAGATAGTTTTACTGCTCATTATGATAAGATTTCATTTGCTAGAATACTTGTTGAAGTTAATGCTGCTTATGAGCTTCCAGATGAAATAGAAATTGATACTCCATATGGTTCTAAAATTCAATCTGTTGAGTATGATTGGAAGCCAACATTTTGTAACAATTGTCTTAAGTTTGGGCATGAGACAATTGAGTGTTGGCATGACAACTCAGACAAGCAGAAAAAGGAGAAAGGGGAGAGCAGGAGAAACACTTATCAGGGGAAGCAAAATAAGAAGGAGTGGATTGTTAAGAAGGTTGTTGATAATGAGGCAGGAGTGAATAAGAATGATGATGCTGTGAAACCAGCTGGTCATGAAGTACAGCAAGTTCAGGTTATGAATGTTCAAGATGCAGGAAAAATTGAGCAAAAAGAGGCAGATAACCAAATTACTGAAATAAATATTACTGAAGTAAATGAGAATATTACTGAAGTGAGTATTGCTGATAATAATGAGCAGTTGGTCACTACAGGAAATAGGGGAAAATTAGTTGTGTATGAACAGGATAAGAGGGGATTTGATCCTGGACCCTCTTATAGTTTGCCTAGTGTGGATCCATGATTGTGGTCACATGGAATATTAGGGGACTAAATCAGTCTCCTAAACAAAAGGAATTGAAACAATTCCTTGCAGACAATAAAGTGGATGTAATAGGCATTCTTGAAACTAGAGTAAAAGAACACAAGGCTAAGAATATTATTGGGAAAATTGCTAAGGGCTGGCAGTGGAAGTGCAATTATGAAAAGGCTATAAATGGGAGAATCTGGCTGTTATGGAAGTCTCATATTCATATTCAGATAGGTACTTTATCTGATCAGTATCTACATTGTTTGGTGGAGGATATAAGAAGTGCTATTAGATTTCATTTCAGTATTATATATGCTCATAACACAACAATACTTAGGACACAATTATGGAGGGATCTCAAGGCAATTGCTATACCTCCACAAGATGCTTGGCTTATTAGTGGAGATTTTAATTGTGTGCTAACTTCTGAGGACAGGATAGGTTCCCCTGTGACTGAAGCTGAAGTGAAGGAGTTCAAAGAGACTTTGAATGAACTGCAACTAACTGTCTTAAGGGCAACTGGCTGGCATTTTACTTGGACAAATAAACAAGATGCTGACTCTAGAGTATATAGCAAGATAGACTGGGCAATAGGAAACTATCAATGGCTACAACAGTTTGGGCATTTGGAGGCAGATTATATGAATCCACTGGTGTCTGACCACTTTCCTATTTTAGTTAAATTTGATGTTTACAAGCCTTTGCATCCTAAGCCTTTCAGACTATATAACAATGTTATGGAACATGATAAATTTCATAATATTGTGAAACAAGTCTGGGAGAAGGAGTACCAAATATCTTATATGCAACAAGTATGGAGGAAGCTAAAGAAGGTGAAGCAGGAGATACAGGGATTAAATGATCATTTAGCCAAGTACAAGCAGCAGATTATCCAAATAAGGGAGAGACTAGATATTCTTCAGTTTCAAATGCAAAAAAACTTCCTTTCTCAGGAGCTGATACAAGAGGAAAGAAGCTTGTTAGATGAACTGGACAAATGGAACACTGTGGAGGAGCTAGTAATGAGGAAAAAATCTAAGGCCACATGGATTGAATGTGGTGATGCTAATACCAGATACTTTCATGCACAATGGATAATCAGGACAGGCCAGAACACTATTTCATCCATCTATACTGATACAGGTATTAAACTAACTGATTCTCTTGCAGTTGAGCAGGAATTCATAAAAGTTTTTCAATCACTAATGGGGGAGACTACTGCTGAGCTTCCATATGTCGACATTAGTATAATGAGCAGTGGCCAATGCCTTACAACTGATCAGCAAAGTGAACTCATTAGGCCAGTTACCATGGAGGAGATAAGTGAAGCTATAAATGACATGCCTAGGGACAAGGCTCCTGGAGTTGATGGCTTTCCTATTGAATTCTTTACAAAAAACTGGGAGACAGTTCAGAAAGACATATACTATGCTACTAAAGAATTCTTTGATACTTGTCAAATGCCCCACATGATAAACACTACTGCAGTTGCTCTTGTACCAAAGATAAAAGCTCCTACCACTGTAACAGATTACAGGCCTATTGCATGTTGCACTACATTGTACAAAATCATTTCTAAGGTAATTACCAGGAGGATGAAGGAAGTAACTGGTAATCTGGTTGGTCCAGCACAGTCTGCCTTCATTGAAGGAAGGAGTATTATGGATAATATACTTCTCAGTCATGAGATCTTCAAGGGTTACTCTAGAAAAGGAGTTTCACCTAGGTGTGTCCTGAAAGTGGATCTAAGGAAAGCTTATGATACTATTGAGTGGAGTTTCTTAAAGTAAATTCTTATTTCTCTGGGATTTCCTGCAAAATTCACTGACTGGATAATGGCATGTGTCTCAAATGCCTCATACTCCCTAGTAATGAATGGTGGCCTTACAAAACCATTCAATGCTAAGAGAGGTATAAGGCAAGGGGATCCTATGTCACCTTATCTATTTGTATTGGCTATGGAATACTTGAACAGACTTCAGCAGTTGCATAAGAATGGAAATTTCAATTTCCATCCTAGGTGCAGGAAACTTAACATATCCCACGTATTCTTTGCAGATGATTTGCTAATGTTTTGTAGGGCTGATCTGGTCTCAATTCAGATACTACACAGCACTTTTCTTATTTTTTCAGCTGCTTCTGGTCTTAAAGCAAATGTTAGCAAAAGTGCCATATATCTGGCTGGAGTTACTCAGGATATAAAGAAGGAGATCATTGATGCACTGGGATTCACTGAAGGCCACCTTCCTTTCAGATACCTTGGTGTTCCTCTTGATTCTAAGAAGTTAGCCATTCAACATTATTTGCCACTTATTGAGAAGATCACAGCAAGAGTAACATGCTGGTCAGCAAAGCTACTATCTTATGCAGGAAGAGTTCAACTTATAAAGGCAGTGACATTTGGAATGCAAACATATTGGGCACAGATGTTCATCATTCCAAAGAAGGTACTGAAGGCAATAGAGGTAATTTGTAGATCATTTCTCTGGACAGGTAAGGCTACCTTATCCAGGAGGGCTCTTGTAGCTTGGGATAAGGTCTGTCAGCCTATTTCAGCTGGGGGTCTCAACATTATGAAGTTAGATATTTGGAACAAAGCAGCTGTAACAAAATTATTATGGGATTTGGCAAATAAAAAGGATTGTCTATGGGTAAGGTGGGTTCATTCTTACTATATAAAGAATAGATGCATTCGATCAGTCAGTATGCCATCCAATTCATCTTGGGTGGTTAAGAAGATAATTGGTTGCAGGAATTTGGTGATGGAAAATAGTCGGATGCAAGGTAATTTGTTCAGCAGATTGCAGAGTATATGCAGAAATGGTAGATATCAAATTCACAACATGTATATTTCCCTGCTGCCTGTACTTCCTAAGGTTTCTTGGAGGAACATTATGCTGAGTTCAAATGCTCTCCCAAGACATAGGTTCACTGTTTGGTTGGCTGCTCAAAACGGACTTCCTACTATTGAAAGACTGCAGCATATTGGCATCCACATTCCTCCTCTATGTGTTTTCTGTAAACTGCAGGATGAAGAATTCAAACATCTATATTTTGAATGTGATGTCACTAGTCGAGTATGGAGTAGAATATGTGTTTGGTTGGGTTATACAAGAAGTACTAACTGCTGGGAAGATGAACTAAACTGGATATGTAGTAAGGTTAAGAGCAAAAACTGGATGAAGGCAATCACTGCAACAGCTTTCATTACCACTGTTGCATTGATATGGAGATATAGAAACCTGCTCAGATTTGAAGATAAAAGATTTGATGAGGGGCAATGCTGCAAGGAAGTTGCTTTATTAATTCATGCTAGAAGTAGGAAATGTAAAAGGTGGCAAGATGGGCTAAAGTTGCTAAATTGCTATCCTTAGTTTTGTTTCAATTGGTTGTTAGATAGTTTAGACATACGAGATCCATAGATAGATTGAAATGTAATTGAGTAGTAGTTGTCCATACTACTACCATAGAGACATATTTGTACATATCTTACTTATATTAATACAAGAGACAGTTGAGCTTAAAAAAAAATCATGACTTTAAATGCATGAGTGATAGAAGTCTTATACACAACGAATCTTCTTCCCAAAGGAGAGCATATTGATTTTCAATTAAACCATGAATTAAAATCATAAGCATTGGATACATTAACAATACTTGAAGCGTTCTTTCAAATGAGAGTGATATAATAGGGGCAATTAGATTATAACTTGGGTACATAAGGAATTACGTAAATCGATCAGTAGAAGTAATTCGGAATTATAGAAATAGGAACTTGAATAAAACCTTGTTTGGAGTTTACACGAAATCCGTGGAATTCGATTCTAACAGAATAGTTTAGCCAACTTACCTCGTTTGAGATTTTCCTTAGAATTAGTAAAACGTTTCAAGACTTCTGGCGATGTCAATCTATAGAGACATAATCAAAATCGAGCCATAGTTAGAAAGGTGCTCATAGGTATACTCATTTAGTCATTTCATCACACATTAGTATGCAAATTCGACTACAAAGTTCTATGGTGGTAATCCTTCATCCCACAACTAATATCAACGAAGAATTTATCCTATATAATTTAACAACCCCATGACGCCTCTATCTATATATGAATGCCCAAGACATACCCCCAAATCAAGAACCACGCCTCTCATTCTTCCTGTACACCTCAAATTTCGAAATAGAGTATTTAGGCTTTCAATCCCTCTCCCACAAAACCCATAATAGTAAAATACTACCCACAAATGCATGATAGGACATTGCATGAGAGCTTAGGACAAGGACTTACCTGGATTGTTGTCCTAGAGAATGGCTTCCTTGAATCTTCAAAATTAGGCAAGAATTGATGAAAAAATGGTTGGGGCTTAGTCCTCTCTCCCTCCAAAATACTCCCCTCTCTCTAAAACAATTGTTGATGCCATCCAAAATAGCCCCCAAGGCCTTTTATTAAAATAGTTTCGGATACATCTAACAGTTAAACCTCCGAGTCGGGTTTCCGATCACAGAATACACTACAGAATAGGTCAGCGGTTTGTAAAAGGGAGCTCAGGTCTGTGGCCAATACTGCGGTCCGCAGATCACTTTTGTGACCACGAAATAGACTGCGAAACATATTACCACGAAATGAAATTGCAGCCCGCGAAATGGATATGCGATCGCATAGCGGACCACGATATGAACTTCAAAATTGAGCTTCTCCTGTTCAACTCCCGCGATGATTTTGCAGCCTGCGGAACTTATCTGTGGTCGCATAACTGATTATAGAAACGCCAAGTTCTGCAAATTTCTTCCACCAACTCCATAATACATTGCGCAACCCAAAAAGCTCATTCCGTGGCAGGTTAGCTTGTGAGCTGCAAAAATTATCTACAACCTCCCAAGCGCATGATCCTACCTTAGAACCATAATATCTAAGATTCTTAGCAAAATTTTACGGGGCCTTAAACGATATTGGTGGCTCATGAAATAAAGAAGACATGAATTTTAAGTTAAAAAAATTCTTGGTCAAATGAATAAAAATTACAATCCAACTCTGGAATATTTCTCACCAATTTCACTAAAAATAACAAGCAGTTTTTGGCTACAAAGCTCTTATATAATTTAAGGGATTAAATCTAGTCGTTCAATAGTCTACAATCAAATTAATCGTAGCTACTCACTCCAAACTAATTTGTTAGTATATAGCAAAGATTTGTCACTCAAAAGTTCTTACAAGTAGCTTCCACTACAAGCAAAGTAAAATTACATTTCAAAACACCTATTACAAGATCAAGGCAAAATGAACTAATTTGAAGCAATCTCTGACACTAGGTTCTACTTCTTGCTCTAGGTTTTTACAAAGTTGTTGCTCACAAGAGGGATCTCTTAAATTTATATGAGTGCTCAACCTGTGCAAAAAATAATTCATATCATATATATATATGAATACATAAGTAGACGGCTTGGAATATAAGAGTGTTAACCAAGTTGAACCAAATCTCCTAACCTTAGCAAATAAAGGAAGTAAAAGGATTTTTCTTCGATATTCCAAAGAAGTAATATTTACTTCCATAAGTATTTCCTTAGATCTTGGCTTAATTTCAAGCCATAAAAATATGCCAAGATTTTGTCATGACCCAAACCCAGCCCCGGTCGTAATGGCGCCTCTTGTGAGGACAATGCCAGCGAACTAAATTTAATTCATCCTAGAGCAGTTAAATAGCTCATAAAAAATTTAAATATAATTTAATGATAATAATTAGCGGAAGTACAACCTGACACAGCCCAAAATAGGGTGTCACAAGTCACAAGTATCTATTAGGGAATGAATACAACAAAAGGTCTGAAAAAGACAAAATAAGACTAATGAACAAAGAGGGAGAAAAGCGGGGCTGCAGATGTCGGCAGCCACCTTGCTAAACTACGGTAACTCTGCCTCCAATCAGTCAAACCCGCTGCCAGGTGCATAAATACCCGTATTTGCACACAAGGTACAGGGGTAAAGTGAGTACTCTGACTCAGTGAGTAATAAAGTTAAATAACAACTGATCAGTAAGAAATCTCGTAAAGTGTATCAACATGCCGTACATAAGTAGTGTAAAAGCCATTTAAGAAAACAATGAACCTAAGAAATCTCTTTAAAAACATCTTAGCTCAGTATAAACCTCTTTTGAAAATGACTTTTTCAACAGTTATGCAAATGAATGCAAAACAATTAGTGAAGATAAGTACAGAATCCTCCCCTCAGACACAACACTCCATTAACAAGTGATGCCAGGCAATCAGGAAGGTAACACAAAGTAACACAATCAACATATAATGGCAGACAATTGAAATAGAGTAAATACATAGAACATCATTAGCCCCTCGAGATGACTCTAAGAACCATATCAGCCCTTCGGGCTCACTCTCAATCACAATGGGTACTCGCGCTCACTGGTGGTGTGCAGACTCCGAAAGGGCCCCTTAAGGCCGAAGTGCAATATCAAGCCATCTCGTGACATCAAATCTAGGCCCTCGGCCACATATTCACTCAAGCCAACTCATAGCGCGTATATGTATCTGTCATGACCCTAGTTCACCATTCGCGAACATTTTATGGCGACACATAGTCACTATGAGTAGGTAAGACTGATTGTGCGGAAACAACATCATTTGCGGAAAATAATTAATAAAAAATAGATAAGCTTATGGAAAACTATATATAACTGCAGCTCGGCATATACAACTCTACATCATAAGTCTAAAACAACAATCCCAAATCCTGGAAACTCACGGGAAACACATGCTATAGAAATGTATAATAAAGGGCTCTAAACTCCAGAAACGTCTACATCAATGAAAGTCATGAAGCTAAGTGCTACAAGATAGATTAAGAGGGAGACTCTTTGGTCTGCGGACGTGGCAGATATACCTCAAGTTTCCGTAGCTCTCCCTGATCACTGATAATGCACATGAGAGGAGGTACCTGGATCTGTACATGAAAAACATGCATAGAAAAGGTGTGAGTACACCATAACGGTACTCAGTAAGTGCCAAACCTAACCTCAGTCGGGCAGTGATGAGGAAGGTTAGGGACCTACTGAAATAAAACATAGCAAAAAGAATGTACTGTATGAAAAACCAATAGAATAATTGAAACAACAGCGAAATAAACCATAATATACAAGTCAACAACAAATAAACGAAGTAATGAACAAACACGGAAATGTACAACTCAATACCAAATATACCATGAGGATCTCCCAGGATATTGTCCTATAGTCCTTTCTCACTGTCCAGTGGATCTCCCGAAATACCATCCCTTACTCTAACATATATGTATATCCGAAGGATCTTCCGAGATACCAGTGTAATGACAGAATCAGAGGCAATAGCCTCGGTACAAGCAGGAATAGCATAATATCTAGCCTGGCCTCTCTCTCGAGGGCGGCCTCTACCTCCCCGACCTCTGCCTCTAGCTGGATGGACAGATGGGGTAGTAGCTGGAGCTATGATCATGGCCTGAGGACTCTGAGGAGCACACTGTGGCTGAGCAGTCTGTGAAGATACACCCCTACCAAGTCTGGAGCATCCTGAACCATATGGCATGTATCGCCACACTCGAAACAAGATCTGGGCAGACGTGGTGGTTGTGACTGGCTAGGGCCAGGTCTGCTGGACTGACCTCTGAAAGCACCCCACGCAGGAGGCGTGCTAGAAACTGGAGGTGCATAGTAAGGCTCCTGAGGTCTAGGAGGAGCTAGAGCACTGCTGGCTGCTAGAAGAGCTGAATGAACAGGGCGACCCATATAACCCCTACCATATCAACCTGCTGCTGGGGTACGTGCACTAAAATAGTGGCCCGACTCTCGAGACCTCTTGGCCTCTCTTTCCTCTCCCTTCCTAGCAAGCATACCCTCGATCCTTCTAAAGTTTCTCACTACCTACTGATAAGGAATATCTATCTCCAACTCACGAGCCATGCTAGATCTAATGGGTGAAATAATGCCCTCAATGAACCGACGAACCTTCTCACAAACAGTTGAACCTAAGCTGGTGCATGCCTGGCCAATCTGGTGTAACAGGTGGCATACTCTGAAACTGTCATATCACCCTGGAGCAAATGCTTGAACTCTGCGACCATGGGTCCCTGATTATCTAGGGAACAAACTCTCTCAGAAACATATCCAAAAACGGGGTCCAAGTCACTGAAGCAGCCTTGCCCGGGCTGTCTATCTCATAAGTGCTCCACCAATCATAGGCGACTCCCTGAAGCTGAAAGGCAGTAAAGGTAACCCCCCGGACTCTACTATACCCATAGTGCAAAGACTACGGTAGCACTCCTCTAGAAATACCAAGACATCTCTGATACTAATCGTTGAACAAAGAAGGCTTATATTTCTTAAACCTCTCAAGCCTCAACTTCTCGTCCTCTGATACAGCTGACCCTTCCTCGGGCTAAACTGGCTCTGCAGGTGGTACAAATATGATCTTTCGAACCTGCTCCATATGCACTCTCTGCTCAGGAGTGAGGGCTGCGTGAGTTTGGGGCCTTCCCCCGGCCTGGGATGTGGCTGCGTCAAGGGAAAGCAACCCCGCCTGATCCAAGGTGTTGAACATAAACATGAACTGAGCTAATGTCTCCTGAATGGCTGGAGTAGTAGTAGTTGTTGTAGGCGTGTCCGGTGCCTGAACTCTGGCTGGATATGCTAGCGGTACCTCAATGGCAGTTTGCGCAGTTGCTCTGGCTGTACCGCGTGCACGTCCACAACCTCTACCCCGGCCCCTGCCTCCGACGGCTGCAGTAGGGGGTGCGGGTGCCTGATCATCCCTAGTAGCACGTGTCTTCACAATTTGTGAGAAAATAGAAGACACAAGTTTTAGAATTGATGTCAAACTATAGCACGACAAGGAATTAAATGAAGTGAATATTTTTCCTAAATAGTTGCAGAGCCTCTCGTAGATAAGTACAGATGTCTCTGTACCTATCAGTGAGACTCTAATAAACTGGTCTGTGTTCCCTGACCCCTATGAAACTAGAGCTCTGATTCCAACTTTTCATGACCCTAGTTCACCATTCTTTATTAAATCATGATGGCACCTAGTCACTATCACTAAGTAAGCCTGACAACGCGGAAACAACATCATTTGCGGAAAATAATTAATAAAAACTGTATATAAGGGTCGCTCGTCATATAAAACTCAACATTACAAGTCTAATAGGCCAATCCAAAATCCCGAAAACTGACGGGCAACACATTCTATAGAAATGTATAATAAAAGGCTCTAATCTCCAGAAGCATCTACATCAAATAAAGACAGGAAGCTAAGTACTACAAGATAGCTTAAGAGGAAGACACTTTGGTCTGCGGATGCGGAAGATATACCTCAAGTCTCCGTTGCTCTTCCTGATCACTGATAATGCACCTGAGAGGAGGTACTTGGATCTGCACATGAAAAATATGCGTAGAAGAGGCGTGAGTACACCACAACGGTACTCAGTAAGTGCCAAGCCTAACTTTGGTCGGGTAGTGAAGAGGAAGGTCAGGGCCCTACTGAGAAAAAACATAAAAATAAGAATGTACAGTATGAAAAACAGATAGAATAATGGAAAAAACCGCGAAATAAGTCAGAATACACAAGTCAACAACAAATAAATGAAGCAATGAACAAACACGGAAATGTACAGCTCAATACCATTGATACCATGAGGATCTCCCAGGATACCATCCTGTAGTCCTTTCTCACTGTCCAGTGGATCTCCCGGGTTACCATCCCATAGTCCATCATATATGTATATCCGAAGGATCTCCCCGGATACCGTCATGCAGTGCAACTATCAATGTGCAGGGGGATCTATCAGGAATTTAACCCGCAATCCCAAAGTAAATGTGTAATTGGATCTATCGGGAATAGGACCCACAATCCCAAAGTAAACAAACAAGGGGGGAGCTACCGGAATCCCACATCCGTAGTCCCAATATAAATACACACCAACAACAAGAGAATAATCAATAATAAAATTAAACAAAAAAGCAACAGGAAATCTAGTCTAACATGCTTCACGTAATGCAACAAGGCAAATTAAGTAACTAAACCAATTATGTCAGCTAAACATGCTTTTCTAGGCTATCACCGGCTATATGGAAAGTAAACAAAGCAAGTAAGAAAGGAATAGCAACTTGATCATTTCAAGTAAAAACCGGATGTTCAACCATTAGCACAAGTATCCGCTCGTCACCTCATGTACAAGGCCCTCAATCATCAAATAACAAGTCCTAAGAGGAGAAGGTCTCCCACACAAAATTAGACATGCCACTTACCTTGAACCGGCTCAAACTCAACTAGAACCACGCCTTTGCCACGAGTATCCGCCTCCAAATGGACCAATTCTATTCAATTCATTTACATATCATAATTAACATTGCAAACAACTGATTCCGGTATTAAATTTAAACCTAAGGCACGAAAATAGGTAATATAATCAAAATTCCCCTCACGACGATGTCTCAGAATCCGTTAATTTTCACATTTTCAGAACCCTCGTACTCTCATGAGTCTAACCATATAAAAATCTCACAAATCAGAGGTCAAATGCCCACTCAAAACCCAATAGTTTAGCCAAGGAAGTTTCACCCAACTTTTAAAAACTAACCCTCATCCTTCTCCGAATAGTGAATTCTACTTCTGCAGTTCTTATGCGGTCCCGCTTATACGGAAAATCAACCGCTTCTGTGACTTCTTTAAGATTCACAATTTTCGCTTTTGCGGTTCTCATCTCGCAGGAGCGGATCCGTTTATGCGGAAATCCTACCGCTTCTGCAGGTTCCTTAAGTGCATGTCAAAACTAGCTTCTGCGGTGCCTGGGTGGCTTCTGGGGCTCCTCTTTTGCGGTTCCCAAGCCATAGAAATGAAAAGATACGAGAAGTAGCAGAGCTGCTACCTCTCAAATTCCAAAATTCTTCTATCGCCCATCCGAAACCAACCCGAGGCCCCCGGGACCTCAACCAAAAGCACCAATAACACCTAATACCCTATCCAAACTTGTACCAATTCCTAAAACACCTTACCAACACCGGAAACCCCGATTAATCAAGGATTTGAGCCTAAGAACTTCAAATTTGATCAAAACACGCTTTCGAGCAAAAACTGACTAACACGTTCGGTGACTTGAAATTTTGCACACATATCCCAAAATGACCTGATGGAGCTACTGCAACTTCCGAAATTCTATTTTGACCCTCGGATAAAAAACTCACTATCAGACCGAAAACTTACAAAATTCAAACTTCGGCATTTCAAGCCTAAATGAGCTACGGACTTCCAAAATATATTCTGAACAAACTCCCAACCCAGAAATCACCTAACGGAGCTAAAAACACCATCAGTTTTCTATTGCGATGTCGTCCTCATCCTGTTCCGACTACGGACCACTTTCCAATACTTAAGCTCTCATTTAGGGGCTAAGTGTCCCAAAACTCTCCCAAACCCAATTCCAAACGTCCCGGCAAACCAAAATAGTAGAAATGAACGTAGGGGAAGCAGTTAACGAAGGATCAAAGTGTAAATTACAAAAATGACCGGCCGGGTCATTACAGTATCTTAGGCCCTCGGTCTCATATCACTCAGTGTATCCTCACATCTGTCTATCGGCTGCACTCTGTCCGAAAATCATCACAAGCCCCTCGGGCAATAGTAAAGTAGTAGTTCTCAGCCAGAAACGTCATTTAAAATATTGTTTAAATCTCAAAATTGAGTAAAAGTTGTCGAGTTGTAAATCAGTCAAAAACAACAGGACTAGGTTCAAGTAATAAATCAAACAGTGAGGAAATAGTGATAAAAATCCTCGAAGGGTTCAAATAGTTGGAACGGAGCCCAAATATGATACCAAATTTGTTGGGTATTATGAATGAATGGTGGAGACAAGAAAATTAAATGAGAGAAAGGGTAGGAAAGCTTTATGAAATTGTGAAATTATTTTCTTTTCTTCTTCTTCTTCACACAACATACAAACATCACACACATATATATAGCATTTTCACCACCACTGTTCGGAAGTTTCTACACATAGATTTTTTATTTAAAATAGTCCAGATCTAGATTTTTTATAGGAAAACTCTAGATATAACTAGTCCTATCCTTTCCTAGATCTTAGTAGATTTTTTTCTTTGAAGAGTCTAGATCTAGATTTTTTATAGGAAAGCTCTAGATATAGCTAGTTCTTTCTTTTCCTAGATCTTAGTAGATTTTTTCTTAAAATTACAAATTATTTATTTATTTTTTAACACCCAGGGTATTATGAATGAATGGTGGAGACAAGAAAATTAAATGAGAGAAAGGGTAGGAAAGCTTTATGAAATTGTGAAATTATTTTCTTTTTTTTCTTCTTCTTCACGCAACATACAAACATCACACACATATATATAGCATTTTCACAACCATTGTTTGAAAGTTTCTACACATAGATTTTTTATTTAGAATAGTCTAGATCTAGATTTTTTTATAGGAAAACTCTAGATATAACTAGTTCTTTCCTTTCCTAGATCTTAGTAGATTTTTTTCTTAGAAGAGTCTAGATCTAGATTTTTTATAGGAAAGCTCTAGATATAACTAGTTCTTTCTTTTCCTAGATCTTAGTAGATTTTTTCTTAAAATTACAAATTATTTATTTGTTTTTTAACACCACCTCTTAATTTGTAATTTTAAGAGAGATCTTGAAATCTTCCAGCTTTTCGATAGTGGATGGTTTCGTGAAGACATCTGCCAGCTGTTCACTTGTTTTGATGAACTCGAGTTGAATTTCTCCATTTTCTACAAAATTTCTGATGAAATGATGTCGCAGTTCAATATGCTTGGTTCTGCTGTGAATTACCGGATTCTTCGTCATTGCAATTGCTGACATATTATCACACTTGATAATTGTTGGAGCAATTTCTTCATGCTGCATATCAGTTAAAATTCTTCTTAGCCAAACAGCTTCGCATGCGGCATCTGTGGCTGATATATACTCTGCTTCTGCTGATGATAATGCAATGGTTCTTTGCTTCTTTGATGACCATGAAATTGGTTTTGTACCTAAGCAGAATAAATATCCAGAAGTGCTTTTACGATCATCCACCGAGCCTGCCCAATCACTATCGCTGTACCCCATGAGTTTGTCACCTGCCTCCTTTGTATATTTAATTCCAAGCTTTCTTGTGCCTTGTAGGTAGCGAAGAATTCTCTTTGCTGCTGTATAGTGATTCTTACTTGGCTCATGCATAAATCTTGATACATAACTGACAGCAAAGACAATATCTGGCCTCGTATTTGTCAGATAAATAAGGCATCCAACTAAGCTTCTATACTTTGTAGCATCAACTTTTTCTGAGTCATCTTCTTTGCTTAGCTTCTCATTTAACGCCATTGGCGTTGATATCGGTTTGCAATCATTCATGCCAAACCGCTTAAGAAGATCATTTAAATATTTTTCTTAAGAAATAAATATTTCTCCTTTTGCTTGTTGAATTTGGATGCCGAGAAAATACTTCATAAGACCAAGATCTGTCATCTCGTATTCTTTCATCATGGAACTTTTGAATTCTTCTACCATCTTTGGGTTAGTACCACAATATATCAAATCATCAACATATAAGCAGACGATTAGAATATCATGCGTTCCTTCTCTTTTGACGTACAAGGAAGGCTCGCTCGGGCTGCGTTGAAATCCATTTTGTTGAAAATAGGAATCAATCTTGCTGTTCCAGGCTCGTGGTGCTTGTTTTAATCCATACTGTGCCTTTTTTAGCCGCAAGACTTTGTTCTCGCTTCCTTTGACAATATAACACAGAGGTTGCTCCACATATACTTCTTCTTGTAATTCTCCATTTAGAAAAGCTGATTTGACATCTAGCTGATAAACTGGTGTCTCCATTTGAGCAGCTAGTGCAAGAACTGTCCTGACTGTCTCCATTCGAGCAACTGGCGCGAATGTCTCTGTGAAGTCGACTCCTGGCTGTTGTGAGTATCCTTTCGCCACTAGTCGAGCTTTATGCTTTTGAATTGTTCCATCTTCTTTGTACTTTGTCTTGTAGACCCATTTCAGTCCAATGACTTCTTTACCTTCTGGTAGGTCTACTAACTCCCATGTATTGTTCTTCTCGATTATTGCAATTTCTTCGTTCATAGCATTTATCCATATATCTTCTTTTACTGCTTCTTCATAATTTTGTGGCTCACATACAAAAAAGGCAACATTAGAAGCTTCATAAATATCTCTGAGGGAGCGTACCTTTTTTTAGTGGCGGGGAGTCAACATTTGGTGATGTGTCTCTTGTGCTTCGAGAGTCTTCGTGACTTGAAACTTGAACAGGTTGGGAGTCTGAGCTTTCTTGAGTTGCGACTTCTTCAAATATTTTTGCTCCTGTGCTTGAATTGCTTTCCCAACTCCATTTTGCATATTCATCAAATATTACATCTCGAGAGATCACAAGTTTATTTGTTTTTGGATCAAACAAACGATATCCTTTTGATTCATCACTATATCCAATGAAGATATATTTTTCTCCTTTTTGATCAAAATTTTCTCTATATTGTGAGGGTGTAAGTGCATAAGCAATGCAACCAAATACTTTTAAAAATTGTACCTGGGGCTTTTGCTTGTACCATGCCTCGTACGGAGTTTTATTCATAACTGCCTTTGTCGGAGATCTGTTGAGGATGAACGCGGCAGTGTTGACAGCTTCAGCCCAATATTCATTTGGTAGCCCCTTCTCCTTCAACATGCTTCTTGCCATTTTTGCTATTGTTCGATTTTTGCGTTCAACAACACCATTTTGCTGCGGAGTGTGACAAACGGTGAGCTGTCTTTGGACTCCTTTTGCCTTGCAGTAATCAGTAAAAGCCTTTGAGAGAAATTCTCCACCACGATCTGTGCGAAGTGTCTTCAGAAGCTTCCCAACTTGTCTTTCTACAAGCACTTTAAATTCTTGGAAAACCGAAAAAGCCTCTGACTTTTCTTTCAGAAAATATATCCACATCATTCGAGTATAATCATCCACGAACAAAAGAAAATATCTTTTACCGCCTATTGATGGAGTGCTCGTCGGTCCAAAAATACCAGCATGCACCAATTCCAACGGCGCTTTAGCTCTCCATGCATTTTTGGGAAATGGTAATCGATGCATTTTCCCGTAAATACACTCTTCACAAACTTTATCTATATGGGCAATAGGAGGTAGGCCTAACACCATATTTTTATCTTTCAATAATTTTAGGCCGTTATAATTTAAGTGCCCATATCTTAAATGCCACAAATATGACTCATCCATTTTTTGACTTTGGAAAGCATAATTTCCATCACATGGCATAATAAGAGGGAATACATTATTTTTATTCATTCTTATTTTTGCCACAATGATATTTTTGTTTTTATCATAAATTATGCTTTCATTTCCATCAAATTTCACCGAATAGTTTTTTCGAAGTAACTAACCAACACTTAGCAGATTTGATGTTAGGCCAGGAACATAAAGCACATCATGGATGAGTTTAGAATTACCTTCATTGGAGTTTACTGCAATTACTCCTTTTCCTTTCACCTCGTGAATTTTTCCATCTCCAAGCTTGACTTCCGATGAAAATTTTTCATCCATCTTCACAAAGAGTTGTCTATCTCCTGTCATATGACTACTGCAACCACTATCCAAGTACCAAATATTTTTTGACTCATGTTGAGTGCTCATGCATGAATAAAATACTTGACTTTCTTCGGAGTTTTCAGTATAACTAACCTCATTCTTTTGATGCATATCTTTATACCAACAATCTCTTTGTGAATGATTAGGCACTTTGCATTTAGTGCATTTATTACGACAATCTTTATTTTCATGCCCAGGTTTCTTGCAAATAGTGCAATATGGTTTAGAATTGCCTGGGTAATTTCTTTGTCCGATATTTCTACCTCCACCTCGGCCTCGATTGCTTCGTCCTCTTCTTGGATTTTTTGATGTGGTCGCTGAATTATTTTCGGCTACATTGCAACTTGATTTGAATGCTTGTTCCACCGACTGATTTGAAAACCTGCTCATTCTTTTTTCGTGTGCTTCCAAAGATCCAAATAATTGGTCTATGGAATAATCTTTTAAATCCTTGAATTCTTCAATTGCTGCAACGACATGCTCAAATTTTGCAGGTAAACATCTTAATACTTTTTCTACGACTTTTTTTATCAGTAATGGTATCTCCATAACTTCGTATTTGATTAATAATTCTCGAAACTCTTGAAGAAAATTCTTGAATAGTTTCGGAATCCTTCATGGATAGATTATCAAAATCTCGCCAGAGAGTTTGAAGTTTAATGGAGATTACCTGCTCTTGGCCTCCAAATTGTTTCTTTAAAATTTCCCAAGCATTTTTTGATTTTGCAACATTAGAAATTCTGGGGAAGATACTGCTACTTACCCCTTGTTGAATATAGAGCAATGCACGTGCGTCTCTTTGGACATTTTGTTAGAAAATACGCTTAACGCTAGAGGGGGGGGGGGTGAATAGCGTTATAATAAAAATTAGCGTAAACTTGCGGAATTTAAAAATTGCAGGAAAGAAGTAAGTGCGATAAGTAAATAAATAAGAACGAATGCACCGATGTATCCTGGTTCACCACAACCCGTGGCTAGTCCAGTCCCCGAGAGACTCTCTCGAGATTTCCACTAACTTCGTTAAGCTTACGGGTGCTTAACAAACCGTTACAAACTGAGAACTTGAAAATGTCTGATAGACACTGCCTCAACACAATCGATTGTCATAAGTTCACAATCGATTATTTTGTAGCTTTGAAAAACTCTGATGTACACTGCCTCAACACAATCGATTGTCATAAGGTTCACAATCGATTGTCATGCAGGTTTGAAAAATCTGATGCACACTTTCTTAACACAATCGATTGTCATAAGTTCACAATCGATTGTCATGCAGCTGACTTAACATAATCGATTATCATAAGTACATAATCGATTATCTTAGTCCAGATTTTAGAGGCATGTTTAAAAATCATTTTGACTAAAGTAAATATTCATGATTTAAAATCACTTTGATTTAAATTAAATATGCATGGATTGATAAAAATGTTTTTACGAGAGAAGCCAAGTCTTGAGTCAAGTTATCGGATCAAGATCACAATTAAAGAACGACTCATGTATAACTTTATATCTTTGCTTGATCTTGGTCTTGTGCTTGAATCTCGTTATATATCAATTGCGCTTGTGCTTGGACCTCGTCATATGTCCATTGCGCATAGTTTGTCATTCATCAAAACCTACAAATATGAACACACGTTTTAGTATAGTGCCTTGAGAACGTGTTTCAATAATTTCCCCCTTTTTGATAATGGCAAGCTTTAGTCGGGATATGCATATTTGATAATTCATAATGACGATTCAAGACAAGTAAAGATATGCAACAAGTATCCAATTAGTTCAATTAGTTCCCCCTCAACATATGAATTCCCCCTCAATTTATGCCAATAAAAAATTAGTGCATATCCCTTATTCTTCCCCCTTTTGACATTAGCAAAAAATGGAAAAAGTAAAAGACATAATAAAGCAAATAATATCAACATAATCGATTATTGATACTAGATAATCGATTATATACTAAAGAGAAATCGATTATCCTTGGGAGAAATCGATTATTCTGCATCAATCTTTATAATTCCCCCTGCCTTTAGGGCGATACCTGCAAAAATTCGTTAGACGTCTCCGACGCTCAAGTTAGAAATCATGTGAAAGGGAGAATGCAATGCATGACTTAGATCAACGTGGATTCAAGAATCCCGAGTTCACTACGAATTCGGAAGAAGGACTCTTTCTCTAAGGGTTTTGTAAAGATGTCGGCCAATTGATCTTTGGTTTCAACAAATTCAATTTCGACATCACCCTTGAGAACGTGATCTCTTATAAAATGATGCCTAATTTCAATGTGTTTTATTCTTGAATGAAGAACGGGGTTCTTCGTCAAGCATATAGCGCTAGTATTATCACATCTAAGAGGGATATGATCAAGACTTAGGCCATAGTCCAAGAGTTGTTGTTTCATCCAAAGGATTTGAGCGCAACAACTCCCCGCGGCTACATATTCAGCCTCGGTTGTGGACAACGCAACACTTACTTGTTTCTTACTAAACCAAGAAAATAGAGAGCTACCGAGCAAATGGCAAGTGCCACTAGTGCTCTTGCGGTCCAATTTGCATCCAGCAAAATTGGAATCGGAATAGCCAACAAGTTGGCATGAAGAACCTTTGGGGTACCATAGACCCACATTTACAGTACCAACGAGATACTTCAATATCCGTTTCACCACAGTTAGGTGAGACTCCTTCGGACACGATTGATAACGAGCGCATTAGCACACGCTAAACATGATGTCCGGTCTACTAGCAGTAAGATAAAGGAGAGATCCAATCATACCTCGATACTTTTTGGTGTCGACTTCCTTACCTTTCTCATCTTTGTCTAGATGATCGGATGTGCTCATGGGAGTGGCCATTGATTTTGCGTTGGTCATTTCAAATCGTTTCAGCAATTCTTTGCAATATTTAGCTTGACAAATGAAAGTTCCTTCTTTCGTTTGCTTTACTTGCAGCACCAAAAAGAATGTTAGCTCACCCATCATAGACATCTCAAATTCGCTTGTCATTAAATCGGAAAATTCCTTGCACAAAACATTGTTAGTAGCACCAAGTATAATATCATCCACATAGATTTGAACTAATAAAATATCATTGTTTTATGCTTAACGAAAAGAGTGGTGTCAACTTTCCCCCTAATGAAATCATTTTCCAAAAGAAATTTACTCAATCTTTCATACCAAGCTCGGGGAGCTTGTTTAAGACCACAAAGAGCCTTTTTAAGTTTGAAAACATGATTTGGAGATTTAAAATCTTCAAAACCCGGGGGTTGTTCAACATAAACTTCTTCTTGAATAACACCATTTAGAAAAGCACTTTTTACATCCATTTGATACAAATTGAAATTCATAGAAGATGTAAAGGCAAGTAATAAACGAATAGCTTCTAGCCTTGCTACGGGAGGATATGTTTCTTCATAGTCAATACCCTCTTCTTGATTTTAGCCTTTTGCTGCAAGCCTAGCTTTGTTTCTAGTGATTACACCATTTTCATCTAATTTGTTTCGAAAAACCCATTTCATACCAATTATGGTATGATTTTCGGGTCTTGGTACCAAATCCCAAACGTCATTCCGTTTGAATTGGTTAAGCTCCTCTTGCATTGCCAAGGTCCAAAATTCATCCCCAATTGCTTCGGAGATGGTTGTGGGTTCAATTTGAGAAACAAAAGAAGTATGTCCTAAGGTGTTCTTAAGAGAGTTTCGGGTACTTACCTTTTCTCCGACGTCGCTAATTACCTGTTCGAGAGGGTGATCTTTGATTGTCCTCCATTCGTTAGGCATTTTCGTTTCTTTTTCCAATTGTGGCGCTTCCTCCGATAATTGATCCAAGATTTCATCTTGAGTTTCCATAGGAGTTTCCTCTTGTACTTTGTCTTGAGGACTCATTGAGTTTAAGCTACCTGCAAGATCAAAACCAAAATCCTTTCTCGCCAAGCGAGCATTATTTTCGGAAAACACAGTATGAGGGGATTCCTCCATAGTTCCGGTTCTATTATTGAATACCCTATATGCTTTGCTACGTGAGGAATAAAAAATTCCTTCATCGGATTTAGCATCAATATTTCCCAATTGATCTTTTCCATTGTTATGAATAAAGCATTTACAACCGAATACTCTAAAATGGGAGATATTTGGTTTCCTTCCCTTGTAGAGTTCATAAGGGGTATTCATGAGTATTGGCCTTATGACTACTCTATTCAAAACGTAGCATGCGGTACTCACGGCATCCGCCCAAAAATGTTTGGGAATCTTAGCCTCATCGAGCATGGTTCTGGCCATCTCTTCGAGACACCTATTTTTCCTTTCCACAACCCCATTTTGTTGTGGTGTACGTGGAGCGGAGAAGGTGTGCTCGATGCCGAGTTCGTCACAAAAGGCCGCAAAGAGATTGTGATCAAACTCTCCCCCATGATCACTTCTTATTGAAGTGACGGTTGTGTCCTTTTCGTTTTGAACACGTATAAGAAAATATTTGAAAGTATGAAAAGCTTTACTTTTATGAGCAAGAAATAGAGTCCATGTAAATCTAGAATAATCATCAACAATAACAAAAGCATAACGATTTCTACCAAGACTTTCAATGTGAGATGGTCCAAATAAGTCCATGTGAAGTAATTGCAAAGGTCTAGTAGTTGAAACAATATTTTTCGATTTAAAAGATGCTTTTGTTTGCTTCCCTTTTTGACTAGAATCACAAATAGAGTCTTTTTCAAATTTCAAGTTTGGAAGACCAATAACTAAATTTTGTGAAATCAATTTGTTCAAAAGATGCATGTTGATGTGAGCTACTCTACGATGCCATAACCATGTATCATCCTCTTTGCTCATAAGACAATCTACATATTCAGATGAAGATTTTTCGAGATCAACCATATAGATATTATCCATTCTAAATCCACGAAGAATAATTTTAAAATCGCTACGGCGAAAAACTAAGCATTCATTTGAATCAAATAAAACAAGATTTCCCTTGTCACATAATTGACTTATGCTCAAGAGATTATGTTTTAGACCCTTAACTAGCAATATATGCTTAATGGAAGAGGAGTCATCCTTACCGACCGATCCAATGCCGATAATTTTTCCTTTGTTGTTATCACCAAAAATAAGCGTCCTCCTTCCTTGTGTTCTGGTTGAAGGAACTTGGATTCGTCTCCAGTCATGTGCTTGGAGCATCCACTATCAAGGTACCAAAGTACACTTGACCCCTTCAAACACACCTACAAAACAGATTAATGAGTTTTAGGTACCCATGTCATTTTGGGTTCTTGGGGGTTAGGCAAATCATAGTGATGTGATTGAGTGTTATGTCTATGTCGTGTAAAATAAGCAGGAGCAATATGTCCAATTCTTCTACAATAATGACAAACAACATTAGGATTATGCATTCGTCTAGGTTGATAGTAATTGGACGGACGAAATTCATTTACTCTATTCTTGACAATATGACTATTGCGCAATTCATGAAAATCATTTCTCCTACTATTTGTTCTAGGATATACAGCATTTCTAGGATAGTTGTTTCTAGGTTGAAAGCCATTTCTAGGTGTTCGACAAGGTTCAAAATTCCTTCTAGTGTTTGGCCTAGAGTATGCATTATTTCTAGAGTGATTATTTCTAGGTTGCGATTGTTGAAAGCCATTTCTAGGTTTGTTATATCTAGGATGAGCGTTTGTTTTATTAATCCTAGGTTGAGCCTTAGGTTGTTGGGTGTTGGCTTCAACCTTTTCTTTAGGCTCATTCTTAAAGCCTATGCCATGCTTGGTTGACTTCAAATTAACAAGAACATCATTCAAATTTTTATGAGAAGAGTTAAACTTATCTAGGGTGCCCTTAAGTCTTTCTACCTCATTTTTGAGATGCATGCAAGAAGTACAATTTTTACTAGAGCTCTCGGGTTTGTCGGCGCTTCTCTTGCCAAAAAATTTGTTTTCTTCTTTCAACTTCTCATTTTCCAAAATCAGTTTTTCCAAATCCTTTTCTTTCAAAGAGAGTTGTTTTTCAAAATCTTTTTCTTTTAAAGAAGCATTTTCTTTTATGCTTTTAACAGTTTTGGAAGCTTTAATAAATTCACTATACAACTCATCAAAAGCATTTTGCATTTCCTCAAGAGAATAGAAATTTTTGGAAGACATTTGACATACCTCTTCTTGATTGTTTTCGTGAGCCATGAGACAAAGATTTGCGGCTTCGTCTTCTTCTTCCTCACTCGACTCGTCACCGGAGTCACCTCCCCAAGTATGTATGCTCGTTGTTTCTTGAAGGGTTTCTTCTCCTTTTTGGCATTTGGGCAATTTGATTTAATGTGCCCGGTTTCTCCGCACTCATAGCACTTTATTTGATCTCCTTGCTTTTTGCCCTTTCGTTCATACTCTTTTCGCATGAACTTTTGAAATCTCTTAATAACGAGTCCGAACTCGTTGTCTCCGTCCTCATCATTTTCAGGTTGGCTTGTGCTTGCCTTGAGAGCGATCTTTTGTTTCCTTTGATCATCAACAAGAGGGTTAAGTATAGTAGATTCATAAGTTTTAAGATTACCTCTTAATCCGTCGATGGTGACATTTGAAACGCCAATAGATTCTTGAATCGCGTCGGCCTTGGATCGCCATGCCGGAGTGAGACTTCGGAGAATTTTTCGGACAAGTTCCTTATCCGTGAAGGTCTTCTTTAGAGAATGTAAATCATTAACGATTTTTGAAAATCGTTCGAACATCTCATCGACCTTTTCGCCTTCCTTCATGTGAAACAATTCATATGCATGGGTTAGGAAATCAATTTTAGCTTCCCTACCTGGTCCGTACCATCGTACGTAATTTCCAGCTTGTCCCACATTTGCTTCGCCGTTGTGCAACATGATATTTTCCTGTAATCATCAGCATTTACATCACAATATAATAAATTAATGGCTTTAGCGTTGTTTTGCACCTTTCGGATATCATCCGCATCATATTCATCTTCGGACTTTGGAACATCTTTATTTTCAACCTTTTTGGTTAGAATTTGTTCTCCCTTCATTATAACCTTCCAAAGATGAAAACTATTTGATTGAACAAATATTCTCATCCTCTCCTTCCAGTAAGTATAGTTTGTACCGTCGAATAGTGATGGTCGGGTGGAGCATTGTCCTTCACCTATTCCTGCAAAAGAATCACGAGTAGAAGCCATGGATTGTTTCTCTCAAACGGTTAAGTCTTCAAAGAGTTGGGCTCTGACACCAATTGTTAGAAATTACACTTAACGCTAGAGGGGGGGGGGGGGGGTGAATAGCGTTATAATAAAAATTAGCGTAAACTTGCGGAATTTAAAAATTGCAGGAAAGAAGTAAGTGCGATAAGTAAATAAATAAGAAAGAACGCACCGATGTATCCTGGTTGACCACAACCCGTGGCTAGTCCAGTCCCCGAGAGACTCTCTCGAGATTTCCACTAACATTGTTAAGCTTACGGGTGCTCAACAAACCTTTACAAACTGAGGACACAAGCCTCAACAACCTTTGCTCGAAGATACAACACTCCAAGACTTAAACCAAAGGAAACACAAGTTCCTTCTTACAATACAAGGGACTAACACTTCCCTTCAAGTGTATAAAACACTTAGCACTCACTTAAACAAGACTCTCTTAATAGAGTAGATATGAGTAAACAGATACGCTCAAGAACGCAACAACTTTCTTCAAGAATTTTGGCTCTCAAAACTTATGTAATGAATAGAAAGTGATGAACAATAGAGTATGCAAGCTATAGCAATAATATGATCTGTTGTTGTGTGTAGAAGACTGATTTGAAGCTGTATTTATAGTTGCAAAACCATGCATTACCGTTGCCTAATTGCCAATTAAGAATTGCTGATTTTAGTCAGTGACAATCGATTGTCAAAATGCCACAATCGATTGTTTGCCAATCGTTCCAAAAATCATTCCCAGATTTTACGCTTAACAATCGATTATCTAAGATCAATAATCGATTACTGGCAACGTTCAAAAAATCATTTCCAGATTTTACTTAAAACAATCGATTGTCAGAAATCTACAATCGATTACTTGGCAACGTTGAAAAAATCATTTTCAGATTTTACTTATAACAATCGATTGTCAGAAATCTACAATCGATTACTTGGCAACGTTCAAAAAATCTTTTTCAGATTTAATTTAAAACAATCGATTATTAGAAATTTATAATCGATTACCTGACGGTGTTTGAAAATATTTTGGCAACGGTCAATTACACAATCGGTTATGCTATGAGAACAATCGATTATATATCAGTCTTTGAAAAATCAATTAGACACTGCCTCAATGCACTCGATTGTCAAAGGACACAATCGATTATTTTATGACTTTGAAAATGTCTGATAGACACTGCGTCAACACAATCGATTGTCATAAGTTCACAATCGATTATTTTGTAGCTTTGAAAAACTTTGATGTACACTGCCTCAACAGAATCGATTGTCATAAGGTTCACAATCGATTGTCATGCAGATTTGAAAAATCTGATGCACACTGCCTTAACACAATTGATTGTCATAAGTTCACAATCCATTGTCATGCAGCTGACTTAACATAATCGATTTTCATAAGCACATAATCGATTATCTTAGTCCATATTTTAGAGGCATGTTTAAAAATCGTTTTGACTAAAGTAAATATGCATGATTTAAAATCATTTTGCTTTAAATTAAATATGCATGATTTGATAAAAATGTTTTTACGAGAGAAGCCAAGTCTTGAGTCAAGTTATCGGATCAAGATCACAATTAAAGAACGACTCATGTATAACTTTATATCTTTGCTTGATCTTGGTCTTGTGCTTGAATCTCGTTATATATCAATTGCGCGCTTCTGCTTGGACCTCGTCATATGTCCATTGCGCGTAGTTTGTCATTCATCAAAACCTACAAATATGAACACACGTTTTAGTATAGTGCCTTGAGAACGTGTTTCAACACATTTTGCTTATGCTCCTTTTTTGCAGCTGCCGTCCATGACTGCGATTCTTCCGGACTTGATGGTTCTTCGAATCCAGCTTCAACCACATCCCACAGATCTTGTGAAATGAAGAGTGTCCTCATTTGGATACTCCAAAATTCGTAGTTCTCACCGGCGAAGATAGGAACTAGATTTTGGGTATAATTAAATAAGGCTTGGGTGTTTGAAGCCATAAATATTTATCGGGTCAACCAGGCTCTGATACCAAATTTGTTGGGTATTATGAATGAATGGTGGAGACAAGAAAATTAAATGAGAGAAAGGGTAGGAAAGCTTTATGAAATTGTGAAATTATTTTCTTTTTTTTCTTCTTCTTCACGCAACATACAAATATCACACACATATATATAGCATTTTCACCACCATTGTTTGGAAGTTTCTACACATAGATTTTTTATTTAGAATAGTCTAGATCTAGATTTTTTATAGGAAAACTCTAGATATAACTAGTTCTTTCCTTTCCTAGATCTTAGTAGATTTTTTTCTTAGAAGTGTCTAGATCTAGATATTTTATAGGAAAGCTCTAGATATAGCTAGTTCTTTCTTTTCCTAGATCTTAGTAGATTTTTTCTTAAAATTACAAATTATTTATTTGTTTTTTCACATCAACCCAAAATCATGATGATAACAAATATGTTTCAGTCAAATACGCGGTAATATCATCAATCGGGACAGACCAAGTCATAATCCCCAATAGTAAATGACCCCACGCTCATTGCCAAGCGCGTGTCTCACCTCAATATAGCACTACGATGTGCAATGTGGGGTTTCAAACCCTCAGAGCATCATTTACAATCATTACTCACCTCGAACCGGCGAAATCTCAAGCTTGCAATGCCTTTGCCACTTAAATTGGCCTCCACACGCATCGAATCTATCAAAATGAGAACGAATATATCACAATATGATAAGGGAACAAAGCCCAAGCAAAAACAATCAATATTGGGCACAAATCACAAAATTACCAAAACCCGAGCCCCGGGAGCACTTCTCAAAACTTAAAATTTTTTACATCAACGGATTCCTTATCCTCCTACGAGTTTCTACATATCAAAAGTTCTCAAATCCGACCCGAAATGGTCTTTTAAATCCCAAATCAAAAGTTTAAAATCCCAAGCCATAGTCCTTCCATTTCTAGCTTAAGGTCCATGAATTTCTTGGTTAATTTCACAATATAATCACGTTTTAGGTTCAAAAATATTACCTCCAATTAATTCTCCTTGAATCCCTCTTCAATCTCCCTCAAAGAGCTCTCAAAATGATCAACTATGGGGTAAAAGTGACCCAAAATCACGGATGAAAAACGTATAAACTTTCTGCCCAGTTCTGATATCTCTTCATCGTGATCGCGACCCAAGCCTCGCGATCGCAAAGAGCAAAATTCCACGACTTCAAAAACACGATACGCAAATGCGACATATGCACTGGGAACACGATGACTTCACTTCCCATACTACGCGAATGCGAGACCTCTGTTGTGAACGGGAAGAGCAAAAATCTTTGAACCCTAAATCCTTATACGCCACCCCGGGAAACCTCACGCGAACGCGAAGCACATACATCTAGCCTTCCGCGAACGCGAAGGGAAAATTTCCTCCCTTCAAATTTCCTCCTACGCTATGATGATTTACCCCCACGAGATTGCAATGGCTTAAATGCTTGCAACATCTGAACTACATATCTGCAACTTTGCAAAGCCAAAAATGGTCCGATTGACCACCCAAAACTCACCCGAGGCCCCCAAGGACCTCAACTAAAAACACCAACACACCCTATAACCTTATTCAAACTTGCTCCAATCATCAACACACCTCAAACAACATGAAATTACCCAAAACTCTTCGAATTCAAGCCTAAGTTTTCTAAAAACTTCTGAATACGCTTTCGATCAAAAACTCAAGCACACCACGTCTGAATGACCTGAAATTTTGCATACACATAAAAAATGACATAACAGAGCTACAAAAACTCTTGGAATTCCATTCCGACCCTCTGATTAAAATCTCACCTACCAACTGGAATTCGTCAAAATACTAACTTCGCCTATTCAAGCCGAATTCTACACAGGATCTCCCAAATGCATTCTGATCATGTTCCTAAGTCCCAAATTACCCAACGGAGCTAACCAAATAATAAAAATTCTGATCCAAGCATATACAGATAAGTCAAATATTGGTCAAACCTTTCTAATATTCAAGCTACACTGAGAAATGTTCTTTTAAATTCATTCAGATTTTTGTGGAAACAAAATCTAGTGATTTACATAAGTCGTAATACATCACACGAGGCAAGTCATGCCTATTAACTGGCGATCAAAGTGCAAAATCACATAATGAACGGTCGGGTCGTTACATCCTACCCCACTTAAACATACGTTCGTCCTTGAACATGCCCAGAGTTGTTCTAAAAGCCAACCAATCACTGAAAAACCTTACCATGCATATACCCGTGGGTGATCCCACGTCACCCAATCTCATATAGTTCCAATAACACATTGAAACTAAAATTACATAACTCGATCTGTCCCATAAGCCATACAATCATATTTTCACTTCTGAAACCATCAATAGGATCAGAACCTCACACCTATACTCTGTATAGATACGAACCAGCTGTAATAACCCATGACTGCAACCTCAGGAGCGATCTCATAATATACCACATAACTTAACACGAATAGTGATAACTTCAATTCACAAGAGTTGCCCACAACAACCGAATACTGGTAGAAAACCTCTTATCAACTAAATTTTAATTCCAACACCTCTATATATACTGCCAATGATAACTAATTCACGCCGTATGCCATAGCCATTTCGCAGATCAACCATTCACGAAGCCACTCCTCTTTGGCAATTGCCATAGCAAATTTTCGAGCCGAACCTCTATATTATCCTTGCTGAAATCGAATTCGTTCGTATTAATTAATGATCCCAATGATCTCTTCTAATACAACATACTAATCCGATGACATGACACATAAATACAAGCCTAAGCCACAATTGGCACAATACGCGCACCAATAAGCAACTGTCCAGACATACTCAAATCATGAAAATGACTCAAATAATGAAAGGGTTTTCCCTCAAACTCACCAATACCATCACAACACACGGTTGAGAACCCGTCTCACATCATATAATAGAACACACGAATTTAACCCCCTAGGTCATAACTCTATATAGCTTCGTTGAAAAACATGATCCTAACAAATGAAATACCTCAAGTCACTACGCTCGAAAGTGACACCCAGCACAGCTTGATGTATGGAACAAAAGCAAATTTATTACACCAACGCTGAAGCTAATAACATAGACCACGCAACTCGATAGGACATAACCGATACGCCATTCACCGAGCAACACCCAATTACTCTTTGGTGATACCCAATTTTTCTTCATGTATTTTTTATAATCAAAATACTTTCAAAATAGCATGTGTATGCATATAAAATCATGCTCAAGAATTTTGTTATATTCCCCTAATTTTAAGTTTTTAAAATCAATTTATTTCCCATTTTGTTTATACAAAATTAGTAATTATCCATAAAATAATTATCCTTTTTGTGATTAACCTATTTTTATTCTCATATTTGCGCCAAATGTAATTAAGGTAATTTTTACGTATTTTTACAAATATATTTGGTATTTTTAAAGTTAAAATCGCCTGTAATTGCAACTTTAGCCTATTTTACGATTAACAACACTTTTGCAAATATGAAAATTATTTTCAGTATTTTTGGATTAATATTTATATATTATTAAGTAGTTCAGTGCTTTTAATTTGATCTTAAAATTATTATTGCTACTTATAAGGATAAAAGTAGCTATTTAAAAGCTAGTCTCATTTCATTTTAATAACAGCCAATTTGGTACTCCAATTATATCTAAATTAACCCCCTAATTGACCCAATTTCTAGCCGATTTACGGACTACCCCAATCCCACTAAGCCCCAACCATTTACCGATCTATATTACCCGACCCAAACCCCTTTTAATCTTGGATGTTGATCAACCTGATCAACGACCACGTTCACTCCTTACCTTTTTAATCCCCCAACCCTAACCTAACTCCCTCAATTTGGTCTGGAAACCGCCTCTGAATAACCTCCCCCTTCTCAAATGCTCTCGAATATTCCTGAAATCCTAATCGCCTCTACCATCTTCAATCTTTGACTCACCGGAATCCATGGCCTCTCTGGATATGGACGACCTATACTCACCTCATATTACCCTATGTGCTTGATATTTGAAGGTTCGAGGTCAGACCTCGAAGGCCTTCACCAAGACTTTTGCCGATTCAAGGTTTTCGGCCATCTCCAGCCCTGCTCCGGCATATCCTGAAGTCCAGATTCTGATTTTGACCTTATCCGACTTAGATTAGACCTTTTCCAAGCGTTTCTCATCCTAGAGTTCCTCTGAAACCTTAACCATATAAGGCTTTCTCCGATTCTTTTTAGATTCAATGTGTATCCATGCTATACGTGAATTTTAAATGATTTCCTAAATTTTCCTTTAAAAATTACTTTTAAAACTCTTCTTTTCCGATTTAGGGTTTTCTAGTAAATGTTTAAAGATTTTTTATGATTTTTCTTCTTTGTGTTTGCCTCTAGTGTGTCATCGTATCATATTTTGCATGTTTCCCTTGCTGCGTTTTCTATACTAGTGTCTTGTAGAATTTTCTATTGTATTTTATCATATTCTTATATGTTTGTTTTATTGTGTTATCTTTTCCGGAGTTTTTTGTATTTTTCTACAATATTTTCCTTGCTAAGTTCTTGTGGTTCTTTGTCTGCCTTCTACTAAGCTTTGTTTAGGGTGCTTCTAAGCATGTTTCTCCTATTGTTCTTATTAGTATTTGCCATTGAGTTCTTTGAATCCTTCTACTATGATTTCATGATGCTTCGCTATACATGCCTTTACCCAATTTCTTGATCTCCTTTTGGGATTTTCCTAAACTAGGATTCTTATTTCAAAACCCCCAACTTGTTTAGGATAATTTCGGAGTTTTATTATGATTCTGACTTTTGATAAAACTCTTCCAAACTCTACTACTGGATTTTTATGCTGATTTACGCAACAATCTTCTTTCATACTCATACGCTCCTTATATATGATGAATTTCCCTCTAATTGGTCTTTAAATTTGCAATTAGCGTAAACCTCTTTCTAAATATAGCTTGATTGATTTTACTTTCCATATTTTACTGATTCCCTAGATGATATGGCTTAGGTAGAATCATTCTTTATTTTTATGACTTGGTTCACTCATACCAAGTTTTAGACCTTTGTGATTTACTGGCTGTCAAATGATTCTCTTGTCTTATTTGCATAAACCGTGTACTGTCAAAACCCTGTCCTTAAATAACTTCCATGTAGTTGCTTCTGATTTTCTACTTTTCACACATGTTTGTTTAATTTCTTTCCTTAATTAGTTTGTACCATTTGAATCTAAATCCCTTAATTAATGGGAGTCTTATGTAATTGATTGACAATCAACCTTTTATTATTTTCTTACCTTATTTTCTCATGACTTTCACACTATAAATACACGACCTCCTTTTCACAAGACAGACACGATTGAACACACTTAAAACTACAATTTCACAATCTCTTCTGAACTTTCACTTAAACATATTCCTGCTTCTTGTCTGCACTTTGGCTTTCAGAAGATTACTGCTTTCTCTTTACTTGTCTCTTTGAAACTGGTATGTCCTGACTCAATTCTCAGCATCACCCCAATGTGTTTACTTATAGTCTTTGTATATACGTCTATCTTTTTATAAAGTTTAATATTGAACTTAATATGCCTATATGTTACTGCTTGCTTCTCATTCTTGTGAACATTTGTTCCCTATCCCATTACCCCCTATGTGTTTGTAGGGGGACTCAGAGCATGGCAACAAGAATTGTTGTATATGAACTGAGTTTTTTGACCCTTAACCTCTAAGTAGGCTGGAGGGTATGCCTGTATGTCTCGTTGCTGGGTATGCCATTTGCATGCTCTTTTCTTGTATCCTGCTTCTATTATGAATTTCCATGCCCCATTCCCTATGTATGCTGAGTTAAACTTCATGTCCTGGCAGCATCCAAATGGTTGTCCAGGGCTGAACCTGACCTTCAACAGGTCCTAATTCCCCAACATTAAGCTGACTGGCTAGTCTGGGGTGTTCCAACACCTCAATTGCTTGGGATGACCACCAGTTTGCCATGGAATTCCCTAATTTCCCCTCTATTACACTTACACTTACTCTTAGACTTTATTTTCCGCCCCCCCTCCTATGATCCTTGCCTTGTGAACCTTGAGTTCCCACTGAACTTGGACATTTGAGGGCTTGCCCTTCCACACTGCACTATAATTCAATTATGCAATATATTTGGGCGTAAGCACTGACAGAAGTCCATTTGAGACTCTTAGGGAACTCTGATACATCCCAAATAAGAGAAAGGCTTTGGAAATTTGATCTTTGGAGTTGGTTTACTTCATGCTTCAGACAGAAGTCTGAATGAGGCTGTCCTTGGTTAGAATTTTAAGTTTCTGATGTAATTTTGCTTTTTTCTTATTCATTTCTGGGCTGTAATAATTTGTAATAACTTATGAGGGTTTTAGTGAAAAGGGGGAGGGTAAATCATGCATGAAAAAAGGGGTAGATATCATGTTAATAGGTATTTATTATACTTTTCCAATCATGTCTTACTTTCACTTTTGCGTTTTCATATAAAAATCCTGTTTATAGGTTCCGCGTTTCCATACAGAAATCATGTTCATAGGTTATGCATTTTCAAATAGAAACCATGTCTATAAGTTCTGCATTTTCATATAGAAAACATGTCTATAAATTTTTGCATTTCTGTATTATCTAGAGAACATGTCTATAGGTTCTGCATTTCATAACGCTGCATATCATATAGATAACCTGTCTATAGGACTTCCTGAATTTTGCATATGCATCTATCATTAGGCAAATGGTTTATAGGTTAAATAACAAACAATATTCTAGATACCATGCTTATCGGATTTCTGCACTTCAATAAATGTTTTAAAAACAATAACGCCTAGAAAGCATGCCTATAGGATTAATCAAACGAATCTGAATCGTCCATCTCGTTTATAAGTCTAAAAAACAGTAGTAACGTTGCTTAATATCTGCAGAACTCATGTTCTTGCAATTAATAGGTCTTCTTCTCTAAAGTCATTATATTTCTCTTCTGCATTAATAGATATCATGCCTATAGGTTTCAGTTAGGCAAGGCCTAAGGTATACTAGCTAACTTAACCAAACTTCGTTAAATTACAACCAGAAAGTAGGTCTGATTCAAATTTCTTATCTGAAATATGTGATAAACCAGTATATTCTTCCCCTTTTAAGTTTAATCAGACCATAATAAGTACGTGCCAGACATGCTAACCAATATGTATTTAAGTTGAGGAGGCCTGCTTGAGCCTTTAGCTGTTATATGATTCCGAATATCTGCTCTACGTGTTTTTGATTGTCACACAAATCCCCTTTCCCTTTAGGACTAGTAGTCCCAAATGCCTCCAGGACTGATAGGATCTGGGCGAGTAATAGCATGAAAAAAGTAACAAAATCATTTTGCACTTTAATACCTTAACGGGGTTGGGAAAGGTAGATATGAATATGATGACCGGTGCGCTAATACCACGTATAACACCTCTTCTAAGGAGTGCTTACCACGTATTGCGTTGATGTAATCCATATTGTTTGCAAACCTAGGATCCCCTTCCCTTTTACTTGTTTGTTTTGTTTTCAACAATTTTTAAAACTACTTCAATTTCAGTTTTTCATTGTTTTCTTTCAACTTCAACTACTTGCAACTGTTATGTGAAAATCGCTTTGTATTGAAACCCTTATTTGTCTATTTATTGTTTATACTTAAAGTCACAATTGTAGCATGGTCGGGAACTACACTAGTGGATCTTGAGGGGTGCCTAGCACCTTCCCCTCGAGATAATTTCTAGCCCTTACCCAATCTCTGGTTTCTAAATCAAGTTCCTCTTAGTGTCCTAATACACTTTAATCATTAGGTGGCGACTCTTCAATTCAAACCCAATTCCCAAGAGAGAACATGCTGTCCTCTAAAATGTCAAACCCAATTTCACCTTAGAAAAAGGGGGCATCGACACTCTTCCCGCTCGACTTCCACTATGAGAACCCAAATGAACCACACCATAAGTGCCCATAACCAATAAATCATAACGTCTCGCAACACAAAAAATAGTAACTCATAGATCTCCTTAGATCACTAATAAGCTCAATAACGATCGAACCAGCCTATCCCTCAACAACGAAATTCGAGGCCAACCAAGCCGACTCAAGCTAGAACACGCATCCACATTGGCCTACCAACGAACTCTCTATCAAGGAAATCCTGAAGTTGTTCCTTCAGCTCCTTAACTCTGTCAGTGCCATATGATACGGTGCTTGTCACCAAATAAATACCGAAATCCACAACCTTGCTTGGCGACATGCCCGGCCACAAGAAACACATCCGAAAAGTCCCTCACCACCGGAGTTGAATCAATATGAGGAGCCTCTTCACTGACACCCATCACGAGAACCCGAATAAGAAAGACAATCCTTCCCAGCCGTCCGCTAGGTCTTCAAAATATAAAACCACTCTACCAAGACATAATTCGATGCACCTCGCCAATCAACCTATGCCATTTCCGGCATAGCCCATAGCGTAATAGCCTAGAATAACTCAACAGGGAGACAACCAGTCTGAACCCGATATCACTTCCAAATCAAACATAAGCAACAAAAGATTGATCGAGTCTCCAAACCCCGATAATCAGTAAATAGTGCCGATAGACACGATCTACAACGACCACATAGCATGAATATGAGGACTTCTGTCTCCAAAATCCACACGGCACATGAATCACCATATCCGATCCCAATTTCGGCGTCTGAATCCATGCCACACCTCAAATACCCAATCATTTCACGAGGGATACTAAAAAATTCTTCTCTTCCACCAAGCAAACTCGAATATCAGCAGTCGATCTAGCCCGAAGTGCCGCAATCATACCAAAGTGCCATCAACTTAATTGCATTGCCCTTTTTCTGAACATATATCATCAAATCACTTCCAATTAGATATATCATTTCCTTAATTATCTGAGCCTAGCCGCTGCCAAAGCGTTTATAAACTTCCTTTCAGAACTGAACTGTAACCTTACACACGCAAGTCTCGATCTTCCACAACATACCATATATACCATACTATCCTAGGATAACGTGAGAACTTCATCTCCCTTCCGAGCCAGACATCTACGCACTCGACTAGTAAAGAAATTTCCATTGGTCCCATCTAGAAGAAAAATCACTATACATCCCATGTTCCGCTTGCCCATAGAAAATATACATCTCCAAACCGCGGTAAAAATCAACAAGAGCTCTGCGAATTCCATTTAAACAAAATCAGACCTGCTAGGACTGAATCCTTCTAACTTGACCAAGCTAAGCAGTCATCAAAACTAAAGAGCATTGCTGCAAAATACCTATAAGAACTCATTACCTCGAATAGACGCACGAAATTAACCATATCCTTACCATACCGGTCTGGTCTACTATCAAACTACCCCATATTTCTAAATTTCCTTCTGATTCATCTTCAATTGGATATTATCTCTTGTTGTATCATCACAATTCCTCAACCCCGGCCTACCACACGGGACCCAAGCATACAACAACACTGTCTAAGACCCATAAGCCTCTAAATACTCTCTCAAATATTCCCAAAAAATACCACATTCCAGAATACTTTACTCTGAAGAATTTCTTGCAAATCTAAATCTGTTACCTTTACTTTCCAGATACAAATACATAGAATCACATAACTATATAGAAATACCACCAGTCTTGACCTTTTCCAAATGAAAACTCAGTTTCTACCCACATATACAACTTTAAAATACCCGATTGTTCCCTGTAGAATTATAAACGCATTAGAACCATTCTTAAGAGTCATTAACTCTATTCAAACTACAATTATCCTGCTCAAACAAACTTATCCACCCGTGCCTCAGTGGCACTCCGACACAACAGAGTGAAATCCTCGTCCCAATACAACTAAGCGACTTCCTGCTCTTATGCACAAATCTTTCTTTACCAACTACAACTTAAGACATCCCTTGATTCTCTTACCCTATAAAGCATAATATAACCATTGTCAAAAAGTTTCCTTTAACAAATCATCCTCGGTATCAATTTTCACAAGCCATAACTAATTCACCTGCACACCTCAAACTAGAACATACATAGCACCTTACTGTGCCATCAATTACTCATAGTAGACTCCACTAATTTGCTAGAATCCGTAGATCACAATACACTCAATATCTCATAATACTTATACTCTATTGATGCCACAATACCCTAGTGAGATTAAACTCGAATCCTTTGGAATCTCGTGAAAACACAGATCATCTATTACTTTAATCTTCAGCAAATCTCGCACTCATTCTCGCAACAGTTAAACCAACTCTCTTAAGCGGCCCAAAATTCAAATTTCCATAATTACATTTCGCTTGCATATGCGATTTTCTAACAATCACATAAAGGTTACACAACCCCAAGAATCTTCGCAGGAGATAACCCACCTGCTTTGCCTTCAATTAACATTTCTGTATACCTTCCACCATCATAAACTGTACGCATCCACTTAGCATTCTTGAGTCTGAACTCATACCGCAACATGAAATTTACTTCACTCACAACTAGGAAACATGAAAAAATCTTTAACACTCCCATAACTCAGGGATATACCTTGAATCAAGATGGAATTTTAGCACCTTTCTTCTATCCTCCGGACGGCCTTCCTCGTCACTTCCAAGTTGTATAGATACATCTCGCAGTATTACATACTCATCACACAGTTATCCAGCCGTCACTTCCACTAATAGGGACAATACTAAACATATAAGTTCAAAACACTTTCTCATACAATCAGCACCTCGGTGCTCAAGCCATAGGCAAGGGTCTGGCCTCGAGTCATCCAGACTGGCCCAACATCAACTCATAGAGATCACATCTCGCCCCTCGATTGGGGAATCACAAGCAATCAAGACACATTTGATACTGAGCGCTCATGCGCGCATGCAAACGCGTGGAAGGAATTTCAAGAGTTACTTTTCAATCTGAATCAAGGAAGTCCGATAAGAATTTAAGAACGTGAAGTATTTCTAAAGGTTCTCATTCTCTCGAGGATAAATACAGACGTCTCCATACCGATCCACGAACTCTACTAAACCTTCTCATGACTCGTGAGACCTATGTAACCTAGGCTCTAATACCAACTCGTTACGACCCAAATCCAGCCCCGATCGTGATGGCACCTCTCGTGAGGACAAGGCCAGCCAACTAAACCCAATTCATCTTTTTAGAGCAGTTAACCAGCTCATAAGCAATTTAAATATGATTTAATGATAATAATTAGCAGAAGTACAACACGACACAACCAAAACTGGGGTGTCATAAGTCACGAGCATCTATTAGAGAATGAATACAACAAAAGGTCTAAAAAAGACAAAACATGACTAATGAACAAAGAGGGAGAAAAGCAGTGCTGCAGACGTTGGCATCCACCTTGCTAATCTCCGGTAACTCTGCCTCCGATTAGTTAAACCCGCTGCCGGGTGCATAAATACCTACATCTGCACACAAGGTATATGGAATAAAGTGAGTCCAACTTAGTGAGTAATAACGGTAAAAAACAACTAAGTAGTAAGAAATATCGTAAAGCGTATCAACATGCCGTACAGAAGCAGTGTAAAAGCCATTTAAGAAAACAATGAAGCTGAGAAATCTCTATGGAAACATCTTAGCTAATTTTAAACCTCTTTTGAAGATGACTTTTTCAACAGTTATGCAAATGAATGCAAAACAATTAGTGCATATAAGCAAAGAAATCCGCTCCTCGGGCGCAACACTCCATTAACAGGTGGTGCCAGACATTCAGGAAGATAACATATAAAGTAACACAATCAACACATAATCGCAGACAATTGAAATAAAGTAAACACATAGAACAGTACCAGCCCCTTTGGCTCACTCTCAGAACAATATTAGCCCCCCGGCTCACTCTTAGATCACAATGGGTACCCGCGCTCATTGGGGTGTGCACACTCCGGAGGGGCCCCTTACGGCCCAAGCGCAATCAAGCCATCTCATGGCATTAAATCTAGGCCCTCGACCTCATGTCACTCAAGCCACCTCATTGCGCATATATGTATCTCAGGCCCTCGGCCTCATATCACTCGGTGTATTCTCATATCTGGCCCTCGGCCGCACTCAGTTCGAAAATCATCACAAGCCCCTTGGACAATAGTAAAGCAATAGTTCATATTGTTCTCAGCCCAAAACATCATTTAAAATATCGTTTAAATCTCAAATCTGAGTAAAAGTGGCTGAGTTTTAAAACAGTGGAAAACAACGGGGATGAGCTCAAGTAATAAATCAAACAGTGAGGAAATAGTGATAAAAATTCTCGAAGGGTTCAAATAGTTGGCACGAAGCCCAAATATGGCAATCAGCACAAATCATGATGATAACAAATAAGTTTCAGTCAAATACGCGGTAAAATCATCAATGGGGACGGACCAAGTTACAATCCCCAATAGTAAACGACCCCATGCTCATCATCAAGCGCCTGTCTCACCTCAATATAGCACTACGATGTGCAATCTGGGGTTTCAATCCCTCAGAGCATCATTTACAATCTCTACTCACCTCGAACCGGTAAAATATCAAGCTCGCGATGCCTTTGCCCCTCAAATTGGCCTCCACTCGCATCAATCTATCCAAAATCAGAATGAATGCAACACAATATGCTAAGGGAACAAAGCATAAGCGAAAACAATTAATATTGGGCACAAATCACGAAACCAAAGCCTGAGCGTCGGGCTTAATTCTCGAAACTCTAAATTTTTTACATCAGCAAGTTCCTTATCCTCCCACGAGTTCATACATATCAAAAGTTCTCAATCTCGACCTCAAATGTTCTTTCAAATCCCAAATAAGAATTTCGAAATCACAAGCCCTAGTCCTTCCATTTTTAGCTTAAGTTCCATCAATTTCTCGATTAATTTCCCAATAGAATCAGGTTTTAGGTTCAAAAATCGTACCTCCAATTAATTCTCCTTGAATCCCTCTTCAATTTCCCTCAAAGAGCTCTCATAATGATCAACTATGGGGTAAAAATGACCCAAAATCGCGGGTGAAATAACTTATAAACATCCTGCTTAGTTCTGATATCTCTTCATCGAGATCGCAGCCCAAGCCCCGCGATCGCGAAGAGCAAAATTCCCAGACTTCAAAAACACGCTATGGGAACGCGACATATGCACTGCGAAGGCGATGACTTCACTTCCCATATACGTGAAAGCAAGACCTTTGCTGTGCATGCTAAGAGCAAAAACCTCTGAACCCAAAATTCTTATACTCGAACGCGGGAAGTCTCATGCGAACACGAAGCACAAACATCTAGCCTTCCGCGAACGGGAAACCTCAAACGCGAACGCGAAGGGAAAATTTCCTTCCTTCCAATTTCCTCCTACACGATAGCGATACACCCCATGATCGCAAAGGCTTAAATGCCCGCAACATCTTAACAGCAAATCTGCAACTTCTCAAAGCCAAAAATGGTCCGATTGACCATTCGAAACTCACCCGAGGCCCCCGGGACCTCAACCAAAAATACGAACACACCCTATAACCTTATTCAAATTTTCTCCAATCATCAAAACACCTCAAACAATATCAAATTATCAAAAACTCATCGAATTCAAGCCTAAGTTTTCTTGAAAATTCTAAAATACACTTTCGATGAAAAAACTCAACTAAACCACGTCCGAATGACCTGAAATTTTGCACACACATCATAAATGACATAACGATCTCGGAATTCCATTCTGACCCTCGAATCAAAATCTCACCTACCAATCGGAATTCGACAAAATACTAACTTCGCCAATTCAATCATAATTCTACACCGGACCTGCAAAATGCATTCCTATCACGCTCCTAAGTCCCAAATCAGCCAATGGATCTAACCAAATCATACAAATTCCGATCCGAGCTCATATAGAGATAAGTCAAATCCTGGTCAAACCTTTCCAATTTCAAGCTACAACTGAGGCATATTCTTTTAAATTCATTCCGATTTTCATGAAAACTAAAACTAGCAATTTACAGCAGTCGTAATACATCATACGGGAACAGTCATACCCGAGAACTGGCGATCAAAGAGCAAAAGCTCAAAATGACTAATCGGGTCGTTACAGATTTCCTAACATTATCACGTGGCTGCCAGGTCAGCATAGAATATATACATCCTTGTTGGGTGCGAAAGCGAATCCCATTCTCGATTGGACTCTGAGTTGTGCAGGATCCACAACTAGACCCAAGGTCTGAGACTCGGCATATAACATGTTTGTTGATCATCAAAACTCAATTTTCAACACTATTACTCTAGGTACTTGTGCTAAACTAGAAGCACTAGACTTGAATTGCAACACCTTTCAGGGACGTATTCCTCCAACCATGAATAATTTGCTAGTTTTGGAACTTTTAGTACTTTCTCACAACAATCTGTTCGGCGAATTCCCAGGATTCTTGAAGGACTGTATACCTTTGACATTATATTTCCTTTCTTTGGAAAGAGTTAAATTCTATGGACGAACAGTGTAGAAAATATTTAGACTATCAAGTCACTTATTAAGGTAATTACATGTAAATATTTATAATAAGGATCAATTAGTAACCTGTTAAAAATGATAATTAACCTGCTATCACATGTTATACTAAGCTGGTAGCGTAAAGAATCTTTACACAGTTAATGTACATAACGTAAATCTTTCTGGAAAAAACAAGAAAATGTCCTCTTTTTCACATTGAAAGCATCCAACATTATGTTTTACTAGAAAAGTGAAAGCATATATTTCAGGCGCGTAAAAGGCTTGTGGCTGCCTTCCAAACAATTGTGATGAGAGAAGGAAGCAAAATGAGCCTACATAAAAGAAAGACATGATGAATGTTCTGTTGGAAGTTGAAGATGAGAATGGTAAAAAACTGAATGATGAGGAAACCATTGATGTTCTAATAATGTACCTTAACGCTGGTCATGAATCTTCTGGTCACATTACATTGTGGGCTACTATCTTTCTGCAGAAACACCCCGAGGTAAGTAATTAGTCAAGAGCTAAGTTAGTCAAGAATTCCATCATTTCAGAAAAGTAATTAGTCACCTTAAAGTTTGTTATTTCTCAAGAATATGTTTTGTTCTAAAAATAGGCAGAGCAAGAGGCAATTGTGAACAATAGGCCAACAGACCAGAAGGATGAGTGACAATAAAAGAAATTAGGCAAATGGACTACCTGTCAAAGGTAACTTTCTGTTTATTATCAACTTAGTCTCAAGTGTCGAACACAAGACCCTATCGAACCTTGTATGCAGTTCAAGCATGGGCATTATGAGTTTAATGGCTTCTGGTGTTTTAGCATTGGAAGCATCAAAATGTTTGATTTAGTTCTTACTTCCCATAATTTCTTAAAAAGGATCTTCTCCCAAAATCAATGATCTAAGATCATATAGGAACAAAAATATTCAGCTTTACTAAAAGTTTATTATGAATTGAGTTTTGTATTTTGTCCTCGAGCCGATAGTCTATCGGGAACGCACTCTCTACCTTCACAAGGTAGGGGTAAGGTCTGCATACACAATATGTAGCGACCTGACCAGTTATTTTGAGCTCTAGTGCGGTGTTTGGTGTTTGAGGCCTTGAGTAGCTTCACTTCATGTTTTGTGACTTGTACGTGTGGTCGGAATTCAATTTCGGGAAGTTCAGAGTTGATTTGGAAGGAAAATTATCAATTCGAAAGCGTTAAGTTGGAAGAATTGATCAATATTTAAATTTTAAGTACGGAATTGGGATTTGAAGGTTTTAATAGATTTGTATAATGATTTCGGACTTTGTAGTATATTCGGGTTGAGTATCGGGTGGTCCGGAAAAACTTTCGGTGCTTATTATAGAAAGTTGACTTTTTTATCATTTTAGAATTTCCTGAGTTTGGTTTGAAACAGACTTTGGTGTTATCGATGTCCGTTTGGTATTATCGCAATTTGTTACTTGCAAGTAAAGTTTAGCGTCATTCCGAAATGTTTAAGTATGATTCGGACCCATTCGGCAAATTTTGAAAGTTTGGAAGTTCAAAAAAGAATGTTGAGCGTTGATTCATAATTTGGATGTTATTTGGTGTGATTTGAGGCCTCGAGCAAGTTTGTGTTATGTTTTGGGACTGGTTGGTATGATTGGATGGGGTCCTGGGGGGCCTCGGGAGAGTTTCAGAGGGGCTATGGCCCGTTTCGCCATGTCTGGACTATTGTTTCTGGTGCTTCATCTTCTCGATCGCAAAGAAAGGGGCCGCGTTCGCGAAGGTCTTTTGGGTGTCAGGCAGTTTGTGCTTCACAGTCATGAAGAAGCACTCTCGTTCGTGAAGCTTTGGGCGGGAGTGTATTATGTTCGTGATGGAGATGTCGCAATTGCGCAGAAGGTTCGGCGGGAAAGTCACTAGGTGATTTGTCCTACGCGTTCATGAGGGTTTCGTCTAGTTCGTGACTGGTGTGTCGCGTTCGCGACTGGTCTATCGCATTCATGAAGAGCGTTGGCCTTTGCGGTCGTGAGGGCCTGTCCACGATCGCAAAGAAGAGAGTTGCTAGGCTAACTTTTTTTATTACGGGGTTTGGTTCATTTCTTCCACTTCTAACATGGTTTGGGTAATTTTTCGAGCCCTTCAAGAGGGAATTTTCATCAACTTTTGCAAGGTAAGTAATTCCCACATATTGTAAGTTAATTTCATAGATTCTATAAGGATTTAACATGAAAATTTTTGAAGTTTTTGTGATTTTTGAAGAAAAACCTAGAAATCGTATTTTTGGGGTTTTACCACGAAAATAGACATGCAATTTGAAAAAAATCATATATTTGATTTCGTGGCGTTATATGTAAATCTTATCTTTGAAAATTTTTGAAATCCGAGCACGTAGGCCAGAGTGTTGACTTTTCAGACGGTGTCAGAAATTGGCATAAATTAATTAATTATAAGTGTTGGGGTATATTTTTATCAGTTTGCATGTTGTTGGACAAGTTTCGGATCGTTTGGCTTTGAATTGAGGAGTTAGAGAGGTATTGGGGCCGGTTATTGGAATTTTGGAGTGAAGTAAGTGTTGATACCCAATTTTTCCTAATGTATTTTTTTGTACCAAAATACTTCCCAAATAATGTATATGTGCATATATGAGCACACCCATGAGTTTTGGTATTTTAGTAATTTTTTAAATCGATTTACCGCTTATTTTAATATCACAAAAATTATCAAAATTATTTCCAAAATATCATATTTGGTGAATAGCTTATTTTATCCTCATATAAAATAACTTATTTTATATATGCTTTCACGTTTAATAACTTATTTTAAATTATTTTTACTATTTTCAATTAATTAAAAAGGGAAAAACTGGCTATTTAAGAACTAGCCTATTTTTATTTCAATTATAGCCTCAATCCACCACCACGTTTAAACCCAATTCAGGCCAACCCATACCATATTTGGACCGACCCATCATTGGTTCAACCCGAACCGTTGATCAAATGAGATCAACGGTCCAGATTAAATTACCTAAAATAAATCTTAATCTACCCCCCTCTTGACCCCTCATTTCACCATAGACCGGTCTCTATCTCACACTCTCTCTCTAACGATTGCTCTCCCTTCTCTCTAGAACCTTCTGGTTCCCTCCTTCTTCTCCGACGAGCTTCATCACCTCTCCGGCCATGCTCCGTCCTTACTTCATTCGACCTCTATCCACCATCGGATCCTATATCACTACTTCTCTTCAAAATTTGAAGCCTTCCACCATGAAGATGGTCATTGAAGCCTCGCCGGGGTCTGTTTCCGGCCTTTCTCTTATGGATTTTGGTTCGATGACGCTAAAAACACCATTATTTTGAGCTTCACAGCCACGTTTCTCTTACCCCTCTCACTGGTTTCTTATGAAACCCTAATTTTAACCCAAACCTCTCAAATCTCTGATTTTTTTAACGATTTTTAACTCGCACCATTATATTTTGCACTATTTTTCACTCGATCCTTACGATTACTCCAGTTTTAACCGATTCTATTCCCTTTTTGAAACTAATGTTTCTGACCCCCTTTTCAAAATTACTTTATTTTCTGATTTTGAGTACTAATTCGTGATTCTCAGTACTATTTTCTAAACATTGTGCTTGTTAGATAATACACTTAACGCTAGAGGGGGGGGGGGGGTGAATAGCGTTATAATAAAAATTAGCATAAACTTGCGGAAATTAAAAATTGCAGGAAATAAACAAGTGCGATAAGTAAATAAATTAGAACAAACGCACTGATATGTCCTGGTTCACCACAACCCGTGGCTAGTCCAGTCCCCGAGAGACTCTCTCGAGATTTCCACTAACTTGTTAAGCTTACGGGTGCTTAACAAACCGTTACAACTTGAGGACACATGCCTCAACAACCTTTGCTCGGAGATACAACACTCCAAGACTTCAACCAAGGAAACACAAGTTCCTTCTTACAACACAAGGGACTAACACTTCCCTTCAAGTGTACAAAAACACTTAGCACTCAAACAAAACACTCCTTTAAGAGTAGAGATGAGTAGAAAGAATACGCTCAAGATCGCAACAACTTTTGACAAGAATTTGGCTCTCAAAAGCTTATGTAATGAATATAAAATGATAAGCAATAAAGTATGCAAGCTTTAGAAATTGTATGATCAGTTGTTGTGTTTAGAAGACTGAATTGAAGCTGTATTTATAGTTGAAAAACCTTGTATTACCGTTGCCTAATTGCCAATTAAGAACTGCTGATTTTACTCTGTGACAATCGATTGTCAAGAAGCCACAATCGATTGTTTGCCAATCGTTCCAAAAATCAATCCCAGATTTTACGCATAACAATCGATTGTTTAAGATCAACAATCGATTACTGGCAACGTTCAAAAAATCATTTCCAGATTTTACGTAAAACAATCGATTATAAGAAATCAATAATCGATTACTCAGCAACGTTCAAAAAATCCTTTCCAGATTTTAAGTAAAACAATCGATTATAAGAAATCAATAATCGATTACTCAGCAACGTTCAAAAAATCCTTTCCAGATTTTAATTACAACTATCGATTATAGGAAATCAATAATCGATTACCTGACAGTATTTGAAAATATTTTGGCAACGGTCAGTTATACAATAGATTATACAAAGTTGACAATCGATTATATATCAGTCTTGAAAAATCAATTTAGACACTGCCTCTTGACAATCGATTGTTATATGTTCACAATCGATTATTTAATAACTTTGAAAAAGTCTGGAAGACACTGCCTCAACACAATCGATTGTCATATGTTCACAATCGATTATATTGTGACTTTGAAAAATCTGATGGACACTGTCTCTTCACAATCGATTGTCATTAGCTTCACAATCGATTATTTTGAGCATTGAAAAACTTTGATGGACACTGCCTCATTACAATCGATTGTCATAAGGTTCACAATCGATTGTCATGCAGATTTGAAAAATCTGATGCTCACTGCCTTAACACAATCGACTGTCATAAGTTCACAATCGATTGTCAAGCAGCTGACTTAAACATAATCGATTATCATAAGTACATAATCGATTATCTTAGTCCAGATTTTAGAGGCATGTTTAAAAATCATTTTGACTAAAGTAAATATGCATTATTTAAAATTATTTTGCTCTAAATTAAATATGCATGATTTAAAAATATTTTTACGAGAGAAGCCAAGTCTTGAGTTTAAGTTGTCGGATCAAGATCACAATTAAGTACCGACTGATATAAAACTTAATCTCGATCTTTGTCTTGCTTGAATCTCGTTATATATCAATTTTGCGTTTGTGCTTGGACCTCGTCATATGTCAATTTGCGCATAGTTTGTCATTCATCAAAACCTACAAATATGAACACACGTTTAGTATAATGCCTTGAGAACGTGTTTCCAACAATTTCCCCCTTTTTGATAATGGCAAACTTTAAGCGGTATATGCATATTAGGCAATTCATAATGACGATTCAAGACAAGTAAAGATATGTAACAAGTATATAGATATGCAATTTGTTCCCCCCCAATTTATGCCGATAAGTATTGAGAGTGCATACCAGTAATCTTCCCCCTTTTGCCATTAGCAAAAAAATATGGAATAATAAAAAAACTTGTTTATTTATTAATAAGAAGCGGGTACATAATGGGAACAATAAAAACATAGAACAATAAAATAGAAAGACAAATAAAGAATTTATTCATCATCATTTCCCGCCTCATCATCCGGCACTGCTTCATAGGGAACAAGACCGGCATATGGATAACGAACATGGTCAAAATATCCATGGATCTCATGTGTCAATTGACCGACAGAGGTGGTCAATGAAGCAATTTGGTCGGAAATGGATTGAAGAGTAGGTTCTTGAGGCTGACGCGATTGACGGGTTGGAGGAGGAGCAGGAGCTGCATGATCACCGTCATGGGGAAATGAGGATTCTGAAATTTCCCACTTTTTGGTGCTCTTTTTGAGAGGACCGATGGAAGTGTTGAATCCTGAAGCTTCAAGAAAATTCATAATAAGGATGGCATAGGGAAGAGGTCTATCATCTCCGATGGCATCACGCATGTGAATCTTGACGAACTTACACCTATTGATGTGAGCTCCGGTTATGATGGCATGCATGAGCTTAGCGTCCTCTTGGGAAAGACTGGTATGATTATGCTTCCGAGGTTTGAGGACTCGGGTGATGAAATAGAAAATCAAACGATACTCGGGGAGCATTCCCGTGATAGTAGGACACCGAGTGGATAGATTAGGATCATAAGATGTAAGACCTATTTTGTTTAGGGGAGCTTTCTCATCAAATAAGGCGCCGGCCTCTCTAATGTAGCGAGTAATGTTTTCGCCACTTCGAGGAAGATGGGTAATCGAATGCAAGTTTTCATTGGACAAAGGGATTTGAACACCATTAATATTTGTCACAAGTTCACCCTCGTCATCCTCATGAAGGTTTGAGTAAAATGCTTGAATCAATGGAGGATTAATATAAGGATAGGTAAGATACAAAAAGTCAAGAAGTTGACATTCTTTAAGCATGTTTGCAGCGGGGGCGTATGATTCAAGATATTTGCTTGTTGAAAAGCGAGGAGGAAGAATGTCGCGCTTTTCGAATTTTGTCAAAAATCTAGTAAGCTCGATTTCAGTATTGAATTGTGAAATAGACCCATCTTGATAAGGGAAATTTGGAGGTGGAGGAGCAGAAGAAGATGCACCTTGTCTACGGGAACGTTTAGAGTGTCTGCCCGACATTTTTAACAAGTAGTAATGAACTTTGTAAGAAACTTGGAAGATTTTTGAAGGTTTGGGAGCAAAGATTGATGCTTGAGTGAATAAAATTGAAGACTTGTGATGCCTATTTATAATGGGAAGAATGTCATTTCATTGATGATGAAAACCTACAGAAATTTATGAGCCAAAACAGTCAGAAATGGTAAAAATAAATTGCACTGACCGTTAGACAATCGATTGTTGAAACGAAATAATAGATTGTTGAGCAGATTTTGACTTGAATTCGGAACTGACACAAAATCGATTGCACGACCCTAACGGCAACAAATACTTGAATTACTGGCAGAAGATAATCGATTTTTGAATTATGATAATCAATTGTTGTGATACAGTGAGCACGGTGATTCTCTGACTCGGAAAATAATCGATTATATTTATGAAACAATCGATTGTTTTAGAAAAGCAGTACTGAATGGCTGAGACGGTAATTGATTATACAGTTAAAAAGTCGATTATTAAACACAAATGCATAATTAGCATCAAACATAAATAATCGATTTGTATACTTGCTAATCGATTGTCCGCACAGTAAAATAATCGATTATTTGCTGTAACAATCGATTGTGCTATGCCATTTCTTTACAATTCCCCCTGCCTTTAGGGCGATACCTGCAAAAAGAGAATTAGACGTCTCCGACGCTCAAGTTAGTAATTTGTAATGAAATAATGCAATGAGAACGTGATCTCTCAAGAAGTGTGTCTTAAGGTGTTCTTAAGAGAGTTTCGGTACTTACCTTTTCTCCGACGTCGCCAATTACCTGTTCGAGAGGGTGATCTTTGATTGTCCTCCATTCGTTGGGCATTTTCGTTTCTTTCTCCAATTGTGGCGTTTCCTCCGTTGATTGCTCCAAGATTTCATCTTGAATTTCCTTAGGAGTTTCCTCTTGTACTTTGTCTTTTAAACTATTTAGAATACCTGCAAGATCAGAACAAGACTCCTTTCTCGCCAAGCGAGCATTATTTTCGGAAAACACAATATGAGGGGATTCCTCTACAGTTTGGGTTCTATTATTAAATACCCTATATGCTTTGCTACGGGAAGAATACCCAATAAAAATTCCTTCATCGGATTTGGCATCAAATTTTCCCAATTGATCTTTTTCCATTGTTATGAATAAAAACTTTACAACCGAATACTCTAAAATGGGAGATATTTGGTTTCCTTCCCTTGTAGAGTTTATAAGGGGTTTTCATGAGTATTGGCCTTATGACTACTCTATTTAAAATGTAGCATGCGGTACTCACGGCATCCACCCAAAAATGTTTGGGAATCTTAGCCTCTTCGAGCATGGTTCTAGCCATCTCTTCGAGACACCTATTTTTCCTTTCCACCACCCCATTTTGTTGTGGTGTTCGTGGAGCGAAAAAGGTATGCTCGATACCGAGTTCGTCACAAAAGTCCGCAAAGAGATTGTGATCAAACTCTCCCCCATGATCACTTCTAATTGAACTGACGGTTGTTTCCTTTTCGTTTTGAACACGTTTAAGAAAATATTTAAAATTCTGAAAAGCATCACTTTTATGGGCAAGAAATAAAGTCCAAGTAAATCTGGAATAATCATCAACAATAACAAAAGCGTAACGATTTCTACCAAGACTTTCATTGCGAGATGGTCCAAACAAATCCATGTGAAGCAATTGCAATGGTCTTGTAGTTGAAACAATATTTTTCAATTTAAAGGATGCTTTTGTTTGCTTCCCTTTTTGACAAGAATCACAAATAGAGTCATTTTCAAATTTCAAAATTGGATGACCAACAACTAAATTTTGTGAAACCAATTTGTTCAAAAGATGCATGTTGATGTGAGCTACTCTACGATGCCATAACCAAGAATCATCCTCTTTGCTCATTAAACAATTCACATATTCGGGTGAGGAGTTTGCAAGGTCAACCATATAAATGTTATCCATTCTAAAACCACGAAGGATAATTTTAAAGTCGCTACGTCTAAAAACTAAACATTCATCCGAATCAAATAAAACAAGATTTCCCTTGTCACATAATTGACTTATGCTCAAGAGATTATGTTTTAAACCTTTCACAAGTAATATATGCTTAATGGAAGAAATTTCATCCTTACCGACCGATCCGATGCCGATAATCTTTCCTTTGTTGTTATCACCAAAAATAACACTTCCCCCTTCCTTGTGTTCTAGTTGAAGGAATTTGGATTCGTCTCCAGTCATGTTCTTGGAGCATGCACTATCAAGGTACCATAGTACACTTGATCCCTTCAAACATACCTACAAAACAGATTAATGAGTTTTTGGTACCCATGCCATTTTGGGTCCTTGGGGATTAGGCAAATCATAGTGATGTGATTGAGTGTTATGTCTATGTCGTGTGAAATAAGCAGGAGCAATATGACCAATTCGTCTACAATAATGACAAGTCACGTTAGGATTATGCATCTTTCTAGGTTGATAGTAATTGGACGGACGAAATTCATTCACTCTATTCTTGACACTATAACTATTGCGCAAATCATGAAAATCATTTCTCCTACCATTTGTTCTAGGATATGCATCATTTCTAGAATAGTTGTTTCTAGGTTGGAAGTCTTTTCTAGGTGTTCTAAGAGGTTCACAATTCCTTCTAGTGTTTGGCCTAGAATGTGCATTATATCTAGCATGATTATTTCTAGGTTGCGATTGATGAAAACCATTTCTAGGTTTGTTGTTCTAGGATGAACATTTGTTTTATTTATCCTAGGTTGAGCCTTAGGTGGTTGGGGGTTGGCTTCAACTTTCTTTTTAGGCTCGTTTCTAAAACCTATGCCATGTTTGGTCGACTTCAAATTAACAAGCACTTCATTCAAATTTTTATGAGAAGAGTTAAACTTATCTAAGGTGCCCTTAAGCCTTTCTACTTCATTTTTGAGATGCATGCAAGAAGTACAATTTCTAGAACTTTCGGGCTTGTCGGCGCTTCTCTTGCCAAAAAACTTGTTTTCCTCTTTCAACTTCTCATTTTCTAAAATCAGTTTTTCCAATTCCTTTTCTTTAAAAGAGAGTTGTTTTTGAAAATCTTTTTCTTTTAAAGAAGCATTTTCTTTTATACTCTTAACAGTTTTTGAAGCTTTAATAAATTCGCTATACAACTCATCAAAAGCATTTTGCATTTCTTCAAGGGAAAAGAAATTTTTGGAAGAAATTTTACATACCTCTTCTTTGTTGTCTTCTTGTGCCATAAGACAAAGATTTGCGGCTTCGTCTTCTTCTTCCTCACTTGACTCGTCACCGGAGTCGCCTCCCCAAGATATGTATGCTCGTTGCTTCTCGAAGGGTTTCTTCTCCTTTTTAGCATTTGGGCAATTTGATTTAATGTGCCCGGTTTCTCCGCACTCATAGCACTTTATTTGATCTCCTTGCTTTTTGCCCTTTCGTTCATACTCTCTTCGCATGAACTTTTGAAATCTCTTGATAACGAGTCCGAACTCGTTGTCTCCGTCCTCATCATTTTGAGGTTGGCTTGTGCTTTCCTTGAGAGCGATTCGTTGCTTCCTTTGATCATCAACAAGAGGGTTAAGTATAGTAGATTCATAGATTTTAAGATTACCTCTTAATGCATCGATGGTGACATTTGAAATGCCAATGGATTCTTGAATCGCGTCGGCCTTGGATCGCCATTCTGGAGTGAGACTTCGGAGAATTTTTCGGACAAGTTCCTTATCCGTGAAGGTCTTCTTAAGAGCATGTAAATCATTTACGATTTTTGAAAATCGTTCAAACATCTTATCGACCTTTTCGCCTTCCTTCATGTGAAACAATTCATATGCATGGGTTAGGAAATCAATTTTGGCTTCCCTTACCTGGTCCGTACCTTCGTACGTAATTTCCAGCTTGTCCCACATTTGCTTCGCCATTGTGCAACAAGATATCTTCCTGTAATCGTCAGCATTTACAGCACAATATAATAAATTAATAGCTTTAGCATTATTTTGCACCTTTCGGATATCATCCGCATCGTATTCATCTTCGGACTTTGGAATCCATTCATTTTCAACCTTCTTGGTTGGAATTTGTTCTCCATTCATTATGACCTTCCAAAGATGAAAACTATTTGATTGTACAAATATTCTCATCCTCTCCTTCCAGTATGTATAATTTGTACCATCGAATAGCGGTGGTCGGGTGGAGCATTGTCCTTCACCTCTTCCTGCAAAAGAATCACGAGTAGAAGCCATGGATGTTTCTCTCAAACGGTTAAGTCTTCAGAGAGTTGGGCTCTGATACCAATTGTTAGATAATACACTTAACGCTAGAGGGGGGGGGGTGAATAGCGTTATAATAAAAATTAGCGTAAACTTGCGGAATTTAAAAATTGCAGGAAATAAACAAGTGCGATAAGTAAATAAATTAGAACAAACGCACCGATATATCCTGGTTCACCACAACCCGTGGCTAGTCCAGTCCCCGAGAGACTCTCTCGAGATTTCCACTAACTTGTTAAGCTTACGGGTGCTTAACAAACCATTACAACTTGAGGACACAAGCCTCAACAACCTTTGCTCGGAAATACAACACTCCAAGACTTCAACCAAGGAAACACAAGTTCCTTCTTACAACACAAGGGACTAACACTTCCCTTCAAGTGTACAAAAACACTTAGCACTCAAACAAAACACTCCTTTAAGAGTAGAGATGAGTAGAAAGAATACGCTCAAGATCGCAACAACTTTCGACAAGAATTTGGCTCTCAAAAGCTTATGTAATGAATATAAAATGATAAGCAATAAAGTATGCAAGCTTTAGCAATTGTATGATCAGTTGTTGTGTGTAGAAGACTGAATTGAAGCTGTATTTATAGTTGAAAAACCTTGTATTACCGTTGCCTAATTGCCAATTAAGAACTGCTGATTTTACTCTGTGACAATCGATTGTCAAGAAGCCACAATCGATTGTTTGCCAATCGTTCCAAAAATCAATCCCAGATTTTATGCATAACAATCGATTGTTTAAGATCAACAATCGATTACTGGCAACGTTCAAAAAATCATTTCCAGATTATACGTAAAACAATCGATTATAAGAAATCAATAATCGATTACTCAGCAACGCTCAAAAAATCCTTTCCAGATTTTAAGTAAAACAATCGATTATAAGAAATCAATAATCGATTACTCAGCAACGTTCAAAAAATCCTTTCCAGATTTTAATTACAACAATCGATTATAGGAAATCAATAATCGATTACCTGACGGTATTTGAAAATATTTTGGCAACGGTCAGTTATACAATCGATTATACAAAGTTGACAATCGATTATATATCAGTCTTGAAAAATCAATTTAGACACTGCCTCTTGACAATCGATTGTTATATGTTCACAATCGATTATTTAATAACTTTGAAAAAGTCTGGAAGACACTGCCTCAACACAATCGATTGTCATATGTTCACAATCGATTATATTGTGACTTTGAAAAATCTGATGGACATTGTCTCTTCACAATCGATTGTCATTAGCTTCACAATCGATTATTTTGAGCATTGAAAAACTTTGATGGACACTGCCTCATTACAATCGATTGTCATAAGGTTCACAATCGATTGTCAATCAGATTTGAAAAATCTGATGCTCACTGCCTTAACACAATCGACTGTCATAAGTTCACAATCGATTGTCAAGCAGCTGACTTAAACATAATCGATTATCATAAGTACATAATCGATTATCTTAGTCCAGATTTTAGAGGCATGTTTAAAAATCATTTTGACTAAAGTAAATATGCATTATTTAAAATTATTTTGCTCTAAATTAAATATGCATGATTTAAAAACATTTTTACGAGAGAAGCCAAGTCTTGAGTTTAAGTTGTCGGATCAAGATCACAATTAAATACCGACTCATATATAACTTAATCTCGATCTTTGTCTTGCTTGAATCTCGTTATATATCAATTTTGCACTTGTGCTTGGACCTCGTCATATGTCAATTTGCGCATACTTTGTCATTCATCAAAACCTACAAATATGAACACACGTTTAGTATAATGCCTTGAGAACGTGTTTCCAACAGTGCTTAAGTCTGATGAAACCCTAACTTTGTAGATTTGTGTTTGCACTATTTGTTTGTTTTGTGTTCTTCTGGGTTCTTCTTCGAGTTCTATGCTCCTTGCTTTGATTTTGTTGTTAGTGTTTCGTTCCCCTACCATTCTGTATTCTTCACTTAAAGTTTCTCTTATTGCTTGCATGGTAATTTTATACTAATTCTTCAAACCCTCTTTGAGACTGTGATACTTGCTTTAAAATTGTGATTCCGCGTATTTTCCCTATAATTTGAATTTCTTCTTTAATTTGTGGGATACTTTCCTCGGTTAATACTGATTTCCTTGGTTTTCAATCTCGATCATTATTTTGAAAAACTATTTTTTTCAGAATTACGGGGGTAGTTTTCCCTATATATGTACACAAATGTGATGATTGATTTGTATGACCTATTTCCCTAATTAGATGGTCATGTATCTAGTCTTCGTTGCATACTTTATGCTACTTTATTTTCTTATGTGATTATACCTTACTTTGTGATTTATTTCCTTTTAAAAGACTAATTATTACCGTTTGATTTGGGATCCCTTAGTCAAAGGGTAGTCCTTCTACTGGTTTGATTATGATTGATGTCAGTTCCTTAATTAGGGATGGATACCTTGTTTGTTTACTGTATTAATAAGTGCCCCCATTCTCTTTGCAAGACACGAACACATTGCATATCACTTACACTCAGTGTTCTGAACTCTTTCTATTTCACACAAGCATCTCTGTGCTCTTTGTTTCTACACAATTTTCTTTCACTTTTCCTGTTTAATGCTAATCACTCAATTGGCTGCAAGCCAAAATTGAGTAATCTTAGTCACTTTCACTATGCTGGCTTCTACTGTGTTGTTTTCTTTGGGTTTGCCTGCTGCTCTCGTCTTGCATAATGCTGCTCACTTCCTGCATATTGTTGCTCTGCTCTCTGCTTCTCTCTGCACACTACTGCTCACTTCTATACACAATATTGCTCAATACTGCTCTGTGTTCACATTATTTTCAACTAGTATGTATCCTATTTAAGTTATAGCTTCAAAGACAACATGCTTCTATTGGTGCTGCACTTTCTTTTGTTCCTTGTGTGTTTCTACTTGTGGTTCTGCTGCTCCTATTGCAACTAGCATGCACCCGTGTTAACTAGTATGCCTAATTAATAAGCCTACTTTGCCCACCCCACTGCATGTTTCCCCTCTGCTTCTGCATATTGTTGCTCTGCTCTCTGCTTCTCTCTGCACACTACTGCTCACTTCTATACACAATATTGCTCAATACTGCTCTGTGTTCACATTATTTTCAACTAGTATGTATCCTATTTAAGTTATAGCTTCAAAGACAACATGCTTCTATTGGTGCTGCACTTTCTTTTGTTCCTTGTGTGTTTCTACTTGTGGTTCTGCTGCTCCTATTGCAACTAGCATGCACCCGTGTTAACTAGTATGCCTAATTAATAAGCCTACTTTGCCCACCCCACTGCATGTTTCCCCTGGGCTAATCTATAGCCCAAAACCTTTTTGAGGATGATTTGGTGTCTGGTGCTGTAAGAACCATACTCCTGTTTTGAAGCATGAACTCCCCTGTGTGTGACAGATTGTCTTGTTTGTAAGCTATTTGTTCCCTTTGTATTTACTTCCGTCTGTGTGACTGTTGCTTTCAAATCTAGCCCAAAACAATTGTTGTCAAATTCAGTTAAGTTTTTTTCACTCTTCTACTGTTTTTCTCAAACCGTCCTTCATGTAAAACCCTTTCAACTCAACTCCTTCACAAGCACACTACTCTTAGAATTAGGTTCTGCCCCCTTTTGTAAGCACTGCGTTGGGTACCTTGAGTAGCCATTGAACTTTGATGCACAAGGTTAGAAATTCCACACTTGCACGTATCAATGGTGATTTATTTTGGGTGCCTGGTATTGGCCGGGGTCTCAAGAGACCCCTACGGAACTTTGCCGCACCCAAACCCTTCGTGAAGGTTGTGAAGCTCGAAAGAAGTGAGGTTGCAGGTATGGGACTGGCTGAAGGCTCCCTATAGAATAGCTTCTTGTTTTATTCTTCATTACTGTAATTTGATTACTTAAGTTGTAATAATTTATAAAAAAACTATGGGGGTTTATAGTTAAATTGGTAGGGATATGTATGTTTATTAAGGGTATGGGTAGAGATCATGCCTATAGGATTTAATTTATATATTCATGCAATAGAAATCTTGTATAATACACCCTGCATATAGAAATCCTACTCTTACGATCCTTGCATCAATTTGATATTTTTATTGCTACAATCAGTTAGTAATTCAAAAACTTTATCACTGCACTTAGATACCCTTTTTTAGGAATATCACGTGCATTAGATTTCATGCAATTAGGAACTCACTTGCAATGTTTTGACCATCCTTGGGATTACACAGCAGAGGCTATAAGGAAGGGAAAGACATATATTGGAGAAGCAACCGCCGCACAGGGCATGATCAGGACAGTGAGGGTATACACCCCGGAACATTTAGCTGAGTCCATCAAGAAAGCCCCCGACGCGCTATTGAATCTGGACCCGATGACCTTTGGAGGAAGGTAAGAGCCAAAGAGTACTCAGTCGTCGAGCAACTGAACAAAATGCTAGAGCATATTTATATTCTGGCTCTTCTGCAAAGCTCTGAGGCGCATAAGATGTCTTAATGAAAATACTAAGCGAAGCTTATGTTCCCAGCAACATAACAGGAGGAAAAATGGCAAATATGGTGGGGCAGGTGTAGGAAAGCCACATGATCACCTTCTACGAGGACGATTTACCACCAGAAGGGCTTGGTCACGACAAAGCATTGCACATCACTGCGCAATACGAGGATCATTTTATCACCAGAATCTTAGTCGACGGGGGATCCAGCCTTAAGATTTGTCCGTTAATAACTCTCAGGACATTGGGTAAAGGATTGCACTAGATCAAAGACGGAGCTATCAGTGTCAAAGCTTTTGATAGATCTCAAAGATCCACCATTGGAGAAATTAGTCTGTACATATAGATGGGACCCACCTAGTTTGATGTTGACTTCCAAATCATAGACGTACCAGCATCCTACAATTTGCTGCTGGGACAACATAGGATCCACACTGCTGGGCTGTGGCATCAACTTTGAATCAAGCTATAAAATTTGAGTGGAATCATTAGAAAGTAATCATTAATGGCGACGGTAGCAACCCTATATATAGTCTCCAAGTTATTCCGATGATCGGAGGTAAAAGGAGACTCGGTGGAGAAAATACCATCACATCGAGCGAGTCAATGCCATAGACAAGGACTAGTGCTAGGATAACAATATCGAGAGCATTCTGAATTGGAGCGGATACGGTTCCAGAAAGGGACTTTGCAAGAATCTCAATGGCATCACCAAGCCTATCAAGTTGAAGAAGTATGGTACTACTTTCGGCCTGGGGTATGAGTACACCTGGGAGGAGTTCAACCATTGGCGCGATCCCTACTACCCACTGGAGCACCCTCGACTTAAGTTGGAGTAGACTTTTCAGCCGGCCGACGTTATATATGGATCAGAGGAAGATGAGACACTGACAGCAATGAAGAACATGTTTCTGGAGGACAATATGGATTGTTGTGTTATCTCGAGGAGGAAGGAGAGTAAGGCCGCTCTATTCCAGCTGTGGACCAAGGAGAACACCTCACCAATTGGTCAGTCAGGACCACCAGAGCCCAGAGAGCTTCGGGGTAGCAAGGCTAAACGAAGCAAATGAGTCGCATTTTACTTTTAGTTGATTTTACTTTTTCGCACCATCTTTATTTTTGAAAAGAGCTCCGATGTTTCAAACAGTTATGAATTTAATCAAAAGCATTTTCCAAGTTTATCTTTATATCTCGCTCTTATTACTTTTCTCTACCATTTACTTTATGTTATTGAGCTTGATGATGAACCAACGACTGTAACTTACAACGAGGCAATGCGACAAACGAACATAGAAGAGGATGAAATACCAGAAGAAGTTGTCAGAGAGGTCGAGAATTTTTAGAACAGGCGTAAGTCCAATTTGGAAGAACTGAGGTTGTTAATCTGGGAGATGCAGAAAATGTCAAGGAAACACGTATCAGCGTACATTTGTCACCACCAGAAAAGAAAGAATACACAGAGTTCTTAAAAGAATATGAGGATATCTTTGCCTGGTTGTATGATGATATGACCGGTCTCAGCACATCCATTATGGCTCACAAGTTGCCGACAGATCTGGTATGCTCACCGGTAAAATAGAAAATCAAAAAATTCAAGCCAGACATGAGTTTGAAAATCAAAGAAGAGGTTACCAAGCAAGTCAAAGTCAGGGTTCGCAGAGTGGTAGAATATCGACATGGTTAGCCAACATCATGCCGGTACCAAAGAAGAATGGGAAAGTAGAGTATGTGTCGACTACCAGGATCTCAACCAGGCCAGACCTAAGGATGACTTCCCTTTGCAGAATATACACATATTGATCGACAAATGTTCCAAACATGAGCTGCAGTCATTCATCGATTGCTTTGCTGGATACCATCAGATATGGATGGACAAAGAGGATGTAGAGAAAATGCCATTCAACACGCCATGGGGGATGTACTATTACAGAATGGTGCCGTTTGGTTTGAAGAATGCTGGTGCTACCTGCATGAGGGCCATGACCACCATCTTTCATGACATGATACAAAAAGAGATCGAGGTATGGACAACGTCATCATCAAATCCAAGAAAGCAGCAGATCACATGGAAGATTTGAGGAAGTTCTTCAACAGACTGAGGAGATACAACTTGAAACTAAATCTAGCCAAGTGTGCATTCGGGGTCCCAGCTGAAAAGTTATTGGGTTTCAATATGAGTTGTCGGAGAATAGAATTGGACCCGTCAAAGGTCAAAGCCATTCAAGAGTTTCCACAACCAAGAGCAAGAAGGAATTAATAAGCTCTCTGGGACGACTCAACTATATCAGCTGGTTCATAGCCCGATCCACTGTTATTGGTGAACCTATCTTCAATATGCTAAAGAAGGATGCCGCCACTAAATGAACTGGTGACTATCAGAAGGCTTTCGACAGAATCAAGGAATATTTGTCAACACCGCCAGTTTTGGTTCCACCCGAGCCAGGGAGACCTTTATTGCTTTATCTTATAGTATTGGATCAGGCATTTGGTTGTATTTTGGGACAACAGGATGAAATGGGGAGAAAGGATCAAGCCATCTACCTCAGCAAGAAGTTTACCCCGTACAAGGCTCACTATTCCTTATTAGAACGTACTTTATGTGCTCTAACCTGGGCAGCTCAGAAACTAAGGCACTATTTCTGTTCTTACACCAATTATCTCATATCCAAGATGGATCTATTAAAATATATCTTTCAGAAGCCCATGCCTACCAGCAAGCTCGCCAAATGGAAAATACTGTTAAGCGAGCTTAACATTGTTTATGTTAACCAGAAAGCCGTCAAAGGACAAGCATTGGCAGATCACCTCACCGAGAATCCCGTAGGAGGAGAATATGAACTGCTAAAGACATATTTTCCAAATGAAGAGGTAGCTTTCATAGGAGAAGACATTGCAAAATCTTATGATGGTTGGAGAATGATCATCGACGGAGCCGCAAATTTCAAAGGAGTCGGTATAGGAGTGGTCCTGGTGTCAGCAATTGGTCAGCATTTCGTGGTGTTCGCCAAGCTCAGATTCCCATGCACCAACAACATGGCCGAGTACGAAGCCTTCATCTAAGGGCTCAAATTGGCAATTGACATGAACATTTAGGAACTATTAGTGATCGGAGACTCGGACCTACTCATACATCAAGTCCGAGAAGAATGGGCAACCAAGAATTCCAAGATACTCCCCTATCTACACCATGTACAAGAGTTGAGGAAGAGATTCAGAAAGACGGAAATCCAGCACATCCCCAAAATACAAATTAGTTCACCGATGCAACATCCATACACTAACTTTATTGATCCCATCCAGGTCAAGATTCACGACCAACCAGTTTATTATGCTCATGTCGAGGAAGAAGCCGACGGAAAGCCTTGGTTCCATGATATCAGAGAATACTTGACAACAGGAGAATGTCTAGAACCTGCCAATGCTACTAAAAAATGCACACTCCGGAGTTTATCCAACAACTTCTTTCACAATGGAGGAATCATGTATAGGAGGACTCCCGATCTAGGATTATTATGATGTGTCAAGGCAAGAGAATCAACCAAAGTATTGGAGGGAGTGCATGCAGGGACCTGCGGACCACACATGAATGGTTTTGTTTTGGCAAAGAAGATACTCTGAGCATGATATTTTTGGATGACTATAGAAACAGACTGCATCCAGTATGTCCGGAGATGCCACCGTTTTAAGATACATGCAGATATGATAAAAGTTCCTCCGAACGGGTTTACTGCAACAAGCTCACCATGGCCGTTCGCCACTTGGGAATGGATGTTATTGGACCAATCAAACATGTTGCATCAAATGGGCACAGGTTCAATTGATTACTATACCAAATGGGTTGAAGCACCATCCTACAAATTAGTGACTAAGAAGGTTATAGCAGATTTTGTCCGCGACCGTATGGTCTGTCGGTTTAGAATTCCAGAATCAGTCATCATCGACAATGGTTCTAACCTCAACAGCGACCTAATAAAAGTAATGCGTGAAATATTCAAGATTAAATACAAGAACTCTACGGCTTACAGACCTCAGATGAATGGAGCTGTAGAAGCAGCCAATAATAACATCAAGAAGATACTAAGGAAGATGATCGAAAGGCACAAGCAATGGCATGAGAATTTGTCATTTGCCTTATTGGGATATTGTACCGCGGTCCCTACATCAAACGGGGCTACTCCCTACATGCTGGTCTACTGTACAAAGGCAGTCATCTCCAGCGAGGTAGAAATTCCGTCCTTGAGGGTCATACAAGAAGCAGAGTTAGATGATGCAGAATGGGTCAAGAGTCTCTACGGGCAATTAGCTCTTATAGACGGAAAGATAATGAATGTATTTTTCCACGGTCAATTAAATCAGAACTGAATGTACAGAGCCTTCCGCAAGAGAGTCAACCTACGGAAGTTCACACCAGGACAGCTGGTATTGAAGAAAATATTTTGGCATCAAGATGAAGCCAAAGGGAAATTCTCTCCCTTTTGGCAGGGTCCGTACATGGTTCATCGGGTTCTAACTGGAGGATCCCTTATTCTCGCAAAAATGGACGGAGAAGTCTGGCCGAAGCCGATCAACTCAGACGCAGTAAAGAGATACTACATTTCATCACACGCTTTTCTTTCATGATGTAATTTGAAGTACGCCTGACCTGATTCCTGTTTAAGAGGGATACGTAGGCAGCCCTATGGATTTGGTCACATTTTGAAAAACAATCCATTTTTTGCCCTGCAGTTGCAACTGGGTAGAATTTGAAGAGGACCCTCAAAATTCTGAATTAAGTTTTTCAGTCTTTTCATCATCAGCAACCCAGTAAAATGGGGTAGAACTGGAATTGATCCATTTGCAGTCACTCAGCAGAACCGTCAACAGCACCAGCCCGGTAAACTAGGGCAAAATTTTGAGGAGGACCCTCAAAATTCTGGAGCAAGCAAGGCCGCCGCGTCTTGAACCACGTTGCAGTTGTTGGTTCATCCAAAATATAATAATTTTTTATGTATATGTACTTGCATTATATTTACTAATTCATGCATAAATATCATTTGCATCACCATCGTTTAGCAACGCTATCCCCGTGATACACGACGCCAAGAGCTAGAGGATACGAACTAACCTCCCCTCTACAGAACTTACGATTTTTTTCTTTGGATGCAGGAATTCAGGCTACGGATAAAAGTACATTTGCTTTTCAAAATCGAAACCCTCAAAGGGTCACTATCCACACCAAACATTCCCCAGTGGTCCTAATATCGCAAATGTCTATCAGCTAAGCAAACTTAATACTATTCATTCTTTTACATTCCTACATTGCATAAGGCTATCCTCTACCTTTCGAGGCTAAGCACTACCTCCACAGTGCATAAGGCTACTTATGTACCTTTCAAGACTAAGCTCTATCTCCATCTGCATTTTTGCATAAGGCTATTCTCCACCTTTCGAGGTTAAGCTCTACTTCCATATTGCATAAGGCTACCTATCTACCAATCGAGACTAAGCTCTGTCTCCAAAATCATTCTTGCATAAGGCTATTCTCTGCCTTCCAAGGTTAAGGTCTACCTCCTTATTTCATAAGGCTACCTATCTGCCTTTCGAGACTAAGCTCTGTCTCCATCTGCATTCTGTATAAGACTATTCTCTGCCTTCTGAGGTTAAGCTCTACCTCCATCCCGCATAAGGCTACCTATCTATCTTTCGATACTAAGCTCTATCTCCATCTGCATTTTTGCGTAAGGCTATTCTCTGCCTTTCGAGGTTAAGCTCTACCTTCATCTTACATAAGGCTACCTATATGCCTTTCAAGACTAAGCTCTGTCTCCATCTGCATTCTTGCATAAGGCTATTCTCTGTCTTTCGAGGTTAAGCTCTACCTCCATATTGCATAAAGTTACTTATCGGCCATTCGAGACTAAGCTTTGTCTCCATCTGCATTCTTGCATAAGGCTATTCTCTGCCATTCGAGGTTAAGCTCTGCCTCCATATTGCATAAGGATACTTATCTGCCTTTTGAGACTAAGCTTTGTCTCCATCTGCATTCTACATAAGGCTTCTCTACCTTTCGAGGTTAAGTTCGACCTCCATATTGCATAAGGTTACTTATCTGCCTTTCGATACTAACCTCTGTCTCCATTTGCTTTCTGCATAAGAATTATCTGCCTTCTGAGGTTAAGCACTACCTCCATCCTGCATAAGGCTACCTATATGCCTTATGAGATTAAGCATTGTTTCCGTCCTGCATGGCTAATATATCGCCATTTTTATTTTTTGAACGACTAATATATCGCCACCTGCATGTCAAATTCCCATCTGGCTGAAAGATCGCCACCCTTTGCATTCATTTGGCTGAAATATTTCCACCTTCTCATAGGCTGAAAGATCGCCAACTTATTCAAAGGCATCATCGTTCGGAGGAACCATCTATGTGGTGACCCGACCTGTCGTCACATGAGTTACCGCCCATCTCCCCCTTATCGTATGGTTTCATGCTTCAATATCATAGTTAGATTCGATCAGGTGTAATTGAATTGGTTTTGGTTGGAAATAAGGCACATAGCCTCTTAGAAGAAATCTTGAATTAGAAAAGTTAACTGGAAGTTGCCTATGTTGTTAGAGGACTCGGATGTGAATTCTGGTTGTTCGGTTAGCTTTGGGGGATGATTTGTGACTTAAGTATGCGATAGGAAATGAATTTGGAGGTCCGGTGTAGAATTACGCTTGAATTGGCGAAGTTTGAATGTTGGCGGATTCCGGTTGATTGGTGATATTTGGATCCGAGGGTCGAAATAGAATTCCGAGAGATCGAGTAGCTTCGTAGGCAATTGTGGATATGTCTGCAAATTTCCAGGTCATTGGGGCGTCGTTTGGTCGGGTTTTTTATCGCATGATAGTTTCGGAAGCTTTGAAGAAAATTAGGCTTGGATCCGATGTGTTTTAATGGTTTTTTCTTTGTTTGATGTGTTTTGAGGATTGGAACAAGTTCGTATGAGGTTTTGAGATGTGTTGGTACATTTGGTTGAGGTCCCGAGGGCCTCGGGGTAATTTCAAAAGGCTATCGGGATGAAATATCAAGTTGAGAAGTGGCAGATCTTGCTGGTATCTGGTATGAGCACTTATGCGGAAATAGACCGCAGAAGCGGCTCCAAGAAAGCGTGATGTTGATCGCATAAGCGGTCTGATGTGGAGCTGGGTAGTTCCGCAGAAGAGGAACTGTTTTCGCCTAAGCGAGTCCGCAGAAGCGGATGTGAGGTCGTAGAAGCGGTTTGGCCTTGAGATGTGGAATCTGCAGAAGCGCAAATGATTGTCGCAAAAGCGGCCAATGGGGGAGTTGGCCTAGATCGCAGATGCGGAAGGATAACCGCATAGGCGGTAACGGCATAAGAGGTAGTTTACCACAAAAGCAGTCAAAAGGCCACAGAAGCGAGAGCCGCATAAGTGGAGGTATGACCGCAGAAGCGGAAATCGTGGTGGGTTTAATGAACAGTGATTTCACAAGTTTGAAAAGAGAAGAACCCTTGGACCTCGGACTAAGGCGAGTTTGGGAGCGATTGTGAAGAGGATTTTGGGGAAATCATCAGGTATGGATTCTTGGACTTAGAGTATGTCATTATAGTGTAAAAACATGGATTAAACACTAAGGATTCAAGGTTTTAAAGCTAAACAAGGTGGTTAGGGCTTGAAATCCAAGTGAGCTTCAAGTGTTGATTTGAGGGGCCAAATGGACTCCGATTCTTGTAAGTTTGACTTGTACGGACACGAGGCGAGACGAGGATTCCGGTAATGCAAATTTTGTAATTTTTTGAGAAGTGGGCCCGGGGTTCGGGTTTTTCCAACTTCGTGTTTTTGGGTGTTTCGAGTTCTTTCTATTGGGTTATGTCCCATTAGCCTATTATAACGTGTTCCTTTTGATTTTGGTCAGATTCTGCACTCGAGGAGCTTGATTTGCGAGGAAAGCGCAATGCGAGCTAGGATTTTGGCCGGTTTGAGATGATTAATGGTTATGAATGATATACTGAGGGTTTCAAACCCCGTATTTGCACTATGCGGTGCTATATTGAGATAAAACCCGCGTCATATGATGAGCGTGGTGATGTTCCTGCTGAGGTTTCGGAGTCAGTCCATCCCGATTGATGACTTACTGCACCTTTTGACTGGGACTGACCTTGTACACATATATTTTAGGCTAGTTGCCTTGTTTGGAGCCTTGTGCCGATCTGTAGAACTCTTAGGTAGCATGTTGAGCCGATTGACCTCACTTTACCTATTGAACACATACCATCTGTCCTCACTTTGACTGTAAATCATGAAATAAACTGGACGTAGTAAGTTGCACCCTAAATGAGCAATACCTAGGGTTGAATACCCCATCTTAGCTGAGTGGGCCTGAGAGGCCAAGTCTATATTGATTGAGAGGGTTCAGGGACCCTGTAGTGAGGGTATTTGATATATATACTGGAGCGGGCTGCATGCCGCAGCATTATACATATTATATTGGATTGGGCTGCACGCCGCAGCATTATATATAATGTATTGGATCAGGCTGCACGCCGCAGTACTATATATATTATATGGATCGTACTGCACGCCGCAATGATATATTATATGGATCGGGCTGCACGCCACAACGATATATTATATGGACCGGTCTGCACGCCGCAGTGATTCGCACTATTATAGCGCTTGGGCTAAAGGAGCACCTCTAGAGTCTGCACACACCCCCAGTGAGCACAGTATTATAATATTGGATCGGGCTGCGCGCCCCAGCATTATATACATATTATATTTTATCGGGATGCGCACTGCAACATTATATATATTATATTTGATCGTGTTGTGCGCCGCAACATTATATATATTATATTGGATCGGGTTGCGCGCCGCAACATTATATATATTATATTGTATCAGGCTGCACGCCGCAGCATTATATATATTGTATTGGATGGGGCTGCGAGCAGTGTTAGTAACTAGTCGGCCGGAAAAAGAAGTATTTATCATATTCTCTCCCCTGTTTAGCATTACTCAGTGTCGCTACTACTAATGTTAGAACTGCATAGTGTTCTTACCGGATTTCTTACATTCAGTTGTTATTTATTGCTATTATTCATTGAGTTGAAAGTACTCACTCTACTCCCTGCACCATGTGTGTAGATAAAGGGATCCCAGATGCTTAGCTGCGACTAGCTGCTGCTTTTCTGTTTAATACCGGAGTTATCAAGATAGCGGCTGGCGTCCGCAGGACCTAATCTCTCCTCTATCTATCTTTTATTTCTGTATCTAGACTTTTCCTTTGAATAGGATACTGCCGGTTTTATCTAGAGGCTTAGACTTGTGACGCCAGATCCTTTGGGTTGTTATTGCTTTTTATTACGTTTTCGCGGTATTTTCTATTATTTCAAACTGATATTTTATGTTAGATTTGGTGTTTAAGTTAATCACTTGGCTGGGAAAGGTTTAAATGGTCGGGATTGCCTAATAATGTGTTTGGCGCCATCACAACCGGGGTTTGGGTCGTGACAAGTTAGTATGAGAGCCTAGGTTACCAGGCCTGGCGAGTCATGAGCCGGTTTAGTAGAGTCTCACGGATCGGTACAGAGACGTATGTACTTATCCTCGAGAGGCTGCACAACCTTTAGGAAAACTTCACTTTCTTGGAATTCTTATCGTGCGTACTTGATTCGGCTTGAGATATAATTCTTGAAATTCCTTCCGCACGTCTGTATGCTCACGCGAGTGCTCAGTAGTATATGTGTCGAGATGGCTTGTGATTCCCCAATCGAGGGGCTAGATGTAATCTCCGTGAGTTCCTGTTGGGCCAGGCAGGAGGACTTGAGGCGGGATCTTTGCCTATGGCCTGGGCACCGAGGTGCTGATTGTGTGAGCAAGTATTATGAACTTATGTGTTCAGTAATGTTCTTATTAACCGGGTTGGCGGTGGGATATCCATTTAATGAGTATGTCAGTACTGCGAGGGGTATCTATGTGATTTTGGTAGTGACGAAGAAGTCTAATGGAAAATAGATGAGCTATTAAGTGTTTGTCTTCTATTGCGGTATGGTGTGCACCCCCAAGTTATGGGCGCGTGAAGAATATTTTCATGTCTCTTAGTGGGAAAATGTACCTTTCATGTGGCAGTATGAGCTCAGACTCAGGAAGACTAATTGATTGTCTAACGTATATGATGGTGGAAGGCATGTTGAATTATTGAAAGGAGGCGAAGCAGGTGAGTTATCTCATGCGGAGTGTTTTTGAGGGATACGATCCTTGTGTATATGTTAGAAGGCCTCATGTGTAATTGAAGGGTATGTGTTGAAATTTGAGAAGTTGGGGACGCTTAAGGAATGGACTTAGCTGATGTGGTAATGAATGCGAGATTTGCAGAGAATGTCAGTTCTAGATGATCTGTGTATTCACAAACTTGTAAATGACTTGAGATTAATCTCACCATAACATTGTGGCAGCATTGGAGTAAGCGTGCTATGAGTTGTTAAGAGTGCGTGGATATATGGCTTCGAGCCAAGTTGGGGAGGTTGTTGTTGGTAAGTTGATTGCACGATTATGTGCAATGTTGGTTATGTTTTGAGGGATGACGGGGGATCAGTTCTGGTTGTACAAATTGAGTCGAGGATAGCACGGGTTAAAGAAAATTTTTACAAAGGTTATATGGTGCTTCATAGGTGTGAGAAAACACTAGGATGTTTTTAGCTGTTGATGATAGAGAATTCTCAATGTATAGAAAAGAAAGATGGTTGTTTCCATCTGTATGAATCATATTATGCGGTGTTAGGGTGCTAATGAGGCACGAGTGGTTCCGTCTATTCAGAGCAGGTAAATTACAGCTGAATAAAAGTGAATGACTCTCGAGAATGGTTTTACTGTGTTCAAGATTTTGCATGTAATAATTACGTGTCTTAACCTTGTGTATGTGGCTAGAGACTCTGTTTTCATTAGAAATATCAAGACGTGTGGGACTTTGTGCTAATCATGGGATTCTTCATATACGCATTTGGATGGTTATGGTAAACGAATTCAGAATCGCAGGGAGTTCTTCAAAGTAAAGCATTCTGGAATGTTGTATTTCGGGGAAATGTTTGAGAGGATATTCAGTGGCCTATGGGTCTTAGAAAGTGTGGTTTTATGTGAGAGTCTCGTGTGGTAACCTGGGTTGAGGTATCGTGGTGCTACAACAAAGGAGAATATCAGATCAAAGATGAATCGCGAAGGAAATTGGATAAATAGAATAGCTTGATAATGAACTAAATTGGTATGGTAAGGATATGATTAATTATTGTATGTGTTTGAGGTAATGAGCCTTGCAGGTATTGTGCAATAAAGCTTTTAAGTGCTGGCAGTTTGCTTAACTTAGTTTGGGTAGAAGGATTCAGTCCTGCCAGTTTAGCTTGTGCAATGGAATTGGGAGAATGAGTTCTTGATGTGTTTTTACCGTGGTTTCAAAATGAGTATATTCCTATGGGTATGCGAAACATGGAGTGTGTAATAGTTTTTCTCCTATAGGGGACCAAGAAAGTCTTGAGTAGTTGAGTGTGTCGATGTCTGCAGCATAGAAGAGAGACAGGATTCCTCACGTTATCCTAGTGTGGTATGGTCTATGTGTTATAATATGGAGAATTGGGATTCGCGTGTTTAAGGTTTCGATTCAATTCATAATGGGAAGTCATTAAATTCTTGAGCAACACGGGCAGTTGCAGGTGAATGAAGAATCGACCTTCAGATGATTAAAGAAATGGTATTTCTATTATAGTAGTTTGTTAAGGGTATATGTTCAGTCAAAAAAGGGTAAGGTAATGTAAACTGATAATACTTCAGTAGTATTGCGACATTTTTCTTGTGGGATCGGCTGTTGATAATTGGGTTGTTGATGGCGCAGGGTAATTTTTGGATATCTCTCGTGGGATGAGTAGATACTTGATGTGTGATAGGTATTCGCACGGTGGAGTGTGGGATCAGGCATAGTGATTCATGTGTCATATGTATCAGAGACTAGAAGTTTTAGTGATCCGACTGTGCTGTGGTTGTAGATCGTGTGTACCGACATCATCTAGCGGTTATTGGAAATTGGAGGTCCGAATGGATCTTTCTTTGCGTGGTATGTTAAATTTGGGTTATGATGTGGGATGGAAGACTGGTTGTTCCCGTGTCAGATTGTTTACACTAATGTGTTATGGACCATGTCGGAAAATGCCACAAGCTGCATGGCAAGGTGCATCAAATTATGTTCTAGCAGGGTAGCTTGTATTCCAGAGACCAGCGGACGGCTGGCAATCATTGTTTTATTAATTGGGCCTTAGTGGAGGATGTTAGTGCAAAGGTATCGACCATTGATTCAGTTCCACTATTGGGGGACTTGTTCAAATGCGCTTCTTGTGGCCGGGCATGGTACTATATGTGTTTATTTTAATGAGCAAAATTTGGCTCGATGTGCATCTCCTGTGTGAGATATTTGGGTGGATCAGGTGGCACACCGCCACAGGTATGTTATCTGGGTCGGGTTGCACGCCGCAACAGTGTGATGTGGAGAATAGTTTTCTATTTGGTACTTTGTATGCCTTGCTTCCTAGTTTCTGAGGAAAATCCGTATTGAGTGTTGCTCGGTGAATAGCGCATCGGTTGCGTCCTTTCAGGATTGAATAGTGTATATTAATTTCTTCACCGTGGGTGTGATAGATTGCGAGGTTTCAGACCTCAATCTGTGTGTGGCTGATCGTGTTGAGCATGGTGACTTAAGGTTCTTAATGGGTAATAGTGTTTGGATAGGATCGCGCGTTGTGGCAGGGCCACGTAGAGGAGAATTCAGGTACTTTATTTCTATGATGTTAGACGGGATCTCAGTTTTGTGTTGTAATGGTTCTTTTGAGCTTGAGGTACAGCTTTTTCGTTGAGTCATTGTCGTGATTTGAGTATGTTGAGATTGCTTCTCATTGGTGCGTGTACTACGCAAGTTGTGGCTTAGGCATGTTTCGAGGTGTCATATCACCAGAAGGGTGGTTAGAGTCGAAGTGATCATTGGAGTCATTAATAAGCATGAACCAATTTGATTTCAGCTTGTTAGAAAGGTAATATCGAGGTTGGCTCGGAAATTTGTTATAGTATCACTCAAGAGGGAAATGGATTCATGAATGGCTGATCAGAGAGGTGGGTTCGGTATATCGCGTGTTTCAGTTACCGTTGGTAGTATATGAAAGCATGGGAATAAGACTTTAGCTAACAAAAAGGTTTTCTATTGGTATCCAGTTATTGTGGGCAATTGTTGTGAATGGAAGTTATCGCTGCATGTGTTTGAGTTATGTAGGATATCATATGATTGCAATTGAGGTTGCAGGTATGGATTATTACAGCTGGTTCGGGTTTATTCTGAGTAAAAATGTGAGGTTCTGATCTTGTGTAGGATTTCAGAGGATGAAATGTAGTTCTCTGGTTTATGGACTAAATGGGTGAAATGGGTGAAAGGTCTTAGCTATATTGTGTAGTAGGACCTATACGGGATAGGGTGACGTGGGATCACCCTGGTTTAAATGCATGGTAAAGTTATTCAGCTATTGGTGTACTTCTAAGACAACTCAGGGTACGCTCGAGGCCGAGCATTTGTTTAAGTTGGAGAGGATGTGACGATCCGACCGGTCCTCACGTGAGTTACTGCCCCATGTCCCCCTTATTGTATGGATTTATGCTTCAATATCAGTGTTAGATTCGATCAGGTGTAATTGAATTGGTTTTGGTTGGAAATATGGCACATAGCCTCTTAGAAGAAAGCTTGAATTAGAAAACTCAACCGGAAGTTGACTATGTGGTTAGAGGGCTCGCATGTGAATTCTTGTGGTTCGGTTAGCTTCGGGGGATGATTAGTGACTTAGGAGTGCGATTGAAAATGAATTAGAGGTCCGGTGTAGAATTAGGCTTGAACTGGCGAAGTTTGAATTTTGGCGGCTTCCGGTTGGTAGGTGAGTTGTTGATCTGAGGGTCGGAATTGATTTCTGAGAGTTGCAATAGCTTCGTTAGGTGATTTTGGATATATGTGCAAATTTGGAGGTCATTCGGGCGTCGTTTGATCGGGTTTTTGATAGCATGCGAGTTTCGGAAGCTTTGAAGAAAATTAGGCTTGAATCTGATGTGTTTTAATGGTTTTAGCATTGTTTGATGTGTTTTGAGGATTGGAACCAGTTCTTATGAGTTTTTCAGATGTGTTGGTACATTTGGTTAAGGTCCCCAGGGCCTCGGGGTAATTTTGGATGGCTATCAAGATGAAATATCAAGTTGAGATGTGGCAGATCTTGTTGGTATCTGGTATGAGCTCTTTTGTGTAAATGGACAGCAGAATCGGCTCCGCGAAAGCGTGATATTCGTCGAATATGCGGTCTGATATGGAGCTGGGTAGTTTAGTAGAAGCAGAATTCTATTCGCCTAAGCGAGTCCGCAGAAGCGGACGTGAGGTCGCAGAAGCGGTTTGGCCTGGAGATGAGGAATTCGTATAAGCGGAAATGATTGTCGAAAAAGAGGCTAATGGGGGAGTTGGCCTAGATCGCGGATGCACAGGGATAACCGCATAGGCTGTGATCGCCTAAGCAGTAATTGACCGCAAAATCTGTCCCTGGGAGAAAAGGTTGGACCGCAAAAGCGGTCGAAAAGCAGCAGAAGCAAGAGCCGCATAAGCGGAGGTATGACCTTAGAAGCGGAAATCGTACTGGGTTTAATGAACAGTGATTTCACAAGTTTGAAAAGAGAAGAACATTTGGACCTCAGACTAAGGCGAGTTTGGGAGTGATTTTGAAGAGTATTTCTGGGGAAATCATCAGGTGTGGATTCTTGGACTTAGAGTATGTCATTATAGTGTAAAAACATGGATTAAACACTAAGGATTCAAGGTTTTTAAAGTTAAAAATGGTGGTTAGGGCTTGAAACTCAAGAGAGCATAAACTGTTGATTTGAGGGGTCAAATGGACTCCGATTGTTTTAAATTTGACATGTACGGACTCGTGGCAAGACGAGAATTCCAGTGATGTGAATTTTTAAATTATTTGAGAAGTGGGATCGGGGTTTGGGTTTTGCCAACTTCGTGTTTTTCAAGTTCTTTCTATTGGGTTAGGTCCCATTAGCCTATTATAACATGTTCCTTGTGGTTTTGGTCATATTTTGCACCCGAGGAGGTCTATTTGCAAGGAAAGCGCAAGGTGAGCTAGGATTTTTTCCGGTTTAAGGTGAGTAATGGTTATGAATGATATACTGAGGGTTTGAAACCCCGTATTTGCACTATGCGGTGCTATGTTGAGATAAAACCCGCGTCATATGATGAGCGTGGTGATGTTTCTACTAGGGTTTTGGACTTAGTCCATCCCGATTGATGACTTACTGCATCTTTTGACTGGGACTGAGCTTGTACCCATGTATTTTGGGCTAGTTGCCATGTTTGGGGCCTTGTTCTAATCTTTAGAACTCTTAGGGAGCATGTTGAGCCGATTGACCTCACTTTACCTATTGAACACATACCATCTGTCATGACTTCGACTGTAAATAATGAAATAAACTGGTCGTAGTAACTTGCACCCTAAATGAGCAATACCTAGGGTTGAATACCGTGTCTTATCTGAGTGGGCCCGAGAGGCCAAGTCTATTTTGATTGAGAGTGGCCAGGGACCCCGTAGTGAGGGTATTCGATATATATACCGGACCGGGATGCACGCCGTAGTATTATACATAGTATATTGGATCGGGCTGCACGCCACAGCATTATATATACTATTTTGGATGGGGCTTCATGTCGCAACATTATATATATTATATGGATCGGACTGCACGTCGCAATAATATATTATATGGATCGAGTTGAACGCCCTAGTGATATATTATATGGATCGAGCTGCATGCCTCAACGATATATTATATGGATCGGACTTTACACCGCAGTATTATAGCGCTTGGGCTGAACGAGCCCCTCCAGAGTCTGCACACACCCCCAGTGAGTGCAGTATTATAATATTGGATCGAGCTACGCGCCGCATCATTATATACATATTATACTAGATCGGGCTGCGCGCCGCAATATTATATATATTATATTGGATCGGGTTGCATGCCACAATATTATATATATTATATTAGATTGAGTTGCACGCCGCGGCATTATATATATGGTATTGGATCGGGCTGTGCGCCGTAACAATTTTAGTAACTAGTCGGCCACAAAGAGAAGTATTTATCAGATTCTCTCCCATGTTTAGAATTATTCACTGTCATTACTGTTGATATTAAAACCGTATAGTGTTCTTACTGGATTTCTGACATTCAATTGTTATTTATTCTTATTACTCACTGAGTTGGAAGTACTCACTCTACTCCTGCACCTTGTGTGCAGATACGGGTATCCCAGAGGCTGAGCTGCGATTAGCTGTTGTTTTTCTGTTCAATATCGGAGTTATCAAGGTAGATTCTAGCGTCCGCAGGACCTGATCTCTCCTTTATCTTTTGTTTCTGTATATTGACTCTTCCTTTGTATATGATACTATCGGTTGTATCTAGAGGCTCAGACTTGTGACGCCGGATCCTTTGGGCTATTATTTCTTTTGATATCGTTTTTCGCAGTATTTTCTATTATTTCAAACTGAGATTTTATGTTAGATTTGGTATCTAAGTTAATCACTTGGCTGGGAAAGGTTTAAACGGTCAGACTTGCCTAACAAGGTGTTTGGCGCCATCACGGTCGGGGTTTGGGTGGTGACAATCCACATAGCCCGAGAACACCATTTCATGGCATGCAAATCTTTATTTTATGCCCTTCATAGCCCAGGACATCATAATCCGAGGGCGTCATCCTAACCGTCCGAAGACAGCATTCATGGTCCAACGGGAACTTGCATCATATTTAAATTACGCACAATATATGCATTTGTTCATTTACAGGTACCCCGCCTAGCAAAAACCGTCTCAGCAGGAGCAATCCCACTTCGGGTTTTCCTCAACCGATCTGAAACCAAATGCCTTTTCAAGCTCAACCATCGCGTCCGTCCTTTGAACCTCCATCAACCCATTCCGTCAATGGATCCCAAACTACATCCGGCCTGATTCATGTAAAACCAGGGATATGTAGGCAGCTCAAAAACCAGAGTACGGTCATAATTCTTTTACAATTGCCATTTTCGGTCAAAATTGGCCATCTTATATTTACCCGACAACTCTTTCATCATTCTCGGGTAAAGAGGGGCGGCTGTTGATACCCAATTTTTCCCCATGTATTTTTTTATACCAAAATACTTCCCAAAAAATGTATATGTGCATATATGAGCACACCCCTGAGTTTGAGTATTTTAATAATTTTTTAACTGATTTACCACCTATTTTAGTATCACAAAAATTATCAAAATTATTCCGAAAAAATCATCCTTGGTGAATAACTTATTCTATCCTTTTATTTATATTAAAATTTAATTAATATAATTTTTCCATATTTTTGCGAATTTATTTGGCATTTCTAAAGCTAAATTGTATATAATTGCAATTGTACCCCATTTTGTAATTAAACGTATTTTAGGATTGTAAAATTATTCCTAATATTTTAGATTATTATTTATATATTATTAACTACTTTAGTATTTTGTAATTTTTTAAAAGTGTTTTTCCTATTTTTAATTAATTAAAAATGGAAAAAGTGGTTATTTAAGGACTAGCCTATTTTTATTTCAATTATTGCCTCAATCCACCCCCAATTTTAAACCCAACTCAGGCTAACCCATATCCTATTTGGACCGACCCATTAGCCCGACGCAACATTGGTTCAATCTAAACCGTTGATCAAATGAGATCAACGGTCCAGATCAAATAACCTAAAATAAATCCTAATCTACCCCCCCCCCCCCCCGAACCCCTCATTTCACCATAGACTGATCTCTATCCCACTCTCTCTCTCTCTCTCTCTCTCTCTCTCTCTAATGATTTCTCTCCATTCTCTCTAGAACCTTCAGGTTCCCTCCTTCTTCTCCGACGAGCTTTATCGCCTCTCTGGCCAAGCTCCATCCTCACTTCTCTCGACCTCTAGCCACCATGGGATCCTATATCGCTACTTCTCTCCATTGTTTGAAACCCTAGAAACTTCCACCATGAATATGATAATTGAAGCCTCACCGGAGTCCGTTTCCGGCCTTTCTCCGAAGGATTTTGGTTCGGTGATGCTAAATACACCATTATCTTTGATCTTCACGGTCAGGTTTCTCTTACCCCTCTCACTGGTTTCTTATGAAGCCCTAATGCTAACTTAAACCTCTCAAATCTATGATTTTTTTAACGATTTTAACTCGTTCCTTTATGTTTTTCACTATTTTTTACTTGATCTTTACGATTACTCCAGTTTTAAACGATTCTGTTCCCTTTTTGAAACTAGGGTTTCTGACCAGCTTTTCGAAATCACTTTTTTCTGATTTTGAGTACTAATTTGTGATTCTCAGTACTATTTTCTAAACATTATGCTTAAGTCTGATGAAACCCTAACTTTGTATGTTTGTGCTTGCATTATTTTCTTGTTTTGTGTTTTTCTGGGTTCTTCTCCGAGTTCTATGCTCCTTGCTTTGATTTTGTTGTTAGTGTTTCGTTCCCTTACCATTCTGTGTTCTTCACTTAAAGTTTTTCTTATTGCTTGCATGGTGATTTTATACGGATTCTTCGAACCCTCTTTGAGACTGTGATACTTGCTTTAAAATTGTGATTCTGCGTATTTTTCCTATAGTTTGAAGAGCTTCCTTATTTTGTGGGATACTTTCCTCGATTAATACTGATTTCTTAGGTTTTCAATCTCGGTCATTATTTTGAAAACTATTTTTTTCAGAATTATGGGGATATTTTGCCTTATATATGTACACAAATGTGATGATTGATTTGCCTAACCTATTTCCCTAATTAGATGGTCATGTATCTAGTCTTTATTGCATACTTTATGCTACTCTATTTCCCTATGTTATTATACCTTGCTTTGTGATTTCTTTCCTTTTAAATGACTAATTTTTACTGTTTGATTGGGATCCATTTATTAATAGGTAGTCCTTCTACTTATTTAATTATGATTGATGTCAGTTCCTTAATTAGGGATGGCTACCTTGTTTGTTTCCTCGTATTCAATACTGTAAGTACCCCGCCCCCAATTCTCTTCGCGAGACACGAACATATTGCATATCACTTACACTCAGTGTTCTGAAATCTCTCTCTTTCACACAAGCATCTTTGTGCTCTTTGTCTCCACACAATTTTCTTTCACTTTTCCTGTTGAATGTTAATCACTCAATTGGCTGTAAGCCAAAATTGAGTAAACTTGGTCACTTTCACTCTGCTCGCTTCTACTGTGTTGTTTGCTTTGGGTCTGCCTACTGCTCACTTCCTACATATTGCTGCTCTGCTCTCTGCTTATCTCTACACACTACTGCTCACTTCTCTGCACAATATTGCTCACTACTGCTCTGTGTTTACATTATTTTCAACTTGTATGTATCCAATTTAAGTTATAGCTTCAAAAACAACATGCTTCTATTGGTCTTGCACTTTCTTTTGTTCCTTGTGTGTTTCTACTTGTGGTTCTACTGCTCCTATTGCAACTAGCATGCATTTGTGTTAACTAGTAAGCCTAATGAATAAGTCTAGCATGTTACTTACCTCTTTTGCCTAATCCAATCCATGCTTCCCCTTTTCTTCTGTATACTACTAGCATCCTCTGGGCTACTCTATAGCCCAAAACCTTTTTGAGGATGATTTGGTGTCTGGTGCTGTAAGAACAAGACTCATGTTTTGAAACATCAACTCCCATGTGTGTGACAGATTGTCTTGTTTGTAAGTTGTTTGTTCCCTTTGCATTTAATTTCTTTTGTGTGACTGCGGCTTTCAAAACTAGCCCAAAACAATTGTTTTCAAATTCAATTAAGTTTTTTTCACTCTTCTACTACTTTTCTCAAACTGTCCTTCATGTAAAACCCTTTAAACTCAACTCCTTCACAAGCACACTACTCTTAGAATTAGGTTCTGCCTCCTTGTGTAAGCACTACTTTGGGTACCTTGAGTATCCACGGAACTTTGATGCACAAGGTTGGAAATTCCACACTTGCACTTATCAATGGTGATTTGGTTTGGGTGTCTGGTATTGGTCGGGGTCTCAAGAGACCCCTAGGGAACTTTGCTGCACCCAAACTCTTGGTGAAGGCTATGAAGCTCGAAAGAAGTGAGGTTGGAGGTCTAGGTCTGGCTAAAGGCTCCCTATAGAATAAATTCTTGTTTTATTCTTCATTACTATAATTTGATTGCTTAAGTTTTAATAATTTGTAGAGAACTATGGTGGTTTATAGTGAAATTGGGAGGGATATGTGTGTTTATTAAGGGTATGGGTAGAGAGCATGCTATAGGATTTCATTTATATATTCGTGCAATAGAAATCTTGTATAATACACCCTGTATATAGAAATCCTGCTCTTAGGATCCTTGCATTAGTCTGATATTTTTATAGCTACAATCAGTTAATAATTAAAAACTTTATCACTGCACTTAGATACCCTGTTTTTAGGACCATCGCGTGCATTTAGATATCTTTTTCTTAGGGCCATTACGTGCATTAGATATCATGCAATTAGGAACTCACTTACAATGTTTTGACCATCCTATTAGTCATTCAACCGTAAAAACTGGTTTTCTAAAGCTAAACTAAGAAAAGGTGCATGTCTATTATAACGCCTAGGCAAGCCTTAGGCCGGATAAAATTGATTAATCGTATTCGGCCTCTTTAAGTTGCCCAAGCTAATCTGCCTCTCTGAAGTCTGTTTGGGTTTACTGTTAAATTCTTGTCTCATTCTTTACCTAAATTTTTCAACTAAGTTACTTTTCCAGTTCAAGACTAGACTATTATTTTCCTAAAAGTTATAACGAACTTTATAATTTTTAAGGCCCATACTCTCCTTGTTTTTTTGTAATTCTAAAAATAACTTTTACGTCTCTTCTATACCCCATTTTTAGTCCAGAACTAAACTAGTAACAGGCTACTGCACACGTATATAGCTTTAACTGTGTTTGAAAGAAAAAATATTTTCTTTACTCCTAAACGATACGTAGTTTTACTAATTGAACTTCGGCTTTTCCAACTTCTCCTGCCTAATTCTGCCCACATTTTTAGCTTTCTACATTTAGATTTTCTAAACTCCCATTCTCTTTAGACCTTTAATGTGATCGAGGCGTGCTAATTGTATGTATATTTGTGGAGGGGTACTTGAGCCTTACATGCTTTGTTATGTGATCTCTTATTTGAAGTCGTACTTGCTTTTTTGTATGTCGCTTAGTATTTTGCCTTTAAGCTAAAGGGTTCAACCTAGACCTCCTCTTCTAGGAATAGTGGTCCTAAACACCCTCTAGGACCTATAGGATGGGACGAGTAATAGCACGCTCTAAGCACTAGTGGAAATACACACGCTTAAAACAACCTCTATGGGGTGGGAAGGATAGAATATGGATATGATAACTTGTGCGCTAATATCTCATGTGAGAATGATTGTTGGGTATTGAACCGAAGTGATCCATATTATATTTAACCCTAGGACCCCTTGACTCTTTTATTTATTTTCTTAAATTAACGTTTTCTTCCACCAAGCTTTTCTCATTTTCAAAATCACTTATGTCTTCTTTTTTACAAAATTCTCAACTTGTTCATGTTTCCTATGTGCAAATTTTACTTATTTCCACTTCTTTAAGTCATAACTAAGCATGGTTGGGAACCACACTAGTGGATCTTGAGGGGTGCCTAACACCTTCCCCTCGAGATAATCTCAAGCCCTTACCCGAATTCTGGTTTTCTTTCAAAAATCCTCCTTCTTTTCTTTAAGTGTCCTAATGCACTATAATCATTAGATGGCGACTCTTCAAACTCTTCAAGGCCGCTTCCTCAAAAGGGAAAAGAGTTATTTTGTCTATAATATCGTAAACCTGATCTCCCCACTCTCTGAGTTGGGAAAAAAGGGGGCGTCGACAGTAAGCCTAATGTCTAACTTTGTGAGGGGAAAATCATCCCGTAGGTATTAAAGTTTGTTATGTAGTACTAGTTGTAGGTGCTACGTACGCACAAGGTGATGAGAGCCCATACGTAGCTAAAAGCATATTTTTGTCCGGGTAGACTTAGGACTTTATCATGTAATATTTTACTTATTTGAACTCTTTATGCTAGTTTGATTAAGTGAATTTATAATTGAAATCGATTTGGGAATACATTAGGCTGAGCTTTATCGCCTTGAGTGGGATATTTAATAAACGGTAAAAGTCATGTTTACTTTGTGCTTCTGTGCCTGTGTTATAAGCACGTAACTTGCAATTCGATAAGTTTCTTCCTTTTCTATGGATTGGGCCGAATGCCTGGACAGTATATGTATTTGTATGAGATGCATCTATGGATCAGGCCATACGACCTTGGTAGTATGTGTACACGAATATATAGATCAGGCCGAATGGCCTTGGCATAATTCGTACGTGAAATCACTAAGATTCTGAATACCCATGAGATTACCCTCTTAATTAAACTTGGAAATTACATAATATTTTCTTTAGGACCTGAGATCGGATATTTAATTGGGAGTTCCTATTTGTTGAGATAGCATGTGGCCCTTAGGGATATTTAAATTAATAATTATTGTTAACGGGTTTTGTTATCTACTGTTCCTTATTTTATTGATCCTATTTTATTTCATGCCTATTTATGATTCATGCTTTTTATTTATTAGACTACTAGTAACTATCGATGTTGACCCCTCTTCACTAATCCTCCCGAATTAGGCTCGATACTTACTAGGTATGCATTTATTTACGTACTTATGCCATACTTCTGCACTAAATGTGCAGGGTCTGATAGATTCATTTGATGGTCATCTTGGCGCGTAGGTGCATCATGAGGAGACTTTATGCCGAGCTGCATTTCATGCTACGTGTCACATCCCACGGAGTCTTCATCTTATTTATTTACTTTATCTTATCTATTTTACAGTCTTGACAGATGTTGTAGTATTATTATGGCATTCTTTTGTAGACATTCATGCACTTGTGACACCGAGTTTTGAGATACTCCCGGTTGTTTATGGTTCAGCTTGATATTGTCATCTTTTATTTTACATCTTACTAATATTTTAGTATTCATGATTTTTAAATACATTAAATTATTTACTTAATAAAACTTTGATTTCAAAAAATAATAAAATGAATAATTAAATTGATAGTTCACTGTTGGCTTGCTTAACTCTGATGTTGGACACCATCACGACCTAAAGTGGGAATTGGATCATGACAGCTTGGTATCAGAGCTTTAGGTTCACTTGGGTATCACGGGTCATGAGCGAGTCTAGTAGATTCTTATAAATCGATACTGAGACATCTGTACTTGTCTTCTAGAGGTTAGAGGGCTGTTAGGAGCACTTCCCTTCTTGATTTCTCATCATGCAGTTTGGTTATTGAAGCTTATGCCTTCATCTCCTTCCTACTCATTCTTATACGATGTTGAGCGCTCGCTATCAATTGGGCATCGAGGAGTTGTAGTAGTACTGCAGATGTAGTGCGGGATGTTTGTCCCTGCATATTGGGGTGGGTTATTACCGTCGTCTTGTGGAAGGGTGCTTTTTTTGTTGCAGCCCAGTGCATCGGTTGCCTATGTTTTAAGGCCTCAATCAGTGGAGATAGGTACAACTTTGGCATATTGCTCTTGGAGATGTTTATTGGGAGGAGGCCAACTAATTCAATGTTCAAAGATCATTCAAACATTCATAACTGCACTAATGCTGCAATATCAGAAAGCGTGACATATAACATACCCCATTCTTCTCCAGGATAACTAATTCCCTATATTGTACATATCAAGCAAATGATAGAAAGAGAGGAATGCACTTAGATGGTTATGACATACTAGGTGACCTATTCTTATTTGCAAAATGGCCTTAACTTCAAGCGGATATCTAAACTTATGAATTTTCCATTCGAGCACTTTTACTTGATGGAATGAGTATTAGTAAAAGCCTCTTGTTGGCTATACCTACGTGAAAGTAACATAAACGCGTAATGGCTTCCTCATCACTTAAACTTGTATTGGTTTGTAAAGCTGATACATGAACTTATATTTGTCCCATTTGAACATTTCAACTTGACGGAATAAAAACTAACGAACACATGTGTCCATTGACCAAGCCTATGTAGAAGTGGCACAGCTGACATGGCTAAATTATGTGCAAATCACACTGCCAAGGTGTGTGAATAGTTTTATTTTTATTAAAAAATATTAGAAACAAAATAAAATAGAAATAAGAAAGAAAAAAAAGACCTTTATCTCTCCCTTTCTCCATTCCCCTCCCCTCCCACATCTCTAATCTTCCCAAGCAACTTCTCCATCATGTAAATTATTTTCATTTTCTATCCTACTTTCCTCTCCTAACCAGTATCTTTTTCCCTTTCTCTTTCTAATTCACTAAATGGCTCCTGCCAAGGATGGCAAGCACAAATCTAAAAATATTCCAAATTGTTATGCGTTGATTTACTGGAAAAAAATGCAAGACCGGACATCTAATTCATTAGCATCATCGTCATCTAGTTCTTCTTGGCCATCACTGACCTCTTCCAGATCAGACTGGAGCTATTTTGGGGAAATCTAGGCTTTGCATGTGGGGCTTAGCGAAGAAGCCAACAATATGAGGAGGGCAGGGTTTGGAATCAAATTTGAATAGTTCTCAGTAAGGACGATCCCTGTCTTATTCCCTTTTGGAATCTCGTCGTCGGTTAAACACCAGAGAGAACTCATATTAGAGGAGGACGTTCTCGCTGTCACCGTCTAAGTCAGAGAGCCCACGACCTTGTCCACTCGTACTCTGAACTTGTCATTCCTTGCTACCTTGTGAATAATGTGTACATAACACAGGCTATATACACAACTTGTCAAAGCAGAAAAAAGCAGCAGGCTATATTGTTGGTTGGACAAAGCTTTATGTAGGAGGAAGAAGATGGTGGTTGAAAATGGCTAAGATTTGGAGTTGTTGATGGACTATTGGCCGTGTATGGTAGAGAAAAATGAGAAAGAAAAAGAAATTAAAAATTATAAAGATTAATTTCTTCCTAAGAATAAAGACCAAACATGTGACACGACATTCATGTCAGAGTGATTGGCGAACATGTTCAATATAAAGTGTTTATTAGTATTCATTCTATCAAGTTGAAGTGTTCAAATGGAGAAAATATAAGTGCAAATCAGCTTTACAAATTGACACAAGTTTAAGTGGCTAGGAAGCCATTTCGCCTAATATAAATGATATGGACAAAATACGTAAATTCAGCAATTAATGCGCGTAAATACTACATGATTATTTTAACTATGCTCCTTTCTCTTTCGTTATTTCACTATAGCACTCACCTCCACCCCCCACCTTTCTTACAATCCACCAACCTTCCATGTCCTCGTCCCCATCTTTTCCCTTTCCCTCTTTCTTCCCTTTACACTACTTTTTCTACCATGGGCGGATTTAAGCCTAATTTATGGGGCCCGTGTTAGGCCCCGTAAAATATTACCTAAAGACCCAAAATTTCATGGTGCCGAGATAGATTTATTTATGATAGTACGGACCTTTTGGGTTGAACAGTGTGTTGGAAAGTTGAAGGACAATGTTGGCAGAAGAAGACATTTATGCGGCTCACTATGTGGCCGCAGAATCACCCAGTGGGCCGCAGAGTGAGGCAGTCATTTGGGCCATTTTTTGTCATTTTCGTGGCCTATTGTGATCGCAGAACAATTTTGCGGGCCACATACCTATTGCAGATCCAGCATAGAAGAATTGTTGGAGGAGGTTTTGCGGTGTATTATGTGGCCACAAAATAGACCGCAGACTGGCCGTAGACTGAAGCAGAGAATATTTGTCCCGGAAGGCCAATTATGCGGCCCATTTTGCGGGTCACGGAAGCATTATGTGGTCGCATATGCGTTCGCAGATGTGTGTCGAGGCTCCTATTTTTCTAATTGTTAAACCCGACCCTATTTCATTAAAACATATGTCATAGTCCATTTTGAGCATATCTGATACTTTAGAGTGAGAGAAAGAGCCCTAGAGTGATAAAGTGATCTTCATCAAATTACTCTTCAATTCTTGCTTAAAACTTTAAAGATTATCAAGTAAAGCTCACTAGGTCTTCATCCTAGAGGTAAGAATCTATATCCTAGCCCTTAATTTCGAAAAATTAACTAAAAAGTGGATAACTAGTAAGATGGTTCATGAATATGGGGGTTGTTTATTTTGCACGCATGTGTGATAAAAGAGTGTAGGGAGGTTATGAGCTAAATATGGTGATGAGGGTTGTGGGATGATGAAACCTTCCATAAAAAGGACCTTGAAATCTTAATACATGTGTTTGATAAAATGCTCAAGTGAGCTAGAACCATGATCATTTTCCTATTTTTTTGTTAAATTTGTTATATTGCTAAAATAGTTTGAAGTTGCTAAGAGTTCCAAAATATTGTACGGTTTAAAGAATCTCAATTGAGTTATGTATGGCCAAAATCCCCTTCTTAGAATTGAATTCCATGGTGTTCATGAAATCGGTTTAAGTCCCAAATTGATCGTTATAGGAATTGCTATTCTGAATGTTCTTGTGTTGAAGAATATATGTACAATATTTATTCCAATGCTTTCATCATGTTGCCTTATCATTTGAGGATATGTTAAAAATATGGAGTATGTGCTAAAAGAAATGCCTAGACTTCTAGTCAAATTCGAATATAGATTGTTATGCCAAATTGTGTAAAAACCTCTATCTGCCTAGTACTCATAATCGCTCACATGTGTAGTTAATATCTCAAATCTAAAGGCTTGTTATTGATAATGATGATAACGCTTGAGAATGAATAAAGTGAGTACAAAATATGAAAGATGGCTAAGTGCCAAGTCTGATATAATAACTGTGGCCACCTGTGCCGGTGAATTGAACCATGTGAAAGAAGTACGAAATGAGATGATTGATAGGAAATGGCAATGTATCCGGTGAGTTGGCCTAGACTATCTGGACATGATTGGACGTCATTTCGCACACATGATGGCAATTGTGCTGGAAGTTATAAATAAAATTATGATTATGGTGATGTCTCAAATGAAAAGACCTAGCCGATCGGGTCATGATCGGACTTCGTGTTAGAATGAGTGGTATTGTGACTGATGGTATATTGGTACTCAGGACCTCCCAACCTAAAATTATGGAAATTACTTGAAATCTTATGTTATTCTTAAATTGATGTGATGGTATTGTTTAAGGTTCCTGTTGATTTAATGATTATTCCCTCTTGTATTATTGTTTAATCGAATGAGATGGTGTTTAGTTATATATACTAGTACCATTCGACGACACTAATGTCCCTTTTTTCGAGCGCTTCTTCTTAAATGGATGCAGTTGTTTCCACAGCAGGCAGTATTGATCAGCATTAGCGGTATATCCTCCTCCCAGCTGTCCTAGTGATCCCTATTTCATTTCGGGGTAATTGCCCTTATGTTCCTTATGTATTGTACTTGAGGTATATCTGGGACCTTGTTGCCGACACTTTTGTAGTACTCTTTTGTATCTATTTAGAGGATCCATAGACATAATATGGGTTTGTAACGACCCGGCCGGTCATTTTAAGAATTAACTCTCCGACCCCCTATTAACTGCTTTCTCCGTGTTTGTTTTTGCTAGTTTGATTTATCGGGATGCTAAATTTTGAGTTTCTGAGAGTTTTGGGACACTTAGTCTCTAAATGAGAGTTTGAGTTTTAGAAATTGGATCATCGTCGGAGCAGTGTAAAGACGGTCTCGGAATGGAACTCTGTTGGTTCTGTTAGCTTCGTTGGGTGATTTCAGGCTTAGGGGCGTGTTCGAATTGTATTTTGGAGGTCTGTAGCTAATTTAGGCTTGAAATGCCGAAAGTTGAATTTTTGAAGTTTTCAGTTCAATAGTGAAATTTTGATATCAGGGTCCTAATGGAATTCCAGAAGTTGGAGTAGCTCCGTAGTGTTGAATGTGACGTGTGTGCAAAATTTCAGGTCATTCAGACGAGGTTTGATAGACTTTTTGATCGAAAGCGTTTCTTGAGAGTTTTTGGAGTTCTTAGGCTGGAATCCGATATTAAATTGGCGTTTTGATGTTGTTTTGAGCGTTCCAAAGATTAGAAAAAGTTTGAATGATATTTTAGGATTCACTGGCTTGTTTGGTTGAGGTCCCCGGGGGGGCTCGGGTGTATTTCGGATGCTCAATGGGTCATTTTGGAACTTAGGAAATTGCAAAAAATTGCAGCAACCCAGTTCTGGTTTCCTTATTCGTGTTTGCGGGTGGGGTCTCACATTCGCAAAGAGGAGCTGGGGCTGGGGGAGGTTTAATGTTCGCGTTTGTGAAGGTGCTCCCGTGTTCGCGAAGCTGAGAGGTTTTATAGCTACGCGTTCACGAGGGTACTTCTGCGTTCTCTTCGGAGGAAGAAATTTTGCACCGTGTTCGCGATAAGTCTTGACCCAAGCGAATTTGTGCTTCGCGAATGAAATGGTCCTTCCGCGTTCGCGAAGAAGGAAATACTTGGGCAGAATGTTTGAGTTCAAAATCGAGGGTTTAGCCATTTTTGTGAAAACTAGAGCTTGGAAGCTCATATTTGAGTGAGGTTTTGAGAGATTTTCAGAGATATCGATTGGGTAGCAATTCTTAACTCCTTTTTCCTTGTAACCCATAAATCTAAACATGAATTCATCATTTAATTTCGGAATTAGTATGAAAATTGGGGGAAAGTTCTTAGACCAAAAATTCGAGTTTTGTTTGGGGATTTTATATTGGATTTGGATAATTTTGGTATGGTTAGACTCGTGAGAGTATGAGAATTCTGAAAATATAAATTGTACCTGATTCCGAGAAGTGGGCCCGAGGGGCGATTTGTCCATTTTGCCTAATTTCGTGTATTAGCTTAGAGTTTGAAGGTAGAATCAGTTACTTGAAGTGTTATTTGCATTATACGATTGAACTGAATAGATTTGGGCCATTTGGAATCTAGTACTCGTGGTAAGAACGTGGTTTCGAGTTAATTTTGAGCCAGTTCGAGGTAAGTGGCTTGCCTAACCTTGTGTGGGGGAAACTCCCCTTACGATTTGGTATTATTGATAATTGAAATGCCTTGTATTTGAGGTGACGAGTGTGTACTTGTGCTAATTATTAAAAATCCGCCTTTTATAAAGTAATTACTAGTATGTTTCTTTTCTTGTTTATACTACTTGAAATTTAAGCATGTTGTTAACTTAGGAAAGTATGTCTAATTGACTTAATTGCCTTACTTGCTCAAACTACCTAATTTGGATTATGTGCAGCATGCTAGGTTAGAAATACCTACTTTACCTTGGTATGGAACTTGAATTGAACTATGTACTTTTCTTATTGTTAATGTGTGTTAACTTTGGGACTACAGGATGCTATCCCGGGAGATCCCCTTGTATGATTACTATGGGACTACGAAAATATATTCCGGGAGATACCCTTGCACATTTAAATTGGAACTACAAGACTGCACCAGGTAGATTCCCCCCTGTAGTATGTATTTACATTTGGGACTACGGATCGGTATTCCGAGAGATCCCCCCGTATTATGAGTTAGACTACGGGACGATATCTCGGGAAATCCAATAGATATTTATATTTGGGACTACAGGACAGTATTCTAGGAGATCCCCAGTTGTTATCTTTGTGTTGAACTATATTTCTTTCTGTGTTTACTTTTCCTCTCCAGTTGTTGTTGTCCTTTATATCCTATGTTACTTTTATTGTTGTGCTTATTTATATTGTTTTGTTCTATTCTGTTAAATCTTATATTTTATTTAATCTCAGTAGGGCCTTGGTCTTCCTCGTCACTACCTAACCGAGGATAGGCTTGGCACTTACTAAGTACCATTGTGGTGTACGCATGCACTTTCTGTGCATATTTTTCAAGTGCAGATCAAGGTACTTCCACTCAGTCTTATCATACTTGAGGCGGGGTGCTTCTATAGAGACTTCGAGGTATATCTGCTGTATCCACAAACCGATGAGTCCTTTTCTATTTTTCTGTAATAGGATAGCCCTTCTGTATTTTCCTTCTGTTAGAGCTTCTTCTGTATCTCTTAGCTTGTGATTCATGGGGTTCTGAATTTTGGAAAGTATTAGGTTGAGATTCTTGTACTGTTATATTCCAAGCAGAATCTTAAACGCTATTTCAATTGTTATTTTGGTTTAATATTATTTTCTTTCCGCAAATTGTTCTTTTTCTGCATTTATTAGGCTTACCTAATCGTAGAGACTACGTGTCGTCATGATAGTTCACTGAGATCAACTAAGATTGTGACAGGGTTATATGTATATGACTGTTGGGAAAGTCAAACGAATCATGTTGTGCTTGGATCATTTATTACACTTCATACTATGAAATTATGTATATTTTGAGACATTAACTAATGAAGTAAGTAAGAAAAATGATTTGGGGTTGTATTCATGATCTCCCTAATATATAACTAATGAAAACTAATATTAAGATTCGCGCGAGATAAATTATTTCAAATTACAATGTAGGTTGTTTGAATTATGTGCAAATAATCTTAAAATATAAATCTCTCAGATAAAAATTATATAATATGAGAATTTAACTAGAAAGCAAGATATGAAATTATTATTCAACTCTCGTGGTAGACAACCAATTTTTAATATATATTTGTAGCAACCTAACCCCATGATTTTAGTATTTGCACTTTGTTCCGTTGTCAATATTAAAGAATACTAAGCATGTCATATTGTGATCGGTCTTGTTCGAGCACATTAAATCATATTATTTTAAGAAATATTTTTACTATCACTTTATTTTTATCTGGAAGTCAAATATGTCTTATTCATCACATCTTTTTACATAAATTCTTTTTTTGGTTCTTTTCTTATAGTTATTGTATTATTTACTATTTAATATTATTATACTATCATACAATAGCTTATAGTTAAATTAATGTCTTGCTTATTATTCTTTTAATAGTATTTAATAAAAATAAATGTTTTTTTTTTTGGTAATTAAAATTTTTATTAATCACCAAAAGGTCTTTACATATCAAAGACAGTTTTAAACTCAACTGCCTATCTAGTAAAAACACGAAATCTATGCTACTCTAATATTCAGTATTCATATCATGAACTGCTGAATATATATACTAAGCCTAGGATGAGCTCGAACATTACAAATATAGGCTATACTACTTAGGAGTTTGTCACAATTACAGTAAGTGTTTTCAAAGATTCTTGCATTTCTTTCCAACCATATACTATAGAACATTTCTGTGATAGTCATCTTGAATGTGAGAGCTCGGACAGATTTCCCTTTGGATTGTAGAATGATCCAATTGCAGAATTGCATCCAGTTATGTCCATTGAAGTCATCCATATTCAGCCATTGTAGTACTTTGTGTCTCAGTTGTGTAGCATAGAGACAATGTAGGAAGACATGATCTCTAGTTTCCTCTTCTTGCTGGCACATAACACACATCCCTGAGATATTCAATTTCCATTGCAGCAGTCTATTTTTGGTAGGCAGTCGATCCTGCAGCAGTAACCATACGCTAAAGATAGCCTTTGGTCTAGCTGCATTTTGCATAACCAAATTCTTCCATGGAACTCTGGCTGAATCTCCAAGCAGCTGCAAGTACACCTTCCTTATAGTGCAGGCAGTTTCATTGAGCAAATTATGAAGTTGCAGTAGCTTTACTCCTTCCACAATCTTCCTTACCATCCAGCTAGCATTATTTGGAATAGTGAGGCTGTCCAGTTGTTGTTGTTTAACATACACACTGTGAAACCATTTGACCCATAGCAAGTCTTTCTTGTGAGCTAAATCCCATCCTAGCTTAGCTATTGCAGCTTTGTTCCACAATGAGATGTTAGTTAAGTTAAGTCCCCCAACAGATTTTGGCATACACATTTTCTCCCAGGCTACATATGCTTTCTTGTTGATGGTCACAGACCCTGACCAAATGTAGGTTCTGCAGATAGATTCCAATAGCTTGACAACTTTAGAAGGCATAATGAATAGCTGAGCCCAATAAGCTTGGACTCCAAGAATAACAGATTGAACCAGTTGACACCTGCCTACATAGGATAGATATCTTGCTGTCCAGGATGTTATCTTTGCTGTGATCTTATCAACCAAAGGTTGCCATTGAGTAACTGATAGTTTCTTGGTAGTTAATGGGACTCCCAAGTATTTGAAAGGAAGATCACCTTTAACATAACCAAGAAGATTGAGGATATGATGTTGATTTTCAATTGCAACCCCCCCAAAATACACTGCACTTTTGTTTAGGTTAGCCTTCAGCCCAGTAGCAGCTAGAAATTGAGAGAAGAAATGAAACATAGCACTTACTGATTGAGTTTCCCCTTTGACAAATAATAACAAATCATCTGCAAAGCTCAAATGAGTGATTCCCAGCTTCTTACATCCTGGATGATATGTGAAGTTCTTAGTATGCTGCAATTGTGCCAGAGCTCTACTAAGATATTCCATAATGATAGCAAACAAGAAGGGAGATATTGGATCTCCTTGTCTCAATCCTTTAGCAGCTTGAAAGGGCTTTGTTATTTCACCATTAACTACAACAGTGTAGCTAACAGTTTGAACACATTCCATGATCCATTTAATAAACCTGCTAGGGAAATCAAGTTCTTCCATAATCTGTTGTAGACTGCTCCATTCCACAGAGTCATAGGCTTTTTGGATATCAATCTTGATCATGCATCTGGGAGAGATGTGTTGTCTGGAGTACTGTTTTATTAGCTCATGAGCTAATATCACATTATCTGCTACTCTTCTTCCTGGTATAAATCCTGCCTGGGAGTTGCATATAATACTACTCATCACTTTTTGGAGTCTATTAGCCAACAGCTTGGATATGATCTTATACAAGACTGAACAACAAGCTATTGGCCTAAACTCCTTCACAGTTTGGGGATTGGGAACCTTGGGTAACAAAGTAATTGTTGCACAATTGACTGGACTGTACATTTTGGAAGTTTGAAAAAAATTTGTAACTGCTAACATCACCTGCCTCCCAATGATATGCCAAGACTGCTTGAAGAACATGGCATTGAAACCATCTATACCTGGAGCTTTATCATTTCCAATAGCCTTCAAGCTATCAACTATCTCCCTCTCAGATATATCAGCTATAAGCTCCTTCCTTTGAGTTTGAGATAGTTTTGGTCCATTCCTCATATATAGCTTATTTACTGTTGGAAGTGTGTTGGCTGCTGTTCCCATCAGAGCTTGATAAAAATCCCTGATCTCCTTCTTCAATTCTTCAGAATCATTTATCTTCTGACCTCCTTCTGTGGATAGTTCAATGATCTTTTTATATTGACTCCTCTCCTTCATAACTGCTGAGAAATATTTATTGTTGGAATCCCCTAGCTTGATCCACTTAGCTCTTGATTTTTGTTGTAAGGCTGACTCTTCTACAAGTGACCATTTCTCCAGTTGCTGCACCATTTCCTTTGCTTTTTGTTGGAGATTGTCTGAATAAGAAAGATCCAGTTGATGCTGCATATCTATCAATTCTTTCCTGCTGCTTTCAATCCTTTGGGAAATGTTTTTAAAGTCTCTAACATTAAGAGATTTTAAAGGCTGTTTAAGTGCTTTAAGATTATTCCATACTCCTTGAAGGTTGTGTTTCTCCTTGCTGCTCCAATACCTTGAGAGAATACCATGATATTCTTTATGCTGGATCCAAGCATTGAAGAATCTGAATGAAGTTTTCCTTACTGCTGTATCAGTTGCAAGAGTTAGTAGCATAGGGTTGTGATCAGATATAAGTGGCTGACCATATACAGTATGTACATGATTCCACTTCATCTGCCACTCAAAATTGCTAAACACTCTATCCAATCTACTGCATACTCTATCATTACCACTTTGTTGATTAGACCAGATGAAAAAGTTCCCCTTCCAAGGTAGTTCAATAAGCCCTGATTGCTGTATGCAGTTATTAAAGTCCACCAATTCCCTTTGCTTCACTTGTTGGCTGGATTGCCTCTCCTTAGTGGATAGAATTGCATTGAAGTCCCCTGCAATGATCCAAGGATCAGTAATACCAGATGATAGATTCACAATAGAACTCCATAGTAGCTTCCTTTGATCACAGTCATTGAAATCATAGATTACTGAGAGCCAGCAGATAATCTCCCCAGTGATGTGTTGGACTTTACAATGAATGATCTGAGCCTCCTCTATATGACCAGACACCACAAGTTTTGAAGGATCCCACAAGATCCAAATTCTACCATTTACTGCACTGTTGTAATTAGTGAGCATACTCCAGTTAGGTAATAGAAAACTAGCTATTCTATTTGCATTGTGTTGTTTAACCTTGGTCTCAACTAGTCCAACCAGGTCAAACTTATTATTCCTAAGATAATTCTGAGCTTCTTTTTGTTTGAACCTTTTATTTACACCTCTAATATTCCAAAAGATCCACTTCATTGGGTTTTACTTGTTCCCCCTTCATCTTGGGGATGATCAGACCATCTAACTGACCCAATTTCATACCTATTGGACAAAACAAGAGGGGACAATGGAGGGAAGTTGGTTATATTGAAAACTGGAGAGTCATGGACAACTTGCTTCTGTTTTTCCTCAATCACAGTAGGAGGTTGAATGATCTCCTTACTTGCCACTTGACTCTGGGTGTGAAGCTCCTGGCAGCTTTGGCTTGTTGTAATTGGTGCTTTCACTCTCCATTCTTGGGTTACCTTGGCTTTTTGCATAGGCTGTGAAATTTTGGTTAGACAATTGTGTCCAACCTCCAAGCATTTCTCACAGTATAGAGGTTTCCACTCATAGAGTACATCCTGTATGAAACTCCTTCCATTTGGGTCTAGAATCTCTATTTCACAAGGCAGCTGTTTTGATACATTTACCTCAATGAGCATTCTAGCATAAGAGATTCTAGTCTGTTTAGTAGTACATTCATCAGCATATATTGGTTTCCCAAGAACACTAGCTATCCTACTCAAGGACTTGCTACCCCAACAAGACATTGGTAAGTTAGGGAATTTTATCCATAAAGGAATCTCAGTAGGAAAAGCTGCTTTAAAATCAAAATCTGCAGATTATTGTTTCAAAATCATTGGTCTATTAGCAATCGTATATGGTCCTCCACACAATATTTCTTTAGCATCTTCAATGCAATTGAATTTGACAATATAATACCCCTCCTCATGATAAAAAAATTCAGGATCAGACACATGCGACCAATGGAGATTAATAAATCTCTTCATTCCATTGAACCCAGGTCTATTGCCTAACACAAACACCACCAGAGCACTTTTCCATTTCCCTTCTTCCTCCTCTACTTCTTCCTTTACCAATTGACCAACTGGTTTCCCATTGACTAGTATAGGAGGAATATATTCTAATGACATACCATGTGCAGCTAATCTGTTGCTTTGGAAGAGGCTATTCCACTGTTTAGGTGGATTTGAGATTTCCTCTGCTGCAGCCTTAGTAGAATCTGCAGTAGTTGGTTGTTGCATGCACGTCTTTTCCCCATTTTCCTTCTCCTTTGGGCCTTCCATAGGTATGACTGGATGTACAATACTTCTCGCAGGAGCTGTTTGTAACATAGGGACATTAGATGGTTGTGGATCTGGAGCTGGTTGAGCCAATGGAACAGTAGTTGCTTGTAACATTGTGCCTTGTGAATCTGAGACTGGTTGAGCCAATGGAACAGTATTCACAGATGAAATCGATGGAACAGTGATGCCAACCGATGGAACAGTGTTAACTGTTTTTTGGAAGACTAAATCACTCGCATAAATTGGAACTAACTCTTTTCTTGGGCGACCTCTTCTCTTTGCCATGACTCAGCCGGCTAGGTTAACTCACCTTAGCAGTTGCAATGGAGGAAAGGCGATGAACAGTAGGGTTGGGGAAGAAAGGTAGAGAGAAGGAGGAGCTTCTCTCTCCTTATCTATGCAACGGTCATTCAACTTGATAAGTTTTTCAATAAATGTTTATCTATTTTTAAATTAATTGAAAGTATAAGTATCCTCACACTACCTCTATTTAATTATTTTTATATTAATAGTTTACCTATAACCAAAATAATATCATATTTTGTTAAATAGTAGCTTTTAATTAGTCTAAAATAATATACATAAGTTATCTGATTTATCATATTCCAAACATATTGAGTTCTCTTATAATTAATTTTGTATTAGATGCAGTTAAATTTTCTTTCTTTTTAAGCTATAAGATACAATTTAATCATAGAAAAAAAATTCTTAATTGTTTGAACAAATTATTTCTAAATATTGTAGTTATATTTTTACTTTCATTTTAGTTCTTTACTTAATATTTTAAAAAATAAAACACTCTCATCCCATATTCAAATAATTCTTATCATTCTATTTTCTAACTGGATAGCATTTTTATAAAATTATGCTATACATTCAAACTCAAACTAAATGTACTCGATTCAGATATTAATCATAAAAAAAATATTTCTTATGATTAAACATATTATGTCTAAATATTGTAGTAATATTTTCACTATCATTTTATTTCTTTACACAAATTTTCTTTCATTTTTAGTTTTAAGATACAAATTTATGTTTTGTAAAATTACCTATGTTAGAAATTTGATTTGTAATTTAAATTTATTTATTTATTTTTCATAAATGAGATTTCAATTTTGTGGTATTATCCATAATTTGAGCATTCACATCGTAGTTTTAAGAACATTCTAGTCTCAAGTTTAAATAGTCTTCTCTTTTCATTACTAATAATTTAAAATAAATTTTCTATTTTTTAAATCTAGTACATAGTCTTATTAAGTTTTATGTGGTTTTCCATTAATTTGTAGCTTTATTTAATTTCATTATCAACTACGTTATTTAATAGTATCAGATAAATATATAATTTTTTAATTCTAAAATGAATATTTATTTTGTTATAGAAATATTGTTCTGAAATTTTAAATTATTTAAAATTTAATAATATTTTTAAGTATTCTAAAATATTTACTTTATTTTATTTTCTAAACATATGATTTATAAATGTCCTTACATTATCTCTAGTTTAATTTTATTATTCAATATTTTTAGTTTTTCATTTTACTATTATACTTGAGTTATGTGGATTTATATTATGTCACTTCATATCATAATATATAAAACTTTATCATCTCAAATTTAAAAAAGTTTTACCCCTTTTCCTATATTAAAAATTTTGAATTTTTATTTTTTTCTCTATTTATTCTTTAAGTTTGATTTGATATTATTCTATACCTAATATTATTACATTGTCGTGTGAATTTTTATTAGCATGTAGGAGTTTAATATCTATTTTTCCACACTCATTCTAATATAATATAGATAAAAATTTAAAAGCTTTCTCATCTCAAATTTGAATAATTTTTATCATTCTACTTTATTAATTGGACCATATTTTCAAAAGATTATGTTACGCTTTCAAACTTAAACTAACTGAACTCAATTCACATATTAATCATAGAAAATTATTTTCTTAATTGTTTGAACATATTATAACTAATTATTATTGTAATTATTATGTATAAAATATTGGTTGCATGATTTATCAATATTAATATGAATTTATTATTCTTGTTATTAAAATATCTTTTACTGTTATTTAATTTTTCTCTTACCTTATATATAATTTGTATACTCTATGCAAGCTCTTATTATGCTGCTTGAATTTATTTAATTTTTTAAACTAAATAAATATCTAATACTATAAGTAAAATTTAGTTTTATATAAATAGTCACAGGTTATCTCAACTTACATCTTTATATATTTTTATTTTTTTCTATTATAATTTTTAATTAATTCTTCATATCCATATTTCTAGCTAATATAGAAGAAAATCTATGAGTGGAGCAACAAATAGATATAAATATAGATATAGATATAAATATACATATAAATTTAAATATAGATATATAAATTATATTTGTCAAAGATCTATTTAGATTATGCATAAGATTCATTAAATTATCTCCATTAATTATGTTTCTATATATAATATCTAATTATTAATGTTGTGTCACGACCCAATTCGCAAACCCAGTCGTGATGGCGACTCTCGTAAAGACAAGGCCAGCCATACCATTTTAGAACACTACTTAAAATAGTTAGTCAGTTATATAACAGTTCGAATATGAATTAATGATATTAATAAATATAAATACAACCAAATACTGCCCGATCGGGGTGTCACAAGTCACGAGCATCTAGGAGTGCCTTTATTAAAATATTAAAGTCTATAATACATAGAGTAAATCTGGGAATCAAAAGAAGAAGAATCGCGGTTCCGTGAACGCCGGCGGTCACCTTGCTTAGCTACAATAGCGATACCTTCAATCTGAACTAACCCGCTACCGGGTGAACAAGACCTGCAACTGCACGCGAGGTGCAGGGAGTACAGTGAGTACTTTCAACTCAGTGGTAATAAGAGAGAATAATGTCTGAGCGATATAAAAACACGTATCTGCACACCAGACTGCAACAAAAGACAGAACAACCCTTTGAGAAAAATCAGAATACTGTGAAAATCCTTTTTGAAAATATCAAGATCAGTTCAAAATCTCTTTTTACAAATTCTCTTTTTCAATTATCTCTTTTATTTTCAACAGCCCAGCATATGAATGCTATATCAGATAAAACAAGTTGGCTCATAAGTCTTCCCATTGGGCAAAGCACTCCTTAGCATATAACACCAAGGTATTTGGTCAACAAGGCAAGTAACAGTATGTATGCCAATGATATATGAGTGCTAAATGTCGTGTCACGTAGTACAAACAGAAGTTAATGCGTGAATACAATGCAATACACATGACCGGTACGGCACGTAGCCCGGTCCATGGATACCCTACACTCACTGTGGGTGTGCACAGACTCCGGAGGGGCTCTTACAACCCAAGCCCAATAATACTGAGGCGTGCAGTCCGATCCATATAATATACTACTGCAGCGTGCAGTCCGATCCATGCAATATACTACTGCGGCGTGCAGTCCGATACATGCAATATAATACTGCAGCGTGCAGTCCGATCCATGCAATATACTACTGCGGCGTGCAGTCTGATCCATGCACAATGCTACTGCGGCGTGCATTCCGATCCATGCATGTATATGCATATGCACACATAACACTCGAGGTCTGAAAGCCTCCTTACATCACTCTTCATGCCCTCGCATATGGCCCTCAGCCTCTATCAGTCCAAAATAGTCAAAAGCCCCTCGGGAATCCGTAAAACAATAATACTTAGCTCAAACAATAGTTCAAATATCAGTTAAAACTCCAAGTTTCAGAAAAATATAGTTGAGTTCATGAAACAATGCAAATCACATGGACTGAATTCAAACAATATTTCAAATAGTGAGGAAAATAGTGATGATAGTTCATAAAGAGTTCAAATAATCGGCAATAAGCCCAAAGTATGGAAATGAGCCCAAGTCATAATGATAACAACAAATCATTTACAATTTCGCGGTAAAACCGACAAGCTGGACGCACCAAGCCGCAATCCCCCAACGGTGCTCTACCCCACGCCCAGGTCAAGCGTGTAATTCACCACAATACAGCACTAGGATGTGCAAATCCGGGGTTTCAAACCTTCGGGATATCATTCCCAACTATTACTCACCTCGAACCGATGAAATTCCTCGCTCACGACGCCTTTGCCCCTCAAATTGGTCTCCACGCGCGTCAACTCTAACAAAAATCAGTACAAATATATCATAATATGCCAATGGGACAACACCCAATAGACAACAACAACAACAACAACTACCCAGTATACTCCCACCAGGTGGGGTCTGGGGAAGGTAATATGTAGACAGCCTTACCCCTACCCAAAAGGGCAGAGAGGCTGCTTCAACACCCAATAGAAAACAATCGAAATATAACAAAAATATCAAAACTAGCAAAACCCGAGCCCCAGGCCCGCTTCTCAAAAATTAAGAAACTTACATTTTCGTGATCCTCGTCTTGCCACGAGTTCATGCGTACCAACAACTCAAAAATCCAAGCACAAATGACCTATCAAATCCCAATTTGAAATATTAAAAACTCAAGCCCTAGTTTGTTCAATTTTATACCCATATTTAGAGAATTAATGGATAATTCTTTGATTAAATGATGTTTCTAGACCACGAGACTTACCTTCAATCACTTCATGTCGAAACCCTCTTCAAAATCTACCAACAAACTCTCAAGGTGGTGCAAAAATGGTGGAAAAATGAACCCAAGTTGAGGATAAAATGTTATAAAACAGCTCTGCCCAGGTCTGAAGCCCTTCTATCTCGTGAACCAGGTCTTGCGATCGCAATACACCAAATTTCCCCAACCTCAAATTGAACTACGCGATCGCAGCAATCCATATGCGATCGCACTGCTTTGAGACACAACCCTATGCGAACGCATGCAACATTATGCGATCGCAGAGACCAAATATCCAGCCTTCCCAGACTCTTCTATGCGATCGCGTCAAGATATTGCAATCGCATAGGCCTAAATCCTGCAACACTTGATTCTGCAATTTCTGCAACTCCCAAAGGATACAAATGGTCCAGTTGGCCATCCGAAATCACCCCAAGGCCCCCGGGACCTCAACTAAAAACACTAACACATCCCAAAATATCATATGAACTTGTTCCGATCCGCAAAACACATCAAACAACGCTAAAACCATTAAAACATATCGGATTCAAGCCTAGTTTTCTTCAAAACTTCCGAAACTCGCATTCGATCAAAAATCCAATTAAACGACGTCCGAATGACCTGAATATTGGCAGACATAACCAAAATCACCTGAAAAAGCTACTGCAACTCACGAATTTAATTCCACCCTTGGATCAAAATCTCACCTATCAACCGAAATTTGCAAAAATTACAACCTCGCCAATTCAAGCCTAATTCTATACGAACCTCCAAATTCGATTTCAATCGCAGTCCAAAGTCAAAAATCATCCCCCGAAGCTAAGCGAACCGCCGAAATTCACATCCGAGCCCTCTATCCACATAGTCAATTTTCGGTTGACTTTTCTAAAGCAAGCTTCCTTCTAAAAGGCTATGTGCCTTATTTTCAACCAAAACCAATTCAGTTACACCCGATCAAATCTAATTCTGATATTGAAACATGAATCCATGCAATAAGGGGAAACTGGGCGGTAACTCAAGTGACGGCAAGTCGGGTTGTCACATCCTCCCCAACTTAAACAAATGCTCATCCTCAAGCATACCCAGAGTTATTCTAGAAGCCAACCAATAGCTGAATGATCTTACCAAGAATATACCCGGGGTGATCCCACGTCACCCTATCTCTTATAGGTCTGACAACATGACATAGCTGAAATTTCACAGTCCATCTAACCCTTAAACCATAGGACCGCATTGCGCTTTTTGAAGTTATACACAAGATCCGAACCTTACATCTATATTCAGAATAAACCCGGACAAATTGTAATAATGCATGCCTGCAACCTCGGTTGCAATCATATGATATCCCACATAACTCAAACACATGCAGCGATAAGTTCCATTCACAACAGCTGCCCTCAACAACCAATATTTATAGAAAATCTCTTTTTAGATGGAGTCTCATTTTAATACCTTCATATACTGCCAACGGAAACTAAAACACACGATTTAATGAACCCATCTCTCATATCACCATTCATGAATCCATTTCCCTCTTGACTGTTACTACAACAAATTTCCGAGTCAAACCCAGATATAACCTTTCTAACAGGCTGAAATCAAAATGGTTTATACTCATTAATGACTCCAAAGACCACTTCGACTCCAACTACCCCTCTGGTAATATGACACCTCGATACAGGCCTAATCCACAAGTGGCGTAATACACGCACCGATGAGAAGCAGTCTGAAATACTCAAATAATGACAATGACGCAACAAAAGAGCTGTACCTCAAGCTCAACAGTACCATTACAACACAAAACTGAGATCCCATCTCACATAATAGAAATAGAGTACCTGAATTCTCCTCGAAAGGTAATAACTTCACGTGGCCCACAACGCGCAATCCTATTTAAATACTTTTACCCATGAAGCACCTCAAGTCACAATTCTCAACACAGACAGCCACGCGCATATTGAGGTCTGAAACCCAGCAATCCATCACACCCACGGTGAAGCAAGTAATATACTTTATTTAATCTTGAAAGGACACAACCGATACGTTATTCGATGAGCAGCACCAAATAAGCACCTTCCTCAGAAACCAGGAAGTAATGCATACAAGGTGACATACAAAAAACTATTCTCAATCATCACACAGTTGTAGCATGCAACCCGACTCAGATAACATGCCCGTGGGCGTGCCACCCGATCCACACAAATATCTCACATAGGAGATGCATATCGAGCCAAATTTTCTCATTACAATAAACGCATATAGCCTCATGCCCGTCCACAAAAAACTCATCCGAAAAAGTCCCCCAAATACTAGGACTGAATCAATGGTAGAAACCTCTGCACTGACATCCGCCACGAAGGGCCAATTAATAACGCAATGCTTGCCAGCTGTCCGCCGGTCTTTGGAATAAAAACTACCCTACTAGAACATAATCCGGTGCACTTCGCCACTCAACCTGTGGCATTTTCCGACATAGCCCATAACACATTAGTGTAGACAACCTGACATTGGGATAACCAGTCTGCAATCTGATATCATAACCCAAATTTAACATACCAAGCAAAGGAAGATCCACTCGGACATCATACTTCCATGACCGCTAGACGATGTCGATACACATGATCTACAACCGACGCATAGTCGGTTCACGAGAACTTATAGTCTCCAACACATATAACACATGAATCACTATGCCTGGGCCCATGTTCTGCCATACGAATTCATAACACACATCAAGTATCCATTCATACCACGAAAGATATTCAAAAATTTTCCATGTGCCATCAACAACTCAATTATCAACGGTCGATCCAACAAGAGAACACTGCAATACCACCACATATTATCATTATTTCATTACCTTGCCCCATTTTCTGAACATAAACCCCCGCTAAATCACTAGCATAGCAATACCATCTTTCTTAATCATCTGAAGATCGACTCTTAAATCACCTGTAACTTCCCATGCTGCTTATGAATTTAATGACTCCCCATTATGACTGAACCAAAACCTTGAACACGCAAATCTCAATTCTCCATATCATAACACATAGACCATACCACACTATGATAACATGGGGACTTCTATATCTCTCATGCGCCGCAGACATCGATGCACTCAACTACTCAAGAACTTTCATGATCCCATATAGGAGAAAAATTATTACACACTCTGTGCTTCACGTTCCCATAGTAAATATACTTATTTTCAAACCACGGTAAAACACATCAAGAGCTCTTTCTCCCAATTCCATTGCACAAGCTAAACTGCCAGGACTGAATCCTTCTACCCAAACCAAGTTAAGCAAACTGACAGCACTTAAAAGCTTTGTTGCACAATACCTGTAAGGCTCATTACCTCGAACACATACAATAATTAATCATATCCTTACCATACCGATTCTGTTCATTATCAAGCTATTCCATTTATCCAATTTCCTTCCCGATTCATCTTTAATTTGATATTGTCCCTTGTTGTAGCACCATACTACCTCAACCCAGTTTATCACACGAGACTCGCACATAAAACCACACTGTCTAAGACCCATAGGCCATTGAATACCCTCTCAAACATTTCCCAAAAATACCACATTCCAGAATGCTTTACTTTGAAGAACTTCCTGCGATTCTGATTTCGTTTACCATTAACTTCCAAATGCGGATACGTAGAATCCCATGATTTACACAAAGTACCACATCTTTGATCTTTCTAATGAAAACACAGTCCCTAGCCACATACACAAACTTAAGACACCTGATTGTTACATGCAAAATTTTGAACACAGTAAAACTATTCTCAAGAGTCATTCACTCTTATTCAACTGTAATTCACTTGCCCTGAATGAACGGAACCACTCGTGCCTCATTAGTACCCCGACACCGCAGAACATGATTTCATACAGATACAAACAATCTTACTTCTCTATACACTGAGCATTCTTTATCATCAACAGCCCAAAACATCCAAGTATTTTCTCACACCTACGAAGCACCATATAACTTTTGTAAAAAAAAATTCTTCACACGTGCCAACTTCGGCTCGATTTCTACAACTAGAATTGATTCGCCATCATCCCTCGAAACGGAACCAACATTGCACATAACTGTGCAATCCGCTGACCAGTAGCAACCTCCCCAACTTGGCTCGAAGCCATATATCAAGGCACTCTTAGCAACTCATGGCACTTTTACTCCAATGGTGCCACAATGTTATGTTGAGATAAACTCAAGTCGTTTACAAGTTTGTGAATACACAGATCATCTAACGCTGACATTCTCTGCAAACCTCGCATTCATTTCCACATCAGCTGAGTCTATTTTCTTAAACATCCCCAAATTCTCAAATTTCGACACATACCTTTCAATTACTCATGAGACCTTCTAACATACACATAAGGATCATACCCCTCAAAAAACACTCTGTAGGAGATAACCCACCTGCTTTGCCCCATTTCAATATTTCAACATGCCTTCCACCATCATATACGTTACACAATCAATTAGTCTTTATGAGTCTGAACTCATACCGCCACATGAAATGTACACTTTCCAACTAAGAGACATGAAAAATATTCTTCACGCGCCCATAACATGGGGCTACACATATGATCGCAATAGAAACAAAAACACTTAACAACTCATCTATTATCCATCAGACTTCTTCGTCCCTCCCAAGTCATACATAAATATCTTGCAGTACCAACACACTCACCACATAGCTATCCAACTGCCATTTCAACAATTAGGGACCATACTGAATGTATAAGTTCATAATACTAGCTCACAAAATCAGCACCTTGGTGCTCAAGTCATAAGGAAAGATCCGGCCTCAAGTCCTCCAGACTGGCCCAACATCAAACTTAGGGGATCACATCTCACCCCTCGATCGGGGAATCACTATCCATCATGGCACTAAAACTGAGCGCTCATGTGCGCATACAGACGTGTGGAAGGAATTTCAAAAGTCACATCTCAAGCTGGATCATTTACGCACGATAAGAATTCCAAGAAAGTGAAGTTTTACTAAAGGTTCTGCAGCCTCTCGAGGATAAATACATACGTCTTCGTACCGATCCACGAGACTCTTCTAAACCTGCTCATGACTCGTGAGACCTGGTAACCTAGGCTCTGATACCAACTTGTCATGACCCAATTCCCAAACCCGATCGTGATGGCGCCTCTCGTGAAGACAAGGCCAGCTAGACCATTTCAAAACACCACTTAAAGCAGTTAGTAAGTTATATAACAGTTCGAATATGAATTAATGATATTAATAAATATAAATACAACCCAATACAGCCCGACCGGGGTGTCATAAGTCACGAGTATCTAGGAGTGCCTTTATTAAAACTTTAAAGTTTATAATACATAGAGTAAATCTAGAAATCAAGAAGAAGAAGAATCTCAGTGTCGCGAACGCCGGCGGTCACCTTGCTTAGCTACGATAGCGATACCTTCAATCTGCTACTAACCTGCTACTGGGTGAATAGTACCTGCAACTGCACGCGAGGTGCAGGGAGTAAAGTGAGTACTTCCAACTCAGTGGTAATAAGAGAGAATAATGTCTGAGCGATAAGAGAACACGTATGGGCACACCATACTGCTACAAAAGACAAAACAACCCTTTGAGAAAAACCGGAATACTGTGAAAATCCTTTTTGAAAATCTCAAGATCAGTTCAAAATCCCTTTTTACAAAGTCTCTTTTTCAATTATCTCTTTTATTTTCAACAGCCCAGCATATGAATGCTATATCAGATAGAACAAGTTGGCTCATAAGTCTGCCCCTTGGGCAAAGCACTCCTTAACATATAACACCGGGGTATCTGGTTAACAAGGCAAGTACCAGTATGTATGCCAATGATATATGAGTGCTAAATGTCTTGCCACGCAGTACAAACAGGAGTGAATGCATGAATGCAATGGAATGCACATGACCGCTACGGCGCGTAGCCCGGTCCATGGGTACCTTACGCTCACTGGGGGTGTGTACTGACTACGGAGGGGTTCCTACAGCCCAAGCGCAATAATACTGCGGCGTGTAGTCTGATCCATATAATATACTGCTGCAGTGTGCAGTCCGATCTATGCTATATGCTATTGCAGCGTGCAACCGATCCATGCAATATACTACTGCGGCGTGCAATCCGATCCATGCAATATACTACTGCAGTGTGCAGTCTGATCCATGCAATATACTACTGCGGCGTGCAGTCCGATCCATGCAATATACTACTGTGGCATGCAGTCTGATCCATGCATATATATGCATATGCACACATAACACTCGAGGCCTGAAATCCTCCTTACATCACTCTCCATGCCCTCACATATGGCCCTCAGCCTCAATCAGTCCAAAATAGTCAAAAGCCCCTCGAGCATCCCTAAAACAATAATACTCAGCTCAAACAATATTTCAAATATCAGTTAAAACTCTAAGTTTGAGAAAAATATAGTTGAGTTCATGAAACAACGTAAATCACATGGACTGAGTTCAAACAATATTTCAAACAGTGAGGAAAATAGTGATGATAGTTCATAAAGAGTTCAAATAATCGGCAATAAGCCCAAAGTATGGCAATGAGCCCAAGTCATAATGATAACAACAAATCATTTTAATTTCACGGTAAAAACCAACAACCGGGACGGATCAAGTCACAATCCCCCAATGGTGCTATACCCCACACCCAGGTCCAGCATGTAAGTCACCACAATACAGCACTAAGATGTGCAAATCCGGGGTTTCAAACTCTCAAGATGTCATTCCTAAGTATTACTCACCTCGAACCAATGAAATTCCTCGCTCGCGACGCCTTTTCCCCTCAAATTGGCCTCCACGCACGTCAACTCTAACCAAAATCAGTACAAATATATCATAATATTCTAATGGGATAATACCCAATCAAAAACAATCGAAATATAACAAAAATTTGAAACTAGCAAAACCCGAGCCCCGAGCTCGCTTCTCGAAAAATTACAAAACTTACATTTCTGGAATCCTCGTCTCGCCACGAGTTCATGCATGCCAACAACTCCAAATCCGAGCATAAATGACCTATCAAATCCCAATTTGAAATATCAAAAACTCAAGCCCTAGTTTCTTCAAGTTTATACCCAAATTTAGAGAATTAATGGATGATTCCTTGATTAAATGATGTTTCTAGACCACGAGACTTACCTTCAATCACTTCCCGTCGAAACCCTCTTCAAAATCTACCAACAAGCTCTCAAGGTGGTGCAAAAATGGTGGAAACTGAACCCAAGTCGAGGATAAAATGTTATAAAATAGGTCTGCCCAGGTCTGAAGCCCTTCTATGCGATCGCGAACCAGGTCTTGCGATCGCAATGCACAAAATTTCCCCAACCTCAAAATGAACTACGTGATCGCAGCAATACATATGCGATCGCACTGCTTTGAGACACAACCCTATGCGAACGCAGACAACATTATGCGATCACAGAGACCAAATATCCAGCCTGCCCAGACTCTTCTATGCGATCGCGTCCAAGATATTGCGATCGCCTAGGCCTAAATCCTACAACACTTGATTCTACTATTTCTGCAACTCCCAAAGGCTACAAATAGTCTGGTTTGACCATCCGAAATCGCCCCGAGGCCCCCAACTAAAAACACCAACACATCCCAAAATATCATACGAACTTGTTCCGATCCACAAAACACATCAAACAACGCTAAAACCATTAAAACGCATAGGATTTAAGCCTTGTTTTTTTCAAAACTTCCAAAACTCGCGTTCGATCAAAAACTCAATTAAATGACATCCGAATGGCCTAAAAATTTGCAGATATAACCAAAATCACCTGATGAAGCTACTGCATCTCTTAAAATTCCATTCTGACCTTTGGATCAAAATCTCACCTATCAACCGGAATTCGCCAAAATTTCAACTTCGCCAACCGGACCTCCAAATTCGATTTCGATCGCACTCCTAAGTCACAAATCATCCCCCTAAGCTAACCAAACCACCGAAATTCACATCCGAGCCTTCTATCCACATATTCAATTTTTGGTTGACTTTTCTAAACAAGCTTTCTTCTAAGAGTCTATGTGCCTGATTTTCAACCAAGACCAATTCAGTTACACCAGATCGAATCTAATACAGATATTAAAACATGAATCCATACAATAAGGAGGAAATGGGGCGGTAACTCACGTGACGGCGGATCGGGTCGTCACATGTTGTCTTAATATTACCAGGTGGCTTTATTTTAGCTTGCCACATGGCTTAACCACAATGCATACCACTTTCCTTTTAATATAATATAGATATAGATATAAATAGAAGATACATTACCTACATAAGTTATTTATTTTATATATTTAAATATTTAATTTGGTTATCTAGCAAGACTTTAATTTATAGTTATATCCATATTTTAAGTGTTCTTATCATAAATTTAAGAACTTTCTAATCTCAAGTTTAAACAGTTTTTTCTTTTTATTTTAAATATATTTTTAAAATTTTTAATTATTTTTCTTATTTCTGATATAACGTTATCTAATATGTAATATTATTATATTTCATGTAATTTTTATTAACTTTACACTTTATTTAATATTCTTATCCACTACTATTTTTTAATATTATATATATATATATATATATATATATATATATATATATAATATTTATTTTATTTATAAACTATTGTTTGAAACTTTAATTTATTTATATTTATTAATAATATTTTTGAGTTTGTATACTTGCATTTTTTATGTTTTAAAGTAAATCTTAGTATAAATATCCTCACATGATTTCTAATTTATTTATTATTTAAAAACAATTCTATAAACATTAGTTATGTGGCCTTATCCACATGCATACTATTTCTTACTCTACTTAAGCAAAATTTTCTCATCTCAAATTTATATAACTTTTATCCTTTTTCTTTTGTATGATGAAAATTTTGATTTTTTTCTCTATTTATTCTCGATTTTTATATTATATTATTCAATACTTAATATTATTACATTTTCATGTGACTCAATTTCTTATCATATTTCTTTATAAACATAACCTAATCTCAAATATATACAACAATAGTTCCACTATTATTTATACCTACATAAATTTTCTAAAAAAAAAATATATATATATATATATATATATATATATATATATATGAAATGGAAGAAAGGGATCATTGTTAGTAATTCTAAAATAGAGATTCTTATTTTTAGAAAGTTTTGGAATCTATTTGCAATGAAAATACAAGTCAATATTATTTGATGTATACCTTTGAGTTAAATTTCTTTAATTATATAATAATAATTTATTTATGTATAAATATCCATTTATCTAATTTGTCATTATTAATATGACTTTATTATTCCTTGTTATTAAAATATACTTTACGAATTATTTAACTTTTTATATTGTATACAATTTGTATATTTTATGTAAGATCTTATTTTGTTGCTGAATTTTTGTAAATTTTTTTTAGTCAATAAATCTTTAATATCTTAAGTAAATTTTAGTTTTATTTTATATTTTAACTTACTCCAAAATACAAAATAGTCCTATGTTATCTGAATTTACGTCTTTCTATATTTCTTATTATTTTCCACTGTAGTATTTTAATAAACTTTTTACCTCCATATTTTTAGCTAATATAGAAGAAAATCTATGAGTAGATCAATACATGATCTAAATGTAATAGCTGTGGATATAAATATGTAACGACCCGATCGGTCGTTTTGATCCACGGCGCATCATTCAGCAGTTCGCGACCATGATCAGCTTCAACTCAGGTATATTGACTTGTGTGTACGGTTAGAATTAAAATTCAGGAAGTTTGGAGTCAAATTTAAATGAAAATTCTCATTTCAGAAGTTTAAAGTTGAAAAAATGAACTAGGATTGGAATTTTGAGTAAACGACCTCGGAATTGGGATCTGAAGGTTCCAGCATGTTCGTATGATAATTTCGGACCTGGGAGTATGCGCGGATCGGGATTTGGATAACCCGGGGGGCATTTTGGCGCCTATTATGAAAGATAGCATTTTAGAAGAAATTGCATAAGTTTGCTTAAAAAGCATTTCAGTGTTATTAATGTTCGTTTGGGATTTTGAGACTGGGAGTAGCTCCGTATGGTGATTCTAGATTTGGAAGTGCGATCAGAAGTGAATTCGAAGGTTCGTAGGTCATTTTGAAGTCATTTGGCTAAAGATAGAAATTTGAATGTTTTTGAGAAAATTCTACCGAAATTTGAAATGTTGATATCGGGGTCGGAATGCGATTCCGAAATTTTGGACAAGTCCGTAATGTTGAATATGACTTGTGTACAAAAACTTGAAGTCATTCCCGAATGATTTTGGTAAGGTTTGAGATACTTAGTCTCTTTCAAGGAAGCTTAAGTTGAAAAAGTTAACCGGATATTGACTTATGTGTTAGAGAGCTTAAAATGCGAATTTTATGGTTCGGATAGCTTCGTTAGGTTATTTGGGACTTAAGAGTGTATCCAAAATATTTTGTGATGACCGGTGTAGAATTAAACTTGAATTGGCAAAGTTAGTATTTTGGCGAATTCCGGTTGATATGTGAGATTTTGATCCGAGTGTCGGGATGAAATTCCGAGAGTTTCTGTAGCTTCGTTATGTAATTTTGGACTTGTATGCAAAATTTTAGGTCATTCGGACTAGTTTTGACGTGTTTCGCCATCGGATGTGGAATTTGGAAGTTCTAGAGATTCATAGGCTTGAATCCGATGTTGATTTGATATTTTGATGTTATTTTGGGTGTTTTGAAGGTTGGAAAAAGTTTGAATAATATTGTGGGACATATTGATATAATTGGTTAAGGTCCCGAGGACCTCGGGTGGATTTCGGAAGGTTAACAGAATGAAATTCGGACGAAAAAGAAAAGAAAAAATTGCAGAAATTTCTGCTGTTAAGCTGTCTCGGACAGCAAAAGTTGCTTAATTCAGAGTCCTATATCTTTTCATCTACAAGAAATTTTGAGATAATGCAAAAACAAAAGTTGTATCTCTTTATGTCTAGTTTCCTGAAAACTAAAGCAATTGTAATTTGGACATCTGTAGTGAATTTTATGGTCGATTGAAAATGACTGGTGGAGCTCCTTTTCCAGAATTTGCTTTCGGGGAGGCTACTTTGGAAGCTCATATCTTGCAATCTATAAGGAATCTGAAAAAGTGCTAAATACGAAACTTGTAGATTTTAATGTATAGTTTCAATAAAGCTTAATAAATTGCAATATGGACATTTGCAGTGGAAGTTATGATCGACGGGAAATGACCATTAGAGAATTGTGATGTACAACTTACATAGCACAAGTGCAAGGTACAACTCGACGAAGCACGGGCAGATTGTTTTATACACGGATTTAGCTCATTTTTCTCCATTTCTTCAAAAGGTGGACGATTTTTGGAGAGCTTTAAGAGGGGATTTTCATCATCAATGTGAAGGTAAGTTATCTCCACCTATTTGAGTTAAGTACATCAATTATGTATGGATTTGAACATGAAAATTGTAGAAAAATTGAGGATTTAGGCCTAGAGATTTGAAAATAAGATTTGGTGATTTGAGGGGTCAAATGAACTCCGATTTTGGTAAATTTTGTATGTACGGACTCGTGGAGAGACGAAGAATCCGATGATGTGACTTTCATAATTTTTCGAGAAGTGGGCCCAGGGCTCGAATTTTGCAAATTTCGTAAATTTCGATATTTTTCGAGTCTCATCGATTAGGTTACATTCCATTAGCATAATGTAATGTATTCTTTCTGATTTTGCCAGATTCGACGCACGAGGAGATCGATACGAAAGGAAAGGGCATCGCGGACTAGCATTTGACCGGTAGAGGTGAGTAATAGATGTAAATGATGTTCTGAGGGTTTGAAACCCCGGACTTTCACATCGTAACGCTATTTTGAGGCGTGAAACGCATTCTACAACGAGTGCAGGGTTCGATATTATTGAAGATTGTGACTTGGTCCATCCCGTATGATGTTTATACTACACTGGTGATGGATACACATACTTTATTGATATTACTAGGTTAAATGCCATTTTTTGGGGCTTTGTGCCGACTTGTAAAATCCTTCGAGGATTGATATTACTTCTTAGCATGTTTTACATATCATCTAACTTCAGTCCAAGGTTACAAATGCTGTTTTGCAAACCCAGCCGTATTTCTAAGTTTTGAAAACTTAAATGATATTTAAATGCAGTTGAGGCTGGAAACTTCTATTTTGTAAATGCCCAAGGGGCTTACTATATTATTTCTAGACTGATAATAAGGTGACTTGAAACAGTGGTAACAATGACACTGTAATATATATACTTGAAACAGTGGTAACAATAACATTGTATGTTATACTTGGAACAGTGGTAACAATGGCACTGTATGATATAAATTGGTCATGTAACATTGGCTGACCTGTCAGGTAACATTAACTGACCAGTATATTGCGCTTGGGCTGTAGGAGCCCCTCCGGAGTATGTACACACCCCTAGTGAGCGCCGTCGACGATAAATAAATATGGATGGCTCGTGTTGCACGCCGCAATGGGTACTGGAATGTACCATCATATGCATTATATTGTACTCATGTATTTGTATTTATATTATTATTTAACTACCCAGTTCCATATGACGCAGTGTATTGGATTTTTAGCTTACTTTGTGGATTTACTGTGATTTCATCTTCAGACTGTATTTTATTGTATTACTCACTAGGTCGGAGTACTCACTTTACTCCCTGCACCTTGTGTGCAGATCCAGGGTAGTATCAGGCACAGTAGATCCAGTTGATCAGCGGATCCAGCATTTCGGGAGTATCAAGGTAGCTGCACGGCGTTCGCAACATTGATTTCCTCCCTCCTATCCTATCCTTTTTATTTTATATTTTCATACTTTTGATACACTATGTATCAGGGTGATAATCTGTATTCTAGAGGCTCATATTCGTGACACCAGGTCCTAGTGAGATTGTGTTGTGTATTTTGTTAAACTTTTCAGTACTTGATTTTGAATTCATCGATATTTCTATCCGCTATTTTTGACAGATTGGGTTAAGTGTGAATAATGGTCGGGCTTGCCTAGTAGTTTGTTGGGCGCCATCATGACCGGGATTTTGGATCGTGACAAAATATAAATATAGATAATATATTAAATTTATCTAAGATCTATCTGGATTATGTATAAGATTCATTCAACTACTTCCATTAATTATGTTTTCATTTATACTTTGTAATTGCAGATAATGTCTTAAACTTGCCAAGTGGCTTCATTTTAGCTTGCCATTTGGCTTAACCACAATGCATACTACTCTCCTTTTAATATAATATAGATGTAGAGGTGTTTTCTCTTAATGCATGAGCGAGTTGGGTAGAAAGAATCTAATATTCTTGCTTAGCCGGGTACTATTGGTTGAGCGCCAGTCGTGCCCCCGAGTTTGGGGCATGACAGCCCGTGAACCCATGATTTGTCTGCCAAACTAGATAGTTTATGTATATATTTTCTAAAGTTAATCTAATATTATGTGTTGGCACTTATGCTCCAAAGAGGCTAAATAGTGCACTTGGTTGAATGTTGAGTTTGTCACGATCCTAGTTCACCAATCGTAAACCTGTCATGAAGGCACCCAGTCTTCGCGACTAGGTAAGCCTGACACGTTGCGAAAACTAAAAAAAATATTTACGAAATGATAAATAAAACTAAATAACATAACAAAATGTATAAGGTGCCGCTTGGCACATACACTTCTACTCAATAATGTAAAACCTCCAAGACCCGGAAACCCACGGGCAACACAGGCTAAGAGTAAAATATAACACATGGCTCTAACATCCAGAAGTGTCTACAACAAGTGAGTACATCAACAATAGAATGAGACTCTTTGGATCTGCGAACGCGGCAAATGCATACCTCAAGCCTCCAAATGTAGCTCTGAAATCCCTAATAGCGCGCCTGACAAGTAGTACCTGGATCTGCACAACAAAAGTGTGCATAAGAGTAGCAAGAGTACACCACAGCGGTACTCAGTAAGCGCCAAGCCTAACCTCGGTAGAGTAGTAACGAGGAAGGTCGAGGCCCCTACTGAGATAAACATAAGAATAAATTTGAATTGAAATAACAGTAGGAAATACATAAATCTCGAATATCTAACAAACAATAAGAAGAACGGAATAGGCTATATTACAATTCTACAAAAACAAGAACAATCACTACAGAGTATTTGTCATCGGGGATCTCATGGTATCCCGAGGATCTCCTGGTATCCTCATCATACACACAAAGGATCTCCAAGTATCCCGAGGATCTCCTAGTATCCTCACCATATAAGCAAGGGATCTCCAAGTATCCCAAGGATCTCTCAGTATCCTCATCATATAAGCAAGGGATCTCCAAGTATCCCAAAGATCTCTCAGTATCCTCCAGTTAATCAGTCATGCCCTGGGGATCTCTTAGTATCCGCCAGTTAATCAATCCTGCACTGGGGAACTCTTAATATCTGCCAGTTATATAATCCAATGTCAGGGATCTCTTGGTATCCCGCACTTCCAAACCTCGGAACAAAATACGAACAGGGGGAGATCCCGGGATGCCGTCCTGTAGTCCCAATAATAAACACACCACAACAAACCAACATTTAACGGAAAGAAAGTGAAATGCGAGCAACAAGTAAAATCGAGAATTTAACATTCTTCACAAGAAAGACCAATATTGCAACTTAGTCAACTAGGAAAAATAAGTTACTAACATGCTTTCTAAGAGAAGACAGATATTGCAATTTAGACAAATAGAGAATTAAGTTACTAATATGCTTTTCCTAAGTCAAAACAAGTGAAGTTTTATTTTTTTAACAATTAAATATGTGAATAGACACAGTCTAAATAAGCCAAGCGTTTCAACACCCAGCACAAGTACACGCATGTCTCCTCGCACACAAGGGATTTAAACAATGGCAAAGATATCCTAAGGGGAGTGGTCCACCACACAAAGTTAGGCAAGCCACTTACGTCGAATTGGTACAAAACCGCTAAGAAATAATGCCCTTGCCACGAGTATCCGACTTCGAGTGACCCAAATCTATTCAAACCAATTATACATTGTAAATAACATCACAAGTAACTAATTACATTGTTAAAATTAAAGTTAAGGCGCAAAAATAGGTGAAATGACAAAAATTTCCCTCAATCCAACGTCTCGGAATTGAATAATTTTCACATTTTCAGAAACCTTGTACTCTCATGAGTCTAACCATATAAAAATCTTCCAAATCAGAGGTCAATTGCCCCTTCAAATCATCAAATTTAGGTCTAAGAACATTACCCCAATTTCATCCATTTTTTATCCTTAATTCAAATTTAAAAGATGAATGTAACTACTAAATGATGGATTAAAGCTATAAAGGATCATAGAAATATTACACAGAAATCTCCTCTTCAAATCCCTCTCAAAATCGCCTTGGTCCGAGCTCAAACTTGATTTTTAAACATATGAAATTAAGCCTCGGATAAACCTCTTTTCTCTTTTGTGATTTTTGCTTATGCGACTAAATGACCGTGTCCGCGGTTACTGCATACACGACCAAGCAACCATTTTTGCGGTATGACTAACAGTGCCAAGGACCGCTTCTGCGGCTCTGAACCGCTTATGCGGGTCCTTTTCCGTTTTTGCAGTCCCAGACCAAACCCATCAGACCGCGTCCGTGACCCCAGTTCCACTTCTGCGTAACCCTGTTACGCAGATCCCCTTCCACGATTGCGAAAAACAACAGAAGGCAGCATCAATAGACCATGCAACTCACCAAATGTTTCTCTGGTTAACCACCCGAACTCACCTCAGGGCCCCCGGGACCCCAACAAAAAGCACCAATACTTCCTAACACCTCATTCGAACTTGCTCGAATCCTTAAAACTCCACCATTAACATCAAAATCCTCTTTTTTCATCAAATCAAAGCCTAAGTCCAAACCAAACTATCAAAACTCGCATTCGACTCAAAACCTAACCAAAACACGTCCGATTGACCTGAAATTTTGTACGCACGTCCCAAATGACATGACGGTGCTACAGAAACTTTCAAAATCCCGTTTTGATCCTCGGATAAAAAATTCACTATCGGACCGGTAACTTCAAAATTCTCACTTTCGGCCAATTTGAGCTACGAACCTCCAAAACATATTCCGGACACACTCCCAACCTCGAAATCACCTAACGGTGGTTATTTTGTTCGAAAGATTGGTATGTGTGTGTGGGAGGTAGAGTGGGAGTTTCTATATATTCTAATGTAAATGATGAAGAAGAAGAGAGAAAAATTATTTTAAAATAATTGATAAATTGCCTAAAAGAAAAAGTGGAAACTACAAACTACACAACAATAATTACCCAGTATATTCCCAAGCTACAAACTACATGTGTTAAAAAATAAAAGGCTAAGCATGTGACTTATCATCCAGGTCACCACGATTGAAAAAATCATCAAATATCTATATCTATATATTATTATAAAGAGAAGACAAAGTCATCTCCTAATGCCAAGTGACAGCATAAAGAAAGCCACATACCATAATTAGTTATTAATTAATTTTTTAGTTAATAATTAGTTATTAGTAGTTATTATTTTTGAATTTAAACATATATAAACATGAAAATGAAAAAACTACCATATATATATATATATATATATATATATATATATATATATATATATATATATATATATATATATATATATATATACTTTATTTTAATTAATAAATATACATATCTTATAATTAGTTATAATAAAAAATCAAAAGTATAAATATATAAAAATTACTATCCATTCAAATTGGGTGGGAATAGTTTAATGGAGTTTTAAAATTATTTTTATAAAATAAAAAAATAAAATTAACTATAATAACAAAATGAAAAAGAAGAAGATAAACTGCCCATTCAAATCGGGGAGTAGTTTCAACTTGGAGTTTTAAAATAAAAAAGAAAATTAAAAAAAATAAAAAATTACCATTGCAAATTGGGGAATAGATTCAAGTTGAAGTTTTAAAATAAAAATACAAAAATAAAGCAATAAAAAAATTGATTCAAATTGTGGAGTAGTTTCTTTCTAAACTGATTCTTTTTTGTAAAAACAGAAAAAATTATTTTCAACAAATATTTTCGTTTTTGAAAAATATTTTTTTTTCATGTAAAAATCTATATATTATTAAAAGCAGAGGACAAAACCCTCTCCTTTAGCCAAGTGGCAGCATAAAAAGAAGCCACATGGCATAATTAGCTACTAATTAATTTTTTAGCTAATAATTAGTTATTAGTAGTTATTATTTTTGAATTTAACTATATGTAAAAAACAAAAATAATAAAAAAAACATTATATATATATATATATATATATATATCATATTGTGGAGTAGTTTCTTTCTAAACTTATTTATTTTTGTAAAAACAGAAAACATTATTTTCAACAAAATATTTTCGTTTTTGAAAAAATAATTTTTTAATGTATAAAAAGAAAAAAAATATTTTAATTTTTTTTAAACTAAAATTTTTAAAAGAAACTGGAAAAACTAAAAATAGGGGTCGGGTTGTGGGTTTTTTTTTAAAATGGATCGGGTAATAAAAAGGAAATGAGTCGTTTTAATATGGTGTTGTCACGACGCACTCCATTCAAAATAGGGGTATTTTTGTTTCAAAGTATGATAGTAGGGACATAGATAACCCAATAGTATGACAGTAGGTATATAAATAGCCTAATAGTATAATGAGGGGTACAGGTAAATAATATTTTAAAGTAGATGGATATATTTAGCCTTTTTTCATATTTTATATATCTTCTATATATTAGATAAAGTCATCTCCTTAAGCCAAGTGTAGCCTAGAAAAAAATCATATGGAATAATTAGTTAATAATAAAGAAATTATCTATTAAAAATTAATAAAGAAATTAACTACCTAAATTAACTACTAAAACATGGATGAGGGTTAGGTATATTGTATTGACAAATAAGATGACAATTGAAATTTGTTAAAGCAATACGGTCCAATAGGATCAAACAAGCCTCATTATAATTTAATTAATATTTTTATAATATTTACCACGCATCGCGCGGGTACGACTACTATTTAGTACCTAAATAGAATACCCCCAAATATCATATTCGACTTAAAAGAACCAATTCAAGTTTAGGGGGGCACTAAGGCCATTTTGCCTTCTTCTTTTTTTATAAGTTTACTTTATATATTGGCAATGTATAAAAGACGAACTATCAATTTTTTCTTTCATCTTGGGAGAAATATGATTGGGAGGAATTAAACTTAGACTCCTCCGGCAAAGTAAGAACAACACCTACTTTCAGTCCCCCCCCCCCTCCCCCGCCCCAACCCCTGTCCTCCCCCCTCCTTTTTTGACCATTAGGAAAAACATATTTCATGCGCATATCATAACTAATTCGAAAAGTTGCTTCAAATACAATATCGGGAAGTATCGCTTGTGAAACTTCAATCTTGACGGGCATATTAACTAGATGGCAATTGGCACATATAATACGTCCCCACTTTTTTTTTTCAGCAAAAAGAAAATTTTGTATTTCAACCAGTATAAATATACATAACTTGTTCTTTGGGACTATAGAACAAATCTCAAATTTGATCAACTATCTACTCTACAACCAGAAAGTTGTTTAACTAACTCCTAACATACAAAACTATGAATATATTCAAGGAGTACATTGTGGATAGCAATTTAAGTACTGTAAAGTGCGTTGCCATTTTTGCTTCTCCCTTCTAGTGATGTGCACCTGGATTGCAATCTGTCATGCTCTATCTGTAGAATCTCTGCTCGACTGTCTAAATCTTCTTTCACTCCTTTCCATCCAAATATTGTATACAGCTGCTGCGAACACCACTCCTAGGATGGTTTTCTTTGGTTTTCTGTTGTTTACTCTATCAGAGATCCCTTTCACCTCTAGTTCCCAATTGTTTATCAATCTGTTGAAATTCAGCCACGTTAACAATCCTTGCCACAGTGATTGGGAATAAGAGCAGTCAAAGAATAGATGGCCGTGTGACTGATCAGTGTGGATACCCCATTTTTCTAACCTGTCAACTGTTGGCAAATGTAGATGCAATGTCATCCATAATATGAATTTCTGTTTTGGCAGTAGTCCAGGCATCAACACCAATTTTTTCCAGGGAACTTTGTACTGTGGAATAGAGTGCATATATGCTCCCTTAATGATGCATCTTCCGTTCTAGCAGCATGCTTGCATTGCTGCCCAGTCGTGTGCTCACCAGTCCCTAGCTCCAAATATTTTCCTTACCAACCAACTAGCCTGCTTTGGTGTTTCCATGGTAGAAACTGCTTTTCTCTTTATATAATGACAATGGATCCATTTTATCCATAGATTATCCTTCTTTCGCATTAGAGCCCATAGCAGTTTTGACAGGGCTGCTTTGTTCCACTGTTCATAGCAAGTGACATTCAAGCCTCCAGCTGCCTCTGGTTTACATACTGTTTCCCAAGCTATGGGGGCCCTATGACTTTTCTCATGTTTCCCAGTCCATAAATAGTTCCTGCATATTCCCTCCACCAGTTTGATGACTTTCTTTGGAAGTAGAAAGACCTGGGCCCAGTAGGTTTGCATTTCAAATAGAACACTCTTGATCAGTTGGAGCCTTCCAGCATAGGATAAGACCTTGGATGACCAGCATCTGATTTTGTCCACTATCTTGTCAACCAAAGGTAGGCATTGTGTGATTGTAATCTTTCTTGTTGACAAGGGAACTCCCAGGTATTTGAAGGGGAGCTGTCCTTATGTTAATTGAAATTCTGCCAATAGCTTTTCCTTGACTTCTTGTGAAACCCCTGCTATGTACAGAGAGCTTTTCTACAAGTTGCTTGCAGTCCAGACATCTGATAGAAGTTATCAAACTCTTTCAGCAATAGCCTCATGGAAATTTCATCTCCTCTACAGCACATCAGGAGATCATCTGCAAAACAGATATGAGTGAGCTGTAACTTGGAACATTTGGGATGGAAGTTGAAGTCTGGGTTCCTGTTTGATTGCTTCATTGTTGAGGTATTCCATGACTAAGACAAACAGGTAGGGAGACATTGGGTCTCCCTGTCTTAATCCTTTCCTTGTTGTAAATTTGCTGGTAAGACCTCCATTAGCTTATCGTAGAGACACACTCCATAATTAAAGTGACCATTTTGTAAGGTACACCAAATTCCAGCAGCACTGCCCTCAGATATCCCCATTCAACAGAGTCATAAGCTTTCCTAATATCCACTTTGATTATGCACCTGAGAGATACTGCTTTATGGGAGTAAGCTCGAATCAGTTCATGAGCCATAATGACATTGTCCGGGATATTTCTCCCCTCTATGAAAGCAGATTGTGCATGCCCTACCAGATAGTCCACAACTATTTTAAGCATGTTTGTCAGGATCTTTGCAATAACTTTGTACAGTGTTGAGCAGCAAGCAATGGGCATGTATTCCTTGACATAGTTGGGATTTTTTACTTTCGGAATCAATGTAACAGTTGTGCAGTTAATCTCTTTCAATAATTTCCCAGTTTGAAAGAATTTCTGCACTGCCTCTATAACCTCCTCACCCACAATAGGCCAGAATTGTTTAAAGAATTCTGCAGTTTACCCATCTATCCCAGGAGCCTTGTCATTAGGGAGATTATGTATTATCTGACTGATTTCTTCCCTTGTTACTGGAGCTAATAATTGTTGTTGCTGGTGCAATGATAGACATGGCCCATCTCTAGCCACATTGATATCTATCCCAGGAAGCTGATCTGCTGCTGCGCCCAGTAGTTGTTGAAAGAATTGAATGAATTCATGCTGGATCTGTTGTGGATCAGTAATCCTCACCTGATTGTCATTGAGAATGCTACTCACCATGTTTCTTGCTTGTCTGTATTTCATATACGCACGAAAGTACTTTGTATTGCTATCACCGAGCTGGATCCAGTTTGCTCTTGATTTCTGTCTCATTATTTGTTCTTGAATGCCTTCCCACTTTTCAATGTTCTCTAATAGTTTCTTTTCTTCTTCAATCACTGCTTCATTGAAATAATCTTCATTCAGTTTTCCTTGAATTACCCTCAGACCTTCTCTCATTTGTTGTAGCTTTTTATCAACAGATGAATGCTCCTGGTGGATGGTTCTGGTCTCCTGCTCAATTTTCCTCAGTTTGTTCCAAATAGAATACATAGTGTAGCCTTGGATATGTTGTCCCCACACTCTGTGAAATGCTTCCTTGTATTCTTTTTGTTGCATAACTGTTAGTAGTAGCCTATATGGTCTTTTTACTTTAACTTTAACTATATCAGTGTCTACCAATATAGGGGTGTGATCTGAACATCCAGGTAACATGTATACTGCTTCCACTCCTGTGTAAGAATTGAACCACTGATCATTACCAAAGGCCCAGTCAATATGGCTATAGACTCTAGCTTCAGCATCCCTTTTATTGCTCCATGAGAATGAATTGCCTATTTTGGTAAGCTGCCCCACTCCAATGTCATCAATATACCCCTGAAATTGGCTATCTCTGAAGGATGCACTGGCTGACCATTTATCCTGTCCTCAACCCCTAGGAGACTGTTGAAATCCCCCATTACAAGCCAAGGGCCAGTTTGCTGGACAGCTCTCAAGTCTCTCCATAGTGGTGCTCTGTGTTGGGTAGTGTGTAGGCCATATACAAAGGTAATGTAGCTAGTGAAGGTTGAATTCTTATCTTTCACCTGACAATGGATTAGTTGATCAGTTCTCTCTAGTAGTACCACTTGAACATTGACATCTTTCCACATTATCCATATTCTGCCATTAGGAGCATTTACATAGTTGTTCCCTATAGTCCAATCACCTCCCAGCTTCTTATGTATTGCCATTAAGTTTTGCTGCTTCACTCTAGTTTAGGCAAGCTATCATATCAACTCTATTAGTCCTCAAGAATTTGACTAACTTTCTTTGTTTGTAGGACTTGTTTAGTCCTCTAATATTCCAGGATACAATAATCATGGGGGAAATTATGGATGTAGTGCCTCCTGGATCTACTGGCTCTAGGCTGCATTCTCCCTTCTGTTGGTTCCCATCAGGAGGCTCTATTATAGTGAGTACTGCAAATGTATTCCTCCTGGTTACTTCAGCATAGTTGGACACTTTGCTTTGGTTTCTGTCTTTATGGACTTGGACAACTGCAATCTGCTTGCCTTTGTTATTCCTTTCTACAACAGGCAACTCTGTTGGTTTGTCATTCTGCTGCCCTTCTACTGTCTCCTCAGTTACAGCTTTTGGTTTCCATTGCACTTGGGTTACCTTCTTTTTCCTCTTTCTCTGTCTCTGGACTTCTACATTCTGTTGTTTCTCCTTCTGACAGTCTCCTATTTTGTGCCCAAACGAGTTGCATTCAAGACAGAAGGTTGGTTTCCTTTCATACTCCACATTTTGTAGCCAGCTTTTCCCATCTGGTATCTCTATGTACACATTCTCAGGCAGAGGTTGAGTGATATCAACTTCCACAAGAACTCTCGCATAGGAGATTCGTTCACATTCAGTAGTTAACCTATCAGTGCATAAAGGTTTACCAAGTAAGCTTGCTATTCCGCCTAAATTCTCTTCAACCCAACATTGTATTGGCCCCCGGAAAACTTACCCAAATTGGGACAATTCTCATCGACTCGTTCTGAATCTGAAAGTTAGGGTCCCATTCCTTCAGAATCATAGGCCTACCGTTGAACGTGTATGGTCCTTGTTGCATGATTAGGTTCTTATCCTCCATAGACTCAAATTTGAAGATGAAGTACCCATCGTCATGCAGCAACAGTGTAGGCGGTGTAACCTCATTCCAAACGCCATAAACATACTTTAACATCTCCTTAAATGACGGATTACCTCCCAAAACATAACCAATTAGGGTATACCTCCACTTCTAGTTCTGAATCTCTATCTCCTTAGGGTTGAATTTTGCGATTTTCACTCCATCCTTCATCATCGGAGGATAAAACTTCAGCTGCATGCTCTGATTTTGAGTCTGATTACCTTTGACTACCTCCGCCATTGTTTGCTTCTGGGTTTCAGTAGAGTACGTGAGTTTCCTAGCCATCGTCATTCCACCTGCAGCTTCCTTCTCCTTCTCCGGCGGTGCCTGCATGACAGTAGGGGAACTCCCCATACCAGGAAATCAGTGTAGAAGGGGCATTGGGGTTAGCTGTTGTAGTATTCCACTCTCAGGTGTGATCACTCTCGCCATATTTACAGTGGGGAAGTGTTTAGTAAGGTCGGTTGGGTGTGGTGGGTGGTTGCCGGCGGCAGGCGGCGGCTCGCTTGCCAGTCGCCAGAGTTTCTCGCTCCTCTCTCTAAAATGTCCCCTTACGTCCCCACTTTACATGGGTTCTCATAGCCCTGCTGTGTAAAATCAGATAAGCAGTTAAATGAATGTTCAAGTTAATATATGTGTGTGTGTGTGTGCGCGCGCGCGCGTCATGAGCGGTATGAAAATAGATCGAGTAATCTGTTTCTTTACCCCAAAAAGGTATTTCTAGTTTGCATGGTCAAATAATTGATTGCAAATTTTTTTATAATAAATTGGGCAGATAGCTAGTATAGTTCCCCAAGTATGATTTAGCGATTTGATAGAATAATATCGGAATAATATAGGATAACTATAAATTACCAAATAATTGGATTAGATTTATATGAATGAATCTGTTATCATTTCACTGAACACTAAATAATTAAAAGTGATGGAGATAAATGATTGAAATAATGGAAAATCTAATATTTAAAATTTATATCACGAATAACTAAAAAGGTGAAACAAGACCAGATATCATTGAATTATAATGAATAAATTTATAATCTTTATATATAAAGTCAATCATTAATATTCGAATGTGGGGTGAATAGAGTTCGATACATAACTCGATAAATAAAAGAATTGGAAAATTTTTTTACTATGTCACTTAAGTTATATAGGAATTCATGAGCCCAAGAATTAAGAATAACAAGTTTTTCATTACCCAAAAGCAAATACCAGCTTAGCATAATAAACAAATGATAACTGTTAAGAAGTACAACATTGTAGGTATACTATGCTTATTTTATATCTTGATTAATTGGATTATTTCGTAATTGGACATCTATCTAAAACTCTTCGAGATCTGTTTTCGAGTATTCATGATCATTTTGCCCAAGAAGAGGAGTTCCTCTAATTGTATCAGCTTTTCTAGAAGATTCGTTTTTAGAATATTATTTTAAAAGTTATGGGTTGCCTAGTATTTCGCCAATTAGTAACCCAAGATTTAATACATTTGTTAACGCAGAAAGAAACTGGTAAAAATACTATAGATATAAGGTAAAAGAGAAGTGAATGTTTTCGTTTCACCAATTTGTTATTGGTGAATTATTAATTAACACATTCGTACACTCTATGCAATAGAATATTTATTGGAAAACTTACAGAAATGGCACATGTAAGTTTCAACTTACCAACCTCTAGCCAATATTTCAAAATTCGAAACAAACAAAAAAAACTTTTAATGGGTATAATCGAAATTCATTGAAAAAACATAAATAAGTCAATATACAAATTTGTGGAAGATTGGAGGTGATTTGGACTGGTTTTGTATTAAAATTCATAATTAAATCGATGTCAAAAAATTCTTCTGTGACACATGTATCAAACATGTATCACGCATGTATCTCACACACAGATATACATAGATATACATGTGATACACAATCGATATAAATATGATACATATGTGATTCACAGAGTGATACACGTATCATTCTTTACTTCGAATTTTCAATTCAAACCACCTCAAAACTTCACCAAATCATCCTAAAACGGAGATTCAACCTCCTTAAGATATACCCAATCTATTGTAATAGCACCCACTCAAAAGAAAATAAAATTTTGATATTTTTTTTGCTACAAATAGCTAATTGGCCATTTTGGCTAATATTAGTAATATTTTATCAATTGGCTAATTTTTGTAATGAGTTACTTCTAAATGGATATAGCTGGTAATTTTCCATATTTATTACACACAAGTTTTATACAAGGTGTTGAACTTATGAATCTATTTTCTTTGTTTTGTGGTTAGTCTCTAAATCTAGAAAGAATACAGAAATAGGCTACGAATTAACTTCGATGAAGAAATTAAGAATATTATTTTCTGATACTAATATCAATTCTCAAAATATTTCAATTGGTACAAGCAAGAAATAGGCCAATATGGTAGTGTTTGTTCAATTTCTCGTGGAGTCAAATTCTCGTCAATACAAGTCATGAAAATGGACCCCTGGCCTCGGATGTTCATATAAAAATACAACGAGCATGAATATCCTTATTAACTTTTATTCTAATGGTAAAATACATAATTTACCCATCAAACTTGCACCGAAATTTCTGTTGCACACTTTTTTCACGGGTAATTTTTTAGATACCCAACCTTTTAAAAGCGTGTCAAAAACACACCTTTTTAGTAATGGACCACTTATTTCTCCTCAAGTGTAGTAACGCACCAATAATAAGGTGACACGTGTTATTAACTTCAAAAAAGTTGAATTTGAAATTATTTCCATCACCTTCATCCTCCCTAGGTTGTACCACAATGGCTGCCCCTCTTCCCCACCACCCAAAGTTTAATTTTAGTTTTAAATCATTAGGATAACATTAAATTTCTGTCACCACACTACTGATTAAATATTTTTCTTAAAATTATTTTGTATTTGTATCTCCCCTCTTTCAAATTGACCAATCGATTATGTAATTTGAGTACCAAAATGGCGTGCACCAAGCAATAGTAAGAACAAAAAAAAACCAAGCAAAATTTCCAACCCATCAATGGCTGAAATGGAAGAAGCTCCACAAACCCAATTAGAACCCACAAATTCTCACAAAACACATATGAAGAACTTCACGCATTTTTCCTTCCACATTGGGACACCCTGGAAGCTCAACGGTGTCACCGTCATTCAGTGATTCCTATGTTGAATATGAATCTCTGATTTATTTTTTTATCCTTTTGAATTTTTTGGCAAAAATATTTGGTGGTATGGCGGTATAAGAGGTGATGGTGCAGTAATGAAAAAATATGGAAAAGAATAATAGATTTTTTATTCTAAAAAATAAAGAAAAGCATTTAGAAAAATAAAAATACGAAAAGGCTGGACAAGTGTTGTCAAGATGAGCCTTTAGACATAGAATTTTAATTGTTCACTCGCTCTTTATGTGTGAAAAATACGCGAGTGAAACGTATTCAAAAAGGTATATTTTTGACACGCTTTTAAAAGGTTAGATGTGTAAAAGATTACCCGTGAAAAAAAAACGTGTAGCAGGGATTTCAGTGCAAGTTTAATAGGTAAACTATGTTTTGTCTATTCTAATTGACTGAATATTTTTATAAGGAATGGAAGGAATATGCTTCGAATTTCTAGGACATCGCCAATAAAAAATACATATTATTTCTTCCTGTCTATCAAATCGATCATAACCACTGCCTATATTTTGGGAAATTGTGCATCATAAATAAAAGTTAATAAAGATACTTACAATTTCGTAGAAAGACATCATGATTTTTTTGTAAAAAAATTAATTTGCTAAGGCATAAAAAAGATATCAACTTTTTACCAAGATAATTGGAAGTTCTAACCAAAAAAAAAAGATAATTGTCTAGCTGAAATTACTTATTTTTCAAAACTCCATCATAAATTGTATCCATATATATTTTGACTGCCAAGCCATACTTTACCTGATTACGTTGTATTACATTTGATATAATATCCCCAGAGAAGTTTGATTTTACTTATTTGTTTCCAAAATAACTCTCATCGGCCAGCACTAGTTTGATGTCAACCTTTAGGAGTAATCCATCTTATGCTTAATCTAAATAATAAATATAACGACCCGACCGGTTGTTTTGAGCTCCGGCACGTCATTCGGCAGTTTGAGGCCATGAGCAGCTTCATCTCACGTATATTGACTTGTGTATATGGTCAAAATTAAAATTCAGGAAGTTTAGAGTCAAATCTAAATGGAAATTCTCATTTTGAAAGCTTAAAGTTGAAGAAATGAACTAGGATTGCAATTTTAAGTAAATGACCTCGGAATTGAGATATGAAAGTTCCAGCATGTTCGTATGATGATTTTGGACTTGGTAGTATGTCCGGATTTGGTTTTTCATAACCCGTGAACATTTCGGCGTATATTGGGGAAGTTAGTATTTCAGATGAATTTCATAAATTTGGGTTGGAAGGCATTTTAGAGTTATAGATGTCCGTTTGGTATTCCGAGTCTTGGAATAGCTCCGTATGGTGATTCTGGAGTTGGGAACGCGATCGGAAGTGAACTCGAATGTCCATTGGTCATTTTGAAGTCATTCGGCTAAATATAGGAATTTGAAGGTTTTTGAGAAAATTCGACCGAAAGTGAAAATTTTGATATCGGGGTCGGAATGTGATTACGAAAGTTGGAACAAGTCCAAAATATCGAGTGTGACTTCTATGCAAAATTTGAGTCAATTCGGATTGAGTTTGGTAGGATATGGGACAATTAGTCTCTTTAAGGAAGAATTAGTTTGGAAAAGTCAACTGGACGTTGACTTGTGAGTTAGAGGGCTCGGAATTAAGTTTCGATGAGTTGGATAGTTTTGGGGGATGATTTAAGGCTTAGGAGCGCAGTTGAAAATAATTTTGGAGGTCCGGTGAAGAAATTAGCCTATTTTGGCGAAGTTAGTATTTTGGCGATTTCCAGTTGATGTGGGAAATTTTGATCCGGGAGCCGGAATGGAATTCTGATAGTTCCGGTAGCTTTGTAAGGTGATTTTCTTTGTGTGTGCAAAATTTCAGTTGATCCGGAGGTGTTTAGGCCAGGTTTTTGGTTGAATGAGAATTTTGAAAGTTTTAGTTTAACTTAAGCTTGATTCGATGAAAACTCGATAATTTTGACGTTAACGATAGTGTTTTTATAGCTCGAGCAAGTTTATATGAAGTATTAGAACATATCTGTGCTTTTGGTTGATGTCCCGAGGGCCTTGGGGTGATTTCGGAAGGCTAACGGCTCATTTTTGGAAGATTTTTGTCGTTTTGAGCATAAATGTAATGATCTAAAGGTTCATTTATAGTTCTGAGATCCAAATTTGATTTCGATACTTCCGGAATTTAAATCATGAATTATAGGACTGATCTGGAAATTTTGGTTTAATTTCATCAAGTCGCGATTGGTTTTTTGACGCGATATGTGAGTTACTTGTTTAACGAGTGAAATTGGTATTGAACTAAGCAAATCAGCTCCAAATTCAGTTTTGTTTGAACCACTAGATTCGTATTGAAATTACGGAGCCATAAGAAAAAGAATCATCTAATTCCAAGTTCGTATGATGGAGTTAGAGCCATATTAGTAAAAAAAAAACAGTTGTGCTGCAATTTAGAAAAAGCTGCTGCAATGAACAGCGAACAGTGAACAGTGTCACGCGCGGGTGAACAGTACCCACGTGAACAGTACCAAATTTCTGGATAGATTTAACTAAGAGTAGTCCGAGTTTGGTCATTTTTTGACTTTCAAGCTCGGATTTTGGGAGATATTTTGCAAGAATCTTGGGAAATCTTGAGATTCGACGCACGTGAAGGCCAATTTTAGGGGCAAAGGCGTCGCGAGTTAAAGAAATAGCTGATTCGAGGTGAGTAATGATATAAAATGATGCACTGAGGGTTTGAAACCTCATAATTTCACATCATAGTGCTATATTGAGGTGACTTGCACGCCGGATATGAGCGTGGGGTAGAGCACCATTGGGGATTGTGACTTGGTCCGTCCCGGTTGTTGATATTTTTACCGCGTATTTGATAAAGATTTATTGTTTTTCACTATGATTGGGGCTTATTGCCATATTTGGACTTCGTGCCGATTATCTAAAATATTTTGTGAATTTACATTACTATTTTCCTCACGAATTGAAATATTATTTGAACTCAGTCCAATTGAATTATATTATTCATGAACTCAGCTACATTTATACTCAATTCGATATTTAATGATATTTATAACGTTGTTGAGCTGAGCATTTTTGTTCTACTGAAGCCCAAGAGGCTTATGATTATTATTTTTTTGACTGATTGCGGCCGAGGGCCATACGTGAGGATATGTTGAGTGATGTGAGGAGGCTTTCAGGCCTCAAGTGTTATGTGAGGAGGCTTTCAGGCCTCGAGTGTTATGTGTAGAGGCGTTTAGGCCTCGAGTGTTATGTTAGGAGGCTTTCAGGCCTCGTGTGTGATGTGTGAAGGCTTTTAGGCCTATTGATATTGCGCTTGGGCAGTAGGAGCCCCTCCGGAGTCTGTACACACCCCAGTGAGCGTAGGGTACCCAGGTGAGTTGAGAGTGGGACCGAGAGGCCGTTGTTTGTGTGTGGTGAGTTGGGAGTGATCCCGAGGGGTTGATGTTGTGTGCTGGTGAGTTGGGAGCGAGCCCGTGGGGCTGATACTCTACTGTGATTTTCATATTGAGCCTGAGGGGAGCTTTGATTAATCTTTACTGTTGAAATTGTGGTTTTCGCTGTTTCAAAAAGAGAATTATCTAAGATAAGGAAGAGAGGCGTGGAGCAAAATGCTCTCGGCGCACAATAGCTGGGCAATAAAACAGTGAAGTGCGCACGTTAGCAAGGCAGTTCTGATGACGAAATGGCTCGTCGCCGGCGGCAAAACCCTCCCCCTACTGATGCGGAGCTAGTGACACCGGAGAATGGAGCTACTAAGGAGCTCACACCATTGACCTTTGGCAATTTTTTACCTCAAAAACTTCAATCGATGAACCATGCAGAGACAAATTCATGCGAGATTTCAGTGATGGAGAATGAAATAGTATCACCTGTTGCTGTAAAGAGGTTACAATTCACAAATCTCGTTGCTGAGGAGGATTTGAAGGAGTTGCATGCGGAGAAAACTAAGCTTGGTGCAGAGGAGATCTCAAAGGAGATGCATGTGGAGAAGATAACTGCTGCAGATGTGGTGCGAGGTAATCGTGATTCACAAATGGGCAAACAACTATCTTATGTTCCTCCTATTGAGCGAGAAGGAAAAAAAGTAGTTCAAATTAGTGCTGAAGATCTGCAATCACAAGTGGATTATTGGCAAAAGTCACTGATTGGATTTGTGATAGGTGATAGACCTAATGAGCAATCTATGGAAAATTTTGTAATCTATGTGTGAAATTTTGTTACTAAACCTCAGGTGCTTATACATGCAGATGGTTACTGTATATTTAGATTTAGCAGCTCTGAAGATAAGGAATTGATTATGCAATCTGGTCCTTATTCTTTTAGAAATAGGCCATTGGTTCTTCGACCTTGGGAAATTGATTTCAATTTTCAGAGTGATGTACTTAGTATTGTGCCTATTGGGTTCGATTTCCTGGTCTTCCTGTTGGTTATTGGTCTATTGAAGTGCTAAGTAAATTGGCTAGTGCTATTGGTCGGCCATTATATACAGACAAATTTACTGCATGCTTTGAGAAGATTTCATTTGCTAGGGTACTTGTTGAAGTAGATGCTGCCTATCCTCTTCCAGATGAATTGGAGATTGACACCCCATATGGCTCAAAGCTACAGACAATTGAATACGATTGGAAGCCTTCCTTTTGTAATCATTGTCTCAAATTTGGTCATGATGCATTTGAATGTTGGTATTATAGGGATGATAAACCTGTGCAGAACAAGGAGGTTCAGAATAAACCTATAAGGCAAAAAGGAAGAGTGAATCAACAGGGGAATCAGCAGGGGAATCAGAAGGGGAAACATATCAGAACTGAATGGATTGCTAAGCAGTCTATTGCTGAGCAGACCAATTCAGTGATACCTGCAGTAGGGGCTGTTGTTGAGCAGACCAATTCAGTGAATCCTGCAGTAGAGGCTGTTGTTGAGCAGTCTAGTGTTGTGATTCCTGTAGTAGAGGGCCAATTGCAATATCATGGGGAGACTGATGGATCACAGAACACCATGCAGCTTGAAAATGTTTTAGTCAATTCAGAAACTGTTCTCACTGTTGCTGAAGTTGAGAAAGGTGAACATCAGACAGTTCTTGCTAATAATGGTAAGGCTGTCATGAATGAGAATGGAAGCAATAGCTATAATGTAGACCCTGGTCCATCTTACAGGGTAGAACCTAATTCTCAATGATTGTTGTAATTTGGAACATAAGGGGGCTTAATCAGCCTCATAAGCAAAAGGAGTTGAAAAACTTCTTAACTAATAATAAAGTAGATGTCATGGGAATTCTTGAAACTAGGGTAAAGGAGCCTAAATCAAAGAAGATATTAGGGAAGATTGCAAGGAACTGGATGGTACAATGCAATTATCCAAATGCAGCTAATGGGAGAATCTGGCTGATTTGGAAGTCGCATATTCAAATGCATATATTAGCTATAACTGATCAGGTTATTCATTGTCAAGTGGAAGATATAAGGAGTCAGATCAGTTTCCATTTAAGTGTGGTATATGGTCATAACACTGCTTCACTTAGGAAAAATCTTTGGAGTGATCTTAGATCAGTGCAGATCCCTAATCAGAATGCTTGGCTGATTAGTGGAGACTTTAATAATGTTCTTAATTCTGATGACAGGATTGGATCTATTGTGACTGATGCTGAAGTAAGGGATTTCAAAGAGGTCATCTCTGACCTCCAGCTGACTGCTGTTAGATCAAAAGGTTGGAATTTCACATGGTCTAATAAGCAAGTCTATAGTAAAATTGATTGGGCATTAGGTAACTATCAGTGGTTGCAGCAGTTTGGGCATGTGGAAGCAGATTATTTGAACCCTGCTATATCTGATCATTCACCTATTCTTATCAAGTTTGGAATGCAGAAATCTTTGCATCCCAAACCTTTTCGATTGTATAATGTTGTCATGGAACATCCTCAATTTTCTCACATTGTACAACAGACATGGAAACAAGAACAGGAAGGCAACTTTATTCAGCAGATTTGGCAAAAACTGAAGAGCTTAAAACAGCAGCTGAAGGAGATCAATTCAAATTTGGCAGCATATCAGCAAAACATTATTCAGGCAAGGGAACAACTGGATATCATTCAAACTCAGATGCAAAACAGGCCTTGCACACAGGAGCTCATTCAGAAGGAGAAGATGGCACTTGAGGGACTGGTGAAATGGAGTAATATTGAAGAGAAAGTATTGAGGCAGAAATCAAAAGCAACATGGATTGAATGTGGAGATTCAAATACAAAATACTTTCATGCTCAATGGAAGATTAGAACTGGACAGAACAATATTACTTCAATTTATACTAAAGATGGGACTAAACTAACTGATCCTTTACTTGTTGAGTAGGAGTTTTTGAAGGTTTTTCACTCTTTAATGGGAGAATGTGATGTTGAGCTCCCTTGTGTTAATTCCCAGATCATGAAGGAAGGGTATTGTCTGAAACTTGATCAACAAAGATCTCTCATTAGAGAGGTAATTATGGAGGAGGTTACTGCAGCAGTTAAGGATATGCCTTCAGACAAGGCACCAGGGGTTGATGGTTTTCCAGTAGAATTTTTTACAAAAAACTGGCCAGTAGTTAAGGATGACATCTTTTCTGCTATTAAAGGTTTCTTTTCTTCAAGTGAACTGCCTTGTATGATCAACACAACAGCTATAGCACTTGTTCCAAAGATCAGATCACCTTCCACTGTTAAAGATTATAGGCCAATTGCATGTTGTACTACACTATACAAGATTATATCCAAGGTACTTACCAGAAGAATAAAAAAGGTCATTGGTGATTTAGTTGGCCCTTCTCAGTTAGCTTTCATAGAGGGGAGGTGTATTATTGATAACATTCTACTAAGCCATGAAGTATTTAAGGGGTATTCTAGAAAAGGTATATCACCTAGATGTGTTCTCAAAGTTGATCTCAGGAAGGCTTATGATACCTTAGAATGGTCTTTCTTGCAACAGATTCTTATTGATTTGGGGTTCCCTGCAAAGTTCACACACTGGATTATGACCTGTGTATCTACTGTTTCTTATTCCTTAGTAATGAATGGTGGCTTCACTAAACCATTCAAAGCTAAGAGGGGTATTCGACAAGGGGATCCTATGTCACCTTATCTCTTTGTATTGGCTATGGAGTATTTAAACAGGCTGCTGTAGCAGTTACATAAGGATGGAAACTTCAATTTCCATCCAAGATGTAGGAAACTTAACATTTCTCATGTATGTTTTGCAGATGATTTGCTTATGTTCTGTCCTGCTGATGAAATCTCTATTCAGATCCTGCATAACACATTTCTTAAGTTCTCAGCAGCTTCTGGTCTTCATGCAAATATTAACAAGAGTGCTATTTACTTGGCTGGGATCCAACAGCATATCAAAGAGCAGTTAATTAATATCTTGGGTTTCACTGAAGGACAATTATCATTTAGATATTTAGGAATCCCTCTGGATTCCAAGAAGCTGGCCATTAGATATTACTTGCCTTTTATTGAAAGAATCACAGAAAGAATCACTTGTTGGTCAGCCAAATTCCTTTCTTATGCTGGTAGAAGTCAGTTGATTAAGGCAGTGGTGTTTGGCATTCAATCATATTGGGCTCAAATCTTCATTCTTCCTAAGAAGGTCCTCAAAATTATTGATGCTATGTGTAGATCATTTCTATGGACTGGAAAGGCAAGTATTTCAAGAAGAGCTTTGGTGGCTTGGGACAAAGTTTGCAGGCCAGTGTCTGCTGGTGGACTTAACATTCTAGATTTAACTATGTGGAACAAGGCTGCCATATCAAAGTTATTGTGGGATTTGGCAAGAAAAAAAGAGTGTTTATGGGTGCGATGGGTTCATGCTTACTACATCAAGAGAAGCACTTTATCTTCTACCAGTATTCCAAGTACAGCATCTTGGATCATCAGGAAAATAATGGATTGCAGGAAATTCATTTTGGAGTGTCCTCAATTGCAAGGTGATATCACTGTTCGATTGCAAAGTGTTTGCAAATTGAATAAGTTCAGCATTCAAAAACTGTATACATCACTGCTGCCCAGTTTTACAAAAGTTGCATGGAAAAATTTGTTGCTGATTGATAATGTATTGCCTAGGCACAAATTCATTGCTTGGCTTGCAGCTCATCACAGTCTTCCTACTGTGGACAGGTTAATGACTATGGGAATCCAAATTCCAATAGGCTATGTATTCTGTAAGTCTCAAGTGGAAGAGTTTGATCATCTTTTCTTTGGATGTACTTGTACAAGTAGACTATGGCAAAGAATCTGCAAATGGTTAGGATATTCTCGGAATATAGGCTGCTGGGAGGCTGAATTACACTGGATTTGCAGCTTAGCCAAGAGCAAACAATGGCAAAAAGAACTTACTGCTGCTGCATTCATCACTACTATTGCATTAATCTGGAAAATGAGGAATCAAATGAGATTTGATGGTATCACATATGTGGAGGATTTTCTATGTCGTGAAATTGTTCTGTTGATCCGTTTGCGAGGCAGCAAACAAAAGAAATGGCAACTAGGACTTAGCAAGCTCAATTATTTTCCTTAGCCTTTGAATTTGCATACTATTCTATAGATTGTATATACATAGTTAGAATAGAGAAGTAAGAGTTGTATTAGTATAGTAGTTAGTGCAAAACTACTACCATGATCTGATGTACATATATTTTGATATCAATGAAAGCTCATTATTAAAAAAAAATTAAAAAAAAAGAAGAGAATTATCTGATACACCACGATTTTTCTGCACAATTGATCTTACTCCTTGAGATGGCGTTATTTGTGCCTTTATGAGATTTCATGCTTTTAGTCATTATTTATTTTTATTACTCACTGAGTTGGAGTACTCACTTTACTCCTTGCACCTCGTGTGCAGATACAGGTATTGATCACCCGGTAACTGGGTATTAGCTGATTGAATGTATTTCTATTGTAGCTGAGCAAGGTGGCCGCTAGCGTTTGCGGCACCGTATCTCTTCCTTTGATTCGAAATTTCCAATATGTATATTATTGGTTTTATAGTAGTGTTCAGATTCCTTAGATGCTTGTGACTTGTGACACCCCGGTCGGGATATGTTGGGCTATAAACACTGGTTATTATTGTGTTAAGTTGTATTTATTTATTCATTTATGATTAAAAATTGTTAAAGTGACAAATTGGGTTAGTTGGCTGGCCTTGTCTTCACGAGAGGCACCATCACTATCGGGTTTGGAATTTTGGGTCGTGACAAATTGGTATCAGAGCCTAGGATACTAGGTCTCACGAGTCATGAGCAGGTTTATTAGAGTCTCGCGGATCGGTACGGAGACATCTGTATTTATCCTTGAGAGGCTGCAGAACCTTTAGGAAAAACTTCACATTCTTGAATTCTTATCGTGCGTCCTTGATTCAGCTTGAAAGGAGACTCTTGAAATTCCTTCCGCGTGATCGTGTGCACGAACATGCGCTCAGTACCAGATGTGCCTCGATGGAGTTTGATTCCCCGATCGAGGGACGAAGTGTAATCTTTGTAAGTTGAATTAGGCCATTCTGGAGGACTTGAGGCCGAATCTATGCCAATGGCTTTGAGCACCGAAGTGCTGATTTTGTGAGCAAGTGCTTTGAACTCATATGTTCATTATTGTCCTTATTAGCCGGAATGGAAAATGAATATCTACATGATGATTAATGGGTATGACAGTGGAAGGTATACAAAAATATTAACTAAAGGTAAAGCTAATGGGTAATTAGCTTATGAAGGGAAGCTATTTGTCATACTAGTTAGATAAGTCAGGGGGCTGAGATCGCTTCTGTAAATGTATTATGACGAAATCGTTGAGTCGAGGAGACCACCTTGAAGGTCGAAAATATTAAAGAAATAATATGTTCTTACTCAATTTAACAACCCAATAATGGAGGATTGAAATGTATTTATCTATGTCTTATGATTTGAGTAGGTGCAATGCATGTCCATGTATCAATTTTGATAACATAATACATATAGTATTGAGATTAATGTTGTTGATATACATTGTGATGATTGGTCAACTTGTGGACGTGTTGTTAGGATTGTTTTGGTGATTTTCTGGCAGGTGGATAGGCCCAATTACAAAGGAAGCTCTGCCAAAATTTTTGAAACATTTGGGACTTAGTAAAAAATTTATCTCCTAAAAAGTGGGCAGAAGAGTTAAAATTTCCGATGATTCATGTTTCCACAAGCTTATGAAGGAGTGAGTTTAATCTCACCATGGTATTACGCCAGCAATAAAGTATATGTGTTGTGATCAATGGCTTTGCGCCAAGTTGGGGAGTTTGCTATTGATTAGATAATTGTATGATTATGTGCTATGTTGGTTCCGGTTCGAGGCATGCTGGTGAATCAGCTTTGGTTGCGGAAATTGGTCTGAATATGGCACGGGTGAGGGAGAACTTTGACAAAGGCTACATGGTGCTTCATAGAAGTGTGAGAATCACAGTATGTCTTAAGTTGTCATTGGTAAAAAATGCTCGGTGCATGGAGCAGGAAGATGTTTGGTTGTATTAGAATGAGGTCATATCCTGCGGTGTCAGGATGCTAATGAGGCAGGGTGGATATGCTCCTTGGATATGGTGAATTTCAGTTTGAGTAAGAGTAAATGAAGCGAGAGAATGGTTCTAATATGTTCGAGAGTCGTGCAATAGTGGCTTTGAGCTAAGTAGAGGAGTCCCACCACTTACGATTGGGTTACACGGTTAATTACCTGTGTGAATTCTGGTTATTGGTGTATTAATGGGTTATTGCAGCTACGTAAAAAGATCATGAGTGGTAATTTGTGTAAATGAATTGCTGGATGCATGTTATGGTTAGCCTTATTGGCTCTTGTTCAGACTTGAGGGATGATTCATGATTTATGCCTCGTATAGGTGCAGGCTTTGAGGGAAGTGATTCCGTTGGGTGCTTTATCGAGATGGTATTCATATGTCATAAAATTCAGTAGAGTTGGTTGTATTCGAGGTAAAGTTAGAGCTGGGTGGCTCTCAATAGCAGTCCTAGTTAATTCAAGAGGTAAAGTGTGGTGCCTAATGATTTTGAGTCTGTAAGCATGGTTAAGAGTCAAGCTTTTGAAGCAGCTTATGAAGAAAGGCACAGAATGTTCTATGATGTTTTGACTTGCGGTGTAGCATTTGGGAGATATGAAATGGTCATGGTATTTGAGACAGCTTGATCTCGTGACTTAAGGTCACTCGGGATGAGTGCGGTTGAAATAGGTTAGGTGCTAAAGGGAGATATTATTATTTCAAAGGCAATCAAGGATAAATTGGAAGGAAGTAGATTGATTAGCCATAGTTGAGTTGGCATATTAGTGTTAGCGATCGGTTCGTTCAGCGTGATCGAGTTATCCATGTGATTGTGGCGGTACATGTGAGGCTTGTTGACAGCAGTGATTGATATTATTCTGAAGCATTCTTTTGTTAGGGCCTATTATGAGTAGGCGGATCCCAGAAAGTGTTTTGATGGCTTGGACAACTACTTAGATATTGGCATATTCGAAGATTGTGAGAATTCACCTGTATGTTGCTATAGTTCTCCTGAAGTGAGTTAAATGGAAAGTCTCATGTGATGAAGTATTAGCCTATTGGCGGTTCCGGAGTTGTGATGTAAATCGCGTCTATCGTATATTAGCACGTGAGGTGCAGTGAGTGGTATGGAATTTGAAGAAAGGACCAAGGTTGCAGTTTGGTCAATAACTGTGATGTCACGATATTATATGGACAGGATATGAGTTTTAGTGTTTTGAGTAAGATGGGTATTGACGTCAGTATCACCTGAGATCGGTGTTCTATGAGAAAGGTTTTTCATCCTAGCTAGGGATTCTTGATCGCTTTTGAGCATTAGTGCAGCCGCTGGTTTGAATGTGCAGATCCATTAATTATTTCGGAAGATGGTGGGAGCTTGTCCCACACAAATATTGTATAAGTGTGACATGTTGCCACTTGATTAATTAGAAATTTAAACCAAGTATGAGGATTTTGGTAATATCATCCATTTGAGAATTTATGCTTGGAGGACACTCTGCTTATTGGGTTATGGACCTGTGAAATATTATTGGCCTAGCTTGGCACGATCAGGATCGACTTGAGATCAGTGGATAGATTTAAATGTGGAAGTGAGCCTTACGTCGGGCCAGTTGTGTTTATTTCAGCTCTGCGCTCTTTATGAAAGGATAGTCATGGTCTTATTTTGTGGTCACCTAATTTAAGTAAAGAAATATTGCACCGTATGAGTTGTGAGACGGCTTGGTAAATTCCTTATGTATTGAGGTTCCGCTCAGCGGTGATATTATATGATCAGGATGGCTCTTGAGACTTAGATCATGTATCGCCCTCAGTTGTGCTTGAGTTTGTAGCCTATAGAGCTATATCTTTCCTTGGGAATGGTATTATGCACCTTAGTGCGTTTGTGACCGATATTCGGTGTTTTGATGTGATGATCTTTTCAGCTTAATGTATATCTCCTTATGTGAGTTCTATATGTGGATCGGGTGGCACGTTGCCATGGGTAACTTTTATGGATCGGGTTCCGCAACAGTACGATGTTCAGTACAATCCCCCATATTTGCTTTTGTGTGTTCTGTTTCCCTGTTTTCTAGGAAGTCTATGTTAGTGTGCCAGTTGAGTATTTCCTCGCAGATTTCGCCTTCCTTTTGTATCGCGTTCGAATTGATAGCATACTGGCACATTTTGGCGTCTTGTGGGATTTTTGATTATGTCTAAGGTGGCTTATTGCCTAAGCAGTTCGTACTGGGTGAGATGAGGTTACTAGATTTGGGGTCATTGCAAACTGATTATATGGAGTATATAATAGAGCAAAGATTATTCTTTTGTTTGGGACAAGGTAATGGAACTCCTCAAAAGTATGGATCCAATGAATTGTTGATTCAGAGTTGGTTATGAATTTCGACACATCTCTTCAGTCATATCGGTGTTGTAAAACCTAGAGCAAGACCTGTGTAGGTCATGAAATGCAATGGGAGTGAATGTTATTATGGTCCTATGAGTAAAGTGATGAAAAGTGTGAATTCAACAAAGTTATGCATTAATGTTTGGGTACAACGTGTGGAGATTGATATGGTGGTCGTATGATGGAAACAGACTTGGCAGGAAATTCAAGATGTTGGAATTTGGCCTAATGGCTTATTTGCTTGAATAAAGAATTATATCTACAAAATTATTGAGCTAATATGCTCAACTGATTAGTGGTAGCACGGGAAGGTGCATGATATTTTAAAAAAGTTATTTCAAACTACATCATTGTAGTTCTCAGCACATTCGAGGACAAACGTATGCTTAAGTGGGGGAGATTGTAACGACCCGACCGGTCGTTTTGAGCTCCGACGCGTCATTCGGCAGTTTGAGGCCGTGAGCAGCTTCATCTCAGATATGCTGACTTGTGTGTATGGTCAGAATTAAAATTCAGGGAGTTTGGAGTCAAATCTAAATGGAAATTCTCATTTTGAAAGCTTAAAGTTGAAGAAATGAACTAGGATTGGAATTTTGAGTAAATGACCTCGGAATTGGGATCTGAAAGTTCCAACATGTTCGTATGATGATTTTGAACTTGGACATATGTTCGGATTTGGTTATTGATAACCTGTGAGCATTTCGGCGTATATTGTCGAAGTTAGTATTTCAGAAGAATTTCATAAATTTTGGTTGAAAGGCATTTTAGAGTTATAGATATTCGCTTGGGATTTCGAGTCTGGGAATAGCTCCGTATGGTGATTCTTGGAGTTAGGAACCCGATCGGAAGTGAGTTCGGATGTCCGGAGGTCATTTTGAAGTCATTTGGCTAAATATAGGAATTTGAAGGTTTTCGAGAAAATTCGACCAGAAGTGAAAATTTTTATATCGGGGTCGGAATGCGATTCCGAAAGTTGGTACAAGTCCGTAATGTCGAATGTGACTTGTGTGCAAAATTTGAGTCAATTCGGATCGAGTTTGATAGGAAATGGGATAATTAGTTTCTTTAAGGAAAAATTAGTTTTAAAAGTCAACTGGACGTTGACTTGTGAGTTAGAGGGCTCGGAATTGAATTTCAATTATTCGGTTAGTTTCAGGGGATGATATAAGGCTTAGGAGCGAAATCGAAAATAATTTTGGAGGTCCGGTGAAGAAATTAGCTTATTTTGGCGAAGTTAGTATTTTGGCGATTTTCGGTTGATAGGTTTTTTATCCAGGAGTCAGAAAGAAATTCCGAAAGCTCCAGTAGCTTTGTTAGGTGATTTTGGATGTGTGTGCAAAATTTCAGTTAATTCGGAGGTGTTTAGGTCGGGTTTTTGGTTGAAGGAGAATTTTGAAAGTTTAGTTTAACTTAAGCTTGATTCGGTGAAAACTCGATGATTTTGATGTTAACGACAGCGTTTTTATAGCTCGATCAAGTTTGGATGAAGTATTAGAACACATATGTGCTTTTGGATGAGGTCCCGAGGGCCTGGGGGTGATTTCGGATGGCTAATGGATCATTTTTAGAAGCTTTTTTCCGTTTTGAGCATAAATGTAATGATCGAAAGGTTCATTTTCAGTTTTAGAGATTCAAATTTGATTTCGAAACTTTTGAAATTTAAATCATGAATTATAGGACTGCTCTGGAAATTTGGTTTAATTTCATCAAGTCGCGATTGGATTTTTGACGCGATATGTGAGTTAATTGTTTAACGAGTGAAATTGGTATTGAATTGAGAAAATGAGCTCCAAATTCAGTTTTGTTTGAACCACTAGATCCGTATTGAAATTACGGAGCCATAGGAAAAAGCATCGTCTAATTTCGAGTTTGTATGATGGAGTTAGAGCCATTTTAGTAGAAACAATTGTTGTGGTGCAACTTAGAAAAAGCTGCTGCAATGAACAGTGAACAGTGAACAGTACCGAATTTCTGGACAGATGTAGTTAAGAGCAGTCCGAGTTTAGTCATTGTTTTTGACTTCCAAGCTCGGATTTTGGGCGATTTTTAGCAAGATATCTTGGGAAATCTTTAGATTTGACGCACGTGGAGGCCAATTTGAGGGCAAAGGCATCACGAATTAAAGAAATAACCGGTTCGAAGTGAGTAATGATTTTATATGATGCACTGAGGGTTTGAAACCCTATAATTGCACATCATACCGCTATATTGAGGTGACTTGCACGCCGGATATGAGCATGAGGTATAGCACCATTGCGGATTATGACTTGGTCTGTCCCGGTTGTTGATATTTTTATCGCGTATTTGATAAAGATTTATTTTTTTCACTATAATTGGGACTTATTGCCATATTTGGGCCTCATGCCGATTATTTAAAATATTTTGTGAATTTACATCACTATTTTCCTCACGAATTGAAATATTAATTAAACTCTGTCCAATTGAATTATATTATACATGAACTCAGCTACATTTATATTCAATTCAAGATTTAATGATATTTATAATGTTGTTGAGCTTAGCACTATTGTTTTACTGAATCCCAAGAGGCTTATGATTATTTTTTTGGACTGATTGCGGCCGAGGGCCATACGTGAGGATATGTTGAGTGATGTGAGGAGGCTTTCAGGCCTCGAGTGTTATGTGAGGAGGCTTTCATGCCTCGAGTGTTATGTGAGGAGGCTTTCAGGCCTCGAGTATAATGTGAGGAGGATTTCAGGCCTCGAGTGTTATGTGAGGAGGCTTTCATGCCTCGTGTGTGATGTTTGAAAGCTTTCAGGCCTATTGATATTGCGTTTGGGCTGTTGGAGCCCCTCCGGAGTCTGTACACACCCCCAGTGAGCGCAGGGTACCCAGGTGAGTTGGGAATGGGCCCGAGAGGCCGTTGTTTGTGTGTGGTGAGTTGGGAGTGAGCCTGAGGGGCTGATGTTGTGTACTGGTGAGTTGGGAGCGATCCCGTGGGGCTGATACTGTACTGTGATTTTCATATTGAGCCCGAGGGGCAAGCTTTGATTAATCTTTACTGTTGAAATTGTGGTTTTCACTGTTTTAAAAAGAGAATTATCTGATACACCACGGTTTTTCTGTACAATTGATTTTACTGCTTGAGATGGCGTTATTTGTGCCTTTATGAGATTTCATGCTTTCAGTCATTATTTATTTTTATTACTCATTGAGTTGGAGTACTCACTTTACTCCCTGCACCTCGTGTGCAGATGCAGGTATTGATCACCCGGTAACTCGGTATTAGCTTATTGAAGGTATTTCTATTGTAGCTGAGCAATGTGACTGCTAGTGTTTGCGGCACTGTATCTCTTCCTTTGATTCTAAATTTCCAATATGTATACTACTGGTTTTATAGTAGTGTTCAGATTCCTTAGATGCTCGTGACTTGTGACACCCCGGTCGGGATATGTTGGGCTATAAACACTGGTTATTATTGTGTTAAGTTGTATTTGTTTATTCATTTATGTTTAAAAATTGTTAAAATGACAAATTGGGCTAGTTGGCTGGCCTTGTCTTCGCGAGAGGCGCCATCACGATCGGGTTTGGGATTTTGGGTCGTGACAATAACATACTCTTTATTTGATACAATCCCACTATACATATCTATAGCCATAAGATTCACCGATTATATTTCAGTCATCCGTGCGATCCTAATCTATTTGAAAATTGCTAGAATTAATATAGCCATATATTGTATCTACCGTCTATAGCAACATAATTTGCTAATTTAGAGAATGATGCAAAAAATGTAAGTATATTTTTTGCATAGAATCTCGTGTACAAATTGAAAACCTGTCTCGACGGCTAGCTTCTCAATTTGAATTTTTTCGTCACACTTTGGACAGCGACACCATATCCCATGAAGACGGCTCTACTTCGCTGGAAAGATGCGGGGCTTCTTTTCATGTATGTTTAATTTTTAGTCAAATACATAAACATCCCCTTAAACTTGCTCGAATTTTTCGTTTAGACACCTTATCTAAAGGTTTTACCTATTGAATACTTGAAAATAGTTGATAGTGTGCCAATTAAACACATTCTGCTGAAATGGCATAGAGCGTGCGTCACACATTCTCGACGAGCGTGAATACGATCTGTATTAATAACTGTTATGGCAAAAAAACACATGTCAACATATAAAAAGGGGAAAATGTTATGATAAATATCACATTATGTTGGATGTCTACTCTTCTTTCATGATCTTCATCTCAAATGCTTAATGACATATTAAATGACATATTTTGTATGTTCAATGACATATTCCATGACATATTTTCTTCACTTTTTATGCCTATATAAATGCCTTGTAATAGATAGGAAAATACACACAATTGAAGAAGAAATAAGAATCTCCCTTTCTCTCTATATCTCTTAGTTTGTTTTTGCTTGCTCTATATTGTTATTTCAGGTTATATTTTATAACACGTTATCAGCACGAAGTTCTACTATCTCAAGAAGCTCTTTGAGAAGATTAAGGTAATTTTTCTTCTCTTTTTTATTATGACTGACATTATGAAAAGAAAGTTTGTTGCCCTTGAAATTTCGGGCAAGAACTATATGGCATGGGTGTTGGATGCTGAAATCCATTTAGATGCAATGGGTCTTGGAGATGCCATTAAAGACAGAAATAAAGCATCCACTCAAGACTGTCTAAGGCTTTGATTTTCTTGCACCATCACCTTGATGAAGGGTTGAAAATTGAATATCTCACAGTCAAAGATCCACTTATTTTGTTGAATGGCTTAAAAGAAAGATATGACAACTTAAAGTTGGTCACTCTGCCACAAGCACGATATGATTGGGCTCATCTGAGGCTCCAAGACTTTAAGTCTGTTTCTGAATATAATTCTGAAATGTTCAGAATTACTTCTAAATTGAAACTCTGTGGAGACACTATCACTGATTATGATATGCTTGAAAAAATATTTATAACGTTTCATGCCTCAATTATGGTTCTGCAATAGCAGTACAGAGAGAAAGGTTTCAAAAAGTACTCTAAGCTTATTTCTATTTTCCTTGTGGCTGATAGAAACAAGGACCTACTCATGAGAAATCACAAAAATTGATCCACTAGGTCTAACCATTGCCTGAAGTGGATGAGGTGTATTCCCATTATGTTAAGCATGGAAAATGCCATGGCTCTAATCGTGGTCGTGGTCATGATCGTGGCCGTGGCCGTGGACAAGGAAGAAACTTTCTTGGTGTCAATACCCCCCCCCCCCAAAGAGAAATAACCACCAAAAGCGGAAAGGGAAAGATGAGAGCCAAAAGAAAATAGTTCAGAAAGTGAATGCTATCGTTGCGGTGGAAAAGGGCAATGGGCAAATATTTGCCGTGTACCAAGACATTTGGTTGACCTTATGAAGCATCTCTAAATAATAATGGCCCTGAAACCAATTTTGTCTCTGACAATAATTTTGATATCACCCACTTGGATGTGGCAGACTTCTTTGAGCACTCTGATGGGAAAATAGACCACTTGATCGGTGATGGATCTGTGGTTAAAGAATATTAAGTAGTTTAATTTTTATTTTTCACCTATTCTTAGTATCTAGTGAATAAATATTATGTAATTATAGTTTTTCTACATGAGTAGTAGTTATTAGTATCAATTAGTATCGTTTGTTTTATGAAATAGCGTTTGTTCGTTCAGACTAGATATAATCATAATATTTAAATCTTGTTCCTTTTTGTTTTTACTGCCATGAAATTAATGTTTGGATGATGACTCGTTCCTCCAAATCTTGAATTTCTCGTGTTGAGAATTTTTATTTTTTTGGTTTAAAGTTTCTGCCTAACTATATACAATCATTAAACATGGTGGCTTGTATATCAACTTTTATCTACAACGCTTTTAGGCGAGATTTTTTTTTAATATTTAGTTGGAAATACTTGTATAAGCATACTTTGCTGTAGCTTTTGAGAATAGATGCCTTGCAAGCTGTATTTGTTTTAATACGAAAGTACTAGTAACATTCCGCGTTTAGAATATTCTAGCATTACAATTTGTATTAGAAGTATTGTTCAAGTCTCGTTTAGTTCTATGCTTTGCGCTAAATATTATGTTTCTTATAAATAAGCAACATGTTAAGCTTCCTGCAAAAAATTATGCATAATTCGTAGAGTTATATGAAGAACCGGTCCTCTTTATCTTTGAAAATACTAATATTTATTCATATATTTCTTTTGTATGTCAAATCATGGTAAGCAAATATGGATATCTCACAAAGCAAACTTGGATCAATGTCCAATTATAAAAATATTTGTTTAATTGATTCATGTACGATACATACAATATTCAAAGAGAAGAAATATTTCTCTCATTTAAGTATGTGTAAGGCAGATGTTACTATAATTTCTGGTAGTAGTAATTTAATTGAAGGCTCTGGAAGAGCTACTATAACTCTGCCTAATGGAACAATACTTATCATATAGAATGCAATATTATCCTCCAAGTCCAAGAGGAACTTGTTGAGTTTTAAGGATAATCGCCGAAATGAATATCATATTGAGACAATAGATGAGAATAATCTTGAATATCTCATCATTACCGAGAATGTCTCTGACCAAAAGAGGGTTATTGAGAAATTCCCATCTTTATCTTGTTGCCTGTATTGGTCAAGAATTAGTGCAATTGAGGCACATTCTACGGTAAACTAAAAGGTTACTGATTCCAATACTTTTATGCTGGGCATGATCGATTGGGACATTTTGGATCAATTATGATAAGACGGATTATAGAAAATTCAAATGGGCATCCATTAAAGAATTTAAAGATTCTTTTAACGATGAATTTTCTTGCACTTCTTGTTATCAAGGCAAACTAATTATTAGACCATCACCTTCAAAGGTTGGAATTGAGTCCCTTGCATTCTTGGAACGTATACAACGGGACGTTTGTGGACCTATTCACCCACCTAGTGGGTCGTTTAGATATTTTATGGTCTTAATAGACGCATCTTCTAGATGGTCTCATGTGTGTCTATTATCATCTCGCAACCTTGCGTTTGCAAAATTAATGGCACAAATAATTTGATTAGGGGCTCAATTTCCCAATAATCCAATTAAGTCTATTAGACTTGATAATGCTGCTGAGTTTTCATCCCAAGAATTTAATGACTATTGCTTATCAATTGTGATAAAAGTGGAACATCCTGTAGCTCATGTTCACACTCAAAATGGTCTTGCAGAATCTTTAATTAAACTTCTGCAATTGATAGCAAGACCATTACTCATGAAAACGAGGTTGTCCACGTCAGTTTGGGGTCATGCCATTTTGCATGCTACAATTCTAGTTCATCTCAGACCGACAAATTATCATAAATATTCCCCGTTGCAATTAGTTTTGGATCATGAACCTAATATATCCCATTTAAGAATTTTTGGATGCGCAGTATATGTGCCTGTAGCACCGCCATACCGCACCGAAATGGGTCCGCAAAGAAGGTTAGGAATATATGTTGGGTTTGAATCGCCCTCTATTATTCGCTACCTCGAAACATTGACAGGGGATTTGTTCACTGCACGATTTGCAGACTGACGATTCGATGAGACACTTTTCCAAAAATTAGGGGGAGAAGTTGGTGAAACCAAAAGGGAACTTTTGTGGAAAAATCCATCATTATCTCATCTTGATAGACGTGCCTCTATTTATGCCACAGAGGTACAAAAGATTATCCATTTGCAAAGAATGACAAATCAAATTCCAGACGCATTTACGGATTTGAAAAGGATAACAAAATCGCATATCCCTGCAGAGAATGTTCCAATCTGTATTGATGTCCCTATTGGACAATCTTATATTGTCATAGCTAATGCGTCAAAAGCACGTCTAAAACGTGGCAGACCATTAGGTTCCAAAGATCGAAATCCTAGAAAAGGGAAAACAAATTATCAAAATGACACTACGAAAGAATCTCATGAAGAAATCCACGATTTAATAAATTCTGAGATTTATGAGAAATCCATTGAGCCTGAGACTCAAGAAAATAAGAAATTATCAATAAATCCTATCGATATTGAGATAAATTTGAATCGAGTGGATATAGTGATGGATTATGTCTTTGCATATAATGTTGCTTCTACTATTATGCAAGAAAGTGAGGATCTTGAACCTCAATCTGTTGGATAATGTCGACAAAGACTTGATTGGCCAAAATGGCAAGAAGCAATCCAATCAGAGTTGACTTCACTTGCAAAACGTGAAGTTTTTGGGCCTGTAGTCCAAACACTAAATGGTGTTAAGCCTATTGGCTATAAATGGGTCTTTGTACGCAAGAGAAATGAGAAAAATGACGTACAAAGGTATAAGGCACACATTGTTGCACTAGGATATTCACAAAGGCCTGGTGTCGATATGAAGAGACATATTCACCCGTTATGGATGCTATAACGTTATGTTATTTCATTAGTTTTGCTCTCCATAAAAATCTTGACATGCATTTAATGGATGTGGTTACCGCCTACATTTATGTCTCACTTGATAATGAGATATACATGAAAATTTCCGATGGATTTAAAATGCCAAACACACATAATTTAAAGTCCAGGGAAATATTTTCAATCAAATTGCAAAGATCTTCGTATGGTCTAAAGCAATCAGGACAAATATGGTATAATCGTCTTAGTGAGTATTTATTAAAGGAAGGCTATATAAATGATGTCATTTGCTCATGTGTTTTTATAAAGAAAACGACATAGGAATTTGTTGTACTTGCCGTATATGTTGATGGCATAAACATTTTTGGAACTCCTATAGAACTCCAAAAGGCAATTGATTATTTAAAGAATGAATTCGAGATGAAAGATCCCGGAAAGACAATATTATGTCTTGGTTTGCAAATTGAACATTTGGTAAATGGAATTTTTGTTCATCAATCTGCCTATATAGAAAAGGTATTGAAACGGTTTTACATGGATGGAGCACATCCATTAAGTACTCCTATGATTGTTCGATCACTTGATGTAAATAAGGATCCATTCCGACTTCAAGAGGAGAATGAAGAGCTACTTGGTCCTGAAGTACCATATCTTAGTGCAATTGGTGCACTAATGTATCTTGCCAATACTACATGGCCTGACATAATTTAATGTCTTAGCAAGATATAGCTCTGCTCCTACAAGGAGACATTGGAATGGAATCAAACACATATTGCGGTATCTAAAAGGGACTACCGATATGGGCTTATTTTATGGCAATAATTGCAGTCCTGGTCTTGGTAGTTATGCTGATGCTGGGTATTTATTAGACCCACACATGGCTCGATCTCAAACAGGTTATGTGTTTACCTGTGGAGGCACTGCCGTATCTTGGCGATCTACTAAGCAATCAATTGTGGCTACTTCATCTAATCATGCTGAGACAATTGCTACTCATAAAGCAAGTCGAGAGTGTGTGTGGTTGAGGTCTATAACATCTTATTCGAGACAAATGTGGTTTGAAATGTGACAAACTACCCACGATTTTAAATGAAGATAATGCAGCATGCATACTCAATTGAAGGGAGGATTCATAAAAGGAGATAGGACAAAGCACATTTCACCAAAGTTATTTTTCACACATGATCTTCGAAAGAATGATGATATCAATGTGCAACAGATTCGTTCAAGTGATAATATGACTAATTTGTTCACTAAGTCTCTATCGACGTCAAACTTTAAGAAGCTAATACACAAAATTGGGATGTGAAAGCTCAAGGATGTGAGTTGTGCTCTCATCAGGGTGAGTTAATACGCGTTTTACTCTTTATGTTGGATGTCTACTCTTCTTCCATGATATTCATCTCAAATGCTTAATGACATATTCAATGACATATTTTGTATGTTCAACGACATATTCCATGACATATTTTCTTCACTTTTTATGCATATATAATAGATATGAAAATACATACAATTGAAGAAGAAATAAGAATCTCTCTTCCTCTCTTTATCAATTTATTTTTGCTTGCTCAATATTGTTATTTCAGGTTATATTTTATAACAAAAAAATATTTTATAGTATTAATTAGATTCTTGAAATATTATTCATCTCTTTCAAGCGACTCTGCAATACACCATCCAAAAGGGCCCGTAAGTAGCTTGCAGGAGTGATACTTACTGAAATCTCTTTTTTTTAATCTAAAAATTATATTTCTTTTCATGATTGAAGAATAAACTTCACGGGTAAGTTTCCCAGAAACTTAAACCAAAAGAAGTTCGTTAAAATTACTCAAAAATACTGTAAATGACGTTGGGTTTCTTCTTTTGCTTTAATCCGTGTAAAAGTGCATTCACCAGGGACTTGGAGGATAAATTTTTCATTATCTTTTGGAAGCCAATGAGCATCTCTCAGATGGATAGGACAGATTGAGAAATGTTTTGGCAATTTCAAAATCAAATTTTGGGAACACAATTGATTTTGAGAATTTCTCTGAAAATCAGCTTCAACAAATGGTACTGATTGATTTTTGGAAGCCAATTATGAGGACTTTTTTTCGATTGTGGCAACTGAAATCACAATAATGGTTGTTGTGTTCCATGAAAATATGGGTTTATCGCAAGAAATGGCGGTGGCTATGGTGGTAGTGATGAAGAATATGGATGGAAATAGTGGTGGTAGTCGCAGTGGTAAAATGAAGAAGACAAACTGAAACGATGAAGAATGACTGTGAGTTGTGGTGGTGCCGATGAAACTAAGAAGACGAGTGTTGTTGGGGGGTCGGGGGTGGAAAGAGTTAACAAAAATATTAGTTTTCTTTAAATGTTATAAACTAAAGCAAAAGACAAGAACAATAGAACAAGAACAATAGCAATAGAGAGAAGAGTAGAGAGAGTTCTTCTTATTGAGTTGAGAGGGGTCTCAAGGGATGATTTACAATGGTAGGGGGCACCTCTATTTATAGGGGAGAGGAAGATTTAGCTACCACTAATAGAACTCTAGAATCTCTCTAATTAAAGACATTAAAGACATTCACCTTAAATAGAAGTGTAAGAATCTTCTATGTCATAACACTCCCCCTTGAATGTCTATTCAATGATATGCCTCATAAAACCTTAAAACCAAAACCCAATGGGAAAAATTAAAGTAAGGAAAAAGAGTACACATGTTTGAATATGCGCCTATTGGTTGCCTCGTTAAAAACCTTGCAAGGAAAACCCAGTGGGAAAAAACCTTGTAAGGGAAAAAGAGTGCAACGCGCATTGACTCCCCCTAATGAGTACATCAATTTATATCCTTGAGCATTTGCATTCCAATCTTGTGCATCATCTTCAAAACGATCTTTGGTAGATGCTTGATGAATAAATCAACCATATTGACTTGAATAAATATTCCGCACCTTGAAATCATCACTCTTGATAGATATAAACATCTTCATATAATGTCGTGGAATAGCTCTTCAATATCTCCATAGATGCATTCTCAATGCCATCATGCTTATAGTTATGGCAAGATACATATGTACACAAATTGTACTTAGGATGTGGTACTTCAGGACCAAGGATTGCATATGCTTCAAGCAACTTAAATCTTTCAAGTTAAGTCATGTAAGTCACATAATAGACTTTAGCTGCATATCAAACTTTCATTAGTGATACTAAACAAATAAGATATCGAAAACTGACTATACATACCTTTGACTTTTATCTTTCAAGCATTTGAACTATAGGTTCAAAACTACATGTCTTTCACATGGAATCAATTCTTCTTGAATTGTATCTCTTCCATTTAGTTACTTTCTTTGAGTCAGCAAATGCGTATAGCATGCTTTGCAATATGTTGCAATTGCATTTCCCTTTTATGAACTACAGGTTCATATCATGATATTCGGGAATATACATATACAAATGATAATTCATCCCATGTAACACTTTCTCAAGTGTTTATCATGTCTCCCCCTCATGTTAGTAAAGCTAACATGTTTCCTTAACTTTGGGAAATCATCTTTGTGCATTATGTCAATATACACAGCACCTTAGTAATAAGATGAAATTATTTGGTTCCTGACCTTGAACCACTTGTGAGGGGAGAATATACTCTCGTATACAACTTATATCAAACTGATATATACAACTTCGTTCTCATAAGGAACAGTTTAGCTATTAAGTGGAAGCACTCAATAATTATCTTGCTAAACCAACTTTGATATAATCCAACTTATCAAGATGAACTGTCTTGAGTAGAGAATCTGGAAACTATGCTCGAAGTTAGATTACTGAGCGATTTACCTCGCAAGCACTGCCAGGCTGCGGGTTAATAACAATGGCGCATGTAATGGAGGACGCGTCAAACTCAACATATATTCCTAACCTCCTTTGCAAACCCATTTTGGTGCGGGATGGCGGTGCTACAGGCACATATACTGCGCATCCAAAGCTTCTTAAATGGGATATATTGGGTTCATGACCCAAAACCAATTGCAATGGGGAATATTTGTGTCAATTCGTCAGTCAGAGACGAACTAGCATTGCTGCATGCAACATGGCGTGACCCCAAACCGAAGTGGGCAGCCGACGAACTAGCATTGCTTCATGCAAAATGGCGTGACCCCAAACCGAAGTGGGCAGCCGACAAACTAGTATTGTTGCATGCAAAATGGCGTGAACCCAAACCGAAATGGGCAGCCTCGTTTTCATGAAGAATTCAAGATTATTCTCATCTATTGTCTCAATATGATATCCATTTTGAATGATATCTTTAAAACTCAACAAGTTCCTTTTAGACTTGGAGGAGAACACTTTGATTGATATCATTAAAACTCAACAAGTCCTTCTTAGACTTGGAGGAGAACATTGCATTCTCTATGATTAACGTCATGCCTTTGGGCAGAGTTACAATTGCTCTTCCGGAGCCTTCAATCAATTTACTACTTCCATAGATTGTAGTAATGTTTGCCTTACACAATTACTCTTCTTTTCTTTGAGTATTGTATGTGTAGTACATGAATCAACTAAGCAAATACTTTTACAATTGGACGTTGGTCCAAGTTCGCTTTGTGAGATATCCATATTTGCTATCCCATAGTTTAACATACAAAAGAAATACACGAACATAGGAATAAACAAGTTCAATTCTTTTGTGTCACATAATATTTTCAAAATCTGCTACTAACAGTTGGCTAACAAAATCAGATATGTTATCCATAATCAATTCCTTTGCAGTTTGAAAATTTCAGCGTTTTTCATAAGACAATCGATTATTAAACCCACACAATCGATTGTTGGAACATAGACAATCGATTGTTTTACATAGACAATCGATTGTGGATGATTTTTGAAAAATTCCAGATTACACTGCCTAACGACAATCGATTGTTAGATATAGACAATCGATTGTGGGTGATTTTTGAAAAATTCCAGACCTCACTGTTTCAAGACAATCGATTGTTAGACAAAGACAATCGATTGTTGGCTATTTTTGAAAATTTCCAGACCTCACTGTTTCAAGACAATCGATTGTTAGTCAACGACAATCGATTGTTGATCAATTGTTTTTCAACTTTAATGCGAAAATAGTTGATAATCGACTAGTTTTTCAGGCTAGTCGATTACCCCCACTGGAAAATAAAAGTTTTATTGATATTTGAGCATATTGAAGATATTCTAAAGAACTACTGCTAACATTGCATCATGAACTAGCTAATACGAGCTAATACTAATGACTATTAGATTATTCACTAACTAATACAAATAAGTAGAACAAAATCAAATAACTCCATCTTCTTTCATCATGGTCCCATCGCCGATTAGGTGGTCTATCTTTCCCTCGGGTTGCTAAAAGAAGTCTGCCACTTCAGGTGGGTGAAGTCAAAGTTGTCGTCAGAGACAAAATTCGTTTCAGGGCGTTTACTCTTTCGAGATGCTTAATAAAGGTCAACCAAATTTTATGGTATACGGCAAGACTTAGACCAGTGCCCGTTTTCACCGTAACGATAATATATAGTTTATAAACTATATGCTTTTGGATTCTTATCGTATCGTGCTTGTGGCAGAGTGACCAACTTCAGGTTTGTCATCTCTCTTCTTTAAGCCTTTCCACAAGATGGGTGAATCCTTGATGTTGAGATGTTCAATCTTCAAACTTTCATCAAGGTGATGGCGCAAGTAAATCAAGGCCTTCGTATAGTTTTGGGTGGATGCATTATTTCTGTCTTTAATGGCGTCTCCAAGACCCATAGCATCTAAGTGGATTTCATCATCCAACACCCATGTCATATAGTTCTTGCCCGAAATTTCGAGGGCAACGAACTTTCTTTTCATATGACACAATTACATCAAGAGCGTGTTCATACTTACGGGCTCTATTACAATTATCACATTCACTTCAGGGAATGGATCAAAATCATGTGCTTTACACAAGCTGCTACCACATTCTCTAAAGGGAATGGAGCAAATTCAATTGGACGGAATTCTTTGTCACGTCCACAATAATACATGAATTTAATCATGGCAGGACATAGAGATTTTACCACTTCGTGTGGTTATAATTTCTCACAAACTCCATTAGAGTTATAATCAAACTTTGTATATAAAATTTATAGAATTCCAAGAATTTGAAAAGGAAAAGTAAATTACTTACCTTTAAGGTATACCAATTCTATTTTCAATGTTTTCTCCTTTCTTTCTTTCCTTTCTTTCTTTCTCTTTTCAATCTTTTTCGTTCTTTTCTCCTTTGTCTCATTGTTCTGTTTCCGTTTCTTTTCCTTTTTTTTTTTTTTTTTTTTTTCGTTTGTCCCTTCTTTCTTTTTTTTTTCTTTCTTTTTCTTTTCCTTCTTTCTTTCTTTGAAGAAAAACCCTACACAAACAAAAGTTAAGACAATCGAAAATTAAATTAGGAAGAGGGAAATACCTTAGATTTCTCGAGAATGGTTCTTGAGACGGTAGAGTCTCGTGCTGATAACGTGTTATAAACTAAAGCAAAAGACAAGAACAATAGAACAAGAACAATAGCAATAGAGAGAAGAGTAGAGAGAGTTCTTCTTATTGAGTTGAGAGGGGTCTCAAGGGATGATTTACAATGGTAGGGGGCACCTCTATTTATAGGGGAGAGGAAGATTTAGCTACCACTAATAGAACTCTAGAATCTCTCTAATTAAAGACATTAAAGACATTCACCTTAAATAGAAGTGTAAGAATCTTCTATGTCATAACATTAAAGTTATATTCCCAATAATTTGCTGTTTTTGGTGTGCGAGAAGTTACCACGCCCTTTACATTGTGGGAGATATGTGAATTCTGTGTTTAATTGAAACACTTTTAACTTGGTTTAAGTGTTCAATAGGTAAAGCCTTTAGGTAAGGTGTCTTAAGTGGAAATATGAGACAAGTTTAGGAGGCCACCTATGTATTTGGCCTTGTGGGGTCTATTGAATTTAGTCGTTAAGTCTTCAAACATTAGAGAGGTCTTACTCTCGCTCATCATATGCCCATGACTTGCTAATAAACTGTAAACTAATTTACTTCTTTGCAAATCAAACTCCAATTTTAGAGTTATTACTCGTGGCATTTGAAGCTATGGAATTGCATTTCATCCTTCAATTGTTATGGTGACTATTTTGAGTTTCTTTCTTTATTGAAATATCTAATATCCGAGGGCTCCCCTTATGCTTTCAATTGGGAGCGTTTGCACAAATAGCATTTTGACATCACTATTTAAATTCCATCTCCATGCCTAAATTTGTCTGCAAAGAGAAAAATTCGTCCAGCCACTTTTAAATGCAAAATTTAGCTCACTGGACTAACATGAACATAAATTAAAGAGTGGCCTCAAAAAAGGTCATATGGTGCAAATAATTCTTTCAATTGTGCCAAGACCACCCTCTCTAATTGACAAGGCTTCAGACAATATTCGAAACCTTTTAATTTCGCTATGTTTAGAAGAACACTAAATAGAATTAAGTAAAAGGACAAACACCTCAAAAAGAAACTCCATACTTGATTAGAAACAACTCAATGAATATGTAAGTTCTTACTGAGCAAGACCCAGCATATACCCTAAAAAAACGCATTCCAACTCAAGAAGCCGAGAAATATGCTGTCACCGTCAGTAAATAGGAGGCGGAAGGAGAGCAAAGTCAAAGGGTGGATCAAAACTGGATTAGAATGGAGTCAAGGGATGGATCAAGTCAAACTCATAAATTAGGTCTTGATCATGCTGTACTCAAACAATTCTCCCAAGACCCATACTTTGAGCTGAAGGTTCCTCCACCATTTTGCTGTGCACACTCAGAAATCACAGAGCGAGCGCAAACATCCCAAGTCTTAGCTATGTCTTTTAAAGACATTGGTTGTGAAAAATATCGCAGAAAGACACCAAACCTTGATTTGGCCTTCATGGAGTGATCTTCATACTTTCTACTGCAGCAGAAACCAGTTAAAATCGAGTTTTAAAATAATTCAGTTAGGTGTTTTAATTGGAGAATATAAGACTCAAAAAGGGTGATCTCCAAAACACAATTATTAATCTTAATGCAGACCAAAAGGCAGATGAGTAAAATCTTTTATGGCTTTCCTGTATAGTGTGCTCTAAATACCATATCTCCTAGTCAGTATATTTCGCAAACCTATGCTAACCCATTTGATTGTCAGCATGCCCAACATCAGCAATTTAATTTCTCAGAGTAACTCTACCCTCTATTTTCTAGGGAGAAAAATTAACTGAACAAGACATCCTCAATAGACCCCCCGTTACGAACAGCCCCTGATTGACTAGTAGAAAATCCAAATGGACACAAAATCACAAGGACTCTTTGTTCATCATCATAAGTCCTACAAATTAACTAGCTATGACGAACATGGCATAAAATCAGGTCTGCCAACTTTTATTGATTTCATATGATAGAATTTTTCTTGTTAATTCTCCCTTCCCTTTCTCTACCAGTGATCATCTCTTTTTTAGTACTATCAAGTAGACTGGCCAACTTTTCCTCACCTGACTTCAACTGGAAACTCGTCCAACAAAATCAGAGAGCAGTCTGGATAATTAGCTGGAACGAGCACTCTCAAAGGCTGAATTTGAGACTGCACAGAAGTAAAAGACTATCAATCAACCATAGAAACCAAAAATTATACCAGTTGATGACTGAAGTTCAGTATATGAAGATCAAAATCTCACCATCTGTGCTGAAGCATACAGTGATTTTAATGCAACGGAAGTGAAGGAACACTTAACAGTAGTACCTTCACCACCCTCTGTTGCAGAAGCAACAGCACTTGGATCAACACCTTCATCACTAATTTCTACAACAGTGTCGATAAGCTGCTGATTGATATTCCGTATCTCTTCAACCAGTGCATGATTAACCTGCAACAGATTACAAATCATTGTTAGTACTGTAGCTACTGCAGGAGAATCATAATATTGACAGCAAGGCGATTTCCTTGTCCAAGCTCACCAAATCAATATGAATGAAACATCAAGGAAAATCAGATCTGAAAAGTAACAATTTTTGTGAATAAACAATGTGTCTTACATCAAATATAGGATGTCCTACCTAACAAACAATTGATGAAAAACAAACAAGAGAAGAGCAAAATAAAACTAAATCATTTTCCGTATATGCAGAAAATACCATACTTTAAGGAAAAACACAATTCTACATGTTGAGTTCACATGCTTACACGGAAGCAGTGCTGCTTTAGCATTACCGACTCTTACAATTATATACCTATTATCCAATATCCAGCCAAAGCTTGGGATGTTTCCAACTTGTAGTTCTGTTTTTCTGTTGAACAAATTTACTCATTTGAGAATCCAATTACTCAATAAATGATTATGTGGGCAGAACCTAAGCCATTCATGTTATCTACATAAATATAAGTATATAACACAAAAGGCAGGATGCATCCAGAAATAAAGAAGCCCAATATGCAAGTGCAAGGACAAAGGGCGTTGTGTCAATTTAAACTCCAGAGAGTATCAGTGAAATAAGGTGCAGTTGGGTACTCAAGTCAAAAGTATTTCAAAAGAAGACAGTGACTAGACATCTGAAGAAAACTGTTGGATATCGTATCTGCTGCAGCTGATTTGTTGGGGTAATGAGTTATTTACTTGTAGGAGAATTCTATTTTTGTTATTATATCTAAGATGTCTAATTCAAAAAATTTGTAAAGATATTTTAGGTTGTTGAATAACTACAGTGCAGATTTTCTGTTTTCAAATCCAAACCATCTTGTGCTGCACCGTTTTTATTGAAAAGGAAACCAGTGGTGTCAGAGGCTTAGTTAGTCTTACAGAGAGTTCACCCAAAAGGACCATTCATTAATCATATCTATTTTCAAATTTATTTTTCAAACATGGGAAGTAGCGGTCTCTCTTAGAACCACTACTTGCAAGTCCTACCCTTTCCAAAGAGCACAAGATAAGAGTTTCCGAAGGTGTTTTTATGCACAAAACAAAAATAAAAAGGTCATGTTACAAAAGTGGCAAGTTCAAAGACACTCAAAACAATCCACAAGCACAATTAGCAGAGGCAAAATAAAGAAGCATATTTTCAGATTGCAGCAATGGAAGTGGAGGAGGAGAGGAGTGTTGAATATTGCATCTTTTAATCGGTTGGAACAATTAGCTGTTTAGTAAGAGGGTCTACATTTATTTTAGTATCTAGGATGTTTAAATTTAACTTTATGTACAGATATTTTAGGTTGTTATAACTATTATGCAAATTTTCTGTTTTCAAATGGCTATTTAAGGACTGTGGTTATTTAAAATTTTGGAGATAAATTTTCACCCATATTTTTTAACCTTCTTTTTGCTGCATGTTTTTTGAAAAAGAAAACCAGCTTCTTCAACCTTAGACTTAGTTCACTATGAGAATATTTTCACATGCTAGTTGCTACAAAAGGAATAAGGTTGATAATCAAGACCTCATAATAGTTATATATATATATATAACAAAAATAACATGCCCAGTAAAATCCCACTAGTGGGGTCTTGGGAGGGTAGGATGTACGCAGACCTTATAATGCAGGTATTTTTCTATTTTGATACAGATTTGTATACTTTGCAAATCTTACACAGTAGGTTTGAGGGATATTTAGAGCTAGGAATTTCGTGGTAGAGATTGGATATTAGTTGTCCTGATATCACAAGCTGAAGGAGCAAGCAATGTGAATGACAGTATGGTCCAAAGACACTCCAGCATTAGGCAGTGTAGAAGTCAGCTGAAAGAATCACGTTTTCAGTATACTGCCTTTATTTGATGCTAGACGGCCATCTTATACTGGTTCAGATCACTTGGAGATACTCCCAAGCTGCAAAAGCATTACAACAGTAATGCAGGTCTCTAATTAAACAGCATACCCAGTGTAATCCAACAAAGTGGATTTGAGGAGGAAAGTGTGCACATGGACCTTACCCTGCCTTGTGAAGGTAGAGAGTTTGTTTCTAATAGACCCTCGGCTCAATAAAAGCATGATCACAGCAATAATGACAAAGAAATCTGGTACCTCAACACCCTCTTATCAAGGACTATGTCCTCAGTAAGTTGAAGATGTGTCATGTCTTGCCTGATCACATCTCTCCGGTACTTCTCCGGCCTACCTCTACCTCTACGTCTACCTCTACTTGGACCCACCATAGTCAATCTTTCACACCTCCTCACGGCGACATTTGTGCATCTCCTCTACACATACCTGAACCATCTCAGCCTCACTTTCAGCATCTTGTCTACTACACATGCCACATCCACCTTGTCCCGAATATTTTCGTTCCTAATGATATTCCTTTTAGTATGCTCACGCATCCATCTCAGCATCCTTATTTCTGCTACTTTCATCTCTAAACGTGAGAGATCTTGACCGGCCACCACTCTGTCTCATACAACAAAGTCAACCTAACATCCAATTTGTAGATGCGAGCCTCTATTTCATCCACCTCGCTCTAATATGATGTGTGACATAATCGTCAATCTCCCTATTATTTTGGATTATAGTCCCAAAATACTTAAAACTTCCTTCTCTTGGGGATGACTAGTGTATCCAACCTCTCTTCCACGTCGACCTCCTGAGTCGCGTCACTGGAATTGCACTCCAAGTATGTTATTTTACTCTTGCTCAACCTGAAACCTTTAGACACTAAAGACTGCCTCCAAACCTCCAGCCTAGAGTTTATACCGCCTCACATTTCGTCAATCAGTACTATGTCATCTGCAAATAACATGCACCAACGCACCTCCCCTTGAATGTGTCGAATCAACTCATCCATCATCAAGGCAAATAGGAATGGGCTTAGAGCTGATCCCTGGTGCAACCCCATCACGACATGGAAAGTGTCCCGAGTCCCCTCCCACTATCCTCACCCAGGTCTTGGCTTCATCATACATGTTCTTAATAGCCCTAGTATATGCGACAGGTACACATCAAGCCTCTAAACATCTCCACGGAACTTCCCTTGTGACTTTGTCGTATGCTTTTTCTAGATCGATAAACACCACATGTACGTCTCCCTATACTGTTCCTACCAATCTTCTTACAAGATGAATGACTTCTCTAGTCCATTGCCCCGGCATGAATCCGAACTGATTCTCAGAAATAGACACACCCTCCTCACCCTCATCTCCACCACCCTCTCCCAAATCTTCATTGTGTGGCTTAATAACTTGATACTCCGAGGGGTTGTTGCAATTATGAATATCACCCTTGTTCTTATACAACAAAATCATTGTACTTCGTACATTCTTCGGGCATTTTTGCCGTCCTAAAAATGACATTAAATAACCAATAAATCACTCCAAACTTGCCCTTCCCACGCTCTTTCAAAATTCCACTAGGATCTCGTCTGGCTCGGTCGCTCTACCCCTAATCATCATACGCATAGCCCCCTCAACCTCTACAACCTTTACATGCCTACAATACCCACAATCTCGACGGCTCTCGGAGTGCTCCAAATCTCCTAGCACAATATTCAAGTCCCTCTCTTCATTCCATAGTTAATGGAAGAATGTCTATCATCTTCGTCTAATATGTGCCTCTTCCACCAACACCTAGACTTCCTCATATTTGATGTGCTTCACTTGATCTAGCTCTCCGGCCCTCCTTTCTCTCGCGGTCTCGCCTTAGCTAGCCTGTACAACTTCTTATCCCCACCTTTGTCCTCAACTTTTACATATAAACATTCAAATGTTGTCGTCTTCACCGACATAACCGCTAACTTCATCTCCTTCTTCGCCGCCTTATACTTATTCCTATGCGTACGCTTATTCTCCTCGTCTTTGCACTCCACTAACTTCTCATAAGTGACCTTCACAGCTTCTACTTTCCCTTGGACCTCTCTATTACACCACCAATCCCCTCAATGTCCTCCAGCATTACCCCTCAAGAGCCCCGTCCCTCTCCTGCTGCTTCCCTAATACATTGTCAGATCCCACATACTGCTAGAATCACCACTACCCCCCCCCCCCAAAACCCCCACTGCCATCAATATCTCCCCCAACTCCTGAGCTTTGGCGGTAATCAAGCCACCCATTTGATCCTTGGCATGTCCCATAAATCCCCTCTGTTTCCTCTCTTAACCTCTAAATCCATCGCCAAGAGTTTATGTTGGGTGGTAAGATTCTCAATAACCTTGTTATACTTACAAAGAACTCTATCATCCTTCCTAAAGTGTAAGTAATCTATCTGAGAGTCTTAGCCACCGTACTGCGAAAGGTTACCAAGCGCTCCTCTTTCTTCGGAAAACTTGGATTAGCTATCACCAACTCAAAAGTTTTTGCGAAATCCAAAAGCGAGACTCCTTCATTTCTATCCTCAAAACCAAAACCTCCATGCACAAGTTCAAAATCAAAACTTCCATCCAAAAGGAAAGGCATGTTTTATTTCCAGATGCAGTATCATACGTTGTGCAGCTATCACAGAATACACTTGAGAAGAGACTTAAAAGTGGACAATTTGGGCAGAATTCTAGTTGCAGGAATATAATCAGTCAAATGTCAAAGGAAAGATAGGCACTTGTAATCATAATTCAAGGGCACTTCACATTAAGTTTCAGTTTGAAGGTATGCTCAGACTTCAGGAAGTCATTCCAATGTATTGCATATGTTCCATTCCCGTGTCTCTTTTGGCCATGGCTATATTCCAGCTTTTAGTTTAACTTCAAAGTGCACCCCCATGGATATCCTTTTTCTATTAAGAACCAGAATAATCTAACACGCCTCTCTCATGCTTAGATGTATACTTTTGTACTTCTTTCATGTAATAGAAAGGTAGCAGAAGATTACCTCAGGTCTCGGTATTTTGACACTGGATGTTGCTGTTGACTCTGACTCAGATACTTCAGACCCATTCAACTGCCAGAAACTATCATTAACACTGCCACTTGATGAAACGACATCATAAGTTCTGTGTCGTTTCATTTTCTTTGCCCCTGGCAGTCCATCCTGCGCAGAGTAATTTGTCGCTTGGAGACGACATTTGGTCATGGCAACCAAATCTTCGCCAACAGTTGCTCTTGATCCATTTCCTGGTGCAGATCCTGCTGTTCGATCCATCATACTGATGACTGAGCTGATGTCAATAATTGACGAATTCAATGCTATTGGGGACATGTTTTTAACCTGAATATAACATTAGGTCAAATCAAAGGAAAGTTACAAAGACAGATATATTGGGATTAGTGACAGTATAAATTAAGTAGAACACTATTATACAAACCACTTTCATCAAGCGTTCCAATGATTGTTCAACACTTGACTTGCCTGAAACAACAGCTGAAACATTGGCATATGTACCATCTAAGCAAGTAAACTCTGAAAGCAAAGGTGAGGCTGATATCTCCGGATTACCAATTCCAACGGAGTGGTCAGGTGCATCAGCCTGCTGATGCGTTATATTTCCAGCAGCAATATGTGATGCAAGGCCAGTACTAACTTTTTCAGAATCCCCTGCCATTGGAGATAGATCCCAGGAAGTTGAAGGAGATGGGACGACAAATGGTGAGTTTGCAGATTGGAGAGGAAGCCCAGCTTTAGTAAGAGATGCCAACATATTTTGTTCGTCAGTTTGCAGAGAAGGATGTTGGGTAACCTGAGGAGAAAAGGAATTATGTTGCAACTTGGTGAGATTATTCCGCTGCATTGCTTCCATGGAACTCTGTACCTTCACTTGCATCCGAAGAGCTTCATGAAGTTGCCCTTGCTGCAGAGACAAAGTAGGCTTGCGCGGCCTATCGGAACTAAGCAAGAGACTTATGTGCTTCTCAACCTGTAGCAGTTTCTCCTTATGAGAAGGCTGGATATCCTGCTTGTTAAGCCGCAAGAATAGCAAAATGTGTCCCAGCGTGATCTTGAGCATCTTGAACGTTTCAATTTGCTCATTTTGAGGTCGCTGAGGAAGAGAATCTAGCTGAAAAACAGAAAGAAATCAGCTTAGCAACAGCCTTTTTTCTCGCCCTTGCTAACCTTTAATAGTCATCCTTTAAGTACCTCCCACCCCCACCCCAGGCGAAGGAAAAGGGAGGAGAATTTAAGAAAGGGTATAACAAGACAAATAACACAGTTAGCTAGCAAGCTGCCCACAATTCAACAAAATGTTGACTTAAGTGCATTTTTAACTAAGCCATATCAAGCCCTTGACAAAAGAATCAGGCAGACCTTGATTCCTTCACCAAACTGGAGGAAACTAACATCAAAATCACATCTACTCACAGTGTTTAACTAGGGATTTGAACCCCCGTCTCCCATGATTTCATCCACTTTATTAACCGCTAGGCCACATCTTTGGGTGCCCGAGCACCACCTTAACTTAACGATCATATACAGTACTTCAACATTGACAAATGATGCAGATGTAGGAAAATGAAGAAGAATCAACCAAACCATAGTCGAATCCCACTATGAAGGCAAGGTTTCTTAAGTTAACAGGAAAGGGACCAAAGATGCAAACACGTGCAACTAGATTTTCAAATTTTCTGAAGCAAAACTTCAGTTAGATCATTTTCTAGGATTAACTATGCGCATCTCAAGGAGTTTACAACAACTACAACAACAACTACCCAGTATAGTCCCACAAAGTGGGGTCTGGGATCTCAAGGAGTTTGTATCAAATATATAAATTCAATAGAACATATGTGCGAAGGAGCAATCATAAGTGTGAAAAAATTGGAAGAAGGGTGGGGAACGGGCCCATCACAGAGTTTCGAACCATGAGCCACTGGCCTTCAAGGATTTTTCAGTTATAAAAGAAAGTATTGTCCCCATAAGGAAAAAGATAAGTAGGGAGATAAGACACCACTATAGTGCCTCAATGTAGCAAATTAGATATCTATGGTCAGTTTCTCAAGGGAAAAAAAGCATGATACAGTAAAGATGCAACAAATAAATTAAAATAGAATATTCAAATGGATAAGCGTTGGGGAGGCAATATACAAATAGAAGATCCTAACAAAGGGAAGGGCAAGAACTATAAAACAATCGCGAGACTAGCACCACTATATGAATATTCAACTTTTAAGGCCGAACATATCGACAAGCTAAGTGCCGTGGAAATGCAAACGTTAAAATAGATTTTCATACTATTTAATAAAAAGTTCAGTAGTGATTACATTTGACAATGGGTAAAGTATCACAACAAGCATAACATGAGAGAATGTCGCTTAAGATGGCCCTAACCCACGATGTTATAGCCATGTCTTTAGTGGACCTCCAAAGACCAAAAGAATCAGTTCATAGGTGGGGCTGTGGGCATTATGACGATTAAAGGTAGTAGAAAGAGAGACAAAAAAGGCATTGAGGATATAATCTCAAGACCTACGATCTCCAAGAATCAATGCAAACTTAGTTAAAACTGTAACAATAAATTTAAAAAATTTATATAAACGATACCAACTTGTTACGATTAAAAGCTTATTCATAGTTATTAACACATATATTAGGTTAGTCGTCTGCCCTGAGTCCTATTATTCTAGTTAGACCACTACGTTGGGTGGGAGCGAATGAAATTTAAAGAACCCAAATTTTCCTTAAAAGACGAATTATTTGCTATTGGAGTGAAACGAGCCTGAATGTAACAGAATGGATACAAAGGATTCATATAGCCAACCTCAACAACTTTGGAAATGAAGTATAATTTAATAAGAACTATGGACATCACAAACAGTATCAAGATCCAGATCCGCAGGTAGAATTACTTCAGATATGATAATATTGTATTAAATGCAGATATATACCTGTTGCATTTTAGAAGCAATTTTCTGGTATAGATAATTGAGCTTTGATAAATGCATCTCCTTCATAGACTTGATCTGCATTAAGATTTTCATCAAGTCAATTACACAAATTCTAAGACTGCATCATTCAAAAAAAAAGACTGCATTTCCATGTGAATGATAGGTGATAATTAGATCAACTGGGGTATGAAGCTTGATGGTTAGAGAACATACTTAGAGAATCTTCAGGAGAGAACCTTAAGGCTAAAAGTGAAGTAGAACAGGAAGCTATAACTGATTAAAGAATCCATTTGGCACAATTTAGCATGTGAAGTGTAAGAAGAGGAGATTTGGATCAATGGTAAAGTTGTCTTCGTGTTACATATAGATCAAGGGTTCAAGTCGTAAAATTAACCCATGATGCTTGTATCAGGGTAGGGTGCTTATGTCACACCCTCTTGGGTGTGTTCCTTTCCCGGACCCTGCCTGAACGTGACATGCTTCATGCATCGGACTGCCCAACATGCATGGGCGAAGCCACCTTTAGCAAAGGGTGGTCAACTGACCACCCTTCGCTGAAAAATTACACTATATATAAGTAAAATATTAATTTTAGATATATAAAATTTATATTGAACACCCTTTGTCGAAATTTTTTTCTACTTCTTTCAAGTTTGAATACCCTTGAAAACATTTTTGGCTTCGCCACTGCCAACATGTGAAGTGTAAAATAAGCAACTGAACTTTGCTTTAGCTTCTTTATGCACATTTCAACTCATATCAAGTGATAGCATCCAAAGGAGCACTCAAAAGTGTCATAAATACTTCCACGTGATTGTGACATCATTGGAAAAAAATCTGGAGCCGATTTTGGAAGAAATGAGATTGAAGCCGCGGCTTTAAGCTTGAAGCCATGGCTCACAAGACAAAAACTGCAAGAGTAGTGTCTTAGAGTTATAGTCCTTGCCTCACAAAGTAGAAGCTGCAAGATTGGTGTCTCGGAGTAGAGGTCGTGGCCTCAAACTTGAAGTCGTGGCCTCAAGGGATTTTCCACTCACCGTGGTCAGGTCGTCTGGCAAGATTTTTTCCTATGTAAGGGCAAACTTGTCTGTTGGCACACTTTAGAAGGAACTATAGAAATTAGAAACTTATACTTGCTTTTCATTAGTTAGTGTTTAGTTTATGGAGGAGTTTAGACTTTACAGGCTTAGCCTAAGCTCAACGTTTCTAAGCGCAGGGCTTGATCCATATTCTTCTTGAACTTCAACTTGAATCTTTAGGGTAGGGATGGGCCTATTATCCACAGAGTCTCGGAGATTTCTCCATTACCCAAAAACAGTCCTATATAACTTCTTTGATTTCGACATCCTTTGTAAATTAAAATACCATTGCAAATAGTACCTTTTGGTAAACCTCCTCCTGCCAATTAGCTCCAATTGCATTTTCCCTCAGGACCGTAGAATCTAAAGATGCTACAAAATAAAAATAAACAAGAATTTGAGGATAGCACTAATATTAAAGAATTTGACTCATTACAGATTCCAAATTCAGGCAATTGTTGGGGATATAAACATACTGTCAGATATTACAGGAAATATTCACATATTTTAGTCACCATCCAAATGGACTTGTCAACGAAAGTTAAATACTCACTATAGACTAGTATATTGACTGTGTGTCTGGTAATGTGCTAATATTCCATAATTAAGCTTTCCGCCTTTTAACTGAAAACAAAATGCACCTTTTGCATCACATTTTTTATGAGTTGCATGATGGTTTGCATGGTTAAAGTTGATCAAAACAGCAAATGACACTTGGTCACTTTCTCCACGCCTCCTAAATAAATGGTTTTACTTTTTATAAAAAAAAGTGTAAACCAGTGGTTAAATAGTGTAGAAGTCCTAATCCTTCACATAGAAGGCATGAGAAGTGGAAATTTCTAAGAATGACGAACTGCTAATGAATGATGGATGAGACCTAATTGAAGCTTTTATTAAGAAAAATACATACATGATGAAGCTTCTGGTGTGGCTCTTTGCAGTTGATATAACTCCTTCTGCTGTTGAAGCAACGGGCTTGATACTTGAATACTCTGTTGCATTTCCCTTGGCAATTGATTCGTCTGTTGCTGCAAACCCAAAGGTGGTCGTGATTGACTCTGCCACGCCATTTGCTGTTGTGCAGGCTGTGACTGCAATAGTTGACATTGACTTGGTAACACGGTTGCAGCGCTCTGTAGCGTTTGATATAACTCCTTCTGCTGTTGAAGCAACGGGCTTGATACTTGAATACTCTGTTGCATTTCCCTTGGCAATTGATTCGTCTGTTGCTGCAAACCCAAAGGTGGTCGTGATTGACTCTGCCACGCCATTTGCTGTTGTGCAGGCCGTGACTGCAATAGTTGACATTGACTTGGTAACACGGTTGCAGCGCTCTGTAGCGTTTGCCGTTGTACAGGAATTTTTGATAGTGGCAACATATGGATAGGATGCCGATTACACGACAAGCCAGAGTTAACAGGCTGACTTTCAGTCAACTTTTGCTGCTGGATTCCAGCAATATTACTTTGAGAACCCAACTGCTGCTGATTTCTCTGAGTAGGCTGTAGAAGGTTTTGTCGCTGTTGCTGCTGCTCCTCCTGTGACTGTGGCTGTTGTTTCTGTATCGAGGACAGTGGCATGTTTCCCTGCTGAAATTTCTTCTTCATCATTTGACGATGCAGCTGCTGCTGGTAAAATTGTTGTGTTGTCTGGAATTGCTGCTGTTTCTGTTGAGAAGCACCCTGTTGCTGTCTTCCCTGCATCTGCCTCTGAGACTTACTAACCAGATTAGGAGGCATGACTTGACCAACATTTGGCATGGTTTGCATGGTCTGTAAATTTGAATTCTGGCCAACGACATTTGGCATGGTAGCTTGAATTAAGTTGCCCACAGGAGGAAGTGCTGGGCTCAAACTAGCACAATTTTGGGATGCCATGTTGTTCTGAATGTTCTGCAGCAACAGTGGTTGCTGTGTTTGAGTTTCATTGGCCACCATAGGTACAGGAAGTTGCTGTGCTTGGCTGTTAACTTGGGAATGCATGCTGTGGGATCCTACACAATTCACAAAAATTAGTCAATTGCTTTCAAATAATCAAACATAATAATTTAGCAGTAAATACATACAAAGCAGCAAAAGAAAGAAAGTATATTGTAGTTAAAGATACGAGAAACAGAAGCAATAGCTTTGCGTTCCAAAACACTAAATGAGAACTTTGTCTAAGTTCATATTAGATAAATATACAATAGTGTTCCTTTTTCCGGGTAGCTAATAATGGAAAAAGAATAGTCGGACAGTAGAGAAAAGTACATTAAGGGGCTAGGACTCTGACCCACAGCACAAACAACACTTACTAAGACTAATCACCTAAAATAGTTCAGATAACACAATAGATTAGAACAATGTTTCAAGCATCTGCAATTTCGCGTACACATTTTAGCTGCAGAAAAAAGTATTTTCAAGAGCAGAACGAAGTAATTAGGTGTATATATAGCATCCAATCAGACAAAGATCTGCCCCTGTGAAAATATAGCACATGAAGTTTCATTGTTCACCTGGGCCATGGGCATTCTGACCACTAGTAACAGCACTGGGTTGTATAGAATCGGGATATTGAAATTTCGTCAACTTAGTCAGCATCTTTGAAAACCTTTGCAGATAATCTTGCTGTTGGATAAATTTGAGTTAAAAAATGCACGTTAAGACAAGCAAGAATAACAAATTCAACAATGTGGAAAACAATTGCATTATGCAGACAAATAGAAACAAGTATAGACCGCATACTTTACTCGTGGCAGCAGTATGGATCATATTCTCAAACCTCATTGCTATTTTGTTAAGCTCCTGCGCTCCTTCATGTCCAGAGACAGGAAGACGACCCTTAATGTTCTCCATTCTATACAGCCATATCAACAAAAATTAAGATTTAAAGAGCACAACCTAACCTAGATAAATGTTTTTTAAAGATAAAAATATTTTTAAAAATTGATAAACACAATAGAACCATAGGGCAGTGATTTCTTTCCATTGGACGTCACGGTTATAAAGAAAAAAATTGCCCTGAAATCCAAAATCTTTGACGAAAGAAAGCAAGTACAAGTTGCAGAAAAATAATACTCCTACAACTATAAATATACTTATTACATCTTGTTGACAATCCGTTGACGAGAATCGGGTTGAAGTTGAGTCCGCCAATCAGCGGTGTCCATAGCTCCGGCTGCTGGGACGTTAGCATGAGCAGCCCTCCGATTATTACCATCCATCTCAATTCCTCAACTTATCAAATTCTTTCTTCTAATAAATCAGCAGTGTTCGTTGTCTATACATGCTATATATAGAAGTTTTGTCACCGAATAAGTTTATTGTCCCTTTAATAAATTCGTAAAATATAACACTAATGAAAGAACCATCCAATTCAATATAATGACAAGTTTTTAATTACGGAAAAAGGCTAAATATGTACCTTTACTTTCAAATATTATTTGCTTATACTATTCGTTATACTATTGGGTTATCAAATCCTATTAGGTTATCTATACCTCTATTATCATATTTTGAAATAAAAATACTCTTATTTTTGGATGCAGTTCCACGTGGCAGCACCAGATTAAAACGATCCATTTCTTTTATTTTTACCTAACTCATTTTTAAAAAACCCACAACCTAACCCCTATTTTTAATTTTTTCACTTTTAATATTTCAATTTTTAAAAAACGAAAAAGATGTTTTTTTCCTGTTTTTTACAAATTTATTTTTCAATTTTTACAAAACAAATATATAAAAATATTTTTCATAAACGAAAATATTCTGTTGCAAATAGTTTTTTCATTTTTTTAAAAACAAAATATTTTGCTAAACAATTATTTTTTTTTGCTATTAAAAGAATCAGTTTATACAAATTTGTTTTTTCAGTTTTTACAAAAAGAAAATCTTTCAAAAACTGAAGAAAGAAAAATATTTTTCAAAAAGGAATATATTTTTTTGGAACTAATTTTTAAAAATTAAATTTTTTTAAGGTATTACAAATTTTTTCAATTTTTATTTTTTTACAAATATTTTCATTTTTGAAAAATATTTTTTTCATTTTTTCATTTTTAAAAGAATTTTAAAAAAACATAAAAATATTTTTTCTATTTTAATATAATATTTTCATTTTTTCAAAATTGAAATATTTAAAAAAATAGTAAAAAAAATAAAATATGGGTCGGGTTGTGATTTTTTTAAAAACCAGTTAGGTAAAAATAAAAGAAATGGATCGTTTTAATTTGGTGCTGCCACATGGCACTCCTTCTAAAAATAGGGGTATTTTTGTTACAAAGTATGACAAAGGGATATACATAACTCAATAGTATAACGAATGGTACAAGTAAACAATATTTGAAAGTAGAGGGCTATATGTAGTATAACAGTAGTGTTCGTTGTCTATACATGCTATATATAGAAGTTTTGTCACCGAATAAGTTTATTCTCCCTTTAATAAATTCGTATAATATAACACTAATGAAAGAACCATCCAATTCAATGTAATGACCTGTTTTTAATTATGGACATTTAAGTCATTAGCTAAATTATTATTAATAATAAAATAAAAGAAGGGACAAAAGGGGGAGGGGATATTAAGGGAATTAATGGGCTGAGCCCATTATAAATTATAAATTTTCATAAAGCGCTATTTTTCAGTAGTAATTAGCCATATGTAGATATTATTTGCTATATTACGGATTATAGATATTTTTTTTGTGGTTTTAAGATGTATTTGATATATTTAAGTTATTTTATTCATGAATATAATAGCAAAAATAAGCGTGAAATAGGGAAGTCCAGCTAATCAGTTGTTGTATTCGAGTCTATTCGACTTTATTCATGGAGTAAAACATGAGATTACAGCTAGATAGATTATTGTATTAACTGTATTCATGGCGTGAAACAGAAAATAATACTATTTTTAAAACGGAAAGTGAATCAATTAACATAATAGACTCCTAATATAACTCAACAAACTCAATTATAACACACAAATTTTTTATTTTCAGTTACAAAAAAAGATTCTCAACAGACAAATACCCCCGAAAACATAGCAATCTTCAGAAAAATTATATAATACATATGAATACATAAATTATATTAATTAAAAAAAAACTTATGAATAAATTCATAGCATATAGCGAGACAGTGAATACAATGAAATACATAGAATACAACGGGATACATTAAAATACAATGAGAAAAATAGATAGTGAATACAATGAAATACATGGAATATAACGAGACACATTAAATTACAATAAAAAAGACAATGAATACAATAAAATATAATAACAGAAAATGAAGTTGCTCAATCCCAAACTCCATAGTTTTTGTTCAAAAACGAACCAACCGAATTATATATCGGCAGCTGTTGTTCAACTGTTGTTGTGGTGAGGATCTTGAACGTAGCAATCTTCAAGAATCAATTTTGAACTTTCTCGTATATGCTAAAAATGGATACAAACCAAAGAAGGGGCTAAAAAACCGTTGTGAACTTTCTCGTAGTTATATCATTAAGAATAAGGAACAGACGTAACAAATTGCAAACAGTTTTACTTTTTCCGTGTTAGTTTGTTTATGGAAAGCATGTATAATTATGGTGTTTAGTTTTATGGATGATGAAACAATTGTTCTCTGGCAAACAAGCTACAATTGTTCTCTGAGAAAGGTTCGTGGGTTTGCTGTGTTTTTTGCACAAATCCGGTGGAAGGAAAGAGATCCGAAATTTTTTATGGGATGGAGAAAGAGAATGAGATGTATCAAAGTAGAGAGAGAAAGAAAATGATATAACTGATTAGCGTATTTAGCGGCTTAAGGCTAGGAGGTAACCAAAATTAAATTATATTGGTATAAACCTTAAAAGGTATCCATAGAATATAATTTTATTAAATAATTTTTATTTAAAATAAATAAGATGTTAACCTTTTTTATAGGAGGTAAAAATTCCTAATTTTTACATTACGGGAGTTATAGCTTCTTTGGATTGTTGTTATATGATGTTTCATAATGTATTGTATTGTATAGTTTGATGAATTCGATATTTGGATAAATGTATCGTTTGTCGTCATTTCATGGTGTCACCCACCAACAATATGAAAAATAAACTTAAATATTATTAAGAAAAAATAGGCAGAATAAAATTATTATATAAAAAGTAGGATAAATAATAAAATATAATTATTTAATAATAAGAAAGGGAAATATGAGAGAGAGAAAAAACAAGAAAACGACGATACCATACCAAAGTTAGGAATTGCGGGGGGGCGGGGGGGGGGGGGGGGGGGGGGAGTCACATTCAAAATATTAAAGAATAGAGGGGAAAGGTTTAGCTGGAGCAAGATACTAGACAACAACTCAGCTAAAAACCAAGGTAAAATACTTCACCAATGTAAAAGAAGTTTTAGAACAATAAAATTTTGTCATTAAACCATACAAGACAAAAGAAGGGCTAGAGTTGAAGCTCATAGCCACTGCTATATCTCGGCTTATATAGGTTGATGTTACTTTAATTCTATTTGAGTTGTTTCCCCGAGTACGTAAAGTTTCATCGAAAACTAAAGCTAAATGCTAGTGGGAAAGATGATGTACACTAAGTTTAATTGGGTTTAGTTATGCACATATTTAGGTATAACCTATTTCGAAGAGTATTTTAGAGTGTTTAAGTTTTAATTGTTTAGCTCTTTAGATCTAATAATATTAGAATTGAGTTGGTGCTTAATTATAATGCTAACATTAAATTTGAATATTTTTATTATGATAAGGTTATTTACTGATGTTCGATTCATGAAGTGAGAAATAAATAATTATAGAGGATAGTTTAATAGTTTATATATGATTTTGAAAATAAGTGTGCAATGCTTTGAAACTGCATGTGGGACAAGTCCTTTACTCGATATGATACCGAAATAGTTATTTGAGATGATTATTTTTGTTTTAAATATTCTCTCTGTTTCTAGATATTTTTACCACTACTGAAATAAAATTACATGATTTGATAAAATATGATATGCCTTTGATTATTTTTAAATGCTTTCATACGAGTATCGACTGTTTACAAGAAAGAATATTAATGGGAGGAGATTATGAAGGATCTTGTAGCTAACGACATGTTCGTTAAATAGACTTGGTGCACCTTGTATTAACAGATTACTGATTATAATTACAGCATTCACTAGTGGGAAGGTAGAACTGGTATATAGTTACAGTTTTTCCTCGAAACAGTTATATTTGACTTCTTATACGAAGGGGTACACATAGTGATACAGATTACACGAAACCTTTCTTGGAAAACCTTCCCAAACATAAAGATTTGATATGACACAATGCTTACCGATTTAACTAGTGAATTGTTAAATTGATTTATGTTACATAAAGTACATGATGAGACTGTTTATTGTTTATTCTTTATGAAAGGGCATTCTTATGATATTTGTAATGCACTAGCATATTTTCTAATTTGTCCTCAATTAAAAATAGTTGTAGTTTAGTGTTAGTATTCACTGAGCTAGCGACTCATTCCCTGCTATTCTTTTTTACAGAGACAACAATTGACGTGAGCGAAGGTTTCGTTAATTAGAGTATAAGAGTTGATAGTTCCTGGTGAGCCTCGCATTTGTTCGCATGGGTGAAGATTTATTTATTTCTTATTACCTTTCCTTATGAACTCTTAAAGTCGCTTCATAGTCATTTATTTTGGTGTCATGAGTATATTTATTCCTTGTATTTGACTATTTACAAGTATTATACTTCTTTCCGTATTTTTTACGGGTTTAATATTATTATGTTGATAAGGTTAGTAATGTTGGCGAAAACTCACTTTTAGTAAATTGATGAAGATTGTGATTTTTTAGGTGAATATTGGTTGGTTGTTATTTGTTTATGACACATGAAAACTTTTGGATTCTCCTAAAACATGGAAAATTCTGTCTGATTTTCTGACTGATGAGGCTTACTTGGGGGAACTTGCTCCTAAGCGCCGTTCATGATCCTAAATTGGGTGGTGATAATCAAGTAGAGTAGTTGACATTCATATTAACTTTTTTTTATTCAGAGTTGAAATTGTTTGTTTTAGTATTGAAACTAGTGAATTTGTCCGCGCGTTGCGCGTTTATAAAAAATATTTTATCTTATAAGTACAATTTTTTTAGATATATATATATATATATATATATAAAATAATGGCATGTGATAATTTAAATATTTATTTATATGAAGTAACAATCAAACTTAATTTATAAGAGAAATTATATATATATATATATATATATATATATATATATATATATATATATATATATATATATATATATATATATATATATATATATATATATATATATATATATATATAAAATACAAAAATCATCTAGATGCCGAAAAATGTTATTACATTAGCATAATACATGAATTTAAAATAAAAGACATCATCAAAACGTACACAAATGATCAATTTTGTCATGTTAATTAGATAATTATATATTATAATTTAAAAGTATTTAATGTGATGGTATCTTAACGAAAACTTCTTTATGGACAATATTATTTTGTGTATGTTTCATCCTACTGCTTTTGTTGCTCTGCCTTAACCAAAACTCTTGTTGTCGATCTTGATATCGCTCTTGAAAGTGTAACATACAGTTATTCGTGCAAGAAAATATATTTCGATAAATATAGTCCAATATTTTAGGATGTTTATTATTGTGCTTTATTTATTATATTTACAAAATATAAACATACAAAAAATTATTTTCACACAAATTTAAAAGGATATTCCTTAGTTTCGGAAGACGAAAGTTGAATTCAGGGAAAAGAATATACGTAGAAGCACACTGACCAATATCATATTGTTGCATGTATGACGTTATTGTCAAAGCTTATATATACCATTTGTGTCCTATTACATAAGTTATTCGGTATAGTTGAGTTTTTCAGTAGCATGACATGCATATGTTTCTTCAAAATCAACTTATATATAATGGAAGATTAACTTAGTGTATTATATATATTGTGACACTAACATACATAGGAAATAATAAACTTCACAAAAAACATATATGGTAGAAGGCCGTTCGGTATTAAAGTATTTTAAGTATTCTTCTTGGTAATAATTATTGATATCATTTTCTTCTAAGTCAAAAATAAAAAAATATTTTATTTTTACTATAAAGTTAATCAATATTTTATTTAGTTGATTAACATATTCATTTCTGATAGCTAAAATATCTTTTTTATTTTATCATGCAATTTGCACAAATTACGTTTTAATCAGATGATAGAAATATTTCTTTTGTTAAATGCACTTCGATTACCATTGGGATTGATAACCAAGTATTTAGGAAGAACCAAATGATCTTTTATTGGATGATCTTATTCATTTTTGACACGAAGCAAGAAAAGACAATGAATACTGGATCAATTCTTACTTTATATTTTATGTCAATTGAATCTTTTTCATTGAGGCCACAGGTATAACTTTGGCAAGCTAACTTTTACAATCTCTGTTTTTGTTGATTTTGGAACTACTCGTAAGTACTTGACACAAATTACCTCCTAAATTATAAATTTTCACCAAACAATTTATTAATATCCAATATATCTCTAGAATTCCGTTTGACACTTAGCCATAAGTGCTTCATCCCGTATTATCAATTTTTCTTTCATTATAAATTTAGTAGCAATGCTATACTTTGCTATATTTGTGATGGTTATTGATAATAGGATATATTCATGTAGTTTGGTGACTATTTATACCCCAACTTGACTATGCTTCATTGTTCTAGGAAGGTTAGGTGACGATAAAATGGCTCTAATTGTGAATTTTATATTTTGTGTAACGACCCGACCTGTCTTTTTGAGCTTTTGTACTTTGATCGCCAGTTCTCGGGCATGACTTGCCTTGTGTGAAGTATTATGACTGATGTAAATCATTAGTTTTGGTTTTTCACGAAAATCGGAATGAATTTGGAAGAACAATCTCAGTTGAAAGCTTTAAATTTGAAAGTTTGACCAAGATTTGACTTATTTGAATACGAGATTGGATCGGAATATTTAAGATATATCTAGTTCCGTTGGGTGATTTGGGACTTGGGAGCATGATCAAAATGCATTTTGGAAGTCCGTGGAAGGTTTTGGCCTGAATTGGCGAAAGTAAGATTTCAGCATTTTCTGATTGATAGGTGAGATTTTGATATAGAGGTCAGAATACAATTCTGAGAGGTGCAGTAGCTTTGTTGTGTCATTTGGGATGTGTACGCAAAATTTTAGGTTATTTGGATGTGGTTTTATCGAGCTTTTGATCGAAATTGTATTTCGATAAGTTTTGGATAATTTGATGTTTGAAGTATTTTGATAATTGGAACAAGTTTGAATGATGTTATGGGTTATGTTGGTAGGTTTGGTTGAGGTCCTGAGGGCCTCCGGTGTGTTTCGGGAGGTTAATCGGATTAATTTCATGTTTTGAGAACTTCAGAAATTGCAGGTTTCAGTTGCAGGTGTTTTGTTCATTATGATCCCGTTAGTTCTCTCGCGATCGCATAGAAGCCTTGGAGGGAGCAGTTAAATTTCTCTTCGCGTTCGCACATGTAGGGATGAAATCTCATAGTTGGGTGAAATTGTTGATCGCGAACGCATACGTAAGGTCACATTCACATAGAGTAAAGCGAACTTGGGGTCTTAGTTGGAATTTGTTCATCGCGAACGTGGAGTGTGGTCCGCGATCGCATAGTGTAATTTGGCAGTGCATTGCATTCGCATGGAATGTGTTGCATTCGCATAGAGTAAATCTTAGGGCTAAGTTTTTGTGCTTCGCAATCGCGAGGGTTCTCCCGTGATCGCATAGAAGAAAATATGCCTGGGCAGAATGTTTTAAAGCTCGTCTTGTCCGTGATTTTGGGGCTTATTTCCCCTATAGCTGCTCATTATTGGAGATTCTTGAAGGAAATTGAAGAGGGATTCAAGGGGAAATAACTTTTGGTAAGAACTTTGGTCTTAAAACTCGATTATATTGTGAAATTCACCTAGAAATTCACGGAAACTAAGCATAAAATTGAAGAACCAGGCTTGAGAAATTAGACTTTTGATTTGGGATTTCAAGGACCATTTGGGGTCGAAATTGAGAACTTTTGATATGTATGAACTCGTGGGGAGATGAGGAATCTAATGATGTAAAAATTTCTAAGTTTTGAGAGGTGGGCTCAGGGTTCAGATTTCGGTAAATTTCGGGATTTGTGCCCGGTATTGATTATTTTCGCTTGGGCTTTGTTCCCTCAGCATATTGTGATGTATTCGTCCCCGACTTTTGGATAGATTCGATGCGCGTGGAGGCCAATTGGAGCGGAAAAGGCGTCGCGAGCTAGAGATTTCACCGGTTCGAGTTGGGTAATGATTATAAATGATGTTCTAAGGGTTTGAAACCCCGAATTGCACATCGTAGTGCTATATTGAGGTGAGACACACGCTTGATGATGAGTATAGGGTCATTTACTACTTGGGATTGTGACTTGGTCCATCCCGATTGATAATTTTACCGCGTATTTGACTGAAACTTATTTGTTATCATCATGATTTGGGCTGATTGCCATATTTGGGCCTTCGTGCCAACTATTTGAATCCTTCAGGGATTATTATGATTGTTTCCTCACTGTTTTAACTTATTACTTGAACTCAGTCATGCTGTTTTTCCACTATTTTATAACTCATCCAATTTTACTCAGTTCTGAATTTAAACGATATTTCTAAATGATGTTGTGGGCTAAGAACTACTGTTTTACTAATGCCCGGGGGATTTTGATGATTTCTGACTGAGTGCGACTGAGGGCCAGATGTGAGGATACAATGAGTGATATGAGGCCGATGGCCTGAGATACATTTATATACCATGGGATGGCTTGAGTGATATGAGGCCGAGAGGCGAGAGTTGATGCCATGAGGTGGTTTGATATAGCGTTTGGGCCATAAGGGTTCCCTCCAGAGTCTGCACACCCACAATGAGGCGGGTACCTATTGTGATCTAAGAGTGAGCTCGAGGGGCTGATATTGCTTTGGGAGTGAGCTGAGGGGATGATATTGTTCTGAGAGTGAACTCGAGGGGCTGACACTATTCTTAGAGTGAGCCCGAGGGGCTGATACTGTTATGAGATATTGCCTGAGGGGCGAACCTTTATGTGTTCATCTTTCATATTTACTTGTCATTTTACCTATTATACTATGGTATTTGTGCCCGAGGGGCAGATTTTCTGTGCTTATCGGCACTAACTGTTTTGCATTTATTTGCGTAACTTTTGAAAAAGTCATTTCAAAAGAGGTTTAAACTGAGCTAAGATATTTCTAAAGATTTCACAGTTTCACTGCTTTCTCAAAGGATTTTACACTCCTTCTATACCACATGTTTGTTTGCTTTACACGATTTCTTACTACTCAGTTGTTATTTACCTTTGTTACTCACTGAGTTGGAGTAATCCTTTTATTCCCTGCACCTCATGTGCAGATGAAGGTATTTATTCAATCAGTAACGCGTTTTGGACTGATTGGAAGCTGAGTCATCGGAGTTTAGCAAGGTGGCTGCCAGCGTCTGCAGCAACAGTTTTCTCCCTTTTCGTTCATTGTTCCTATTCTGTATATTTTAGACAAGAGGGGTTGCTCTGATGGTAAGCAACCCGCACTTCCAACCGAGAGGTTGTGAGTTCGAGTCTCCCCAAGAGCAAGGTGGGAAGTTCTTGGAGGGAAGGATGTCGGGGGTCTATTTGGAAACAGCCTCTCTACCCAAGGGTAGGGGTAAGGTCTGCGTACATACTACCCTCCCCAGACCCCACTAAGTGGGATTATACTGGGTTGTTGTTGTTGTTGTATATTTTAGACCTTGTAGTTGTATTCATACCCTAATAGATGCTCGTAACTTGTGACACCCCAGTTTGGGTTGTGTCGGGTTGTACTTCCGCTAATTATTATCATTAAAAGTCATATGTAAACTGCTTATGAAGTGTTTAACTATTTTGAAATGATGTATTGGGTCTAGTCGGCTGGCCTTGTCCCCACGAGAGGCGCCATGACCGGGTTTGGGTTTGGTTTGTGACAAGTTGGTATCAGAACCTAGGTTACATAGGTCTCACGAGTCATGATCATGTATAGTAGAGTCTCACGGATCGGTATGAAGACGTCTGTATTTATCCTCGAGAGGTTGTAGAACCAAAAGGTGTTAAATGGGCCGGGTCAGCCTGGTTCCGGATCGGCCAAGATCGGTAGAACCCGAAATCAGCCCGGACCGGTAAGGAGGGGGCTGGACTGGGCTGGGTAGGGGCTGGGTTGGGTTTGGATGGATCAAAATTTTGAAACGGGTTACCCGGCCCGTTAGAAATTGTTAGATGAATAGTTCCATTAAACCGGTTAACCGGCCTGGCCCGACCTAGAATGTGAGTATAACATCAATATAACATAAATAAACTGTAAATATACCATATGTATACCATCCATATACTATGAATATACCATAAATATACCAATTGTTATATACTAATTAACATAATTTATAATTATTGAAATTTAACATATAGTGTATATATTTAGGATATAAAACTATAAATACTCAAATCATAGAATATGATGGCAACGTATTATTTTTAAAATATGCTATATATGTATTATTTTAAGATTTTAAGACACAATGTGTTATTTTAAATTATTAGATGTATTTATGCTTAATGTTTTAGGTTGTTAGATGAATAATTAATTTGAAGTATTATTAATTTATTATGCATGAAAATTTAGTTTACTATTCATTTGTTAATTTACTTTTTAAATGCAAACTTTAATTTTGTAATTTTGAAATAAATGTAGCACTTGTAATTTATAAGTGCAAATTTTCCCATCTTCCTTGTATTATTTATATAACTTACAATATTTATATAAAATTCCAAAAAACAAATTAAAATTACACTAAACCCGGCCCGACGCTCTCAACCCGTAACACGAATGGTTCAATTTTTACCCGTTATAACACGAACCCGTTAAACTAGGGGTGTGCATTCGAATCGACTTATCGATAAATCGAATCGATTATTTGTTATCGAAATCGAAAAAATCAAAATAAAAAAATCGAAACCTTATTGAAACGATAACGATAACCATATGTACAAATCGATAATCGATAAGTAATTATTGATAAGCGTCAAAAGCGAATCGATAAATCGAATGCACACCCCTAGACTGTAGACATTTGTAAAATAAGTAATTACCTTTTTGTATAGATTAATATAACATACAATATATATATATATATATATATATATATATATATATATATATATATATATATATATATATATATATATATATATATATATATTCCGCTACTATTTTGAAAGCAGCTATACAATATCATTTTCCCTAATCTATACCCTTTCCTTTACCCTAAGTCCCTTACCCTACTATTTCCTCTACCACATTTAAGGAATGATAAAGATCAAGGGAATGAAGTTCAAATTAATGGAAAACAAAATTAGCCGTGATGATGTATTTTATTTTATTTTATTTTTTATACCGTTGGAGTGTTGGTGGCATACATTTGATCCTTTACTTCTAGTTTTGTTGCATGTGCTTGTTGATACAATTTTTATGTTATAAATGGTGTTCGTCTTATTTTAGCTTCTTTTTGTCCATATAAATTAGGCACGTTTATGGCGATATACTTTCCGTGGAATCCCGCAAATTTTCTTATTGGTGTAATCGATAAGCCCCCAAAATCGATAAATCGAAATCGAAAAAATTGAAACCTTATTGAAACGATAACGATAAACATATGTACAAATCGATAATCGATAAGTAATTATCGTTAAGGGTCAAAATTGAATCGATAAATCGAATGCACACCCCTACGTTAAACCCGTTAAGGTTCAACTTGGAGCTGGGCCAGCTCGGAACCCATAGGGGTCAAAAAATTTAAACCGGCCCGGCTCGACCCACCCGTTAAACACCTTTAGTAGAACCTTTAGGAAAACTTTACATTCTTGAATTCTTATCGTGCGTCCTTGATTCAGCTTGAAAAGTAACTCTTGCAATTCCTTCCATGCGTTCGCATGCGCGCATGAGCTCTAAGTATCAGATATGCCTTAATGGCTTGTGATTCCCTGATCGAGGGGCAAGATGTGATCTTTGTGAGTTGATGTTGGGCCAGTCTGAAGGGCTTGAGGCTGGATCTTTACCTATGGCTTGAGCACAGATGTGCTAATTGAGTGAGCACGTGTTTTTGAACTTATATGTTCGGTAGTGCCCCAATTAGTGGAAGTGATGGTTGGGTAACTACGTGATGAGTATGTTAGTGCTGGGAGATGTATCCATATGATCCAGAAGCGGCAAGAAAGGTTTGCTGGAGGATAGAAGAATTATTAGGTGCTGGAATTCCATCTTGATTCGAGGTATAGCCCCGAGTTATGTGCGTGTGAAGGATCTTTTCATGTTTCCAGTTAAGGGAGAAGTAAATTTCATGTTGCGGCATGAGTTTAGACTTAGGAAGACTAAGTGACTGCGAACAATATGTGTGATGACCCGACCCATCATCTAATGTGTTACTGCTCCGTTTTTCCCGTTTATTGCTTCTTCATATTTCATTATTAGTTTTTGGTGTGTTAGAGTTGATTTGGATTGGTTTTGGTAGAAAATGACACTTAGTCTCTTTAAGGATGACTTATTTTGGAAAAGTCAACCGAACGTTGACTTATGAATTAGAAGGATCGTATGTGATTTTTGGTGATTCTGAATTGATTTTAGAGTGTGCTCGGAACTAATTTTGGAGGAGCGGTGTAGAATTAGGCTTGAATTGGCGAAGTTAGTATTTTGGTGAATTTTGGTTGATTGGTGAGATTTTGATCCGAGGTTCGGAATGGAATTTCGAGAGTTTCAGTAGTTTCGTTAGGTGATTATCGATGTGTGTGCAAAATTTCAGGTCATTCAGAGGTGTTTTGGTCGGGTTTTTGATCGAATGCAGATTTCGTAAGTTTTGAAGAAACTTAGGCTTGAATCCAATACAAATTGATGATTTTAGTGTTGTTTTATGTGTTTTGATGATTGGAACAAGTTTGACTAATGTTTTAGGATTGTGTTGGTGCTTCTTGGTTGAAGTCCCGGGGCGCTCGGAGGGATTTTGGGTGGTCAATCAGACCATTTTTGGACCTATAGTGTTGTAGGTTTTCATCTGTGGTGTTGGAGAGGATTTATCCATTGCGTTCGTGTCGGTAGAGTCGCGAACGCGTAGAAGAAATTTGAGAGGCTTGGAAATTGGTCTCCACGTTCGCGTAGCTCAGGGCCGCATTTGCATTTTTTCATGGAGTATTGCATCGCGCTCGCGTAGAAGGGATGTGAGGCCATGAGCTCATCGCGATCGCAACCATAGGGGCGCATTTGTGTAGCTGGAGATTTTGGAGCTTCGCGTTTGCGGGCTGGTATCCGCGTTCGCGAGGGGTTAAATTAGGGTCAGCATTGTTTGGTCAACACGAACGCGTGGGGTCTTGACTGCGTTCGCATAGTGTAAAGCACCTGGGCAGAAGGGTTTAATTTGATTATTTCATCCGCGAGCCTATTCATTTTCCTCCATTGTTGACACTTTGAGAGATTTTTGGGAGTAATTGAAGAGGGTTTCGATGGGAATTATTGGAGGTAAGTCTCGTGACCTATAATTGCTATTTTATTGAATAATTAACCTTTAATTTTTGGAATACTGGGTAAAAATTTGAAGAACTAGGGCTTGGTTTTCGAAATGAAAATTTGGGATTTGAAAGGGCATTTGAACTATGATTTTGGTAAATTTGATATGTACGAACTCGAGGTAAGATGAGGAATCCGGTAATGTGAGTTTTGTAATTTTTAAAAAAGTGGGTTAGGGGCTCGGGTGTTGCTAGTTTCGAGATTTTTGCTATACTTTGACTATTTTCGATTGGGTATTGTTCCCTTGGCATAGTGTGATGTATTCGCTCTGTTTTTGGTTAGAGTCGATGTGTGTGGAGGCCAGTTTGAGGGATAAAGGTGTCGTGAGCTTGAGATTTCACCGATTCGATGTGAGTAATACTTGTAAATGATATCCTGAGTATTTGAAACCCTGAATTTGCACATCATAGTGCTATATTGAGGTGAGTTGCATGCCGGATATTGGCGTGGGTTAGAGCATTGTTGGGGATTGTGACATTGGTCCATCCCGATTGTTGATTTTACCGCGTATTTGACTGAAACTACTTGACATTATCATGACTTGGGCTGATTGCCATGTGTTGGGCTTCGTGCCGATTATTTGAATCCTTCAGGGATTGATATTACTGCTTTTGCATTACTCTGCATATTATTTGATCTAGGTCCAAGGTATTAAATACTGTTTTCCAAACTCCGCCATCTTTCTAAGAATTTGAAAACTTAAACGATATTTTACTAACTTTTTGAGCTGAGAACTGTTATTTTAATATTGCCCAAGTGGCTTATGTGTGTTTCTAGACTGTGCATGGATCGGGCTTCACGCCGCAGCGGTGTGATATTGATATTGTTAGGATTTATGGCCGTCACTAGAGGGGGGGTGAATAGTGCGGCACGAGAATATTGATAAATATTGCGGAATTAAAATTGCAGGAATAAAATAAATTTGGTAATTAAAATAGTAAGGAAAGAACACACCGAATTTCTCCTGGTTCACCACAACTTGGGGTTAGTCCAGTCCCCGAGAGACTCTCTCGAGATTCCACTAACTCCGTTAAGCTTACGGGTGCCTAACAAACCATTACACTTGCTCGTAGATGTACACTCTACAAGACTTCAACTTGCTCGAGGATACCGCACCTCAAGACTTCACCTTGCTCGTGGATACCGCACCACAAGACTTCAACCACTAAGATTGAGGGTACTTAGCAAACCCGACAATCAATGAGAAGATATTGTCTTCTCAAACACCTTTCTCTTTTACAACAAGAACTCTCTCAAAAGAGTAGATAAAGAGATACAATATTAGCTCTATGAACAACTCAAATTTTTCTTTCAAATGGCTCAACAAAAGCTCTAAATGATGCATAAATATAATCAATATGTATATGAATAATGAGAGGTGTTGTGTGTTTAAAATCAGCTCAAAATATCTCTTTTTATAGGGGTTAGGGGGTGCAAGTCCGTTGCTTAATTGACAATCAATTATGCTGATTTTATGCAAGGATAATCGATTATATGATCTACATAATCGATTATCCTTTTACCATTACAAAATCGGAAGCAGATTCTGCTCACATATAATCGATTATATAGCCTGCATAATCGATTATTTTGGGGCAGAATTGAAAACTTCGGCAACGGATACAAGATAATCGATTATGCTCAAGTGTATAATCGATTATTCTCTTCCAGAATTGAAGATTAACTTGAAGAACCATTTTAATCGATTATGCTCAAGTGTATAATCGATTATTCTCTTCCAGAATTGAAAACTTACTTCAAAAACCATTTTGGTTAAAATGAAAACTTAACATCATTTTGTTTGAAGTATTCGAAATATGTTTATGATAAATATGATTTAATAAAATGATTTAATGCATATTTATGATGACCTAATGTTGAGCCAAAAGACGAGATAACTTAAACGTTGCTCTTACATTGGTTCTACCTAACGACCTACGCCTTGGGTCTTCGGTCTTGAACTTTTGAGTTCGTCTTTGGCTTTTCCATGTAATCCGTTCATCAATATGCTTCTCGGCATTCAAGCTTGATTGTTTGTCATATGATAACGTTGTTTGACACTTGACTTCATTGTTTGTCATTCATCAAAACCTATACCTGAAAATCATGCTCATACAACCAAAGCGCACATATCATAGATAAAGTGATTTTCTACAATTTCCCCCTTTTTGATAATGACAAACAACAGGAGATATGCATATCGAATTCGCCCTAAATTCATGCTATATTTCAACATACAATTCATGTAAACAATTTAATAACAATATAATTCCCCCTTAATTGAATATTCCCCCTCAATTAAAGCATACTAGAAGGTGAAGACATTTCCCCTTATTCGATGCATATCGCCTAAATTCTTCCCCCTTTTGGCATTAGCAAAAAGAGTATACCAATTGTTATTTAAACTATTGACGATACCAATTGTTAAAAAATCATATCAACATCAAATAATACCAAACGTTAGTAAAAACATACCAACCATAATAACGGTCATTTTTCGCAAATATACCAACTGTTATTTAAACTAAAAATATTCATCAAAACATGAATCAATCATTTAAAATTATTGATACCAATTGTTTATTCAAAATAAAACTTATCAAGACATGAATCAATAATTAATATCAATTGTTAGCACATATCAACTATTACGTTTTTATCAAAAATACGATAACTAACCGACATTCCCCCTCGATGCAATAAGGTTTCGTGCTTGGTGCATCTACTACGATATTATAGTCTTCAAGCACACCTGCAAATGTACCTAAAAATAGGTTTTCAGTACCCAACTTCTTTTGGGTCCTTGGGGGTTAGGCAAATAATAATCATAATCAAAATATGAGTCTCTATGTTTAGCAAAACATACGGGTGCAATGTGTCCTACTCGGTTACAGTAATGACATATAACGTTCGGGTTGTGCATATGTCTTGGTTGAGCCAAATGCGTTCTAGGTGATCTAAAGTTGTTATTCCTAGAAGCGTTGAAATTCCTAGAGTTATTTCTAGGTGATCTAAAATTATTCATTCTAGACTCATTAATAAAATTCCTAGAATTGTGTCTAGGTGGTCTAAAATGATTAGTTTTAGACTTATTAACAAAATTCCTAGAGTCGTTTCTAGGTGGTTTAACCTCATTTCTATCATCCTTTTTAATATCTTCAATTGTTTTAGGATTATCAACACTACGTTTTTCTAGTGTGTTCCTAAGTTCTATGTTCTCTATTTTCAAAGACTTACAAGAAGAACAATTTGAACTTTGATCAATTGAAGAGGCTTCATTCATCTCCTTAACTTTATTTCTAAGATCAATATTGTCATTTTCCAAAAAATTATTTTTCTCTTCTAAAACTTTAATTTTAGCCTTGGCCTCTTTGGAGATTTTTGAAGTCTTTTTCAATTCACCATATAAGTCATGAAAAGCTTCTTGTAATTCTTCAAAAGAGTAAGAGTTAGAATTACTTACCTCTTCTTCCTCGTTGGCCATGAGGCATAATCGGGCAGTTTCATCGCACGAGTTGTCCGAAACCCATGTCACGCGCCGATGATGTTTCTTCTTTTTCTTGTCCTTGGTTTTTGGACAATGTGATTTGGTGTGGCCAAGGTTTCCACAATTTTGGCATGAAGGACTTGGTTCTTCCTTCTTTATTTCCTTCTTCATAAACTTATAAAATTTTTCAATTATATCATTGGAAATATTTTCATCATCGCTATCCGAATCACTTACCTCTTCTCTTTTAGAGGATGAGGCTTTGAAGGCAAGACTCGAACTTTTACTTCTAGGATAGGGATTAAGAATTGTGCTTTCATAAGTTTCGAGGTTACCTCGCAGTCCATCAATTGTGACGTCCGTGATTCCTATAGACTCTTGTATGGCATTGGCTTTGGATCGCCATTCGGGAGTGAGACCCGCAAGATTTTTCGAACTAGATCTTTGTTCGAATATACTTTTCCGAGAGCATGGAGATTGTTGATGATTGTTGAGAATCGTTCGAACATAATACCGATGGGTTCTTTCTCTCTCATTTTAAAGATTTCATATTCATGTGTTAGAAAATCAACTTTAGATTCTCGGACTTGAGGCGTACCTTCATAAGTGATCTCGAGTTTGTCCCACATCTCCTTGGCGGTTGTGCAGCAAGAAATCTTCCGATAGTCATCCGGATTCACAGCACAATATAATAAGTTGACGGCCTTTGCGTTATTTTCAACTTTCTTGATGTCCTCGGCATCATATTTGTCTTCCTCCTTTGGAACCATGATTTTCCCAACTTTCTTTGTTGGCATTTGTTCACCGTTCTTGATGATTTGCCATAATCGAAAGTTATTTGATTGGATGAAGATTCTCATCCGCTCTTTCCAATATGTGTAATTTGTTCCGTCAAATAGTGGAGGCCTATAGGTGGAGTGTCCTTCGCTCATCATTCCTGCGTTCAATATTCTCAACAAAAAAATATATATCGCTCTCAACCGGTTAAGGCTTTCAGAGAGTTAGGCTCTGATACCAATTGTTAGGATTTATGCCCGTCACTAGAGGGGTGGTGAATAGTGCGGCACGAGAATATTGATAAATATTGTGGAATTAAAATTGCAGGAATAAAATAAATTCGGTAATTAAAATAGTAAGGAAAGAACACACCGAATTTATCCTGGTTCACCACAACTTGTGGTTAGTCCAGTCCCCGAGAGACTCTCTCGAGATTCCACTAACTTCGTTAAGCTTACGGGTGCCTAACAAACTGCTACACTTGCTCGTAGATGTACACTCTACAAGACTTCAACTTGCTCGAGGATACCGCACCTCAAGACTTCACCTTGCTCGTGGATACCGCACCACAAGACTTCAACCACTAAGATTGAGGGTACTTAGCAAACCCGACAATCAATGAGAAGATATTGTCTTCTCAAACACCTTTCTCTTTTACAAAGAGAACTCTCTCAAAAGAGTAGATAAAGAGATACAATATTAGCTCTATGAACAACTCAAAGTTGTCTCTCAAATGGCTCAACAAAAGCTCTAAAATGATGCACAAATATAATCAATATGTATATGAATAATGAGAGGTGTTGTGTGTTTAAAATCAGCTCAAAAGACCTCTTTTTATAGGGGTTAGGGGGTGCAAGTCCGTTGCTTAATTGACAATCAATTATGCTGATTTTATGCAAGGATAATCGATTATATGATCTGCATAATCGATTATCCTTTTACCGTTACCAAATCGGAAGCAGATTCTGCTCACATATAATCGATTATATAGCCTGCATAATCGATTATTTTGGGGCAGAATTGAAAAATTCGGCAACGGATACAAGATAATCGATTATGCTCAAGTGTATAATCGATTATTCTCTTCCAGAATGGAAGACTAACTTCAAGAACCATTTTTATCGATTATGCTCAAGTGTATAGTCGATTATTCTCTTCCAGAATTGAAAACTTCAAAAACCATTTTGGTTAAAATGAAAACTTTAACATCATTTTGTTTGAAGTATTTGAAATATGTTTATGATAAATATGATTTAATAAAATGATTTAATGCATATTTATGATGACCTAATGTTGAGCCAAAAGACGAGATAACTTAAATGTTGCTCTTACATTGGTTCTACCTAACGACCTACGCCTTGGGTCTTCGGTCTTGAACTTTTGAGTTCGTCTTTGGCTTTTCCATGTAATCCGTTCATCAATATGCTTCTCGGCATTCAAGCTTGATTGTTTGTCATATGATAACATTGTTTGACACTCGACTTCATTGTTTGTCATTCATCAAAACCTATACCTGAAAATCATGCTCATACAACCAAAGCGAACATATCATAGATAGAGTGATTTTCTACAGATATTGCGCTTGGGTTGTAGGAGCCCTCTGGAGTCTGAACCCCCACAATGAGCGAGGGTACCCAAATGGATCGGGCTGCTCGCCGCAGCAAGCATGTGCATTGTATTGCATTCATGCATTGGTTCCTGTTTGTACTACGTGGCATGACATTTAACACTCTTATATTATTGGCATCCATGCTATATCTTGCACTGCGTACCAGATACCCTGGTTTTATTTGTTAATAGAGTTCTATGCCCGAGGGGCTGGTTGGTGTGCGGACTTGCACTACCTGATATCGCATTCATATGCTTAATTGTTAAGAAGAAAAGCAAAAGATATTGTAACGACCCGGCCGGTCGTTTTTAGAATTTATGTCTCATTTCCCTATTAAATGCTTCCTTATGTTTCATTAACGGTATTGGGTGCGTTAGAATTGAATTGGAGTGATTTATGATAAAAAATGAGAAAATTAGTCTCTTTTAAGAAGGCTTAAGTTTGAAAAAGTTAACTAAACATTGACTTATGAGTTAGAGACGTCGGAATGGAAATCTAATGGTTCCATTAGCTCTGTTAGGTGATTCCGGGGTTGGGAGCGTGTTCGGAAGGTGTTTTGGAAGTTCGCAGCTCATCTGGGCTAGAAATGCCGAAAGCTTGTATTTTGGCAATTTCCGGTTGATAGGTGAAATTTTGATCCGAGGGTCGGAACGGAGTTCTGGAAGTTGCTGTATCTTCTTTATGTGATTTGGAATATGTGTGCAAAATTTCAAGTCATTCGGACGTTTTTAGGTCGGGTTTTTTGACTAAATGCGACTTCAGAAGTTTTGGTTGAACGTAGGCTTGAATCCGTTGAGGATTGGTGATTTCTCTATTGTTGGATGTGTTTTATGATTGGAACAAGTTTATATGATGTCTTAGAATGTGTTTTCACTTTTGGTTGAGGTCCCGGGGACCTCGGGGTGATTTTGGATGGCTAACGTGGACTTTTGAAGTTGGAAAATTTCATAATAGATGAAGTTGTAAATGAGTGCACACAAGACCTCACTTTGGACGATCATATTTCCTGCTATATAAGGGGTTATGTGATGTACAACCTATCAAATTAAAGCTCTTTGAGTCTAGTTTCTAACGCTTCAAATCATTTGTCATTTGGACTTTTCTACAAGAAGTTATGATCAAATTACCAAAGGCTGGCGGGCGACTGCCTGGATGCGAAGCATCCGCATATCATCCAAAAAATAGGGGCTGACTGTGAAGTGCTACCATAGCATCCGGGTCAGCATCCGAGCTCCTGAGAGGAGTGAAGTGGGGATGCGAATCATACGCATAGCATCCGATATTTGAGCCTTTAAAACACAATTTCGGGGTTCATTTTCCCCATTCTATTTGGACGACCTTTGGATTCTTCTTCACCCACTCAAGAGCACCAAGTCCTACCCTCTTCAAGGTACGTAATCTCCATTATCTTGTTGTGATATTCCTTCATTCCTACACTAGTATTGATGAAATCTACTGATAAAATCCTTAGATTTTCAAGAAATTCCTTCAAGAACTCAAATGAGGGTTTTGCAAGATTTCTCCCAAAAAGTAAATCCTACACCTTAGACTTAAATATATGGATATATTATGGGAATATGAGTATGAATCAAGTATTACAACTTATGGCATGGAGATTGCAAGCCATAAATTCTCAATTTAAATACATGAACATGGTAGGAATTTAAAGGTGTTTATTTGATAGGATTTATTAGTTGGGTGTGAATGGATGGTCATGCATATGTGGTTGGAAGTTATATATTGGTTAGGAATGATGGTGTAATGAATTGTTGGTTAATGGTGATAGTTAGGAATGATGGTGTAATGAATTGTTGGTTAATGGGATATTATATGGAGATAACTATCTTTATCATTATTTGTTGGTCACTAAAAATATCTATGAGGCTAAAAGTGACTTTCTATTACTTACTATAGTGGGTTTGATGTAATTTCGGGATAATTGATTTTAATTGTCATTATATGCCCTGTGGGTATGAGAGTTTATTTTATGTGGTGATTTTCTTTGAAAAGAAAAAATTATTGAAAAGAAGAAGGAAAGGAAATGAAAAATTTCAGTTGGCACGATGTGCAAATACTTGTGATACAGAGTTGAAGGTAATATCCTCAAATATTTATATAATGTGAAATATTTTGAACCGAGCTAGAAGTTGCGGTGGATTGTTATATAAGGACAAGGTCCTGGCGGTGAAAAGTTTATGTGTTTTAAAAATAAATCATTTTATGAAATTTAAAAATTTGTACTATAATTTAAATGGGAGTCATGCATGTTTGGCTTATTTGATAATTCTTGTGTATTTCTGTTCATATTCAGTCATTTTTTTGTGTTGTAAACATTGAGTTTTAGCCTATGAGATGAGCGCTCATGTGGCATTATATGTGACTCGTTAATTCGGGTAAGTAATTGTGAGATCTCCATGCCTTGTTATGAGTAAAGCGGAGGTCTTAAATGAGATGTTTGTTAACATAAGATTAATTGGCAAGGTTGTGATTTATGAACTATTATGGCCAGAGATGAGATTATGGGCATACCGATGATGTGTTTCGTGCCCAAATATCATATTGGTAATGTGATGCTTGTAATGCAGAGATTAGTATTATTGATATATACATTGTGGTGTTTCATTGGGTTGTGGATGTGTTGTTGGAAGTTATTTTGGTGTTACTCTCGCAGGTGGATAGGCCCAATTACAAGGGAGGCTCTGCCGAAATTTCTGAAAAATTTGGGAGTTATGATGAATGTTAGATGTTGAAGTTTGGGTCTTGTCCTAAAGATATGGACTAAGGATGAGGTCAAATCTTCAGTTAAGTTGAAGGATCAGTTATAAGAATTTCCTTGAAAAAGCTTTTATTCGTTCTAGTGTATCACTTGGGATTCTCCTGTGTTATTTGTGAAGAAAAATGATGGTTCTATGCGTATGCGTATTGATTACCGCCAGTTGAATAAGGCTACGCTGAAGAACCGTTTTCCTTGCCTCTTTTTGATGATCTGTTTGACTAGCTTAATGGTGCATAGGTGTTTTATAAGATTGATTTGCGCTCAGGTTACAATCAGTAGAAGGTTCGGGAGCCAGATATCCCGAAGACTGCTTTCAAGACTTCGTATGATCATTGCGAGTCTCTTCTATGTCATTTGGGCTGACCAATGACTCATCAGTTTTTGTACATTTGGTGAATAGAGCTTTCAAAAGCTCAAGACAACTTTGACCACGACCACAATTTTGATATTGCCTACTGGTTCGGGGTCTTATATGGTGTATTGCGATACTTCACGGTTGGCCCTGGAGTGTAATTGATGCATGATGGTAGGGTTATTGCCTACGCATCCAAACAGCTAAAAGTACATGAGGAAAATTTTCCTATCCACGATCTTGAGTTAGATGCTATTGTTCATACCTTAAATGTCTGGCATCATTATTTGTACGGGGTGCCTTTTGAGATCTATATTGATCACCGGAGCTTGTAGCACATATTCAAGAAAAATGATCCAAAAATTTGTATCACGGGATGTGGTTAGAGTTGCAAAAATATTATGATATCACTAATATGTATTAACCGGGCAAAGCCAATGTAGTGTTTGGTGCTTTGAGTTGCGGGACAAAGATTTTGGGAAGTTTGGCTTACCTACCAGTATCAAAGAGGCCTATGGCGATGGATGTTCATCCCTTATCCATCCATTTGTTAGGTTGGATCTTTCAGAGCCTAGACAGGTTGTATCTCGGTGCCTCAACTGTGAGCAGGTTAATTATGAGCACCAGAGACCCGGTGGGTTGGTTCGAGTCTGGCGAGGCTGGATTATTGGGTACTAACTTGGTTTATAATGCTTTGGAAAAGTTTAAAGTGATTCAGGATTTTCTCTATATTACCTCGTCCAAACATAAGAGTTATGCGGACCGAAAAGTTTGTGGTGGTTCCGATATGGTTAGAGAGAAGGTTCTGACTCGTGTTATGCCTATAAAGGGCACTATGAGATTTGGGAAGAAAGGGAAATTGAGTCTAAGGTTTGTTGGGAAGGTTGCTTAAGAGCTTGCCTTACCTCCCATCCTGGCAGGAGTTCATCTGGTATTTCATTCCTCGATGCTTCGGAGGTATCACGGTGACCCGTCGCACGTGTTGGATTTCAGTTCAATCCAGTTGGACAAGGATCTGTCCAATGTTGAAGAACCAACGACAATATTGGACAGGCAGGTCCGAAAGCTGAGGTCAAAGGAAATAGCATCAGTAAAGGTTCAATGGCGGGCCCAACCTGTCGAGGAGGAGACTTGGGAGACCAAACGGGATATGCGTAACCAATATCCTCATCATTTATGAACTCCAAGTATGTCTTTTATGCTCATTCAAGGACGAACGAATGTTTAAGTGTGGGAGAATGTAACGACCCGGCCTGTCGTTTTTAGAATTTATGTCTCGTTTACCTATTAACTACTACCTTATGTTTCATTAAACTATTGGGTGCATTAGGATTGAATTGGAGTGATTTTTGATAAGAAATAGACACTTAGTCTCTTTTAAGAAGGCTTAAGTTGGAAAAAGTCAACTCAGCATTGACTTATGAGTTATAGACGTTGGAATGGAAATCTGATGGTTCCACTAGCTCTGTTGGGTGTTTCCGGGGTTGGGAGCGTGTTCGAAGGGTGTTTTGGAAGTCCGTAGCTCATTTGGGCTAGATATGCCGAAAGCTAGTATTTTGGCGATTTCCGGTTGACAGGTAAAATTTTGATCCAAGGGTCGGAACAGAGTTTTGGAAGTTGTTGTAGCTTCTATATGTGATTTGGGATATGTATGAAAAATTTCAAGTCTTTCGGACGTGTTTAGCTCGGGTGTTTTTGTTTAAATGCGAGTTTCGAAAGTTTTGGTTGAACGTAGGCTTGAATTCGTTGAGGATTGGTGATTTCTGTGTTGTTGGATGTGTTTTATTATTTGAAAAAGTTTATATGATACTTTACAATGTGTTTTCACTTTTGGTTGAGGTCCCGGAGACCTCGGGGTGATTTTGGATGGCTAACGGGGACTTTTGAAGTTGGAAAATTACATAATAGACGAAGTTGTAAATGAGTGTGCACAAGACCTCACTTTGGACGATCATATCTCCAGTTATGTAAGAAGTTATGTGATGTACAACCTATCAAATTGACGCTCTTTGAGTCAAATTTCCAACGCTTCAAACCGTTTGTCATTTGGATTTTCCTACCAGATGTTATGATCAGATTACCAAAGGCTGGCGGAGGACTGCGTGGATGCGAAGCATCCGCATAGCATCCAAAAAATAGGGGCTGGCAGTGAAGTGCTACCATAGCATCCGGGTCAGAATCCGAGCTCCCGAGAGGAGTGAAGTGGGGATGCGAAGCATACACATAGCATCCGATATTTGAGCCTTTAAAACACAATTTCGGGGTTCATTTTCCCATTCTATTTGGACGTCCTTTGGGGTTCTTCTTCACCCACTCAAGAGAACCAAGTCCTACCCTCTTCAAGGTAAGTAATCTCCATTATCTTGGTGTGAAATTCTATCATTCCTACACCAGTATTGATGAAATCTACTCATAAAATCCTTAGATTTTCAAGAAATTCCTTCAAGAACTCAAATGAAGGTTTTGCAAGATTTCTCCAAAAGGTAAATCCTACACCTTAGACTTACATATATGGATATATTATAGGAATATGAGTATGAATCAAGTATTACAACTTATGACATGGAGATTTCAAGCCATGAATTCCCAATTTAAATACATGAATATGGTAGGAATTTAAAGGTGTTTATTTGATAGGATTTATTGGTTGGGTGTGAATGGATGGTCATACATGTGTAGTTGGAAGTTATAAATTGGTTAGGAATGATGATGTAATAACTTGTTGGTTAATGATGATAGTTGGAGGAACCAATACTATAATTATGAGGTGTAAATATCTATGCCTACAAGGTGTTTGGTAATATGCCTAAATATCGTAAGTTATGGAATTTATTACCAATATTAGCCATATTGAATGTTGTATTGTAGATTAAAGTTACACAACTATATTGGATCATCGTATTATCATTAAAGGGAGAATTTTAGGTATGTACGGCTAAAAATCCCACTTTTTAGAAATCGAGCTTCATCGATTGTTTGTGTGATCTTGGTAATTTTTATAATTTCGCGTATTAACTTAGAATTTAATTGAAGCATCAATTACTTGAATTATTATTTACAATATGAAATTTAAAAGCCTTGTGCGCGAGGCGACGGGTGTGCACATGTGCTAGTTGTTGAAAATTCACCTTACTTGGCTTATTTAGATTGTGTTTCTTCACAAATTTAATTGTTAAAAATGAAACTTCACTTGCTTTGAACTAGGGAAAATATATTAGTAATTTATTCGCTCTATTTGACTAAATTGCCATATTTGTCTTTCTTGTGAAGTATGTTAGACTCTCGACTTTACTTGTTGTTCGCATTTTGCTTCCTTTCCGTTAAATATTTATTTGTTGTGGTGTGTTTACTTTTTGGACTACGGGTTCAATTCCCGAGAGATCCTCTGTTATTGATATGCTGGACTACGGGTTCAATTCCTGGGAGATCCTCTGATATTAACATGACCGACTGCGGGTTCAATTCTCGGAGATCCCCTATTATTGGTATAAAGGACTGCGGGTTCAATTCCCCGACATCCCCTGTTATTGGTATAAAGGACTGCCGGTTCAATTCCCGGAGATCCCCTGTTATTGTTATAAAGGACTGCGGGTTCAATTCACGGAGATCCTCTGTTATTGGTATAAAGGACTGCGGGTTCAACTCCCGGAGATCCCCAATTATTAGTATAAAGGATTGCGGGTTCAATTACCGGAGATTCCCTATTATTGGCAGAAAGGACTGCGAGTTCAATTCCCAGAGATCCCCTGTTATTGGTATGAAGGACTGTGGGTTCAATTCCCGGAGATCCTTTATTATTGGTATAAAGGACTGTGGGTTCAATTCCCGTAGATCCTCTGTTATTGGTTCGATGGACTGCGGGTTCAATTCCCGGAGATTCTCTGTTAGAGATATGATGGACTACGGGTTTGATTCCCGGAAGATCCTCCGATATTGGTATAAATGGACTGCGGGTTCAATTCCTGGAGCTCCATGTGGAAATCCTGACTATTGAGGGACTTGCCTTGTGTTCATAGTCTGTACTTGTAGCCGTTCTGCTTTTATTACTGTCTTGTTAGATATTCGAGATTTACTTCATTATCCACTGTTTATTTATTCTTCATTATTCTTATGTTCGTCTCAGTAGGGCCTCGACCTTCCTCTTCACTGCTCCATCGAGGTTAGGCTTGGCACTTACAGAGTACCGCTGTGGTGTACTCATGCTACTCTTCTGCACACTTTTGTTGTGCAGATCCATGTACTTCTGATCGGGCGCGCTATCAGTGATTTTAGAAGCTACACTTGGAGATTTGAGGAATGCATCTGCCGCGTCCGTAGAGTCGAGGAGTCTCCTTCTCTTCTACCTTTAGTAGTAGTTTCTTTCATGTACTTATTGTTGTAGACACTCCTAGATGTTAGAGCCGTATGTTATATTTTACTGTTAGCCTGTGTTGCTCGTGGGTTTCCGGGTCTTGGAGGTTTTTACATTATTTGAGTTGAAGTGTATGTGCCAGGCGGCAGTTTATATATTTTTATGCTATTTATGTTTTATTTATCATTTTTCATAAGGGTTGTTGAATTTCCACGATGTGTTAGGCTTACCTAGTCACGAAGAGTGGGTGCCGTCATGACAGGTTCACGATTGGTAAACTAGGATCGTGACAAGCGATATCAGAGCTCTAGGTACATAGGAGTCACGAAACACAGGCCGGTTATTCGGAGTCTCGCTGATCGGTACGGAGACCTCTGTGCTTATCTACGAGAGGCTATGTAACTGTTTAGGAAAATTCCACTTCTTTTCATTCCTTATCGTGCGTCTTTTATTCAGTTGGATCCTGTATCATATGTTCTTTTGCATCCACTGATGTATTGGAATTTGCGCACTCGGTATCAACTATGCGCCATCGGTTCGTGATGCTACAGAAGGATTACAAGGGAGCCAAGAATTTGCTCAACCATTGTTACCGCGTGTCATCCATATCGATAATGCAGAAGTATTAAGAGATCATTTAATTGTGCACATGGGAGTACAATCCGGCCAATAGGCTTAAAAACAAAAAGAAAATGGAAATGAATGTTGGAGTCTCCTTACTTCTCAGCCCTAAGCTAAGTCTTCCTCAATGACCGATCACTTTTCAGCATATTCCGGTAAAGCCTTAAAGGCAAGGAAAGCTTTCAAGCTAATAAGCTACTTAAGAAAGAAACTAAAGCCTACTCCCATTTCGGCTCTTATACATGCTGCTACTATGGTAGCATTCCATTCCGGGATAGGCGGCTAATACTAAAATAATAAGTGAAGTAGTCGTCGTCTGACCAATCGGCTCGGACAGCTCGGCTGGTAAAAAAGGAGATGGTACCGAAGCGGGGCGGGACTTCCTCAATACGGAATTGTGTTTTGCGACTCGAGAGCAGATTTCCTTCCTCTATCAACTCCTTTTTTATGGTCGGGAGGATCCACAATTCTTCATTGATCCACAAGACCTGGAGGCGTCCCTTGTTTGCTCTTGGATTGGACTAAGCGGCAATCCTTACTGTGGAAGCAGACCTTGTCATTCTTCTCCTTCAATGCCAGTGGATAAGTACACTTTCTGACATCTGGTTGATAAGTACGATCTTGAGAAGGTTTTACTTAATTGCCTAATCGTCGTAGTAATGGTAGAGTCACGAGGTGGATGTACATCTAAAGATATGGTGGTAATAGTGACAATGTTGTTCGTATGAGATATCTATTTAGCGAAGGTTACAACTAGCAACCGAGATACTTGAGGAAGTGAGTTTAACTGTATTAAGAGTGACACGTGACAAATGAACGGTTGAGGTGTCTTATGATGGTGATGTACGAGCGATAAAGGTTAGTATTTTAGAGTATCAGGATGTATCTTATGGCCACCAAAGTGAAGAGAGTCCACTATCAACGATCAAATTGTGGGTCATATGTCATGTCCGATTTGACCTGAGATGTATTTATGCAATATTAAAAAGTTATCTGAAATTTGTATGGGATGATGTTGGGGTCTTCGATATTCCTATGTCCATAATAATTCTATATTTCAGTATCAGCAGGGAATTGGAAACAATTTCAGGATACTCGTAGTGCTCCAGTTAATCAGGGCACTTCCATGGGACGATCATCTTTAATGCACTACTAGCATGAGATTTCTTAAATGGTTAGTCTAGTTATCCGGCACAGACTCAGTATGAGCAGCCGAACCGCAAATGGGTTGTTATGGATGTGGTGACACTATGAACATCATGAGAAATTATCCTAGGCTTGGGAGAAATGTGTTTCATCAGAACACACACTCAACGCACTCCATTATCGTTACCAATCTACATACGCTACGAGTTAGAAATGGAGAACGAATGGGTAGCTGGCGCCTAAGAGGTGGATGTCCGACCCATTGATATAATCGCTATAGTGTGGCTGAGGCTACTACACCAGATGGTGTCATTACAACTACAATTTTGATTGTTATGAAAAGGATATTATTCCTTAATTTGATTTGATTTTTAAAATTGTGGCGAGTCCTCTTAATATGCTCCACTCATGAGCGAGCTTTGTAATCCCGAGATCTACTTATGTGAATACTCACGTTAGGATATTATATGGAGATAGCTATCTCTATTATTATGTGTTGGTCACTAAACATATCTATGAGGCTAAAAGTGACTTTCTATTACTTACTACAGTGGGTTTGATGTAAATTCGGGATAATTGATTTTAATTGTCAATTATATGCCCTATGGGTATGAGGGTTCATTTTATGTTGTGATTTTCTTTGAAAAGAAAAACATTATTGAAAAGAAGAAGGAAAGAAAATGAAAAATTTTAGTTGGCACGATGTGCGAATACTTGTGATTAAGAGTTGAGGGTGACCTCAAATATTTATATAATGTGAAATATTTTGAACCGAGCTAGAAGCTGCGGTGAATTGTTATATAAGGACAAGGTCCTGGCGTTGAAAAGTTTATGTGTTTTAAAAATAAATCATTTTATGAAATTTAAAAATTTGTATTTTAATTGGGAGTCATGCCTGTTAGGCGTATTTGGTTATTCTTGTGTATTTCTGTTCATAATCAGTCAGTTTTTTGTGTTGTAAACACTAAGTTTTAGCCTACGAGATGGGCGCTTAGGTTGCGTTAAATGTGACTCGTTAATTCCGGTAAGTAATTTTGAGATCTCCATGCCTTGATATGAGTAAAGCGGAGGTCTTAAATGAGATGTTTGTTAACATAAGATTAATGGGCAAGGTTGTGATCTATGAACTATTATGGCCAGAGATGAGATTATGGGCATACCGATGATGTGTTTCGTGCCCAAATATCATATTGGTAATGTGATGCTTGTAATGCAGAGATTAGTATTATTGATATATACATTGTGGTGTTTCATTGGGTTGTGGATGTGTTGTTGGGAGTTATTTTGGTGTTACTCTCGCAGGTGGATAGGCCCAATTACAGTGGAGGCTTTGCCGAAATTTCTGAAAAATTTGGGAGTTAAAATTTTTTTTGAGACATTAAGACGTACGGAGAAAAAGATAAGCTACGTCGTGTATTTAAGGATGAATGACCCTAAGTGGGGGAGAGTGTAACATCGCGAAGAAAACAATTTCGAAGTAATTAAGCGCTATTAAAAGTTGAAGTATATTGAAATAAGACTAATGCAGTATGTCAATGTGGAATTCAGGCCCTACTATGAATCTTAGATGTTGAAGTTTGGGTCTTGGCCTAAGGTTATGGACTAAGGATGAGGTGAAATCTTCAGTTAAGTTGAAGGATCATTTATAAGAATTTCCTTGAAAAAGGTTTTATTCAGCCTAGTGTATCACTTGGGATTCTCCTGTGTTATTAGTGAAGAAAAATGATGGTTCTATGCGTATACGTATTGATTACCGCTAGTTGAATAAGGCTACACTGAAGAACTGTTATCCTTGCCTCTTTTTGATGATCTGTTTGACTAGCTTAACGGTGCATAGGTGTTTTATATGATTGACTTGCACTCAGGTTACCATCAGTTGAAGGTTCGGGAGCCAGATATCCCGAAGACCGCATTCAAGACTTCGTATGATCATTGCGAGTCTCTTCTATGTCATTTGGGCTGACCAATGACCCATCAGTTTTTGTATATTTGGGGAATAGAGCGTTCAAAAGCTCAAGAAAACTTTGACCACAACCCCAATTTTGATTATGCCTATTGGTTCGGGTCTTATATGGTGTATTGTGATACTTAACGGGTTGGCCTTAGAGTGTAGTTGATGCACGATGGTAGGGTTATTGCCTACGCATCCAAACAGTTGAAAGTACATGAGGAAAACTTTCCTATCCACGATCTTGAGTTAGATGCTATTGTTCATACCTTAAATGTCTCGCGTCATTATTTGTACGGGGTGCGTTTCGAGATCTATATTGATCACCGGAGCTTGTAGCACATATTCAAGCAAAATGATCTAATAATTTGTACCACGGGATGTGGTTAGAGTTGCAAAAATATTACGATATCACTAATCTGTATCAACCGGGAAAAGCCAATGTAGTGGTTGATGCTTTGAGTTGTTGGACAAAGAGTTTGGGAAGTTTGGCTTACCTAGCAGTATCAAAGAGGCCTATGGCGATGCATGTTCATCCCTTGTCCATCCATTTGTGAGGTTGGATCTTTCAGAGCCTAGTCAGGTTGTATCTCGGTGCCTCAACTGTGAGCAGGTTAATTATGAGCACCAGGGACCCGGTGGGTTGGATTGAGTCTGGTGAGGTTGGATTATTGGGCACTAACTTGGTTTAGAATGCTTTGGAAAAGTTTAAAGTGATTTAGGATTTTCTCAATATAACCTCGTCCAAACATAAGAGTTATGCGGACCGAAAAGTTTGTGGTGGTTCCGATATGGTTGGAGAGAAGGTTCTGACTCGTGTTATGCCTATTAAGGGCATTATGAGATTTGGGAAGAAAGGAAAATTGAGTCTAAGGTTTATTGGACCTTTTGGAATATTAAGGCATGTTGGGGAGGTTTCTTAAGAGCTTGCCTTACCTCCCATCTTAGCAGGAGTTCATCCGGTATTTATTCCTTGATGCTTCGGAGGTATCACGGTGACCCGTCGCACGTGTTGGATATCAGTTCAGTCCAGTTGGACAAGGATCTGTCCTTTGTTGAAGAACCAGCAACAATATTGGACAGGCAGGTCCAAAATCTCAGGTCAAAGGAAATAGCTTCAGTAAAGGTTCAATGGCGGGCCCAACCGGTCTAGGAGGAGACTTGGGAGACCAAACGGGATATGCGTAACCGATATCCTCATCATTTCAGAACTCCAGGTATGTCTTTTATGCTCGTTCAAGGACGAACAAATGTTTAAGCGTGGGAGAATGTAACGACCCATCTTGTTTCCCTATTAACTGCTTCCTTATGTTTCATTAAATGGTATTGGGTGCGTTAGAATTGAATTGGAGTGATTTTTGATAAGAAATGAGACACTTAGTCTCTTTTAAGAAGGCTTAAGTTGGAAAAAGTCAACTCAGCATTGACATATTAGTTATAGACATTGGAATGGAAATATGATTGTTCTATTAGTTCGTTAGGTGATTCCGGGGTTGGGAGCGTGTTCGAAGGGTGTTTTGGAAGTCCGTAGCTCATTTGGGCTAGAAATGCCGAAAACTAGTATTTTGGCGATTTCCGGTTGACAGGTGAAATTTTGATCCGAGGGTCGGAACGGAGTTTTGGAAGTTGCTTTAGCTTCGTTATGTGGTTTGGGATATGTCTGCAAAAGTTTACAAGTCTTTCGGACGTGTTTAGGTCGGGTTTTTTTGATTAAATGCGAGTTTTGAAAGTTTTTGTTGAACATAGGCTTGAATTCGTTGAGCATTGGTGATTTCTGTGTTGTTGGATGTGTTTTATTATTGGAACAAGTTTATATGATATTTTAAAATGCTTTTTGACTTTTGGTTGAGGTCCCGGAGACCTCGGGGGTGATTTTGGATGGCTAACGGGGACTTTTGAAGTTGGAAGATTTCATAATAGACGAAGTTGTAAATGAGTGCGCACAAGACCTCACTTTGGACGATCATATCTCCAGTTATGTAAGGAGTTATGTGAGTTACAACCTATCAAATTGACTCTCCTTGAGTCCAGTTTCTAACGCTTCAAATCGTTTGTCATTTGGACTTTCCTACAAGAAGTTATGATCAGATTACCAAAGGCTGGCGGAGGACTACGTGGATGCGAAGCATCCGCATAGCATCCAAAAAATAGGGGCTGGTAGTGAAGTGCTACCATAGCATCTAGGTCAGCATTCGAGCTCCCGAAAGGAGTGAAGTGGGGATGCGAAGCAGACGCATAGCATCCGATATTTGAGCCTTTAAAACGCAATTTCGGGGTTCATTTTCCCATTCTATTTGAACGAACTTTGGGGTTCTTCTTCATCCACTCAAGAGCACCGTCCTACCCTCTTCAAGGTAAGTAATCTCCATTATCTTGGTGTGAAATTCTATCATTCCTACACTAGTATTGATGAAATCTACTCATAAAATCCTTAGATTTTCAAGAAATTCCTTCAAGAACTCAAACGAGGGTTTTGCAAGATTTCTTCCAAAAGGTAAATCCTACACCTTAGACTTACATATATGGATATATTATGGGAATATGAGTATGAATCAAGTATTACAACTTATGGCATGGAGATTGCAAGCCATAAATTCTCAATTTAAATACATGAACATGGTAGGAATTTAAAGGTGTTTATTTGATAGGATTTATTGGTTGGGTGTGAATGGATGGTCATACATGTGTAGTTGGAAGTTATAAATTGGTTAGAAATGATGGTGAAATGAATTTTTGGTTAATGGTGATAGTTGGAGGAACCAATACTATAATTATGAGGTGTAAATATCTATGCATACAAGGTGTTTGATAATATGCCTAAATGGCATAAGTTATGAAATTTATTACCAATATTAGCCCAATTGAATGGTGTATTGTAGGTTAAAGTTACACAACTATATTGGATCATCGTAATATCATTAAAGGGAGAATTTTAGGTATGTACGGCTAAAAATCTGACCTTCTAGAAATCGAGCTACATCGATGTTTGTGTGATCTAGGTCATTTTTATAATTTCGCGTATTAGCTTAGAATTTAATTGAAGCATAAATTACTTGAATTATTATTTACGATATGCAATTTAATTGGGTAGATTTGAGCCATTTGGAGTCGAATACTCGTGTCAAGGGCGTGATTTCAGGTTGACTTGCACTTCTTCGAGGTAAGTGGCTTGTCTAACCTTGTGTGGGGGACCTCTTCCCTTAGGATGTCTTGGACATTGTTTAAATGCCTTGTGCGCGAGGTGACGGGCGTGTTCTTGTGCTAGTTGTTGAAAATTCACCTTATTTGGCTTATTTAAACTGTGTTTCTTCACATATTTAATTGTTAAAAATGAAACTTCACTTGTTTTGAGTTAGGGAAAACATGTTTGTAATTATTTACTCTATTTGACTAAATTGCCATATTTGTCTTTCTTGTGAAGTATGTTAGACTCTCGACTTTACTTTTTGTTCGCATTTCGCTTCCTTTCCGTTAAATATTGATTTGTTGTAGTGTGTTTACTTTTGGGACTACGGGTTCAATTCCGGGGAGATCCTCTGTTATTGACATGCTGGACTACGGGTTCAATTCGCGGGAGATCCTCTGATATTAACATGACAGACTGCGGGTTCAATTCCCGGAGAGCCCTTATTATTGGTATAAGGGACTCCAGGTTCAATTCCCGGACATTCCCTGTTATTGGTATAAAGGACCGCTGGTTCAATTCCCGGAGATCCCCTATTTTTTGTATGTAGGACTGCGGGTTCAATTCCCGGAGATCCCCTGTTATTGGTATAAAGGACTGCGGGTTTAATTCCCGGAGATTCCCTGTTATTGGCAGAAAGGACTGAGGGTTCAATTCCTGGAGATCCGCTGTTATTGGTATAAAGGACTGCGGGTTTAGTCCGAGGAGATCCCCTATTATTGGTACAAAGGACTGCGGGTTCAATTCCCAGAGATCCTCTGTTATTGGTATGAAAGACTGCGGGTTCGATTCCCGGAGATCCTCTGTTAGAGATTTGATGGACTAGAGGTTCGATTCTCGGGAGATCCTCCGATATTGGTATAAATAGGATGCGGGTTCAATTCCTGGAGCTCCATGTGGAAATCCTGACTATTGAGTGACTTGCCTAGTGTTCGCAATCTGTACTTGTAACCGTTCTGCTTTAATTACTGTCTTGTTAGATATTCGAGATTACTTCATTATCCACTGTTTATTTATTCTTCACTGTTCTTATGTTCGTCTCAGTAGGGCCTCGACCTTCCTCGTCTCTACTCCATTGAGGTTAGGCTTGACACTTACTGAGTACCCCTGTGGTGTACTCATGCTAATCTTCTGCACACTTTTGTCGTGCAAATCCAGGTACTTCTAATAGGGTGCGCTATCAGTGATTTTAGAAGCTACACTTGGATATTTGAGGTATGCATCTGCCGCGTCCGCAGAGCGGAGGAGTCTCCTTCTATTCTACCTTTATTAGTAGTTTCGTTCATGTACTCATTGTTGTAGACACTCCTAGATGTTAGAGCCGTATGTTATATTTTACTGTTAGCCTGTGTTGCCCGTGGGTTTCCGGGTCTTGGAGGTTTTTACTTTATTTGAGTCGAAGTGTATGTGCTAGGCGGCACTTTATACATTTTTATGCTATTTATGTTTTATTTATCATTTTTTGTAAGGGTTGTTGAATTTCCACGATATGTTAGGCTTACGTAGTCGCGAAGGCTGGGTGCCGTCATGACAGGTTCACGATTGGTGAACTTGGGTCGTGACAGATATTTTCAAAAGAGGTTTTAAACTGAGCCAGATATTTTATAAAGGATTTTTCCTGGACTTACTATTTTTATGAAAAGGGTTGTGTTGTCCCATATTGCATGTTGGAGTGCTCTTACGTGATTTCTTGCCGCTCAGTTTTGCTCTTATTACTTACAGAGTTGGAGCACTCACTTTACTCCCTGCACCTCACGTGCAGTTGCATGTAATGTTCACCCGATAGCGGGTTATTAGCGGACTGAAGGTATACTATTGTAGCTGAGTAAGGTGGTCGCCTTCTTTCATGGCGCCGCACTTCATCTTTGCTTCTAAATCTTATTTTGTATATAATATTGGCCCTGTAGCGGCGTTCAGTTTTCTTTAGATGCTCGTGACTTGTGAAACCCCGATCGGGCTCTGTTGAGTGATAAATATCTGTTATTAATGATGATAAGTCGTATTATTTATTCATTTATAGTTATTAATTGTCAAATAAGCCATTGTTGTTTTATTTGCTGGCCTTGTCTTCACGGGAGGCACCATCACGACCAGTGTTGGGAATTGGGTCATGACAAGTTGGTTCAGAGCCTAGGTTACTAGGTCTCACGAATCATGAGCAGGTTAGTAGAGTCTCGCGGAGCGGTATGGAGATGTCTGTATTTATCCTCGAGAGGCTGCAGAACCTTTAGGAACAACTTCACTTTCTTGGAATTCCTATCGTGTGTACTTGTTTCAGCTTGGAATATAACTCTTGAAATTCCTTCCTCACGTCTGTATGCGCGCATGAGCGCTCAGTATTATATGTGCCTTGATGGCTTGCGATTCTCCGATCGAGGGGCGAGATGTGATTTCTATGAGTTGATGTTGGGATGGTTTGGAGGACTTGAGGCGGCATCTTCGCCTATGGCTTGAGCACTGAGGTGCTAATTTTACCAGCTGGTGTTATGAACCTATATATTAAGTACTGTCCCTAATTGTTGGAATGGCGGCTGGATAGCTACGTGATGAGTATCTTGGTGTTGTGTGATGTGTTATGACTTGGAAGTTTCGAAGAATGTCTGCTAGGTGATGTATGAATCATTAAGTGTTGATTTCCATTATGATTGGATGTGTCACCCCGAGTAATGGATGCGTGAAGAATCTTTTCAGATCTCCTAATTGGGAGTGAAGTAAATAGCATATTGCTATATGAGCCCCGACTCAGGAAGGCTAAATTGATTGTGTAGCGTATATGATAGTGGAAGGTATGCCGAAGTACTAAATTGAGGCAAAACATGTGGGTTATCTCCTATGGGTTGTTCTTAGGTGGTATGATCCTTATGCGTATGTTAGAATGTCTCATGTGTAATTGAAGGGTACGTGTTGAAATTGAGAATCTGGTGTCACTTACGAGTGTGGACTCAACAGATGTGGGGACAAATGCGAGATTTGTAGTGATTACAGTACTAAGATGATATGTGTTTTCATAAACTAGTAAATGATTTGAGTTTAATCTTACTATGGCCTGGTGGTATCATTAGAGTAAAGGTATTATGAGTAGTTGAGCGTGTCATGATATATGGCTTCGAGCCAAGTTAGGGAGGTTGTTTTTGAGTAGCCGATTGCACGGATATGTGCAATGTGATTCCATTTCGAGGTATGCTGGCGGGTTCTAGTCGCGAAAATTGAGCCGAGGATGGCACAAGTCGGACAAAGGTTATATGGTGCTTCGTAGATGTGTGGGAATAATAGGATGTCTTGAACTGTTGTTGATAAAGAATTCTCAGTGTATAAAGAATGAAGATGTTTGTTTGTATTGGAGTGAGATCATATCTTGCGGTGTTAGAGTGCTAATAAGGCATGAGTGATTCTGTTCATTGAGTCAGGTAATTTGCAGTTGAATAAGAGTGACTCACTTTCAAGAATGATTCTAATGTGTTCCAGATTTTACATTTAACGATCAAGTGTTTTAAGGTCGTGTATGTGGTTAGAGACTATGTTTTCATTGGAAAAATGTCAAGACTTGTGGTATTCGTATGTTAATTATGGGATTCTATGCATCAGTGTCAGGAAAAAAAGTAAAGGTAACGGAGTTGGATTTATAGGGTGTTCTTCCTAGTAGATTATTTTGGGAATGTGGTATTCTCGGGAATATTTGAGAGAGTATTCAGTGGCTTGTGGGTATTAGACAATGTGGCCTTGTGCTTGGGTCTCGTGTAGTGAGCCTGAATTGAGGAACTGTGGCGGTTCAGTAAGAGGGAATATCAAGTTAATGATGAATCGAAAAGAAAATTGAATAGATGGAATAACTTGATAGTAGGCCGAATTGGTATGGTAAGGGTATGATTAATTCTTCGTATGTGTTTAAGGTAATGAGACTTACAAGCCTTTTGCAGCAATGCTCTTGAGTTTTGGCAGCTTGACTAACTTGGTTTGGGTGGAAGGATTCAGTCCTGGCAGTCTAGCATGTGCAAATGGAATTAGGAGAGAATTCTTGTTGGGTTTCATAGTGGTTTGGAGATTTATATTTTCTATAGACGTGCAGAGCATGGAGTGTGTAATGATTTTCTTCTATGTGGGATCAATGAAAGTTCTTGACTAGTTGAGTGCGTAGATGTCTGTGGTTGGGAAAAAGGAGATGGAGTTCTCATGATTATCCTAGTGAGGTATGATATATGCGATATGTTGTGGAGGATTGGGATTTGCGGGTGTAAGGTTTCATTTCAGATCAGAATGGAAAGCCATTAAATTCTTAAGCAGCACAGACAGCTGCAGGTGATTTAAGAATCGACATTCAGATGGTTAAGGAAATGGTATTACTACTCTAGTGATTTGACGGGGATATATGTTCAGTAAAAGGGGAAGGTGATGTAAACTAATAATACTTCGGTGGATTGCGACATTTTTTTGATTGGATCGACTGTTGATGTTTGAGTTTGTTTGATGGCATAAGATAATTTTAAAATTTTTGTGGAATTATTGGGTACTCAAGGTGTAATATGTATTCATAATACGGAATTTGGGATCAGGTACAGTGATTCATGTGATATACGGAGTAGGGACTGGGAGTTTTTATGTTCGGGCTATGTAGTAGTTGTGGATCGTGTGTTGGTACCAATAGTGACTATTGGGATTTGGAGGCCGAGTGGGTCATTCTTTGCTTGGTATATTAGATTTTGGATATGGTATTCGGGTGTGGACTAGTTGCCTCACTGTTGGGTTATTCTAGACTATTGGGCTATGTGTCATGTCAGAAAATGCCACAGGTTGTGTGGCAGAGTGCATCAGATTATGTTCTGGCCGAGTGGTTGTATTTCAAAGACCAGCGAACGGCTGGGAAAGATTGATTTTCTTAATCGGGCCTTCATGGCGGATGTCGGTTCCGATATTGAGTGACTTTTTCGGATGCGTTTCTTGTGGCTGGGCATGTCGGTGGGTGAGATTGTGGATTTCGATATTAATTTGGTGCAAGTCACCGTAACGTACGGCTCCGGCAGAAGCAGCTTCAGGCTTCTTGGTATTGAGTTTGTTGCCATGCCAATGTGGCTACGTATTTAGCTTGAGTTAGCTTGGTTAGTCCCGAGTTGTATTGTTGATGGATAGGCTGATCCGATCGTATTGAGCTTGTTAGTGATCTAAGGAGATATGCGAGTTGCTTTTCTCTGATGTGAAATGTTATGATTTGTTGGAGATGGGCACATGTGATGCGGTTCTATTAAGGATTCAGAAAGGAACTCGAGGGTGAAGCGTAATTGAATGTTGCTCGGTGCATGGAGTATTGGTCATGGACTATCGGATTGCGTGTCGCATGTTATATTTTTCACCGTGGGTGTATTGGATTCCTTGGTTTCAGACGTCAATTTGTGCGTGGCTGTCTATTTTGGGCATGGTGACTTGAGGTGCTTAATGTGTAACAGTGTTCGGATAGGATCGTCGTTCTGGCGAGTCCACGTGAAGGTATGACCTTTCGAGGAGGATTTAGGTACTTTATTTCTATGGCGTGAGACGAGGTCTCAGCCTTTTGTTGTAATGGTATTTATGAGCTTAAGGAACAACTCTTTCGATTGAGTCATTTTCATGATTTGAGTATGTTCAGACCGTCTCTTACTGGTGCGAGTATTAAGCAAGTTGTGGCTTAGGCCTGGGTTGAGATGCCATATCACCAGAGTGGTATGTTGGATTCGAGGAGATTTTTGGAGTCATTAATGAATATGAACAGAGTCGATTTCAGCTTTTTGGAAGGATGATATCGAGGTCTGGCCCAGAAATCTATTGTGATATTAGTCAGAGGGAAGTGACTTCATGAATAGTTGATCTGAGGAATGGTTACGGTTTACTGCGTGTTTTAATTATCGTTGGTAGTATATGAAAGTGTTGGAATAAGACTTTAGCTAATAAGTGGTTCCTATCGGTAATTAAGTATTGTGGGCAACCGCTGTAAACGGAGACAATTGTTTCGAGTGTTGGATTGTGTGGTACGTTGTATGATTTCACCTGAGGTTGCAGGCGTGGGTTATTACCGCTGGTTCGGGTTTATTCTAGGTATGCTTTCGGAAAGTGCAATGTAGTTCTACGGTTTATGGTCTAGATGGACTGTGAAAATTTCAGATGTGTTGTATTATTGGACATTTGTGAGATAGGGTGACGTGGTATAACCCCGGGTATATGCTTGGTAAGGTCATTTAGCTATTGGTTTACTTCCAGTACAACTTTGGGTACGCTCGAGGACGAGCGTTTGTTTAAGCTGGGAAGGATGTGACGACTCGACCCATTGTCTTCATGTGTTACTGCTTCGTTTTTACCATTTATTGCTTCTTCACATTTCATTATCAGTGTTTGGTGTGTTAGAGTTGATTTGGATTGATTTTGGTAGAAAATGAGACACTTAGTATCTTTAAGGAAGGCTTATTTTGGAAAAGTCAGCCGGACATTGGCTTATGAGTTAGAAGGTTCGGATGTGATTTTCGGTGATTCTAAATTGATTTTGGAGTGTGATCGGAATTGATTTTGGAGGTCCGGTGTAGAATTAGGCTTGAATTGGCAAAGTTAGTATTTTGGTGAATTCCGGTTGATAGGTGAGATTTTGATCCGAGGGTTGGAATGGAATTTTGAGAAATGGAGTAGTTCCGTTAGGTGATTTTGGATGTGTGTGCAAAATTTCAGGCCATTCAAAGGTGTTTTGGTTTGATTTTTGATCGAATACGTATTTCAGAAGTTTTGAAGAAACTAAGGCTTGAATCCGATACAAATTGCTGATTTTAGTGTTTTATGTGTTTTGATGATAGGAACAAGTTTGAATAATATTTTAGGATGTGTTGGTGCTTTTAGTTGAGGGCCCGGGGGCCTCAGGGTGATTTCGGGCGGTCAATCGGATCATTTTTGGACCTAAGCTTTTGTAGGTTTTCAGCTGTGGTGTTGGAGAAGATTTTCCCATCGCGTTTGCGTGGGTAGAGTTGCGAATGAATAGAGGAAATTTGAGAGGCCTGGAAATTGGTCTTCGCGTTCGTGTAGCTCAGGGTCGCGTTTGCGTTTTTCTGTGAAGTATAGCATCGCGTTCGTGCAGAAGGGATATGAGGCCATGAGTAATTGCTCATCGCGATCGTGGCCATAGGGGCGCGTTTGCATAGCTAGAGATTTTGGAGCTTCGCATTCGCGGGCTGGTAGCTGCATTCACGAGGGGTCAAATTAGGGTCTGCATTATTTGGTCATCGTGAATGCGTGGGGTCTTGACCGCGTTCGCGTAGTGTAAAGCACTTGGGTAGAAGGTTTTTATTTGATTATTTCAGCCGCGAGCCTATTTAGTTTTTCTCCATTGTTGACCACTTTGAGACCTTTTTTGGAGTAATTGAATAGGGGTTCTGCGGGAATTTATTGGAGGTAAGTCTTGTGACCTAGAAACGCTATTTTATTGAAGAATCAACCTTTAATTCTTGAAAAATTGGGTAAACATTTGAAGAACTAGGGCTTGGTTTTTGAAATGAAAATTTGGGATTTGAAAGGGCATTTGAACTTCGATTTTTGTAAATTTGTTATGTACAGACTCGTGGCGAGATGAGGAATCCTGTAATATGAGTTCTGTAATTTTTTGAAAAGTGGGCCCGGTCCTCGAGTTTTGCTAGTTTCAATATTTTTGCTATATTTTGACTATTTGCGATTGAGTATTCTTCCCTTGGCATTGTGTGATGCATTCGCTCTGTTTTTGGTCAGATTCGATGTACGTGGAGGCCGGTTTGAGGGACAAAGGTGTCGCGAGCTTGGGATTTCTCCGGTTCGAGGTAAGTAATACTTGTAAATGATATCCTGAGTGTTTGAAACCCCGAATTTGCACATCATAGTGCTGCATTGAGGTGACTTGCACACCGGATAAGGGCGTGGGTTAGAGCACCGTTGGGGATTGTGACATTGGTCCCTCCCGATTATTGATTTTACCGCGTATTTGACTGAAACTACTTGATATTATCACGACTTGGGCTGATTGCCATGTATTGGGCTTCGTGCCGATTATTTGAATCCTTCAGGGATTAATATCACTGTTTTTGCATTACTCTGCATATTATTTGATCTCGATCCAATGTTTTAAATACTGTTTTGCAAACTTAGCCATCTTTCTAAGAATTTGAAAACTTAAATGATATTTTACTGATATTTTGAGCTGAAAACTGCTATTTTAATATTCCCCTGCATTTATGGACTATGCATGGATCAGGATATACGCCGCATCGGTGTGATATTGATATTGTGCTTGGGCTGTAGGAGCCCCTCTTGAGTCTGAACCCCCACAGTGAGCGCGGGTACCCAAATGGATCGGGCTGCTCACCGGAGTGGTTATGTGCATTGCATTGCATTCACGCTTTGGTTCCTGTTTGTACTACGTGGCATGACATTCAGCACTATCATATCATTGGCATCCATGCTATATCTTGCATTGTGTACTTGATACCCTGGTATTATTTGTTAATAAAGTGCTGTGCCCGAGGGGTTGGTTGGTGTGCGGACTTGCACTACCTGATATCGCATTCATATGCTTAATTGTTAAAAAGAAAAGCAAAAGATATTTTCAAAAGAGATTTTAAACTGAGCCAGATATATTTTAAAGGATTTTTCCCGGAACTGTTTTTTTGAAAAGGGTTGTGCTGCCCCATATTGCATGTTGGAGTTCTGTTACGTGATTTCTTGCTGCTCAGTTATCATTTGCTTCTATTACTCACTGAGTTGGAGTACTCACATTACTCCCAGCACCTCGCATGCAGTTGCAGGTACTGTTTACCCGGTAGCGGGTTATAAGCGTACTGAAGGTATACTATTGTAGCTGAGTAAGGTGGCCGTCAGCGTTCACGGCACCGGACTTCATCTTTGCTTCTAAATCTTATTTTGTATATAATATTGGCCCTGTAGTGGAGTTCAGTTTTCTTTAGATGCTCGTGACTTGTGACACCCCGGTCAGGTTGTGTTGAGTGATAAATATTAGTTATTAATGCTAATAGGTCATATTATTCATTCATTTATAGTTATTAATTGTTAAATTAGACATTGTTGTTCTGTTTGCTGGACTTGTCTTCACGAGAGGCGCCATCATGAACGGATTTGGGAATTGGGTCGTGAAAGTATGACAGTGGAACGTATACAAAATTGTTAATTGAAGGCAAAATAGGTGGGTTATCTCCTGCAGAGTGTTCTGAGGTTGTGTGATCCTTATGTGTCTTTTAGAAGATCTCCTGCGTAAGTGAAATATAAGTGTTGAAATTTGAATTTTGGGTCACTTGAGAGACTGGGCTTAACTTTTGCGAGAATTTGTGCGAGATCTGTCGAAGATTTAAAGTAGTAGATGATATGTGTTTTCACAAGCTTACAAAGGATTTGAGTTTAATCTCACTATGGTATTATGGCATCAATAGAGTATAAGTGATATGAGTTATTGAGTGTATTCTTATCTATGGATTCGAGCCAAGTGGGGGAGTCTGCTATTGATTAGTTGATTGCATGGTTAGGTGCTATGTTAGTTCCAGCTTGAGGCGTGCAGGTGAATTGGTTATAGCTTGCGTAAATTGAGATCGATGATGGCTTGAGGAAAGGAAAGGCTTGAAAAAGGTTATATTGTTCTTCATAGGGTAAGAGAATCACGGGATGTCTTAAGTTGTTGTTGATAAAGAATGCTCGGTGCATAAAGCAGGAAGGTGCTTGGTTGTATAGGGATGAGGATTACATTCCGCGGTGTCGGAGTGCCAATGAGGCAGGGGTGGTTCTGTTCGTTGGGTCAGGTAAATTGCAGTTTAAATAAGAGTGAATGACTCTCGAGAATGGTTCTAACATGTTCAAGACTCTACAGGGAACAATCAGGTATTTTATTGTTGTATATATGGTTAGAAACTGCGTTTTCATCGGAAGAGGTCAAGACTTGTGGTATTTCAATGTTAATTATTGGATTATATGTATCCGTATCAGGAAGTAAAGGTAATGGATTTAGGTTTGCAGGAAGTTCTTTAGAGTAAAGTATTCTGGAGTGTGGTGCTTTTAGGAATATTTGAGATAGTATTCAGCAACTTATGAACCTTAGACGGAGTGGCTTTATGCTTGGGTCCCGCGTGGTAAGTCTGGGTAGAGGAATTTTGATGTTATAGCAAGAAGGAGTATCACGTTGAAGGTAAATCAGAAGGAAAGTCGGATAGATGGTATAGCTTGGTAGTAGGTTGGATTGGTATGGTAAGATTATGATAGCTCTTTGGATGCTTACGGGGTAAAGAATCTCTACTGGTGTTTCGCGGCAATTCTTTTGGGTTTTAATGTCATTTGAGCTCAGTTGAGTTTGAAGGATTCAACCCTGATGAGTTAATGTTGTGCAAATGGAATTCGTAAAGTTCTTGATGGTTTCTACCGCGGTTTGGAGATGCATATTTTCTATGGGCATGCGGAGCATGGGATAAATAGTGATTTTTCTTCTAGATAGGACCAACGGAAAGTTCTTGACTAGTTGAGTTCGTAGATATTTATCGTTCCAAAAAGAGATGAAGTTCTCATGTTATCCTAGGATGGTATGGTATATGCGGTATGTTGTGTAAGGTTACGACTCAATTCTTAACAGGAGAGTCATAAATTCTTAGGTAGTACAGGCAGTTTCAGACGATTAGAGAAATGAGTTTTAGATGAGTATGTGGGATGAACTTTAGATGATTAAAGAAATGGTATTGCTAGTTGGAGTGAGTTGACGATGGTATATATTTCATGAAAGGCAATGTGATTACGTTGATGGTACTTCGGTAGTATTGCAGCACCTTCTTGTTAGATCGACTACTGGTATTCGAGTTTTCTTGGTGGCAACTAGGAATTTCGGGGTATTTCTCGTGGAATGATTAGGTATTTGAGGTGTGGTATGAGTTCGGACATCGGAATTAAGATAAGGTATGTTGATTCACATGCCATATGGATTTAGAGACGGGACATTCTTACATTCAGGCTATGTTGTGGTTGGGAGTCGTGTGTATCAGCACTGGGTAGTGACTATCAGGGTTTGGAGACCCGAGCAGATCTTTTGTGCTTGGTATGTTATATTTTGGATGTGATATTGGGTTCGGAGTGGTTGTCTCCTTGTTGTGTTATTCTTGACTATTACGCTAAGGCGGCGCTTTTGGCTATACCGAAAAATTCACGGATTGAGTGGCAATGTTCGACGAATTTTGTCCTAGTGGAGTGGTTTTGTATTTCGAAGACCCAGCGGATGGCTGGGTATAATTGTCTTTCTTATTTGGGCTTTCATGATGGATGCCAGTGCAGAGTCTTCTACCATTGAATTAGTTCCGGCGATGAGGGACTTTTGGATGTTTTTATTGTGGCCGGGCATGTCGCCGGGCAAGGCTATTGGTTTCGGTATTTATTTGATGCCGGGCACCGTATCGTATGGAACCGGTAGAGTTAAATGAGTTGAAGGAACAACTTTAGGGTCTCTTAGTAAGGAGTTTGTTGGCAGGCCAATGTGGATGCATATTCTAGCTTGAGTTGGCCCCGAATTGTATTGTTAAGGGATAAGTTAATTTGACCGTTATTAAACTTATTAGTGATCTGGGAAGATCTATGAGTTACCTTTCTGTGTTGAGAAACGTTATGATTTGTTGGTTATGGGCACATATGGTGCGGTTCATTTGGAGTCTCATAGTGGAAGTCAAGCGGGAAGAGTAATTGGGTGTTGCTCGGTGAACGAGGTATCGGTTATGTCCTATCGGGTTACATGGTATATGTTATTTGTTTCACCATGGGTGTAATGATTCGCTTTGGTCCCAGACATCAATTTTGCGTGGTTGTCAATTTCGAGCATACTGACTTGAGATGTTTCATGTGGAGCAGTGGTTGGATAGGATCATGCATTGCAGCGAAGCTATGTGGAGATATTGTCACGACCCAAATCAATGGGTCCCGACGGGCACCCGGTACCTTACTCAATCGAGTACAAACGTAACGTATCTTTCTTATTACATCATTATATAAATGTGACATACGGGCCTAATAGTCCAACATAATCATTTATAAACTCAAACATAGACCGACAAGGCCGTACAATCTTTCATGTATACGACAGATATCTATAAGCCTCTAAGAGTACATTAATGTCATAAAGTTCAGGATAGAGTCCCATCATAGCAAACAATACACGTCTAAATCATACTAACCAAACAAGCAACTCCGAAGCAAATGGAGTGCACCAACATCTTCCGCTGAGCTGATAGCCTACTTGGACGGCTCTTGACCTATCTATCGGGACCTGTGGGCATAAAATGCAGCATACCAGGCAAAAGGGACGTCAGTATGAATAATGTACCGAGTATGTAAGATACATAAATAAGTACATAAGAGACATGGAAGAAATATAGAGTACATGACTCAACTTGTAAATCTGAATAAATTTGTAAATCATAAACTACCTTTAGCGTCATACATATGCATATGAATGCCATGTTGTGCATTGGTACTTGTTTCATAACATCATCAGCCTATAAGGGCATCCTATCATGTCATATAGGCCACCATAGGCAAAATCATCATCGTATACCAGCTGATGCAGTGATGGTGCGTATATAACGTCATAACCATTCCCATATTTCATATACATGCATATATACACGTATGTAACGCCGTTTAAATATATATATATATATATATATATATATATATATATATATATATATATATATATATATATATATATATATATATATATATATATATATATATATATTTATATATATGCTTATATAATGCCATTTGAATACACATACATACACACACATTAATGGAATTATTTGAGCGAATATGTTTCTGGGAAATTTATACTGGATTTTCTTGAAATTGGAACGAACTTGTTTTGCTTGAACATTTTTGAACTAGAGAATGGATTTAAACTTTAAGCTTGTTACAACGTTCTTTGAAGCTTCTGTTTTCAAATTATTGATTTCATGTCACGACCCTAGTTCACCAATTGTGAACCTGTCATAACGACACCCAGTATTCGCGATCAGGTAAGCCTAATACATTGCGGAATTTAACAGTCCGAAATAAAAACAGTAACCAAACACTGAGTAGAATAAGAAATATATAACGGTTCCACTTGGCACATACACTGAATACACAACTTCTGAAAATAATATCCAAAAACCTAGAAACCCACGGGCAACACACGCTATAAGAAGTCTTACGCTGCTCTAGTCACCAGAATTTGTCTAATACAAAGAGGAATCGAAATAACAACTAATAACTAGGGATGTAATGAGAAGGAGACTTTGCGGATCTGCGGACGTAGCAAATGTATACCTCGAATCTCCATTAATGCTCCCTGACAGCTACTGGCGATAAGCTTGCTCAGAAGTACCTGGATCTGCACATGAAAAACATGATCATAAGAGGCGTGAGTACACCACAACGGTACTCAGTAAGTGCCAAGCCTAACCTCGGTTGAGTAGTGACGAGGAAGGTCGAGGCCCTACTAAGATAAACATAAGAATAAATATGAAATGAATAGATAGTAGGAATACAGTACATCTCGAGTATCTAGCAAAAACAATAAGTAGAACGGAAACAGGCTAAAAATACAATCTACCAATACAAGAACAATCAGTACAGGCTATTTATCATCGGGGATCTCCTGGTATCCCGAGGATCTCCTGGTATCCTCATCATATACAGAAGGGATCTCCAAGTATCCCGAGGATATCTAAGTATCCTCCACTTAATCACGAGGGATCTCCAAGTATCCCGAGGATCTCCTTGTATCCTCCAATTAATCAGTCCAGTGCTGGTGATCTCTTAGTATCCTCCAATTAATCAATCCTGTGCCTGGGATATCTTAGTATCCCACTCTTCCAAATCTCGGAACAAAATACGAACACGAAACCCGGGATGCCGTCCCGTAGACCCACTCGTAAATACCTCACAATAATTTAATATTTAACCAAAAGAAGCTAAGTGCAGACAACAAGTAAAACCTAGAGTCTAGCATGCTTCACAGAAAGGCAGATAGTGCAACTTAGTCAAATAGAGCAAATAAGTTAATAACATGCTTTCCTAAGCTAAAACAAGTGATTTGCATTTTTAACAGTCAAATACGTGAAGAAGTACAGTCTGAATAAGTCAAGTAAAGTGAATTCCCTATTATTAGCACAAGCACATGCTCGTCACCTCGTGCACAAGGCATTTAAACAACAGTCAAGACATCCTAAGGGGAGAGGTCCCCCCCACAAAGTTAGACAAGCCACTTACCTCAAACCGGTACAAAAATCGCTAGGAAATAATGCCCTTTCCACGAGTATCCGATTCCGTGTGGCCCAAATCTATTCAAACCAATTACATATTGTAAATAATATTGCAAGTAACAAATTTCACAATTAAAATTAAAGCTAAGACGCAAAAATATGTAAAATAACCAAAATGCCCCTCAGGCCAATGTCTCAGAATCAAATAATTTTTTAATTTTCAGAAACTTCGTACTCTCACGAGTCTAATCATATAAAAATCTCCCAAATCGGAGGTCGAATTCCCCTTCAAATCCTCATAATTAGGTCTACGAACTTTACCCCAATTTTCATTCATATATCCGAAATTGAAGGTTGAATTCACGATTTTATTAGTGAGTTTTAGTCATAGAGGAGTAAGGAATCATAACCTAATCGCCGTATCTGAAAAGCCCTCGAAAAATCTCCCAAAAACGAGCTCTCTAGCTTGAGTTTTGAAAAAAATGGAAGAACCCTCATTTAAAAATGTTTATATCTACCCAGGTCTTTTGTTCAATGCAATCGCATGAGATGAGACACGATCGCGTAGAGTAAATATTGAAGGTCCAAAAATTGGCCTATGGGAATGTAGAGGAAGCCATGCGATCGCAGAACAAGAGGAGGTGAAGCTATGCAATCGCGGACTAGGATATGCGATCGCATAGAAGGATTTCGGCCCTGAGGCCCAGCTCCTAAATTCCACTATGCGAACGCGTGAAAAAGAGTGCGATCACGGAGAAGGAGAAGGAAGAACTATGCGATCCCATTCAAAGTACTGCGATCGCATTGAAGGAAAATAGGCCCATCAAAAAAGGCACTATGGGATCGCATGAAGGCTTATGCGATCACAAAGAAGAAAAGGTCTGCAACACATAACAACAAAATCTGCAATACTATAAGTCCCAAAATTGCTCCGTTGAGTATTCGAAACACACCAGGGGCCCCCGAGACCTCAACCAAACCTACAGACACATCCCATAGCATCATTCAATCTTGATCCAATCCTTTAACCACCTAAATCAACGCAAGAACTCGAATTAATCAATAATTTGAACCTAAGGACTTCAAATTCCAACCAAACTCGCTTTCGATCAAAAACCCCACCAAAACATGTCCGATTGACTTGGAATTTTGCACGCGTGTCCCAAATGAAATGAAGCTACTACAACAACTTTTGGAATCCGTTCCGGCACTCGGATAAAAAATTCACTATCGGACCAGAAACTTTAAAATTCTAACATTCGGCATTTCTAGCCTAAAAGAGCTTCGGACGTCCAAAATACATTCCGAACATGCTCCCAACCCTGAAATCACCTAGCGGAGCTAACGGAACCATCGAATTTATATTTCGAGGTCGTCTTCATACTGTTCTAATTACGGACCATTTTTCAATACTTAAGCTCTCATTTAGGGACGAAGTGTCCCAAAACGCTCAGAATTCTATTACCGAACATTCCGGCAAACCAAAATAGTAGACATGAACTAAGGGGAAGCACTTAATGGAGAAATTGGACATAAATTCCAAAAAACACCGGCTGAATTGTCACATTTCAATTCAAAGAATGAATCGAAGTTTCTAATTCTCGTTTTTCTACTTTCAGAAAGTATTTAATGGATCCTAAATGCTATATCATTCAAGACTTATCTTAAGTCCATGAGTCTTTCTACTAAATGACTCATTTTAATGGGTTATGGAAGGATTTACACGTTATATACATATGACCTAGAGTCATATGCTGAACAATTGCACACTGCCATGTGGGGAGCAGGTTGGGTTATTTTATTAATTATTTATGCACTTATTAGTTAACGGGATAATATTTCGTTACCTAGTACCCGTATAATTTAAAAATTATAATAAATCAATTAAAATTCTATTTACTTATAAAAAATTTCATATACACTTTATATATATTATAATATACCATGGTCATATGGTATCTTACATGATATTAGTTCATAATTATCGGGTATTATCATGCGGCCCGTATTTCTCAAATTGGCCACTTTCAACGAAACTCATTTTCTTTAATCCGTGTACCCCTTTATCCTTCATAACACTTATTTATCGCTTGCTATAAATAGCGTAAGTGCATTAACGTCAAGCTGATATCATCCCCGAGTCTTACATCGGTTAACTGAAAATAAAATTTTAATGTATAATACTTCAGGGTGCAATATCGTCGTAACTTAACATTGCGAAATGTGACATCACTGTAATGTAATACTACGGGATGTGGCATCTCACTTCCGGGCTCTCATTAATTTATTTATGGCGCATTTTCATGTATGAAAATATGGGGTGTAACATCACTCCCTTTTTGGAGCATTCGTCCTCGAATGTTGACTGATGTGTTTATCATTTTCATATCCCATAGCTCTTGCGAATAGTTTAGTAGTCCTCTTGCCAGTGGGTAATTGTTCTGTGAATAAATCCAAAGGCAAGGGTATTCCCCCCTTTTTAGGCCTCTTTCCCATGGTGTGACTTGTGATCGAATTCCTTCCAATCTTATAACTTTTGGTACCTCCCATCATGCAGCTTCTACAATACTGACCTTGTAAGTGTACTTATGTGACTTTTCTCTCTTTATTCCTCCACTTTTTAGCCAATCCTAAAGTTCTTCGCTCCCTTTTTTTGTTGAACTTAGAATATTGCTATATCTTATTCTATTGACGCGGTTATCCATTCGTATGACCTTACTACATCTACATGGATCATACTATACCATAATTCTTACGGCGACTTCTTGTTACTGAGGTCTGCTACCAAATCCCAGGATACTTTCATTTCTTATCCCATACGTATAAATCTATGTTCTCTAATGCTTTCACATTACTATTCATCTTAAGAATGACGGCATAATCTCTTCTCATACTTTATAACTTTATCCATCACTTGTTGATTCACCTTAATATTGATCCATAATCTACCCCCTGATAACTTAACCTTTTATGTAATATTGCTGCTAGGATTCACGTTTTATTTGGGAACATCTGAAATGATTAGATTGATCCACCTGAGGTGATACCCTGCTTTCATAATCGTATCTCACAGCATCCTGATGTGATTTAACTTGTGTTGGTATTTTAATCATGTCCAATGAGATCCTTTTCTTTTATTCGTCAGATCATTACTCAATCGAAGGCCTAAATGTCGTTTTTTCTATAATAATTACACCCTCATTTATTAATAGGGCATCATTCCATCTCTTCTGAATGTTATGAGTCTTAGACTCCTTTTGAGTTCATTCAAGCTATACTGAACTTTCTATAACTTAGAGAAACCATTAGATTTCTCATTTTTATGGGTTTCAATCCCAAGGACTTATCTGTTTTCGTCACCCTTTCACTTGCCTTTCCTCATCCTTACTCATGTTCCGTTAAAACTTTGTCGCTTTACTATGCTTTAGCTTGGGACCTATACATATCTATTTATTCTATCCGCGGCCTTCCTTCAACTTGCTTGCACCATAGATTAACTTATGTTGTTCTGGAGCATCAATATAGACATCACATCGTCTCTAACTATGCTTTACTCTCATAATTAGATTTTCGATACCTAGACCATAGGCTGGAGATATGATACTGACGCCGCTGCTATTATTCCTGTATATTGAATCCCTGGGCATATAGAATTCTATCCGAAGTAGGGATTATTTACAATCTTCTACGTTTGAGTATCTCTTACGTTGTTCAGTTTTACCTTACTTACCTTATAATTTCGCATTGTATCTTTTATCTCTTTCATGACCTTCCCTCCACATAGGTATAATTCACATCCATAACTTGAGGCTCGATTATAATACTCGCACCTCTTTTACATATAATATCCAATGGGAGCTTCGTACTGACTTCTTATGAGGCTGGTACTTCTTCTAACTGGATTTCTTGTAGAGCCATTATAGATTATGGTTGTTATGTTATTCCTCTTGAACATTTGATATTAAGAGTGATTCTGTCATGTTCTCAAGCATAACTTCTATAATATTTCTAGGTCCAACAATCAGATTCTTGATTTACTTGGGTGATGTGATTCTTTAGCTTCCTCTTCCTTCCGATCATCCTTTATGTAGGTTTAAGCTACCTTCCAATTTGTGGCTTATGGTATCAGTTATTACCTTAGCCTTTCATGGGCGTTATGGAATATCCATGATACAATCTTCTAACAAATACTTTATCTGCGCCTTGGGCTTAATTCTTTCTTTTAACTTATACTGGAATCTTTTATGGCTGTATGATTGTCAACAAATATATTGCCTGGATAATTCTCCAAAATCTTGTGTGTATCCATAACGTACTAACTCTGGATCATTGATCAAATAATTTATATTGTTCCATCTTAGCTTTCTTTCAACATAAGCTATTACTTTTCCTAGTCGTTCTGCCCCCTCGTTGCGTCTATACTTAGCTTATCTTATTGCCCACACCAAGAGTTTTTGTACAACTCATATGATCTTGAATATTACTTTCAACACTTACTTCCTGTTCATTAGCAACGGCGTGTGGCACTTTCCATTGGAATGCTTGCAATGTTGTTGCGAAATTGTTGTTACACGACCATTTCCACTTTAGGTCATTGTGCTTAGGTTGAAGCCTTCTTTCTTTTCTCCTCAGCTAGTCTTTCCTTGTAGTACTTAGGGAGGATCCTCTGACTCTTGTATAGATGCAAGCTTATTATATCGTATTCCCGATAGACTTTTTTTGATGTCCGTGCTCACTTGTAATTACCCTTAGTTACTTACCTCCACACTCATCTGCTCGTACGGCTACTTCTGAACTGATGTTTTGATTGTCTTCCCCGTGGACTATCTTTTGTTTCTGTAACACTCATATGGTATCTTTAACTACCCAACTCTTAGTTGAATATTTATCAAGTAATATAATGACATCCTTCAAGGCTGAATTCCCCATGTTGGGGTTTACTATCTTCATGCAATTTCACAATCGATGAGGGCTCGCCTTGTGCCCAAGAACGACCTTCCCAAAATTATGGAAATTTCTTCATCCAATTTACAATCCAGAATCACAAAATCTACAGGGAACACAAATTTCCCTACCTGTATCAACACATCATCCAAAATACTTGAGAGTCGTTTCACAGTTTTGTCAGCCAACTGAAACAACATAGACGTGGGTCTAGCTCTTCCAATCCCCAACCTCTTATAGATTGCCATGGGCATAATATTTATCGTATCCCGTAAATAGTAGAGTGCCTTGGTAAAGGCAAAGTTACCAATGGTGCATGAAATTGTGAAACTCCGCGGATCAAACAACTTCTCAGCAACTGGTATGGTCACCATAGCACTGCAAGTCTGAGTTAGATTCATTGTGGACAAATCTTGGAAATCGAATTTTTGGGACATCAAGTCATTCATCATTTTTGCATAACCAGGCATCTCCTTCAAAATATCAATCAGTGGAATATTTAGCTGGATTGTTTCAACATATCCAAGAATTTATTGTATTGTTCCTCTTTTGGTTATTTGGTAAGTCTCTGTGGGAGTGGTGCTGGAGGTCTCTCTTCCCAATGATTTGGGTTTTCTCTTTTTCAGACACCACCTCATCTATCGGTTCCTATGCAGTCTCTGCTTCTTTCTCATTCTCAATCTATGTGTTGGTTTCATCTGGGTTGGACTGTACAGTCACCTCTATCATTTTTGTTGAATCATCTAGCTCAATGGGCACTGGTACAAGTGTCGCAGTCTCTCTGCTTTCTCGAGCCCTCTCTTGCTCCGAGTCTATCTCTGCCATTACGTTGACTCACATCCATCAGCTGCTTCGGGCATTGATTTTTTGGATTTATCTGAGTGTCTGCAGGCAATGTCCCATGAGGATGATTATTCAAAGACATCAAGATCTAGCCCATTTGTATTTCAATATTCTTTATAGGTGACTCACATGCATTTGACCCAATAACCTGTTGCATCATTGCCTCGAGTCTAGCAAACCCATCTTCTTATTTCCCACCATGTTGCTGTTGAGGGGGATAATAACCCTACTACTGATTATGGTTGTTGTATCCTTGTGGCCTTTGGTAGGGCACCACATTATTGTGAGCTCGCATGGCTGCCATATTTCCATTGTTGTGTTGTAGCTGGACTGACATGTATGGCTGATTCTATTGGCTCCAATTCTGACCACCTTGTCTCTATCCCCATAATTAGACACACAGTTTATGTCCTCAGGGTAATGATGATGATCACTTTCTGCATTCCATTGGCTACCAATTTGTTGACTAATGCAAGATGTGCATAAGCCCCCATTGGTTGTATCTACAATGTGCACTTGTTGCTTCTGCCCTGACTCTTCCACCTTTTAAGTGAGTATACTCATTTGTGTCATTAAGGTGGACATATTATCAACAAGAGTGTTGGATGGATCTAAGGGCACTGAGTGGACTACTGGAGTGATAGGTGCATTCCTGATTGTCTACCCCGAATTCTATGCCATCTTGTCAAGCAGGACCTAGATTTCTCTCCATGATTTACTCAAGAATGCTCTGCCATATGAAGTATCAACATTAGCCTTCACGCTATCTGTCATACACACGTAAAATCGCTGCCCCAACATCTGCTTTGGAATACCGTGGTGCAGACATATAACTAACATCCCTTTGAATCATTCTCAAGTTTCTTGCAGTGTTTCCATTGATTTCTGTTTGAAGCTCAAAATTTCATTAATTTGCTTAGCAGTCTTATTGGGTGGATGAATTGTATTCACAAATTGCTTGACTAACTCCTCCCATGTCGTTTTGATATTAATGGGGAGTGAATTTACCCAAGTCTGGGCAGCTCCTGCCACTGAGAATGGAAACAATAACAGCTTTATTGCTTTCTATGTTACGTTGGGCTGCCTTTGAGTTTTGCATATGGATAGGAAATTTGTCAAGTGATATTGAGGATCTTCAATGTATGACCCTGAAAATAGTCCCTTATTTTGCAACAAGTGTAGCACGTTGTTTGTGATTTGAAAGGATTCAGATTATATATGCAGGACTAATATCGTTGTGGCTAAATTCTCTACTGTGGGTTGCACCCAGTCATATAGAAGAGCCTCTGGCACAAGAGGTGCCTCTACTAGTGTAGTCGGGTCTACCTCGCGATCCCCCATGTCTGGTTCAAGTTGTTCAGTTGATTGTTGTTGTTGTTTATTTTTCTAATTGGTCCGACTCAAGGCCTTGAAAACTTTTTCGGGATCTGATAATGCTTCAAATACTTCACCAGTTCTCGATGAGTTTCGAGGCATGCACCTGTACAACCAAGTTAACAAACGTTAAAATTTTAATGTATATATTGAAAATAAAAAAACTGAATAAACTAAGAATTTTGTATTTCCTTCAACTGTAATTGATAACACCGTTAATTCCTCGGCAACGGTGCCAAAATTTGGTCACGCCCAGCTATGCCTTATGAAAAGGACAAACGATCATTGCAAATATAATCAGAGGATTTAGCCCAGAGTCAAATCCCATAGGGAATTAACCTACCAATTACTTTTTTCAGACTCACTAGATTCTTCGTAATCAACTTTCTATATATTTTAAATAATAATTGGTGATATTTTTACTAACTATAACTGATTAACTTTAAGTAAACTAAAATCTAACTATATATAATTGAGTTGTAAACAAATAAGAGAAGGATCTAAGGTTGTGATTTACCTATTGATGGAATCCCTTCCTATTATGTTTCACATAGATTTTCCTAATCGTCTCTGTCAATCATGAGCACTCTTACTATCGTAACTCTCTCTTGAGTTATTATGATAATTTACTAGACGCATTCTCCTAGTATACACTAGCTGGCTTTTATTACAGCTCACTTAGATTGCACCTAAGGTTTCGTTATCCCAAATTCTACCTTTAAACTCTCGATTATTGATTCCTCATATACTTTGGGAGAAGTGTTGTTCAACAACTAGCTAAATTTGTACTCTCTCTCGAGTAATACATACTAAATAGGCACAACCAATTGAGGATCCTATCAATTAACTACAACAAGAACGTAGTTGAACAAACAGAGATTAAACTGTGCAAACTATATTAACACAACAAGAAGCTCCTCCCTCAACAAGTTTCATCAAAATCCTAGACTAAATAATTAGCAACTGATAATCGTGTTCATTATGACAACAAAAAAATTCATCATGACTGATAAATACAAAAGGAAGAAAGGTAGAACTTGATGTTGAATTATCCTCCTTGCCTCTTGCCTCTTCTTGCCTTCAAAAAATCAATAAAAACCTTGATAATGTCTTTTTGGGCAAGTTTGACATCTTATAGGTTAAGTGGAATTACCCCCAAACTTTCAAGTTTACCCCATAAAATTTTTGCACTCCAGATTGACTAGCGCGGCCGCGATCGAACTAGTGGACGTGCATATCGCATAGTGTACTGTCCTATTTTCCTGCTCTAGCGTGGTCGTGCTAAACCCGCACTTGGGCCACGCTAGAGAGATTCAACATTTTCTCTCTTCTTTTCTTTCTTATTTCACATGTACTCAGCTCCGAGGGGCTTCCCTTGCTTTAATTTATCCCCAAACACTGTCCTAAGTCCTCATAAGCGTAATTTGCTCCGGCAAAATGTCACGACCCAAACCCAAGCACGCTAGTGATGGCGCCTCTATTGAAGACAAGGAAAACCAACTAGACCCAATTCATCATTTCAAAATAGTTAAACAGTTTATAAGTAGTGTAAATAAGATTTTAGTGATAATAATCAGCAGAAGTACAACCCGACACAAACTGGGGTGTCACAATTCACGAGCATCTATTAGTGTATGAATACAACTACACGGTTTGAATTATACATAATAGGACTAATGAACGAAAAGGGAGAAAATCGATGCTGCGAATGCTGGCATCTACCGTGCTAAACTCCGATGACTCAGCCTCCGATAAGCCCCGAACCCCCTACCGGGTAAATAAATACCTGTATCTGCACACAAGGTGCATGGAATAAAGTGATTACTCCAACTCAGAGAGTAATAAAGGTAAATAAGAACTGAGCAGTAAGAAATCACATAAAACAAAACAATATGCTGTATAGAAGTAGTTTAAAACCCTTTGAGAAAAAAAGTGAAACCGTGAAATCATTAGAAATATCTTAGCTCAATTTGAACCTCTTTTGAAAATAACTTTTTCAACAGTTATGCAAATAAATGCAAAATAGTTAGTGCCGAAAAGCACAGAAAATCTGCCCCTCCGGCACAAATAACACAGTATAATAGGTAAAATAACAAGTAAATATGAAATATGATCACATAAAGGTTTGCCCCTCGGGCAATATCTCAGATAAGTACCAACCCCTCAGGCTCACCCTCAGAATAGTATCAGCCCTTCAGGCTCACTCTCAGAATAATATCAGCCGCTCGGGCTCACTTTCAGATCACAATGGGTACCGGCGCTCACTGTGGGTGTTAAGACTTCGGAGGGCCCCCTTACGGCTCAAGCGCTATATCAAGCCACCTCGTTGCATCAAATTTCGGCTCTCAGCCTCACATCACTCAAGCCACCTCGTGGCGTATAAATGTATCTCAAGCCCTCAGCCTCATATCACTTAGTGTATCCTAATATCGGACCCTCGGTCGCACTCAGTCAGAAATCATCACAAGCCCCTTGGGCATTAGTAGAATAGTAGTTCTCATCCCAAAACATCATTCAGAAATATAGTTTAAATCTCAAAACTGAGTAAATGTGGCTGAGTTATAAAATAGTGAAAAAACAACATGACTGAGTTCAAGTAATAAGTTAAAATAGCGAGGAAAAAGTGATAATAATCCCCGAAGGGTTCAAATAGTTGGTACGAAACCCAAAATATGGTAATCAGCCCAAATCATGATGATAACAAGCAAGCTTCAGTCAAATACGCGGTAAAATCATCAATTGGGACGGACCAAGTAACAATCCCCAGTAGTAAACAACCCCACGCTCATTATCAAATGTGTGACTCACCTCAGTATAGCACTAAGATGTGCAATCCGAGGTTTCAAACCCCCAAAACATTATTTACAATTATTACTCACCTCGAATTGGAAAAATCTGTAGCTCATGATGCTTTTTCCCCTCCAATCAACACACATTGAATCTATCCAAAATCGGAACGAATACATCACAATATGCTAAGGGAATAAAGCCCAAGCAAAAACAATCAATATCGAGCACAAATCTCAAAATTTGCAAAAACCTGAGCCCCGAGCCCACCTCTCAACACTCAAAACTTTTTATATTATTAGATTCATTATCTCCCCACGAGTTCATACATATCAAAAGTTCTCAATTCCGACCCTAAATGGTCCTTCAAACCCCAAATCAAAATTCCAATTTCTCAAGCCCTAGTTCTTAAATTTTAGGCTGAGTTTCCATGAATTTCTAGGTGAATAAACAATATAATCGGGTTTTAATACCAAAGTTATTACCTCAAGTCGTTTCCCCTGGAATCCCTCTTCAATTTCCTTCAAGAATCTCCAAAAATGAGCAGGTATGAGGGAAATAACCCCCAAAATTGCGGACAAGACGAGCTTTAAAACATTCTACCCATGCATATTTTCTTTTATACGATCGCGGCATAACCCTCGCGATCGTGAAGCACAAAAACTCATCCCTAAGTTTACTTTATGTGAATGCAACAGATTCCATGCGAATGCAATGCACTACCAAATTACACTATGCGATCGCGGACCACACTCCGCGTTTGCGATGAACAAATTCCAACTAAGACCTCAGGTTCACTTTACTCTATGCGAACGTGACCTTCCATATGCATTTGTGATCAACAATTTTACCCAGTATGCGATCGAATACCTACCTGTGCAAATACGAAGAACAGTTTAACTGCTCCCTCCAAGGATTCTATGCAATCGCGAGAGAACCAACACGATTGCAATGAACAAAATGCCTGCAACTGAAACCTGAAATTTCTAAAGTTCTCAAAACATGAAATTGATTCGATTAGCCGCCCGAAACACACCCGAGGCCCTTGAGACCTCAACCAAACCTACCAACATAACCCATAACACCACTAAAACTTGTTCCAATCATCAAAATACCTCAAACAACATCAAATTACCCAAAACTCAACGAATTCAAGCCTAAGTTTTCCAAAAACTTCCGAAATATGCTTTCGATAAAAAACCTGACCAAAACACATCCGAATGACCTAACATTTTACGAACACATCCCAAAAGCATCCGAATGACACAATGAAGCTACTGCATCTCTTGGAATTTCATTCCGGCCTCTATATCAAAATCTCACCTATCAACCTAAAATGCCAAAATCTCACTTTCGCCAATTCAGGCCTAAACCTTCCACAGACTTCCAAAATACATCCAATCACGCTCCCAAGACCCAAATCACCCAACGGAGCTAACCATATTATAAAAATTCCTATCCAAGCTCATATGCAAATAAGTCAAATATTGGTCAAAGCTTTAAAATTTAAAGCTTTCAGCTGAGACTGTTCTTCCAAATTCATTCCGATTTCCGTTAGAACCAAAACCACCGATTTATATCAGTTATAATACATCACAAGGAGCAAGTCATGTCCGAGAACTGGCGATCAAAGTGAAAAAGCTCAAAACGACCGGTCGGGTCGTTACATCCTCCCCCACTTAAACATACATTCGTCCTCGAAGGATCCCAAAGTTGTCTAAAAGCCAATCAATTGCTGAATAATCTTACCATGCATATACCCGGGGGTGATCTGACGTGTCCCTATCTCATATCGGTTCGATAACACATTGTAACTGAAATTACACAATCCAATCTAGCCCATAAACCATAGAACTATATTTTTCACTTTTGATACCATCAATACGATCAAAACCTTACACCATACCCTGAATAGGCGCGAACCAGCTGTGATACCCCTACCTGCAATCTCAGGTGAAATTATATGATATACGACACAACTCAAACACATGTATCGATAACTTCCACTCACAGAAGCTGCAATCGCTAGAAAACCTCTTATCAACTAAGTTTCATTCCAACACTTCTATATATATACTGCCAATGATGACTAAAACACACAGTAATCCATGACCATTTTATCAGATCAACCATTCATGAAGCCACTTCTCCTTGGCAATTAACATAGCAATTTTTTGAGTCGAATCTTGATATTATCCTTCAAACATGCTGAAATCGAATCTTCGTCTTCATTGATGATCCCAATAATCTCGTCTAATCCAACACGCTATCCTGGTGACATGATACATCAATACAGGTCTAAAACACAACTTGCACAATACACGCACCAATAACCAACAGTCCAAACATACACAGTCCATGAAAAATGTCTCGAACGAGAGAGTAGTCCCTCAAGCTCACCAGTACCATCACAACACAAGGCTGAGAACCCGTCTCATATCACAGAAATAGAACACACGAATCTAATCCGGAAGGTGATATATGTTACAGCCCATGTTTTCATACATGAAAATACGCCATAAATAAATTAATGAGAGTTTGGAAGTGAGATGTCACGTCCCGTATATTACATTAAAATGATGTCAAGTTTCGCAATATTAAGTTATGGCGATATTGCACACTGAAGTATTATACATTAAAATTTCATTTTCAATTAACCGGTGTAGGACTCGGAGATGGGATCATCTTGTCGTTAACGTACTTACGCTATTTATAGCAAGAGATAAATAAGTGTTATGAAGGATATAGGGGCAAACAAATTAAAGAAAATAAGTTTCCTTGAAAGTGGCCAATTTGGAAAATACGGATTGTGAGAAAATACCCGATAATTATGAACTAGTACCATGCAAGTTTCCATATGACCAAGGTAGTATTATATATAAAGTATATATAAAGTATTTTAAAAATAAATATTTAAGTTATTTATGGTAATTTTTAAATTATGCGGGTAGTAGATTAATTATCGAGTAATAAAACATTACCCGGTTAACTAATAAGTGGATAAAACATTAATAAAATAACCCACCTTACTCCCACGTGGCAATGTGCCATCATTCAACATATGACTCTTAATTAAAATGTGAAATTCAGAAAGAAAATTTTACTTGATTTCGAACTGGTCTGAAGCACTTCTCTAATATTTTTGCTTGTATCTGCTTTGCTAAGGAATACATACATTGAAAGAGAAGAAAAGATACGTGTGGTAATAGCAGAAAACGTACGCGTATATCTGGGGAGAGCACAAAAGGACACATATGTAGCTGATGAAAAATGATTGAAATGCCCTCAAACTTCTTTAAAAAGAGATTAGAGAAGACATGTCGAAAAACTCTCTTTCTAAAGAAGAGAAATGTGTAAATCCCTCCATAACCCATTAAAATGAGTTATTTAGTAGAAAGACTCATTGACTTAAGATAAGTCTTGAATGATATAGCATTTAGGATCCATTAAATACTTTCTGAAAGTAGAAAAACGAGAATTAGAAGCTTCAATTCATTCTTTGAATTGAAATCAATATTTGGAAACAGTAGCTTCAGAGAACGTTGGAACAAGCTTAAAGTGTAAATCCATTCTCTAGTTCAAAAAAGTTTAAGCAAAACAAGTTTGTTCCAATTTTAAGAAAATGCAGTATAAATTTCACAGAAACAGATTCATTCAAATAATTCTAGGAACAGGTATATTAAGGCTATTTCTTCTTTTTTTTTTTGACATGATCCATATGATACAAGCAAAGCGAGAAAAGGCACAATTTTCATATATGACTCTATTCATAAAAGTATTAGAAGTGCCTATGTTCTTGAATCTTCATATGTTTTGTTATTCCATCGTCTGTTTATGGGTATCAGAAAATACATAAAATGATTTTATGATATTAATCAGAGGTATAATGATCTTATAATGTACCGAGATATTTTGTTATCGTATTTCATATGCATTTCATGCATTTATACATGTACATTGACCCATGACTCAGACGGTATTATATAAGCGTATATATGTACATACATACATATATATATATATATATATATATATATATATATATATATATATATACATATATATATATATATATATATATATATATATATATACATATACATATAAACCCAACCGGGAACATCCATAGGCGATTCAACCAGCCATACAGGACTTACCAACGGAATTACAAGGTTTATACCCGAATTAATCCATCACTAACCATGTCGGGAACACCCCTTTCAGGGCTTACCAACGCCATGATTTAAGCTTAGTTTTCTATAAAATTGTTTAAACTAAACCCATGCTAAAACCTTAACCCCTTCAAGGCAAGCTCTTATTTTAGGGTCATCGCCTTTTCAGAACATCCTCAAGCAATATTGGTTATTATCCAACACTTAAGAACTTAGCCCATCATTGGGCTACTCATGTTATAAAAGTTATTATTCAACACTTAATTTCTCAAGTTATGACTTGGTTTAATAAACCAAAATTTATTAAAAATATGATTAAGGAACAAGTAGATTTTCCTATTCAACAAGATTTATTAAATACTTGGGTCATTCCTAAGGTTAATATAGAGACTATATATAAATTAGGAACTTTTGAAAAATTTTCGGGAAAGACTACTGTGAAGAATACAGAATTGAGTTTTACAATGGATAAGGATAGTGCAGTTTTTAATTTATTATCTCAGCATGATATAGATTATTACAAAGCTAAAGAGTTTAATTATTTGCATATTGGATTAGTACATGTTGCTTTTAAACCATTAACATTAAAAGGCTTACCTGAAAGTTTTGTTGCTGCATTACGTGATGGTAGAAATTTAAATTGGAAAAGTTCTTTAATAGGGTCAATACAATCGACTTTGGCGTACGGGGCAATATATTTCAATGCTTATCCAAATTTAAATATTGCATTAACAGATGTGAATATTTTACAATCGTTAATTTTGAACATCAAAATTAATGGATACAATTATTTACTTGGAACGGAAGTTATGCGTATTTGTACTAGAATTGTTCTTTATACTTTATCTCCTACATGTCGAATTTCAGAACAAAATAATGAGACTATTTTGTTTGAAAATAATTTTTCTAAATCTAAAATTATTACTCGAAGATTAATTAAGTGGGAAGAAATTAATTTTCCTAGTGAATGGATTATTGAAGAAGCGGCAGTACCTCAAGAAATTACTAATGAAGAGATTTCTGAAATTATCCAGAGTAAAGATGGTAATGTAACTTTAAGATTTAAAACCCAGGATTCCTAGAATTACAGATTCTTCTTCTAGATTAACTAGATCTGTATCCTCTTATATTTCACCAGTAGATTATAATGTTGATATTCCCTCGAGAGCATCAACTTCTCAGATTAGAGAAACGAATTTCGATAAAATTGTTTTAGATAAAAATAATATTGCTAAAGCTGAAGATCGTTTTAGTGATCCTACAGATTCCGACATGAATTTTCCAACTGGTTTACATGGATAGTACGAAAATTGATTTTAGTCCAGGTTCTCTGGCACGAAAAAAGATTTCATTAGAATTTTACAGTCCAAAATGGGAAGAATTTAGAAATTGGTTTTTCTCTGCTTTTAATGGAGATGAAACAGAATATATTTTTCTAAAGAATTTTATAAAGATTTAGAGAAAAATAATGTTTCATTACCATTCGTCCCATGGTTCATGATTAAATATGTGGGATATTATTTATCAGTAATTGAACATGAATATCATTTGTCTAATGGAGATATAATGATTTCTTCTTTACAACCAACACAATCTTTTGATATTAATAAAGATGGTAAAACTATTAATTTTACTGCTTTTTCAAAGTTATCTGAAAATAAAGGAGCTGTAGTAACTTGTAAACATGTAAATTCGATTCTTAAACAACAGAATTATGCTAACTATTATTTGAATGTATTAGGAGAACATGTCATGTCTATACACAAGAATTTAGATAATTATTTAAAACAAACACAGGTTTTACATGAAAAAATAGAAGCTTTTCATAAACCAAAACAAGATTTAAAAATTGTTAAAAGTACTTTACAATTTCCTCCGGAAATAAAAAATTTCAGAACAGATTCTATTGAAGAAATTGAACTGCTTTTAAAAGAAAAACTAAAGAATATTACTTTTGATTCAAATATTACTGGAATAGATTTACAGCCTCAACCTGTTTTATCTGCAAACAAGAAGATTTTATTACTCAAAATATCCCAGATTCTTTAAATAAAATCAATACTAAATGGGCTGATAAGCCAAAAAATGTATTATTACAATAGGCCAACCCCCATGGATGTTTTAAATGAAGAAAGAGACCAGATTTTTAATAATAGTTATAGTAGCAAGGAGATTTATGAATGGAATATTGATGGCTTTAATGATAAACAGATTTTTACTACTGTGCATAGAATGTTGATGTATAGTACAATTTGTAAGATTAATAAAAATCAAGATCGTGATATTGCTGCTATGATAGTTGCTGGTTTTACTGGCCAACTAAAAGGTTGGTGGGATAATTTTTTAAACCAAGAACAGAAGACTACGATTATGAATACTACTAGTGTTCATATGATTGAACGGCAATTAGCCTATCAAACTGTTGATTCTACTAGTTCTTCTCAAGTACAACAAAATGCTGTTTATACTTTAGTAACTACCATGGTAGAACATTTTTGTGGTAGATGGACTGATGAGGTAGAGACTATTAGAACAACATTACAAAATTTACGTTGTAGACAATTATCTGATTTTAGATGGTATAAAGATGTATTTTTAAGTCGTGTTATGGAATTGCATGATTGTAGTCATGAACATTGGAAGTCTAAGTTTATTGATGGTTTACCTTCGATTTTTGCTGAAAGAGTTAGAAAGCATTTACGTGGCACTAATAACAAGATTCCTTATGATTCTCTTACTTATGGAAAGATTATTAGTGTTTGCACACAGGAAGGTTTAGCTGTTTGTAATGATATTAAGATGAATTATCATATCAAAAAGAATAGATTAAATGAAAGAAAGCAATTAGGAGAATTTTGTGATCAATTTGCTTTTGACATCCCTGACTCTTCAAAAAGAAAAAAGAAGATTTCTAGTTATAAAGATGATAGAAAAAGAAAGTACAAGAAAAAGTTTAAATCTCGTGATAAAACATATTGGGATAAAAAAGATAAGATGGCTTATAAAAAGAAAGGTAAGAAAGATTACAAAAACGGATTAAATGCCATAAATGTGGTAATTTGGTCATTATACAAATGAGTGTAAAACTCAGGAAAAGATTAAGTGTTTAGATTTAGATGAAAAAATAAAAGATTCTTTGTGTAAGATATTACTAAATTCTGATTCTAGTACTGAAGTATCTGATTTTTCCTCTAATGATATTCTGATGAAGATATAAGGATTTTACATGATGAAGATTTATATTCTGATTCTGATCGATCTTTTTCAGAAGATGAATGTGCTTGTAAGAAAGATGATAGTTTGTATGATTTAATTTATAATTTTCAAGATATGAATGTGAATATGATCAATGATGAGAAAATAATAAAGATTTTAAAAACAATAAAAGATAAAGATTTGAGGAATAAAATTTTGGATACTGTTTTAACTGATGATTTCAATGGTGATTTCAGAAGTAATAAGCAAGATAATATCTTTCCTTCTTCTAATTTTATTTTGAAACAGCCTGATTATTATTCAACGGCTGAATTGAAAAGAATTTTAATTCAAAGGAGTTTTCCAGAAAAAGAAATTACTGTTTCTGATTTACAACAAGAATTTGTTAATTTAAAGGAAGAAATTGTTTATTTGAAAAATCAGTCTAAAATCCATGATAGAAGAATTTCTAGCTTGGAAGATAATAGGACTTTTGATTTACATTTACAAGCAAACAAGACTGAAGCTTTTAAGGCTGAGACTTCTAAAGCAAATGAGACTGAGATTTCTAAATCTGGTAATGGTGAAAAAATTAGCAAAGACCTTACCAAAAATTCTTTTTTGACAAATATTCTCAGTGAGGACAAAAATGAATTTTTACAAAAAATGAGTATTATTACATCTCAAAAGTTTTATACTAAAATTACTTTACAAATTGATTATAATTTTAGAAAAGAATTTATTGCTTTATTTGACAGTGGTGCAGATGTAAATTGTGTTCAGGAAGGACTTATTCCTTCTAGATATTTTTATAAAATAACTCATTGTTTAAGATCTGCTAATGGTAGTCGAATGAAGTTGAATTATAAACTACCACAAGCATTTTTATGTAATAATGGTATTTGTTTACCTCAAAGTTTTATGATTGTAGAAGATATTTCTTGTCCAATTATTTTAGGTGTCCCATTCATGCATGCTATATTTCCTTTAAAATGTTGGGATCATACTAAAATAATAGGAACTTATAATAATAAAGATTTTCAGTTAGATTTTATTACTAAACCTTTTACAAAATCCATAAACATGATTATTGAAAAATTGATTTTGAAAAATCAACAAGTCAATTTTATAAAACAAGAAATTACTTTATTAGAAATTGATGTTTTATTGAAAAATCCTAAATTACAAGAAAAATTGATTTATTAAAAAATTAATTTATTACTAATATTTGTGATGATCATCCTAATGCTTTTTGGGATAGAAAAAAACATGTTGTTTCATTACCTTATGAAGATTATTTTAGTGAAGCTAATATTCCTACTAAGACAAGACCTTGTCAAATGAATTCTGCTCATTTAGATTTGTGCAAAAATGAGATTGATAATTTGTTGAGAAAGAAGTTAATCAGACAGTCCTGTTCGGCTTGGTCATGTACTGCTTTTTATGTCAATAAGCATGCTGAACAAGAAAGAGGTGTACCAAGATTAGTGATAAATTATAAGCCTCTTAATAAAGTTTTGAAATGGATTAGGTATCCTATTGCTAATAAAAAAGATTTATTGAATAGATTACATGATGCAATTATTTTTTCTAAATTTGATTTAAAATCAGGATATTGGCAGATTCAGATTGCTGAACAAGATAGATATAAAACTGCTTTTAATGTTCCAATAGGACAATTTGAATGGAATGTTATGCCTTTTGGATTGAAAAATGCTCCTTCAGAATTTCAAAAGGTTATGAATAATATATTTATTCCTTTAACTGATTTTATTATTGTTTACATAGATGATATTTTGGTATTTTCTAAAAATATTGAATTGCATTTCAAACATTTAAAAATATTTCAACAAATAGTTATTCAAAATGGTTTGGTTATTTCTAAACCTAAAATGGATCTTTTTCAAAGTAATATTAGATTTCTTGGACATAATATTGGAAGAGGAACCATTATACCTATTAATAGATCTATTGACTTTGCTTCAAAATTTCCTGATATTTAACTGATAAGACTCAACTACAAAAATTTTTGGGTAGTCTAAATTATATTTCTCCTTTTGTAAAGGATTTATCAAAAGACACTGCTATTTTATATGAAAGATTAAAAAAGAATCCTCCTGCTTGGAATAATTTACATACTGATCGGTTAAAAAGATAAAATCCAAAGTAAAAGAACTTCCTTGTTTAACTCTGGCTAATCCAGATTGGAAAAAAACTGTTGAGACTGATGCTTAAGACATAGGATATGCTGGTATTTTGACTTAGTTTTCCCCTGTTGAGAAAAAAGATTTTATTATACAATTTTATTCAGGAAAATGGAATAATAGCGAAAAGAATTATGCAACGGTAGCGAAAGAGATTTTAGCTATTGTTAAATGTGTTTTAAAATTCCAAACTGATCTGTACAATCAGAAATTTTTGATAAAAACAGATTGTCAAGCTGCTAAATTTATGTTTAATAAAGATTTTAAGCGTAATGTTTCTAAACAAATGTTTGCAAGATGGCAAGCATTATTAGCTCCTTTTGATTTTGAAATAAAATATAAAAAGGGAATTTATAATAGTTTACCAGATTTTCTTACTCGAGAATATTTGATTAATACTTAATGTTTAAGTTTTGCAGGATGAGGCCAGGATGGCCAAGAGCCTCTTCTGGAAGAGGCAGAGGAGCTACTCAAAACAGATTTCAGACCTTGGGGCATATTCCTGCTCAAAATAGACTTCTTGAAGAAGGATCTTCATCTAGTATGAGACCATTTGCAGAATATAAAAAATATATAGATTTCATTGCCAGCAATGCTGGAACTACTCAAAAATATAAAGATCTCATTGCCAGCAATGCTGGAACTACTGGGGATAGCAATGCTACTATTCAACCCACCTCTGTTGAGGATAACAATAAAAATTATGAAATTGATAATGAAGATTCTTATGCCTCAATAACAGGCAAAACTGATAATGAGATTTTTGAAATAAATTCCACAAAAGAGATTATATTATATGTGGATCACAAAGATTTTCAGTGGAAACACAATCCATGGATTATCATGAAGAGATACTTAAATAATGCATTATTTCCAATGCAAACTTATAAAACCAGATTACATTTTGAGATGATTTTAACATCTACAGGGTCTGTTGAGATTACACATAACAATACTGGTATCACTAATAAATCCTATTTTTCCTTCTCAAAGATGATTATTAAAAGAATTATTTTACCAGAAGAATGGGGATTAAGTACTTTGAAAGATTGTCAATATGTACATCCAGTAAAAAAAAATTTCCATTGACTACAATTATTGGGATTATGTTGATGCATTTTCAAAGTCATTATTTTATGAAAATGATGACCACTGACATTCTTGGTTCATCAAGATATGCGCACAAGTTTTCAGAAGCACACAGATTCCAACTTGGTTCACAAAGTGGTGGTCTTTTTTCGGACCTTCTCAGAATATTTTGACTAAGCAATTACAAGATTTATACACCAAATGGGTCGAAGCATCTCCAAAGATTAATGAATTAGATAGGGAAGAAAGAATTTATCCCAGGACTCCAATAATAATTTTTTTTATGGAATTCTCTATTCCTTGGATTTTCCGATGGACTATTGAAGAGGGAACAGATTCAGATGATATTCCTTGTTTACTCAGAAGATTTCATACTAAATTCTGGCCTAAATTAAATGCTAAAGGACCAGATGGTAAATTAATTGGGCAAGAATTATTGGACTCTATTCAAACTGCTTTGACCAGATATAGCAAGACTATTTCAGAAATTCCTATTATAGAAGAAAGCCATTTTGCTAAAATTACTAAGAAAATACAGATAAAAAAGGTGGTCTTTTATCTCAAGAGGAATTAATTGCTTCCTACATGGAACAAGTTAAGCAAGACATTCAAAGATAGATTACAACTGGAGATAACATTTCAATGGGAGACAACAACTCTGAAGATTCCCAAAGTATCAATAGTGTTAACTCTGAAGAATTGGCCGAGATTGTTAAAAAGGCAGAAGAAGAGATTTTACATAAAAAATAATGAGATTTCTGACAAAAGACGGGTGGTGGGGCCTACTAGAACCAACTGTTGCTGTATACTTTTAACTTTTTAGACCGATTTTTTGGATTTTAGTTCTAAACTTTTCTATATAAGGAGGCATAGATTTCATTTGGAGGCAGGTTTTCGGAACCCCTCTCTCTCTCTCTCTCTCTCTTGAAGATTGCTCTCTTTTCTCTCTACATCCTTGTATTACTCTTGTAATATACTTTTGTATCATAAATAAAAGTTCAGTTCAAGATTTCTGCATATTCCTGGTACCCAGGTACTCCTTTATTCTCTTTATTTAAATATTCTTTTAAAATTTTATTATTGTAAGTAGCCCAATGATGGGCTAAGTTCTTAAGTGTTGGATAATAACCAACATAGCTTGAGGATGTTCTGAAAAGGCGATGACTCTAAAATAAGAGCTTGCCTTGAAGGGGTTAAGGTTTTAGCATTGGTTTAGTTTAAACAATTTTATAGCAAACTAAGCTTAAATCATGGCGTTGGTAAGCCCTGAAAGGGGTGTTCCCGACATGGTTAGTGATGGATTAATTCGGGTATAAACCTTGTAATTCCGTTGGTAAGTCCTGTATGGCTGGTTGAATCGCCTATGGATGTTCCCGGTTGGGTTTATAACGAATAATTCGTGGTTTGCATAAAATATATTAAACTAGATAAATCCCAGCTTTATAAAAGGTCCTACAGCCCTAAACAGGTCCTGCTCAATACTATATATATATATATATATATATATATATATATATATATATATATATATATATATATATATATATATATATATATATATATATATATATATATATTTATATATAAATACATATATATATATATATATATCTATATAGATATAAATATATATATATATATATATATATATATATATATGTGTGTGTGTGTGTGTGTGTGTGTGTGTGTGTGTGTGTGTGTGTATGTATATTGGCGTTATATACGCACCACCGCCTGATCAGCTGGTATACGATGACGATTTTTCCCACAATGGCCAGCATGACATGATGGAATACCCTAAGAGGCTGATGATGTTATGAAACAAGTACCTATATACGACATGACATTCATATGCATATGCTTGACGCAAAAGTAGTTTATGATTTACAAAGTTATTCAGACTTAAGATTAAGTCATGTACTCTATATTTCTTCCATGTCTCTTATGTATTTATTTATATGCCTTATATACTCAATACATTATTCGTACTGACGTCCATTTTTCCTGGGGAGACTGCATTTCATGCCCGCAAGTCCCGATAGACTAGTCGAGAGCTGTCTAAGTAGGCTATCAGCTCAGCGAAGGATGTTGGTATGCTCCATTTGCTTCAGAGTTGCTTGTTTGGTTAGTAAGATTTAGACATGTATTGTTCTATATGACAGGACTCTATCCTGGTCTTTATGACATTTATGTACTGTTAGAGGTTTGTAGACATCTATAGTATACATGAAAGATTGTATGGCCTTGTCGGCCTATGTTTGAGTTTATAAATGATTATCTTGACTTATTAGGCTGTGACGTGTATATAATTATGTAAATAAGAAAGATATGTTACGTTGGTACTCGGTCGAGTAAGGTACCGAGTGCCCGTCGCGGCCCATACAAGGAGAGAATGAAGTTTGCAAGAAAAGAACATTGTTAAGCTAAATTTAAATCCAGGAGACACGGTGTTGCTTTATAACTCACGACTAAGATTATTCTTGGGTAAACTCAAGTCACGATGGTCTGGACCATTAGTGGTAAAAGTGCTCCGTTCAAGTGCCAAATAGATTGCCTCAGAGAGAGACTCTAATACATTTAGAGTTAATGGGAAAGATTGAAACCATATGTATTATGGATGAACCCAAGGAAGTGTCAGTGATCTATCTGACTGAACCTCAGAGGTCGAACGAGCCTTAAATGCGCTCATATGCGTCATGCCTCGATGTTAAATCAGGCACTGCATCGGAGGCAACCCATTGACTTGTTATAACTTTCATGCCACGACATTAACAAAGGTACTGGTTTGGAGGCAGCCCAATGCGTAGTGACCTTAGTATAGTTAGTATTTGTTGTTTTGATTTTTGTAAGTACTAACCAGTGCTGGTGAACTTGAGCGAGTGATAAGTCTATCAGACGCTAAAGGAAAAGCTAATAAAGTGGAAACACTTTGAGGTCCAGGAGCGCGCCCACGCTAGTGGTCACGCAAAAGGCCAAGTATTGTGCCTCAACTTCCACCCAGGAGTGCGCCCGCGCAAAAGGCCAAGTACACTATTTCACTAGCGCGGCCGTGCTAGTGCCGTTCGCCTGCCACTTTGTTTAACTTAACTTTTTTTTTTCTAATTTAGTATCTTAATTGTTTTAGTTGTTGATTCCCTACCCCCACCCTAACTATTCCCCTCTTGTCATATCAAACACCCAACGAGAACCTCAACCCTAATTCCCATCTTCTCCTAATTCACCTCTTCTCCAAATTCCTATTTTCTCCATTGCCAAATAGTCCCAGCCCTACTTCCCCAAGGTTCTATCCAATCCCCCCCATTACGCTTCTACACTTCTCACAATCTTCTCTCACTACAGGTAAGGTTTTATTTTTTTCAATTTTTGTAGATTTTGTTTGACTTCTTAATTATGCTGTAGATTTTCTTCTCTTTTTTTGAAGTAATTTGTAGTGTATGTATAGTGCTTGTGGGTAGTGATGTTTGTGGGGTTGTATCTCTTAATTTAGTTGGGTGAATTTGGGAAAATTATGGTGCTAATTGGGTTATTACATGTTTAATTGGGGGTTCCGCTATATGGTGCCTACAAAGTGTTTGTTTAAATGCCACAGAGAGTTTAAATGGTAATTATGACCAATTGTGCTGGTGAAGTCTGAGTAACGACAGTTGAGTCACACCTTTTGTGTTGTGCTAATGTTGTTCTTCTCCTAGGTACTATGGCTCCCTCCAGGAAATGCCAAACCACCGATGCTTCATCTAGCAGTCAAGCTTAATCTTCCAGGGCATGTAGGTAAGCTCCTACTCGTCGTTTTGATAGAAACAGGTTTGTCTCCACAAAGGTTCAGGACCGTTTTGCTGATAAGGCTTCTAAGAAACCAATACCGTAGGGGGGAATAGATTTAGGGTCAGTCCAGCTAGGCTGCCCCAACTCGTATAATGAGATGGTTAGGTGAGGGCTACAAATCTTCTTTGAAGAGCCGAACGAGGGGAATTTGATGGTTGTACGTGAATTCTATTGCAACGTAAAAGAACATGTGAATGGCGTAGTGACAGTGCACAAGAAGGCTGTGGATGCCTCTATTGAGGCTATTTGGAGGATATACAAGCTTCCCGGACTTATGGAGGAGTTGGACGACTATTATGAACTGTAAGGGAGGAAATACACCCAGTGGAGAGGTTCTTTGAAACCATTTATGTACCCAGCAAGGAAATTGTATGGATGAAGTATGAAAAGAAGTTTTATTCTGTGCTGCTCACTTTTGAAGGGAAGTGCTGGTTGCATGTCATCAACAACTGCTTGATACTGTCTTCCAACACCACGGAGGTGAATGCTCCTCGAGTTGCTTTAATTTTGTGCTTTATAAATGGTCACAACTTTGACGTGGCCAAGCTAATTCACGAGGAGATGTTTACATGTTTTCCGGTGAAGAGGTATGGTTTCTTCTTCCCTTACTTAGTCACTAGGCTTTTCTAGGCAGCTCAGGTGCCAGAAAAATTTAAATATGGATGGGATAGCGTCAAGAGACTTCAAGTTCCGATGAGATAAGGTAACTACTAGGAAGGAGCCTGTGGCAGCTGGTGGTGATGATAGTGCTGAATCCAATGACTCTAAGGAAGGGGAGGATGAGCAAGAGGAAGTAAGGGCCAAGTCACCTTTAAAGGGAAGTGCTGGTTTCATGTCATCAACAACTGCTTGATACTGTCTTCCAACACCACGGAGGTGAATGCTCCTCGAGCTGCTTTAATTTTGTGCTTTCTAAATGGTCACAACTTTGACGTGGCCAAGCTAATTCCCAAGGAGATGTTTAAATGTTTTCCGGTGAAGAGGTATGGTTTCTTCTTCCCTTCCTTAGTCACTAGGCTTTTCCAGGCAGCTCAGGTGCCAGAAAAATTTAAATATGGATGGGATAGTGCCAAGAGACTCCAAGTTCCGAGGAGATAAGGTAACTACTAGGAAGGAGCCTGTGGCAACCGGTGGTGATGATAGTGCTGAATTCGATGACTCTAAGGAAGGGGAGGATGAGCAGGAGGAAGTAAGGGCCAAGTCACCGGCCTATAAGCTGATTTGAGAGGCATCAGGACCATCTGGGGCTGGTTAGGTAACCCGGTTCACAACTTTAGAGTGGAAGGTGGCAGGATTGCGTACCTCGGTCGCTGACCTAAGTACACGTGTTGATACGGTGGCTGCCCATCAAGTGAAATCAGAGAAGAAAATATTTGGCTAGCTACGAGCTCTGGGCCGTGCATGCAATTTGAACTCGGAGACGGTCTCCGATCAAGAGTGATCAATCAGGAAAGTTCCTTTACATCACTGTTCTTTATTTTGTATGACACGAGGACATGTCTTACTTTTAAGTGTAGGGTGGGGGGTGCTTTAATGTATATGGATATATGTAAGAACTTGATTGTTTTATATTTTATTTGTTTTTCTTGATTGTTTTTGTAGTTTTTAGTAGCAGCCAAATTAGGTAAGCCGACTTGTCCTGACGACGGATCTCTTTCGACGGGGTTCTTGAGGTTTTATGTCGACATGAAAATCTAAAAAAATAGAAATATGTTGGACTCTTCCTGATTACGAATTTTCTAGACTGTTTTCTTGAGGGAAGTAAGTCTAAAGAAAATATCAAAAAGATTTTTTTTGTTTTAGGTAGTGTAGTAACTCCCCCATTGGTTTTTCTTTGGGCCATGGTTCTTTTTCAAGGGTTTTTCTTGAATCGGGTGTAATTAGTTTTTTTTTTCTAGTTTTTAGTTGGTACTTATAGGCAATGATCTGAAATAAGATGAGGAGCCCTTAGCGTTGATACACCTGAACACAGTAGACACTAGAGTGTGACACTTAGTCTCAGTGGTTGATTTTTGTTAGAGTGCCTTAAATTGTATGTTTGTAACTTACTTGAGTACTCAAACGAGAGTGTCTTAATAAGCCAATCTGGAGTGATTCATGTTCCATGTATGTGTGAGTTGTATTGTATTCTATGTTCTACACGTGATGCCTAGAACTTGCCCCGTGTGTTTGCAAAGCAAAATAGTAGCTTTATTCAGTCTTAGAACTGATATAGACATTTCTTTGTTAAGCCAGATATATAAAGTAAACCCACCTAAATGCGATACATTGTACTTAACCCCGTTGAGCCTATAAGCATGTTTCTTTGGCAACCACATTATAAACCTTACCCAATTGTTTGAACGGCCCATATGTTTGAACCCCTTTACCTCTCATACATACTTGAATGGTTATATGCAAAAAGTTAAAGTGTGGGGTGGTGGTTTAGTATTTGATTGGAACCAATGAAATAGAGAAAATGTGTAGTATTTTGAAAAATAAAAGAATAAGAGCCACTTTATAAAAAAAGAGAAACAAAAATAAGTAAATATAGTTCTTGATAAGTGGCGTCTTGATACAATTGTACCTCATGGAATTTGGGGTATTATAAATAGAAGTGTGGTGGAATGTCTGGTCCAACATATGTATGGTTCTAAATGCTAAGGTGATTGTATTAAAAGTGCTTAGGAAGGTTAGTCACTATATCCAAATATATCCTACCTGTCCCTTAGCCTACACTACAACCAAATGAAGTCCTAATTGATCTTAGACTAATGGGCTCGATTAGTAGAGTAGTACACTAAGGACAAGTCTATGGTGCATCTGTGTGGCATATGAATTTACTTTCTAAGAGTTAGAGAAAATTTTCTCTATCTAAGTTCCTACTAGTTTTTAATATTATTATTTGTGGAAATACCCTCTTGTGTGATGTGAGGGCATTTTATTCACGAAGGAAAGGTAAGTCTTGAGCTTTGTATAGAGTAATTTGAGTAAGTATGAATATTGCACGACACGTGAGAGTCGACTCTTGAGGCAAAAGATGGTACACTACTAGACGTAGCTTTGGTGATTTATTCTTGGTGTGATACGTTAGGGAAAAGCTTAGTGAATGAACCTTTATAGAGTATGGTTGATTGCTCGGGGACTAGCAATGATTTAAGTGTAGGGTGTTTGTAATAGGCTAGATTCATGTAGTTTGATGACTATTTATAGCCCAACTTGACTATGCTTAACCGTTCTAGGAAGGTTAAATGACGATAAAATGGCTCTAATTGTGAATTTTATATTTTGCAGGAGCAAATTGTGCTTATGAGGACTTAGGACAATGTTTGGATCTAAATTAAAGCAAGGGAAGCCCCACGGAGCTGAGTACATGTGAAAGAAGAATGAAAAGAAGAGAGCAAATGATGAATCTCTCTAGCGCGGCCTTAGCGTGACCGCGCTAGAGCAGGAAAATAGGACAGTACACTATGCAATATGCGCGACCACTAGCGCGGTCCGAGCCCGGCTGCGCTAGTCAATCTGGAGCGCATAAATTTCAGGGGTAAACTTGGAAGTTTGCGGGTAATTCCACTTAACCTATAAGAGTTCCAACTTGCCCAAAAAGACATTATCAAGGTTTTTATAGATTTTGTGAAGGCAAGAAGAGGCAAGAGGCAAGGAGGATAATTCGACATCGAGTTCTACGTTACTTCCTTTTGTATTTATCATTCATGATGAATTTTTTTGTTGTTATTATGAGCACAATTATAAGTAACTAATTATTTAGTCTAGGGTTTTGATAAAACCCGTTGAGGGATGAACTTCTTGTTTTGTTAATATAGTTTACCTAGTTTAATCTCTCTTTGTTCAACTATATTCTTGTTGTAGTTAATTGATCGGATCCTCAATTAGTTGTGCTAATTTAGTATTTACTACTCAAGAGAGAGTATATATTTTGGTATTTGTTAAACAACACCATTCCCAAAATATATGAGAAATCAATAACCGAGGGTTCAAATGTGGGATTAGGGATAACGAAACCTTAGGTTCGATCTAAGTGAGCTGTAATAAAATCCAACTGACATAACTCCAGAGAGTGCGTCTAGTAAATTGTCATAATTATTCGGGAGAGAGTTATGGCAGTAAGAGTACTCATGATCGATAGAGACGATTAGTTAAATCTATGCGAAACATAACAGGAAAGGATTATATCAATAGGGGAAATCACAACCTTAGATCATTCTCTTATTTGTTTACAACAATATCACATTTAGCTTTTAGTTTACTTAAAGTTGTTATTCAAAATATCTGGGAAGTTGATTACAAAGAATTCAGTGAGTCTGACAAAAGTAATTGGTAGGTTAATTCCCTGTCATATTCGACTCTAGGCTAAATACCCTGATTATATTTAGAATGACCGCTTGTTGTTTTAATAAGGCATAGTTAGGCGTGATCAATTATTTAAGTTGTTTGAAGAGGTATATCAAATCTAATGTGGGTGGCCTCACAATAAAATCGTTGTTGGTACACCACATGCTATTACTGCTAGCTGTTTCATGCCTCTCGATATGATATTTGCAAGTAATGCATGTCATAGAAATACTATTTTGATTCTGGCAGAGGCATCAACAAATGATAATCCCACTATTGCAGAGTGGACTCTTTATAGTATAGTCTTGAAAGCTTGTTCTTGTTTAGAATTTAGCTTTGATTGTGCTTTCTCATACATTTGTATAGAATTTTGATTCTTAATAGTGTATTAAACTTTTTAATTTGTGTTCTAACTCACTTTTTATGGATATTGGCTCCAGTCAGGTATTAGTATCTCTAGATTTAACCCTCTAATTGGGGCTATATATCTCTTTAATGCCCCAATTCCTTATTAACGTAATTTTCCTATACTTAGTCTCTCTTTCTCAAAAAGAGTCTAAGTCATCAAGGCACGAATAAGTGTTTGCAACCACCAATTCTACAATTAAAGCATGAATTAAGCTAAATATCACTAACCCATAAACAATTAAGCCCTAATATTCATGACCCATTAAGCAACCACACTAGGGTTGAGCCACAACCCTAGATATAGGGTTAAGATACTCATAATAATTGTAGAAATCGAAGATGGAGATGAAATATAAATCATAATTTTCAAATACAAGATGAAAATCTAAAGATTGAAGATGAATATACTCTAAAATTACTCAGAAACGTAAAAACCAGTTGTTCTCGTGTTATCCTTAACAAACATTAACCTAAAATTTTGAAAAAGATCTATTCATACTAGGCTAAAATTCCCAAAAAAATGCCCATGCGGAAGTTTTACGGAGGCGTAATTCCAACCGCATCCGCGCTTGAGATATCACGTCCACGTAATAATGAGCGTGGTCCACATTTCTTTAATTCTAGGCTTGGTTTGGACATGGTTTCGTAGACACCGTAAAAGACATCGCCTCCATGTTAGCTTCAACCACGGCCGCATAATTTGGATGTGGAACCCGTTCCTCAGTCATGCTCAACTTGAAGAGTCTCTGAACTTCAATAACCGCTCTTAGCAAAATTACCATTGCGGCAGCGTAAGATATTCTACAGGGGCACACTTTTCCATTGCGGTCACCGATAGACCTTTTTGCTCAAAATTTCCTCTTTGAACTTTACTTTCGTGGGCTGCATATTTGTGGATGCCTCATGGTGGTCCTCACGCGGTCGCATATTTTTTGTCCGCTCTCTGTGCTCTGGTTACCTATCTTTAACCTATGCAAGTTTACTCCTTCATGAGCTTATTTTGGCATCTTTGTCTCATTTGAACCAAACTCTTCAAGTAAGCAGAGTAAGTTAGTTTTCAGGAATACTTTTATACATTTTTGATCCAAAACCTATGCAAAAGAGAGCATAAGATAGGTTAAAGTCCATGATTATCAACTCCCCTAAACTTAAGCTTTTGCTTTTCTACAAGCAAATAAAGTAATTCTCACCTCCACAAGAAAAAAGAAAGGAAAATTTCATTTGTCCTAAGGTGACTTCATCAAGCATCAATTAGGACTAACAATTACCCTCAACATAAATGCATTATTAAAAATACACAAGCTTTTTAGAACCATAGCTCTATTGCGACAAAAGAGCATCAAGAGTTGATTTAACTAACCAAGGAAGCTTTTTCTACTACATTGGTCATTGTGGAACCCAAACTCTTACTCCTACAGTCTCCATAAGCAAATATCTCTTTAGATTGTAGCACTCGAAACAAGGATTATGGAAAAATATGCTCATCTCTCTCAAGGGAAGGTCACAAGTTAGGCTCAAGTACCATAAGCTTTCCCACTACGTAAATCACCACTAATGTAAACCCAATATACTTGAAATCATAAGTGATTTTAGGGGAATGTAATGAAGGCTTTTGGTTCAAGCTAGAATATATCGGTCTATGAAGGTTTCATCTTTCCTTCAACATTTCATTTTCTTATTTCGGCTCACACTTTCTTGACTCTTTGAGTCATTTTCTTCTTCCTTAGGGGACTAGAGAGACACACTGTCACTCTTTCTTGTCTATGAGAATCATTTTTATCTTTTTCTTCTCATTCCAAGCCTTTGATTATTGCGGCCCTTGAATCCCTTTATTTTTCTATACTATTCACTTTCTTTTTGACTTTTCTTTCTTTTCTTTTGCCTTTCATGTTCTTCATTTTGTACCTTTTATAACTTTCACATTTCCTCACCCCCTCCCCCAAATTTATGCTTTTGCCAATTATGCTAAGGAAAGATCAGGTGCCAAGAGAGGGTCATTATAGAATGGATAAAGGCTTGTATCATGGATATTGAAAGAAACAAGAGCTTCAGCTCCACGGGGTTGACTAGGGATATCAGGGTTGACTAGGGATATCATATTTGGTGGGCTATGAATGCTTTCAAGGTTAAATTTGGATCAATGAGAGCCTATATTCATTTCTCAAGTCGAGCTACTCTTAGAATTTCACTGAGACAAATATTCGGGGGCAGGTTCTAGACTTATTGGCATGAGACTTGGACTTTCAAATTAAATCCTCACCTCACAAGTTGTTGGATTGCTAAAGAGACAGAGTCGGGGGCCCACAACAACCTTAGCTAAGATTGAGCAACACAAAATGGCTCCAAGAAGCCACTAGTTTATTGTTTAGTCAACGCAAGAGTCTAAAGGTCACAACTAGCACCATTCTTTGCCACTCGACTTGTTTCTAATCATAAGGTCAAAGGTAAATGTGCTAGGCCCAAGTGAAGCTTGTCTGAGACATTTTTTTTCATTACTACTATTTATACAAAAAACATAAATATAAAAAGACTCAATTCATCAGAAGGTTTTCATTCCATCCATCATCGGGAAGAGACACCCGGTTCACACAAGATCCACCTTTGGAAAGAACCATGACATTAAGAAAACCAAAGTCTTATTGATCACAAAGCTAAGAACTCTAAAGAAAGAAGCTACTAAAGGAAGTAAAAAACTAAGCTATTAAGGAAAAACATCACAAGAAGTTATAAAGTGAACTACAAAAAATAAAATGAATATGTACAATAATAGATAGAAACGAATATATACAAGATGGGAATGAATATATACATGGAATGGTAGGTTATATACATACCAAAAGTGAAAAATAACAAAAGAGAAAAATAAATGGTAAAGTTATATACATACCAAAAGTGAAAAATAATTACAAGTAAAAATAAAGAAAAAATAGTATCATAATTATTACATTACATTCATCAAATCAAAATAGGACCACCCCTCAAATAAACGCTAGCATTGTCCCCAATGCTAAAAGGAAAAATAAGATCAATAAGGGATAGAGAGTAAAGAAAACTCCAAATGTGGTATGCATCGGGTCCTGCACATCAGTGGGGGTCCTCGAACTGCGTAGGATCAGCCGCTCCCACCGGGTCTTCTAACTGTATATCCAAATCTGTCTGGGGGACCACGGGGTTGCTTAACATCTGGATCTTCTATGTAGCGGCCTGTGTAGTGGCAGCCAGCTCCTCAGAGTGACCAGCTGCTTGTGCCTCATGCTCTTCTTCCTGTTCTGATATGTCATGATCTTCCAAGAGTAAGTCTAGTGGGATTCTCCAGCAGAGGTGAACCTCTCAACATCCTTTTTCAGCTACACCACTGACTCCTTTGAGGCCCGAGTTTTCTTCATTTTCTTGACCTGCTTGCCCAGGTCCTTGATAGCTTTTCCTCGAGTATCCAAAGTGGCCATGATAAGTTTTTGGTTATCCAGGAGCTTCTTTTGGTTGTCCAGAATCTCCTTCGATGATCCCTCCACATATGTAGGCACCTAAGGTTGTGTCAAAGCTGACTGAGCTACTACAACACTAGATAGGACAAACAACTTTGATGTAGCTGCCTGCATCCAATTGTTGATACTAGATAGGGTCTGAGAAAGCCTCAGTGCAGTCTGGGGGGTAGGTAGAGGAAGATGGCACAGACAATGACACGATGATGGATGGCCCAAATGGAGGAGGAGGTACGACAGCTAAGGATCCCCCGCTGTGGATGGATATGATCCGACAACCACTACCCCTGGATCTTGAGACTGGCCGGTGGGATAGTAGCTTTACCCTTTGTTTTATGGTTGTTTGGACCTTTGGTGTTGTACCATGATAAGGGATACTTTGGCTTTGTCTTAGTGTTATAGCCTTCTTATCAACTCCCTGATCCTCAAAGTACATAGTGAGGAAATTTGGGCAAGGGTAGGATCTTTCATCTTTCCCAACTGCCTTTGTAATGTTGTAGTGCATGAGGTTCCCCACATTGATGGGATACCCCGCTATGATCGAGGATTTCAAAATACACCGAGTGAGTGGGAGAAAGCTATCATGCCGACAAGGATCTAGCCGGCTGCAAACAAAGGTGGACCACCCTTTTGCTTCAAAGTTGAGAGTGTTTTTAGCTATTGGGAACCCTGATGTGAGCCGTGCCGGTGTAGTCCCGAGGGCTAATATCTACACCACACATGGATGGGCTACTTCTCCAAGTGCCAACTTTTCCAAATATTGCATTTCTTCCACATTCTCGAAACCGACATACTCATTTAATGTCTGGCCATCAAATAGAATCCTCAAATTATGGACTTTTGTCACTGTTGTGCCCTTTTTGATGCGGGCCACATTTCCATAGAATTCTTTAACAAGAAATTCATTGGCATCCGGAACCTTGCTGATCAACCATTTCTACCCTACCCTGTCGTAAAGTTGCCTTTTTACATTTGGATTGTTGGGAATGAGATCTCGCTCAATGAATTTCCTCTCTAGGTTGAGTGACATTTGGGGCTACCACTCTAGGAATTTTTGGTAGGCCAACTCACTCATAAATATTTGCTGCCACACCTCCGGATTTCTTGTTCTTTCTAAACCTCCAACAGTTGTATCATCCCCTTGCCCATCGTCCAGGACCTTGCATCATCAACATCAATATCAACATGGGCACGGGCAGCTGGTGAGGTCAGAGTTGTAGCAGGTGGGGAAGATGATCCCGATGCCTCACTACGTCCTTCTGAGTCACTATACGACTTAGTAGAGGAGGTGGGTACATCCACCAGTCAGTACCTCTCCGGGATATTTGGGACATGAGTGGGTACAGAATCCCTTTCCGAAGCTTCTCGGGAAGGGACATACTTACTCGTGTCGGAATGGTCCGCTGCTCTGTCCGCACCTTTGATGGCTTTTCGCATCTTTCCAATCGACTGTTGGACTACTAGAGGTAACTTGATCCTTCCTCGTCCCCGTCCTCGGGAGGGTTATACCGTCCCCTTAGATGTATCGCCTTTTCCTTGAGATCGGACCATTGTTGAAGTAAAAAAAACATAGAAGGAAAGTCAGAACAAAGCTTTAAGTATTGATAAAATATTGCAGTAAAATTGCAGAACTGCATCGCAGAACAAGGAATCGAGGACCGCAAAAAAGTGACCACGTCTGCGAAGTTCCTACCGTAGACCGCAGAAAAGTAACTGCAGCCGCAAAGAGATTAGGATCAGACTACTACCTCTATGAACATTGATCATCGCGGATCGCAAAAAAGCAAGTGTGGCCACGAATGACCAACCGTGGATCGCGAAAAAGCAAGCGTGACCGAAAATTGATATCAATCTATTCTGAAGCTGAAGAATGTGGGCCGTGAAACCTTGGCTGAAGTCGTTATGATCCAATGCGGACCGCGAAAAAGGATACTGTGGACCCCAAAATTGCACTGAACTACGTATGCAAGCTAGGGTTTTCACTAAAATATGAGTAATTACAAGCATGGTTAATGACCCCATTCCCCCCTTAAGTGCATAAAAACTACCACATAAATTTTAGGTATCAATGTTTAAATTATGGGAAGTTATGAAACCCTAATTAAAGACAAGAAGATAAAACTAAGACAAAAGAAAATAATATAAAAGTAATGCAATGAATTGAACATACCAGTTGTGGAAGTTAGAGAAAATGTACACTTGATTAGTGGAATAAGATTTGAAATTACTTAGAGGAAGATGAACATAAAAAATGACCGGTGAGGAATCAAGGTTTGAAAAGGGTAAAAGGCCTAAGTACCTCCTATTTATACTTAAAAGTTGTAGACCCAACCAAATTACCCGAATGTGGATGCAAAATTGTACCCCGGACCGCGTTCCTATATCTGATTTGAAGAGTTATTGTGGACTGGACCGCCAAGGGCAAAAGCCCCAACACGAACGTGAAAGTTCAACCTCTAACGCGAATTCAACTTCATAGAGTTGCTATTATGTACTTTTCAAGTCCGCATACGTTGACCAATAAAGCCCCCGCCAAAAGCAACCACTTATCGTCAAATTCTAAGCGCGGTTAGCGTAATTGTCACACTTAGGCAAGATTTTCCAACAACAGTCCTGCACTACACAACAATTCCTACATAAACTTCACAAGCAGTTAGTCCAAACAAAGCCTAAAATAAGAAAAAAAACAAAAAGAAAGAAAAACACATTGGTTGCCTCCCAAGAAGCGCCTGATTTAACGTTGCGGCATGGCCCATGCTACCATCAATCACTTAAAATAGATAATTGCCACCATGCAGATATCATCAAATTTTCCAAGATAGTACTTCACTCGATGCCCATTAACTCGGAAAATTTCACCATTTTGTTTTTCAAATCAAGAGCACCAAACGGAGTTACATGCACCACCTCAAAAGGACCACTCCATTTTGACTTGAGCTTTTCCGGAAACACTCGTAACCGACAGTTCAATAGAAAAACCAAGTAACCCTCCTAGAATTCCTTGTTCCATGCATATTTGTCATGTAAGTAATTCATCTTATATTTGTACAAGGACGAGCTAGAATAGGCATGAAACTTAAATTCATCAAGTTCATTTAGTTGCTCTACCCGGAGATTTTCAGCAACATCTTATTCAAGGTTTAACTTCTTAAGCGCCCACATGGCTTTATGCTCTAACTCAACCCGAAGATGGCATGCTTTCCCAATACCAATCGGTATAGAGACATACCAGTTGGGGTCTTGTAGGCTGTCCCGTAAGCTCATAAATCATCATCTAGTTTCTTTGACCAATCAATTCAATTTGCATTGACAGTTTTTGACAATATACTCTTTATCTCCCTGTTGGAGAGATCAACTTGTCTACTAACCTGGGGATGATAAGGGGTTGACACTTTATGATTGACAACATACTTGGAGAGTAAAGTATAGAAGGCCTTGTTGAAAAAATGAGAACCCCCATCACTGATGATCGACCAAGGAGTATCAAACCTTGTAAAAATATTTTTCTTCAAGAAAACCACTACACTCCGTGCCTCATTGGTAGGCAAAGCCACAACTTCAACACATTTGGAAACATAATCAAGGGCAACCGGAATGTACATGTTACAACATGAACTCAAAATGGCCCCATGGCGTCGATGCTCCACACGTCAAAAATGTCAATCTAAAGAATACTGGTGAGAGACATTTATCCTTCTTGGAAATTCCACCAGCTCTCTAACACTCATCACAAGCTCACTAGCCTCTTTATACAAGGTAGGCCAATAAAATCCATAGCTGAGCACCTTTGAAGCAGTTCTCACCCCGCCATGATGACCACTATAAGGCTAGGAATGACAAGAATCAAGAATACTCAGTTGCTTCTCTTATGAAACACATCTCCTGATCACACCATCATTACAAATCTTGAAATGATTAGGCACATCCCAGTAATAATCCAAGCTAACCCTTTTAAGATTTTTCCTTTGGTTATAAGGGAGCGCACACGGGACAATTCCAGTCACAAGAAAGTTAGTCACATCAGCTAACTAAGGCATACTACTTAAAGACACGGAGAGGAGTTGTTCATCCGGAAACGTATCATTAATTGGCCACCATGGGGACTGCCCTCCTCTTCCAAGTGGGACAAGTGATTCACCACTTAGTTTTCACATCCTTTTCGATCAATAATTTCAAGGTCAACTATTGAAGAAATAGAACCCATCTCATCAACCTAGCCTTAAAGTCCTTTATTATCATTAAGAAATGGTGCACTATGTGATCAGTGCGCATAATCACTTTTGTACCCATGATATATGGCCTGAACTTTTCTATGGAAAAGATAATGGCTATTAATTCTTTCTCGGTCATAGTATAATTGACTTGGGCATCATTCATCTTTTTGTTTGCATAATAGGCCAGATGAAATATTTTGTCGGTCCTTTGCCCCAAAACTACTCCTATTTTTACGTCACTAGAATCACACATGATCTCAAATGGCAAGCTCCAATTGGGTGCAGTGATGATGGGAGTGGTAGTCAATTTATACTTGAGAAGCTCAAATGCTTTTATGCAATCATCATTAAACACAAACCTTGCATCATTTTCAAATAATTTGCAAAAGGGATTCACCACCTTTGAAAAGTCCTTGATGAACCTACAGTAGAACCCCCTATGCCTAAGAAAGATCCTAACTCCCTTGACGGAAGTAGAAGGAGGGAGTTTTCAAATCACTTCAATATTTGCTTTTTCACTACAATACCATTCTTTGAAATCTTATGGCCGAGGACAATGACCTTCTCAACCATATAGTGGCACTTCTCCCAATTAAGTACTAAGTTGGTTTCTTTACATCGGGCTTACACTTGTCAAGATTACCCAAGAATATTTCAAAGGAATCACCCATAACACTGAAATCATCCATGAACGCTTGCAAGAAGTGTTCCACCATGCCCATAAATATAGACATCATATACCGCTGAAAGGTAGCCGGTGCATTACACAAACCGAATGGCATCCATGAGAATGCAAAGGTCCCATACGGGCATATGAAGCTGGTTTTCTCTTGGTCCTCCGATTCAATCAAAATTTTGTTGTAACCTAAGTATCATCAAAAATGCAATTGTAGGCACGCCCTGCAAGTCTATCCAACATTTGGTCAAGAAAAGGCAATCAAAAATGATCCTTGCGGGTCACGTTGTTCATTTTTTGGTAATCCATGCATACCTTCCATCCAGTGACGGTCCGGTAGGGATCAACTTATTTTTCTCATTTGTGACCACCTTCTTACCACCCTTCTTCAGCACACATTGTACCAGTAAAGTCCATTTACTATCTGAAATAGGATGCAACCCATGCAACTACTCACTTGATAAGTTCCTTCTTGACGATCTCATGCATGGCTTCATTCAACCTCATTTGATGTTCCACAGAGGTTTGGAATAATTCTCAAGTATAATTTTGTGCATGAAAAAGGCGGGGCTTATCCCTAAAATATCAGCTAGAGTCCATCTAAGTGCCTTCTTCCTTCTTTGCAGCACCACAAGAGTGGTATCTACATGCATGTTAGTTAAGCACAAAGAAAGAATAACTAGTAAAGTTGAACAAGGGCCAAAGAATTCATACCTAAGGTATGAAGGAAAAGGCTTCAACTCCAATACGGGAGGCTCCTTGATTGAGGGCTTTGTTGGTGGAGTCTTTCGGTTCTTAAGATCCAAGGAAAGTTTTCGGGGCTCATATGTGTAAGAACCCATTACTTGCAAAACATTGACATATTCCACCAAGCCTTCTTCCTCCGCCACATCATGGTTCAAAAACACAACTTCCAAAGGGTACCCCACATTTATCACAGCACTATTGTCTTCAACAATCACCTCATTCACAAGATCCACAAATGAACATACTTTATTGCTATTGGTACGGTCCTTCCTAGTTCGGACCAAATTTCCCTTTGTTCGGATTCCAAATGCTTAGTGTGACATTCCTTAGTACTAAGTCCATGATATTGAAGTATTGAAGGTTGACGCTACTATTGTAATACCTCTCGATCAGTTGCTTTTGGGAACAAGAGCAACTTCATGCCTTTCATCCAATAGCTCCAGGATCGTATTCATGGCCTCCTCATTTGATTCCTTTGTTGCATATCAGAATCTGATACTCGATTTACTAACTTCGATCGGTATTAGAGATTTCTTTGTGTTTCCTCCATATTTTCATCAATGTCAATTCTCACTTCTTCATTCAGGATATCATCACTCACTTGCACATCATTGCTTTGCTCATCATTCTCTTGCACCAACACATCATTATTAACAAATGTTTTTTCATTAGAGGTACTATCAACACTACCTCTACCATATGCCATAGCCTGACCAGTATTGTTGCCTCTCTTTGGGTTTACTACTGTATCACTAAGTAGTGCCCCTTTAGGGCAAGTATTCAACGATTGCAAAATCTGGCCAAGTTGGACCTCCAAGTTGCGGATAAAGGTATTACGGGACACCAATTGGGCATCATAGTCGGCATTGTTCTTCATCATTTTCTCAAATATTGACTCAATCCTTCACATCTCATTATTTGACAAGCTAGGACCTTGAGAAGAAAATAGAGGCAGGTTGTTTGGTTGTTGATACATCAGGAGCCATTGAAATCCCGACCACAGATTCCCATGATTACGATTATTCTAACCCCCTTGATTGTTGTTGCCTCCCCAATTGCTATTGTTGTTGTTTTCCTAGTTGCCCTGGTTACCCTGATTGCCCCAATTCTGATTGTTATCCCCCAGTTTGTTTGGTCGTTGTTGTTCCCACTGTTCCAATTTCCTTGTTTGTCATTCCCCCAATTTCCCTGGATCTCCACTGTTGTTGTTTATTTGGAGCATTGCCCCGTCGTCCTTGGTAGTTGTTCATATACTGAACTTCTTCACGTTGATCATCATACCTATCATCTTGGTTGTAACCACTAATACCTTACACAAATTGGTCCATATTTCATTGACTTTGTTGACCTCTTTGCCACCTCTTGTTGACCATTATATTTACCCTTTCCATGGAATTCACTTGACTTGGAACTTGAACTTGCTACAAGAGCTTTGTCCAACTGGTTCATTGTTTTAGTTAACTCTATTATTGCTTGGACATGGTCATGGAGCTCATTGTGTAGGTGAATAATATTGGGATCACCTTGTGGCAGATTAGCTCGACTCTACCATGCCAAGGAAGTATCCGCCATCTCATCAAGTATATCACATGCCTCAGAATAAGGTGTATTCATAATATATCCCCCTACTAGCTGGTTAACTACACACTGGTTGGTAGTTTTGATGCCACAATAGAATGTTTGCTGGATTATTTCTTCGATCATGCCATTGTTCGGACACTCTTTAACTATCGTTAGATACCTTTCCCAAATCTTATGAAGCGGTTCATTAGGCTTTTATTTAAAGGCAAGGATCTCATCTCTCAGCTTCTCCATATGCCCCGATGACAAGAACTTTGCTATGAATTTCTCGGCCAACTCATCCCAAGTAGTGATGGAATGGTTGGGCAATATCTCAATCCAATCCAAAGCTTTCCCCCCTTAGACAGAACGGGAAAAGCCTTAGTCTCAATGCTTCCTCAAAAACGCTCCCCCCAGTATGTATCAACAAAACCATTGAGATGCTCATAAACATTCTGGTGTAGATCTCCGGTGAACAAACCCTTCTATTCCAAAAGTGTAAGCATAATGTTGGTTATTTGGAAGTTTCCTGCCCTAATCCAAGGTGGAACTATTGCACTTGTGTATCCTTCATTGTGAAATGCCCAGTGTGCTTCCCCTATTGGAGGTGTGGGAGGGTTCGAAATATTATCATGAGGCGGTTGACTTCTCCTTTATGCTTGTGGTTCGGGATGAACCTCATCCACATTATCATCATCTACCTCCTCCCCCAAGGAAAATTTCCGGGAGCATCATTGTTAAGATCCATATTGTACCTAAGAGAATTCACAAACAAATTAGAAAATTAGAAGGAAAGAAAAAAGGACACACAAATAGTTAGATATATAGCTAAAACTTTCTAAATTCCCGGCAACGACGCTAAAAAGTGATCGGTTCCAAGCCTATACCACTAGTGAGTAGCAAGGATGGTCAATGATGTTTACCCAACAAAGGCCGAGATCGATTTGTACAGGGAGTTAATTGACTTGAAGTTAGATATCTAACTAATCTAGATGTGCGTGTTGTACCAAAGTGCACCTCCAAACATGGTCAATATTGATTATACTTCTAATGTTATACTATTGTATGCTAAAGTAAGCTAAGTACACTATTTATGTTGGTTGTTTTCACGGATTAAAAGGGACTAGGGCAATGACTTCTGCCTAGGTAGATATCTAACGAGTATTGAAAATTTAGGGCAAGATTGATATGATTGGGGTCGTGATATAACCATCATTCATAAGTGCTCACTCTATACCTCTCGTTAGTTTGAGTTACTTTGCCCGATTTGACTTTCTCAAGTCCAAATGGGTGTTCATGCATTACAAAACATTGGCTCATGTCGGGGTATTATTATCTCTAGTTTTAACCCTTTAGTCGGGCTATCAATCCTTTGAATGCACCCCAATTCCTTGTTTGCCTAATATTTCTAGAATTAGTCTTTCTTTCTCAAGAAAAATCTAAGTCATCACGGCACAAATAAGTATTTTCAACCACCAATTCTAAAATTAAAGCATGAATTAAGCTAACTATCACTAACCCATAAACAATTAAGCCCTAATATTCATAACCCATTAAGTAACCACACTAGGGTTGAGCCACAACCCTAGCTATAGGGTTAAGATACTCATAATAATAGTTGTGGAAATTAAAGATGGAGATGAAATATAAATTCATGATATTCAAATACAAGATGAAAATCTAAAGATAGAAGATGAATATACTCTAAAATTACTCAAAAAGTTAAAAATAAGTTGTTCACGTGTTCTCCTTAACAAAATACAACCTAAAAATATGAAAAAGATGTATTTATACTAGGCTGAAGTTCCCGAACAAAAATGCCCCTGTGGAAGTTTGAAGGAGAAGTAATTTCAATCGCGTCCGTGCTTCAACTATCGTGGTCGCGTAATAATGAGCGCGGTCTGCGTTTCTTCAATTTTGTGCTTGATTTGGACATGGTTTCGGGAAACCGCAAAAGCTACCACCTCCGCGTAGCTTCAATTACTGCAGCATAATTTGGACAGTGACTGCGTTCCTCAGCCAAGATCAACATACAGAGTATCTGAACTTCAATCACCGCTCTCAGCAAAATTGCCACCGCGGACGCGCTTTTCCATCGCGGTCAGTGTTATACCTTTTTGCTCCAAATTGCCTCTCTAATTTACTTTTGCGGGCCGCATATTTGTGGATGCCTCAACGATGGTTCTCACATGGCTGCGTATTTTGTTCGCTCTCCATGCTCTAGTTCCTTGTCTTTAACCAGTGCAACTTTACTTTTTCATGAGTTTATTTTGGCATGTTTGCCTCATTTTGATAAAAACCTGCAAGTAAGCATAATAAGTTAGTTTTCTAGAATACTTTTACACATTTTTATCCAAAACCTAAGCAAAATAGAGCATAAGATAGGTTACAATCCATAATTATCATAGAGTTCGGGGCTGGGGTAGAGGATGTGGACATCTACGTGGTACAACCAAAGTATCCGCACGAGCTACTACAATGGGGCCGCCAGTAACTCTAGTTGGAGTGCAGGCACATGAGATGCCTGTTACTTCACCAACCCTTCAAGAGACCCTTGCTCATCTCATGAGCATTTTTGGCACCCTAGCTCAGGCAGGGTTGACCACACTTTCTCTTGCCATATCATAAATAAGGGGAGAAGAACTCACTCTTGCTGTCGTACCCCCGAGCAACGGGTTCAAGTCGACCAGGTTCCAGAGGTCATATCAGTATAGCCGGTTGCCCATGTTCGGCCCGAGGGAAGGGTAGCCGTGTTTGAGGAGGAGCAGCTCAGGATCGAGAGGTAAAAGAAGTACCAACCTCCTACTTTCAATGGCATGACATTAGAGGATGCCCAGGGTTTTCTTGATGAGTGCTAGTGTATCCTCCGTACTATTGATGTAGCAGAGTCGAGTGGGGTTTCTTTTACTAGGTTCTAACAAAAAGGAGTGACCTATCAGTGGTGGCGTGCTTATAGGTTGGGTAGTCCGGCTGAGGAAGCTTCACTTACATGGACTTAGTTCTTGAATATTTTCTTTAGGGAGTATGTCCCCAGAGTCTTATTAATACATGGTGTGCAGAGTTTGAGCAGTTGCACCATGGCTCTATGTGTGTATCATAGTATGCAGTGTGTTTTAGTGATTTGGCTAGACATGCACCAGCCTTGGTTGCTACAGTATCAGGCTTGGCACGGTCCGAGAATTGGATATGTATATTTCATACCAGAAGGTTTTAGGGATTGCTAGAGATTTGAAGGTATGCTTGCTCGGGAGAGAGATGAGAGGGAGGCCAAGAGGTCTCGAGAGTCTGGAACTTATAGTGGTACTCATGCCTAGATGCAGTTCGTCACAGTAGAGGCTATGTGATTCGACCTTTTCATTTATCACTTCGAGCCGCCAGTGGTTTTCTGGCCACTGCTAGGCCCCAAAATCCTTAATATGCACCGCTAGTGTCTAGTGCACCTCCTGGATGGGTTTCTTTCAACAGTGAGTCCACCCAACCTGGCCCAAGCCAGTCGCAACAGCCACACCCTGCAAGATCTTGTTTTGAGTGTGGAAACACTTGCCATATGGTGAGGGATTATCCTTGACTTAGGAGGGGTGCACCTCTATAGACTATTCAGGAACCGCGTGCTCTACCGGGTCCTTAGGCTATGATTACAAAACCATCTACCATTCTACCTACTCAGCCAGCTTGAGGCGGAGGTCGGGCAGATAGAGGTTGCTCTAAAGGGGGAGGATAGGCCAGATATTATGTTCTTCCTACTCGTATAAAGGAAAATGCTTCCGACTCTGTCATTATAGGTATTGTTACGATCTGCCATAGAGGTGTGTCGATTTTATTTGATCGATGGTTCACTTATTCCTATGTCATCTTATTTTTCTCCGTATTAAGGTATATCCCATTATTCGTTGAGCTCTCCTATTTAAGTTTCTACATTGTGGGAGATTGTATTGTTGTTCACATTGTGTATCGGTCGTGTTTGGTTGTTCTTAGTAGTTTTGAGACCAGAACCGATTTATTAATGCTTAGTATGGTATAATTTGATATTATTTTGGGCATGGACTGGTTGTCGACCCATTATCCCATTCTTTATTATCACGCCAAGACTGAGACATTGGCTATGCCAGGATTTCCACGATTAGAGTGGAGAGGTATCTTAGATTATACTCCCACCATAGTTATTCCATTTCATATATCTCAACGAATGGTTGAGAACGGGTGTGATGCGTATCTATCATATGCGAGAGATGTCAGTAATGATACACTTACTGATGAGTCAATCCCAGTAATGAGGGATTATCCATATGTATTTATAGCTGATCTTTTGGGGATGCCACCAGGAAGGGATATCGACTTTGATATTGATTTGTTGCTGGGCACTTCTCCCACATCTATTTCTCCATATCGTATGGCTCTTCCTGAGTTGAAGGAACAATTACATGAATTTCTTGATAAGGTTTCACTCAGCCTAGTGTATCACCTTGGGGTGCCGCAGTCTTGTTGTGAAGAAGAAGGATGGTTCCATGCATATGTGTATTGATTACCGCTAGTTTAACAAAGTTACAGTGAAGTGTGAGCACGTGATTTTTGCCCTATATGAATTACTCCCATAATTTCAAAACAAAATAAATTTCTTTTCATTATTTGCAATTTTATGGATTTTCGTGATATTTTTTGTTAATATTTTGCATTTGTCTGTACATATTTATTTTATTTTAATTAATGAAAAATACAAAAAATGTGTTGCATGTGCATTTAGGAGTTAATTTTACATTTTTTAATTAACTAGTAGTCAAGTTAATTTATAAAAAAGGAAAATCACAAATAGATAGTTTATTTGCACCTTTAATTTTAATTTTTAATTTGTGGTAGTTTTTACTTAATTTGAATTTAATTATTTGTGGTAATTGTTATTTAGAGTTAGTTAATGTGATTGAGTAGGACAATTTGATTTAGGAATTAATTTTTGTTTCATTTTTAGTTTTAATTTAAAAGGAATTTATAGAAAAAAAGGAAACAAAGGTGTGAATCAAATATTAGACTGGTTTTAATTCAATGTGTAAGCCCAATCACATTTCCCCTCCCAAACCCCGGCCAGACCCGACCCAAGCCAAGTCAGTCCTTTTTTTAATAGAAAAAGCAAATGTCGTCGTTTGAGTTTATAAAGTTAAAACAAATCAGGACCCTTCATTTCTTTGTATCCAAGGGTTCAAAATTCTTGCCTCATTTTGGTTATATCTGTCCGAAAACCCCCAAAAAACCTCTTCCAAAACATTTCACTTCAACCTGCTCATCTCCACGAACTCTATCCAAGGGTTCATTCTCATTTATTAAAGAATGAGTTTAGGGTGGTTTTTTTTTTTGAAAAATCCAAATAACTAGCATGTTGTCCTTTATGGAATTGGATGGGGTTAGTATTGAAAGATCTTTGTTTGAATTTACATGAAGAATAGGAAAGTCCAGTTGTATGCGAATTCAAAATAGTCATCTGATAAATCTCCAACCAAACATGTTGTACCTGATAGTGTTAAAAATATCTTGGTGTCCTAATTATTGATTGGCAATGAAGTCTGCTGGCTTGTTGTCTTATTGGTCTTTGATATGGTTTTATAAACTTTGGATTTGAACTCATTCTGCTTGCTTCAAATAATTCGATGTTGGCAAGTCCAAGGACTCGATATGGAGTACTGCCCTTCGTTGATGCCCAGTTTCTCCAAAGAATTAGGCCTGATTGGGCTTGAGCTGGAAGTCAGTTGCTTCCCTTATGTATAGGGCCAGCGGTTCGAGCCCAGGAGAATCACTTCTCCCGATTGATTTTTAAATTAAAGTTAATTCAGTTCCCTAAGTCCAAAGCTTTGATAAGTCCTCATATGCAATTAATTAGATTTCTTAAAAATGAATAGTAGGTGTACTATATTAGAAAATATTGTTAATTTATGGCCTTCCAAAGGTAGCCTTATTTTAAATTAGAATTATAGGTGTGCCGCGCCAACCAAAAGTCCAAATGTGTGGCCCTCATTTAATTTTAATACTTAGAATTCGAGCCGTTCCATCTAACAAATTTCATGGCCCTCGCAAAGTTAAAACGCGTAGTTGCTTTGGACGCGTATTTTAATAATATTTATCTTCCTAAATTTGGGTACGCATTTATGTGACCTAAATCCAAAATCTCAACAATGTTAAAATATATCGAAGACCATAGGTGCATTTATGTGATGTGAATCAAGACGTATTTTAATAATGTTGCAATCTTCCGAAAAATGAATAAAAGCGATCAAATTTAAAAGTGAACCATATGCTAATATGTGTTTAAACTCAGATCATTAAGCTGAATATAACAGTTGACCGACCATGCTAGAACCATGAAACTCGAGATGCCTGACACCTTCTCTCGGGTTAACAAAATTCCTTAAATGAATTTTTGGTTCGCGGACTGTAAAATAGAGTCAATCTTTTCCTTGATTCGGGATTCGAACCGGTGACTTGTGACATCATGAATTTCCCAAGTGGCGACTCTGATCTTAAATAATAATTCAATTTTGATTGTCCTTTAATTGGAAAAACACCTCTATACCTTTATGGGGTAGGAAAGGAGGTGTGATAGCTCTGGAGACTCTACTGGGGACAAGAACCCAGAACTTTTGGATTAGGGTTCAGAATTCAAGCTAAGATAAATTGCTATATTTGCCTTTATCTGATTTTGTAACATGTTTAGACCTAATGTGCCAAGTGATACTTCTACCGCTTTGGTATTATCTGAAACTATATATATATTGTTTCGAAATCCTTCTCGTCTCATCGTCGGGTATGTGCTCACTGGCGAACTCACTATTTTGTTAGTGTCATACCTTGAAATAAGAAAGAGGCTCGTACAGTTTACTAAGCCGCATGGCCTTTTGGTTCCCAGTACATAGCCTCCTCCTTGGCTCAAATTGTCCGCTCGGGTACACAGTCTAGAATAAATACCTGGGTTTTGAACCTAGAATAACTCAGTCTCATGCCGGATCCCTAGTTGGAACATTTGTTTGTATCATGTGCATTTGACTTTGGAGACTCAACACATGGGATGGGTCTGTCTAGGACAGGTGTACCTGAAATGAAAAGAACATTCTGATGCATGTTACTTGCTACTTGAGGCAATTGAGGCACTGATGTATTTGAGATTTTTACTTGAGTATGTATTTTCTTTCCATTAAAGTCTATCAGTTTGTTTTCGAGTTTTCATTTTCTTTTGTTAGATTATGTGGGTCGTTATTCGTGTATGTATTTTTATATGAGTTTGTTAGTTTCTTTTTTTAGATTGTTAGTTTTTGATTCATTGTAATCAAAGATTGTTATATGAAATTCTAAAATCCCAAAAAGATATTTTATTATGTATCTCCAAGAACTATGCTAGGTCTAATTCAGGTGGGGTCATGATACATAGGAAATCCCCATAAGATTCGATCGTAACCAAATAAAAAAAGAAAAGAAAAGAGAGGAAAAACAATAGAGAAAAAGAAAAGAAAAAGAGAGGGAAAACAAGAGAGAAAAGAAAAGAAAAGAGAGAAAATAAGAAACCGAGAGAAGGAGAGAATAAAAACAAAGAGAAAACAAAGGCAAGAGTGAAATGAAAGAAAAAGAGAAAAAAGAGAAGTTTGCAATCAGAATAAGGAAAATGTCGGGATGACGCATGCTACCGTTCAAATGCACCTTAGAGACGGTTAACTGCATAGGTGCATTCATGCCCTAAAATCTGCAGTTACCAATATGTTAAAGCCCTAATTGCTAACAAGGTTGCTATTGATGTATTGAGTTCAGGTAGGTTGTTAGTTACTTGTCATTCTAGCAACTCACTCCTACAATACCCGGATAAAATACAAGCTGAACATGGACAGCCAGGAACTAGAGGCAAGTATTGTTGATCCATCAAAAGAGGTGGAAGGGTTGGATGTTAATGCGAGGAAAGAAGAGATGCATAAGTTAATACAGCAAATGGCCGAAATGTACCAGGTCTGGGCAAAGGGGCATCCCCAACCAGTTTATACCGCCAACCCTGCTTATATTCCACCATTGGCTCAAACTCAGGAGCCTTCTCCTGTGAACTCATCTCCCGATTTCTCCCTCTACAAAAGATGCTACGGAACCACTTCCTATACTTCCCAAGATCCACCACCCAAATAAGTTCTATACCCTCCTCCACCAGTCACTCATGTCTTTATGGAACCTCCACCTGCCACATTACAATGATATTCCAGTGAGCCTCTATTCCATACTCACGACATCAATATTACCCTCCCGAGCCTACCTTTGGAGTTCCAGAACAATATTACTATACTGCTCATTTTGATCTCCCGGCAGAAACTGAAAAGCCACCTAAAAGCCTAGAGCAGGAGGAGATGTTTCAGAAAGTCAAGATCTTGGAACAATCTTTCAGGAACATGTAGAGTTTGGGTGGTCAAGTAAGCGTAGCTAACAAGGATTTATGTCTATTCCCAGATGTTCAATTAACATCATGGTTCAAGATGCCCAAGTTTGATCTGTATGATGGGCATGGTGATCCACTAGTGCACTTGAGAGGGTTTTGCAGCAAGATGAGAGGAGCATGTGGAAGAGATGAGTTACTGATGGACGTTAGCTAAAATTTAAGTGGGTCAGCGTTAGAATGGTACACTAGACAAGATCATGGTATATGGTACACACGGGATGACTTGGACCAAGAGTCCGCATGCCATTTTTAGTATAATCTTGAAATTATTCCAGACCATCCATCATTGAAAATGATTGAGAAAACTCCCGGTGAGAGTTTTAGAGAATATGGATCCCGTAGGAGAGGGCAAGTCGTGAGGGTTGACCATCCAATTAAAGAAAGTGAGATGGTTGATTATTTCTTGCAGAGCCTTGGAGCCCACTTATTTTGGTCATTTGGTGTCAGGGATAGGCAAGTCCTTTAATGAGGTTGTAAAAATGTAAGGCATGGTTGAAGAGGGACTAAAGTCCAACAAGATCATGAGTTATTCAGCAATCAAGGGACCACCCAAGCCATTCAAAGCGATACCACGAGTGTACTTTGGAAAAAGAAGAAAAAGGATGTTGCAACAGTTGCGTCTGGAGCCTGGTTGGATCTAGAGGCCTATCACCTTGCTATAACCAGCCCCGACCCCACCACTAAACTTACCCCCACACTCTAAATAGCCCACAACAACACTACTACCTACTGCCAGATCCCTATTTTTCTGTCCGTCACGCACAAACCTATACCCAACCCCCTTCTCACGCACAATGGCGTGCGTCAGATCCACAACATCCACACCCAGCTCCACAAAATACATATCCACCCACAATAGGCTATATAAATTTCCATAGAGCAGGTTTTTGACTGAAACAAGCCTTCAAGAATGAGAGGTTGCAGAAGCAGAAGACGTTCACTCCATTGGGAGAATCATATTCCACTCTATTCCACAGGTTGAGAAAGTTGTGTATGTTAAATCTGATCGATCCTAAACTACCAAATCCCCCTCCGATAAATCTTGACCACTCGGTGAGTCATGATTATTGTTCAGAGGCCCCGGGGCATGATACAGAGATATGCTAGAAATTGAAAACATCTATTCAAGAGCTCATTGATACCCATTTTATTGAGGTTCAAGCCCTAGAGACACCTAATATCAACCAGAATGTTTTCGGCCTATTATAAGACACATACGATCGAGTTGATACATAAGAGGGGGTGGGGAGCGTAAGAAACCCTCACATACGGTAATGATGATTCGTTTCAGCGAAGTTAAACCAAGTGAATAGTCAACCAGTGGAAAATCAGTGGTCCAGTTGAAAGGGAAAGACAATAAACCATCTGTGGTAGTCAAGAAGGGGTCGTCAAATATTGTTGCAGTGAAACTAGAGAAAGATAAAGTGGTGTTACCAGGGGCAGCAAGTAAACCTCTTGTAGTCGTGAAGGGTTCTTGCATAGAGCCTATTATTATAAAACTGGTAACTCAGCTACCAGTAATCAACAGCAAGGTTGTTCCTTGGAGTTATGAATAAGTGATAGTGACGTACAAAGGGAAAGAAGTTAGAGAAAAAGTTTGTGAAGCTCATGGCCTGACTAGTTCAGAGAGATGTTTTGCACTTGAAAGGTTACGAAAAGCCAGAATCCCCCAGAAGAACCCGGTATTGGTAAAGAAAGCTGTGGTAGAAGAGGAAGCAGAAGAGTCTTTGAGGAAAATGAAAGTGCAAGATTATTCTATTATAGAGCAGTTGAGAAAAATGCCTGCTCAGATCCCATTGCTCTCATTGCTTATCCATTCAGATGAGCACCGTCAGGCGCTGATAAAAATATTGAATGAGGCCCATCTTCCCGACAAGATCTCGGTAAATCACTTGGACAAGATAGCAAACAAAATATTTGAGGTGAAAAAAGTTACTTTCTCCGATGATGAGTTGCTCGTGGAGGGCACTTAGCATAATAGGGCCCTTTATCTGACGGTAAAGTGCGAAGATTCTGTGGTCACCCGAGTTCTGGTCGACAATGCGTTTAGTACAAATATTTGACCTCAATCCACGTTAAACAAGCTAAAAGTGGACGATGATAGAATTCACAAAAACAATATTTGCATTCGGGGGTTCGATGGTGGGGGCAAAGATTCAGTGGGTGACATAATACTGGAGTTGACAATAATACTAGTGGAGTTTACCATGGAATTCCAAGCGCTGGATATGACGGCTTCCTACAATCTGTTGCTGGGGCAACCATGGGTTCATGCTGCCAAGGCAGTTCCAACTACCTTGCACTTGATGGTTAAATTTGAGTGGGAAAGACAGGAAATTGTGGTGCACGGTGAGGACAATATGTATGCCCGGAGTGATGCCATTGTACCTTTCATTGAAGTTGAAGACGATAATGGGCCGTGGATCTATCAAGTTTTTGACACAGTATCATTTGAGAAGATCCTAGAGGGGAAAATCATTATGATTCCTAAAGTAATGGCCATGTCTGTCATGGTGGCCTCTGAGATGTTGAAGAATGGTTTTGTACCGGGAAAGGGTAATGGTGCCACTCTTCAAGGCATTGTGCAGCCGGTTTCTCTTCCTAAGAATATGGATAAGTTTGGTTTGGGGTTTAAGCCCACAATTAGAGATGTGAGAAGAGCCAGAAAATTGAAGCAAATCACATGGGCCCTTCCACAGCCTGTCCCGCATCTATACAGATCATTTGTCAGGCCGGGTATCAGAAACCACTCATTGTCAAAGGTTACTAGTTTGTTTATTCATGTTGATGTAGATTTGGTTAAAGGGTTCGAGAGGTTTTTCATTGATGTTAACGTAGTAGAGGCCAGAGAGGAATCAAGTAAAAAGGATGTGCAATTGATTGGACCATATGCAAAGATCAACAATTGGGAAGCTCCTCCTCTTCCTACTGGGAGGAAGTTTTGGTAGTGAGCTTTGATTTTCTTTTAGTTGTCTGGATTATTCCTGGGTTGTAATTCAGATATTATGTTTCGTCCATTTGGATATGTTAAACCTTGTTATCTTTAATTTCAATGAAATGGAATTGTCCCTTTTTCTTCATTCCTTATAGTTTTATTTTTGTTTTCATTTCTTTATTGTACTGTTCTTTTTATGCTAGTTTTAATGATATCACATGCATGAGGAATCTTCGGCTCAATCTTAAAAGCTAATATAATTCTGAAATAATAATACAAGAAATTGAGTGTGATGATGAGTTGGAATATGATGATGATGAGGCCTTTGAAGAGATTAGTACAGAACTAAGCCACTTTGAAGAAAAACCCAAGCCTAACCTGAATGATATGGAAGAAATCAATCTAGGGGACCAAGATAACATCTGTGAAACTAAAATAAGTGTCCATCTTGAACCACAACTCATGGAGGAGATAATCAAAGCATTGTTCGAATACAAAGATATTTTTGCATGGTCATATGATGACATGCCCAGTCTAAGCACTGACTTAGTGGTTCACAAATTGCCCACTGACTCGACATTCCCTCTTGTCAAACAAAAGCTGAGGTAATTGAAAACGGATATGTGTGTAAAAGATCATAGAAGAGGTCACCAAAAAATTTGAGGCAAAAGTCATTCGGGTCACGTGATATCCCACCTGGTTAGCCAACATTGTGCATGTACCAAAAAAGGATGGTTAGACCAAGGTGTGTGTTGATTACCGTGATCTCAACAAGGTGAGCCTAAAGGATAAATTCCCACCACCAAATATCCACATATTGATTGATAATTGTGCTAAACATAAGATTCGTTCTTTTGCGGATTGTTATGTGGGCTATCACCAGATCATAGTGGATGAGGAAGATGCAGAAAAGACGGCTTTCATCATGCCATGGGGAACATACTGCTATCTGGTCTTGCCATTTGGTTTGAAAAATACTAGGGTAACTTATATAATGGCAATGCCAACAATATTCCATGATATGATACATAGGCAAATCAAGGTGTATGTGGATGATGATATCGTAAAGTCTAGAAAGCAGTTTGACCATGTCAGAGATACGAGAAATTTCTTCCAAAGGCTACGCAGGTACAATCTTAAGCTCAACCTTGCAAAGTGCGCTTTCAGTGTTCCGTTTGGAATATTGTTGTGATTTATAGTCAGCTGTCGAGGTAGTGAATTGGACTCGTCAAAGATCAACGAAATCCAGGAGTTGCCACCCCCGAGGACCAAGAATGCGGTGATGAGTTTGTTAGGGAGATTAAACTACATCAACATGTTTATTGCTCAGCTCACGGCAACTTGTGAGCCTATTTTCAAACTGTTAAAGAAGGATGTTGCATTCCAGTGGACAGATGAATGTTAGGAAATATTTGATAAGATAAAGGGGTATTTGTTGAACCCACCGTGTTGGTCCCACCAGAACCAGGGAGACCTTTGATTCTATATTTTGACAGCCTTGAATAATTCATTTTTCGGTGTATTTGGCCAACATGACATCACTGGAAGGAAGGAGCAGGCCATATATTATCTCAGAAAGAAGTTCACATCTTATGAGGTTAAGTATACTCATATTGAGAGGACATGTTGCACCCTTACTTGGGTCGCACAGAAGTTGAAATATTATTTGTCATCTTATATTACTTACCTCATATCTCGCTTGGATCCGTTAAAGTATATCTTTCAGAAGCCTATGCCCATAGGGAGGCTCGCAAAGTGGCAGATGTTTGTCACAGAATTTGACATCGTCTACGTGAATCGGACTACGATTAAAAGTACATGCATTTGCTGAGTATTTGGCCGAGAATTCGGTGGATGAAGAGTATAAACCTTTGAAGACTTATTTCCCTAATGAAGAGGTGGTGCACATCCATGAGTTGGAATAAGTTGGGAAGCCGGGATATAAATGTTTCTTTGATGGGGTTGCCAACATAAAAGGCGTTGGGATTGGAGTGGTACTTGTTTCTGAAATAGGGTATCATTACCTTGTTACGGCTGAGCTTCTGTTCTACTGTACTAACAACATGGCCGAGTACGAGGCATGCATTCTGGGTTTGAGGTTGGCTGTAGATATGGGTGTCAAAAAAGTCTTGGTCTTGGGTAAATCGAACCTTCTGGTACACCAGATTCAAGGAGAATGGGAAAAACGGGATTTGAAGGTCATATCATACCAACAATGTTTGTATGATCTTTGTTAAAAATTTCAATCAATTGAATTCAGGCATATTCCAAATATTCATAATGAAGCTGTCGATGCTTTGGCTACTCTTGCATTAATGTTACATCATCCAGATACGGCCTATGTGGACCCTTTGCAGATTTAGGTCCGCGATCACCATGCTTATTTTAATATAATGAAAGAGGAACTTGATAGTGAGCCGTGGTTCCACTATATCAGGGAATATATTAGAATGGGAGTGTATCTAGTGCAGGCTGCAGGTGATCAAAAGAGAACAATTCAACAGTTGGAAAGTGGAGTTTTCTTCAGAGGAGGGGTGCTGTACAAAAGAACTCCAGATCTTGGATTACTGAGGTGCATAGATGCTAGATAGTCCACAACCATCATGACCAAAGTACATTACAGAGTTTGTGGACTTCACATGAGCAGGTACATTCTGGCGAAGAAGATTCTCCGAGCAGGTTATTATTGGCTTACCATGGAACGAGATTGTATCGGATTGGTGCGCAAGTGTCATCAGTGTCAAGTCCATGGAGATTTAATTCACTCCACCATCTGAATTGCATACAATTTCCACACCATGGCACTTTTTTTCTTGGGGCATGGATGCCACTGGGCCATCAAACCAGCAGCATCAAATGGACACAGGTTCATTCTGGTGGCCATTGATTATTTCACTAAGTGGGTTGAAGCTAAAACTTTCAAGTCTTTGACCAAGAAAGTAGTGGTTGATTTTGTGTATTCATGTATCATCTGTCGGTTTGGGATCCCGAAGGTAAGCATCACAGATAATGGTGCTAATCTCAATAGTCATCTGATGATTGATACATGTCAGCAATTTAAGATTACACATTGCAATTCCACCCCATATCGCCCAGAGGTGAATGGAGTAGTCGAGGCAGCCAACAGGAACATAAAGAAGATATATCGGAAAATGGTATAAGGTTCCAGGTAATGGCATGAGAAGTTACCTTTTGCATTGTTGGGTTTTGGCACTACGGTTCATACTTTAGTGGGGGCAACTCCTTATTTTCTGGTATATGCCATTGAGGCAGTAATACCCCAAAATTGAAATCGCATCCCTTCGGATTGTCGCCGAAGCTGAAATTGATAATAACGAATAGGTCAAAACACGCCTGGAGCAATTAAGTCTGATTGATGAATAGAAATTGGAAGCAGCGTGTCGTGGCAGATTGTATCAACAGAGAATGGCGAGAGCATAAAACAAAAAGGTGCGTCCATGGAAGTTTGAAGTGGTTTAGTTAGTATTGAAACATATCTTGCCTTATCGGGTTAAAGCAAAAGGAAAGTTCGCCCCAAATTGGCAGGGGCCATTCATTGTAACTATAAAAAGAAAAGAAAAATCACAACAACAAAGCAATTTCTATAAAAAGAACTACGTTCGACCTGATTCTTTTAAAGGATATGTAGGCAGCCTCACGATTCAGACCCATCGAAATAAAAATCTAAAAGTCCCCAAGCAAGAAACCAGGGCAGAAAATGTGGTTGTTGTATGAAATATGATTCCAAAAGATGTAATGCTGAACCCATTTTCAACTGTTTTGAGCATTTCGATACCCTTTCTTTCTAACCCTATCAAAAATCCCACGTTACGGTCAAAAGAAAGAGCTTCTTATCAGTTTTAGAGAAATGCCAAGTCGAGCAGGTAGAGGTAATTCATATCAGGGGCAACACTCTGGTACGGGCAGGAAAAATTGAAAATGAGAAAGTCTTATTGGTGAAAACCCTCACTGGCACTGTAAGGCGACGAGAGCTGTAGAGAGTCTTATTGGTGAAAACCTTCACGGGCACCGTAAGGCAACATGAGCTGAGAGAAATAAAAAATGAGAGAGTCTTATTAGTGAAAACCTTCGCGGGCACCTTGAGGCGAAAGTAAGTTGAGAGATGAAAAAAAGAGAAAGGTCTGTTGGTGGAAAACCTTTCAAGGTACTGCAGGATGAACACAGTCAAGGTTTGACTGAAGAAATCAGGTTATGGAAATTCTGGGGCAATAAAATATGGCAAGTGAAAGTTGATTGGTTGGACAGATTAGGCCGATTAATACGAAATGCATGTCATGATCATTGGTACCAGCTGTTCCACTCAGATAAGTTTCTTTTCTTTCTCCCTTTAACCAGTCATCCAGTTTTGGATTCTTCTTACTTAACTTGCGAAGTCATTGCATTTTATTTCTTTTGGGCTTTATTTATCTAAGATGTTTCAGTGTTGATTTTGCTTGAGCAAGAAAGAAAGGGTTTCAAAGCTCACTACCAATTTCCAAAATTGCAAAGCATAGTTTGGACAGAACATACCAAAGATAGCACGATGTAAATTGGGACACAAAGAGTCACCAGAAGTTTCGTTAGTAAATAACTTGGTAATTTAATGGGAGATGCAAGGTTCAGAGAAAGGGGTCAGAGAGGTAAAACAACGGTTTGGGTGTAAAATACTCGGGTAATCAAAGGGCATGGGGTTTAAAAGTTAGTCAGAAATTCAAGCGATTTAGGGCCATTTCGGGGAAGCCAGTAATAACAAAACAATGCAGCAGAGAGACGTTCGGCAAGAATGCGATCAACTAACCACCACATTTTAAACTGACAAAATTTTTCTTTGATTAAAACAGGGGAAGAAAATTTCGATTGATTCGGAGAAACCCTCCGTGAAGAAAAGCAATCATCAGACAGGTTTGATTTTGATTTTCAGGACCCTCCCGGAAAATTAGACTTAGTTTAAAATTCAAAACAATCACGAGTAGTAAGATCTAGCATAAATGTACCCCAAAAGAATATAAGTTTGTTTCAAATTTTTGTTCTGGAGATAGAATTCAGATAGGAGCTGTCAAGACCCTCCTGGAAAATGGGACCTAGTTTAAAAATCAAAATAACCATAAGTAGCAAAATTTAGCCGAAGGAATATAAGTTGGTTTCAAAGTTTGCATGTTTAAAATATGATTTAATTAGGAGTTTTCAGGACCCTCCGGAATAATGGGATGTAGCGTTAAGACCCTCTTAGATAACAAGATTTAGTGAAAGTCCCACCTTTAGAAGATATAACTTAGATTTATAATGGTCATTTAATTGAGAGTTGTCAGGACCCACCTGGATAACAGGATTTAGCTTTCCAATTCATAAGAATATTTTGCTACATTATTTAGTTTAACACTCACATATGTGCCCATCCACCAAACTGGGGTAGGAAATTTTCTTTGTTTTGTCTATTTTATTGAAATCAGGTACCCAATTGGAGAATATGGAGAAGCAATTTAAGTTCAGCAATCAGGAGCCCACATGTAGAGCAGGGAATACATTCAAGTAAGTAGTCAGGAGCCCGCCTTTAGAGCAGGGAATACATTTCAAGTTAGTAGTCAGGAGCCCCCCTGGAGAGCAGGGAATAAATTTCAAGTCAGTAGTTAGAAGCCTTCCTGGAGAGCAGGGAATGCATTTCAAGTCAGCAATAAGGAGCCCGCCTAGAGAGCTGGGAATACATTTCATGTCAGCAGTCAGGAGTACGCCTGCATAGCAGGGAATACATTACAACTTAGCAATCAGGAGTACACCTAGAGAATAAGAGAGTACAATTCATGTTTTAGTTTCAAGTTCTTATTGATATTTGGTAATGTGGTTCGTTTTTCACTTATATATGTGCCCAGATACCCAATCTGGGGCATAAAATTTTCTTTGTTTTTGTCTATTTTGTTGATGTCAGGAGCCCACCTGGAGAGCAGGGCATACATTTCAAGTTAGCAGTTAGGAGCCCGCTTGGAGAGCAGGGAATAAATTCAAGCTTAGCAGTCAGGAGCCAGCCTGGAGAGCATGAGAATACATTCAAGTTTAGCAGTCAGGAGCCCGCCTGGAGAGCATGGGAATACATTTCAAGTTCAGCAATCAGGAGCCTAACTGGAGAGCATGGGAATACATTTCAAATTTAGCAATCAGGAGCCGTTGGAGAGCATGTGAATACATTCATGTTCACCAATTAGGAGCCCTCCTGGAGAGCATGGGAGTATATTTCAATTTCAGTAATCAAGAGCCCGCCTGGAGAGCATTGGAATACATATAAAGTTCATCAATCAGGACCTGCCTGCAGAACATGGAATATATTCATGTTCAGCAGTCAGGCGTCCACCTAGAGAAAGGAAAGACATCTCAAATTGTAGTTGGCAGTCAGGCATCCACCTGGAGAAAGGGAAAACATCTCAGATTACAATTCAAGGCGGCAACAAAGGGATTTCACTGGGAGAAGACAAGTCAACAAGGCAACAAGAACCACAAGAAACAAGTTTGAAGATATAGATAGGATCTGTTGTAACGCATAGATCATAGCCTAGTCTAGCTTCTTTTTATTTTTACATAGGGTAATAAAGGGTCAGTACGTAGTGGGAGCAGCAGCAACAATAATAGTGAAATCACAACATCATGGTAGTCCCAGCTACCAGACATTATTGAATTACATTGACCTAACTCCTTTCTATCCAATGATATGTAGGCAGCCTCGAAGCAAGGTGCGGTCAAATCTTGTAAAAATGCTTTACATAGAGTATTCAAACGGGCAAAAATTCCTCGTATCCACTCACTTTATCTTCGCCCGAAAACGCTTCATATTTCCGAGCAAAGAGGGGTAGCTGTGAGCACGTGATTTTTGCCCTATATGAATTACTCCCATAATTTCAAAATAAAATAAATTTTTTATATTATTTGCAATTTTATGGATTTTTGTGGCATTTTTTGTTAATTATTTGAATTTGTCTGTGCATGTTAATTTTATTTTAATTAATGAAAAATATAAAAACATGTTGCATGTGTATTTAGGAGTTAATTTTGTATTTTTTAATTAACTAGTAGTCAAGTTATTTATAAAAAAGGAAAATAACAGATAAATAGTTTATTTTGCACCTTTAATTTTAATTTTGAATTTATTATAGTTTTTCCTTAATTTAGTTTTAATTATTTGTGGTTATTGTTATTTATAGTTAGTTAATGTGATTGGGTAGGACAATTTGATTTAGAAATTAATTTTTGTTTCATTTTTAGTTTTAATTTAAAAGAAATTAAAAGGAAAAAAAGGAAGCAAAGATGTGAATAAAATCTTCAGCTGGTTTTAGTTCAACGTATAAGTCCAATCCCATTTCCCCTCCCAAAACCCGGCCACACCCGACCCAAGCCAGTGCCAACCCGGGTCAGTCCTTTTCCTTTTAACAAGAAAAGCAAACGACCTCGTTTTGAGTTTGAAAAGTTAAAATAAATCATAACCCTTCATCTCTTTGTGTCCAAGGGTTCAAAAAATTTTCCCCATTTTGGTTATAACGGTCTGAAAACCCCCAAACAACCTAGTCAAAAACATTTCACTTCAACCCCCTCATCTCCACAAACCCTAACGATGCCGCCTCAAATCCTCAACCTCACTGGTGGCGAAGCAACCACAAACCCTCCCCAAAACCTTACCGTACACTTACCATGATCCATAAAATATTAAACCAACATTAATTGCCCTGAACTCCTCTTCGTTTCTCCTCAATCTCAAATCTTAGATGGAACCCCAACTCTTGTTTCTCGCCTCAGATTTGTCATGCAAGAATCTCGAATCGTTTTCCCATCATGGAAGGGATTTCGACCCAAGATGAGTATTAAACGATTGTTCTCACGACAACAACCCAACTAATACTCGTCTTTGTTCGAATCAAAAACTGCGGATAAGTTGGTTGAGCCAATTTGCCTCGACCTTAGTTATTTCTTTATTCATGTCTTTTCGGGTATTGGTTTTCTTCCATCTTCATTCTTTCATTTTCTATTTCTGTTTCTTTTCTTGTCAATCAATAAAATTCAAATAGGAAATAATCTTTGGTTAATCTTGGATTAATTTTGTTTAAAAGGGGAATAAAATTAATTCTGTGTGTTTCGTAATCAGTATTAATTGATTAAGTTTTCTTAGGTCTTTGTTTAAATGCTAATCATTTGGGTCAGGGTTTTGAGGGTCTCAAAGCACTCGTGGGTTGATTATATTCCTTGGGCTCTCGGTTTATTTGACTCATCCCTCGAGCAGCCCACTTGTTTGGGGTTTAAGTCATTGGGTCAATTTGACATATGATTGTTCTGAAGTAAAAACTGAATTTTAAAGGTTAATTTAGGGATTTGGATAAGGGAGTCTGTCAAGAACTGAATAAGGAAAGCTTCTACGAAGCTGGGGTGGACACCTATTTGGATTTCTGAGCATTAAACTAAGGTTTCCTAAGCAAGAACAAAAATTAGAAGGGGTGCAAAGTGCAAAAATCTGACTTCTTAGGTTGACCAAGTGCCTTGCCTATAAAGGCATCCATTTCTTCTAATTCAAGGCAGAAAATTTTGGGGAAAAAATACAGAAATATAAGCGGCTCAAATTTCTATTGCTCCATTGGATCTCTTTAGTGATTTTTGAATTCTTATCAATTTCTGAAACAGTCTAAATTCATCTAAGCACACAGTGGGTTGAATTAGGTCTTAAAAGTTGGTTTGAAGTTGGTTGGGGTACTGTTTGATTGGAATTGTTGCTGCTGTCCATCAATTCTTGGTTGAAATTGATGTTACTTGTTGTTTTGTTGCTTAATTAATGCTGAACTCACCAATCTATTACTGAAATTTTGTGGGTCTTTTGGCTATATCCAGGTATTTTTTTTAGCCTCAATGTTGTGAAGTGAACTTGAAGATAGAAATGAAAAGCTGAATTTGAAGCATGGATTTTTATTCTTTGTTGATTTAATAGTATAACTTTTATTTTACATTTGGAATCTGTTTGTTGTCTTAATTGATCGAATTCTGATTCAAGTAAGTGAGAACTATTAATATGCTTAGCATAAAGCTACTGTGAAGCTTGGTAACACTTTGGCCCTTTGAGTTAGTAGTTAGGCTTTGGCATTGTATAATTAGACTTTACATGATTCTAAACCATTATGGAAGCCTGATTCACATTAGGCCTATTCAAGTTTGGTTGTATTTCGTGTTATCATTATTCTGAGTTTTAATTGAAACTTTTGTTTGCACTTAACTTTAGTCATTAGATCTCTTTGCTGGGAGTTTATTGAGGTTGTTGTCAGATTATTTCAAATGCTGAAGGTTGAGCTTTGTTATTGTATAAAAGGCTATAGAGTGAATCAGAATGGGTATTTACACGTCAATTCAATCTTCGATTCTCATATTTATTGATTAAAGAATGAGTTTAGGGTGGGGTTTTTTTTTTGAAAAATCCAAATAACTAGCATGTTGTCTTTTGTGGAATTGGGTGGGGTTAGTATTGAAAGATATTGGTTTGAATTTCCATGAGGAATGGCAAGTCCAGTTGTATTCAAATCCAAAATAGGCATCTGATAAATCTACAATCAAACAAATTGTACATGATAGTATTAAAAATAGCTTGGTGTCCTAATTATTGATTGAAGATTCAGGAGCCAGATATCCCGAAGACAGCTTTCATGACTCGCTATGGTCACTAAGAGTTCCTTGTGATGCCATTTGGGCTGATCAACTCCCCAACAATATTTATGCATTTGATGCTCAGTGTATTTCATCCATATCTTAGCTCATCCATCATTATGTTTATTAAAGACATTCTGGTATACTCCCGGAGTCGGGAGGATCATGAGCAGCACTTGAGGATTGCTTCAGAACTTGAGAGAAAATAAGTTGTATTGAAAATTCTCAAAGTGTGAGTTCTAGTTAGATTCAATGGCTTTTTAGGTCACGTAGTTTCAAGTGACGGGTTCAAGGTGGATGTGAAGAAGGTGGAAGTAGGGCAGAGTTGGCGTAGACCATCCTTAGCTATGGAGATCTGCAATTTTCTTGGTTTGGGGGGATATTACCGTCGATTTGTAGAGGGGTTATAATCTATTGCAACACCTATGACCAGTCTGACTCAGAAATGTGCTCCATTCTGGTGGATAGAGGAGTGTGAGGAGAGATTTCAAAATATCAGGACAACTTTAACTACAACTCCAGTATTGATATTGCCTGCAAGTTCGAGGCCTTATTATGTATATTATGATGCATCACAGATTGGTCTCAACATTGTGTTGATGCAGGACGGTAGGGTGATTGCCTACGCGTCTAACGGATGAAGGTGCAAGAAAAGAACTATCATGTCCACGACCTTGAGTTAGCATCTATTGTTCATGACTTGAAGATTTAGCGACACTATTTGTATGTCCCTTGTGAGATCCATGCTGATCACAGAGATTACAACATCTTTTCAAATAAAAGGATCTTAACTTGCGTCAGTGGAGGTGGTTAGGGCTACTTAAGGATTACGATATCACTATTATATACCATCCTGGGAAGGCCAATATTGTGGCCGATGCGTTGAGTTGTAGGGTAGAGAATTTGGAGATCTCAGCATATCTACCAATAGCAATGAGGCCACTGGCATTAGATGTTCAAGCCTAGGCCAACCAGTTTGTTTGATTGGATATTTCTGAGTCGAGTCGAGTTTTGGCTTGTGTGGTCTCCCAATCTTCTCTTTATGATCATATAAAGGAGAGTTAGTATGATGACCCCCATCTGCTTGTCCTTAGGGACACGGTTCGGCAAAGTGATGTTAAGGAGGACACTATTGGAGATTATGGTGCATTGAGGATGCAGAGTAGGCTCACAGTTTGCGATAATCCATTTATCCGGGTGCCGTGAAGATGTATTAGGACTTGAAGCAACATTATTGGTAGAGGAGAATGAAGAAAGACATAATAGATTATGTATCTCGATGTCCAAATTGCCTGTAGGTGAAGTATGAGCATCAGTAAATTGGGTGGATTGCTTTAGAAGTTAGAGATCCCCAATTGGAAATGGGAGAGGATCACTATGGAATTTGTTGTTGGGCTTCCACAGACTCAGAGAAAGTTTGATGAAATTTTGGTGATTGTGGATAAACTGACTTAGTCAGCTTATTTCATTCTTGTGATGGCTACTTATTCTTCCGAGCAGTTGTCTCGAGTTTATATCCGCGAGATTATCAGGCTTCATGGCGTGCTGGTATCAATCATCTTTGACCGGGGTACACAGTTCCGGAGGGTCGTACAACATGAGTTAGGTACTCGAGTTTACTTGAGCATATCATTTCACCCTCAGACGAATAGACAATCTGAGCGCACTATTCATATACTAGTGGATATGCTCCGTGCATGAGTGATGGAGTTTGGAGGTTCTTAGAATTAGTTCTTGCCACTTGTGGAGTTTGCCTACAACAACACTTATCAATCGAGCATTCAGATGGCACCGTATAAGGCTCTATATGGTAGGAAATATCGTCTTCAGTGGGTTAGTTCGAGCTGAGCGAGGCTAGGCTATTGGGTACAGACTTGGTTAAGGATGCTTTGGAAAAGGTTAAGGTGATTCAGGATCGACTTCACACAGGCCAGTCCTGACAAAAGAGTTATATGGATTGGATGGTTCGCAATGTTGCTATCATGGTTGGGGAGTGGTTCTTGCTCAGGGTTTCACCCATAAAGGGTGTCATGAGGTTTGGGAAGAAGGTCAAGCTAAGCCCATGGTTTATTGGCCCATTCAAGGTGTTACAGTGAGTTGGGGAGGTTAATTATGAGCTTGGCTTTCCTCCCAATCTAGCAAGAATTCATCCAGTATTCCATGTTTTTATGCTCCAGAAGTATCACGTCGATCCGTATCATGTGTTGGATTTCCGCTCAATCTAGTTGGACAACGATTAATCTTATGTTGAGGAGCCGTGGATATTTTGGACAGGGAAGTTTGAAAGTTGAGATCAAATAACATTGCTTCAGTGAAGGTTTAGTGGAGGGGTCAGCTGGTCGAGTAGTTGACTTGGGAGACCGAACATTATATGCACAACTGTTATCCTCATCTTTTCACCACTTCAGGTATGTCTCTATCCTCGTTCGAGGACGAATGATTGTTTTATTATGGGGAGGATATAATGATCTGGTCGATCATTTTGAGAGTGTTAGTTGATCCTCTATTTACTACTTTCCGTGTATCATTTAATGCATATGTGACTTGCTGGGAGGTTTTTTTTTGGTTTCGAAGTGGTTGGGGACACAAAGTCCCTAAATGGAAGTTTAAGTTATTGAATTTTGATTGTAATTGGAAACGTGTGAAGATGACTCTCGAATGAAGTTTCGTCAATTTCGTTAGCTCTGTTGGGTGATTTTGAACTTATGAGCGTGTCAAGATTGTGATTTGGAGGTCCGTAGCTGAATTTTGCTTGAAATGGCGAAAGTTAAATTTTTGGGAAGTTTGACCGGGAGTGGAATATTTGATATCGGAGTCAGATTCTGATTTCGGAAATTAGAGCAGTTCTTTATGATAAATATGACTTGTGAGCAAAATTGGGGTCAATCGGATGTGATTTGATAAGTTTCGACATCGGTTGTAGAAGTTTGATGTTTTTAAGTTCATTAAGCTTGACTTGGATTGTGATTAGTGTTTTTGTTGTTGTTTGATGTGATTTGGGGGCTGGACTAAGTTCGTATAGTGTTTTAGGACTTGTTTGTATATTTGGTAGGAGTCCCAGGGGCCTCAGGTGGATTCCGGGTGATTAACATTCTAATATTTGACTTGGAGTATTGCTAAAGCATCATAACTTGTGCATTACAATTGCGGTGGGGTTGGCCGTAGCTGCGAACATGCTCATGCGAGAGGCCAAACTCAGAAGCAGAATTTGAGGAAATGGCCAGGGGTCGTAGGTGCAAGAGAAATGCCGCATCTGCAGGCCCACAGATGCACTTGAAGTGCCATAGATGCAGAGAGTGAGCTTGAAGGGAGTCCGCAGAAGCAGACATTTATGGCCATTTGATCGCAGAAGTGGACCCAAATGTGTTAAGTCAAGCACGTACCTGCGATTTAAATTCCACTTGTGCGGTGTCGCAGGTGCGACTGTGGGTCTGCACGTGCAAGATCACTTGGCAGAAAAGGGGAAATTACGAGGGTTTGATCTCATTTTCACTTTGGTACTTTGAGAGCTCAAATTGAGGCGATAATATTCTGGATTTTCAATAGGAAGCTATTGGTTAATGATTCTTATCTCGTTTACAGTTATATTCCACTAATCCATCATTAATTTTATCGTATAATTAAGGATTTGGGTTGAGAAAATTAGGGAAAAAGTGGAAATGTTCTTCAACCGAATATTTGGATTTTGATTGAAAATCTTGGTATCAGATTTGAGTAATTTTGGTACGAGTGAATCGTGGTTGAATTGGTGTTCGTGACTTTTACCTAATTTCGAGACGTGGGCCCGGGTCGATCTTTTGGGATGAATTTCTAACTTCTTACTAAAATCTTGATTTCATTAACTAGACTAGTTTCTTATAAGGGTGTTAAACGGGCCGAATCAGCCAGGTTCCGGACCGGCCCAGACTCGTTAAAATCCGAACCATCCCAAACCGGTAGAATAGGACAGGGTTGGGCTGGGTTAAGGGTATTTTGCGGGTTGCACCGTTCATATTAAGTATACCGGTTAACCGGCCCGAACCAGTCCAGACCAGTTTAACTGTAAATTCTTTTTAACTGGTCCCAGATCTGGCCGTTGGTAACAGCCCATTTCAGAAAATGGCTGCTGCTTAACGGGCTGAATTGCACAATTAGTCCAATTTTGTTTTTTTTTAAATTAACCCCCATTTCAAAAACTATAAATACCCCCCCCCCCCCCCATCTTCCTCATTTCTTAACTCATCTCTCAATTCTCATATTCTCTCATTAATCAATCTTCATTCATCACCTATTAAAGTGCAATCAACTATTTGTCTCTTTTTTTGGAATTTAATTAATCGTAGTATTTATTATTTAAAGTTTGAACAATTGAACTTCAAAATTGGAACAATTGACTTTTTTTCGTGGTAATATAGGAGTTGCAAAATCATCAAGTGCACAATTGATTTCCGAATTTGGTGCACTCCCTCTAACTCTTTCTCTTATTTACAATTTTATTTGCATATTTATTTTTTTGTTGCTACTAGTTAAATTATTAAAATATGTTTAATGCTGCAAAAAGAGTTAGTAACAAGGTTACAAATCGAGGAAATAAAAAAGAGGTAGTACTTCAGGTTTAACATCGGTGGTAATTAAATACCTCTCCAAATATTCTTGAAATATTACCTGATAATAATATAGATTATGAAAAATTACAATAATCTTTTTGGTATAGTGTTGGAGCTGCTAGCAGGGGTGGTGGTCGTGGTGTTAGTAGTAGACCACATGTGGCCCCGACTAGTACTCATAGAAAAAGAAGTAAGGTTTGGAAATTTTAAGGAAATATAAGGCACTGATGGAGTTAAATGCAAACATTGTAATGATATTTTTAAACATAAGATAAGACTAGGGGACAATAATGGGGGACTGGGACACTTAGTAGATATATGAGAACTGAGCATCCCATAGAATGGGGCGCTGATGGTGATGGAGATCAAACAACTCTTAACCCTACTACTGGAGGTCTAGTGAAATATGATAAAATGAAGGATCATGAGGAGTTAGCAATAATGATTTCTTTGGGTTGTATACCTTTTTGTTTTACTTCTTCATCATATCTTATTATGTATATTCAAAGGATTTACAATCCTTTATTTAAAGGTATCCATAGAAGTACTTGTAGATCTGATATCTTTAGACTTCATGGACAATATAAAATATACATACGTTATTTGTTTAGCCACTTTCCTTGTAGAGTTTCTAACTTATGATATTGGCCATGCTGTTAATCGAAATAATTATTTGACAATAACATATCACTGGATAGGTGATACTATTTATATGCAAAAACGTATTATCGATTTTAAATCTAATGAAGATCAGAGTCATACTGCTGCGTTTATAAGTAGTACTATTTGTGAAGTTGTTGAATTTTATAATCTCAAGAAAACATATTGTGTATGTCTTTTGATAATTCTTCTAGCAATAATGCCGCAATTTCAATATTAAAATTGCATTTGCAACCACCTCTTGATGAATTTCATGTTAGTTATGCATGTCATGTTTATAATTTAATTTTTAAAAGTGGCCTTGATTTATTTTCAACTGAGATTACTCATGTTAGAAGAGAAGTTGGTGTTATTCAGGAAAATAATAGATAATCTAGAATAAAGGAATTTAAGAATAAGCGTGTCCAGTATAACCTTAAACCCAGATTTATGCCAGACCAAATTGTTACTAGATGGAATTATACATATATATTTTTAAAATGTTGCTACCAATATAGATTCCCAATAAGTGAAGTTGCTAATGCATATTGTACTTCTCCAAACTGTATGTTAAGAACTACTACTTGGGAGGTCATTAATGATGTTGAATTTTTACATAAATTTTATACAGTTACTGTCGAGCTTTCTGGAGCATATTACCCTACTGTTACATGGCTTTAGTACATATAGCTGAAATTTCTTTTCTACTCTTTGAATTTAAGAAGAAAGAAAAATATTGGGATGTTGTGGAAAAAATGCAAGAAAAATTCAAAAAATATTTCTTTCCAATTCCTTCGATTTACTTAATTAGTGTTGTTTTTAATCCTTCTATTAAGATGTCTGATTGTCACCAATTAATGAATGCTTAATATACTTATATGGAGATTGGATCTACTGAAACCCTAGATTTATATAATTGTATGAACAAGCTAAATGAAAATTTACAACAATCATATAATTATTATGCAAATGTAACTGATGATGTTGCTCGTAGTGTAGACATTATTAATCCTACCATGCACTGTACCACTTCTGCTACTGTGGATGATGAAGAAGGCCTTTATAGTTTTAATATTTTTTTTAAATTTTAAAACACTCAAACCAGTAGCAGGAACATTGATGAAATTCAATTCTACTTGCAGAAGCAAAAAGAGTCTCGCACAAAAGAATTTTCACAGTTGGGATGGTGGCATGAGAATGGAAAGCAATTTCCTGTTCTTTTCGCTATGGATCAAGACGTGCTGAATGTGCCAATTTCAACTGTTGCATCAGAGAGTGCTTTTGGCCAAGCAAGATAACAACTTGGAGATACCCGTCACTCATTGGGAAGCAATACTTTGGAAGTTTTAGCATGTTTCAGAGATTAGATTAGATCGGAACAAAGAAATCAAGTATGTGAAGATGTTTATAGCCCAGAAGACGAGGAACTTGGAGATATATTAATAAATTGGTAACACATCAAAATTTAGCACTCCAGAAGAATCTCAGTTCATATTGATTATGAAGAACTTGCTAAGGTAATGCAAAACTTTTGAATTTACTCTTTTTTGGTTCATTTACTTGTTGTTAAATTTAAACCTTTCAATTTGTAAATTTGAATTTTGAAATAAATGTAGCACTTGCAATTTATAAGTGCACTTTTTCCAATCTTTCTTGTATTCTTTATATTAATACAAAGTATTAATATAGCTTACGACAGTTATATAAAATACGAAAAAAATACACTAAACCCGGCCCAGCCTGGCCCCCTCTGCCCGTAACCTTTACATTTTAATTTTTCCTGGATGAACCCGAACCGGTTAAATCCGGTAAGCCCCAACCAGTAACCGGCTTTGACCATAAACTGTACGAGTACAAAAAATCCCTACCCAGCTCGGCCCAGCCCATCCATTAAATACCCTTAGTTTCTTATAGTTATGTTATGTATTTTCGTTTGGCTAGACTTGGGCCATTCGGAGTCGAAATGTCGTGAAAAAGGCATTCTTATTGATTGATTTAATTTGGTTCAAGGTAAGTAGGTTGCCTAACCTTGTGTGGGGAAATTCTCTTAGGATTTGGTACTATTGTCATTCTTTTGTGATATGTGAGCATCGTGTACGCAAGGTGACCAGTGCATACACAGGTTAATTGTTGTAAAATCTAGTTTTTTACTGAGTTGTAACCTGTTACATCTTAATTGAGTTATACGAGTATGTATAGTTATCCTGTTTAGCATAATATCGCATGTCTACATGCCTTAAATGCTTATTTCAAATCTGTGCAACATGCTTAGTTGAATTCCTATGTTTCCTTGATTTGTATCATCCTTAAATTGTAGAGTTCTTGCTGTTAATTTTGTTTCCATCAATTTCGAGCTGTGTGTTTATTTTTGAACTACAAGACGGTACCTCAGGAGATCCCCATGTACATTTACTATTGGGACTACGAGGCGGTACCTCGAGAGATCCCCCAACATATTTAATTTTGGGAATACGTGACAGTATCTCGGGAGATCCCTGTTGAGCATTTACTTTAAAGACTACGAGAAGGTATCTCAGAAGCACCCTTGTTGTTTATCCATCTGTGTTGTGTCATTATCCCCTTGCATATTTAATTTTTGGTACTACGAGACAGTATCTCGGGAGATCCCTGTTGAGCATTTACTTTCAGGACTACGAGACGGTATCTCAGAAGCACCCTTGTTGTTTGTCCATCTGTGTTGTGTCATTATCTTGTATAGTTTTTCCTTGTTAAATATCCAGTCTCTTATCACACTGCTATATTTTTCTGCCTTAAATTATTATATTCCAGTAGGGCCCTGACCTGACCTCGTCACTACTCTACCGAGGTTAGGCTTCACACTTATTGGGTACCATTCTGGTGTTCTCATGCTACACTTCTGCACATATTTTGTATGCAGATCCAGGTACCTCCTACCACCCCGCTATTAGTTCCGCACTTGTTGCTGCTCCAGAAACTTCAAAGTATATCTGCTAGCGGTTACTGACCTCGGATTCCCCCTCTATCCCTTTTATGATGTTCCTCCTTTATTTCTTCTCTTTACAGATATGTAGAAATATTAGACAAACTCTTAGAAATTGTGACTTGTGATTATCGGGTTTTGAAAATATTGTTATACTCGAGCTATTAGCTAATTGTACATGTTGAGCGGTATTTTTCAGTTATATAGTTACCTGTTAAAGTTTAATTGTTGATTTTGTTTTATTTTCAATTATTCCACAATTGTTAGGCTTACCTAGTCGAAGAGACTAGGTGCCATCACAACATCTTACAGAGAATTAATTGGGTCGTGATAGTGAATAAAAAGAAAAACTATTTAGTGAGTGAAAAGAGGCTAAGGGTGAGAAAAATGTTATTCTTGTGGTTAAAGCCAAAGAGAATGTAAACAAGAAAAAAGTTTCTTTACTTCCTTACACATTAACACTTTCTTATTTTAGTTATTATGTTTTTGTGCAGATACGCGTTGAAATACCTTTCGAAAGGGGTGGTGAGGTGCAAGATATGGTGGCAAAAGATCCAATTGGATTCCAACATGAATTTGGTGATATATATTCTTGTTGGATGGTGGAAGATATAAGCTTGGTTAATTTCTTTGTTGTTATACCTTTTGACTATTTTGATCCTTATTTACAGGTTTATGACTAGGAATTGCCTAAATGCATTGCTAATTTGGAGCCATTGTATAAAAGAATACAACGTGATGACATTCCATTGGTAAATAAGTCCCAAGTATAGTACGTATAACCGGTTTTTTCACCACCCAAAACCCACTATCGATCGTGATGGCGCCCATCATTGCTGTTACGCAAGCTAATAGTGAACTATCACTTAATTGTTCATTTTAGTATTTTCAAAATCATGAATCTTATTATATGGAGATATCGATGCATAAAAATCGTACATACATATGATTTAAGTAAAGTATAAAGTAAGAGTGTCTCAATGGTAAGAGAAATCATAAACAAATTCTAGAACTTTGTATGGCTTGTAAAAATTTCAACTAGAAGCCGAGGTTTCGTGATGCCAAGGTAGGCTTATGTGTTTGATGATTAGGGTGTTGAAGAATAATTGTTGTAGACCAGGGTACTTCTATGATCCATTAAGTGACTGCAGAACTACTCTATGGACTGCAGATCTATCACGGAGTGAATCGAAAAAACAACCGATATGAGGTCATTTTGCGGTCAATTATATGACAATATAGTGGTTTCCCAGGCCGCACATCCATTGGAGAACCAAAAAGAGAAAACTTTGGGAGGAGATTCTGCGGTCCATTATGCGACCGAAGAACCAATCTGTGAATCGTAGATCAGCCGTAGACCTAACCTGAGATGCCTAGTTTTTGGCATAGCTTTTATGGCCCATTTTGAGGATCGCATACCTATTCTGCAGTCCACTCTCTGACCATAGAGCTGTGTTTTGAGGGTTTATTTTTTGGTTTTGTAACCTGACCTTATTTCAGTAAATAAACATTAAGGACCATTTGTATAGAGAAAATATGGTATTTCTAGAGAGAGAAAGTTCCATATAGTGAGAGGAGAACTCCCTAAGATTATTGTCTCAATCCTTGCTAGAAAGTTGGGGAACTCACAAGGAAAACACACAAGGTCTTCAATCAAGAGGTAAGATTCCAGCCCTAGCCTTAAATCTCAAAATTTTGTTTGGGAATAAGTAATGAGGAGAAAGGTTTTGAGAATAATAGTTGTTATTTATGCATGCATGTACTAATATAGTTGGTAGGGAGGTTGTGGTGTATGTGTGGGTGTCGTATTGAAGTGGAGATTGATCATGGGGTAAAGGAATCCACCATAAGATGACCTTGAAATCTTAATGCACACCTAGTGATTGATAAAATGGTCAAATAAGATGAAACCCCGAGAATCTTCCTAACTATAGTTGAATTTTTTCATATCTTTAATTAGATAGAAGTCGCAAGGAGATTCGGAATGTTGTAGTAAATTAAATAAAGTTCAAGCAAGGTATGTGAGCTAAAATTCTCTCTTAGAACTGAATCCCACGTTGTTCCTGTAAGTCCTGAGTTGTTCATTATTAATTTGACTATTCCAAAGCGTAGTGTCGAAAGTTATGTGTTTAAAATGTGTTTCAAATACTCTTATATTATTGTCTTATCCTTCAGTAATGTGATCAAAGTATGGACTGTGTATTAACATGTTAACCTTACGTCATATTTCAAATGAAAGCTATTATTCCAAATTGTATAAAAAATTTCAATGTGCCTGAGACTCTTATTTGCTCACATGTGTATTTAAAGTCTTGAATAGAAATTCCATGTTGTTGATAATCCATGATGATTTTTGAAAGTGAAAGGATTGAGCATGAGATATGAAATACGACCAACGTGGCAAGAATGATATAACATATAGGGTCACTTGTGCCAATGCAATGAAGAGAAGTGCAAAAGTCATTGAAATGAGCTGTAAATCCTTTAAATAATAAATAATTTGGGAGTATCGTTAGTCACGAAGGAATGGTAGGCTGAAATTACCTAACCTCGAAACTATACATGTCAGTGTAGGAGTGAGTGAGGGGTAAAACATCCCCGCATGAGGTGGTGAGAGTTTTCCCCCAATATGGGGTGAGATTGATGCGTTGAGATAATTCCACTTAAATGGGATGAGATGATTGCTAGAGGAAAGTAAGGTGACGTCGACCCATACAACATTGTGGTGAGATGGCTTAGCCGATCGAGCTGAGATAGGACTCCATGTAGCCCACATGGTGGTGATATGAGTGGACGTCTAAGGGTGGGACGACTTACCTGATCAGGCTCAAATCGGATTTTGTGCTCAAAGCAAGGTGGTGTATCGGTATTAAAGATCCCCGAACTTAAAAGTATTGAAACTTGCTTGAAATTTATCCTTTCTCCCAACTTGATATTATAATGTTATTTGATGCCCTCATTTATTCCATATTTCTATCTCACTGTATTGTTACTCATTCTATTGAGGGGTATTTAGTTTTTTCATACTAGTACTATCCATATGTAATAATGTCCCTTTTATAAGGGTCACTGCATATTTAATTGATGCAGGTGGTTCCAAAATGGGTGGAACTGAATAATGATAGCAGTACGCCATCTTCTCAGCTGATTTGGTGTGCCCCACTTCATTTTGGGGTCCTGTATCTCTTATCATTTGTACATAAAACTTTGAGGTATAGTTGGGGCCTTGTTGCTGGCACTGTCGTATCACTCCTTGGTTTATGTTAGAGGATCTGTAGACATAGTATGAGTACGTATTGAGATATAATTACGGATAGATACAGCTTGTTCAGAATTATACAGTGCATAGATGCAAGAATCAAGTTACATAATAAGTTTCGGATGTTGGGGATTTGGATTTTAAGGTTTATGGACTAAGGTTTAAATAATGATCCTCTTTTTAGTGGTGTTGTCGGGCTTATGTAGATTGGGATAACATTGGATCACCCATGGTTATGTGTATGGTGAGGGTATATGGAGATATGATGGCTTTGGAAGGACTCTTGGCACATTTGAGAACGAACGTATGTGTAAGTGGGGGAGAATGTAACGGTCTGATCGGTCATTTTGAGCTTTAATGTTCCATTCGTTAGTTTGAGACTTTTAGTAGCTTCATATTATGTATTATGACTTGCATGTATGGTTGCTTTCGGTTTTCGCATGCGGTTTAGTATTGACTTGAAATAATGATTCTCGTTTTAGAAAATTAAAGTTTGAGGTGCTGACCAAGGTTTGACATTTGGGTAAATGGACTCAAAATCGGGTTTTTATTATTATAATAAGTTTGTATGATGAATTTGGACATGTTCACAAAGTTTGGTCAACTTCCAATGTGTTTTGGATAAGTTTGGATTGTATTGTTTTCTGTTTCGACGTCAATTTGACCATAAAAGTTACCATATTGAGCAAACGTCCTTTGATTTGTATTTTCACTAGACCATTACACTCGTATCGTAAATTTGGAACCATATAAACATAAATATCAAGTTCTGACATCGTATGAAGAATTTATGATCATTTTACGAAGGATTAGGTTGCTAGATTTTTCAGGTTAATTTCTAAATTACCGCTGAATTCATATTTAAAAATCTCCACTATTTTCAAATATTAAAACCAACATATCTCCTTTATTATAAGGTCAAAATGGAGTGATTCAAAAGGCTAACTTGACTAAAGTCTCACAAGTAATCTATTTGAGGCATCAAAAGTGAGTTTCAGTATCGTTTGGCATAAGAAATGAGCAGAACAACGGGACGTTTTGGCTATTAATGTTGTTTGAGTTTTTCTCATCTTAAAAGATTGGAATTTGGAGAATTCAAGGATGTTCTTCAAGTTTCTTCTATGGGTTAAGTGATTTGTACTCGGTTTTGATTATATTCCATGATTCCATATTCATTTTTAGCATTTGATTGATGATTCTAAAAGAGTTTTGGGGTTTTTTGTCTAAACATTTCTAAAGTGAATTTTTGAGTTTTGAATACCGATTTGAAGTTAGAATTGAGTGAAAAATTATTGGACTCGTAATTGAATGGTTGTCGGATTTTGTGAGTTTTCTCGGGTTCTAAGATGCCGGAATGTAATCGAAAGAAATCTTGGGCTGAATGGAAAGGGCTTTCAACGATGGAAGGCTTATGGGATAAGAATATACTCATATAAATAATTTCCTCACTAAACCAATTGGGGTGATAGACCCGAAAGAAAAACATTTTTCCTAGCATTGAACCTTACTTCAAAGACTGGAAAGCTTACACTGGATTTGACTTTTGGTTGACTTTGGGTAAATGAGTAAATATTTGACCTTTGTCGATTGAGTTTGCTTTCTATGGCATTATTTGATGATTTTGAATTACTTTTGGCTAGTTTCGAGCTATTCTATAACGACCCAACCAGTCATTTTGAGTTCTAGCACGTCGTTCAACAGTCTAAGGCCATGAGTAGCTTCATTTCAAGTGCAATGACTTGAACGCATGGTCGGAATTGAATTTTAGAAAGTTCAGAGTTGATTTGGAAGGAGAATTCTCATTCGAAAACTTTAAGTTGAAAGAATAAATTAATTTGATTTTAGAGTAAACGGCCTCATAATCGGATTCAAAGGTTATAATAGGTTCTTATGATGATTCTGGACTTGAGCGTATGTCTGGATCGGGTTTTTGATGACCCGGGAGAGCTTTGGCGCCTATTGTGGAAGTTAGAATTTTTGAAGAATTTCATAAGTTTGGCTTGAAATGCATTTCAGTACCATCGATGTCCGTTTGGGATTTCGAGTCTAGAAGTAGCTCCGTATGGCGATTCTGGAACTGGGAGCACGACCGGAAGTGAATTCAAAGGTCCGCAGATAATTTTGAAGTCATTTGGCTAAACATATAACTTTGAACGTTTTTTAGAAGTTTGACAGAAGTGGAAATTTTTATATTATGGCCAGAATCCGATTCCAGAGGTTGGAGTAGGTGTTTAATGTCAAATACGACTTGTGTGCAAAATTTTGGGTCAATCGAACGTGATTTGATAGGTTTAAACATTGAAAGTTGAAGTTTGAAATTCTAAAGTTCATAAGGCTTCGATTGGAGGTCGATTCATGGTTTTAGTGTTGTTTGATATGATTTAAGGCATCAGGTAAGTCTATTGTGTGTTTTGGGACTGGTTGGCATGATTGGTTGGGGTTTCGGGGGCCTTGGGTGGACTTCGGGTTGCTATCGGATCGAAAAGGGAATTTTGGAAAGGCTGATGTTGCTGATATCTAGTGTAAACACACTTGCGAAGCCGCAGAAATGGCGAGGAATCTCCAGATGAGGTATGGGCGTAGGAGAACTGGGACCGCAGATGCGGTCATTTTGCCTTAGATACGGGACCACACCTGCAGTGGAGAAGACATAAAAGCAAAAAAAAAAGGCTTCCTGGTGAGGGCCGCAGAAGCGGTATTAGAGCCGGACCTGTGGAACCTTTCAGGCAGTCAATGGACCGTAGGTGCAAAAAGTGCTGGAGATAGAGATGTGTTTTAATAATCGGGATTTGGCCGCTTTCTCTCATATGTTCTTGGCTTGGGAATTTTTTTGGAGAGTTTCAAATGTGATTTTCATCATCAACGATAAGTTTTGGAGCATTGTGCATCGATTCTAGTCTTTGGAAGGTCGTGCAGTGCCGGTTATGGATCTTCGGGGCGAGGTGAGTATCCTTTCTAACCTTGTAAAAGGGAATTTTCCCCTTAGGTGAGTTAATTAGTCATATGCTCCTATTTGTGGTGGCTACGTATGCACGAGGTGGCGAGAGTCTGTGCTTTGCTATTTATTATGCTATTGTCTGGGTAGTTTAGGACCCAAAGCATGCCATACTTGAATTATTTGTGGACTTATTGACGACATGAATTGCTTAAATCACATAGGTAAATTAATTTCTAAATAGATGAAACATCATTTTTCTTAAATGGTTAAAAGAAGATTGGCCTTCTTTGGATAATTTCTCCCCGTGGACACATGATTGACTGTCTGTGTATGTTTATTTTCGGAGGTCGAATGTCTCAGCAGATTAAATAGATGCATATACGGTTCGTGTCGTTCAACCCTCAGCAGTGCACAGTTTACTTTCTGTTAGAGTGGGTCGTACGACCTTGACATGATTTGTACATACTTGTATTGCTTGGCTGGGAGTTTTAATGTTGATAATTCCTTTAATGGCCGATATAAATTGATAAAAATAATGAAAAGCAAATCTTGGAAAATCCATTACTATTTGAGAAGGCGTTTACCTGCTTTCCATCTTTGTGAGTTATAATTGCTATGTAAATTCATGATTTTCCTCATGTCTCCACTATATTAATGTTGGACCACTAGCAAGTGTCAAAGTCGACCTTTCTTCTCTACTTATTTGAGATTAGGCAGGATACTTGCTAAGTACGCGTTGTTTTCGTACTCATGCTACACTTGTTGTGCATTTTTGTTGCACATGCAGATGTACTTCTAGTGGCCTACTGGGCGTAGTAGCGTGGATGATACGGGGACTAGGTGAGCTGAATTTCTTGCGGCGACCCACAGCTAGTATAGTCTCTTTTAGGGTATTGTATCTACTTTCAATCCATTGTATTCCGGACGGTTGTTGTATTGTATTGATTCCTAAAAATAGCTCATGCACTTTTGACACAAGGTTCTAGGATGATTTTTGGAGTATCCAATATTAAATTCGGTAAAGACTCCTTATTTCTATAAATTTCATTATTTATTATTTCAACGTATAAGGAAAATGATTTCAACAAGCACTAAATTGGAATTTAATCAAATATTTTTAGATGGTTTTCCTGACAGTGGTGTCTGGCGCCACTACGACCCTTGGTAGATTTTGGGTAGTGACTTCGTTGCATCAGAGCACTAGATTTCCTTAGATCTCACGAGTCACGAGCAAGTCTAGTAGAGTCTCGCAGATCGGTACAGAGACGTCTGTACTTATCTTCAGGAGGCTACATGGCTGTTAGGAGTACTTCCTTTCTTGATTCCTCATTGTGCGATTTGATTTCCTTGAGGATTATTCCCTTGCTCCTTCCTACTCAATATTACGCGATGCGAAACACTTGTTATGAATCAAGAATTGAGGAATTGTAATGGTACTACGAATGTGGTGCGGGTGTTTCTCCCTGCGAGGTTATTTGAGCTATTATTGTCGCCTTGTGGAAGGGTATTCTATTGTTTCGACTCAGTAGCGGTAGTTTTGAGAACTCTAAGGCTAGGCACAAGTTTCCATGATGCTTATGTGTTAGATCAGATTTTAATGATGCAATTAATATTCATGTGCCGGCATTCAAAAAAGGGTAAGCAGAATTATTGGAACAGATGTAGCAGTCAAGGAAAGAGCTAAAAGAGAGGTTGCCATTGTGTTCAAACAAAGAAGCAAAATTGTTGTAACAAAAAGGAAGGAAATCTTCTTCAAAGGTAGCTGACGATGCTCAAAGAAAATATCAGCATCTCATCATAAAATCAGGAAGTCTTCCATGGTTGTGGGAAAATCATATCTACCCATATACAACAAAAGATTCAACGCAAATCTCTGATGATTCATAATAATGGGAAGATATGAACAGAAATCAAGGATGGAGAATCAGCAATCAAAGGCAATCTGTGTTCAATCATATCTCTAGCCAAAGGAGAAAATGTGGCACGCGACCAAGTTTGGAAACATCAACAATCAAGGAGCAATAAAGAAAAGCAACGTCTCAGTCCTTATTCTTGGAAAGAATCAATTATTTCCAAGGATCAAATCTCTTGGGTTGTCAAGCCTCCACCATACATCAAAGTATTTATACATCCTGGTAAACCCTAGCTTAGACATACTTTGATCAAACCAAATAGCTCTCTTCAATTTACTGCAAACAAGCATATTTGTCTAGAAAGATCAACTGTGTAACAAGTCAGAGATAGACAGAGGGTTCTCAATTGGTGAGTTAATGAATCAAATGAGTGAAAGAAGATTGTGCGACAAGTATCATATCTTTACTCAAAAGAAAATCATTGATCTGAAGAGAAATCCCTTGCAACCCAATGGGATTGGATTATGATTCACATTGAATTTGAACCAGTATAAAATTTTAGGAGTCTTTATATTTCTGCACTTTCTTTCTATATAAATATATTTGAATATCTTCACCTGCAATATCGTCACATTCAGTCGGCTAATAAATTTTTAAGTCAAATTATTTACGATTAAGTTATAATTATTCACAATTCACCCCCCCCCCCCCCTCTTGTACTTTCAATTGGCATTAGAGCAAGACTCACACTTATTACGTTTTGCTTAACAACTTGTGAGAAAAAGACCATAGCAAATAAGTTATTCTTGGAGCTTTGTTTCAAGAGGGAATCTCTCAAGTAAGACCACCCTACTTCAATGGAAAACATTTCTCTCACTGGAAAATTCACATGGAAGTCTTCACCAAAGCATATGACGTCAAAGTATGGAGAGTTATCAAGAAAGGGGATTATCCATTGACTGTCAGCACTCCTCCGCTCGATGATCCTTATGACATTGATTAATATTCAAAGGAGCAATTGGAAGTTGTTCAAATAAACCACAAAGCAAGGATTCTACTTCACAATGCTATAAGTGGTGAAGAATATGAAAATATTTCAAGTTGTGATACGACAAAGGAAATGTGGGACAAACTCGAAGTCACATATGAAGGTACCGACAAAGGAAAAGAAACTCACATAAATGTGCTCGTGCATGACTTTGAACTTTTCTCCATGAAAGAAGGTGCATCCATCGAAGAAATATTTGCCAGGTTTAGCAAAATAATCAGTGACTTAAAAGTCTTTTGGCAAACCCTACACCAATGGAGATCAAGTCAGGAAAATTCTCAGGAGTCTACCAACCACTTGGCAGACTAAAGTAGTCACGTTGGAATCTCAAGATCTAAATAAACTGTCTTAGGATGAGCTGCAAGGAGAACTTCTTACTTTTGAAAGAACACATTTGAAGAAAAATCAAGAAGAGAAAAAGAAAACAGTTGCATTCAAAGATACCACTGATGCAACTGAAGATGAAACTGATCATCCCGAAGCCCTAAAAAAAGAAAGTACTATGATGTCTAAAAATATGGATGGACTAATGAGGAGATATAGAAATACAACGAAAGGAATATTTCCATCAAGAAGACCAAGACAATACAACGATCAGAATAAGAATGATGGAAAATTCTATGAATGTGGAAAATTCAGGAACATCCAAGCAGAGTGCCCAGAACTAACAAAAAATATCTCTAGAGGATTCAACAAGAACAGATCATTTGGAAGATGGAGTGATGAGGATGATTCAAACCATGAAGAAATAGCAAATCTATGCTTCATGACTATTCCAGAAAACGAGATCAACAAAACTTCAGGATGCTGGACTATTGAAGACGATTCAGAGGATGAAAATTGCTTCATGGAAAAGGGATAAACAAGCGAGGTAAGATCTTATGACTGTGAAAGATGCAATGAATTACAAGATATTCGTGACTACGCCCTTAAAGAGTCTTAAAAGATGATGAACGAGCTTAAAAAACTCACCAGGGAAGTCAAAGACTGGAAACTCCAACTTGAAGTATGTGAAATTGAAAAAGAAGTACTTCAAGAAGAGCTTGAGGAATTGCAAATGTAGTTTAACAGCTTGCGCAAATCCACCAGTCATAGTTCCGTGTCACGACCCAAAAACACAACCCGGTCGTGATGGCGCCTCTCGTGAAGACAATTCCAGGCAACATATTAAAAATACCTCATCTAACAGTTACTTGTCATGAATAAGACAAACTATAGTGTACATTGTCATAAATGCTGAAGGAAATGATAAAACAGGGAACCAGCCCAACTCAGCCCGAAATCAGTGTGTCACAAGTCACGAGCATCTAAAGAATCTAAACATTATTATAAGACCAGTAGTATACATAATAGAATGTGGAATCAAAGGAAGAGATACAATGCCGCGAACGCTGATAGTCACCTTGCTCAGCTACGATGGCTAAATCTCCAATCAGCTCAAAATCCGCTACCGAGTGAATAATTACCTACAGCTGCACACTAGGTGTAGGGAGTAAAGTGAGTACTCCAACTCAGTGAGTAATAAAAATAAATAATGATTGAAAGTAAAAAATCTCATAAAGGCACAAATAACTCTATCTCAAGAAGTAAAATCAGATATATAGTAAAACGATGAGTATCAGATAATTCTCTTTTTAAAACAGTAAAGACAAATAATTTCCACAATAAGGATTAACCAAAGCTTGCCCCTCGGGCTCAATATGTAAATCTCAGTATAGTATCAGCCCCACGGGCTCACTCCCAACTCACCGGCACACAACATCAGCCCCTCGGGCTCACTCCCAAATCACCACACACAAAATTAGCCCCTCGGGCACACTCCCAACTCACCATACAGAAACAACATCCTCTCTGGCCCATTCCCAACTCACCTGGGTACCCTGCGCTCGCTGAGGGTGTGTATAGACTCTGGAGGGACTCCTACATCCCTAGCGCAATATCAATAGGCCTGAAAACCTTCACATATCACACACGGGGTTTGAAAGCCACCTCACATAACACTCGAGGCCTGAAAGTCTCTTCACATCACTAAATATATCCTCACGTATAGTCTTCAGCCTCAATCAATCAAGAAAATAATCATAAGCCTCTTGGTCATCAGTAAAAACAATAGTGCTCATCTCAACAACATTATAAATGTCATTAAATCTCGAGTTGAGTATAAATGTAGCTGAGTTCGCAAAATAATATAATTCAATTGGACTGAATTCAAATGATATTTCAATTTGCGAGGAAAATAGTGATGTTAATTTACAAAAGGATTCATATATGTTGGAACGAAGCCCAAATATTGCAATAAGCCCAAATCACGGTGAGATACAGTAAATCTTTATCAAATACGCGATAAAATATCAACCAGGATGAACCAAGTCACAATCCCCAATAGTAAATGACCCCGTGCTCGTCATACAACGCATGTCTCATCTCAACATAGCAGTATTTTGTGCAATCCGGGGTTTCAATCCCTCAGTGCATCATTTAATGTCATTACTCACCTCGAACCGGTCGAATCTCGAGCCCGTGATGCATTTTCCCCTCAAACCGACCTCCACGCGCGTCAAATCTATCCAAAATCACAACGAATACATTACAATAGTTAAGGCAATATAAACCCAACCGAAAAGACTCAAAAAATATCGAAAATCACGAAATTTGCAAAAACCGACCCCCGAGTCCACGTCACAAAATTCAGAAATGTTTACATCAATACGATCCTTATCTCGCCACGAGTCTATACATACCAAATTCACAAAAATCAGAGTTCATTTGACCCCTCAAATCACCATTTTCTATCCAAGAGGGTTTTCTAACCTTTTCAACAAAATTCTCAAATTAAACACCAAAACTTGCAATAGGTTCGAGTTATACAACCAAAATTGAGTTAAGAACACTTACCTCGATGTTTTCCTTGAAAATCTCTCTAAAAAAGAGCCACATCCGAGCTCCAAATAGCAAAGATGGAAAATGGGTTCGAAGTCCCATTTTCAAAACTTAATGTTACTGTTCATGTATACTGTACACGGATACTGTACAGGAAACTGTTAATGCAAGTGCGATCACTGTCCACATGTATGAAAAATGCATAAATTGCCCAGAAAATTACAGTAGCTTTTGTTTCACTAAAATGGCTCTAAATCCGTCATACGAGCTCGGAATAAGACGATTCTTGTTCCTATGAGTCAAAAATAATAACACGAACAAAACCCTTCAATTGTAACTCAATTCGGAGTTCAGTTTCCCAGTGCGATACTCATTTTACTCATTAAACAATTAACTCACATTTCGCGTTAAATACCCAATCGCGACTTGATGAATTAAACCAAAATTTCCAGATCAGTCCTATAATTCATGATTTAAATATTTGAACTCTCGAAATCAAATTTGTATCTCTAGAACTAAAAATGAACTTTTAGATCATTACATTTATGCTCAAAACGGCAAAAATCTTCCAAAAATGACCCGTTGGGCATCTAAAACACACCCGAGGCCCCCAGGGCTCCGACCAATCACACCAACCAGTCCCAAAATATATTATGGACTTGCTCGAGGCCGCAAATCACATCAAACAACGCTAAAATCATGAATCAACCTCCAATCCAAGCTATATGAACTTTAGAACTTCCAACTTCTATTTCCGATACTGAAACCTATCAAATCACATCCGATTTACTTTAAATTTTGCACACAAGTCGAAAATGCCATAACGAAGCTACAAAAACTCTCGAAATTCCATCCTGACTCCCGGATCAAACTTTCACCTATCAACCGGAAATCGCCAAAATACTAACTTTGCCAAAATAGGCTAACGTTTTCAGCGGACCTCCAAATTACTTCCGATTGCGTTCCTAAGCCTTAAATCATCCCCCAAAACTAACAGAATGATCGGAATTCAATTTCGAGCCCTCTAAATCATAAGTCAACATCCGGTTGACTTTTCTAAATTAGTTCTTTCTTAAAGAGACTAATTGTCTCATTTCTTATTAAAATCACTCCAAATCAATTTTAATGCACCCAATACCGGTAATGAAACATAAGAAATCCGAAATAGGAAGAACGGGGTATTAACTCATGAGACAACGGGTCGGGTCGTCACATTCTCCCCAACTTAAACAAATGTTTGTCCTCGAACGTGCCCAGAGTTGTTCCAAAAGCCCAACAATTGCTGAATTACCTTACCATGTATAAATCCAGGGGTGATTCCACGTCACCCTATCTCATTTAGGTCCGATACCATATTTAAATCGAATTTTCACAATCCAGTTTCGCCCATAAATCATAGAACTTCCTTTTTAATTCTGAAACCATCAATATGAGCAAAATCTCACACCTATACTTTAATAGTGTAGAACCAGCTGTAATACCCATACCTGCAACCTCGGTGAAATCATATGATATACTGCATAATCCAAGCACTCGAAAGGATGACATCTATTCACAGCAGTTACCCACAACAACAAAATACCAATAGAAATCCCTTATTAGCAAATGTCTTATTCCAATACTTTCATACACTGCCAACAATAAATGAGACACACGGCAAACCATAACCATTTTTCAGATCAACCACTTATGAAGCCACTTCACTTTTGACTAAAACTGCTACATATTCCCGAGCCGAACCTTGATATTATCCTCCTAAAATGCCAAAATCAAATATGATCGTATTCATCACTGACCCCAACGGTAACCTCGAATCCAACACACAACTCTAGTGATATAACACCCCAATACAGGCCTAGGCCATAACTTGCATAATACGCGCACCAATAAGAAATGGTTCGGACATACTCAAATCATGAAAATGATTCAACCGAGAGAGTTGTACCTCAAATTCAATAGTACTGCCACAACACAAGGCTGAGACCCTGTCTCATATCATAGAAATAGGACACACGAATTTGACCCGCAAGGTCATGTTTCCACATTTCTTTGTTGCACGCGCGATCCCATCCAAATACCTATTCCATGTGAAACACCTATTTAATGACTTCCGCCACGAAGGCCCAATTAAGAAAGAAAAATTTCCCAGCTGTCCGCTGGTTCTTTGAAATATAAATCATTTTGCTAAAACATATTTTAACGCATTTCACCACTTAACGTGTGGCATTTTTGGCGTATCCCCTAATGCAATAGTTCAAAATCACCCAACACTAAACAACCAATCTACACCAAAAATATAATATACCAAGCAGGGAAAAATCCACTCGGGCCTCCAAATCATAATAGCCACCAACAATACAAATACACGCTATCCACAACCTCTGCATGGTCTGTACCTAAGAACTCAAGTCTCCAACTCCGTATAGCACGCCATTCATCATACTTGATCCCAGTTTCCACCATGCAATACACACACACATTTGATACTTTTTCATTCAATGACGTTTACTAGATATTTACCCGTGGTTCCGAGCAACCGACTACCACCAGTGGACCCAACAGGAACATGTTGCAATACTACTGAAATATAATCAGTTTAATCACATTACCTTTTTCTGAGACATATACTCCCGTCAAATCACTTCCACTTAGTAATATCATTTTCCCAAATCATTCAAAGATCATTTATCTAATCAATTAGGAGGAATCACTACACATCCCATTCTCCACATGACATACACATGCCTTGTTCAAATTATTAAAATACTGACACGACGGATGAGACCTGTACACTCATAACTACTACCGAAACAACAATTCATTAGTTCTATACTCTTGGCAAGAACTATCACCTCATTTTGAGCCAAACAATGGTCTTAGCTCCTTAATTTACTTCACATACTCAGATTGCACTGATCATAAATTCAATGATCTCGCTTCGCCTAGCATGAACTGCTCGGGCAGTAAGCCACTCAAGATATAATTAAAAGTCGCATATGATGCCCCAATGTGCCAATAGGCTACCAAATTTGAATGCAATACAAAAGAAAACGAGCTATGGAAGGAATTACCAAATCCTACGCATTAATACAAACTTTCCTTGGAAAACAGGAAGCAAGGCATACAAAGATAGCATATAGAAAACTATACCCGATTTTACACTATTGTGACGTGCGGCCCGATCCAGATAACATACCCATGGCGGCGTGCTACCTGATCCACACGTAGATCTCACATAAGGAGATATATATTGAGCCAAAGCTACTCATAATAACCAAATACCGAATATCGGTCATAAGCATGCAAGTGCACAATATCATCCCTAAGTGATATTTAGCGTTGTAAACTACAAAACTCAAGCACAATTGAGGTGTGATATATAATCTGAATTTCAAGTGCCAAGTTGCTCAAGTAACATCATTCCTACGCGGATTATCAACACATAAGCAATTTTTCGAGCCATTTCACAAATCACACGGCGTAATGCATCACAATGCAAGATATCTGACAATGAAACATCAACCTAGCTACTCTTGCATGAGGACCGCATTGCTAAAATGAACACATCTGGCATGATATAGAGCCATTATTCACATAAAATTCTTTCACCGACTTCAAGGTGATTCTGATCACACTTAACTAGTCTGATAACCTTTCAAAGGTCCATAATACTTCCATTTTCTTCATAAAACACAAGAACAACCATTACAATCGGAGTAATCTTCCCCAGTTCACAACCCAATATGCCAAGTGCCCTCCAGGCATGAATCTTTAATTTAACTACACATGACAAACTTCATTCTTGGTTTACATCTTTAATCAATCAAGTGATCACATGCCACACTTATGTAATCTTCCCATAGGACACACTCCCACAACTTACCACAACAATATCTGGAACGTACCTCCAAATCAATGGTCGCACTAACGCTGAAGAGAGATTAAGATTCATTAACCACGAGGCAGAACCCTTTTTACAGAACGCCGATGTTAGGTGACGCTGAAGACAATTCCAACTTACCATAAACATCGAAACTCAACTCCTGCTCATCCGAGATCATGACATCTTGTCAAAAATTTTCCTTCATTCGTGCCATTCTTGACCCAATTTCCATAACCAGAACTGAAATATGCATCAAACTCGAACCAAGATAGCATATAATCGTGCAATCACCCTATTTAATAGCAAACTCCCCAACTTTGCTCAAAGCCACACATCAAAACGCACTTATACTCTATTTCTGTCGTAATTTCTTGGTAAGATTAAACTCCCTCCATCATAAGCTCATGGAAATACGAATCATCAAAAATTTTATATACGAATCATCGAAAATGTCAACTCCTCTAAAATTTTTGCATTCACTCACACAACAGTTAAGCCAACTCTTTAGGCGACAAAAATTTTTACTAAGTCACAAATTTTTAAAAAATTTCGGGAGAGTTTCCCTTGTAATTGGGCCTATCCACCCGCCAAAGAATCACCAAAACCATCCTAACAACACGTCCACAACTTGACAAAGAATCATAATGCATATCAATTACATAAATTTCAATACTACATGTATTATTCTATCAGAATTAATACATGGACATACCTCGCACCTATTTGAATCATAACACATAGAAAATACCTTTCAATCCCCCATTATTGGGTTATTCAACCGAGTAAGAACATATTCTTTCTTTAAATGTTTTCGCCCTTTGAGGTGGTCTCCTTGACTCAACAACTTTGTCATAATACAATTACAGAAGCGATCCTAGCTCCCAGACTTATCTAACTAGTATGATTAATAGATTTCCCTTACAAGACAATTACCCATTAACTTTACCTTTAGTTCATGTTTTTGTATACCTTCCACTGCCATACATATTATATAGTACCACATACTCATTGCGTATCTATCCAGCCGCTACTCCTACAATTAGGGACAATGCTGAACATATAAGTTCACAACTCCAGCTCACAAAATCAGCACCTTGGTGCTCAAGCCATAAGCAAAGATTTGGCCTCAAGTCCTCCAGACTAGCCCAACATCAAACTCACAAATATTACATCTCTCCCCCCTCGATTGAGGAAGCACAAGCCATCAAGGAACATATACTACTAAGCGCTCATGTGCGGATAATGATGTGTGGAAGGAATTTCAAGAGGTATATCTGAAGCTGAATCAAGTACGCACGATAAGAATTCTAAGAAAGTGAAGTTTTACTAAAGGTTCTGCAGCCTACCGAGGATAAATACAGACGTCTCCGTACAGATCTGCGAGACTCAACTAAAACTGTTCATGACTCACGAGACCTAGTAACCTAGGATCTGATACCAACTTGTCACGGCCTAAAATCTCGTGAAGACAAGTCCAGCCAACACTTTAACAATACCTCATCTAACAGTTACTTGTCACGAATAAGTCAAACTATAGTGTACATTGTCATAAATGTGGAAGGAAATAATAAAACAAGGACCCAACCCAACTCATCTAGAAATCGGTGTGTCACAAGTCACGACCATCTAAAGAATCTAAACATTATTATAAGACCAATAGTATACATAATAGAATATGGAATCAAAGGAAGAGATACAGTGCCGCGAACGCTGACTGTCACCTTGCTCAGCTACGATGGCTAAATCTCCAATAAGCTTAAAACCTGCTACCAGGTGAATAATTACCTGCAGTTGCACACAAGGTGCAGGGAGTAAAGTGAGTACTCCAACTAAGTGAGTAATAAAAATAAATAATGACTGAAAGTAAGAAATCTCATAAAGGCACAAATAAACCTATCTCAAGCAGTAAAATCAGATATACAGTAAAACAGTGAGCATCAGATAATTCTATTTTTAAAACAGTAAAGACAAATAATTTCCACAATAAGGATTAATCAAAGCTTGCCCCTCGGGCTCAATATGTAAATCTCTGTATAGTATTAGTCCCACGGGCTCACCCATAACTCACCAGCACATAAAATCAGCCCCTCGGGATCACTCCCAACTCACCACACATAACATCAGCCCATCGGGCTCACTACCAACTCACCACACACAAACAACGGCCTCTCGAGCCCACTCCCAACTCACCTGGGTACACTGCGCTCACTGGGGATGTGAATAGACATCGAAGGGGCTCCACCAACCCAAGCGCAATATCAATAGGCCTGAAATCCTTGACACATCACACACGAGGCTTGAAAGCCTCCTCACATAAAACTCGAGGTCTGAAAGCCTCCTCACATAACACTAGAGGCCTGAAAGCCTCCTCACATCAATCAATATATCCTCACGTATAGCCCTCGGCATCAATCAGTCCAGAAAATAATCATAAGCCTCTTGGGAATCAGTAAAACAATAGTGCCCAGCTCAACAACATTATAAATGTCATTAAATATCGAGTTGAGTATAAATGTAGCTAAGTTCACAAAATAATATAATTAAATTGGACTGAGTTCAAATAATATTTCAATTTGTGAGGAAAATAGTGATGTTAATTCACAAAAGGTTTTATATAAATTGGCACGAAGCTCAAATATTGCAATAAGCCCAAATCATGGTGAAATATAGTAAATCTTTATCAAATACGCGATAAAATATCAACTGGGATGGACCAAGTCACAATCCCTAATAGTAAATGACCCCGTTCTCGTCATACATCATGTCTCTCATCTAAACATAGCAGTATGTTGTGAAATCCGGGGTTTTAATCCCTCGGTGCATCATTTAAAGTCATTACTGACCTCGAACCGCTGAAATCTCTAGCCCGTGATGCATTTTCCACTCAAACCTGCCTCCACACGCGTCGAATCTATCCAAAATCACAACGAATACGTTACAATAGGCTAAGGGAATATAACTCAATCGAAAAAACTCGAAAAATATCAAAAAGCACGAAATTTGCAAAACTCGAGCCCCGGGCCCACGTCTCGAAATTCAGAAATTTTTACATCAATACGATTCTTATCTCTCCACGGGTCTATACATACCAAATTCACAAAAATCGGAGTTCATTTGAGCCCACAAATCACCATTTCTATCCAAGAGGGTTTTCTACCCTTTTCAACAAAATTCTAAAATCTAACACCAAAACTTGCAATAGATTCTAGTTATACAACAAAAATTGAGTTAAGAACACATACCTTGATGTTTTCCTTGAAAATATCTCCAAAAAGAGCCAAATCCGAGCTCCAAATAGCAAAGATAGAAAATGGGTTCGAAGTCCCATTTCCAAAACATAAACATTATGTCCGTCACTATTCACGGGCACTGTTCCCATCACTATTCACGGGCTTTGTTCATAGGGTATTGTTCATGTATAATGTACACGGTACTGTACATAGTTACTGTTAATGTATACTCTACAGGAAACTGTTCATGCAAGTGCGATCACTGTTTACGCGTACGAAAAATGCAGAAATTGCCCAGAAAATTGCAGCAGGTTTTGTTTCACTAAAATGGCCTTAAATTCGTCATACAAACTCAGAATTAGACGATTCTTGTTCCTGTGAGTCACAAATAATAATAAGAACACAAACCTTCAATTAAAACTGAATTTGGAGCTCAGTTTCTCAGTGTGATACTCATTACACAATTCACTCATATTTCGCGTCAAAAATCCAATCGCGACTTGATGAAATTAAACCAATATTTCCATATCAGTCATATAACTCATGATTTAAATTTTGGAAGTCTAGAAATCAAATTTGGATCTATAGAACTAGAAATGAACCTTTAGATCATTACATTTATGCTCAAAACGGCAAAAATCTTCAAAAAAATGACCCGTTTGGCATCTGAAACACACCCGAGGCCACCAAGGCCCTGACCAATCACACCAACCAGTCCCAAAATATATTACAGACTTGATCAAGGCCTCAAATCACATCAAACAATGCAAAAATCATGAATCAACCTCCAATCCAAGCTTTATGAACTTTAGAACTTCCAACTTCTATTTCCGGTGCCGAAACCTATCAAATCACGCCCGATTGACTTCAAATTTTGCACACAAGTCCAAAATGTCATAAAGAAGCTACAGAAAATCTCGGAATTCCATTCCGACTCCCGAATCAAAATTTCACCTATTAACCAAAATTCGACAAAATACTAACTTCGCCAAAATAGGCTAACATTTTCACCTGACCTCAAAAAGTACTTCCGATTGTGCTCCTAAGCCTTAGATCATCCCCTGAAACTAACCAAATAATCATAATTCAATTCCGAGCCCTCTAACGCATAAGTCAACATCCGGTTGATGTTTCCAAATTAATTCTTCCTTAAAGAGACTAGATGTCTCATTTCTTATCAAAATCACTCCAAATTAATTTTGACGCACCCAATACCGCTAATGAAACATAAGAAAGCCAAAAATGGAAAGAACAGGGTATTAACTCATGAGACAACGGGTCATGTCATCACATTCTGTCAAGTCTAATCAGTCGAATTACAAGTCAACTGGAAAAGAACAAATTAGAACTAGATCAATCAGTCGGTCAAACTAGTTGACTTACAAGTCAACTGGAAAGGAGTCCGCCAATCCTAGAAGTTCTAACTCCAACTCTCTTGAGAGACCTACAAAAGGGTCTAGTGTTAAATGTCATTACTGCAATAAAACATACATAAATATTCTTCTGGTCAATTTCATAAAACTCATATGTCCGGATGGATTTGGAAAACTACAAATTTGGAATCCAGCAACACTAACTCACCAGGACCCAAGCAAACTTGGGTACCTAAAAGAAAGTAATAACTTTGCTTTGCAGGAATACCAAAGAGTAAACGTATAGGAAAATGGTATTTAGATAGTGCGTGTTCCAGTCACATGATATATGACAAAAAATTATTTAAACAAATCACATACATTGATGGAGGAAGTGTTAAATTTAGAGATGACTCAAAAGGCAAAATAGTGGGCACTGGAACTGTTCTGCTCAGCAACATCTGTGATATTACTGAATTATATCTAACTGATGGACTACCCTACATTCTCGTTAGCATAAGTCAACTTTGCGACTCAGGATATGAGGTAAAATTTAAGAGAACTGGATGTGCCATCAAAGACGAGTAGGGTAAAACAATTGTTCCAGGAAAAAGGTATGGTAACGTTTATATGCTTGATGGGTTTGAAAATATAGATGGTCATATTTGCTTAAAATCTATTTCTTATGATCCTTGGTTATGGAATAGAAGATTAGGACATGCTAACATGAATTTAATTGAAAACCTATCCAAACATAATTTAGTTATTGGATTACCCAAACTGAACTTCTCTAGAACTCATATATGTGATGCACATGTGACGACCCGACCCGTTGTCATCTGAGTTACTGCCCCATTTCCCACTTATGGTGTTGCTTCATGTCCCAATGTTAGTATTATAGTTGGTCAGATGTAATTGAATTGGTTTTGGTTGAAAATAAGGCACATAGCCTCTTAGAAGGAAGCTTATATTAGAAAAGTCAACCGGCAGTTCACTATGTGGTTAGAGGGATCGGATGTGAATTCCAGTGGTTCTTTTAGTTTTGAGGGATTATTTATGAGTTAGGAGTGCGATCGGAATTGAATTTAGAGGTCCGGTGTAGAATTAGGCTTGAATTGGCGAAGTTTGAATTTTTGCCGATTTCGGTTGGTAGGTGAGATTTTGATCCGAGGGTCGGAATGGAATAATAAGAATTGTAGTAGCTTCCTTAGTGATTTTGGTTATGTTTGCAAATTTTCAGGTCATTCAAACATTGTTTGGTTGGATTGTTTATCGAATGCGAGGTTCGGAAGGTTTGAATAAAACTTAGGCTTGAATCTGTCGAGAATTGATGATTTTTGTGTTCTTGGGCGTGTTTTTATGATTGGAACAAGTCTGTATGAAGCTTTGGTGTATGTTGGTACTTTTGGTTGAGGTACCGTGGGCCTCAGGGTGGTTTCGAGTGGTTATCGTTGAGTGTTTGGATGTTGGAAGTTACGAAAATTGCAAAATCAGGTGTTGCAGAATTTCGGCCTATGCGATCGCAATGCCAGGGACCGGATCGCATAGAAAGAGTTTTGGCAGGCTGGATATTTTGTCTCTGCGATCGCATGATGTTTCCTGCGATCGCATAGGGTTGTGTTTCAAAGCAGTGCGATCGCATATGTAATGCTGCAATCGCATAGGTCATTTTGAGGTTGGGGAAATTTTGTGCATTGCGATCACTAGACCTTGTCTGCGATTGCATAGAAGGGCTTTACACCTGGGCATACCAATTTAATAACATTTCATCCGCGACTTGGGTTCATTTTTCCACCATTTTTGCACCATCTTGAAAGCTTGTTGGTAGATTTTGAAGAGGGTTTCGACGGGAAGAGATTGGTGGTAAGTCTCGTGGTCTAGAAACATCATTTAATCAAAGAATCAACCATTAATTCTCGAAATTTGGGTATATAATTGAAGAAACTAGGGTTTGAGTTTTTAATATTTCAAATTGCGATTTAATAGGTCATTTGAGCTCGGATTTGGGAGTTCTTGGTATGAATGAACTCGTGGCGAGATGAGGATTCTGGAATGAACTGGGGATCGAGTTTTGTTAGTTTCGAGATTTTTGTTATATTTCGATTGTTTTCGATTGGGTGTTGTCACATTGGCATATTATGATATATTTGTACTAATTTTGGTTAGATTTGACGCGCGTGGAGGTCAATTTAAGGGGCAAAGGCGTCGCAAGCGAGGAATTTCACCGGTTCGAGGTGGGTAATACTTGGGAATGATATCTTGGGGGTTTGAAACCCCGTAAGCATATCTTAGTGCTTTATTGTGGTGGCTTGCACGCTGGACCTAAGCGTGGGGTAGAGCACCGTTGGGAATTGTGACCTGGTCTGTTTCGGTTATTGGTTTTTACCGCGAAATTGTAAATAATATGTTGTTATCATTATGACCTGGGCTCATTGCAATACTTGGGGCTTGTCGATTATTTGAACTCTTTATGAACAATCATCACTGTTTGAAATATTATCTGAACTCAGCCCATGTGATCTGGTCTGTTTCATGGACTCAGCTATATTTTTCTCAAACTTGGAGTTTCTCAAACCGGATCCCATGTGATTTGAACTATTGGGACTGATTGAGTCTGAGGGCCATACGTGAGGGCATGAAGAGTGATGTAAGGAGGCTTTCAGGCCTCGAGTGTTATGTGTGCATATGAATATACATGCATGGATCGGACTGCATGCCACAGTAGTATATTGCATTGATCGGACTGCACGCCGCATTAGCATATTGCATGGAATGTACTGCACGCCACAGTAGTATATTGCATGGATCGGACTGCACGCCGCAATAGTACATTATATTGATCGGACTACATGCTGCAGGAGCACCTCCGGAGTATGTACACACCCCCAATGAGCACAGGGTATCCATGGATCGGGCTATGCGCCATAGGGGTCATGTGTATTACATTGCATTCACGCATTCACTCCTGTTTGTACTACGTGGCATGACATTTAGCACTCATATATCATTGGCACACATAATATTACTTGCCTTGTTGACTAGATACCCTGGTGTTATATGTTAAGGAGTGTTGTGCCCAAGGGTAAGTCTGCCAATTTGTTCTATCTGATATAGCATTCGTACGCTGGGCTGTTGAAAATAAAAGAGATATTTGAAAGAGAGACTTTGTGAAAGAGATTTTGAACTGATCTTGAGATTTTCAAAAAGGATTTTCACAGTATTTCGATTTTTCTCAAAGGGTCGTTCAGTCTTTTTATAGCAGTTTGGTGTGCCCATACGTGTTTTCTTATCGCTAAGATATTATTCTCTCTTATTACCACTAAGTTGGAAGTACTCCCTTTACTCCCTGCATCTCGCGTGTAGTTGCAGGTACTGATCACCTGGTAGCGGGTTAGTAGAGGATTGAATGTATTGATATCGTAGCTAAGCAAGGTGATAGCCGGCGTTCGCACCACCAAGATTCATCTTCTTCTTGATTTCCAGATTTTACTCTATGTATTATTGACTTTAAAATGTTAATAAAGACCCTCCTAGATGTTCGTGACTTGTGACACCCCGGCCGAGCTGTATTAGGTTGTATTTGTATTGATTAATATCATTAATTCATATTCGAACTGTTATATAATTGACTAACTGCTTTAAGTGGTGTTCTGCAATGGTCTGGCTGGCCTTTTTTTCATGAGAGGTGCCATCACTACCAGATTTTGGAATTGGGTCGTGACAAGTTGGCATCTGAGCCTAGGTTACCAGGTCTCACGAGTCATGATCAAGTTAGTAGAGTCTCGCGGATCGGTACGGAGATGTCTGTATTTATCCTCGAGAGGCTGTAGAACCTTTAGGAAAACTTTGCTTTCTTGGAATTCTTATCGTGCGTAAATGATTCAGCTTGTGATGTAACTTTTGAAATTCCTTCCACACGTCTGTATGCGCACATGAGCCCTCGGTGTTGTAAGTACCATGATGGCTTCTGATTCCCCAATCGAGGGGCGAGATGTGATCCCGTGTGTTCGATGTTGGGCCAGTCTATATGACTTGAGGCCGGATCTTTGCTTATGACTTGAGCACCAAGGTGCTGATTTTGTGAGCTGGTGTTACGAACTTATACGTTCAGTATGGTCCATAATTGTGGAAATGGCGGTTGGATAGCTATGTGGTGAGTATGTTGGTATTGCGAGATGTTTGTGTATGACTTGGGAGTGAAAAGAATCTGATAGATAATAGATGATCTTTTAAGTGTTTGTTTTCTATTGCGGTCTGATGTGTAGCCCAAAGTCATGGGCGTGTGAAGGATATTTTTAATGTATATTATTTGGAAAGTGTATATTTAATGTGACGGTATGATCTAAGACTCAGGAAAGACTAATTGGTTGTGTAACCCATATGACGGTGGAAGGCATATTGAAATGAGGCGAAGCCGGTGGGTTATCTCCTGCGGAGTGTTTTTGAGGGGTATGATCCTTATGTGTATGTTAGAAGGTCTCATGAGTAATTGAAGGGTATGAGTTGAAATTTGAGAATTGGGGACGCTTAAGAAAATGGACTCAGTTGATGTGGAAATAAATATGAGGTTTGCAGAGAATGTCACTGCTAGATGATCTGTGCATTCACAAACTTGTAAATGACTTGAGTTTAATCTCACTATAACATTGAGGCATCATTGGAGTAAAAATTCTATGAGTTTTTAAGAGTGCCTTGATATATGGCTTCGAGCCAAGTTAGGGAGGTTGCTGCTGGTCAGCTGATTGCACGCTTATGTGCAATATTGGTTCCGTTTCGAGAGATGATGGCGGATCACTTCTAATTGTAGAAATTGAGCCAAGGTTGGCACGTGTGAAGAATATTTTTTACAAGGTTATATGGTGTTTCATAGGTGTGAAAAAATACTGAGATGTTTTTGAGTTTTTGATGATAAAGAATGCTCAGTGAATAGAGAAAAAGATGGTTGTTTGTATCTGTATGAAATCATGTTCTGCTGTGTCAGGTTACTAATGAGGCACGAGTGGTTCCATTCATTCAGGACATGTGAATTATAGCTGAATAAGAGTGAATGACTCTCGAGAATGGTTTTATTGTGTTTTATATTTTGCATGTAACGATCAGGTGTCTTAAGTTTGTGTATGTGGCTAGGGACTGTGTTTTCAGTAGAAAAGATCAAGACTTGTGGTACTTTGTGTTAATCATGGGATTCTACGTATCCGCATTTGGAAGGTAATGGCAAATCAATTTAGAATCACAGGAAGTTCTTCAAAGTAAAGCATTCTGGAATGTGTATTTCTGGGAAGTATTTCAGAGGGTATTCAGTGGCCTATAGGCCTTAGACAGTGTGGTTTTATGTGCGGGTCTCGTGTGGTAACCTGGGTTGAGGTATTGTGGTGCTACAGCAAGGGAGAATCTCAAATTAAAGATGAATCAGGAAGGAAATTGGATAAATGGAATAGCTTGAAATGAACCGAATCGGCATGCTAAGGATATAATTAATTATTGTATGTGTTTGATGTAACGAGCCTTATAGGTATTGTGCAGCAAAGCTTTTATGTGCTGGCAGTTTGCTTAACTTGGTTTGGGTAACAGGATTCAGTCCTGGAAGTTTAGCTTGTGCAATGGAATTGGGACAACGAGTTCTTGATATGTTTTACCGTGGTTTGAAAATGAGTATATTTCCTATGGGTATGCGAAGCATGGAGTGTGTAATAATTTTTCTCCTATATGACATCATGAAAGTTCTTGACTAGTTGACTGCGTCCGTGTCTTCGACGCAGGAGAGAGATAGAAGTCCTCATGTTATCCTAGTATGGTATGGTCTATGTGTTATGATATGGAGAATTGAGATTTGCGTGTTCAAGGTTTTGATTCAGTCATAATGGCGAGTCATTAAATTCATAAGCAGCACGGGCAGTTTTGGATGATTTAAGAGTCGATCTTCAGATGATTAAGGAAGATGGTATTGCTATGCTAGTGATTTAGCAGAGTTTTATTTTCAGAAAGGGGGCAAGGTAAGAAAAAACTGATAATATTTGGTGGTATTGCGGTGTTCTCTTGTTGGATCGACCATTGATAATTGAGTTGTTGCTGGCGCAGGGAAAATTTTTGAATATCTTTTGTGGTATAAATGGATACTTTATGTGTGATATGTATTCGTAAGGCGGAGTGGGGAATCATATATAATGATTCATGTGTTATATGGGACTTGGCGGTCAGAGAGGAATTTTTCTTTGGTTGGATGTTAGATTTTTGGTTATGAAATTGGATTGTAGACCGGTTATCTCAGTGTTGGGTTATTCTAGATTTTGGTGCTGTGAGTTGTGCCAGAAAATTCCACAGGTTGAGTGGCGAGATGCATCGAATCATGTTCTAGCAAGGTAGTTTGTATTCCAAATACCGGCGGACGGTTGACAAGCATTGCTTTTTTTAATTGGGCCTTCGTGGCGGATGTCAGTGCAGAGGTTTCTACCATTGATTCAGTCTTGGCATTTTGAGAAATTGTTCGGATGTGTTTCTTGTGGCCGGGCATGAGGCTATATGCGTTTATTGTAATGAGCAAACTTGGCTTGATGTGCATCTCGTATGTGAGATATTTGTGTGGATCGGGTGGCACACCGCCATGGGTATGTTATCTGGGTCGGGTTGCACATCGCAATAGTGTGATGATTGAGAATAGTTTTATGTAGGTTACCTTGTATGCATCACATCCTAGTTTCTGAGGAAGGTCCGTATTGGGTACCGCTCGGCGAATATCAGATCGGTTGTGTCCTTTCAGGATTAAATAGAGTATATTACTTGCTTCACCGTGGGTGTGATGGATTGATGGGATTCAAACCTCAATCTGCGCGTGGCTGTCCCTGTTGAGCATGGTGACTTGAAGTGCTTCATGAGTAATAGTGCTTGCATAGGATCGCGCATTGTGGCAAGGCCACGTGAAGTTATGACCTTTCGAGGAGAATTCAGGTACTCTATTTCTATGATGTGAGACGCGATTTCAGTTTTGTATTGAAATGGTATTGTTGAGCTTAAAGTACATCTTTCACGTTGAGTCATTGTCATAGTTTGAGTATGTTCAGATAGCTTCTCATTGGTGCGTGTATTACGAAAGTTGTGGATTAGGCCTACATCGAGGGGTCATTTCACCAGAGGGGTGGTTGGAGTCGAAGTGGTCATTGGAGTTATTAACGAGTACGAACCAATTTGATTTCAGCTTGTTAGAAAGGTATTATCGAGGTTTGGCTCAGAAACCTGTTGCAGTATCAGTTAAAAGGGAAATAGATTCATGAATGGTTGATCTGAGAGATGTGCTTGGTATATTGCGTGTTTCAGTTACCGTTGGCAGTATATGAAAGTTTTGGAATAAGACTTTAGCTAATAAAAAGATTTTCTATCGGTATTAGATTATTGGGGGCAATTACCGTGAATAGAGGCCATCGTCTCGAGTGGTTGGGTTGTGTAGTTTATCATATGGTCTCACCTGGAGTGGCGAGTATGGGTTATTACAGTTGGTTCGGGTTTCCAAATGCAGACGTGAGATTCTGATCTGGTACATGATTTTGGGAAGTGCAATGTGGTTTATGGCTTAGATGGACTATGAAATTCCAGCTATATTGTGTTATCGGACCTATGTGAAATAGGGTGACGTGGGATTACCTTGAGTATATACTTGGTAATGTCGTTCAGCTATGGGTTGCTTCTAGTACAACTCTGGGTACGCCCGAGGACGAGCGTTTGTTTAAGTTGGGGAGGATGTGACGACCCGACCCATCGCCACGTGAGTTAATCCCCCGTTTCCCCCTTATGGTGTTGCTTCATGTCTCAATGTTAGTATTAGAGTTGATCGGGTGTAATTGAATTGGTTTTGGTTGAAAATAAGGCACATCGCCTCTTAGAAGGAAGATTGTATTAGAAAAGTCAACTAGAAGTTGACTATGTGGTTAGAGGGCTTAGATATGAATTCTGGCGGTTTGGTTAGGTTCGGGGGATGATTTGTGACTTAGGAGTGCGATCGGAATTGAATTTGGAGGTCCAGTGTAGAATTAGGCTTGCATTAGCGAAGTTTGAATTTTGGCGGATTCCAGTCGGTGGTGAGATTTTGATCCGAGGCTCAGAAAGGAATTCTGAGAGTTGCAATAGCTTCTTTAGGTGATTTTGGATATGTCTGCAAATTTTCAAGTCATTCAAACGTCATTCGGTCGTGTTTTTTATCGAATGTGTGTTTCGGAAGATTTGAAAAAAAACTTAGGCTCGAATCCGTCGAGAATTGATTATTTTTGTGTTTTTGGGCGTGTTTTTATGATTGGAAAAAGTTCGTATGAAGATTTGGGGTATGTTTGTACTTTTGGTTGAGGTCTCGAGGGCCTCGGGGTGGTTTCGAGTGGTTATCGGAGAGTATTTGGAAGTTGGAAGTTGCAGAAATTACAGAATCAGGTGTTGCAGAATTTAGGCCTATGCGATCGCAATGCCAGGGACGCGATCGCATCGAAGAGTTTGGGCAGGCTGGATATTTGGTCTCTGCTATCGCATGATGTTGCCTGCGATCGCATATGTATTGCGGCGATCGCGTAGTTCGTTTTGAGGTTGGGAAATTTTGTGCATTGCGATCGCAAGACCTTGTCCACGATCGCATAGAAGGGCTTTAGACCTGCACAGACCTGTTTTATAACATTTCATCCGCGACTTGGGTTCATTTTTCCACCATTTTTGCACCACCTTGATAGCTTGTTGGTAGATTTTGAAGACAGTTTCGACGGAAAGTGATTGGAGGTAAGTCTAGTGGTCTAGAAACTTCATTTAATCAAAGTATCATCCATTAATTTTCTGAATTTGGGTATAAAATTGAAGAAACTAGTGCCTAAGTTTTTGATATTTCAAATTAGGATTTGATAGGTCATTTGAGCTCGGATTTGGGAGTTCTTGGTATGCACGAACTCGTGGAGAGACAAGGATTTCGAAAATATAAGTTTCATAATTTTTTCAGAAGCAGGCCCGGGGCTAGAGTTTTGCTAGTTTCGAGATTTTAGTTATATTTTGATTGTTTTCGACTGGGTGTTGTCCCATTAGCATAATATGATATATTTGTACTGATTTTGGTTAGAATTGATGCGTGTGGAGGCTAATTTGAGAGGCAAAGGCGTTGCGAGCAAGGAATTTCACCGGTTCGAGGTGAGTAATACTTGGGAATGATATCCCGAGGTTTTGAAACCCCAGATTCGCACGTCTTAGTGTTGTATTGTGGTGACTTGCACGCTGGACTTGAGCGTGGAGTAGAGCACCTTTGGGAATTATGACTTGGTCCGTCCCGGTTGTTGGTTTTTACCGCGAAATTGTAAATGATATGTTTTTGTCATTATGACTTGGGCTCATTGCCATACTTGGGGCTTATTGCCGATTAGTTGTACTCTTTATGAATTATCATCACTGTTTACCTCACTGTTTAAAACATTATTTGAACTCTGCCAATGTGATTTGTACTGTTTCATGAACTCAACTATATTTTTCTTAAAATTGGTGTTTTAACTGATATTTGAACTATTGTTTGAGCTGAGTATTATTATTTTACGGATGCCCGGGGGGCTTTTGACTATTTTTGGGCTGATTGAGGCTGAGGGCCGTACGTGAGGGCATGAAGAGTGATGTAAGGAGGCTTTCAGGCCTCGAGTGTTATGTGTGCATATGAATATACATGCATGGATCGGACTGCATGCCACAGTAGTATATTGCATTGATCGGACTGCACCCCGCAGTAGCATATTGCACGGATCGGACTGCATGCCACAGTATTATTATATTGCATGGATCGGACTGCATGCCGCACTAGTATATTATATGGATCGGATTGCACGCCGCATTAGTATATTATATGGATCGGATTGCACACTGCAATATTATAGCGCTTGGGTTGTAGGTGCCCTTCCGGAGTCTGTACACACCCCCAATGAGCGTAGGGTATCCATTGATCGGGCTACGCGCCATAGCGGTCATGTACATTGCATTGCATTCACGCATTCACTCCTGTTTGTACTACGTGGCATGACATTTATTACTCATATATCATTGCCATACATAGTGTTACTTGCCTTGTTGACCAGATACCCTGGTGTTATACGTTAAGGAGTGTTGTGTCCAAGGGGCAAAGTTATGAACCGACTTGTTCTACTTGATATAGCATTCATATGCTGGGATGTTGAAAATAAAAGAGATATTTGAAAAAGAGACTTTGTAAAAGAGATTTTGAACTGATCTTGAGATTTTCAAAAAGAATTTTCACAGTATTTCGATTTTTCTCAATAGGTTGTTATGTCTTTTTATAGTAGTTTGGTGTGCCCATACATGTTTTCTTATCGCTCGGATATTATTCTCTCCTATTACCACTGAGTTGGAAGTACTCCGTGTGATGCAGGTACTGTTCACCCGGTAGCGGGTTAATAGCAAATTGAAGGTATTGCTATCGTAGCTAAGCAAGGTGACCGCCTGCGTTCGCGGCATCGAGATTATTCTTCTTCTTGATTCCCATATTTTACTCTATGTATTATAGACTTTAAAATTTTAATAAAGATCAACCTAGATGCTCGTGACTTGTGACACCCCAGTCGGACTATATTGGGTTGTACTTATATTGATTAATATCATTAATTCATATTCGAACTGTTTTATGATTGACTAACTACTTTAAGTGGTGTTCTGAAACGGTCAGGTTGGCCTTGTCTTCACGAGAGGAGCCATCACGACCAGATTTCGGAATTGGGCCATGACAGCATGCCAGATGGGTAAGCAAACTAGAAACTATTTCAGAAACAAAGACATAGTCTCCACGTCAAAACCCTTGCAACTTCTGCATATGGATTTATTTGGCCCAACTAGAACTGCTAGCATTGGTGGCAAGAAATATGCATTTATTATTGTTGATGATTTTTCACGTTTCACTTGGGTGATTTTTCTATCTCACAAAGATGAAGCCTTGCAAAACTTTGAGATCTTCTACAAGAAAATTGAACGAGAAAAAGGCTATCAAATCTCCATTATTCAAAGTGATTATGGAGGCGAATTTGAAAGGAATGCATTCGAAGACTTCTGTAATAATCAAGGCTATACCCATAATTTCTCTGCTCCCCAGTCTCCTCAACAAAATGGAGTGATTGAAAGAAAGAATAGAACATTGCAAGACATGGCCAGAACTATGCTTTTGGTACACTCACTGCCAAATCACTTCTTGCGTGAACGAATTAGTACTGTTTGTCATATTCTCAATCGCTGCCTTATAAGGCCCATTCTAAAAAAGACTCCGTATGAACTCTGGAAAGGTAAACGTCTGAACATCAGCTACTTTCATCCATTTGGAAGAAAATGCTTCATTCATAAAAATGGTAAGGATAATCTTGGAAAATTTGATCTAAGAGGCGATGAAGGTATCTTTCTCAGTTACTCATTAAATAGCAGATCGTTTAGAGTTTTTAATAAACACACTTTAGGTGTAGAGGAATCTGTTCACGTTATGTTGGATGAAAATAATCCCTTGGTCAAGAAAGGATCTAATGGAGGTGATGAAGATCCGGCTCAAGAGGCTCAGGACACGGGAAAATCGCAGGAGTCAACTACTTCCAGAGGAATGATAGAGTCAACGGAACAAGCAAGTGATAACACTCCAGAACAACATGTAGAGTCAAGTACAAACACTATTTGACTAAATGAGTGGAAAAATGAAACTGAATATCCTCAAAAATTCATTATCATAGATCCAAACGAAGGGATAAAGACCAGAACAACTCTAAAAAAGACGAATATTGCACTGATCTCCCAAATAGAGCCAAAGAAGGTAGAGGAAACTCTAAAGGATTCAAGATGGGTAAATACTATGCAAGAGGAACTAGATAAATTCAACAAAAATCAAGTATTGGAGCAGATATTTCGACCTGAAAATGCTTTAGCTATCGGAACTAAATGGGTATTCAGGAATAAGTTAAATGAAGAAGGACAAGTCGCAAGGAACAAATCCAGACTAGTCGCTCAAGGTTACTCACAGCAGAAAGGAGTCGACTACGATGAAACCTTTGCTCCAGTAGCTTGATTAGAGTCTATACAAATCTTATAAGCTTATTCTTCATTCAAAGGATTCAGACTATTTCAGATGGATGTCAAAAGTGCTTTTCTAAATGGAATCATCGAGGAAGAAGCATTTCTGAAACAACCTCCGTGGTTTTAGAATTCAATATTTCCATATCATGTGTACAAACTTACTAAGGCCCTGTATGGGTTAAAATAGGCTCCACTGCCTGGTATGACAAGTTAAGTAGCTTTCTTGTTGATGATGGGTTCACTAGAGGTAAAATCTATACCACTCTTTTCATTAAACGATCTTCAGAAGGTAAACTTATAATTCAAATTTATGTTGATGATATTATCTTTGGTAGTGATAACCCTCTTATGTGTAAGGAATTTGGAAATCTCATGCAAAGCAAATTTGAAATGAGTATGATGAGCGAACTCACTTTCTTCCTTGGACTCTAAATTCATCAATCTGAAGAAGGAACCTTTATCTGTCAATCTAAATATACTAAGGAGCTTATTCAAAATTCGGTATGAGCAATTCAAAATCTACTGGAAGTCCAATGTGCCCTACTACAAATTTAATTAAGGATGAACAAGGTATTCTAGTTGATGAAACCAAATACAGAGGGATGATCCGATCGTTACTATATTTGACCGCAAGTCGACCAGATATTATGTTCAGCGTGTCTAAATGTGCCAGGTTTCAATCGGCCCCTAAGGAGTCACATCTAACTGCTATAAAAAGAATTATTCGATACCTTATTGGCACAGTATCTCATGGTTTATGGTATCCTCGTTCTAGTTCTTTTAAATTAGAAGGTTTCTCAGATGCAAATTTAGAAGGTGATAAAGAAGACAGGAATAGCACAAGTGGGACATGTCAACTACTAGGAAAAGTTTAATATCCTGGAACGGTAAAAAAACAAGCATCAGTTGCTTTGTCGACTACTGAAGCTGAGTATATTGCTGCTGTGCAATGTTGTGCACAATTGCTGTAGATGTCCCATCTACTGGGTGACTATGATCTCTCTTTCAAACCTATACAAATTTTATGTGATAATTCTAGTAATATTTCTCTTTCGAAAAATTATGTGCATCATTCTAGGGCTAAGCATATAGATATTAAACATCATTTCATTAGAGATCATATTCTCAAAGGCTATATAGAATTTGCTTTTGTTGGTACTTCCGCTCAATTAGCTGATATTTTTACTAAACCTTTGTTGGAAGAATGATTTTGTTCTCTAAGAGAACTTCTTGGAATTATTTTCTTTACAAAAGATCCTTAGGATCAAAGTATCATTTTTCAAAAACTTGTCATTATTGTTTTTTGTTTAGATTATTTAATAATGCCGTCATCCTTTTCCTCCCTTTCCTGTCTAATTTCCCATCAGTTGCAGTCATAGAAGCAAAGCCAATCACTGCGTCGGTCCAACTAACAACTTTTCCTTTTCCACTCAACCGTCAAATCCCACCTCTTTAGATAGTCCTTTTCATCTCCCTTCTTCTTCATTCATTCTACCAAACTTTTTCACTCACAGTTCAAAACCCTTTTCTCTGCCATGGCTAAGACCTCCAAAAATCCCTCAGCCTCCACAAGAAAAAGCACTCGTTCCAAAGAAAACCCCTCTTTCGCTCCGCTTTAGAAGTCGACCAAGCATCTGACCAGTCCTAGGAGTGTGCCTCCTCTCAAGGTGCACATTCTGAGCACTCTCTGCTTCTTGGTAAAAAATTTGCTGGCAAACGACCCATGGATGAACCCCTTGTCTCCACCCCCAAGAAAGCCAAGTTTTATTTCTTTGCCTCTCTTGAATCTGACCTCAATTTCAGGGATTCGCCAAATATGGACTACTTTATTTCTCTCAAAGAAAAGCCTATAGCACATGGTCGTTTGGTAGATCTTGATAGTATTGAATCCCTCAATTGTAAGGTAAATGAGCTTTTTGTTTATCAAGGGTGGGACAAATTTCTATCAATTTCTCCGCCTGAAGTATATGAACCACTAGTCTGTATGTTCTATGCCAATCTTCGCTCTAGCAAATCTGATAGGCTTGAAACTCTTATTCTTGGCAAATGCATTGTTCTTCACTGTAGCCTATTTGATTCCCTTTTTCTATGTCGCTGTTCTAGATTCCCATACTGTGTTTAAAAATTTATGGCTTGAAGATTTTGAAATATCCTTTGATCATGCAAAACAGACCATTGCATAAAACCCTTCTGACTATCTTCCAAATCAATTAGGGACAATGATGTTAGCTTTGAAACTAGGGTTCTTGCTCACATTGTTGCAACCACTCTCCTTCCCACAACTGGTTCCTTCTCCACTCTCTCCCAAAGGGACATCTTCTTTGTCCATTGTCTCATCTCAAAACTCAAAATCAAGCTGTCCTCCTGCGTTATCAACTTCATGATTGAGAGTGCTGAAGACCCCACCAGCCTTCCGTATGGTATGGCTATTACTCATATTCTTTAAGCCCATCAAATTTTGCTTTCAGACTACCCCTTTGTTTCTGTGTCCAAATGCTACAACTCTAGAGCCTTCTCTAGCATGGGGTATGTGAGTATCAAAGGGGTCTGGGTCAAAAAAGGGAGAATGTGATGCCAAGCCTACTCCTGAAGAAACCAAGTCGTCATCTGTCCTTTCACCCTCTCATATTCCCACAGACCTTAGTGAAAACTTGCGCTCCCTTGAATCTCAACTTTCCGATGGATTGAGGACGCCATTCACGCCATTTCCAAGTAAAAATGGTCTGGTGTCTCTAAAATCAGGGTAGCTGTGCAACGAGTAAAGGAGAATGTAGTCAAAGCGTTCAAGGAGGTGCATGAGAGGCTAGATGGATTGGGCATTGCTGCCATCACCAACATTGATACGCTCCCTTGGGCTGTGCCCGTGGATGTTTTTTGTTTTTGTTATTTTTTTGTCTGTGGATATTACTTTTGCTTTAGCTCCCTCTTTGCTGATGTCAAAAAAAGGGGAGAAATGTATGTTATATTTTCTCATATGCAGGATATATTTATTAAGTTGACCATGCTATGGCATAGTTTATATACATGACAAGTCGACTATGCATGGTATATATGTTTAAGCTGACTATGTTGTGGCATAGCTATTATCTTATCTGAACAGGAAAAGTCGACTATGCTGGACAAATATGTTTCAATTGACTTTGCAGTCAATACCTCATGCTCTTTGTGTCTGTTAATTAATACTTGATAAGTATCTATCGAACTGCATATAATGAGGGGGAGCAATTCGATTGCACATAGTCCAGTTGACCATACATTGAGGGGAAGCAATTCGACTGCACATAAATAGGGAAGTCAATTATTGTTTACTCTCTTGTATATTAATTTTTCCATCATCAATACAGGGGATATTGTTAGATTAGATTATAATGATGCATTTAATATACATGTGCAGGCATTCAAAAAATGGAAGCAAAATTATTCGAACTGATGTAGCAAATAAGGAAAAAACTAAAAGAGAGGCTGCCATTGTGTTCAAACAAAGAAGCAAAATTGCTAATACAAAAAGGAAGGAAATCTTCCTTAAAGGTAGTTGTTGATGCTCAAGGAAAGATCAACATCCCATCAACAAATCAAAAAGTCTTCCATAATTGTGGGGAAATCATATCTACCCAGATACAACAAAAGATTCAACGCAAATCTCTGATGGTTCATAATAACGGGAAGATATGGACGGAAATCAAGACTGGAGGATCCGCAATCAAAGGCAATTTGTGTTCAATCATATCTCTAGGCAAAGGAAAAAAATATGGTATGCGAACAAGTTTGGAAACATCGACAATCAACGAGCAATCAAGAAAAGCAACGTCTGAGTCCTTACTCTTGGAAAGAATCAAGTCTTTCCAAGGATCAAATCTCTTGGGTTGTCAAGCCTCCACCATCCATCAAAGTATTTATACATCCTTGTAAACCCTAGCTTAGACATACTTTGATCAAACCAAATAGCTCTCTTCAATTTACTGCAAACAAGCATATTGGTCTAGAAAGATCAACTGTGTAACAAGTCAGAGATAGACAGAGGGTTCTCAATTGGTGAGGTATTGTATCAAATGAGTGAAAGAAGATTGTACGACAAGTATCATATCTGTACTCAAAAGAAAATCATTGATCTGAAGAGAAATCCCTTGCAACCAAATGGGACTGGATTATGATTTACATTGCATCCGAACCAGTATAAAATTATAGGAGTCTTTATATTTCTGCACTTACTTTCTATATAATTAAATTCGAATAGCTTCACCTGCAATATCGTCACATTCAGTCGGCTAATAAAGTTTTAAGTCAACTTATTTACGGTTAAGTTTAAATTATTCACAATGCACCTCCCATGTACTTTCATTATGAACGATTGTTCCATGGTAGGTGTGGCAAAATGGTTCAAAGAAAATAACTAACCACCCATATTATCCTTTAAAAAATGGGTTGGATACTGAACTTTTTAAAAACGGGTCAAATATGGATAAGAACCATATTATCCATTTAGAGAATGGGTAATCCCTGAGTAGTCAATGTATAACCAATGGGTCTAACTTTTACATTTGTAAAGCATCAAATTGGGGATTCCTCAAGTTAGGTAGACTAAGAATTGTTCCAAACGTGATCATATACAAGAAGTCATGGATAATACGGGTAACCCATATTATCCATCGGTTAGCCTATTTTTTATCCGTATTAAATACGGGCCGGGTTGGATTATTGATTCATTTTTTCATTACCCGTGTTTGCCCCGAACCATATCTGACCCGACCCGCTCATTTTCCACTCCTACTCCATGGTATTGATATGATGATAGGATGTTTGCCTACGTGTCGGGCATTAAATGACCTGAAGGGAGGTTTACTTAGTGCATGATCGAGAGATTTGGTGTATTATACCCGGAAGAGGAAAGGTAATCGGTCTGAGAATGTTCAGGTTTAGGTTGATTAGGTGTCGAGACTCGGTATTTACTAGCGTGGTGGAGTTTTCTTTTTCAATAAGGTGTCATTGTCCTTATTGAATGTACTAAATTCTCCGATGTTATATCTTCTACAATCTCCTTTGGAGCAAGATATTGTGGGTCAGCATTGAAGAAGTGATGGTCAGAGGTCGTGGGCTGCGGTGGTTTGAGATGGAATCAGTGTTTCTAATGTGGACGGTTCGAGAAGGATGATATTCGGAAAGGTTCAAAGTTAGTAGCAATTTATGAGTTCAAGTGCTACGAAGATAGATTTTAGTTTATGATAACATCTGAGCAGTAAGGTGAGGAGGGTCATATGAGAAGTTTCAGTAGGTGTTTAAATCTTCTAGAAGGTCAGGTAAAAGAAGTTCAGGTCAAGTGGTTGATTAAAGAAACTTGATTAAAGAAACGAGCTATCCCAAAATGGGAGAGTGGCGGAGTTGCATATGGGCTTGGTGGTAGGATGGCTATACACTTTATGGAGAGTTCAGAACGACTTGGGGATTTTAATGGTTGGTGACAGGAGTCTATGGATTTGATTTGCCGTATGGGCTATTATGCGGCATGAGATTTGATATAGTAGGAAGGAGCTGCTTGAATGAAGAAGGATACAACATAACTTTAAATTGAAAGGTTGTCAGCGCATATTTAAGTGATGTCCACGAGGGATGAATTGGCTTGTGCAGTTAGAGAGTGAGCTCGAACTCAGTAGGGGTTATTGATGTCGTAGTGATTGTACCCCATGCAGTAGTGTTGGAAGATATCGGTAAGTGATTTTTGTAGGTGGTTTATTCCCCGTGAGCAGGTTAGCGATCGCATGGTTGGCGAAGCTTCTGCAAAGGATTCTATTGGTTATGCAGCAAAGAGATCGGTCATGCGAATGTGGTTGATGATTCAGAGTTCAAAGGGGGGGGGGGGGGTTTAAAGAAAAATTTCAATAATTTTGGCGGTTGATTGCGCAAGGTTATGCCGGTAAGAGATGAAGAATCCTGATAAATTCCGGAGTTATGTAATAGTGGTTTCAAGCTAAGTGGGAGAGTCCCACCACCTATGATTGGGTTGCATGGTTAGCTACTTGCGAGGTTTCTGGTTATTAGCATATTGATGGGTTATTTCAGATACGGAAAAGGAGCATAAGTGGTAATTGAGTAAGGGATTGTTAAAGAGTACTACGGTTGGTGTTATTGGCTCATGTTCAGGCTTAGGGAAGGATTTAGGATTTATGCCTTGTATGGATTCAAGGGAAGTGATTACTCCGTGTGCTTCGTTGAGATGGTATTCATGTGCTAGAAGATTTTTGGAGTCGATTATATTTGGGGCGAAGTTAGAGCAGTTTGCTCTCAGTAACGGTCCTAGTGAATTCAAAGGATAATGTGTGGTGCGTAATGATTTCAAGCCTATAGGTACAGTTAAGAATTAAGCTTAGTAGCAACTTATGAGAAAGGCCCAGGATGTTCTATGATGTCTTGACTTGTAGTGTAGCGTTTGGGAAATATGAAATGATTTGTGGGATTTGAGACAGTATGGTCTCGTGATTCAAGGTCACTCAGGATGAGTGCAGATGGAGTGTGTTATGTGTTGAATGTAGTTGTTATTATTTCAAAGGCAATCAGGGTAAATCGAAAGAAGATAGATTGGTTAGCCATAGTTGAGTTGGCATATTGGTACTAGAGATCAGTTCCCTCAGTGTGATCAAGTTATTCGTGTGATTCTTGGCGATATGTGTGAGGCCTGTCAGCCGTTATGTGTAGGTGGGACCCGGAAGGGCTATGGTAGCTTAGATCACTACTTATAGATTTCATAATTTGCGGCTATGAGAATACATATGTGTGTTGCTATGGTTCTCATAAAGTGAGTTAAGTTAAAAACTTTTATGTGATGAAGTGTTACCAACAAGTAGTTCCGGGGTTATGATAAAAAATTGTGTTCTATCGTATATTGGCACGTTGGGTGAAATGGGTGGTATGACATTTGAAGTGAGGATCAAGGTTGAAGTTCATTGTTGACAAGGATGTCACGAGCTCGGATGAGAAGGAAAGGAGTTTCGAAGCTTAAAGTAAGTTGGTATTGTCTTCAGTGCCACCTGAGATCGGTGTTTTGTGAAAAAGGCTTTGCATCCTGCTTAGGGAATTTTGATCGCTTTCCAGCGTTAGAGTGGCTGGTGTTTGGGTGTGCAGACCTGTTATCGGATACAGAAAGTTGTGGGAGAGTGTGCTATGGGAAGGTTGTACCAGCGTGGCATGTAGTCACTTGATTGATTGATTAATATGATTATATGAAGCATATTAAGAAGCTAAGTCCCTTATTTGGTTCGGGATGAGGTGATGGTTCTTAACAAGAGTATAGACCAAATGATTTTGTTGATTCGGCAGTTAGTTATGAATTTCAACACATCTCTTTCATCGTGGCGGTATTATAAGAGCTAGAGCAAGACCTATGTATGTCATGAGGTGCAACGGGAGCATCAGGTTCATGGAATTTTGACTAATTTGATCAGAGAATATTATTATGGTTATGTGAGTATAGTGGTGCAAGGTGTGAATTCAGCTAAGGTATGCAATCATGTTTTGGTGCAGCGTGTAGTGATTGATACGATGTTCGAATGTTGGAAATATGTCTGGCATAGAATTCTGGATGTTGTAATTAAGAGTGTCTAAGGGGATGGGTTAGACCGGTTCTGGACCGGTTTAAACCGGGACTGGGCCGGTTAGGTTACTAAGGGAAAGGGTGGGCTGGGTTCGTGGGGGGTAGGGGTTGCGTCTGTTTTTTTATGCTGTAACCGGACCGGACCGGCCTGGTCTGGATGAATAATGCCCTATACCACTTAACCCGGACCGGTATAACGGAATTTTTTTTAAATCTTTTTGAAATTCTGATGCATGGGGACCACAGTGGATCGTTGCCAACGACTTTTAGTCCGTTGGGCAACGAATTTTTGCTGCAATGACCCATTTTTTTAATTATTTCAACCATTTTTTATTTAACAAATATAGCCTTCCAAAAAACTATAAATACCCCCCTTCTCTTCTTCATTTCTCACTCAAATCTCATTTATCTATCTCCATTTCTCTCATAATCGCATTCTCTTATTCTCTAACTTTCAAGACTTAAAGTATTCAATAATTTCAATTTATCTTCTAATTTTAATTCTCTCTCTTTTCTTGAATTTAATTTATTGGAATTTGTCATTCGGAATTTGAAGCTTGAAGTTCAAAATTGAAATACTTGCTTGAAGATTGTTCGTGGTAACACCGGAATTGCATAATCAAGTGCTCAATTTATTGTCGAATTCGGTAAACTCCCTCCAACTCTTTCTCTTATTTAATATTTTAATTGCATATTTAATTTTATCTTATACAATAATTTTTACAATATGTTTAGTGCTGCTAATAGAGCGTGTAGAAAAGTTACTGGTAGGAGTGGAAATAAAAAAGAGGTAGTCCTGGAGCTTCCGGTAGTAATAGTAATGAACCAATAACACATGTTTCTGAACCATCGCCTCATGATAATGTAGAGATAGATTATGAACAATTACAAGAAGATTTTGGAATAGAAGATAATGAAATTGGAATAGAAGATAAGATACCACCTATACCTACTAGTGGAAATGTTGGCAGTGCTGGAGTTGCTATTGCTACAAGGGGTAGACCACCAGTGGCTCCGACTTCTAATCATAAAAGAAGAAGTCCGATATGGATATTTTTTTGAAATAATAGAAGGTACTGATAGAATTAAGTGCAAACTTTATAACGAAGCTTTTAAACATTTGACCGGAGAAAATTTAGGGGGGACTGGGACACTTAGTAGACATATGAGATCTGACCATCCCATAGAATGGGGCAATAATGGGGATGGAAGTCAAACAACTATTAACCGTACTACTGGAGGTCTAGTAAAATATGATAAAATGAGGGATCGTGAGGAATTAGCAAAAATGATTGCTTTGGGTTGTCTACCTTTTTCTTTTGCTTATTCATCGTATCTTATTATGTATATTCAAAGGATTTACAATCCTTTATTTAAAAGTATCCCTAGAAGTACTTGTAGAGCAGATATCATTAGACTTCATGGACAATATCAAACATACATACGTTATTTGTTTAGCCACCTTCCTTCTAGAGTATGTCTAACTTCTGATATTGGCCATGCTGTTATTAGAAATGATTATTTGACAATTACATGTCATTGGATAGATGATAATACTTGTATGCAAAAACGTTTTATCGCTTTTAAATATGATGAAGATCAGAGTCATACTGCTACGTTTATAAGTAGTACTATTATTGACGTTGTTGAATTTCATAATCTAAACCAAAAAGTTTGGTGTATGTCTTTTGATAATGCTTCTAACAATGATGCTGCAATTTCAATATTAAAATTTCATTTGCAACCACCTTTTGATGATATTTTTCATGTTAGGTGCGCATATATGATTATAATTTAATTGTTAAAAGTGGCCTTGATTTATTTTTAGTTGAGATTGCTCATGTTAGAAGAGCTGTTGGTGTTATTCAAGGAAACAATAGACAATCTAGAATAAAAGAATTTTTGACTAAGTTTATCCAGTATAACGTTAATCCTTGATACATGCCAGACGAAATTGTTATTAGATGGAATTATACATATATATTTTTAAAATGTTGCTACAAATATAGGTTTCCAATAACTGAAATTGCTAATGCACATTGTACTGATTCTAGGCATATGTTAACAAGTGATAGTTGGGAGGTCATTAATGATGTTGTCAAATTTATACATAAATTTTATACAGCTACTGTTGAGTTTTCTGGTGCATATTACCCCACTGTTACTATGTCTTTAGTACATATAGCTGAAATTTCTTTTCTACTATCTGAATTTAAGAAGAAACAAAAATATAAGGAAGTTGTTGAAAAGATGCAAGCAAAATCGAAAAAATATTTCTTTCCAATTCCTCCGATTTACTTAATTGGTGAAATTTTAAATCCTTCTATTAAAATGTCGGATTGTCACCAATTAATGAATGCTTTATATACTTATATGGAGATTGGAGAAACTGAAACCCCAAATTTATATGTTACTATGAACAAGCTAAATGAATATTTACAACAACTATATAATTATTATGCAAATTAATGTGATAATGCTGCTCCTGCTTCTGGCAATGTTAATCCTGCTATGCAATGTAGCAGTTCTGCTACTGTGGATGATAAAAAAGGCCGTGATAGTTTTAGTATTTTTTCTACATTTTCTAACACTCAAACCAGTAGCAGGAATATTGATGAACTTCAATTCTACTTGCAGAAGCAAAAGGAGCCTCGCACAAAAGAATTTTCACCGTTGGGATGGTGGCATGAAAATGGAAAGAAATTTCCCGTTCTTTTCGCTATGGCTCGGGACGTGCTGAATGTGCCAATTTATGTTGTTGCATCGGAGAGTGCATTTAGCCAAGCAAGACAACAACTTGGAGACACCTGCCACTCATTGGGAAGCAATGATTTGGAAGTTTTAGTATGTTTCAGAGATTGGACTAGATCGGAACGAATAAATCAAGGAAAGGAAGATGTTGATAGCCCAGAAGACGAGGAACTTGGAGATATATTAACACATGGAAACCAAATCGAATTTAACACGCCGGTTCATATTGATTATGATGAACTTGCTTGATGCAAAACATTTGAAATTACTAGTTTACTTGTTAGAAAAAATGTAAACATTTCATTTTCTACTTTTTCAATTTGAAATTAAGAAATAAAGTAGCACTTGCAATAAGTGCAATTATTTTCCGTCTTACTTGTACTCATTAAATTATTACAAAGTATTAATATAACTTACAATAGTTATACTATACATAATTCAAAAAAAGTGAAAATATACTAATCCCGGCTCGGCCTGGCCCCCTCAACCGTAACCCTTATGGTACAATTTTTACCCGAACTAACCCGGCCCGCTACGAAATCATTACTGTGCAACCCAGCCCCGCCTAGCCCGGAATTCGGACGGGTAAAAAAAATTGACTTGGCCCGGACCGGCCCACGCGCTAAACAACCTTAGTTGGAATTGGGCTCTACGGCTTATTTGCTTGAATAAAAAAGGATTATCATCAAAATTTATTGAGCTAATGTGCTCAACTAAAGTTGTGGTAGCACGAGGAGGTGCATGGGATGCTAAAGAGTTATTTCAGACTACTTCAGTGTAGTTTTCAGCACGTTTGAGGATGAATGTATGTTTAAGTGGGAGAGAATGTAACGACCCAACGGGTCATTTTGAGCTCTAGCAAGTCGCTCTACAATCCAAGGCCATGATCAGCTTCATTTTAGGTATTATGGCTTTTACGCATGGTCGAAATTGAATTTCAGGAAGTTCAGAGTTATTTTGAAGGAGAATTCTTATTCCGAAAGCTTTAAGTTGAAAGAATAAACTAAGATTTGATTTTCGAGTAAACATCCTCGAAATTGGGATCTGAAGGTTCATTTGGTTCGTATGATAATTTCGGACTTGGGCGTATGTCCGAATCAGGTTTTGGATGACCCGGGAGCATTTTGGCGCCTAATGTGAAAGTTAGCATTTTGGGAGAATTTCATAAGTTTGTATTGAAGTGCATTTCAATGTTATTGATGTCCGTTTGGGATTCTGAGTCTGGGAGTAGCTCTATATGGTGATCCTGGGAATGGGAGTGTGATCGGAAGTGAATATGGAGGTCTGTAGTTCATTTTGAAGTCATTTGGCTAAAGATAGAAATTTGAATGTTTTTCAGAAGTTTGACCGGAAGTGTAATTTTTTATATCGGGGTCGGAATCTAATTCCAGAGGTTGGAGTAGGTCTGCAATGTCAAATATGACTTGTGTGCAAAATATTTGGTCAATCAGACGTGATTTGATAGGTTTAAACATCGAAGGTTGAAGTTTTAAATTCTAAAGCTCATAAGGCTTGGATTGGAGGTCGATTCATGGTTTTAGCATTGTTTGATATAATTTGAGGGCTCGGGTAAGTCCGTAGTGTGTTTTGGGACTGGTTGGCATGATTGGTTGAGGTCCCAAGGGCCTCAGGTGAACTCCGGGTGGTTATTGAATCGAAAAGGGAATTTTGGAAAGGCTGAAGCTGCTTGTATCTTGTGTAACCGCACCCGCGAGGGTTTGGCTGTAGTAGCGGAGCCGCAGAAGCGGCTAGGAAGCCGCAGATGCTGCATAGGTGGAGGAGAGCTGGGACCGCAGATGCGATCGTTTTGCCGCATATGCGGGGCCACACCTGTGGAGCCACAGAGGCGGTCAAGGGACTGCAGGTGCGGAAAATGTTGGAGACAGAGAGGTGTTTCAAAAATCGGGCCATTTTCTCTCATATTTTCTTATCTTGGGTGATTATTGGGAGAGCTTTAAGTGGATTTTTCATCATCAACGACAGATTTTGGAGCATTGTCCATCGATTCGAGTCTTTGGAAGGCCGTGGAATGCCGTTTATGGATCTTCAGGGCGAGGTGAGTCTCCTTTCTAATCTTGTAAGAGGGAATTTTCCCTACAGGTTATTTAGTTGGTTATGTGCTCCTATTTTTGGGGGCTATGTACGCACGAGGTGATGAGAGTCCGTGCGTAGCTACTATTATGATATTGTCTAGGTAGTTTAGGACTCAAAGCATGCTATCCTTGAATTATTTGTGGAATTATTGACGACTTGAATTGCTTAAATCACATCGAATTAGTAAATGAATTTCTAAACAGATTAAACTTCATTTTTCTTAAATGGTTAAAAAAGGATTGGCCTTCTTTGGATAATTGCTCCGTGTGGACTCTAGATTGACTGTCTGTGTGTGTTTATTTTTGGAGCGGGCCGAATACCTCGGCAGATTAAATAGATGCATCTATGGTTCGCGTCGTTCGATCCTCAGTAGTGCATAATTTTTTTTTTTGGAGCGGGCCGTACGACCTCGGCATGATTTGTGCATACTTGTATTGCTTGCCTGAGAGTTTAAAATGTTGATAATGCCTTTCATGGCCGATATAAATTGATAAAGATTATGAAAAGCAAATCTTGTAAATCATTTACTACTTGATAAGGTGTTTACCTACTTTCCGGCTTTATGAGTTATAATTGCTATGTAAATTCATGATTTTCCTCATGTCTCCACTATATTATTGTTGGACCACTAGCAAATGTCAAAGTCGACCTTTCATCTCTAGTTCTTTGAGATTAAGCGGGATACTTGCTTAGTACTTGTTGTTTTCGTACTCATGCTATACTTTCTTTGCATTTTTTTTGCATAGGAACATGTACGTCTAGTGGACTACTGGGCATAGAAGCGTTGATGATACAGGGACTAGGTGAGCTGCATTTCTCGAGGCGACCCGCAACTAGTATTGCCTCTTTCAGCGCATTGTATCTATTTTATGTCCATTGTATTCAAGACGGTTGTTGTATTGCATTGATTCCTAGAAATAGCTCATGCACTTGTGACGTTGGGTTCTAGGATGATTTTTGGAGTATCCAATATAAAATTCATTAAAGACTCCATAGTAATTTCCGTATGTTTCATTATTTATTATTTGAACACATAAGGAAAATGATTTCAACAAGCACTAAATTGTAATTTAATAAGTGATTTGAGATGGCATGCCTAACAGTGGTGTCCGGCATCACCACGACTCTTAGTGGATTTTGGGTCGTGACATGTTCATAGGATGATTTACGTGGGATGACACTTCTAGTGTATCGATTGGGCTTGTTTGAGTTAAGTATCTTGTCTAACTTTGTGTAGGAGAAACTAACCCTTTGATTTGGGTTGATTGTGCTATTTTCGTTATGTGAAAGTTTTGTATGCAAGGTGACGTTAGGTACACGGGCTATATGTGGTATTTGACCGGTTTAGATTATCTAGACTCTATCCATGCCTTTAATTGAATTGTTATAGCATGTTATATCTCTCATTGTTAATCTACTCTTATATGCTCTATTTGGCGTTGTTAGTACTTGTTCTACCTTTTATCTGTTTTTTTGCTCTTATATGCTTTGGTGAAGTTAAACCTATCTAACGGGCCGGGTAGGACCGGTTCCGGACCGGCCCGGTTTGTAGGGGGCGTGTGGGCTGGGGTTCGTGGGGGAGGGGTTTGGTCCGCTGGTTTTATTAATGTGTAACTGGACTGGATAGGCCCGGTCCGGATGAACAGTGGCCTGTACCAGTTAAACCGGCCCGGTACAACGGCAAAAATTGTTTTTGTTTTTTTTTAAATTTCTGACTTCGTGGGGACCATAAGACCGTTGGCAACGGTCAGAAATGCTTCAGATCCGTTGGCTAATTGATTTCTTTGCAAAATTGGCCATTTTTGTTTATTTTCTTGTATTTTTAATTTACAATATTAACCCTTCTAAAAATCTATAAATACCCCCCTCCCATGCCTTCATTTCTTCACTTATAATTCTTATCTCAATCTCAATTCTCAAATTCTCAATTTGTCTCTTCCCTTCAATTTGCAAGATTTAATATTCTAATTTGATAAATATTTTTGGCTCTCTTTTCTTGAGTTTAATTTTTTGGAAATTGTTATTTGGAAATTGGAATTCGAAGTTTAAAGTTCAAAGTTGATATACTTGCTTGAGGTTTGTTCGGGGTAACACCGGAATTGTGTAATCAAGTGCTCAATTTTTATTGTCGAATTCGGTGCACTCCCTCCAACTCTTTCTCTTATTTAATATTTTAATTGCATATTTAATTTTAGCTTATACTTTAATTTGTACAATATGTTTAGTGCTGCTAAAAGAACGTGTAGAAAAGTTACTGGTAGGGGTGGAAATAAAAAAAGAGGTAGTCCTAGAGCTTCCGGTAGTAATAATAATGACCCAATAACAAATGTTTTTGAATCATCGCCTAATGATAGTGTAGAGATAGATTATGAACAATTACAAGAAGATTTTGGAATAGAAGATAATGAAATTGGAATAGAAGATGAGATACCACCTACACCTACTAGTGGAAATATTGGTAGTGTTAGAGTTGGAGTTGCTAGTGCTACATGGAGTGGTGGTCGTGGTAGACCACTTGTGGCTCCGACTTCAATCGTAGAAAAAGAAGTCCGGTATGGAAATTTTTTCAAATAATAGAAGGTACTGATAGAGTTAGGTGCAAACTTTGTAACGATACTTTTAAACATTTGACCGGAGGAACTTTAGCTGGGACTGGGACATTTAGTGGACATTTAAGAGTTGACCATCCCATTGAATGGGGAAATAATGGGGATGGAAATCAAACAACTATTAACCGTACTACTAGAGGTCTAGTAAAATATGATAAAATGAGGGATCGTGAGGAAGCAAAAATGATTGCTTTGGGTTGTCTACCTTTTTCTTGTGCTTCTTCATCGTATCTTATTATGTATATTCAAATGATTTACAATCATTTATTTAAAGGTATCCCTAGAAGTACTTGTAGAGCAGATATCTTTAGACTTCATGGACAATATCAAACATACATACGTTATTTTTTTTAGCCATCTTCCTTCTAGAGTATGTCTAACTTCTGATATTGGTCATGCTGTTAATGGAAATTATGATTTGACAATTACATGTCATTGGATAAATGATAATATTTGTATGCAACAACGTATTATCTCTTTTAAATATGATGAAGATCAGAGTCATACTGCTACGTTTATAAGTAGTACTATTGTTGAAGTTGTTGAATTTTATAATCTAAACCAATAAGTTTTGTGTATGTCTTTTGATAATGCTTCTAACAATAATGCCGCAATTTCAATTTTAAAATTTCATTTGCAACCATCTCTTGATGATATTTTTCATGTTAGGTGTGCATGTCATGTTTATAATTTAATTTTTAAAAGTGGCCTTGATTTATTTTCAGTTGACATTGCTCATGCTAGAAGAGCAGTTGGTTTTATTCAAAAAAATAATAGACAATCTAGAATAAAAGAATTTAAGACTAAGTGTATCCAGTATAACCTTAAACCTAGATTCATGCCAGATGAAATTGTTACTAGATGGAATTATACATATATATTTCTAAAATTTTGCTACAAATATAGATTTCCAACTGATGTTGCTAATGCACATTGTACTGATCCTAGACGTATGTTAAAAAGTGAGACTTGGGAGGTCATTATTGATGTTGTTAAATTTTTACATAAATTTTATACAGCTACTATTGAGTTTTCTGGCGCATATTACCCCACTATTTCTATGGCTTTAGTACATATAGCTGAAATGTCTTTTCTACTATCTGAATTTAAGAAGAAAGAAAAATATAAGGATGTTGTTGAAAAAACTGCAAGAAAAATTCAAAATATATTTCTTTCCAATTTCTCCGATTTACTTAATTGGTACAGTTTTAAATCATTCTATTAAAATGTCTTATTGTCACCAATTAATGAATGCTTTATATACTTTATATGGAGATCGGAGAAACCGAAACCCCAAATTTATATGTTTCTATGAACAAGCTAATTGAATATTTACAATAACTATATAATTATTATGCAAATGAATGTGATATTGTTGCCCGTGCTTCTGGCAATGTTTATCCCGCTATGCAATGTAGCACTTCTGCTACTGTAGATGATGAAGAAGGCCTTGATAATTGAAATATTTCTCTACATTATCTAACACTCAAAACCAGTAGCAGGAATATTGATGAACTTCAATTCTACCTGCAGAAGCAAAATGAGCATCACAAAAAGGAATTTTCACCGTTGGAATGGTGGCATGAAAATGGAAAGCAATTTCCTGTTCTTTTCACTATGGCTTGGGACGTGCTGAATGTGTCAATTTCTACTGTTGCATCGGAGAGTGCATTTAGCCAAGCAATACAACAACTTGGAGACACCCGACGCTCATCCGGAATCAATGCGTTGGATGTTTTAGTATGTTCCAGAGATTGGATTAGATCGGAACGAAGAAATCAAGGAAAGGAAGATGTTGATAGACCAGAAGACGAGGAACTTGGAGATATATTAACACATGGAAACCCATCTGAATTTAACACGCCAGAAGAAGGTCAATCGGTTCATATTGATTATGATGAACTTGCTAGGGCGATGCAAAACATTTGAAATTACTATTTTACTAGTTTACTTTTTAGAAAAATGTAAACATTTCATTTTGTAATTTTTCAAGTTGAAATTAAGAAATAAAGTAGCACTTGAAATAAATGTGTTATGAAATAATAGAAAAGACAAGAACAATAACTCAAGAACAAGAGCAAATAGAGAGAAGAGTAGAGAGAGTTCTTCTTATTGATACTTAGAGAATGTTAGGAGTGATTTACAATGGTAGAGGCACCTCTATTTATAGGGAGGAGGATGATTTAGCTACCAAGAATAGAACTCTAGAATCTCTCTAATTAAAGACATTCACCTTAAATAGAAGTGTATTTATAACACTCCCCCTTGAATGTCTATTCAATGATGTGCCTCGTTAAAACCTTAAAACAAAACCCAATGGGAAAAATTAAAGTAAGGAAAAAGAGTACACATGTTTGAATATGCGCCTATTGGTTGCCTCATTAAAAACCTCGCAAGGAAAACTCGGTGGGACAAAACCTTGTAAGGGAAAAAGAGTGCAACGCGCCTTAACTCCCCCTGATAAGAACATCAATTTATGTCCTTAAGTCTTCGCATCCCGATCTTGTGAACTAGCTTCTTGAAGGTTGACTTTGGTAGAGATTTTGTGAACAAATCAGCCGTATTGTCGCTTGAACGAATCTGTTGCACATTGATATCACCATTCTTTTGAAGATCATGTGTGAAGAATAACTTTGGTGAAATATGCTTCGTTCTATCTACTTTTATGAATCCTCCCTTCAATTGAGCTATACATGCTGCATTGTCTTCATACAAAGTTGTGGGTAGTTTATCACACTTCAAACCACATTTGTCTTGGATATAATGTATTATCGACCTTAACCACACACACTCCCGACTTGCTTCATGAATAGCAATTATCTCGGCATGATTAGATGAAGTAGCCACAATTGATTGCTTAGTCGATCGCCAAGATATGGCGGTTTCTCCACAGGTAAACACATAACCCGTTTGAGATCGAGCCTTGTATGGGTCGGACAAATATCCAGCATCAGCATAACCAACAAGATCCGGGCTGCAATTCTTGCCATAAAATAAGCCCATATCGGTAGTTCCCTTTAGGTACCGCAATATGTGTTTGATCCCATTCCAATGTCTCCTCGTAGGAGCCGAGCTAAATATTGCTAAGACATTAACTGAAAAGGATATGTCAGGCCTTGTAGTATTTGCAAGATACATTAGTGCGCCAATTGCGCTAAGATATGGTACTTCAGGACCAAGTAGCTCTTCATTCCTTTCTTGTGGTCGGAATGGATCTTTGTTCACATCAAGTGATCGAACAACCATCGGTGTACTTAAAGGATGTGCTTCATCCATGTAAAACCGTTTCAGTACCTTTTCTGTATAGGTAGATTGATGAACAAAAATTCCGTTTGCCAAATATTCAATTTGCAAACCAAGACATAGTTTAGTCTTTCCGAGATCTTTCATCTCGAATTCATCCTTTAGATAATCAATTGCCTTTTGGAGTTCTATAGGGGTTCCAATAAGGTTTATGTCATCAACATATACGGCAAGTACAACAAATTCCGATGTTGTTTTCTTTATAAAAACACACGGGCAAATGGCGTCATTTATATAGCCTTCTTTTAACAAGTACTCACTAAGACGATTATACCACATTCGTCCAGATTGCTTTAGACCATACAAGGATCTTTGCAATTTAATTGAGAACATTTCCCGAGATTTCGAATTATGCGCGTTTGGCATCTTGAGTCCATCGGGAATTTTCATGTATATCTCATTATCAAGTGAGCCATAAAGATAGGCAGTAACCACATCCATTAAGTGCATGGCAAGCATTTCATGGACAGCAAAACTTATGAGATAACGAAAGGTTATCGCATCCATTACCGGCGAATATGTCTCTTCATAATCGACACCAGGCCTCTGAGAAAAACCTTGTGCAACAAGGCGTGCCTTATATCTTTGTACCTCGTTTTTCTCATTTCTTTTGCGTACAAAGACCCATTTATAGCCGACAGGCTTAACACCATTAGGTGTTTCAACTATAGGGCCAAAAACTTCACGTTTTGCCAGCGAATTCAATTCTGATTGAATTGCTTCTTGCCACTTTGGCCAATCCTGTCTTTTTCGACATTCTTCAACAGATTGAGGTTCGAGATCCTCACATTCTTGCATACTGCTAGATGCTACATTATAAGCAAAGGCATTATCCACCACAATATCCACTCGATTAATATTTGCCTCAATATTAATTGGATTTAGGGATAGTTCCGTATTTTCCATAGTCTCGGGCTCAATGGATTCTTCATGAATCTCAGAATTTGTTAAATCATGAGATTCTTTCGTGGTGTCATTTTGATCGTTCTTTTTCCTCTTTCTAGGATTTCGATCTTTGGAACCTAATGGTCTGCCACGCTTCAGGCGTGCATTCGACTCATTGGATATGACACTAGATGATTATCCAACAGGGACATCAATACGGATTGGAACATTTTCCGCGGGAATGTGGGATTTCGTTATCCTTTTCAAGTCCGTAAATGCGTCAGGCATTTGATTTGCTATTCTTTGCAAATGGATAATCTTTTGTACCTCTCTTTCACAAATAGAGGTATGTGGATCAAGATGAGATAATGGTGCATTTTTCCACAAAATTTCCCATTTGGTTTCACCAACTTCTCCCCCTAATTTTGGGAAAAGTGTCTCATCAAATCGACAGTCTGCAAAACGTGCAGTAAACAAATCTCCTGTCAATGTTTCGAGGTAGCGAATAATGGAGGGCGATTCAAACCCAACATATATTCCTAACCTTCTTTGTGGATCCATTTTGGTGCGGGATGGTGGTGCTATAGGCACATATACTGCGCATCCAAAAATTCTTAAATGGGATATTTTGGGTTCATGACCCAAAACCAATTGCAACGGGGAATACTTGTGGTAATTCATCGGTCTGAGACGAATTAGCATTGCTGCATGTAAGATGGCGTGACCCCATATCGAAGTGGGCAGCCTCGTTCTCATAAGTAATGGCCTTGCAATCAACTGCAGGCGTTTAATTAACGATTCTGCAAGACCGTTTTGAGTGTGAACATGAGCTACAGAATGTTCAACTTTTATCCCGATTGATAAGCAATAATCATTAAATGCTTGGGATGTAAACTCAGCAGCATTATCCAGTCTAATGGACTTCATTGGATTATCTGGAAATTGTGCTCGTAGTCGAATTATTTGTGCCATTAACTTCGCAAACGCAAGGTTGCGTGATGACAACAGGCACACATGAGACCATCTACAGGATGCGTCTATCAAGACCATGAAATACCTAAACGACCCACTAGATGGGTGAATAGGTCCACAAATGTCCTCTTGTATACGTTCCAGAAACGTGGGTGACTCAGTCCCAACCTTTGTTGGTGATGGCCTGATAATCAACTTGCCTTGATAACACGAAGTGCAAGGATATTCATTATTCGAAAGAATTTTGAAATTCTTTAACGGATGCCCATATGAGCTTTCTATAATCCGTCTCATCATGATCGATCATGGGTGTCCCAATCGATCATGCCAAAGTACAAAGGTATTGGAATCAGTAACCCTTTGGTTTACTATTGAATGTGCCTCAATTGCACTAATTCTTGTCCAATACAGGCCACAAGTTAAAGACGGGAATTTCTCAATAACCCTCTTTTGGCCGGAGACATTCTTTGTGATGACGAGATATTCAAGATTATCTTCATCCATTGTCTCAATATAATAGCCATTCCAGCGTACATCTTTAAAACTCAACAAGTTTCTCTTAGACTTGGAGGAGAACATTGCATTCTCTATGATTAACGTCGTGCCTTTGGGCAGAGTTACAATAGCTCTTCCGGAGCCTTCAATCAATTTACTACTTCCAGAGATTGTAGTAACGTTTGCCTTACACATATTTAGTTGAGAGAAATATTTCCTTTCTTTGAGTATTGTATGTGTAGTACATGAATCAACTAGGCAAATACTTTTACAGTTGGACGTTGATCCAAGTTCGCTTTGTGAGATATCCATATTTGTTATCCCATAGTTTGACATACAAAAGAGATACACGAACATAAGAATAAACAAGTTCAATTCGTTTGTGTCACATAATATTTTCAAAATCTGCTGCTAACAGTTGACTAACAAAATCAGATATGTTATCCATAATTGATTACTTTGCAGTTTGAAAATTTCAGTTTAAGCATTTTCTTCAAACAATCGATTGTTAAACACAAACAATCGATTGTTAAACATTGACAATCGATTGTTAAACACACACAATCGATTATTTGCTATTTTGAAAATCTTCAGATCATACTGTCTTAAGACAATCGATTGTTATGCATAGACAATCTATTGTTGGCTATTTTGAGAAATCCTAGAGCACACTGTTTTAAGACAATCGATTGTTAAGTATAGACAATCGATTGTTGGCTATTTTGAAAAATTCCAGAGCACACTGTTTTAAGACAATCGATTGTTAAGTATAGACAATCGATTGTTGGCTATTTTGAAAAATTCCAGATTACACTGTCTTAACGACAATCGATTGTTAGACAAAGACAATCGATTGTGGATGATTTTTGAAAAATTCCAGATTACACTGTCTCAACGACAATGGATTGTTAGACAAAGACAATCGATTGTTGATCAATTTTTTTTCAGCTTTAATGCGAAAATAGTAGATAATCGACTAGTTTTTCAGGCTAGTCGATTACCCCTATTGGAAAATAAAAATTTTATTGATATTTGAGCATATTGAAGATATTCTAAAGAACTACTGCTAACATTGCATCATGAACTAACTAATACGAGCTAATACTAATGACTATTAGTTTATTCACTAACTAATACAAATAAGTAGAACAAAATCAAATAACTCCATCTTCTTTCATCACGAACCCATCGCCGATTAGGTGGTCTATTTTCCCCTCGGGTTGCCCAAAGAAGTCTGCCACATCCAGGTGGGTGATGTCCGAGTTGTCGTCTTAGACAAAATTTGTTTCAGGGCCTTTTCTCTTTCGAGATGCTTGATAAAGGTCAACCAAGTGTCTTGGTATACGGCAAGTCTTTGACCAGTGCCCTTTCCCACCGCAACGATAACATATAGTTTCTGAACCATTTGCCTTGGGATCTTCATGACCCCGTTTCTGCTTTCGGCGGTTATCTCTCCTTGGGGGTTGACGGACTTCATTGGAATTTCTTCCTTGTCTACGTCCCTGGCTATGACCTCGTTTACGACCATGACCATGGTCCTTTTCATGTTTGGCATAATGAGAGTGCACCTTATCTGCTTCAGGCAGTGGTGTAGACCCAGTGGGTCGATTTTCATGATTTCTCATGAGCAGGTCATTATTTCGCTCAGCCACTAGTAGAAGAGAAATCAGTTCAGAGTACTTTGTAAAGCCTTTCTCTCTGTACTGTTGTTGCAGTACTATATTGGAGGCATGAAACGTTGTAAACGTTTTCTCAAGCATATCATAATCGGAGATATTATCCCCGCATAGCTTCAATTTAGAAGTAATTCTGAACATTGCAGAATTATAGTCAGAAACGGACTTAAAGTCCTGGAGCCTCAGATGAGCCCAATCATATCGTGCTTGTGGCAGAGTGACCAACTTCAGGTTGTCATATCTCTCCTTTAAGCCGTTCCACAAGATGAGTGGATCCTTGACGATGAGATATTCAATCTTCAAACCTTCATCAAGGTGATGGCGCAAGAAAATCAAGGCCTTCGCACATTCTTGGGTGGATGCTTTTTCTCTATCTTTGATGGTGTCTCCGAGACCCATAGCATCTAAGTGGATTTCAGCATCCAACACCCATGTCATATAGTTCTTGCCCGAAATTTCAAGGGCAACGAACTTTCTTTTCGATAATGTCAGACATAATCGAAATTTAAATTAGGAAGAGGGAAATACCTTAGATTTTTCGAGAATGGTTCTTGAGACGGTAGAGTCTCGTGCTGATAACGTGTTATAAAATAATATAAAAGACAAGAACTATAACTCAAGAACAAGAGCAAATAGAGAGAAGAGTAGAGAGAGTTCTTCTTATTGATACTTAGAGAATGTTAGGAGTGATTTACAATGGTAGAGGGCACCTCTATTTATAGGGAGGAGGATGATTTAGCTACCAAGATTAGAACTCTAGAATCTCTCTAATTAAAGACATTCACCTTAAATAGAAGTGTATTTATAACAAAATGCAATTTTTCCCATATTACTTGTATTCTTTTAATTAATACAAAGTATTAATATAACTTACAATAGTTATATTATACAAAATTCCTAAAAAAGAAAGTGAAAATACACTAAACAAGGCCCGGCCCGGACCTCTCAACCCGTAACACTTATGGTTCAATATACCCAAATTAACCCAGCCCGCTAGAATCTGTTACTGTGCAAAACTGGCCCGGCCCGGAACCCGGACAGGTCAAAAAATTTGGCCTGGACCTAACCGGCCCACCCGTTTAACAAACTTAGTTGAAGTTATTCCCTTTATTATTGTCTTGTTACCTCTTAATTGTTGAATCACCTTAATTGAAGTTTTTATTTGGTAGAATATTATATTGTTGAGTTATTGGTGTTGAAGTTGGAATAGCCATTATGTAAAGACCTGACCGGTTGTTTTAAGCATTTACATCATGTTCAACTATTTGAAGTCTTTAGTAGCTTCATATGATGTATATGACCAATGTGTATTGTCGGCTTTGGTTTTCAGGTGTTTCGAGATTAGTTCAGACAAATGAATTTCATATTGTAAGCCATAAGTTGAAATAGTTGACCAAGTTTGAATTTTTGGATTCGACCTCGGATCGGAGTTTTGAGGATTCCGTTAGGTCCGGATGGTGATTTTAGACTAGGGCATATTTTCGAAATTTTATTTGCATATTTCTAGAATGTTTTAACGCAGTTTCTTCAAGCATAAGTAGTACGACATTAAGCAAATGAGCTCCAAATTCAATTTTGATTGATGCATTAGATCCATATTGAAATTACGTAGCCATAGCAAAAATAATCATCGAATTAGGATTGTATATATGCCTATTTTTAAAACGGGAAATATTTTTGTTTTTCTAGGGCAGAGGCAAATCGAGGTATCAAATGCAATTTATAAGTCTCAGATGTCAAATGCGACTAGCATAGACAGATTCTGAAATGGGGTTTCGGTCATTTTTAATACATTTGGAGTTATAGAGCTCCGATTGAAGCAATATTTGAGGAACCTTTAACCATATGGACCGGGGTAAGTCATTCTAACTTGGTTTTGGTTAAATTACGTGAATCGAACATTGTTTTTATTAACAAATTCGTGTTTGGGTTGAAAATTGTAGAAAGTTTCACAAACATTAATTGAGGATTTGAAGTCCGAGTTGTTGTTGGATTTGAGTAATTTTGGTATGGTTTGTCTCATGGTTGAATGGGGGTTCTGTGTAATTTCTGTCGAACTCCGAGACATGGGCCCCACCATTGACTTTTGGTTGACTTTTCGAGTGGAGTTGCGAATTTATTTAAATCGTTAATTGTAAGCATTGGAGTATATTTTGAATAATTTACACATTATTTGACTAGTTTCAGACCGTTTGTCTTTGAAATGAAGAGATATTAAGGCGTTCAGATGTTAATACGCGCGGAATGGAATTTTTGGAGTATTGTTTATCTTGCTCGGCATTAGAGTTGGCTTGTTCGAGGTAAGTATTATTTTTAAACTTGGATCTATGAGTGTAAATCTCAAAAATAAGTGTTATATGATTTGTTTGGAGGTGACACACATATCACGACCCATTTTATAATAGGCTGTGATGGCGCCCCACACCTCTGTAGGGCAAGCCAAGTGTGTAAAGCATTTTTTAATTACCAAAATCATTAGAATTTAAGTGAAAACATTACATCCATTAAGTTTAAAACCGAAAGCATAAATAGAGTAGCCAAAATAATAATAACGATAAAATCCCCAAAAGATGTTTACTAAAGGGTATGCCAGAACCTAGTGTCACAAGCTACGGGCAACTAGTAGAATATACAAAAGAATAATCCACTATCCTACTATCTGATTCAGCATAGACAGAAAACATAAATACCAGAAAGACTTCTTCAGCTGCAAATCGGCATGAAGGGGAAGCAGCTCACTGTAGAAGACCCTGAAGTGCTCACAGATGCGCACCAGAATAGTGTCCAGATCCACCTACCTCAAATCATATACATTTAAGTACAGAAGCATAGCATGAGTACATAAACAATATGTACCCAATAAGTATCCCATCTAATCTAAAAGAAATATAGGTTAGAGGTCTACTCGATACTTACTGAGGTCCAATAATAATGGGGATGATTTAGAATAAGCAACTTTTAACTCAATTCATAGAAATACTAAGTATGAAATAGAAATTCTTCCTTTAACCTTCCATAAAGAGTGCTCAATCATATATATATTTCAACAACAAATCTGGAGTTTAATCCACAAGTAGAAAGCTAAATAACTCATGCGCAAATAACCACCGAGGAACGTACGGCCTGATCCAACAAATAATAAATGTGCACTGCCGAGGGTCGAACGGCCCGTACCATAGATGCATCACCCCGCTCACGAATCATCCATGCGATGCGGACAACATAAAGTAAGCAAATAACCCGCTCGCGAATCATTCATGCGATGCAGGTACACACAAAAATACATGCTCAAATAATCAATTAATAATTTTTGGGGAACATTTATCCCAATAAAACAAATTCTCTTTTAACAGTTTAGGAAAAATAATATTTAATCCCTTTAGAAATTCTCATACTAATCCGAGATGACTTTAACAATTCCGAATGTCAACAAGTTCACAATTAATCCATACAAGATCCAAGAGTGGCATCAAATTACATTAACATCACATAAAGCATGCCTATGGCCCTAGCTACCCGGAATAAGCACATAAGTTGCTACGCACGGACTCTCGTCACCTAGTACGTACATAGCCCCCACATAAAAAGGCAATATATTCCATTAATTAATCCTATGGAAACAATTCCCTCTTACAGAGTTTGAAAGGAGACTCACCGCACTTCGAAGCATACTTCCAATATCAAAAACAAGCCCAAACTCAATGCGAAGACGAACTAGCACAATCTAATTAAACAACGTAAGAACTAGTCAATAAAGGCTTACAAGGTGGAATTTTAGCTATTTAAGTGACTTTCCAACCTTTCCCATAAGTTTCCTAAATTTTGACCCCGGGCCCACGTGCTCGGACTCCGAGATTTTTCGAAGGAAGATATTCTTTAACACCTAAGGATCACTAATATATGAATTCTAGTCCATTACATAGCAAATTACGTGGATAAATCTTAGTTTTATTATAATCCAAGGTCTAGCTATAACCCTTGATTTGTACTTAGTTTTGAGCATTAAATCTCCTTAATGAACATGTATTTAAACTAAGGTGGAAAGAGATTACTTACTTTGTAAAGATATGACGAAACCCTCTCTTTCGAAGCCCTCTAATCGCCCAAGTATAGTGAAATGTGTGGAATAAATGAGCTTGAGCTCGAATTAAATAGATCTCAATGCCAGCAATTTCCGCTTCTGTGACTAAGGGGACTGCTTCTGCGGTCCCGCATCGGGAAATTTGAGCCGCTTATGCGGAACCGGGAAAAATGGGATGGACTTCTTTTGCGGTCCTTGGGCCGCTTTTGCAGTTTCCCATGTCTGACCCCTCTTCGCTTCTGTGATCTGTCGACTACGTCTGCGGTCCCACTTCTACGGTCCAAGAACCGCAGAAGCGGTTATGACACAAGCAGTAGACTTCAGCCCTTTTTCCAATTTCTAACTTCACTCGAGCCTCGACAATTTGACGCTCGGGGCTGCCGAGCCTCACCCGAACATACCGACAAGTTTGAAATCACGAGACGAACCTACTCGAACCCTCAAAACACCCAAAACGGCTAAAATGAGGAATCACATCCTAAAACAAAATGAGTCAATGTATTGAACCTCAAGTTCTTAATTTCTTTTTAACTGCTCAAAATGCCCTTAAACTACTCGGATTGAAACCAGATTTTTCGGCCAGATCTTAACCGATATTTCGAACTGGTTCCAAGGTTCAGAACTAGAATCTGAATATGATACCTAGGATTTCAATGAATACTTAGATTCATAAATTCTTTAAAACTTCAATTTAACAATTTTACATAAAAATTCATTACTTATTCTAGGGACCTCGGAGTTAGATTTTGAGCATTCGCCCAGGTCCCATATTTTCCCACGGACCCTCCAGGACAGTCAAATAACGAGTTCAGATCCACTTCCCAAGAAAGTTTATTGAAGTCAAACTTGGACTTTTGAGGAATTCTTAAAGAAGTAATTGGATGTATTTTTACTCAAAACTCTTCTACTTCCGAACCAACCATCCCCGAAAGTCATAATTTATCTAAGGCAAGCGCGAGAATTTTTTATTTAAGGGAACGGGGTTCTAAATTGTAAAAAGACCAAGCGGATCGTTACAGCACATACTAGGTGACGGGATTATGGGCGTGTGGGCGTGCACCCTAGAAATTGTGACATAATTGGTTCTGTGGTAGTAAAATAAGCTTGCCATTATCCATGTACTTTCTTTGTTAAAGAATTAAGTTTAGAATCATGTTAAAAATGAAATTTCATACCGTTCCTCATATCTCAGTCTCTATTATTGTTTATTGATACATCAAATAATCATTTTTGGGCTAATTTCATGACATTGTGAGCCCGAGAGACCGGAGAGATTCATGACTGAGTGAGGCTGAGGGCCTGTTTGTGAGTGATATTTATAGATCAGGTTGCATGCCGCAGAAGGCCTTATAGGATTTATTATTATGTGATCGAGGTCCATTCCATAGCATATTTTATTTATTTATGCCTGGATCTGGCTTATTATGGCGCTATGGAGCCCCTCCGGAATCTGCAGCCCCCACAGTGAGCGCAATTGATATATATATATATATATATATATATATATATATCAGGGCATGCAGTTGTCTTATTTATATTTGGGATGGACTTTCTAGGGTATGGAGTTGTCTTATTTATTTATATTTGGGATGGACTTTCCAGGGCATGGAGTTTCCTTATATTTGGGATAGTGTTCTCAGGGAATGGATAGCATTTTTCATTTATATTTGGGATGGATTTCCCAGGGTATGAAGTTGCCTTTCCATTTATATTTGTGATGGACTTCCCTGAGAATGGAGTTTTCTGTTTTCATTTATATTTGGGATGGACTTCCCTGGCCATGAGTTTCCTCTAATGGATCTTCCCTGGGTATGTATGTGTGACGACCCGGCCCCGAAGTATTTCGGGTAGAGTTTGGTTTGAAATTAAACAACCAGTCTCTTTAAGGAAGGGTTGGTCTAGAAAAGTCACACGGATATTGACTTGAGAGTTAGAGGGCTCGTAAGGAATTTTTGATTATTCGGTTAGCTTCAAGGGATGATATATGGCTTAGGGTGCAATCGAAATTGAATTTGGAGGACCGGTGTCGAATTATGCTTGAATTGGCTAAGTTTGAATTTTCGCGAATTCTGGTTGATAGGTGAGATTTTGATCAGAGTGTCATAATAGAATTCTGAGAGTTCCAGTAGCTCTGTTTGGGGATTTTGGATATCCGTGGAAAGTTTCAGGTTATTCGGAGGTGTTTAGGTCAGGTTTTTTATCAAATGCAAGTTTCGAACGTTTTAATTTGACTTAGGCTTTAATCCGTGGTAATTTGATGATTTTGATGTTTATGATTGTATTTTATGCTACAAGCAAGTTTGAATGAGGTATTAGAACATATTTGTGCTTTTGGTTGAGGTACCCAGGGCCTCAGGGTGATTTCGGATGGCTAACGGGGATTTTTGAGTTGAAAATGCAGTAGAAAAATTGCAGAGAAATTTTGTTCCATGTGATCACATAGGCATCAATTCGATCGCATAGAAGGTTTGGCAAGGGGCTCAGATTTTCTCTATGTGACCGCGTAAAGGGCTGTGCAATCTCATAGGATTGGGAGGATGGTCAGTGCGTTCGTGTGAATAGTAGTGCGATCGCGTAGAGGTGGAAGGCTGTGCTATGCGATCGCAGGGCCAGTGATGCGATCGCATAGGAGGAATTTTGGGAAGGTGAAATTTGCGCTATGCGATCGCAATGGTAGTGATACGATCGCATAGGGTTAAAAATACCTGGGCAGAATGCTTCTAAGGGTATTTCATTCGCGACCCATTTATTATTTCCACCTTTTTTACTCCACAAAGAGAGCTTTTTGACCGATTTGAAGAGGTTTTTCGACGGTTATTTATTGGAGGTAATCTCTTCACTTATAAACACCGTTTTATTGAAGAATCAACACTCAAATTCATGAAAGTGGGTTGAAATGATGAAGAACTAAGGCTTGATATTTGAAAACGAATTTTGGGGATTTGAAAGGCCATTGGAACTCCATTTTTGGTGAACTTTATATGTACGGACTCGTGGCGAGATGAGAAATCTGTTGATGTGATGTTTGGAATTTTTCGAGAAGTGGGCCCGATGCTCGATTTTACCAACTTCGTGTTTTCTAAGCCCATTTCTATTCTGCCTTATCCAATGGCACCAGTGGAGTTGAAAGAATTGAAAGATCAGCTACAGGAACTCCTAGAAAAGGGGTTTATTTGGTCGAGTGTGTCACCATAGGGGGCACCTGTGGTATTTTTGAAGAAGAAAGATGGCACGATGAGAACGTGCATTTACTACAGGTAGTTGAATAAGGTGACAGTGAAGAACAAGTATCCACTACCCCGTATTGAGGATTTGTTCGATCAACTTCAGGGAGCAAGGGTATTCTCTAAGATTGAACTCCGATCAGGCTATCACCAGCTAAAGATTAGGGAATCAGACATCATGAAGATGGCTTTTAGGACGAGATATGAGTCTACGAGTTTTAGAGATGTCTTCTGGGCTGACTAATGCCCCAGCTGCATTCATGCACATGATGAACAGTGTATTGCGACCGTATCTGGATTCATTTTTCATCGTGTTTATTGATGATAATATAGTGTACTCACGTAGCCAGAAGGAGAATGCGCAGCATTTCAGGGTGGTATTGTACACGTTGAGAGAGGAGAAACTTTATGAGAAGTTCTCCAAGTGTGAGTTCTGGCTAAGTACTGTGACTTTCCTGGGACACGTGGTGTCCAGTGATGGTATTCAGGTTAACCCAAAGAAGATCGAGGCAGTGCAGAGGTGGCACAGACCATCCTCAGCTACTGAAATTCGGAGTTTCCTCGATTTGGCAGGTTATTACCACAGGTTCGTTTGGGGATTTTCATCTATTTCTTTGCCTTTAACGAAGTTGACGCAGAAGAATGCTCCATTTGTATGGTCGGATGAATGCGAAGAGAGCTTCCAGAAGCTCAAGTAGGCTTTGACCACAGCTCTGGTACTAGTATTGCTATCAGCTTCAGGTTCTTACATGGTGTATTGTGATGCTTCAAGTGTTGGGATTAGTTGTGCATTGATGCAGGAGGGTAGAGTTATTGCTTATGCTTCTCGTCAATTAAAGCCTCATGAGAAGAAATACCCGGTTCATGACTTAGAGTTGGCTGTTATTGTTCATGCCTTCAAGATTTGGAGGCATTATCTATATGGCGTATCTCGCGGTCTTCAGCACTTATTTAAGTAGAAGGATCTCAATTTGAGACAGCGGAGATGGTTTGCGTTACTCAAGGACTATGATATTGCCATTTTGTGTCATCCCCGGAAGCCAATGTAGTGGCCGTTGCTTTGAGCTGGAAGAGTATTAGTATGGGTAGTTTGGCGCACATTCCAGTTGGGGAGATGCCCCTTGCAGTTGATGCTCAGGCTTTGGCCAATCAGATGGTGAGGTTAGATATTTCTGAGCCTAGTCGGGTGTTGGCTTTTGTGGTTTCCCGATCTTTTTTGTATGACCTGCATCAGAGAGCGCCAATATGATGACCCGCATTTGCTTGTCATAAAGGAGGGGGTCTAGGATGATGATGCAAAAGATGTGACCATTTGAGATAGTGGTGTGTTGTGGATGCACAGCTGAATTTGCGTGCCCAATGTGGATGGTCTCCGGGAGTTGATATTAGAGGAGGCCCGCAACTCGCTCTATTCAATTCGTCTGAGTGTCACGAAGATGTACCAGGATTTGAGACAACATTACTGGTGGAGGAGGATGAAAAAGAATATTGTGAATTATGTGGCTCGGTGTCTCAACTGTCAGTAGGTCAAATATGAGCACCAGACACCCGGTGGTGTACTCCACCGCATGGATATTACAGAGTGGAAATGTGAGAATATTACTATGGATTTTGTGAGTGGTATTCCTTGTACCTCGAAGAAGTTTGATTCGATTTGGGTGATTGTGGATAGACTGACCAAGTCTGGTCACTTCATTCCGGTATGTACTACATATTCTGCGGAGAAGTTAGCAGAGATTTTCATCTAGAGATCGTACGGTTGCATGGGATCTCAGTTTCCATTGTATTAGATAGGGGTGCTCAGTTTACTTCCCAGTTGGGCATACAAGTACAGTTGAGCACGACATTTCATCCTCAGGTAGACAGATAGTCTGAGCGCACTATCCAGATATTGGAGGACATTTTGTCTAGTTGTGCTATTGATTTTGGAGGTTCTTGGGATGAGTTCTTTCCACTTGCAGAGTTTACTTATAATAACAACTGTCAATCCAGCATCCAGATTGCGCCATATGAGGCCTTATATGGGAGATTGTGTAGATCTCTGGTTGATTGGATTGAGCCCAGCGAGGCTAGGTTATTGGGGACAGAGTTAGTTCAGGATGCCTTAGAGAAGCTGAAAGTGATCTAGGAGAGACTTCGTACAGCTCAATCCCGTCAGAAGAGTTATGTGGACCGGAAGGTTCGAGATATATCTTATGTGGTGGGCGAGAAGGTCTTGTTGAAGGTTACGCCTATGAAAGGCGTTATGAGGTTTGGAAAGAAAGGGAAGTTGAGTCCAAAGTTCGTTGGACCCTTTGAGATACATAAGAGGATTGGGAAGGTGGCCTATATGCTTTCCTTGCCACCCATCTTGTTGGGAGTCCATCCGGTGTTCCATGTTTGTATGCTACGGAAGTATTTTGGGGACCCGTCTCATGTATTAGACTTCAGCACGATTAATTTGGATGAGGATTTGACGTATGATGTGGAGCATGTGGCTATTTTGGGTCATCAGGTTCGAAAGTTGAGATCAAAGGACATAGCTTCGGTGAAGGTACAGTGGAGAGATCGGCCCATGGAGGAGGCCACTTGGGAGACCGAGCAGGAAATGCAGAGCAGATACCCGCACCTATTTAAGACTTCAGGCACGTTTCTTAACCCGCTCGAGGATGAGTGTTTGTTTTAGTTGGGGAGGATCTGACAAACTGACCTGTCTATACATGTATTTACGTCCCGTTTTCCCGTTATATGCTATACATGTTGTATTTTATGTGTTTGGTGGATTTGAAGTATTTCGGATAGAGTTTAGTTTGAAATGAGACAATTTGTCTCTTTATGGAAGGGTTGATTTGGAAAATTCAACCGGATGTTGACTTGTAAGTTAGAGGGCTCGGAAAGAATATCTGATGATTCGGTAAGATCCGGGGATGATTTAAGGCTTAGAGGTTCAATCGGAACTGAATTTGGAGGCCTGATGTCGAATTTTGCTTGAATTGGCTAAGTTTGAATTTTGGTGAATTCCGGTTGATAGATGAGATTTTGATCTGAGGGTCGGAATGGAACTCCAAGATTTTTAATAGCTCCTTTAAGTGATTTTGGATATGCATGCAAAGATTTAGGTCATTTGGAGGTGTTTAGGTCGGGGCAAGTTTCGGAAGTTTTAGCTTGACTTAGGCTTGAATCCGTGGCAATTTGATGATTTTGATGGGTATGATAGTGTTTTTATGCTACGAGCAAGTTTGAATGAGGTATTAGAATATATCTCTACTTTTGATTGAGGTCCCAAGGGCCTCGGGGTGATTTCGGATGGCTAACGGGGATTTTAGAGTTGAAAAGTGCAACAAAAAAATTACAGAGAAATTTTGTTCTATGCGATCGCATAGAAGGTTAGGCAGGGCGCTCAGATTTGCTCTATGTGATCGTGTAAAGGGTTTGAAATCTCATAGACTTGGGAGGATGGTCAGTGCGCTCGCGTGAGTTGTAGTGTGATCGCTTAGAGGTGGAAGGATGTGCTATGCGATCGCAAGGCCAGTGATGCGATCGCATTGGAGGAATTTTGGGAAGGCGAAATTTGAGCTATGCGATCGCAATAGTAGTGATGCAATCACATAGGGTTAAAAATACCTGGGCAGAATGCTTTTCAGGGTTATTTCATCCGCGACCCATTTATTATTTCCATCATTTGTACTCCGCCAAAAGAGCTTTTTGACCGATTTGAAGAGGGTTTTTGACGGGTATTGATTAGAGGTAAGTCTCTTAACTTAGAAACACCATTTTATTGAAGAATCAACACTCAAATTCATGAAAGTGGGTTGTAGTGGTGAAGAACTAGGGATTGATTTTAGAAACCTAATTTTAGGTATTTCAAAGGCCATTTGAACTCCATTTTTGGTAAACTTTATATGTACGAACTTGTGGCAAGACGAGGAATCGTTGATGTGATTTTTAGAATCTTTTTAGATGTGGGCCCGGGGCTCAGGTTTTACCAACTTCGTGATTTCTAGTGTTTTTCGAGTAATTTAGATTGGGTTATGTTTCTTTAATATATAATAACATATTTGTTGTGGTTTTTACTAGATTCAACGCGCGAGGAGGTCGATTCGAGAGGCAAGGGTATTGCTAGCTAGTTTTCGGTCGGCTAGAGGTGAGTAATTGATGTAACTGTTGCGTTGAGGATTCAAACCCTAGACTTTTACATTGTGGCGCTATATTGAGGCGTGACACGCATTCCTTGTTGAGTGCGGGGTCATATACAGTTAGGGATTGAGACTTAGTCCATCCCGAGTGATTATTTCTAGTTTATTGGCGATTGAAACGCATACCTTGTTATTGTAAATTGGGCTTATTGCCTTGATTGGGGCTTTGTGCCGACCTGTAGAATCCTTAGAGGATTTTTATATGTCTTCCTCATTTGTGTGCATAACATTAATTCTCATTCATGTTTTTTTAAACCTTAAAAATAATATAATAACTGTGTTTATACATGAACCTTAAATGAAAAAGATATTAGGGCTGAGATCCCTATAGTATGTCATGCCCGATTGGTTGTGGACCGGTTTGACTGAGATGGATCAGTGACCCTGTAGTGAGGATGATTTCTTGATATGGATCGGGCTACATAACGTAGCGATTATTATATATTGATATTGAGGCCGAGAGCCTGTTTTATGCCAATACATGGCTGATATTGCGCTTGGGCTGTAGGAGTCCCTCCGGAGTCTATACATACCCCCAGTGAGCGTCATCGATGTTAAATAAGTGGAGCGGGCTGCACGCCGTAGTGGGTACTGGATTGTACCGTTATTTGTGTTGCTTTCTGTCATGCATTATTCCTTAATTGTATTATTTTGTTGTGTACTGTTTCCACTATTTGGATATGAACTGCTAGATATAGGTTACATTGTGCATTTCCTATGTTTTCTTACCTTCAGACTTTAGTTATGTCTATTACCACTGAGTTGGAAGTACTCATTTTACTCCCCGCACCTTGTGTACAGATCCAGGGCAGTCTCAGGTTGAGTGATTCCAGCTGATCCAGAGTTCTTTCAGGAGTATTTGAGTTAGCTGTAGGGCATTCGCAACTGATGATTCTCCCCGCTATCATTATCCTTTATTTCCGCATTATCAGTTTAGACAGACTTTGTATTAGGATATTATTCGGTCATTAGAGTCTCATGGTCGTGACATCGGGTCCTAGTTGGAATTTTTTTGTACTTTGTCAGATTTTCCGTATTTTATCAGTATTTTTGACTTTGATTTAAAAAGCTTTATTTGTACTATGTTTAATTAATCAGGGTAATTGTTATAAATGGTCGGGCTTGACTAGTAGTGTGGGCTCCATCACAATCAGGTTGGGGTCGTGACAGTATCTTGCCTATATATTTATATTGAGGGATAGATCTTCTATGGGCATGAATTTTGCCTAATTATTTATCTTGAGGGATGGATCTTCCCTGGGCTGGATTGACCCTATGCAGTACTAAGTGAATAAATGTTATATATATATATATATATATATATATATATATATATATATATATATATATATATATATGGGATAGATCTCCACTAGGTTGGATTATCCATACAGCACTTAGTGACTGTGTGCGAGTTGTCATTTATATTTGGGGCTAGATCTGCTCGATACAATGCCGAGTGACTGTGTGTGCTTAATATTTAGTGTTGTGAGTTGAAATGTGAGACAGTGAGATTGAGCGTTGTGAGAGTGTGAGTACATGAATTCATCACTATGTTGCATTGCATTAGACATGCATACTTGATATGTAGGCATAGAGAAGTATTTTTCATCATGCCATCTTATAATGAAATTTCATATATGTCGTTAAAGTTTTTGATAATCACAAATTTCAAACTTACACATATTTCTTATTTTTTCGGGAAGAAAATGTTTTATTTTTCGGAATTGAATACGAACTGAGCATTTTATTATTGAGTTTTTACTTGTGATGCTTTAAATTGTATTGTTATGAAATGTTATTGATTATTGGTGTGGACTCTGACTTTGTTACAAGCTCGTCATAATTTCAACCTAAGGCTAGGTTTGCTACTCATTAAGTACATAGGGTCAGTCGTACTCATACTACACTTCTGCATCTTTCATGCAGATTTTAGATGATGATGTTGTTGTGTATATGGGGAGCTGACATTGAAGATGTATCTGCGATCTGGTTAAAGTTGTAGCTTTGGAAGTTTTTAATTTGTTCGCGTTTATTTCAACAGATGATGTATTTTATTTAATGCTGATTTTATTAATTCTAAATCTTTGAAGCTCATGATTTGTTCTACCAGCCCTTGGGGAGTGTATTAGATTCAGTTAAATATCTTTAAAATCGAATTGTTGTTATTTGTCTTACCTAGATAGTGAGGTTAGGTGCCATCACAGCTCGTTAGATTTTAGGTCATGAAACGTTATAGGCAAAGTTGTTAATCGTTGAGATACCATTCCTTGTTGATCATTCTCATTCATTTTGTTATTGTTGAAATTCGTTTACACATTGTGTTTAAACCATGTGCTATTTGTTGTTGACTTTGTGGCATGTTGTGGCATATTGGAACTTGTGGTGCGAGTTGGGATTGTATTTTGATATTGATACGCATGTGATGGCATAATGCTAGGGGTTGATACTCATGCAGTAAGATAAGGTGAGCTTGATATGTGTATGGCTAGTAGGGAACTACTTGAAGCCATGCGGTGTGATAAGGTGCGCTAAAACACGTGTAGCTATTTCAGAAGAAATAATTTTCAAAATAAAATGTAAGGCTCATGCGGTGATATAAGAAAAAATTATGATTGAAATTGTGATTTATGAATATGAGATGGTACCTCGATAGAGATTTTCATTGTAGATTCCATGTTGGAACAACTTGTTGATTTGAACTGTCATTGTTCTTCCTTCAATCATTCATCCGCAATTTTATTGTGCTTAGTTATTCGTTGTTATCTTGGTGTTGTAGCGATTGTTGTTTCTTGTGTGAGTCGTGCATTCTACGTTACTTGTTGTGTTGCTTTAGCATGCCAATTTGTGCCTCTGTTATAATTTGGTGAATTGATTGTCAATATGAATTTAATTGTGTGGAGTCACTATATCATATTATGTTGATTTGTTGGTAACATAATGGTTTAAATAAAATATTTATTAACATATTTTATTCTATGTGCCTCTTAAGATAGAACTCGTTATCTTACTCGGTGCCTTGTCATTCTAAATGGTTATCGCACTTTCATTATAATTGGGTTCTCAAATTATACTCATTACCCTATTAGATGTTTACCTTACTTTAAATTATTATCATGTTTTTCCTTAAACATTCAATATTTAATTTGTTAATTTAACTTATGTTTTGCTTTGTTTAAAAATGATACTTTTACTCAATTCTATTGATATCTAAACTGAACCCATCTTATACTTTGTTTCGTACAATTGTATATTATTTTACTCTTCTTGAATTCTAAAATAAACAAAATATTTCATTTTACAACTTACTTTATTCAAGAATGTTATTATGTTTTATGGTGTTTAAATATATCTTTCGTTTATCAAAATTAACATTTATCGTGGTTGCAAAGTATATTATAGCACGTGGGCTATACCGTGGGAAGGTAGCTGTAAGTCAATGCATTGGGAGCGATTTTATTATTTGGGCTGCCATTCATTTTTCCTTATTTGAGTTCATTTACATCTCATTGGTGTTCTGATTATGTTGTTTCTTCATTACTCATTTACTACTTGTTGCCATTTATGTTTCTATTGCTTCACTGTTGGTTGGTAATTAATAATTTTTCCGTCATTGGTCTTCATTTATGTTTTGATCATTGTTAGCTTATGTATATCTTGAACAGATACCCTCATCACCACTATACTGAGGTTAGGCTTGATACTTACTGTATATCGTTATGGTGTACCCATGCTATGCTTTTGCACATTTTTTTAGATCTAGGTATCCTGATTATGTTGTTGAGAGTTGCGTTTGCACGTCGGGAGACTTCAAGGTATACCTGTTTGATGTTCGCAGGCCTCAGAGTCACCATCGTACTTCATTATGCTACTCTTAAATTGTAATTCAAAACAATATTGTGTTTAGATATTCAAGTTTGATTTGGTAGTACTTATGACTTCATACTACCAGTTTTGAGAAATGTATAACTATTGGCCGCTTGCGACTATGTATGTCATTTAATTGTTATGACAAATGATTAAATAGTTCAATATTGTTATTTAATCAGCATGTGTTAACCTTAGAGACTAGGTACCATCACAACATCCTAAGGTGGGAAATTGGGGTCGTGACAAGTTGATATCAGAGTTCTAGGCTTATTGTTGCTACGAGTCATAAGCAAGTTTATTAGAGTCTTGCGTATCGGTGCGGAGACATGTACTTATCTTTGAGAGGTTATCGAACTATTAGGAACCACCCTTTTCATTCTTTATCGTGCGACATTGATTCAGTTTTAAGTATATATTGTATATCCCTTTCATCCACTCATGTAGGATATTGTGTGTTAAATATCAGCTATGCTCTAACGGTTTGTAATGTTGCGGATGGGCTATGAGGGCATATACATGATTGATCATTATCTTGAGGTATTATCCAAACTAAGTACACTAGCATATTAGTAGATCTTCAGTTGTTTAAGTGCGGGATGAAATTGGTTCGTGTATCTAATGGGTGCCATACAAGCTTATGAAGGTTGGTAATGTGGATCATCGAATTTCTTCACGCCAAATGGAGGAGTCTACTATCGACGATCATATTGCATGGGCAAGTTTCATATCAGTCTTGGGTCTGAGATGTATATGTAGTGTTGAATGGTTCCTCGAAATTGTACATGACTAGGATCTGAAATTTTCATGGGATGGTGCTGGAACTTGCTGTGTATATGTATCATTGATAAATCTACATTCTAGTATCAGAGAGGTTAGAGAAACATCTTCAAATTCACAGAAGGTCTCTTCATAGTGGGTGTCTTGGCTGTAGTATTTTTGGCCGCTCTAGAGCAAATACAACAATTTATGGGTTTTTCGGACGACGTGGTTCATACTAGAGTCTTTCACAGTAAGCTTCGACACAGTATCATTATGTACTGATAAGGGAAAGTGTTGACCTGAAGACAAGTCGAGGATGATTAGAAAAAATGGCTCATCTTAGTGGTGTTGGGTTAGCATAGCAAAAAGGTAACTGGTCTTTTGGTATGTTAATGCTCCACCGGTGTTCTGTGCCAATACTCTTAGGTTTGACGGTTTACATGACTTGGTTGATTGGGAAGGTTTAGTTCTGATGGCTTGGTGATGTACAGATTGGCTTCGAAGAGTTCTTCATAGTGTTGATCACAACTTGAGCTAGATGTCTGCTGTCGGCACAAGGAACGTGTTGCACGTTATGATTTTTGCCTGGATAGGGACATAGGTTCTAGACAGCATTGATGATTTTATGTTTTTAGTATAATGCTAGCATTATATACCACCAAATAAGGGTGCGCACTCCAAAAGGCGCACTGGGTTTTGACTTGCGGGTACCTAACTCGTATTGCACTAATCGTCTGGTTGATTAATTGCTGAGGTCCAGATTTTCCTTTGTGGCATGAAAGAATTACATAAGTAGTTCTCTTGGGCTGACCATATATGGGAATGTGTCAGTTATTTGAGTAGTGTAGTTGTGATCGGATATTGAGATTCTAATATTCTAGGGATTTGAAGACTAAGAGGATTCCCGAGCCAGATTGTTCCATGGTTATGAATGGTGAAGGTATGTTAATAGGTTGGTAAATGATGGTGTGTACAATAGATATGTTATTTGGTCTTTTTGGAGGCTATCTACCTACTTCGGAAGGATCAGAATTGATTTGGACGCTACTAGTAGGTCTAATAAGGATGTATGTTCTAAATTAAGTTAGATTGATTTATTCAGCGCAGTTATTGTGGAGTGGTGTGTTATCGGTTAAGGTGCATCACATTTTTGTTTTGATATGTCTCATGTGTTACTCTCCTATACTGCAATGGGTTGTGATCTGTTGGTTATCTGCATACCATTGCGTTTATGTTTGGGCTTTGTAGCAAAATTCGAGCGAGATTTCTCTTGGGGTTTTGAATGGTTGACTGTGCCTTGGTTATGGTCTTCCTGTCTTGGTATATTTTAATATCCATATCTTTATAGTTATGGTCTCGTGTTTTGTGTATTTGATGTTGATATGCTTATGGTTGTTGATTGTGAGTATCATGGATCGACGTATTTTAGGTGGACAGGAGGCGGGTTGGGTCATGCATCGCAGCAATGTTATTATAGGATATGATTCTTTGTGCTTATTTTGTGTGTTATATTTCCCCTTGTGTGGTTGAATGGTAACATTATGCTTTGTGGTGGTATCAGTTGAGCTGGCAGGATGGTTTCTTTATTTTCATTCTCTCTCCACCATTAGATATATTTTAGTTACTGTTTGTTAGTGCACGAATTCATTATGTGTGGCTCTAAGTAGGATTTGTTTGACAGGTAGGTTGAATAGCTTGTACTGGATGAAGTGTGGTTATTGGGCCTTAAATGAGTGCCATCGGATTTGATTAAGGTATGTTTTCAAGAATTGTGTCACTAGTCGTCTTAGATTTGGCTATGTTTCTTATCGGGAAAGAGATATCCATGACTTGTTAATCTAATGGGTGTTTATGATTTTCTTTATATTGCTTTCATCATTGGCAGCATAAGAAGGTACAAAACAAGGTTTTAGTTGATATGAGGTTTGTTATCGTTGTCGGGTTAGTCATTGAGCAACTATTGCAATTGAAAATTAATGCTATGAGTATTTGAGTTATGTGGTGTATCATGTGATTAGGTATTGAGATATGGTTATGGATTGCTACCGCTTGTTCAAAGTTATGCAGTGCATGGATTCAAGAGTCTGGTCACATAATGAGTTCTAGATGTTAGGGATTTGGGTTTTAAGGTTTATGGACTAAGGTTGAAAAGAGGATCCTACGCTAGGTGGTGTTGTCAGGATTAAATAGATTAGGGTGACGTGAGATCACCCATCGTTATGTGTATGGTGAGGGTATATGGGAATATGATGGCTTTGGAACGACTCTTGACACGTTCGAGGACGAATGCATATTTAAGTGGGGGTAGAATGTAATAACCCGACCGATCGTTTTGAGATTTAGCATTCCATTCGGTGGTTTTAGACTATGAGTAGCTTCATGATATGTATTATGACTTTTATGTATAGCTGGTTCCGATTTTCGAGCGGTTCACGATTGACTTGAAAGAATGTTTCTCGTTTTAGAATATTTAAGTTGGAGGAGTTGACCAAGGTTTAACTTTTGGGTAAACGGACTTGGAATCACGTTTTAATTATTCCAATAAGTTGGTATAATGATTTTGGACATGTCCGCAAAGTTTGGTTAAATTCCTATGCATTTTGGATAAGTTTAGGTTGTATGGTGATTGTTTTCAGTTTCGATGTTGATTTGAGCATAAAGGTTACCATATTTAGCGAACGACCTTTGATTCATGCTTCCACTAAACCATTATACCTGCATCATAATTTTGGAGCCATATCAACTGAAATCATCAAGTTTCGATATCGTATGAGGAATTTATGGTCATGTAACTAAAAATTGGGTTGCTAGATTTTTCAGAGTAATTTGGAAATTGCAAATATCTCTACTACTTCCAAATATTAAAACCAACATATATCTTTCATTACAAGGTCAAATGGAGTGATTCAAGAGCCTAACTTGATTGAAATTTCACGAGGAACCCATCGGAGGCATCAAAAGTGAATTTCGGGATTCTTTGGCATAAGAAACAAATGCAGAACAGCTGGATGTTTTGATGGTAGGCAATAATATCATATTTTAGTCGCTTTATTGCACTCTAATTCACTGTACTTTAATTGTGTTTGAGCTTTAATCTCTATCATTTGGTACTTCTTATGTGTTTTATGCCTTGTAGGAGTGATTCCAAATGATGTAGATGTTATGGAGCTAATTCGAGCTATTTGGAGCTTTGAAGTCTCATTAAAAGTCAAAAGGAGTAAGTCGGGATTGCGTTCGGGGGTCGAGAACCACAACAGGATATCAAAAAGCAAGCAACAAGGATCACTATGAGAAAGTGCACTGCTGCGGCACGTGGGGCGGTGCATGGTGCACCACAGTAGTGTAATTTGGCATCATGTAGAATTTACATGGTCTTTGGAAATACCCACTAGCACCCTGTGTGGCGTGTCTCCCCATGCAGCGGACCTGTGCAAATTTTACACAGCCAATGTCCTGTTTCATCTAGAAGAAGGTGGTTTCTTCTGGAGCCGACCCTACTTAGTATAAATACATAGGAAAATATTATTTTCTATACTTTGACACATATTCGACCTAAGGAGGTTAAGGAGGTGTTGGAACGACACAAGCATAAGGAATTCATCATTCCTTCCTCACTCAAAACCCGAGTTTGGATTGAATTTATGCTATCCTATACTTTTATTAAGTTTATGATGAATTACTCCATGTCTATGGAGTAGTGCTCTTTAAGATTTGATGGATTTGGTGTAGTGATGATTTTTTTGTAGATCATAACTCTAGTTTTATATATTGAAGCATTTTTGGATGAATTAATTGTTTCATCTATATTCACTTGTTCATGTAATCAGGAGAGGCGTAACTTGTGATATCTTTGCGTTATATTGGTGGTTGAGTTCATTAATTATGCTTAGTAATCGAAAGAGCTAGTTGAATCATTGATTAAACCTAGTTAGGAGGATAACCAAAATAGGTTCTCCTAAATACCAATTCACTAAGCATTCTTGCATATCTTCACAGAGCTTACATTGGTTCATCTCTTGAGGTTGAGACTTCATTGAGAGAAGAGTTTCTACTTATCAATTGAACTAATAATCGAGTGAATTCGAAAGACTCACTTGACATTAGAAGTGAATTATCAGAAGTTAAATTCCAGACAATTATCTTGCACATGTCCTATCAAAACACTATTTCCTCCCGTTGATATCTTTCTGTGCTTAATCATTGTTTAGATTGTCATTAGTCAATATGTTGGCCCAAGTAAAGGTTAGTTTTGAAGACTGACAAAGGAACTCAGGATGAACTAGGTCCATCCCTCAGGTAGACAAAGACGGGGAAATTCGAGCATGTGGATTGCATGTGAGGAAATAAACTTAACTTAGTGTATTTAATATCTCTTGATCGAAAAGGCTGCATAATTGATAAGGATAAGGACTCACTAATCAAATATAACACTATCCAAGATAGGGAAGGAGTTAGAAGTTGAAATCAATAAGAACTCTTCCACCAAGGAAGAGGTGCATCAGAACTCTAGTTATTTCTTCATCTACTAACTCTATCAATTGTAGGATATTCTCACATTAAAAGTGTTTCAAAAAAAACGTAGAAGTTAAACGTGAATTGGGAGAAAAATAGCAAGGCTTTTTGCAAGCAGCTTGTGTGTGTTTAAAGTGTGCAAACCTGAAGCTACATGAACCATATTGAAGAACCAGCTCCATAAATAGTTATGTGTCTTTCTTTATTTCTAGTTCAATTTTAGTAGGTGTTTTCATATTGTACTTTTCAGCTTTATCTAGAAGCAATTGTAGTAGGTACTTTGAGTATTCAAGTTAGAGTTAACTTGAAGTTTTCGCAAAAGTTAGAGGTTGGTTTCTACAACGGGATTAGAGGCCATCCTTAGGTTTACAAAGAGTTTTGTAAATGTTGTTTTGGCTTAGTGATTTAGTGAAGTATTGGGAAAATCCTACTGAGTTGTAGGTCGCGGTTTTTTCACCTTTTGAGCCAGGTGTTTTCCACATAAAATCCTTGTGTTCTTAAAACACCCTCGGATTCAAGCCTAAGGGTTTCAAAATTTCCAAATTCAGCTTTCGATCAAAAAGTCTATCAAACCTCGCCTTAATGACTTGAAATTTTGCTCATACGTCCCAAATGACACCACGGACCAACTAGACTTTCCAGAATTCCATTCCGACCACTATATCAAAATCTCCCTATCAAATCGGAAACATTAAAAATTTAACTTTCAGCATTTCAAACCTAAATAAGCTACTGGCCTCAAAAACACAATCCAAACACCCCCCTAAGCCCTAAATCACCCAATGGAGCTAGTGGAATCGATGGAATTCAATTCCAATGCCATCTTCACACTGTTCTGTTTACAATCCAAATTCTAAATCATAAGCTTTCATTGAGGGACTAAGTGTCCCAAAACAATCTGAAACTCACAACGAATTATCCCAGCAAATCAAAATAGTAGGAACAAACACGAGAAAAGCAAGTAATAGGGGATCGGAGTGTTAATTCTTTAAATGATCGATTGGGTCATTACATCCTCTCCCTCTTAAAACATTCACTTATCCTTGAACGAGCATAGAGACATACCCGAAGCAGTGAAAAGATGAGGGTAACGGCTGCTCATATCATGCTCGGTCTCCCAAGTCACCTCCTTAACCGGCTAACCCCACCATTGAACTTTCACTGATACAATGTTCTTTTACCTCAGCTTTCGAACCTACTTTTCCAAAATAGCCACTAGCTCATCAACATAAAATAGATCCTTGTCCAACTAGACTGAATGAATAACCATGATACTTCCGTGAAACATGAAATACCTGATGAACTTCTGCCAAGCTTGGAGGTAAGGCAAGCACATAAGCAATCTCCAAACATGTTATATTATCTCAAAAGAACCAATTAACCTCATACTCAATTTCCCCTTCTTCCCAAATCTCATAACGCCCTTAATAGGCGAAACCTGAAGCAAGACCCGTTGTCTAACCATATAGGAAACATCACGAACCTTCCGGTCCGCAGAGCTCTCCTGTCTTGAATGGGCTGTGTGAAGTCTATCCTGAATCACCTTAGCTTTCTCTAAGGCATCCTTAACCAAGTCTGTGCCCAATAATCTAGCCTCACCCACCTCAAACCAACCCGGGGATCTACACCGCCTAATATACAAAGCCTCATACGGTGCCATCTGAAAGTTGCACTGATAACTGTTGTTCTAGGCAAACTCCGCCAGTGGCAAGAACTGATCCCAAGAACCTCCAAACTCCATCACACACGGACGGAGCATATCTTCAAGAATCTGAATAGTGCACTCGGACGGTCCGTATATCTATGGGTGAAATGTTATACTCAACGCCACTTGAGTACCAAACTAATGTTGTACGGACCTCCTAAACCGTGATGTGAACTGCGTACCTCTATCTGAAATGATGAAAATTGGAATACCATGCAAACGAACAATCTCCTAGATATATATCTCCACCAACCGCTCTGAAGAATAGGTAGTACACACATAAATGAAATGCGCAGACTATTTCTGTCGATCCACAATCACCCAAATGGCATCGAACTTCCTCAAAGTCTGTGGGAGTCCAACTATGAAGTCCATGGTGATCCTCTCCCACTTCCACTCCGGAATCTCTATCTGCTGAAGCAGCCCACCCGATCTCTGTTGCTCATACTTCACCTGCTGATAATTGAGGCACCGAGCCACAAACCCAACTATATCTTTCTTCATCTACCTCCACAAATAGTGTTGTCTCAAATTCCAGTACATCTTCACGGCATCCGGGTGGATATAATACTGTGAACTATAGGCCTCCTCCGGAATCAACCCCTGAAGCCCATCGATATTGGGCACACATACCCTGCCTTGCATCCACAATACCACGTCATTACCAATAGTCAATTCTCTGGAATCACCGTGTGAAACCTTGTCTTTGAGGATGGGTGAATGCGGTTTGTCATACTAACGCTCCATGATACGATCAAATAAAGAAGACTGAGAAATCACGCAAGCTAAAATCCGACTGGGCTCCAAAAGATCCAATCTCACAAACTAACTGGCTAAGGCCCGAACATTCATCGCCATGGCCTCTCTGCTACTGGTAGATAAGCCAATCCATCGAGCGACTCAAAGCATCATCCACCATATTGTCCTTGACCGAGTGATACAAAATAGTGATGTTATAGTCCTTCAACAGCTTTAACCACCTCCTCTGGCTCAAATTAAGGTCCTTCGGCTTGAACAGGTGCTGCAAACTCGGGTGATCAGTATGGATCTCACAGGGAACACCGTACAAATAATGATGCTAAATCTTCAAGGCATGAATAATGGCAGCTAACTCGAAATCATGGACAGGATAATTATTCGCATGTACCTTCAACTATCTAGACGCGTAGGCAGTCACCCTACAATCATGCATATATACCTCTCCACGGCCAATCGTTGAGGCATCACAATAGACAATATAAGACCCCAAACATGTAGGTAATATCGAAACCAGGGTTGTACTCAAAGCTGTCTTGAGCTTCTGGAAGCTCGCCTCACACACTTCCGTCCACTGGAACGAAGCACCCTTCTCGGTTAACCTAGTCATAGGTGCTGCAATAGATGAAAAACCCTCAACAAATCGATGGTAATAACCCGCCAAGCCAAGAAAATTCCAGATCTCCGTAACTGAGGATGGTCTGGGCCAGCTCTACACTTTCTTCAAATCCACCTTTATCCCCTCACTTAGTACCACGTGACCCAAGAATGCCACAGAATCCAATCAAAACTCACATTTCGATAACTTTGCATGTAACTTCTTTTCTCTCAAAATCTGAAGCACTATCCTCAGGTGTTGCTCATGATCCTCCCGAATCCAAGACTACACTAGAATATCATCAATAAATACAATTATGAACGAGTCAAGATACAGCCAGAACACATTATGCATCAAACGCATGAAGGCCGCTGCGACATTGGTTAGCCCAAATGGCATAACAAGGAACTCGTAATGACCATACCGAGTCTTGAAACCCGTCTTTAGATATCTGGCTCCTGAATCTTCAACTGATGGTAACTTGAATGCAATTTAATCTTAGAAAACACTCATGCACCCTGTAACTAGTAAAACAAATCATCAATATGAGGAAAAGGATACAGGTTCTTCATTGTAACTTTGTTCAACTAGCGATAATCAATGCACATACGAATAAGACCATCATTTTACTTCATAAACAAGATAGGAGCACCCCAAGGTGATACACTAGGCCAAATAAAACCCTTATAAAGTAATTCCTGTAACTGATCCTATAACTTTTTCAACATAGGAGGGGCCATACGATAAGGAGAAATAGAAATGGGCTGAATGCTCAGCAAAAAATCAATGCCCAAAGCAATATCTCTATCAGTCAGCATGCCCGAAAGATCAGCTGGAAACTCATTTGAGAAATCCTGTAATGCTGGGACTGAATCAACTGAGAGGTATCAACATTGGCATCTCATGTATAAGCTAGATACGTGTCACACCATTTCTAAACCATTTTTTAAGCCTTAAGAAAAGAAATAACTCTACTGGGTGTGTGATCCAAAGTACCCCTCCACTCTACTCGTGGTATACCCGGCGTAGCTAGCATTACGTGACAACTAAGAATAGCATAATGGGGCGCCAACCCGTCCATGCCCAAGATAACATAAAAATCTACCATGATAAGCAATAATAAATCGACTCTGGTCTCAAAACCACTAAGAGCAACCAAACAACAACAACAACAACAACAACTACCCAGTATAGTCCCACCAGGTGGGGTCTGGGGAGGGTAATATGTAGACGAGCCTTACCCCTACCCGAAAGGGCAGAGAGGCTGTTTCCAATCGACCCTCGGCTCAGTGGAGAAAAGGAGAAACAGAAATAAAAACAAAAGAAAAAACAATAAAGCGTTAGTAACTCCAGCGGAAATAGCGTAAATAATTCTCTAAACATAAGAAACATAAATAAAATAGCATGCAATAATATGATATAGTAATTACTATAACTAACAGCCATAAGGGAGACATAAGCCAAAACACAAATCATCTATGGATAGCCCTCCAAGCCTCACCCAACCCCGGGTGAGGAGTACGAAAAACTCTAGGAGCCCCTATCCTACAACCCTGATACTAGACCTCCAGACTTTCCTATCAAGGGTCATGTCCTCGGAAACCCGCATACTAGCCATGTCATGCCTAATCACCTCTCCCTAATACTTCTTAGGCCTCCCTCTGCCTCGCCGAACGCCAACAATCTCCAGCCGCTCACAACTCACTAGGGCATCGGGACTTCTCCTCCGCACATGCCCGAACCACCTAAGCCTCGCTTCTCGCATCTTCTCATCCACCGAGGCCACCCCCACCTTCTCTCAAATAACTTTATTCTTAATCTTATCTAACCTGGTGTGCCCGCAAATCCCCCTGAGCATCCTCATCTCCGCAACCTTCATTCTCTGAACATGAGAGTTCTTCATGGGCCAGCACTCCATCCCGTACAACATCGCAGGTCTAACCACGGCTCTATAGAATATCCCCTTGAGTTTATGTGGAACTTTCTTGTCACACAGGACTCCTGATGCAAGCCTCCACTTTGACCACCCCGCTCCTATGCGATGAGTGACGTCCCCGTCGATCTCTCCGTACCCCTGAATCACAGACCCAAGATATCGGATGCTGTCTCTCTTGGCGATGACCTAAGATCCAATCATCACGTCCATGCCTACTTCGCTCGGCACGGCGCTAAACTTGCACTCCAGGTATTCTGTCTTAGATCTGGTTATTTTGAAACCTTTAGATTCGAGAGTCTGTCTCCATACCTCTAACCTCTCAATAACACCGACCCTCGTCTCATCTATCAATACTATATCATCAGAAAATAGCATACACCAAGGCACATCCCCTTGAATATGTCGGGTTAGAGCATCCATCACTAAGGCGAACAAGAGGGGGCTCAGCGCAGATCCTTGATGGAGCCCCATAACCACTGGAAAATGGTCTGAGTCACCACCCACCATCCTAACCCTAGTCTTAGCTCCATCGTAAATGTCCTTGATTACTTTGATGTAGGCTTCCAGCACGCTTTTCGCCTCCAAGCACCTCCCTTTGGACCTTGTCATACGCCTTCTCCAAGTCGATAAGCACCATGTGTAGGTCCTTCTTCTTATCCCTGAACTTCTCCGCCAGCCGCCTGACAAGGTGGATGGCCTCTGTAGTGGAGCGACCTGGCATGAAACTGAACTGATTCCCAGATATAGATGCCATCTCCCTCACCCTCGCCTCAATCACCCTCTCCCAAACCTTCATGGTGTGGCTTATTAATTTGATACCCCTATAGTTGTTGCAGCACTGGATGTCCCCTTTGTTCTTGTACAAGGGCACCACTGTACTCCACCTTCACTCATCCTTCATCCTCTTGGTCCTGAAGATCGCATTGAACAACCTGGAGAGCCACTCCACTCCTGACCTACCCATGCACTTCCAGAACTCCACCGGGATCTCGTTAGGCTCGGTCGCTCGACCCCTACTCATCTTACGCAAAGCCCCCATTAACTCCTCCGCCCTAATGCGCCTGCAGTACCCAAGGTCTCTATGTTGTTCTGAATTCCCCAGCTCCCCTAGCTCTATATTACGATCCCCCTCCTCGTTAAGTAAGTCCCGAAAGTATGCCTGCCACCTCTGCTTGACTTGAGACTCCCCCATCAGAACTCAACCATCCTCGCCCTTGATACACCTAACTTGCTCAAGATCACGTGTCTTCCTTTCCCTTGTTTTAGCTAACCGGAATAACTTCTTGTCCCCGCCTCTCTCCCCTAGTTCCTCGTACATGTGACCAAACGACGCATTTTTAGCTTCCATAACCGCCATCTTTGCTTCTTTTCTCGCCACCTTGTAGATCTCCCTGTTCGCTCTCCGTTTTTCCTCGCTTGTGCTCCCTGCCAACTTAGCGAACGCCGCCTTCTTCACCCCCACTTTTCCTTCGACTACATCATTCCACCACCAGTCACCCTGATGTCTGCCCGAATAGCCCTTGGCTACCCCGAGCACATCCCGTGCTACCTCCCTAACCAAGTTCGCCGTCTCTGACCACATTGCGTCCGCTTCCCCAGAACTCCTCCAAGCTCCACCCTCAGCTAACCTCCTTTCCAACTCCTGTGCTTTCTCCTTAGTCAAAACACCCCATCTAATTCGCGGCTGTCCCCGAGCGCCCCTCCTCTTCCTCTTCACACAGAGACCGACATCCATCACTAGGAGTCTATGAAGAGTCGAAAGGGACTCTCCCGGAATAACCTTGCAGTGCTTGCACCTACCCCTATCGCTCCTTCTGATGAGTATGTAATTAATTTGAGTCCTCGCTGCCGAATTCTTGAAGGTGACCAAATGCTCCTCCCTCTTTTGAAATGTCGAGTTCGCGATCAGAAGCTTGGAAGCCCTACGAAATCAAGCAGCGAAGTGCCTCCTCCGTTCCTAACCCTAAAGCCGAAGCCACCGTGCACCTCATCATAACCACCAGCATCAGCCCCAATATGACCATTAAAGTCCCCTCCAATAACTAACTTCTCAGATTGAGGAATACTACTCACCAGATCATCCAAGTCCTCCCAAAAACATGACTGATAATTGCAGTCCACAACAAAAGAATCTCCCACAAGGGCAGAAACATAAACAGAGGAACTCAAAAAATCTTAATAAACACCCAATTGTAGGGCAAAATAAGAAGACACATAAGAATAGGTGGATCATAGATCAAATAAAATCGATGCATATCTATGACAAACCAGGACATTATCTGTGATGAAAGAATCTGAGGCGATAGCCTCGGTACGTACAAAAAAGGCATAATATCAGGCATGGCCTCCCCCTCTAGGGCAACCTTTACCTCTCGGACCTCCACTTCTAGATAGTTGAGAAGGTAGGGTAGCAACTGGCGTTGTGATCATAGCTTGGGAACTCTACGAGGCATGCTGTGGCTAAGAAGTCTGTGGAGGTGCACTTCTCCCAAGTCTGGGGCAATCCCTTACCATACGCCATGTGTCTCCATATCCAAAACAAGCTCTGAGGGGATGTGGCAGCTATGGCTAGCTCAGTCCAAGTCTGTTGGACTGAAAGCACCTTGTGCAGGAGGCGCACTAGATACTGGAGGTGCATAATAAGGCTCCTGAGGCCTAGGAGGAGATGGAATACCATTGACTACCGTAAGAGCTGAATGAACGGGGCGACTAATATAACCCCTACTATGACAGACTGTAGCTAGGGAGTAGAAACTAGAATAATGGCTCGACTCTCGAGACCTTTTGACCTAGCCCTCCTCTCTATCCCGAGCAAGCATACCGTCTACTCTCCTAGCAATGCTCACCGCCTAGTGATAAGAAATATCCATCTCCCACTCCCGAACCATGCTAGACCTAATGCTGGGATTGAGCCCCTCAATAAACCGGTGAACTCTCTCACGTAATGTAGAAACCAAGGCTGGTGCATGCCTAGCCAAGTCAGTAAAATGGGGAGCATACTCCAAAACTATCACAGTGCCCTAGCACAAATGCTCAAACTCTGTGTGCCATGCATCCTTGAGGCTTTGAGGGACAAACTCTCTTAAGAACATATCTGAAAGATGACTCCAATTAAGGGAAGCCGCCTCAGCTGGACTGTTATGCCCTAACTTCGAGGAACATGAGCGGCGCTCGGCCGGGTATCCCCACTCAAGCGGACCTAGGTGCCTTTTCTAACCCAAGTGTACCCCTCATTCTCATTACCTAATAACCAAGTGAAATAGCCATTTATAGGATATGAACTCCATTAACCAAATTTTATAAACATGCCAATAACAATTATCATTAGCAACTTCATTCACCATAGTATAGGTATTCCAATTTTTATACATCGTTGCCACACATCAATATTCATATTTTAAATTACAAAGCCAGACACTACCCACAACCTGTCTACAGAGCCTCTAAATACAATTGAAGAATAATATGGAAATGCCGGCTACAAGGCTCCGGCTCTAACTTATATAAACATTAAAACGACATCCCAAATAGAAAGGGCTGTGAGCCACATAGGGGCTCGCCGAATCAGCGGACGGGAAGTGATGAGGAGCTACGGTCGGTGGACTGGAGTACCTGCAATGGATCCACCTACAATCATAACACGAATGTAGCGCCCCCGGCAAAAGGGACGTCAGTACATTTTAATTGTACTGGTATGTATGAACAAACTTTGTCCCAAGTAAACTCAAGCCATACACAAGTGGACAATAGTGATAGAAACAACAATCAAATGCACAAGCAAATGAACAATCAAGCCAAACACGTTTTCAACATCTAACTTTGTTCCAAGTAAACTCAACCATACACAAGTAGGGAATAGCAACATAAGAAACAACCAAACACACATAGAATGTACAATTAGCCAAACAAAGGTGCAATCAGTGCCACATAGGTTACAAACTCTCATGTTGTCTCTTTCACAAATCCATATCAATGATTTTCACAATTTTTGTTCAAGTGTATTTTCAATAGTGATTTTGATCACTTCTCCACTCTTATTACCTCGGTCACCCTTATTACCTTGGCCACATTTATCACCATAACCCGCCACCTTATAAAACCGTGTTGTGGTGCACAACCCAACCATGTCATATAGTTTCAGTTCACAACAATCACAACCAAATAGAAAATCACAAAGATAAACAATAATCAATTCACAAACATGAAGAGCAATAACAATAATTCTCAAGACACATCCACAACAACGTTACGAGTATTTCTATAGCCAAACGTTCCAATCCCATTATATTCAATAGTTCATAAGCAATTCAAGCCATTGCAATAATTACCCACAAGAAGCCAAATATGTTATTACCATAGTTGTTCCAATTGCATCATTTACAATTTCCTTCTATCATTTGTTTCTCAACTCTTACCACCTAACACTTAATCCAACCAATCAAACACCCAACAAACCAATCACAAGATTTCACAAACAATAAACGCAGCTATCACATACCAAATATTCATACACCAAACAAGGCAATTTCACAAAGATCAAAGTTATCCATACATACCTCGATTGAGCTTTCCTTAAGTTACTACAACACTCCAAAAAACTATAGAAATTCCAATATACTATGAGACATAACAAAATTAAACACATATTAGAAAGATATTCATGAAACTAGCTCATTTGAGCATTTTATCAAACACTGGATGAGCATCTTGATTTCAAATCCCCTTTTCAAGATTTCCTTCATTCCCTAACCCAATCTTTACTAATCTATGTTAAACAACCTTCCAATAAGCCTAAGTTGTACATGCATGCATACACAATACTAGAATACCCAAGAATCATACCTCAATAACCCATCTTATACACTAAACTCGATATTAAAACATAGGGCATAGAATCTTACCTCTTAGATGAAGAACTTGCGATTGGGTTCTTTGATTCTAGAAGAATGATGCAAGATTTGGATGATTTCGATGTTGGGTTCCTCCTTCTCTCTCTCTCTTAATTACTCTCACCTCTCTCAAAATCAGTAGGAAATGACCCCAAATGAAGCCCCAAAGGATATATATCAAAATGGGGTCGGGTTATGAAAATAAAATAATAACTCTCCGATGTCAATTCTGCTATAGCATAATGCACCGCAGAATGGACATGCGGGCCGCAGAATGCATCGCAATATCGATGCCCAAAAATGAGCTTTACTGGTTCTATCTGTGTTCAAAATGCGGACCGCAGAACTAAAATGCGAACCGCAGAATGAAAATGCAGACCACAGATTTGACATGACACAGGATCGCATTTTCCACCCTTTGGTAATTTGATCATAACTTTGTGTAGGTATGTCCAAATGATGAATGGTTTAAAGCATTGGAAAATAGACTCAAAGGGATTTCATTTGATATGTTTTTCACCACATAAAACCTTATACATAATTATATATTCTCTTTTAAAGTGGAGCCTTGTGCGAATCCATTTGGAATTTTGGCCTATTTCAAAAATTTTCCCATTTCACATACACCTAGGCTTCCATTTGGACCTCACATCAGTTACCATAATACTTATTCTCATATTTACCAAGTCTAATTGATGTCCACCATGTCAATATCATAAAAAAATATTATCATAAGACTGTGTGACACTAGGAAATCCTAAATTACTTAGCAAAATTTTTCGGGGGTTTACATCCCCCCCCCCCAGGATCATTTGTCCACGAATGAGGAGTAGAGTCTTCCCTAAACACTTTAACATCACACATATCCTTTCTAACCTACCTCAAGTCAACTGCCAATTTTCTTTCAAAAATTTTGGCAGAGTCTCCTTTGTAACTAGGCATATCCACCTGCCAAAGAATCACCAAATTCGTCTCAACAACACATCCACAACTATACATAGCACCACAATGTATGTATCCACAATCCTAATCCCAATATAACAAGCACTACGTTATCACAAGGATACCAGAACATGGACTGTACAGTTTTATATCAAAGCACTGATAAGGTACATACCAAGTCAAAACTAACTGGTATTCAATCAAGAAAAAATATTTTCCTTCCACGACACATTTAGCTTTCCGGATGACATTATCGAATTACAAGCATTGTCATGACACCTTCTTATAAATAATATCAACTCCCAGACATACATAACAAGGATGACAGATAAACATCTTGCATGATATAACTATCCATTGACTTTACCTTTAATAATTTGCACTGTACAATTTACATTTCACTGGATATTTCAATTCATGGTAACAACATCAACCCACAATTCCCTCACATAGCATCATACCATCAAGAATGTCATTTCACCGTGACCAAACAATTATGTTTTCATAGTATTCCTTACTAGCCATTAATGTAATAAGAAAGGTGTTCATCAACGAAAATAATATTTCATTTCAATCAACAACCTGTATGAAGTCAAGCCACGATGATTAGTGCTAGTAGTGCATCATATAGGATATTACCATGATCATATAGTTCATTCAAACCAATTCATTGCCTTCTTAGACATAACATATGGAAACACAAAGTACATGAGAAACAGTTACGGGGAATATCATACTCCTATTGCAACCTAATGTGTAATACAGTCATGTTACCTTTATTATCAACTCACATAACATTTTCAGGGTAACACTCACACTAAACCCTGGATGACCTAATAGTTACTCTAAGATGTGATACCATAAACTGACCATAAAATTATCCATCCTATATATATATATATATGATCACACTATGAGGCTTTATCTTTGACTTGTTTGAACTTACAATACCCAATGGATCTAATACAATAAGGAACAATAGAGTTCAAAATCAGGCTGGAGTTATTCAGGAATCCATTAATGCGCTGAGTAGAGTACTTTATGAGGTCATATACTAGGAGACACAAAAGGTTACTACTAACAATACTAAGATGGTTAATCCTTGTGACTACCTCAATTATTGCACAAATGAGGCATATGAGTAAGTAGTACATGGGAAATAGGAATCATTAAGGATGAATACTCAAGTTCATGTACTACTCATTTTCTAGAGTGTAGGGAAAATCTGTCTATCCAGAATAAGAATACTCTGGCACCTAGAATTTGTATGGGTTTCAAAATATATGAAGCTGAATTACACTCTTAACATTACTTGATGCACAGAAACTTTGCCACAAGCATATAAGGATGAAAAGAATTGAACGCTTATGAGATTACCATATTTTAGACAGCTTAGCACTTTTTGGTAATTGATCACATATGAGGGAACTAAAAATTCGACCATTTGTCATTCAAATCAACCGGTTCATGATATGTACAAAATCCGAATTCATCTAATCTCAACCTTTCATGAGTGAAACTCCATAGCTAGGAAATTTTGATATTAGGTAAAAATCATGAATTGGTTAGATGGTTCTAATAGTTAACACGATGCTCCAGAGATAAGGATGTCATGACCCATAATCCCAACTCGGTCGTGATGGCGCTTCTCGTGTAGACAAGTCCAGCCAACATATTAACAATACCTCATCCAACATATACTTCTCACGAATAAGTCAAAATATAATGTACATTGTCATAAATGCAGAAGGAAATGATAAAACAGGGAACCATCCCAACTCAGCCCGAAATCAGGGTGTCACAAGTCACGAGCATCTAAAGAATCTATACATTATTATAAGACCAGTAGTATACATAATAGAATGTGGAATAAAAGGAAGAGATACGCTGCCTTAGTCAAATTGAATCTGGAAATTGGCCAAATTCTTCACTGATAGAAAGCAAAATGAAGGATTTGACTGATAGAACAAGTACAATCAAAAATCAAATAGAAAGAATTATAAAATAGAAAAAGAAAGTAACTCCAGAAATAGACATTTGTCCTAATAAAACAAATAATATTAAAAAATTTGAATCGCCAAAAAATATTTTACAAATATTAAAAAGAAGAAATACTCGATTAATATGAAAATTCCATTATTTTCTAAAATTATTCATTCAAAGATTATACATCGATCTATTTTTATCTGTCATTAATATTCCCAGAATTAATACACAACTCTTTCTTGAATCAACACGAATTCTGACGTTCACCTTGCTCAGCTATGATGGCTAAATCTCCAATCATCTCAAAACCCGCTACCAGTTGAATAATTACCTGCAGCTGCACACGAGGTGGAGGGAGTAAAGTGAGTACTCCAACTCAGTGAGTAATAAAAATAAATAATGACTGAAAGTAAGAAATCTCATAAAGGCACAAATAATGGTATCTCAAGAAGTAAAATCAGATATACAGTAAAACGGTGAGTATCAGATAATTCTTTTCTAAAAACAGTAAAGACAAATAATTTCCACAGTAAGGATTAATCAAAGCTTGCCTCTCAGGCTCAATATGTAAATCTCAATATAGTATCAGTCCCACGGGCTCACTCCCAACGCACCAGCACACAACATCATCCCCTCGGGCTCACTCCCAACTCACCACACACAACATCAGCCCCTCGGGCTCACTCCCAACTCACCACACACGAACAACGGCCTCTCGGGCCCACTCCCATCTCACCTGCGCGCTCTGCGCTCACTAGGGGTGTGTATAGACTCCAGAGGGGCTCCTACAGTCCAAGCGCAATATCAATAGGCCTGAAAGCCTTTACACATCACACACGAGGCCTGAAAGCCTCCTCACATAACATTCGAGGCCTGAAAGCCTCCTCACATCACTCAACATATCCTCACGTATATCCCTCGGCCTCAATTAGTCCAGAAAATAATCATAAGCCTCTTGGGCATCAGTAAAACAACAGTGCTCAGCTCAAAAGCATTATAAATGTCATTAAATCTTGAGTTGAGTATAAATGTAGCTGAGTTCATAAAATAATATAATTCAATTGGACTGAGTTCAACAAATATTTCAATTCGTGAGGAAAATAGATATGTAAATTCATAAAAGGTTTTAGATAAATTGGCAGGAAGCCCAAATATTGCAATAAGCCCCAATCATAGTGAAAAACAATAAAGTTTTATCAAATACGTGGTAAAAATATCAACTGGGATGGACCAAGTCACAATCCCCAATAGTAAATGACCCCGCACTCGTCATACAACACGTGTCTCATCTCAACATAGCAGTATGTTGTGCAATTCAGGGTTTCAAACCCTCAGTGCATCATTTAAAATCATTACTCACCTCGAACCGTCGAATTCTCTAGCCTGCGATGCTCTTGCTCCTCAAATCGACCTCCACGCGCGTCAAATCTATCCAAATTTAGAGCGAATACATTAGAATAGGCTAAGGGAATATAACCAAATCGAAAAGACTCAAAAATATCAAAAATCACGAAATTTGCAAAACCCGAGCCCCGGGCCCACGTATCGAAATCCAAAAATTTTTACATCAATACAATCCTTATCTCGCCACGAGTCTATGCATACCAAATTCACATAAATCGGAGTTTATTTGACCCCTCAAATTACCATATCTATCCAAGAGGGTTTTCTACCCTTTCCAACAAAAATTCTCAAAATAAAAACCAAAACTTGCAATAGATTCGAGTTATACAACCAAAATTGAGTTAAAAACACTTACCCTGTTGTTCTCTATGAACATCTGTCCGAAAATCGCCCAAACCGAGCTCCAAATTGCTAATAATGGGACAACATTCTGTCATCACTATTCATGTCACTGTTCACGGGCCCTGTTCACGGGCACTGTTTTATAGGTACTGTTCACAGCAGAAGTTTTCTGCAATTTCTGCATATTTTTCTAAGTCCAGAATTACTCTGAGACACCTCCGAAACACTCCCGAACCCTCGGGGCTCCAAAACAAATATGCACACTGACTCTAAAACATCACACGAACTTGCTCGAGCGATCAAATCGCCAAAATAACATCAAAATCAATGATTTGAGGCTTAAATCCAAAAATTCTTTAAAATTTCACATCCAATGCCAAAATACGTCAAAACTAGTCCGAATGACATAAAATTTTGCAGACAAGTCCGAAATGATATAACGAAGCTAGCAACTCTCGAAATTCCATTCCGACACTCGGATCAAAATCTCACCTATCAAACGGAATTCGCCAAAATACTCACTTTGCCAATTTAAGCTTAATTCTACACCGGTCATCACAAAATATTCCGGACACACTCCTAAGTCCCAAATCACCTAACGAAGCTATTCGAACCATAATTCGCGTTTCGAGCCCTCTAACACATATGTCAATATCCAGTTGGCTTTTTCAACTTAAGTTTCCTTACAAGATAATAAGTGTCTCAAACCTTACAAAAATCATTCCAGAATGACTTCAAATTTTGTACACAAGTCATATTCGACATTATGGACTTGCCCCAACTTCCGGAATCGCATTCTGACCCCGATATAAAAATTTTCACTTCTGGTCGAATTTTCTCAAAAACCTTCAAATTACTATGTTTAGCCAAATGACTTCAAAATGACCTACGAACCCCCAAATGCACTTCCGGTCGCGCTCCCAAATCTAGAATCACAATACGGAGCTACTCCCAGTCTCAGAATCCCAAACGGATACTAATAACACTAAAATGCATTTTAAGCCAAACTGATGCAATTTCTTCTAAAATGCTATCTTCCACAATAGTCGCCAAAACCCTCTTGGGTTATACGAAACCCGATCCAGTCATACGCCCAAGTCCGAAATCATCATACGAACCTGCTGGAACCTTCGGATCCCGATTCCGAGGTCATTTTCTCAAAATTCCAATCCTAGTTCATTTCTTCAACTTTAAGCTTTCAAAATGAGAATTTCCATTTAGATTTGACTCCAAACTTCCTGAATTTTAATTCTGACCGTATACATAAGTCAATATACCTGAGATGAAGCTACTCATGGCTTCAAACTGCTGAATGATGCGCCGGAGCTCAAAACGACCAGTCGGGTCATTACAATCTCCCCCACTTAAACGTACGTTCGGGCTCGAACGTCCTGAGAACTACAATGATGTAGTCTGAAATAACTTGTTTAACACATCATGCACCTTCCCGTGCTACCACTACTCAGTTGATCACATTAGCTCGATAATTCTGTAGATATAATTCTTTATTCAAAAAAATAAGCCATTAGGCCAAATTCCAACATCCTGAATTTCCTGCCAAGTCTGTTTCCATCATACGACCAACATATCAATCTCCACACGATGTACTCAAACATTAATGCATAACTTTGTTGAATTCACACTTTGCATCACTTTACTCATATGACCACAATAACATTCTTTAAACATAATAGTCGAAATTCCACAAATCTGATTCTCCCATTGCATCTCATGACCTACACAGGTCTTGCTCTAGGTTTTACAACACCGATACGACTGAAGAGATGTGCCAAAATTCATAAATAACTGATGAATCAACAATTCATTAGATCTATACTCTTGACGAGTTCCATTACCTTGTCCTAAACTAAAGAATGATGTTTGCTCTATAATATACTACTTATAATCAGTTTGCACTGACCCCAAATCTAGTAACCTCGTCTCACCCAGTACGAACTGCTCAAGAAATAAGCCACCTTAGACATATCAAAAATTCCACAAGACGCCAAAATGTGCCAGTATGCTATCAATTCGAACGCGATACAAAAGAAAGGCGAACTCTAGAGGGAAATACTCAACTCGCACACTAACATAGATTTCCTGAGAATACAGGGAAACAGAATACACAAATGCAAATATGGGGGACTATATTGAATTTCATACTGTTGCGGCGCGCAACCTGATCCAAACAAGTTACCCATGGCGGCGTGCCACCTGATCCACATATAGAACTCACATAAGGAGATATACGTCGAGCTGAAAAATCACATCAAAATACCGGATATCGGTCATAAACACACTAAGGTGCATAATACCATTCCCAAGGAAACATATAGCTCTATAGGCTACAAACTCAAGCACAACTGAGGGCGATACATGATCTAAGTCTCAAGTGCCATCTTGCTCATATAATATCACCGCAGAGTGGAACCTCAACACATAAGGAATTGACCAAGCCGTATCACAACTCATACGGCGCAATATATCTTTACATAAATTAGCTTACCACGAAATAAGACCTTGACTATCCTTTCATAAAGAGCGCGGAGCTGAATTAAACACAACTAGCCTGACGTAAGGCTCACTTCCACATTTAAATCTATCCACCGACCTCAAGTGGATCCTGATCGTGCCAAGCTAGGCCAATAATATTTCACAAGTCCATAACCCAATAAGCAGAGTGTCCTCCAAGCATAAATTCTCAAATGGATGATATTACCAAAATCCTCATACTTGGTTTAAATTTCTAATTAATCAAGTGACTACATGTCACACATATACAATATTCATGTGGGACAAGCTCCCACCATCTTCTGAAATAATTAATAGGTCTGCAAATTCAAACTACCAGCTGCACTAATGTTGAAAAGCGATCAAGAATACCTAACCAGGATGCAAAACCTTTCTCACAGAACACCGATCTCAGGTGATACTGACATCAATACCCATCTTACTCAAAACACTGAAACTCATATAATATTGTGACATCACAGTCATTGACCAAGCTGCAACCTTGGTCCTTACTTCAAATTTCATATCACTCACTGCACCTCACGTGCTAATATACGATAGACGCAATTTCCATCACAACTCCAGAACCGTTGATAGGATAATACTTCATCACATAAGACTTTCCATTTAACTCACTTCAGGAGAAGTATAGCAACATACAGGAAAATTCTCATAATCGTCGAATATGCCAATCTCTAAGTAGTTGTCCAAGCCACCATAACACTTTCTGGGATCCGCCTACTCATAATAGGCCCTAACAAAAGAATGCTTCAGAATAACATCAATCACTGCGGCCGACAAGCCTCACATGCACCGCCACAATCACATGCATAACTTGATCACGCTGAACGAACCGATCACTAACACCATTATACCAAATCAACTATGGCTAATCAATCTACTTCTTCCACTTTACCCTCTATTGCCTTAGAAATAATAATATCTCTCTTTAACACCTAACTTATTTCAATCGCACTCACCCCGAGTGACCATAAATCACGAGACCATGCTGTCTCAAATACCATGACCATTTCATGTCTCTCAAATGCTACACCGCAAGTCAAAACATCATAGAACATTTTGTGCCTTTCTTCATAAGCTGCTTCAAAAGCTTGACTCTTAGCCATACTTACAGACTCAAAATCATTAGGCACCACACTTTACCTCTTGAATTAACTAGGACCGCTATTGAGAGCCATCCAGCTCTAACTTGGCCTCGAATGCAACCAACTCTACTGAATTTTATAACATATGAATACCATCTCGATAAAGCACCCAACGGAATCACTTCCCTCAAATCCTGCACCTATACGAGGCATAAATCATGAGTCTTCCCTCAAGTCTGAACATGAGCCAATAAGGCTAACCATAACATGCATCCAATAATTCATTTACTCAAATTACAACTCATGGTCTTTTACGTAGCTGCAATAACCCATCAATACGCCAATAACCAGAATTCACACAGGTAAATAACCATGCAACCCAATCGTAAGTGGTGGAACTCCCCCGCTTATCTCAAAGCCACTATTACACAACTTTCGAACACATTAGAACCATTATCTTGAGTAATTTACTCTTATTCAAACTGCAATTCATCTGATCCAAGGAACATAACAACCCTGCCTCATTAGAACTTTGACACTGCGGGATATGACCTCATTCCAATACAACCAAACATCTTCCTGCTCCATGAACCGAGCATTTTCTACCAACGACTGCTTAAGACATACTGTGATTCTTACACTTCTATGAAGCGCCATGTAGCCTTTGTCAAAGTTCCCCCTCACCCGTGCCATATTCGGACCAATTTTTTCAACCAGAGCTGATTCACCAGCATGCCTCCAACCGAAACCAACATAGCACATGACCGTACAATTATCTAATCAATAGAAAACTCCCCAACTTGGCTCGAAGCCATAAATCACAACACATACACTTTATTGTTGCCGTAATACCATTGTGAGATTAAACTCACTCCTTCATAAGCTTGTGGAAACACGAATCATCAGAAATTTTAACTCTTCTACCCACTCTTTAGGCGATAAAATTTTTACTAAGTCCCAAATTTTTCAAAATTTTTGGTAGAGTTTCCTTTGTAATTGGGTCTATCCACCTTCCAGAAAATCACCAAAACAATCCTACCAACACGTCCACAACTTGACAAAGCATCACAATGTATATCAACAACATTAATCTCAATACTATATGTATTATATTAAAAAAAAATACATGGACATGCGTTGCACCTACTCAAATCATAAGACGTAGAAAAATACATTTCAAATCCTCCATTATTGGGTTCTTCAATTGAGTAAGAACATATTCTTTCTTTAATATTTTCGACCTTCAAGGTGGTCTCCTCGACTCAACGATTTCGTCGTAATACATTTACAGAAGCGATCTCGGCCCCCAAACATATCTAACTAGTATGACAAATAGCTTCCCTTCATAAGCTAATTACCCATTAGTTTTACCTTTAGTTAATATTTTTGTATGCCTTCCAATGTCATACACATTAATCATCACATGGATATTCATCCGCCATTCCAGCTAATAAGGACAATAATGAACATATGAGTTCAAAGCACTTGCTCACAAAATCAGCACTTCGGTGCTCAAGCCATTGGCAAAGATTCGGCCTCAAGTCCTCCAGAATGGCCTTATTCAACTCACAGAGATCACACTTCGCCCCTGGATCGGGGAATCAAAATTAATCAAGGCACATCTGGTACTGAGCACTCGTTCATGCACACGATCATGCGAAAGGAATTTCAAGAGTTTCCTTTCAAGCTGAATCAAGGACGCACGATAAGAATTCAAGAATGTGAAGTTTTTCCTAATGGTTCTGTAGCCTCTCGAGAATAAATACAGACATCTCTGTACCGACCCGCGAGACTCTACTAAACCTGCTCATGACTCGTGAGACCTAGTAACCTAGGCTCTGATACCAACTTGTCACGACCCAAAATCCCAACCCGGTCATGATGGCGCCTCTCGTGAAGAAAAGGCCAGCCAACATATTAACAATACCTCATCTAAAAAATACTTGTCACGAATAAGTCAAACTATATTGTACATTGTCATAAATGCGGAAGGAAATGATAAAATAGGGAACCAGCCCAACTCAGCCCGAAATCGGGGTGTCACAAGTCACGAGTATCTAAAGAATCTAAAAATTATTATAAGACCAGTTGTATACATAATAGAATGTGCAAACAAAGGAAGAGATACGGTGCCGCGAACGCTGATGGTCACCTTGCTCAGCTATGATGGCTAAATCTCCAATCAGCTCAAAACCCGCTACCGGGTGAATAATTACCTGCAGCTGCACACGAGGTGTAGGGAGTAAAGTGAGTACTCCAACTCAGTGAGTAATAAAAATAAATAATGACTGAAAGTAAAAAATCTGATAAAGGCACAAATAACGCTATCTCAAGTAGTAAAATCAGATATATAGTAAAAGGTGAGTATCAGATACTTCTCTTTTTAAAACAGTAAAGACAAATAATTTCCACAGTAAGGATTAATCAAAGCTTTCCCCTCGGGCTAAATATGTAAATCCCATAGTATCAGCTCCACGGGCTCACTCCCAACTCACCAGCATACAACATCAGCCCCTCGGGCTCACTCCCAACTCACCAGCACACAACCACAGTCCCTCGAGCTCACTCCCAACTCACCCCACACAAACAACGGCCTCTCTAGCCCACTCCCAACTTACCTGGGTACCATGCGCTCACTGGGGGCGTGAACAGACTCTGGAGGGTCTCCTACAGCGCAAGTGCAATATCAATAGGCCTGAAAACTTTCATACATCACACACAAGGCCTGAAAGCCTCCTCACATAACACTCGAGGCCTGAAAGCCTCCTCACATAACACTCGAGGCCTGAAAGCCTCCTCACATCACTCAACATATCCTCACGTATAGCCCTCGGCCTCAATCAGTCCAGAAAATAATCATAAGCCTCTTGGGCATCAGTAAAACAATAGTGCTCAGCTCAACAACATTATAAATGTCATTAAATCTCAAGTTGAGTATAAATGTAACTGAGTTCACAAAATAATATAATTCAATTGGACTGAGTTCAAATAATATTTCAATTCGTGAGGAAAATATTGATGTAAATTCACAAAAGGTTTCAGATAAATTGGCATGAAGCCCAAATATTGCAATAAGCCCCAATCATAGTGAAAAATAATAAATCTTTATCAAATACGCGGTAAAAATATCAACTAGGACGGACCAAGTCATAATCCCCAATAGTAAATGACCCCGCATTCGTCAAACAACGTGTGTCTCGTCTCAACATAGCAGTATGTTGTGCAATCCGGGGTTTCAAACCCTCAGTGCATCATTTAAAATCATTACTCAAATTGACCTCAACGCGCGTCGAATCTATCAAAATTCAGAGCGAATACATTACAATAGGCTAAGGGAATATAACCCAATCGAAAAGACTGGAAAAATATCGAAAATCATGAAATTTGCAAAACCCGAGCCCTTGACCCAAGTCTCAAAATCCAGAAAGTTCTACATCAATACGATCCGTATCTCGCCACGAGTCTATGCATACCAAATTCACATAAATCGGAGTTCATTTGACCCCTCAAATAACCATTTATATCCAAGAGAGTTTTCTACCCTTTTCAACAAAATTACTGAAATTAAACACAAAAACTTGCAACAGATTCGAGTTATACAACCAAAATTGAGTTAAGAACACTTACCCCGTTGTTCTTTAAGAAAATATGTCCAAAAATCGCCCAAACCGAGCTCCAAATTGCTAAAATAGAAAATGAGACGAAGTACCATTTCCCAGAACTTAACATTCTGTCCATCAATATTCACGTCACTATTCATGTCACTGTTCACGAGCACTGTTCAGGGGGACTGTTCACGGTACTGTTCACGGGTACTGTTTACCACAAAATGTTTCTGCAATTTTTGCATATTTTTCTAAGTCCGCAATTACTCCGGGACACCTCCGAAACACTCTCGAGCCCTTGGGCTCCAAACCAAAAATACACACTGACTCTAAAACATCACAAGAACTTGCTCGAGCGATCAAATCGCCAAAATAACATCAAAATCAATGATTTTAGCCTTAAATCCAAGAATTCTTTAAAAATTTCACATCCGATGTCGAAACACGTCAAATCTAGTCTGAATGACCTCAAATTTTGTATACAATTCCAAAATGATATAACAAAGCTACAACAACTCTCGGAATTCCATTCCGACCCTCGAATCAAAATCTATCAGCCGGAATTCGCCACAATACTACTTTGCCAATTTAAGCTTAATTCTACACCGGTCATCACAAAAATATTCAGACACACTCCTAAGTCCCAAATCACCTAACAAAGCTATCCGAACCATAAAATTCACATTTCGAGCCCTCTAACACCTAAGTCAATATCCGGTTAACTTTTCCAACTTAAGCTTCCTAAAAGAGACTAAGTGTCTCAAAACTTACCAAAATCATTCCGGAATGACTTCAAATTTTGTACGCAATTACATTCGACATTATGGACTTGTCCCAACTTTCGGAATCGCATTCCGACCCCGATATCAAAATTTTCACTTCCGGTCAAATTTTCTCAAAAACCTTCAAATTTCTATATTTAGCAAATGACTTCAAAATGACCTACGAACCCCCGAATTCACTTCCGATCGCGCTCCCAAATCTAGAATCACCATACTGAGCTACTCCCAGTCTCAGAATCCCAAACGGACATTAATAACACTGAAATGCATTTTAAGCCAAACTGATGCATTTTCTTCTAAAATGCTATCTTCGACAATAGTCGCTGAAACGCTCCCGGGTTATCTAAAACCCGATCCGAGCATACGCCCAAGTCCAAAATCATCATACAAACCTGCTGGTACCTTTGAATCTTAATTCCGAGGTCATTTATTCAAAATGCCAATCCTAGTTCATTTCTTCAACTTTAAGCTTTCGAAATGAGAATTTCCATTTATATTTGACTCCAAACTTCCTGAATTTTAATTCTAACCATACACAGAAGTCAATATACCTGAGATGAAGCTGCTCATGGACTCTAACTGCTGAATGACGCGCTGGAGCTCAAATCGACTGGTCGGGTCGTTACAAAGGAATATAACACTCCTACACAGCCAAAAAGGCGAGATGCCAAAGGTAGTATAACTCCCCGCACATGACAATGACATAGTCAAGGATTTCAGAAGTTGAGGGTGTAAATAAAACCAAACTCAATGAGACAATGCACAATAACCACTGAAGGTTTGCAAATGTTCATGATGGGACCTCCATATGTTTTGATTTGAAGAAAAAAAGGAGGTGTCATAGTGACACATGGAGAGGCATGTTCTCTCATGGTTATCGTACAAGTGTTGCGTACTAGCACAATGAATTCGCTAAATAAGGAATACAATTAACACATTGTGGAGACATAAAGAGAAAATAACCATTCGTCATGAGTTGGACATGCTTATGCTATATAAACATCAAAACTGCAATACAATTCCATATCGTGGGCAACCACAACACTAGAAACCAAGTGAGCTACTTTCCACTGGATATCTCAAGTGGACATGAAAATTATGGCGACACAAGATCTTCCTATGATGGGTATGTGAGGATCTCAATTTTCAGAAAAACTTTATGCACACAGTGACAATTTCAATTGATATGTACTTGTAGGATATGTGCTGACGCATGCTCTCATGCTACTTGATAGTAAGAAGGTTTTCATGATGTTACTTGCAAGAGAGTGGATTGGTTGTTCAAGCCATATAAGCCATATACACAAATGAGAAAAAGAGTGGCTCGAGAAGGACCACAAATCTTGGATACTTTGCACGGAACTTGACACCACATGTACAAACCTTATGATGGTGCATGAAATATTTTTTAATTTAGATTCTTTTTTAGAACAAATCTATGCAAGGACAAGGAAGTCATAAGGGTCTAACAAAAAGTTTAAACAATCACCACATTACCAAATAGAATGGATCATATAGTTTTTACATAATTTCCATACCTCTAGGCTGCATTTCATAGCCCTGTTCACATATCAAATTATACACTGATGTGCTTCATACAATAATAAGGAAATCACAAGTATGAATCAAACACTTTAAATGATCACCACATTATCAAATAAAAGAATCATGCCATTTTTACGAATATTAATCCATCGGCTCTTGGGGCCATAGTTATCATATCAGTCTTGGCACTAGGCCACATTTCATAACACAGTCTCTTCTTCCCTGCATTTCACATTATTTCTGCATATTTCATATCAACGTCATAATATGTTTCATATTCCTCATGTCACAAGTATCACCAGGTATAATTTCATTTCGAGTTCTCGACACATTGTCTATACTCTATTTCTCAAAAACATTTGACTTATTTCAACATCTCTATACACAGAGGATTTCACACAGTTTTATATAATATATGCTTCTCCAATTAAATTTAAGGCCTTGCATTTCAATACATGATTCATATTCCTTGCACATATTTTAAGTTGTCAATAATAGCACATTCATCATATTGGAATGCATCTTTCACAAACATCGGGTCACAATACCAATTCATGTAAAGTATCAATCACAGTTAGAATCCAACATTTAGTCTTACCATATTTACACAGTCACTTACTTCACTTCAAAATATCTTTATATGTTAGCAACAACTAGACGCAATCAATCAAATACCTTTGGTACACATAAGAACGCTTTGGAGGAATCACCATAACATGTTTTCTCACAAAATTTAGCATCAAAATATCAATTTAAACTTGACTTGAAGTCTAGGGATTTTAGCACATAGTTCACATTCTTTACATATCCTTATTTACCATGAAAAATATATTAAACACATGATGAAGTACCTCCCACATATATGTTCACAACAATAATTCGCTTAACATAAGAAAATGAGTACTGTATCAATTATATTTTGAACTTTAAAACATTTACGCGGGCACCATGGAAGCTTAATTATAAAAGACGGGATTTTAGTCGTACATACAGATAATATACTACATGATCTGCTGGTGTAGTGACATTTGTAGAAACAAGGGTACTCCTCTTAGCAACAAGTTCTACCAATCCCTCCACGTCTTAACATATTCCTCTAACAAGTCCTTGGGTAATCCACTAAGACTCAATGATGGAATCAATCCCTCCTTAAAAGCTTCAAATTTGCGGATTATGGTATCAAAATTACCAATCTTGAGAATAAAACTTAGAGAGAAAATCAACTCCCTATCTTGATCTATATCGCACGATCTGGATTATCAAAGAAGGGTGAAATTCTAAAATGTCCAAATAGCCTCCAACTTATAGATGTGGTCGACAACACACCGATAAGAATGACTCTACTAGACACGGCTACGAGACATCCTAGGACACTTTAAAACCTTAGACTCTGATACCAAGTTTATCACGCCCCAACTTCGAGGAACATGACCGGCGCTCGACCGGGTATCCCTAGTCAAGCGGACCTGGGTGCCTTTTCTAACCCATGTGTACCCCTCATTCTTACAACCTAATAACCAAGTTAAATAGCCACTTATAGGATATTAATTCCATTAACCAAATTTTATAAACATACCAATAACAATTTCCATTAACAACTTTATTCACCATAATATAGGTATTCCAATTTTTATACATCGTCGCCACACATCAATATTCATCTTTTAAATTACCATGCCCGACACTACCTAAAACCTATCTCCGGAGCCTCTAAATAAAATTGAAGAATAATATGGAAATGCCGGCAACAAGGCTCTGGCTATACCTTATATAAACATTAAAACGCCATCCCAAACAGAAAGTGGTGTGAGCCACATAGGGCCCCGAATGGAAAGGGGCTCGCCGAACTAGCTGACGGGAAGTTATGAGGAGCTACGGTTGGTGGACTGGAGTACCTTCTATGGATCCACCTACAATCATAACACGAATCTAACGCCCCCGCAAAAAGGGACGTCAGTACATTTGAATTGCACTAGTATGTATGAACAATCTTTGTCCCAAGTAAACTAAAGCCATACACAAGTGGATAACAGTGATAGAAACAACAATCAAATGCACAAGCAAAGGAACAATCAAGCCAAATAATTTTTCAACATCTAACTTCGTTCCAAGTAAACTCAACCATACACAAGTAGGGAACCGCAACAGAAGCAACAAACAAACACATATCGAGGTACAATTAGTCAAATAAAGGGGCCATCAGCGCCCCACAGGTTACAAACTCTCTTGTTGTCACCTTTCACAATTCCACATCAATGATTTTCACAATTTTTGTTCGAGTGTATATTTCAATAGTGATTTTGATCACTTTTCCACCCTTAATACCTAAGTCGCCTTTATCACCACAACCCGCCACCTTATAACACCATGTTGCGGCACACATCCCGACCCCGCCGTATAGTTTCAGTTCACAACAATCACAACAAACAGCAGATCACAAAGATAAACAATAATCAATTCACAAACATGAAGAGCAACAACAATACTTCTCAAGACACAGTCACAAAAATTTTACGAGTATTTCCATAGCCAACAGTTCCAATCCCATTATATCCAACAGTTCATAAGTAATTCAAGCCATTGCAATAATTACCCACAAGAAGCCAAATATGTTACTACCACAGTTGTACCAATTGCATCATTTACGATTTCCTTCTATCATTTGTTTCTCAACTCTTACCACATAACACTTAATCAAACCAATCAAACACCCAACAAACCAATCACAATTATTTCACAAAAAATCCACATAGCTATCACATACCAAATATTTATACACCAAACAAAGCGATTTCACAAAGATCAAAGTTAGCCATACATACCTCGATTGAGCTTTCCTTAAGTTACTACAACACTCCAAAAACTCTAGCAATTCCAATCTACTATGAAACATAAAATAATTAAACACATATTAGAAGATATTCATGAAACTAGCTCATTTGAGCATTTTATCAAACAATAGTTGAGCATCTTGATTTCAAATCGCCTTTTCAAGATTTCCTTCATTCTCTAACTCAATCTTTACTAATATGTGTTAAACAACCTTCCAATAAGCCTAAGTTGTACATGCATGCATACACAATACTAGAATACCCAAGAATCATACCTCAATGACCCATCTTATACTCTAAACTCGAAATTAAAACCTAGGGCATAGAATCTTACCTCTTAGATGAATAACTTGCGATTGGTTCTTTGATTCTTGAAGATTGATACAAGATTTGGATGCTTTAGATGTTGGGTTCCTCCTTCTCTCTCCAAAATACTCTCACCTCTCTCTAAAATTAGTAGGAAATGACCCCAAATGAAGCTCCAAAGGTTATATATCAAAATGGGGTCGGGTTATGAAAATGAAAAAATAACCCTCCGATGTCAATTCTGCTATAGCAGAATGCACCGCAGAATGGACATGCGGGTCGCAGAGAATGCACCGCAAACTCGATGCCCAAAAATGAGCTACACTGGTTCAATCTGTGGTCAAAATGCGGACCGCATAACTAAAATGCGGACCGCAGAATGAAAATGCGGACCGCAGATTTGACATGACATAGGATCGCATTTTCCATCCTTTGGTAATTTGATCATAACTTTCTGTAGGAATGTCCAAATGATGAACGGTTGGAAGTGTTGGAAACAAGACTCAAAGGGATTTTATTTTATATGCTATTCACCACATAAAACCTTATACATAATTATATATGCTCTTTTGAAATGGAGCCTTGTGCGAATCCATTTGGAATTGTGGCCTATTTCAAAAATTTTCCCATTTTGGCATACACCTAGGCTTCCATTTGGACCTCACATCACTTACCATAAGACTTACTCATATTTACCAAGTCTAATTGATGCCCACCATGTCAATAGCATATAAAAATATTATAATAAGCTTGTGCGACACTATAAAATCCTAAATTAATTAGCGAAATTTTCCGGGGGCTTACATGTACTATCCAACTCAAAAATATGCCACCACTAATAGGCTGCTCCTAAAAGCTGGAGGATAGTGAAAGAAACCCCACTCGATCATGATATACCTATAGTGCATAGGATACGGTAGCACACCTCTAGAAATCCCAAGGCATCATATGATGCTAGACCACTTAATACAGGAGACTTTTACTTCTTGAACCTCTCAAGCCTCCGTTACACATCCTCGGAAGTAGTTGCACTATCCTTGGGATGAACTGGGTCTATAGGCTATACCGGTATAACCTCTAGGATCTGATCAACTTGGACCCGCTGCTCAGAACTGTGGGCGGCGGGAGTTTATACTCCTCCCTCGGCCTGGGATGTGGCTGCAGCGAGGAGAATCAACCCTGTCTGAGCAAGAGTAGTGTACATGCTCATGAACTGTGGAAGAGTCTCCTGAAGAGCTGGAGTAGTAGTAGAAGTAGGCGTATCAGGTGCCTAGGCTCCAGCGGGAACTACTAGTGGTAGCTCATGCGGGCGCTCTGGCTGCACCACGTGCGCATCCTCAACCTCTACCCTAGCCCCGACCTCTGATGGCTCTAGCAGGGGGCGCGAGTCCTTGGTCATCTCCAGTAGCACATGTCCTCACCATCTATGAGAGAATAGAAGACAAAAGTTTAGAATTGTGATATCAAAAAATTCTCACACGACAAGAAAATCAAATGAAGTGGAATTTTCCTAACAGTTACATAGCCTATCGTAGATAAGTACAGACGTCTCCGTACCGATCCGCGGACTCTAATAAATTGGATCGTGATTCATGACTCCTACGAACCTAGAGCTCTGATACTAACTTGTCACGATCCAAGTTCTCCGTCCGTGAACTGTCATGACGGCACCTAGTCTCTACGACTAGGTAAGCCTAACAATTCACAGAAAAATAATAAATAAGGTTTAAAATGTCGGTCGGCATACACCATAATAACACTCTTGACCAATAACAACACTTCCAAAACTCGGAATCTCATAAAATCACAAGTTGTTGAATAACTACAAAGTGCTCTAACTCTATAATGTCTAAAAAAATAAATACAGGAGATCTAAAGCTAGAGAGGAGAATGGAAAGGGATGCATCGGTCTCTGGACGTGGCAGATATACCTCGAAGTCTCTGAAGATCGCCTCGCCTCATAGATAATATGGCTAAGCCGAAGAAATTGGATCTGAACATGAAAAATATGTGCAGGAAAGGGCATGAGAGATACCCAGTAAGCGCCAAGCCCAACCTAAAGGGAGTTCCCTCACACAAAGTTAGGAAAGCCACTCACCTCGAACCAGCTGAATCAACTAGAATTCATGTTCTTGCAATGAATACCTGACTCCAAATGGCCCAAATCTATTCAAAGTAATTGCATAATGTAAATATAACTTAAAGTCGCTAATTTAACTAACTAGTTAGAAGCTAACATGCAAAATTAATAAACTTACCCAAAAAGTCCCCTGGGCCCACTTCTTGAAATCGAAAAAAATTCACAAAACTATAATCCTTACACTCTCACGAGATCATACATGCAAAATATATCAAAATCCGACCACAAACTGCCCCTCAAAACTCCTAATTCAAGGTCTCCAATTTCAAACCCTAAACCCCCAATTTTTAACCACTAATTTTCATAAATTTCTTGTCCAATCAATAGAATATCACCATGGAAATGAGTTTTAGTTCCAAAAATCTTTTTAATGAGTTTTAGTTCCAAAAATCTTACCTCCACGAAGTTCCCTTGAATTCCCTCTCAAAAATCTCCCAAAAAGCTTTAATCCCGGATATAAATGGTGTAAACAACCCAAATTTCACGAAGGGGAACTTATATACTTTCTGACCAAGGATTCTGCTCATCCGGCTAGGGGTGTTCATCGGGCGGATTGGGCGGCTTTTTACTCTTAACGGTTTGTCTTAGCGGTTATTGGCTTTTTAATGTATTCATCTGTTAGCCACCCGATAAGATATCGGGCGGATTGGTATCGAGTTAGCTCTTATCGGGCGGTTACCGGGTGGTTTATCGGTTTAATACCTATGGGATGATTCTTTTACACTATCAGTATATAGAAGTTAAAACTCTAATATCAGTACACTCAAAAGTAAAATTTTCACCGGAAAAGAGCTCCTTTATTGCTGAATTAAACCTTGTTATTGATGTTGGTAATGCAGAAAAGAGAGATTGTTGAAAGTCCGACCAAACTGAAAATTAAAACCAGCGACAGTTTTAATGTGATAATCACTGGTAAATAATGAAAGGTGATGGCATGCCTATGTGGATCATTAAAACACCGATAAGGGTAGGTGGTGTGTACATAAATTAATCTTTACTAGTATATATCTATTGTGTAAACTATTTTAATTTTAATTTAAGAAGAATGCACAATGTGGATTTTGCGGATATATTTTCTATGCAGTACATAAGTCCCTTCTGCTATACACCTAAAATAAAGCTTCTCGCAACTATTTCTTGGATAAAATTTTGATGGTAAATACAAATATTGGTAATGGGTATAGACAGAAGTCACTCATCCAGAACATACGGGGTGCTTGTTTTTGTAATTTTGTTATACACTTATACTTATTCATTTTTAAGGTTTTTAGTTTTTTATATTTAATATATATCATTATATAAATAAAAATAAATTTTATATATATATATATATATTCTTAACGGGTTAACGGATTATCCGTTAAGAAAATTGAATAATCCGCCCCCAAACCGATAAGTCGTTAATAAAAAAATTCAATCTGTTCTCCGTCCGTTAAGCCGTTAAGCCGTTACCAGTAAGCCATTAAGCTTCGGTTCTGTTCGGTTTTCGGTTTCGTATCATTTTTGAACACCCCTACATCCGGCCCATTTTCCGCTTCTGCGATACTGCTTCTGGGTATCGCTTATGCGGTACAGCTTTTTCAGTCTAACCAACCACATATGCGGTTCTCATTTAATGCACATGACCGCACATGTGCCCATTCAACCACACATGTGGTCCCGCAGTTGTGATAAATCACACGCACCTGCGACTTCTAGATTTCCCTCGTCTGGCCACATCTGCGGCTAACCTAACACTTTGACGGTCCCGCGCCTGCAGTCCCCAATCCGCGGGTTTGGTTATGAGAGGAATTCAGCAGCATCAGCTGTGCACTCTAATTTCCAACTTCCCATCAACCATCCAAAATCATCCGGGGACCACAACCAAAAGTACAAACAAGTCATATACCACTATTCAAATTTATGCAAAACTTCATGTTGTTCCATTTATTGTCTAAATTCTAAAGCTTAATATCTCTTTGAGGAACTAAGTATCCCGAAACACTCCGAAACTCAAAATGAATTATCCTGGTAAATTGAAATATCAGAAAACAATATGGGGAAAATATTTAATAGGGAATTGGGTCCTTATTTATTAAAACTTCAGATCTGGTCATTACAAAAAGATTTTAATTGAAATTGTAGAATGAGAATATGAGGTGGTACCTCGGTTATGATTTTTATTGTGCATTCAATGCTGGAACAACTTATTGATTTGAATGGTCATTGATCTTCCTTCAACCATTCATCTGCATTTTGATTGTGCTTGGTTATTTGTTGTTATCTTGGTGTTGTATCGATTGTTGTTTCATGTGTAATTCATGCATTTTACGTTATTTATTGTGTTGCTTTAACATGCCAATCTATGTCTCCGTTATAATTTGGTGAATTGATTGTCAACGTGAATTTAATTGCATGGAGTCACTATATCATATTATGTTGAGTTGTTGGTAACATAATGGTTTAAATAAAATAATTATTAACATGCTTTATTCTATGTGCCTATTAAGACAGAACTCGTTATCTTACTCGGTGCCTTATTATTCTAAATGGTTATCGCACTTTTATTATAATTGGGTTCTCAAATTATACACATCAACTTTTTAGATGTTTCCCTTACTTTAAAATGTTATCATATTTTTCCTTAACAATTTTAATGCGTAATTCATTAACTTAACTTATGTTTGCTTTGTTTAAACATCATACTTTTACTCGGTTTTATTTATTTCTAAACTAAATACATCTTATACTCTGTTTCGTACAACTTGTATATTATTTTACATTACTAGATTTATGAAATAAACTTATTATTTCATTTGACACCTTACTTTATTCTAGATTGTTATTATGTTTTATGGTGTTTAAATATGTTTGTCATGCGTCTAAATTAATATTTATCACAATTGCAAAGTATATTGTAGCATGTGGGCTATGCCATGCGAAAGTGATTTTTATTATGGGCGCGCACCATATGTATAAGTTTATAAAAATTATGGTACATGACTTGTGGTGCCTCAGGGTAATTCTTGTTATAAATCCATGCATTGAGATCGATCTGATTATTTGAGATGTCATTTTTCCTTATTTGAGTTCATTTACATCTCATCAGTATTTTGATTATGTTGTTTCTTTATTACTCATTTATTACTTGCTGCCATTAATATTTCTATTACATTGTTGGTTGTAAATCATAATATTTCTATTATTTCTATGTCTAGTAGGTGTCTTGACCTGGCCTCGTCACTACTCTACCGAGGTTAGGCTTGATACTTACTGTGTACCATTATGGTGTACTGATATTATGCTTCTGCATATTTTTGTATTGATCGAGGTATTCAGAACAAAAGGCTTCAAGTACAAGTATTTGCTCAATTACAAGAAAATATAGGTATTAGCTTAATAAAAATGGGATTTTCAATAATTAGCACGTGTATGCACTCATCACCTCACGTACACGGCACTCATATAACAATAATACCAAATCCTAAGGGTAGTTCCCCCACCCAAAATTAGGCAAGTCACTTACCTCGAAACAGCTCAATCAACTCGAAATCATGTTCTTTCCATGAGTACCTGACTCCAAATGGCCCAAATATATTCAAAGTAATTGCATAATTTAATTATAACTTCAAGTAACTAATTTAACTAATTAATTAGAAGCTAACACGCAAAATTAAAAAAAGTTACCCAAAAAATCCCCAAGCCCACATCTCGAAATCTGATAAAATTCACAAAACTATAACTCTTACACTCTTACAAGCTCATACATGCAAAATACATTTAAATTCGACCAAAAACGACCCCTCAAAATTCCTAATTCAAGGTTTCCAATTCCAAACCCTAAACCCCCAATTTTTAACCACTAATTTTCATAAATTTCTTGTCTTATTAGTAGAATATCACCATGGAAATGAGTTTATATTCCAAAAATCTTACCTCCACGAAGTTCCCTTTAAAAAATCTCCGGATAAAAATGGTGTGAACAACCCAAATTTCACGAAGGGGAACTTATATACTTTCAGGCCCAGGGATTCCGCACATCCGGCCCATTTTTTGCTTCTCGATACTGCTTCTTGGGTATCACTTTTGCGGTACCGCTTTTGCGATACCGCTTTTGCGGTCTAACAAACCATGTATGCGGTTCTCGTTTAATGCACATGGCCGCACTTGTGCCCATTTACCTCATCTAGCCGCATCTGGGACTGACCTAACGCTTATACGATCCCGCACCTGTTGTCTCCAATCCGTAGGTGCGGTTATGACGGGAATTCAGCAGCATCAGCTGCACACTCTAATTTCTAACTTCCCATCAACCCTCCAAAATCATCCGAGGCCCTCGGGAGCTCAACCAAAAGTACGAACAAGTCATATACCACTATTCAAATTTATACCAAACTTCAAAACACTTAAAACAACATCGAGTCATCAAAATACCCTCGGATTCAAATAAGGTATCCAAAAGTTCCAAATTCTTCTTTCGATCAAAAAGTCTATCAAACCTCACCCGAATGACCTGGAATTTTGTACATATGTTCTAAATGACACAACGGACGTACTAAACTTTCTGAAATTCTATTCCGGCCCATATATCAAAATCTCACTATCGAACCGGAAACTTCAAAAATTTAACTTTCGGCATTTCAAGCCTGAATAAGCTACGGACCTCCAAAACACAAGCCGGTCACGCTCTTCGGAAAATTACCCAATGGAGCTGACCAAATTGACAGAATTTATTTCGAGGTTGTCTTCGTGTTATTCTATTTACGGTCCAAATTCTAAAGCTTAAGCTCTCATTGAGGGACTGTGTCCGAAAAACTCCGAAACTCAAAATAAATTATCCCGAAAAATCAAAATAGCAGAAAACAATATGAGGAAAATATTAAATAGGGAATCGGGGCCTTAATTCTTAAAACTTCCAGTCTGGTCGTAACAAAAAAAATTTAATTGAACTTGTAAAATGTAAATATGAGGCGGTACCTCGGTTATGACTTTCATTGTACATTCAATATTGGAACAACTTATTGATTTGAATGGTCATTGTTCTTCCTTCAACCATTCATCCACATTTTTGTTGTGCTTGGTTATTTGTTGTTATCTTGGTATTGTAATAATTGTTGTTTCTTATGTGATTCATGCATTTTACTTGATTTATTGTATTGCTTTAACATGCCAATTTATGTCTCCGTTATAATCTGGTGAATTGATTGTCAATGTGAATTTAATTGCATAGAGTCACCAATATCATATTATGCTGAATTGTTGGTAACATAATGGTTTAAATAAAATAATTATTAACATGCTTTATTCTATGTGCCTATTAAGATAGAACTCATTATCTCACTCTGTGCCTTATTATTCAAAATGGTTATCGCACTTTTATTATAATTTGGTTCTCAAATTATACACATCATCTTGTTAGATGTTTCCCTAACATAAAACTGTTATCAGATTTTTCCTTGACAAATTTAATATCAAATTCATTAATAACTTATGTTTTGCTTTGTTTAAAAATCATACTTTTACTCAGTTTTATTGATTTCTAAACTAAATACATCTTATAATCTGTTTCGTATACATTGTATATTATTTTACTTTACTTGATTTATGAAATAAACTTATTATTTCATTTGACACCTTACTTTATTCAAGATTGTTACTATGTTTTATGGTGTTTAAATATATGTTTCATTCATCAAAATTAATATTTATTACAATTGCAAAGTATATGGTAGCATGTGGGCTATGCCGTGCAGAAGTGATTTTTATTGTGGGCACGCAACCATATGTATAAGTTTTTAAAACTTTTGGTCAATGGTTTGTGGTGCCTCAGGGTAATTCTTGTTGTAAATCCATGCTTTGGGGTCGATCTGATTATTTAAGATGTCATTTTTCCTTATTTGAATTCATTTACATCTCATCGGTGCTCGGATTATGCTGTTTCTTTACTACTCATTTACTACTTGTTGCCATTAATGTTTCTATTGCTTCATTGTTGGTTGTAAATATTAATTTTTCTGTCGATGGTTTTGCATTGATGTTCTTTCCATTGTTAGCTTAAGCATATCTTGAACATGTTTCTATGTTTAGTAGCTGTCTTGACGTAGCCTCGACACTACTCTACCGAGGTTAGGCTTGATACTTACTGTGTATTGTTGTGTTGTACTGATGTTATGCTTCTGCACATTTTTGTGTTGATCCAGGTATTCGGACAAAAGGCTTCAAGTACAAGTATTTGCTCAATTACAAGAAAATATAGGTATTAGCTTAATGAAAACGAGATTTTTAATAATTAGCACGTGTACGCACTCGTCACCTCACGTACGCGTCATTCATATAACAACAATACCAAATCCTAAGGGGTGCTTCCCCACATGAAGTTAGGCAAGCCACTTTCCTCGAACCAGCTCAACCATTTCGAAATCATGTCCTTGCTATGAGTACCCGACTCCAAATAACCGAAATCCATTCAAAGTAATTGCATAATGTAAATATAACTTCAAGTAACTAATTTAACTAATTAATTAGAAGCTAACACGCGAAATTAAAAAAAATTACTCAAAAAGTCCCCGGGTCCACATCTCGAAATCAGAGAAAATTCATAAAACTATATTTCTTACACTCTCACAAGCTCATACATCCAAAATACATAAAAATTCGACCACAAACGACCCCTCAAAATTCCTAATTCAAGATCTTCAATTTCAAACCCTAAACCCCCAATTTTTAACCACTAATTTTCATAAACTTCTTGTCTAATCGGTAGAATATCACCATGGAAATGAGTTTTAGTTCCAAAAATCTTACCACCACGAAGTTACCTTGAATTCCCTCTCAAAAATATCCCAAAAGGTTTTAGTCCCAGATATAAATGGTGTAAACAAACCAAATTTCACGAAGGGGAACTTATATACTTTCTGATCCAGGGATTCCGCACATCCAGCCCGTTTTCTGCTTCTGCGATCTCGCTTTTGCAGTCTAACCAACCACGTATGCGATTCTCATTTAAGGCACATGACTGCACTTGCGCCTATTTACCCGCACTTGTGGTCCTGCAGTGCGATAAATCACATACACTTGTGACTTCTGTCTTTCCCTCATCTGGACGCATCTGCAACTGACCTAGCACTTCTACGGTCCTACACCTGCAGTTCCCAATCTGGAGGTGCGGTTTTGACAGGAATTCAACAGCTTCAGCTACACACTCTAATTTCCAACTTCCCATCAGCGATCCAAAATCATCTGAGGCCCCTGAGACCTCAACCAAAAGTACGAACAAGTCATATACCACTATTCAAACATATACGAAAAAACAACATCGAGTCATCAAAACACTCTCGGATTCAAGCCTAAGAGTTCCACAACTTCCACATTCGGTTTTCGATCAAAAAGTCTATAAAACCTCACCCGAATGGCCTGAAATTTTGTACACACGTACTAGATGACTCCACGGACCTATTAAACTTTCCAAAATTATATTCCGACCCCTATATCAAAATCTCACCATCGAACCGAAAACTTAAAAAATTTAACTTTCGGCATTTCAAGCCTAAATAAGCTATGAACCTCTAAGCACACAAGCCGGTCATGCTCTTAAGCCTAAAATCACCTAACGGAGCTAATGAAATTGATGGAATTTTATTCTGAGGCCGTCTTCATGTTGTTCCATTTACTATCCAAATTCTAAAGATTAAGCTCTCATTGATGGACTAAGTGTCCCGAAACACTCCGAAACTCAAAACGAATTATCCCGATAAATCAAAATAGCAGAAAAAAATACGGGGAAAATGTTTAATAGGGAATCGAGGCCTTAATTCTTAAAATAACCGGTCTGTCGTTATTTTAAAGATTTTAATTAAAATTGTAAATTGTGAATATGAGGCGGTACCTCGGTTATGATTTTCATTCTACATTCAATGTTGGAACAACTTATTGATTTGAATGGTCATTGTTTTTCCTTCAACCATTCATTCGTATTATGATTGTACTTGGTTATTTGTTGTTATTTTGGTGTTGTAGCGATTGTAGTTTCTTGTGTAATTCATACATTTTACGTTATTTATTGTGTTGCTTTAACATGCCAATCTATGTCTTCGTTATAATTTGGTGAGTTGATTGTCAATGTGAATTTAATTGCATGGAGTCACTATATCATATTATGTTGAGTTGTTGGTAACATAATGATTTAAATAAAATAATTATTAACATATTTTATTCTATGTGCCTCTTAACATAGAACTCGTTATCTGACTTGGTGCCTTATTATTCTAAATGGTTATCGCTCTTTATTGTAATTGGATTCTCAAATTATACACATCAACTTGTTAGATGTTTCCCTTGCTTAAAACTATTATCATTATTTTTCCTTAACAAATTTAATACTTAATTCATTAATTTAACTTATGTTTTGCTTTGTTTAAAAATCATACTTTTTCTCAATTTATTGATTTCTAAACTAAATACATCTTATACTCTATTTCGTACAAATCGTATATTATTTTACTTTACTTGATTTATGAAATAAACGTATTATTTCATTTGATATCTTACTTTATTCAAGATTGTTATTATGTTTTATAGTGTTTAAATATATTTGTCGTTCATCTAAATTAATACTTATCGTGATTGCAAAGTATATGGCAGCATGTGGGCTATGCCGTACGGAAGTGATTTTTATTGTGGGCATGCAACCATATGTGTGAGATTTTAAAAATTGTGGTCCATGGCTTGTGGTGCCTCAGGGTAATTCTTGTTGTAAGTCCATGCATTGGGAGCGATCTGATTATTTGAGATGTCATTTTTTCTTATTTGAGTTCATTTACATCTCATCGGTGTTGTGATTATGCTGTTTCTTTATTACTCATTTACTACTTGCTGCCATTAATGTTTTTATTACTTCACTGTTGGTTGTAAATCATAATTTTTCTGTCGATGGTTTTACATTGATGTTCTTTTCATTGTTAGCTTATGTATATCTTGAACATGTTTATGTCTAGTAGATGTCTTGACCTGGTCTCGTCACTACTCTATCTAGGTTAGGTTTGATACTTACTATGTACCGTTGTGGTGTACTCATGCTATGCTTCTGTACATTTTTGTGTAGATCCAAGGTATTCTGAAAAAAAGGCTTCAAGTACAAGTATTTGCTCAATTACTAGAAAATATAGGTATTAGCTTAATGAAAATGGGATTTTTAATAATTAGCAGGTGTATGCACTCATCACCTCACGTACACGGTGCTTATATAACAATAATACCAAATCCTAAGGGGAGTTCCTCCACACAAAGTTAGGCTAACCACTTATCTCGAACCAGCTCAATCAACTCAAAATCATGTTCTTTCCATGAGTACCTTACTCCAAATGGCCCAATTTCAAGTAATTGCATAATGTAAATATAACTTCAAGTAACTAATTTAACTAATTAATTAGAAGCTAAAACGTGAAATTAAAAAAATAACCCAAAAAGTCCCCCGGGCCCACATCTCGAAATCGGATAAAAATCACAAAACTATAATTCTTATACTCTCCCAAGCTCATACATCAGAACCCGACCACAAATGACCCATCAAATTTCCTAATTCAACAACAACAACAACAATAACAACTACCCAGTATACTCCCACCAGGTGGGGTCTGGGGAGGGTAATCTGTAGACGAGCCTTACCCCTGCCCGAAAGGGCAGAGAAGCTGCTTCCAATCGACCCTCGGCGAGTAGAGTAAAAATGGGAAAGCTGCATTAAGAAACAGAGATAAAATTAGAAACACAAGCAAGACAAAATCAAATAATAAAGCATAGGTACTCCCACAAAAGTAACGTAAATAGTTATGCAAACATAAGCAACATAAATACAGTCGCATGCAGTAATATCAAGAAGGAACTACCATACTAAAACACTAATCACCTATGAGCCCCTAACCTACAATCTTGATTCTAGACCTCCAGACTCCGACTCCGCCCCATACAACATTGCAGGTCTAACCATGGCTCTGTAGAATTTCCCCTTTAGTTTGTGCGGGATTTTCTTGTCACACAGGACCCCTGAGGCAAGCCTCCTCTTTGACCACCCCGCTCCTATCCGATGGGTGACGTCCCCGTCAATCTCTCCGTCCCCCTGGATCACAGACCCAAGATATCTCACGCTGACCCTCTTGGCGATGGCCTGAGAACCAAGCATCACTTCCCCGCTTACCCCACTCGGCTCGTCGCCAAACTTGCACTCCAGATATTGTCTTAGATCTGCTAATCTTGAAACCCTTAGACTCAAGGGTCTGTCTCCATATCTCTAACCTTTCACTAACACCGGCCCTCGTCTCGTCTATCAATATTATATCATCAGCAAAGAGCATACACCAAGGCACATCCCCTTGGATATGTCGGGTCAGAGCATCCAACACTAAGGCGAACAACAGGGGGCTCAGCGCCGATCCTTGATGGAGCCCCATTACCACAGGAAAATGTTCTGATACGCCCCCCACCGTCCTAACCCTAGACCTAGCCCCATTGTACATGTCCTTGATTACTCTGATATAGGCTTCTGGCACACTCTTCGCCTCCAAGCACCTCCATAGCACCTCCCTCGGGACCTTGTCATACGCCTTCTCCAAGTCGATAAGCACCATATGAAGGTCCTTCTTCTTATCCCTGAATTGTTCCGCCATCCGCCTGACTAAGTGAATCGCCTCTATGGTGGAGCGTCCCGGCATGAAACCGAACTGGTTCCCAGATATAGTTGTCGCCTCCCTCACACGCGCCTCAATCACCCTCTCCCAAACCTTCATCGTGTGGCTTATTAATTTGATGCCCCTGTAATTGTTGCAACACTGGATGTCCCCTTTGTTCTTGTACAGGGGCACCACTGTACTCCACCTCCACTCATCCGGCATCTTTTTAGTCCTGAAAATCGCATTGAACAGCCTCGTGAGCCACTCTCCTCCAGCTTTACCCATGCACTTCCAGAATTCCACCGGGATCTCGTCAGGCCCGGTCGCTCGACCCCTACTCATCCTACGCAACACCCCTAAGACCTCCTCTACCCTAATGCGCCTGCAGTACCCAAGGTCTCTATGGTGCTCTGGCTGCCCCAACTCCCCTAGCTCTATGCTCCGATCCCCCTCCTCGTTAAGAAGGTCCCGAAAGTACGCCTGCCACCTCTGTTTGATTTGCGAGGCCCCCATCAGAACTCTACCATCCTCGTCCTTGATACACCTGACTTGGTCAAGATCACGTGCCTTCCTCTCCCTTACTTTAGCCAACCGGAATAACTTCTTATCCCCACCTCTCTCCCCTAGTTCCTCATACATGCGTCCGAACGCCTCGTTTTTAGCTTCCGTGACAGCCATCTTAGCTTCTCTTCTCGCCTCCCTGTATACCAACCTGTTCGCTCTCCGCTCCTCCTCGCTTGAGCTCCCTGCCAACCTAGCGAACGCCGCCTTCTTCACCTCCACTTTTCCCTTGACTACCTCGTTCCACCACCAATCACCCTGATGTCTGCCTGAATATCCCTTAGCTACCCCGAGCACGTCCCGTGCAGCCCCCCCCCCCTAACCAAATTCGCCGTCACTGTCCACATAGCGTCCGCTTCCCCGTAACTTCTCCAAGCTCCGCCCTCCACTAACCTCCTTTCCAACTCCTGTGCTTTCTCCTAAGACAGAGCGCCCCATCTAATCCTCGGTTGCCCCTGGGCGCCCCTCCGCTTCTTCTTAACCCAAAGATCGACATCCAACACTAGAAGTCTATGAAGAGTTGAAAGCGACTCACCCGGAATAACCTTACAGTCCTTGCACAAGCCCCGATCGCTCCTTCGGATGAGGATGTAGTCAATCTGAGTCCGCGCCGCCGCACTCTTGAAAGTAACCAAATGCTCCTCCCTCTTCCGGAATGTCGAGTTCGCAATCAGGAGCTCGGAAGCCCTGGCGAAATCAAGCAGCGAAGTGCCCCCTCCGTTCCTGGCACCAAAGCCAAAGCCCCCGTACACCTCATCATATCCACCAGCCTCAGCCCCAATATGGCCATTAAAGTCTCCTCCAATAACTAACTTCTCAGACTGGGGAATCCTCCCACCAGATCATCCAAGTCCCCCCAAAAGCGCCTTTTAGCCTCTTCGTCTAAGCCTGCGTGCGGCGCGTAAGCGCTAACGACGTTGAGGACTCCACCCCCAATAACCAGCTTAATAGACATTAACCTATCATTCACTCGCCTAACCTCGACCACGGACTCCCTTAGGTCCCCATCAACCAGGATGCCCACTCCATTCTTACCCCTCTCAAGCCCAGAGTAGCACAGCTTAAACCCATCAGCGTCCGGCGCCTTCGACCCTTTCCACCTAGTCTCCTGGACGCACGCTATGTTAACCCTTCGCTGTTGCAGAACCTTCGCCAACTCAATGGGCTTACCCGTCAGAGTACCTATGTTCCAAGACCCAATCCTTAGTCTATGGACGTCCGCCGCCCTCTTCCCACCCTTTCCTCCCGCCCTGCCCGAAGTGCCACTCCCTGCGCCCCTACTCACCCCCGCTACCACCCCCACCCCCTAAGGACATGACCTTACGCAATCATCTCCCACCGCGGCCACTATCCCACCAACCGATATGGGGTACAGTAGCACACGCACGCACTATAGCGAAAAACGCAAATGTATCAAACTAGATAACAACAGAATAGAACACACTCTGAATGCTAGCTAAAATACGTGAAAAGGTATACAAAATGTGCAAGAGAGCGGGAGGTACCAACTCCCGGGAGAAAAACCTTGAAGGGTGCTTTGCTGCGTCCGAGTTTTCCTGAATCTTAGCAAACTGTGCGGCTCGATTGCATCCTGCCACGAGTCTGAACGAGCGTTTGAACGATAGTTGTCGGAAATCCTCGCCGGTGGAATAGGTACCTGTCCAAGAAAACAAAATATACCCACAAAAGCAATGGGGGGAATAAAAGGAAAAGTGCAAGGGTTTCCAGGAAAAATTTCCGGCGGAAACAAAAATCAAAGTCACGGAAATTTATAGTTTTAAGAAACACACGCAGCAAATATGGATAACAAATAAGAGAAACAGCAACAAAAATGAAAATTACTATACAAGTAAATTAAAAACAGAGGAAATGAAACACGCGTGAAAAGGGAAACAGAGAAAGTGAAAATGACAAGAAACAATATGAGAAACAATGAAAGTGAGCAGGTAAATATTCCGGAAGTACCGGGTTGGTCGAAAATGAGTGGGGAAAAAACTGTCCAAAAGAAGCCCGCCGAAAAACTGCCCGGAACAGTGTCACGCGCGCGACGCGTGGTCGTCGGCGGCGGCGCGTGAGCGGTCGTCGGCGGAGCGTGCGTCGGTTTCCGGCGACGAAACTCACAAGGGTTGTGCGCCTGACGGTGTATGTCTCGGTGGTGTAGGAGGTGTCGAAGAAAGACCACCGTGAGAGACCACTGTTGACGATTCCGAGGAGAGAGAGAGGGGTACTTACCTGTGGCTACCGGCGGTTCGTCGGGGATGCCAGTGGGGTTTTTCTGCCGTCATAGGGGGTGGTCTCCGGGGTGGAGAGGTCGCCGGGGGAGGGGGGGCGAGGGGAGCGGTGCGCTGGGGGGGAAAAAGAGACGTTGGGGGAGAGAGAAGAGAATTGAGCCAATCCCAAATTTCCTAATTCAAGGTCTCCAATTTTAAACCCTAAACACCCAATTTTTAACCACTAATTTTCATACATTTCTTGTCTAATCAGTAGAAGATCACCATGGAAATGAGTTTTAGTTCCAAAAATCTTACCTCCACGAAGTTCCCTTGAATTCCCTCTCAAAATCTCCCTAAAAGTTTTAGTCCCGGATAAAAATGGTGTAAACACCCAAATTTCACGAAGGGAAACTTATATACTTTCTGACCCAGGGATTCCGCACATCCGGCCCATTTTACGCTTCTGCGATACCGCTTTAGAGGTATCACTTATGCTACCGCTTTTGCGGTCTAACCAACCACATATGCGGTTCTCATTTAATGCACATGACCGCACCTGTGCCCATTTATCCGCACCTGTGGTCACGTAGTTGCGATAAATCACCCGCATCTGCGACTTCTGGCTTTTCCTCATGTGGCTGCATCTATGGCTGACCTAACGATTCTACGGTCCCGCAGCTGGTCCCCAATCCGCAGGTGCGGTTATGACATGAATTCAGCAGCTTTAGCTGCACACTCTAATTTCCAACTTCCCATCAACCATCCAAAATCATCCGAGGTCCCCGGGACCTCAACCAAAAGTACGAACAAGTCATATACCACTATTCAAACTTATACCAAATTTTAAAACACTTAAAACAACATCAAGTTATCAAAACACCCTCGGATTCAAGCCTAAAAGTTCCAAAACTTCCAAATTCCGCTTTCGATCAAAAAGTCTATCAAACCTCACCCGAATGACCTGGAATTTAGTACACACGTCCTAAATGACACCACAGACCTACTAAACTTTTCGAACAGCCCTCTACACAAGGCATTTTAATCCTACGTGGCATCCACGTAGCTGTGGCATGCATGCCACATAAGTGGGCAGCCTTCTAAATCCGCTTCGAAACCCATTTCCTACGATAGCCTTCAACCATTTTTCAGCCACGAAAATGCAACTTTGAAGTACCATTTTCCTCAGTTTAGTGCCTCCATTTTCACCATCGAAGCAGCCCTCTTCTCTGTCCAAAAATGATTCCCAAAATAGCCGTCACAACTATGTTGCTGCTAAAAAAACCAGCCATGAAAGGCACCATTTTCTCCTCCAAAAAGCTCACCTCCATCCCATTTTAGCCATGAATTTGTGCACTTTCAGCTCTAAAAACTCGGGTGAAAACGCAACAAACTTCAGTCACAAAAACATCAATTCAGCAGCGAAATATGCACGAAACACCCAAAAAAATGCAGCAGAACAAACTGCGAAATCAACACCATTAAAGCACAAAAAACACCACAAAATAACCCGAAATGGCAGTTAAGAATTGCTGCTCAACCCCATTCCAAAACTACCTGAAACCAGTCGTAAAGTCTCACTTAAAAGTTAAAACCACCCAAAAATGCGAAGAAAATAACATCCCTTTCTCGTGCAAAAATACCATCTCCAAAGGTTGAGTTTCAGGCCATCATTGGAAATGGGTTTCAGAGCGGGTTTAGAAGGCTGCCCGCTTATGTAGCTGTCATGTCACAAGTATATAAATGCCACGTAGGATTAAAATGACTTGTGTGGAGGGTTGTTAGGTTGAAGGACATTAGTGCCCATTGTGCTAACGAAAAGATATTTTTAACCCAATTTACTAACAGAGGATAAAAATAAGCTATATAACATAGTTTAAGAATATTTTTGTACCTTTTCGGTATTAAAAACAGTGGTGCACATGCATATCAAGACAAATATCGCACTAATAAAAAGTTAAATTAGCAAAGTAATAGTACTAAATAGTGAATGATATAATAACTATATAAAGAACGAAAAATTTATTCAATAATTATATCATTTGTTTCCTTTTATTTTATAAGTATTTTATTATTTGGTATATTGTATTGAGAAACAAGATAGCAATTGAAATTTTGTTATAATTATTGTTTTACCTGATTAGTATTCTTTCATATTAATATCGGATTCTAATACTTGTACTAGTACTGTTACAATATCCTTTTATTCCTCCCTCATTTGAAGTTAAGCTCTCTAAGAAACTAATCCATGGCGAAGGTTGCGAGTACTGGGAGCAGTTCCAGATGGTCTCTTTCAGGGTTTACCGCCCTCGTAACCGGCGGCACTCGTGGAATTGGGTAAACCTGAACTCCAAAATCTTTGTTTTTTTAAATGTATCTGCACTTCAGTTCCTCAATTTATGGCCATATTTTCTTAGGCATGCGGTTGTGGAGGAACTAGCGGAACTGGGTGCGACAGTGTATACTTGTTCACGGAATCAAGCAGAGCTCAACGAACGCTTGCAAGAGTGGGCAGAAAAAGGCCTTCAAGTCAAGGGTTCTGTTTGCGATGCTTCTTCAAGGGAGCAGAGAGTTCAGCTCATGGAAAATGTCTCCTCTGCTTTCGACGGAAAGCTGAACATTCTTGTTAGTTCTATAAGCCCGATTCTTCTATAACACCCTCGGTTTTAGTTTAATGTGATTGTGTTTGACTGCCCATAGAATCTTAGCTAGCATTTGGACATAGATTTGATTGAAACTTGAAAAAATGTGTTTCTAAAGATTAGATGGAAAATGGTTTTTGAAAGTTGAAGTTGTGTTTGGACATTTTCTTACTTGAAAAGAATTTGAAGTTATGTTGAAAAGAATTTGAAGTTATGTGAGGTGAAAATTTCGAAAACTACTGTATAGTTGTTTTTGGGATTTGAAGATTTTTGTCAAAATCTGCCAAAAAATGGTTATAAAGAAAGAAAGGCTTTTGAAACGTGTGGTTTAAAATAAGGCATAAATATATGTGTGGTTATAACTCAAATGAGAAAGTTAACAAAATATAGAAAGGTGTCATACTTTAGTGACAGACTAAAAACAAAAAAGTCACATAAATTGAGATAGAGAGTATTGTATTGTAGTGCTTTAAAACTGAATATAAGCCAAATGTTATGCTAACACTATGAGTACTATTTCAATTTATATGTGACTTCCATCAGGAACCAATTTAGCTAATCTCAACATTGTTAACATCAGGTGGATCCACGATCTGGAAACCATGGGTGTACCACCATCTTTTCCTTAATGTAGGCATGCCACTAGCCACACAAATATGAGTGTATATGAGTCAGTTTGGTCAATTTTGAGCTCTGTTTGGGTTACTAAGTTGTTGGTTCATATGCAAATAAACTGATCATTCACCCGAGAGTTTGATTTTTCTTTTAACTCAATCTATTAAGTAAAATTAGAAACTAGATTAGGAGACAAAATGTTAACAAGTCAGGAAAACGCATCTATTAGTTATATTATTGGATGAAAAATAAAGTTTTTCAAAGGCGTGAATCGAGATTAGCTTTTTTAGGAAGAAATAAAAGATAAGGACATAAAAAGAGGAGTCACACATAAAAAATGGGGATGATTTTCACAAAGAGATCCTTAACAGTAATTGATGAGTGATAGAGTCATCAGTGACCTAAGCTAAATCAGGGCACCATCCAATTCGCCATGCACATGGGTGCATAGTAATGATATCTAGCCATTATAAACATATTTTGTCTATGTTTTTCAGGATTTTGGCCAATTCATCACTGGTTAATACTTGTTTAATGGTGAAAGAATAGGACATATAGATAGAAAAGAGCTTACTTAGACAGGTTCTCTTACACTATAGTCTATATATGTGATTGTTAAGGTTCTCATTTGAATGGTGTGGTCGCATGTGTTTTCAGACTCTAAATTCCAATGCGATCTTTTAAAGCTTCATAAGGATTTTTACTTGTTATTTGTGCAAAAAAGAAGTCCTGAAGAAACTGTTGATTCCCAATCTGTTGCTCTTGTACATGTATGTTTCTGTTTTTAGATGGCCCAATTTTCAGACAGTGTAAATTTTTTTGAACGACGTAATTGTCATATCTTCTGGGCATAGGTAAACAATGTGGGGACAAATATTAGGAAGCCCACCACCGATTATGCTGCTGAAGAATATGCCCGTCTGCTTGGTACCAACTTAGAATCTGCATACCATCTGTGTCAACTTGCTCACCCTCTTTTGAAAGCATCTGGAAATGGATCTGTTGTCTTTATCTCTTCTGTTGCTGGTCTGGTGCACATATCCTCTGGTTCAATATATGGAGCAACAAAAGGTTAGCTGTACTAATACTATCACTCTTTTGAGTTGTTAAACAATTGAAGATAGAGTGTTGAGTTTTTTTTTTTTTTTCTTTACTAACTTCAGGGGCAATGAATCAGCTCACGCGAAATCTGGCTTGTGAATGGGCAAAAGATAGCATTCGGGTTAATGGTGTTGCCCCGTGGTATATAAGGACGTCTTTGGTAGAACATGTAATATTCTTAATCTTGCTTATGCATTTGAGATTATGAATCTCTTCGCGCAAGTACTTGCCGATTGGAGATACAAGTTACCTGAGGCAAAACATTTCTTTGATTTTGCATTTTTCATTTATTACCACCTAGTGGGACTTTACTGGGTCGTCGTTGTCGTTGTCGCGTTTTTCATTTATTAATTCTCTCAAGTTGTGTTTGGTGCATGCTGCAGTTCAGACTACATAACAGGCTCACAAAATGGCCTTTTAAGAGTTTTTACAGTCATAAGAAAAAAACTAAATATACGGCATGCCACACAATGATCACATAGCAAACTATTCTTTTGCCATTTGCTAAAGAATACCTGTGCTTGTTGCAAAAAGTGGCATAGGTCAAATTGAAAAACAGCCATTGCACAAGAACATGGCTTAGCCATCATCTAACTTATAGACTCAAATTAACTGTACTGTATGATAAGTCTTGTATTTTTTAGCATGAACTTACATGGTGTATCATAAATGTGAAATAGCTTGTCATGAGCTTTATAAGAACTAACTAATTTCATTATGCATATCGTCGGAAGGATCTTCTTCTTCTTCTTCAATTTTTTTTTTGGGCTAACCATCCGATCTTTGGAACCCTTTCACCTGATTGGTCTGGATTCGCACCGCATAGGCCCGTTAAAGGGGGGAACCGTTCCTTACCACAGTTACCAGGGGTTTCTTCATTCTAAGGGCTCGAATTTGAGACCTCCGGTTAAGGGTAGAGGGATCTCATTCATCCCACCACACCCCTTGCTAATATCTATTGGATCTTCTGCATATTTTTTTTTCAACTTGTATTCCTGCTGCATTCATTTAAGGAATGTATTGGATGTTGAGTGTGGCAATCTGCTAAAGCACTTGTATTCATATATACCCTTAATAGAATTTCATGATTTTCAGTGTTTCATTTGGAAAAGGAATAGCATATGGCGAATAGTTACTGTGCTTTTCCAGGTCTTTAGATCTATTTTTTAATCATTTTCCAGTGTCGTTTAAGCCCTGAAGCTCAAGAAAGCTCAGGGAGCGTGCTTCCACTCGCTTAAGTTGTGCTTCAATGTAGGGAAGGTACTAAGGTACCGTGCCTCATTGCCCATGAGCTCTATCTTGATTCAAGCGGTACTAAACAACAAATATAACCAGCTAATAAGTTAAGGAAAACATTATGAATGAACTTGTTACTTTTTTCTTGAATACATACAAATTTTTTATTTTTTCCCTTCATTGCACCTTTTTAAGCTAAAGCCCACACTTTAATAAAGCCCCAATAGACATGGAGCACTTCTTAGAACTTTTCGCCTTTGACAACATGTTTTTCCTTTGAAATCATACTTTTTTTAGTGAATAAAGTTTATTTAATTTCATATTCTTTATTGTTAAGCATATTTAACTGTGGTAAAATATTTATAGAAGTGGCATTTGACTGGAAATGGTTAACCCTGTCTTTTAGTATCTTTTTATTTCCCAAAAGGAAAAAAATCCCCTGAATGTGACAGGAAAATATGTATTTGCTGACTTTTCTTTGTGTAGAGAATTATGTCATGATTGCATGTTTTCAAAGACTAGAGTTTCTTTTGGTTAAATGTATTGTCAAAGCATGTTCATGATTCATATCTTAATGGAGCCAATTCTTGTGGAGAATGCTTCAGGATTTTATATGTGAGCACTGAACAGTAGCAGCTTGAGAGATTTGTTATCTGGAGTTAATGTTATTGAATCTAGCCCTTACTGTATTTATATTTATATAATCTTTTTCACTTAACTGCATATTCTCCAACTTTTGCTGAATTTTATGTTTTTCTTTTGCAGTTGCTCGAAAATAAAACATTTTTGGATGGAGTAATATCTAGAACTCCCCTTAGACGCCCTGGAGAATCTCAAGAAGTTTCATCCCTGGTAGCTTATCTTTGTCTACCAGGAGCATCGTACATCACCGGGCAAATTATAGCAGTTGATGGAGGTTTCACAGTCAATGGGTTCGAAATGACAAGCTACTGATATGTGTTTTTGTCTAGAGATGATAGCGCAGCTTATGCCTTGCGTCTGCAGATACTCATGCCCTTTGTTTCTTACTGATCAAGCTGAAACCATCATGAAATTAAAGCTCGATTTCATATATTCCTTAATCCTTATATATTGGATCATAATAAGGCATTTGGTCATTAGTTTTCCCGGCATGCCCCTTCTTATCTGAGTATAAACTCTAGCTTTCTATCTTTTTAATATATTTCTCTAAGAACAGCATATGATTGTGTTGCCAGTTGCGTATCATGCTAAGTTATTTCTGAGCTTTGCACGTTCCTTAAGGTTTCTTTGTTATAGTTTCATTCTGTATTTCATTTAAACTGTAGTATAGGAAACTTTTTGATTATTTGCACATGTTTGTATAGGATTATGCAAATAGCAACAGACTTTTGAACTCGTTCGATGTGTGTCCATCCGATCATACAATAGCCCTTTTATGTGCATATGGCTTATAACAGTGTTGGTATCTCCTCTTTCCATCACTCCCAGTTTGGAAGTATTAAAACTTTCACCCAAATGAATAAGACTCGCGTTGGTTCTTATTGAACCTCTATTAGAATATTGTTATGATAGTATCTGTTCTAGCTAAGAGTTGTAGTTAACCTTTGTTTTAGCTGCAACAACTTAATTATTGACTGAATGAAGTTTTGTGATGATGTGCAAACTAGAGAAGGGTTAATTTTCTTATTGTTTGCCCCCTTCTTGGAAGTGCACTTTCCTATGTCATTCATCTTCTTCAATTTGAAATCGATTTATATTTGCATCAAAATAGATTAGCATGATTCGGAACTTCAGAGAACAAGGTAGGGAACTAACAGTTTATCCTCGAGGTGTGCTGCCTTATATAATTATTGGTAGAAGAATAGTTCTTTCCAGCTCTTTTTTCCTTTAGCCTTGCTATCAGGAAGTGTTTGAGAAATTGGACCTTGAGCTTAACTCAATTCAAAAAGCGAAACATATCTCTCTTGCACGCTCAAAGTTGAGAGTAACTGTATGGCCTAAAAAATAGATTTTGATTTTATACAATTAAATTAATAGAAAATTGTGGTTAATCACAGTCAATATCAATATTCAAGGACTGATCCATCGTTAAGTGCAACACTAGAGAAAACAACTTTAGATAATAATGAAGTAATAAAGACCTAGAAGCATACAAAAGAGCAATAAATGATAATAAATGACTTCTGAATAATAAATGAGACAAAGATCACCCGATAAGGATGATCCTCGGAAGTGTTTGATGGGTGATGATAAACAATCGTGTATTGCTATCAAGACCCAAAATCGTGCGTTAGGCGGTGGGAGTCCACTCACCTTCACAATACCCATGGTGCGAAGAATATAGTGACACTTCTGTAGAAAATCCTATGCATCTTCGGTAGCTGTGTCACTGAAAGTAGGTGGACCATACCTCATGAACCTCTCAAGCCTCTTCTGCTCCTCCTCTGATGCCCCTGCCTTACCTCGGGTTGAATTGGAAAAACAGGCTGTACCGGCACCACACCTGGGGTATGACCAACAAGAGCCTGTTGCTCTGGAGTGCCGGCGGTGGGAGTCTGAGATCCTTCCCCAATCAGTGAAATAGCTAGTGCAACGGAGATCAATCTCGCCTGAGCTAATGTACCAAACATGCTTAGAAACAACGCTAAAGTCTCTTGAAGACTGATGATAACAAGGAGCACATCCGGTGCCTGTCCCCAAACTGAAGCTACTGGAGGCTCCTCAACTGTTGCTCTAGCAGGTGCTCTAGCTGCGACACGTGCCTCTCTTCGTCCTCTACCTCGGCCTCGGCCTCTTGCGGCTCTAGCAAAGGGCATGGGTGTCTGCTCAACTGATCCGGTAGCACGTATCCTTACCATCTGTAAGAGAATAGTAATACAAAGGCTCAAACTTCAAAATCAACAAACCCGCACGACAGGTGAAAGAAGTGGAATTTTCCTAATAGTTTTGTATTCTCTCGAAGATAAGTACATACGTCTCTGTACTGATCCGCAAAGCTCTACTAAACGTACTCGTGACTCGTAGAACCTATGAACCTAGAGCTTTGATATCAACTAGTTACGACACAAAATCCCGCCTTAGGCGTCGTGATGGCACCTAGTCTCTAAGACTAGGTAAGCCGATTACTTACAACAATTAAGCTAATTTAACCATGACATTTTAAATCAATGATTTATATAAATATCGAAATGAATGTGGAATAAGCCTACGCGACAGTAATCACAACAACCTCCGAAGACTAGGTAATATAGAGTCACGAACTCTAACTGAATAAATGGAAAAATCTCAAAAATTAAAATACAAATTGTTTGGATATCAAGATAATAGTAAAATAAAAGGAAAGGACGCCAAGGGACTGCAACAACCAAACAACTCTACCTTGAATTCTCATGACCGTTAAGCTAACTCTACTTGATCCCGATATCAGCAAATCCTAGATTTGCACACAAAAAATGCAGAAATATAATATGAGTACAACTCGGTCAATACTCAGTAAATATCAAGACTAACCTTGGTGGAGCAGCAACGAGGTACAAGTCAATACATCTACTACTCAAAAGAACATGTAGAGTATAAAACAATAAAGCTAATAATGAAAGCAGAAATCAGTAAATGGAAACAAGAAACAATATATGATATAAACAGTAAAGTAATAAGAACACTATTAAAGTACCAGTGAGAACATATAAGGGAACAAATGACAATCAACTAATCAAGTTGTTCTAACACAAGTCTCACAATGAATTACTCCAAGATACCTCATCTCATAATCACAAGTCACGAGTCACAGACCACAATCATATGCTCACGGCACCCTGCGACTACATTTCTAATCACCACCGCATGGATAACTCACGTGCCAATATTTCAATCCGCCCAGCATGGTCACATGCCTAATGTCACAATGAAAGCAGATAATACAAGAATATATGGACATGATCAATAGATGTCAAGTTCCATACTCTTGAACTAGTATAAGTGGCATGCTACGGTGTATGCTTTGGCGAGTGTACTATTACAACCCAAGTCAACAAATAATATTGAAGATATTGATTAGCTCATTGAAGCAACACAACAAGTTACATAAGGTGTATAACTTACACAAGAAAAATCACACCATCGCATGAATATCATCAAAATAATGCTCCCAAGCCATCACACATCATCCCTGACATTGCCACCCTTATCTTTCTGATTGACACCGTAGTACTTTGACCTGACAATATCATTAGGCACCTGTATCACTCCAGTAGCTACTCGTATCACCCGTTGGCGGAATAATCAGACAATCCATAAAACCATAAAATTAACTAACAATAAAGCCGAGTATGAGGCTATGATTGCCGGTTTAGAACTGGCCAAAAGCTTTGGAGCTGAGACCGTCGAGGCGAAATACGATTCACTCCTCGTATAAAGCCAGGTGAATAGGAGCTAAGAAGCTTGAGAAGAGAGTATGCAAAGATACTTGGTCAAAATCCAAGTCGCACTCCGTCACTTCAAATAATGGACCTTAGCCCATGTACCTCGAGAGCAAAACAGCGAGGCTGATGCCCTCACGAATCTGGGATCTTCTGTTGAAGAAGAGGACCTACTCCCTAAGGTTGTTGTCTAATTGCTTAAATTAGTGGTCGATGAAGGTTGCGCAGAGATTAATTCCACTAGCCTAACATGGGATTGGAGGAATAGATATAATGATTATTTAAAAGACGGGAAGTTGCCCACAGTTCCAAGAGAATCAAGGGCCCTGCGAACCAAAGCAGCCCAATTCTCGAATCCACAAATAAAACCATCATTCAGAACATAAAAAAGAAATTGGAGAGCGCCATGGGAAATGGAGAGAAACGGTGTCAGAAGTGCCATGGGCATATCGAACAACTTCAAAATCAAGCACCGGGGAAACACCTTTCTTTATAGTATATAATGCTGAGGCTTTGATACTAGTGAAAGTTGGGGAGCCGAGCGCCAGATTCCAGCATACTAATGAGGGCTCGAACAACGAGGACATGATAATGGCTATCGAACTACTAGATGAAAAATGAGAAGCCTCGCTGATCCGGGTGGCCACCCACAAGCAGAGAATCAAAAGATATTATAACAGGAGAACAAACCGGTATTTCAGGATCGGGGACTTAGTCCTAAGGAAGGTCACTCTCAACACCCAGAACCCTAATGAAGGGAAGTTGGGCTAGAACTGGGAAGGACCGTACCATGTTCTCAGAGTAGTCGACAAGGGATCTTATAAGCCCGACACCATAGAAGGCGAACAACTTCTGAGCAACTGGAATAAATCGATGCTAAAATGCTATTACTACTAGGGCATCCGATCGAAAAATTTCGTAAATACCCTAATGCAAGCGTTGCACTCTTTTCTTCAACCGTATTTTGTCCCAACGAGGGTTTTAACGGCAAGGGTTTTAACGAGGAAATACCTACATGCTACCTAAGGGGAATACAACAAGTGTTCGAGGCTTCCTTTGCAATCAACTCCAAACACTGGATGTCACCCCTCGAAAGGTCACCCATTCGGAAGAACTAAGGAAAGCCAAACAGGATTCCAATAGGAAAATGATGTACTGGGCCAAACGATCAACTAAACCATGCCCGTATAAACCGAACCTACGGCAACAAAACGACATGTACTTGTGCCAAGCAATCAAAGAATGTCTTTTGCCAAAGCACCTCATACTCCAAAGGAAACTCAATGTTTTCTCAACAAAGTTTCCTCCACTGAAAGTGCCCCAAATACTTGGAGACTGGCGTCAACAATTTGGAATCTGCATGACCTCATGGTTGGAATCTCTGAAATCGTAAGCCCTCAATGAGGCAATTCCGAGATCATGAGTAAAGACTCCCGAGCCAAAGCAAACTCGATGATCCAGACACTATCACCAATCGCCGTTCATAAAAAAAACCTGACGCCGTAAGACCCCAAGCGGGCAAACTCGGTCTCGTAAAACTTATGCCAAGTATCAATAGCACAAACTGTAAGACCTCCTGTAAGGCATAAATCACACTCGTACCGAGTATCAACAACACAAACTGTAAGACCTCAAGCAAGGCATGAATCATACTCGTACCGACTATCAACAACACAAACTATAAAACCTCAAGAAAGGTATGAATCATACTCGTACCGAGTATCAACAGCACAAACTATAAGACCTCAATCAAGGCATGAATGATACTTATACCAAGTATCAACAAAACTGTAAGACCTCAAAAGGCATGAAAAATTTTAAGATCCTACTACAGGCATAAACTCAATCCCGAAGTTTAATCTGTATATCACATTTGTATGACTCCCGAAAGGGCATACCCTTGATGTAGACGCCAAAACCACTACACTCGAGACCAAAAAATGGATTCGGACAAACACAAATTACTATGTTCATACGGTTGTACCATCCAAATTAATGCGACTCGGGGACGCCCAACTGCCACTGCAAAATTATAGGTCATTACTTCGAATCTACTTTGAAAAGAACCTATTAAACAGGCTACCCTCAACAGGAAAAAGGGCTTCGACCATGTAAGCCCCAAATCACAAGGCTTCGAGCTACTCAGTCTATGAGCCAAATCTTCTGAGGTGCTCGAACATCACCGCAAATGACTTGAAATCAAGGTTCTTCCCGAATCGATGGCGGATCAGGCAAATTCATTTCAAAAGGTCATTAACAAGAGGAAACCAAAGCCTAAATATGCCTGAGGGCAAAGCGTAAGAGCCATTATCGCTAGACTAATGAGCCTCAGGTCCATACACTAAAAGGTTGCATCGAATGAAAGCGTAAGAGCCATCGTCGCCAGCTAAAAATTTGAAAACGTGAGGGTCAAAATGAGCTCAAGTCGTAACCCGATTTGAATACTGTACCCAAAATAGTTACCTATACATTCCTAAGGGCAATGCATGAGAGCCATTGTCACCAGGTTACATTAAACGGTCGCCTCAACCTAAGGCGTAAGAGCCATTATTGCCAGCCCACGCAAATGCAAAACTTGAGGGTCGATTGAGCTTGAGCAAAAACCCGACTCGGATACTGAACCCAAAATAGTTCAAATAAAAATGCCTCAGGGTAGGGAATAAGAGCCATTGTTGCTAGCCCACACAAATACAAAACGTGAGGGTCGATTGAGCTCGAGTCGAAACCCGTCTCGAAGAGTAAACCCAAAATAGTTTAAGTACAAATGCCTCAGGACAAAGCGTAAGAGCCATTATTGCTAGCTTAATGATCCTCAGGGTCGTTCATATAAAAGATCACTTTGATCAGAGGTATAAGTGCCATTGTCTCCAACCCATGCAGACGTGAAAGCTCAAGGGTCAAATGAGCTTGAGTCGAAACTCGACTCGGAGACTAACCTAAAACAGTTGAGCAAAAGCATAAGATCCCTAATGCTAGTTTATACTAAAGGTCGCATCGACCAGGCGCGTAAGAGCCCCCGAGTTTGCCTAAAGAGCCCCAGGGGCGTATCATGAATCTAAGGATTCTTGCCAACTTTAAAATAGTATCACCGTACTTAATTCCAGACGAAAAAGGGAATAGAAGAAGCAAAGCCATAGGGTTTACTTTATACATATTCCAGTATGAAAGTACTATATACAAACAAGAAAATGGACAAAATCCTAATCCATTGTCGAGCCTACATTCTCAATGGCTCCTTCGAGGGTTGACCCCGACAGTTATGAGTCCCCCAATGGCCCCTTCTCAACGGCATCTTCCCTTTCCAGGGATCCACCCTCATTTTTAGCATCGCCCGAGATGTCATACTGCATAACTCCAACAGCCTGCTTTTGAGAATTTGGCCAAGCATGATCTGTAGCTTGAGGAAAATTTAGGCTAGCCTCCTCAGACACCCTCTCAAATTGAGCATTTGTGACAATTGCTTTCTCCTCATCCATGGAGATAAGAACCTCAGCTTCAGCTTAATCCTTGATAGTTCAGCTTCCAGCTCGTAATGGATACCTCTGTACTTCTCAATGTTCCTCCGTCGCATCCTGGAGCTGACGCTCGACTGAGGTTACCTTCCCCTGAAGGGTGTCCCTATAGTAAGTTATTTCCCTTATATACCAACTGAGCTCGAAAATTTTAGCATCTCTGGCTCCTCTCTCAGTAGGGCGTTTTCCTTCTCAAACTGCACAAATCAGGCTCGAGATGTTAAAAGCACTAGAATCTAACAAATATTCAGATAATAGTAAATGGGGGATGCATAACCTGCTTGGTAAGATAGGCTTTATCACACTCGCGACATTCACCTAATCCTGGTATTGGGTAAAAGCCTGGCTGTAAAGCGCTTCGGCCTAAAGCCACGAAAAGGACAAGTTAGAAAAACAAAGATCAGAGCAGCCCAGGGTGATGGACAGGGGTAGAAAAAATTACCCGCTTGCAAAATCTGCCCATTTTGCCAAAACGAATAAAGCGTCAACCTCAGGAATTCCCTCGATGGAGGTTGGCGGTCTCTCGAGCGCATCTTCGCCTTTGACTAGTGCTCCTGCATCGGATGGCTCTTCACGCAGAGCATCTTGCACCCTATGAGGCGGTAGGATCACTCCCTTAGGTGAATCAATAACGATCACAGAGTTGGTAGGATCAATCAAAGTCTCCATCCTTAGTCCACCCTAGAACATAGAGCTGGGCCTCTCCGAAATACCTACCAAAAGAACATCAACTCGGGTAGAATTTTGGCTTCCATCCAACTAGGGGATAGTACTCGATACTCTGTCCATTTCCTCCCTCCACAAAAATGGACCACAACGGCATCACGCTCTGGTTTGAAAGTCCCCACGGTTCGAGGATCAGCCAAGTATATACACTCCTCGGGGGTCGTTGGGAAGCTAATTTCCCCCTTACCTTCAACTCGAGGGTTTCCCGCCATCTCAGGGGTCAGATCTACTAGGTCGACATTAAATATTTCCACCTTAACCATCTTGAACTCCGACGGCCCAACCGACAGACACCCCCTGCCTCCTCTTCTTCTCGCCAGGTACTAGGGTATCCCCATCAACGGATGGTGCCTCATTCTTCAAAGTGACTTCCCCCAGGCATACACAAATGCAGAAGTTAAACGTAAAGAACTGAGAACACTACTAATAGCAATTTGCATCAAAAAGGTGTGGATGCAGCAGGGTTCAGAGCTTACCATTATCTTTGGCTTCCCACCAGGCTCGGGATAAATCTCGCCACACTCGTTTGGCATATGGGAAAATTGAGTATAAGCGGCCGGCTCAACCGTAGAGGCCCGAAACCGCACCAGGTAGGTTGCCACAGCTAAAACATCAAGAGAAATAGAGTTAGATACTTGGATAAATATTGTCAAAGAGAAGCAAAGAAAGACCTGGCAACAGGTTTACGTATGCCCCGCGTTCCACCTCTAAGGAATGGCATCTTTTCTACCGGGATTAGGTCAGAAGTCCTCACTTGGACAAATCAACATGCTCATTCCCCGTTTCGGAGTTCCTCGGTCCATGCAAAGAGGGACCTTGGGGCTCGACAATAGAATTTAATTAGGCCCCTGCGAAGGAGACAAGGACTATTCATCCTGATCAGGTGGTTAAGGGTGAAGGACATCTCCTCTATCATATTTGTGTTATAATTGATCATATAAACAATGCGCCAAAACAAAAGATGAATTTGACCAAGGATTACCTATACCTTCGATAAAAGTCGAGAATAACGGGTTCGATCAGGGGCAAGGATGGCCCCACTGGACGCAAGGTGAATGGACAGGTGTACACACTCAGAAAACCAGTTTTATGAGCCGTAATATCTTTTCGCTAGCAGGGATCACCAAAAGCACGGTATCTCCCAGTGGCAGTCAACCTTCATTGTCCTGACGTCTGTTACGAAGCTGATATACTAAGTCACGGGCTCACGACACTTTTGCTTCGAGGAAGGTCTCTCGACCTTCAAATCGGAGGTCATCGCAAAAGATCCTGGGATGCATTCCTCAGCATGAGGAGGTGTGGCCATTTCACCTTGAGAAAGAAGAGAAGAGGATGAGACTGCAACCTCCTGAGAAGTAGAGGTAGAAGATTTAACCATCCCTAGAAGATTTGGAGGAAGAAAAAGAGTTGCGTTCCTGAGAAAAAATGAGAGAGAGAACCTCTTCAGGGATTTGGGCCTGCAATGAGTTATAGAAAAATAAGAAGGGTATTTATAAAAGCACCGTATGTGCATTGAAGAAGGCCAAGAGGCAGCCAACTGTCATAGTCAATGCAGAAACCTGTAGGAGTAGTGTGCGTGTCGTATATTGGAATTTTGTGGCCGTTGTCGATTACAAGAATGTCAAAGGAGGAAGAAATTCAAGGTCGTTTCTTATCACTTTCACTCTAAGAAATGCGGAGACTATCTATATGCAGTAAAATCGGGCGCCCGATTTCCCCGTCATTAGGTTGCCTCGCAAACATGCTTCTCGAGGTTCGAAGCCAAGGTCGAGACCCATGTTTTGGAGCCATCGGGTTTTCGCCGCCATGGGGAAGTGCATACCAATATCTATAATAGGGGAGAGGGAAGTTCCCAAGGCACACAACTGATATTTAGAGAGCCTAATTCTATCTACTTGTCTCATCCCTCTACCTTTATAATTAATGCATTTTGTTCTATGTTGGGATTACCCCTTCTACATAAAGGGGATCCTTATCATTTTATAAGGGGACTCTTGTTGCTCAAACTATTCTCCATGAGATTAATAATAACTCTCTCTCTCTCTCTCTCTCTCTCTCTCTCTCTCTCTCTCTCTCTCTCTTTCTTTCTTTCTTACTCTCTCTCTCTCTCTCTCTTCTTTCTAACATATTCTCCCGACACTATTGCTCTTGCTTGTTACTTTCATACTTTTTCTACATTTATTTCTTGTCATTGGCCATACAGAGCCTCCCTTGATTATATCCTAACTATTAGTCCTTTCCCGATTATCCCTTATAGCTCGAACCCGAGCCCAAGCATCAACCTCGAGGCCCCTTATTGATCAGTCTGAAGCCCGAATAGCTAAACCCTCAGTTTTATTATAACTCTACCTTAGCTCACATTTCATCTTTTATCTTCACATATCTAGCATCAACTGCTTAACAACCAGCATAAAAATAGATCGCGTATAATTAGAGTCCCATCAACAAATTTAATTGTTATTACCATTTTCACAGTAAACATGCACTCTTTTGAAAAGTAAGTCACTTGAATTGAAAAAGAAAAGAAAAATAGTTGTATTTTTATGCAAAATATTCTTGATAGTGGTGCCTCTTAATGTATTTTTGCTTAAAGTAGTAGGGAGTTAATGGAAGTAATATAAAGGTGGAGTTATGGTTTGACATGAGTGTAGGTTTTGAATGTTAAAGTGTATGTATTAAAGTGCTTAGGCAGTTGTAGTCACTGTTATATCTAAATGTATCATACCCATCTCGCAACCTACATTACAACCAGTTAAAGTCCCACTTGATCCTTGATTAAATAAGCTCAATTAGTATAGTAGTACACTTCGCGCAAGCCTATGGTGCATCTGTTGTGGCATATGAATGTTATTTCGGATAGTGAGTGACTACTTCCTATCTTGAGTTCCTAATTGTTCATAAATTTTACTATGTATAGGACTACTCTCAATGTTTATATGAGGGAACTTGATTCATGAAGGAAAGGTAATGTCGCTGACCTCTATGTTAGAGTAAGTGAGTGAGTTGTAAATATTGCGTGGTACTTGTGAGTCAAATCTTGAGGCTAGAATGTTACACTGTTGTGCTTAGTCTGTTTTAAATATTCTTAGTTTAATGAGTTGGGAGAGTTGTTTAACAAGGTTGTGTCTATATGACATGTAGTTTGATTGCTCAATGATGAGCAATGGTTTAAGTGTGGGTGTTGATGGTAGGCTATAATCTCATATTTTAGTCACTTATTGCACTCTAATTTACTGTATTTTAATTGAGTTTGAGCTTTAATCGCTAGTATTTTGCACTAATTTTGTATTTTATGCCTTGTAGGATTGATTATGAACTATGTAGATGTTATGGAATGAATTTGAGTAATTTGGAGCTTTGAAATCTGAGTGAAATCCCAAGGAACTAAGTCGGGATCACGTTCGGAGGTTAAAGACCAAGGCAGGATATCAAAAATCAAGAAAAATGAATTACTCTAAGAATTCATGACAGCCTCGGCGCGTGGCATGCAGCAGCTGACAAACATCTGCCACCAGTCAAATTGCAAGGCCTCTGACAAACCCAAGTGCTTCTCCACTGGCATGTCACCCCATGTGGCGCGCATGTGCAAATTTCACAAAGTCTCAATCATATTTCGCTAAGGAAAAGGTATTTTTGTCTGGGCCCGACCGTCCTTAGTATAAATACAGGTAAGAACATTATTTTTGGGACTTTTTGACACATCTTCGATCTAAGGAAGCTAAAGAGGAGTTGGAGAAGCAAAAGCTTAAGAATTTCGTCATTCAATCCTCACTGAAGACAAGGTTTGGATAGTTTTATGTTTTTCGTTAACTTTAACATATTTATGATGAATTACTCTATATCCATGGAGTACATCTCTTTAGGGTTTAATGGATTTGGTGAATTGATACTTGTTTGTGGATTATAATTCTTGTTTTTTTATGTATTAAATTGTTTTGGATGTTTTAATCGTTGCATTTATATTCACTTATTCATGTAATCAAGAGATGCATAACTTGTGTTATTTTTGCATCATATTTTGTTGGTTGAAGTCATTAAATCCATTAGTAATAGGAAGAGGCTAGTTGAATTGTTGAATAAACCTAGTTAGGAGGATAAATCGAGAAAGGTTCTCCTAAAGAACAATACACCACGAACTCTTGCACATCTTCACCGAGCTTAACTTAGTTCATCGTGTGAGGTTGAGATTTAATCGAGAGAGGAGTTTTTAATAAAAAATTGAATTTATAGCCAAGTGAATTTGAGAGACTCACTTGAATATTGAAGTGAATTAACTAGAGTTAAATCCCAGGCAAGTATCTTGCACCTATCCTATCAACCATATCTTCTCCGAATGATATCTTCCTTTGCTCATTACTTGTGTTGATTGTCATTAGCCAATAGTTTATACTCTTAGTTAATTTAGTTTTAATCAAACCATTATTGATCATCTTGGATATCAATCCAGCTATAAATTATGAAAATACTATTTATCTCCAATCCCTGTGGATACGACATTATAAATTACTATATCCGACTATCGAGCATATTTTAGTGTGTGTTTTGCGCTCGTCAAATTTTGGCATCATTTTGGGGGAATGCCCTTAAGTATATTGCATCTTGTGACATACCATTATACTTAAAGGTGTTCATAATATCCATTTCGATCTCCGTTCATCTTTACTCTGAAGACACAATTGTTTTGGAGGGTTAGGAGCAACCCTTGCTTCAGCTCAAAATTATTGGTTGCAAGTGTAGGTGGTCTTACACTGGATAAGCCTTTGTTCTACAACGGCCTCGCATAATCACCAACTGGTCTCCCAGCACCAGGAGCTATGTTTCCAAACTGATCTGGAACCAAAGGTTGATTCTAAGCAATTTGCAGTGCCCTCTCCTCTTTATATGCAATTTATGCATCTCTATTAGCTGCTTCCTCAGCATCCTGAACAGATTTTTCTCTTATCTGGGTTACCTCTCTCGCAACCAAATCAACATTATCATCATCTCCCGCCATAATTTTCTTGGTTGGGGATTGCCCAACCTTATCTGTATTCTTGGGGAGATTTCTTTCCTTCCTCAACTGTCATAGTGTTTCTCGATTTCTGATTCGTATGGTAGAAATTCCTTCCCAAAAGATTCGATCATGCACCAATATAAACCTGTAGCCTGCGCACAGTCAAAGAATACCAACCATAAAATGAGAAAAAAAATAAAAGAAAATTTTCTGAATTAGCACTACAAACTATTCAAACACTATTAATTGGAAATCCCCGGCAACGGTACCAAAATTTGATGAGCGCAAAACACAGACTAATATATGCTGTCTATTCTTATATAGTAATTTATAATATTGTATCCACAGGGATATGAGATAAACAGTATTTTCATTATTTATAGCTCGATTTCTATCCAAGATAATCAACAATGTAGATTTATATAATTTATATTAAAATTAACTTAGTGTCTGAACTATTGGCTAATGACAATCAACGCAAGTACTGTAAAGGAAGATATCAATTGGGAGAAGGTAGGGTTGATAGGATAGGTGCAAGATATTTATCTGGATTTAACTCTAGTTCTTTCACTTTTAATGTTCAAGTGAATCTCTCGAATTCACTTAGTTATTAATTCAATTGTTTAGTAGAAATTCCTCTTTCAATTAAGTCTCAATCTTAAAAGATGAACTAAGTTAAGCTCGGTGAAGATATGCAAGAATTCGTAGTGGATTAGTCTTTAGGAATACCTCTCTCGATTATGCTCCTAACTAGGTTTAATCAACAATTCAATTAGCCTCTACTGATTACTAATATGAATTAATGATTTCAACCAACAAAATATAATGCAAAAATATCATAAGTTATGCCTCTCTTGATTATATGAACAAGTGAATATGGATACAATGATTAAAACATCTAAAATGATTGGATACATAAAAAAAACTATAATTATAATCCACAAACAAGTATTAATAAACCAAATCCATCAGACTCTAAAGAAACTACTCCATGTATATGGTGTAATTTATCATAAATACGTTTAAGTTAAAGGAAAACATAAAACAATCCAAACCTTGTCTTGAGTGAGGATTGAATGATGAAATCCTTGCGCTTTTTCTTCTCCACCTCGTCTTTAGCTTCCTTAGGTCTATGTTGTATCAAAAAGTCCCAAAAATAACATTTTTACATGTATTTATACTAAGAAGGGTCAGGGCCCAGATGAAAACACATTTTCCTTCACGAAATAGGATTGGAACTCTGTAAAAATTACACAAGCACGCTGCATGGGGCGGCGCGCCAGGTGGGGCAGCAGTGGGTTTTGTCAGAGGCTTTGCAATTTGACTGGTGGTAGAAATTTGGCAGGCGCAACCCTAATTCTCAAAGTAATTCTTTTTTCTAGCTTTGTGATATCTAGGTTTGGTCCTTGACCCCCTAACGCGATCCAGATTAATCCCTTGGGCTTTTACTCAGACTTCAAAATTCCAAATTACTCAAATTTATTACATAACATCTAAGTGATTAAAGCTCAAACTTAATTAAAATACAGTAAATTAGAGTGCAGTAAGTGACTAAAATACGAGATTATAGCCTTCCATCATGATCGCAAGGGTGCTTCCGCATTCGTGAAGAACAGTGTCTTCGCAGTGTACAAGTTGCAGAATTGGAACTTAGCTTATTTTCATCTCCTTTTTTATTTGGTGCCGATTTTGGGGTAATTTCGAAGAGCCATTTCATCCACCTACTGATGGTAAGTATTTCTACCCCAATTTTTATTATATGTCATCAATATGTATGAATTTAGGCTTGTAAATTCATGATTTGAGATAAAAACTGTGGAATTTTGAAAGAAAATATAAATAGGAATTTTTTGAGTTTTGACCATGAAATTGGACATGAAACTTGAAATAAATTTTATATTTGAGTACGCGGTACTATGGATAATATTTATCTTTGAGGATTTTATTAATCCGTCCATGTGGGTCCGGGGATTGACTTCGTTGACTTTTTATATGGGGTTGAGGATTTGTTTCTAATTATTAATTACGAGATTTTGAGTATATTTTGATTGGTTTGCATGTTCCTTGGCTAGTTTCAAATCGTTTGGTATTGTTTGAGGTGTTAGAGAGGCTTTGGAGCGGATTATCGAATTTTGGAGCAAAGCAAGTCTCATGTCTAACCTTGTAAGAGGGCATTTACCTCATGGGTGCTATACTTGCTACTTACTACATGTTATGGGAGCTATGCACGTATGAGGTGACTAGCGTCTATGCGTATGCTAGGTTCTTATTTACGTCCGCAGACTTAGACTTACACTGTGCTTTAATTTTACTGCTTGAGTTATACTTTCCTGTTTAAATGAATTAATTTATGTTTTTACTTGAGACTAGACTTTCATAGAGAATCAAACTTTGCTATTCTAGAAACTTATGTTCTACTTGATTAGCCGCGCAAATTACACTTTCTCTTACGAATTTCACCCACTGTATGTATTTGTCCGTCAAAAGTTTTACTATTCTTATAGGATAGGATTAAATGCCTCAGCAGTACCATTATGGGATCAGGTTGAATTCCTCAATGTACATTATTGGATCGCGCTGAATGTCTCAATAGTATTATGAGATACATCTATGGATCTGACGATATGACCTCTATGGTATTATGAGGTCAGGGCCATACGACCACGACATTATATTGTACAATCACTTATGGGAGACTATTCTCCTTGGTAGAAACGTGCGTAATATTCGATATGGAGTCAGGTTCATATGAGTCTTTTCGACTTGAGATTTGACATTATATTCGATATTGGTTATCTTTGTTTCCTTCGAGGAAGTTTATGGTATTTGATGATTTCGTACTTATTTTTACATTGAGGATCATGTTAATTTTATATATATGTTTCATTACTACTTATTGTATGTCATACCTATCTAATTTTATTGTACTTAATTATTGGACCACTAGTAAGTGTCTATATTAAACTCTCGTCACTACTTCTTTGAGGTAGACTAAGTACTTATTGGGTATGCATTGATGTACTTATTTATATTACATTTTTGCACTAACTTTACAGGCACTAAGAAAGGTACATTCAGTGTCATCTAGGCGCGTGGGCGAAGCTATTGCGGAGGCATTATGGTGAGATGTATTCCATGATACAATCTACAACACATGAAGTCCCCTTCCTATTCATTCACTATATTCTGTGTATTTCCTATTCCCGACAGCTGTTGTAGTAGTATTATTTATTTAATTAGATTCCCATGCACTTGTGACAACGGGTTTTGGGGATTTAAATTTTTGTTCTAGGTTGAATTTCTATTATGATATTCGAATTTATATTTCGGAAATGTTAAAAAAATTTAGATAATATTAATATTTTTACTATTAAAATAGAATGATTCCGCTTATTTATTTCATCACTAATACTAAAATAAATTATGGAGTATCGATCTACGTGTTGATTAATTATTGGCTTTCCTAATGACATGTTGGGCGCCATCATGGCCTATGATGAAAATTAGGCCATGACCCTTGAAACTTCTATACTTGCATAGAAATATTCTAAAACTGTATTTAGATGCACCGATCGCTGTTACAAAATTCGGAATTGATGGACGGTCATGATCGTCCTCACCTCCTCTACAAGTTTTACTTTCTAACTCCTCTTGACCATCTACATCGTGTTCATCATCTATATCATCTTTCATCTTCTTGAACAACTCCATCATCCTCACCAAATTCTCTATATTAATCATCTTCCTTTCTTCTCCATCTTCACTATTTTCATGATCCTTGTAATGACCTGACCGGTTATTTTGAGCCCTACTATGTAGTTCAGTAGTCTAAGGCCATGAGCAGCTTCATTTCAGGTGTTCTGACTTGTACGCATGGTCGAAATTGAAATTCACAAAGAACAGAGTTAAATTTAAATGAGAAATTCTCGTTTCGGAAGCTTTAAGTTGAAAGAAGGAACTAGGATTGGATTTTTGAGTAAACGACCTCGGAATCGAGATCTAAAGTTCCAGCATGTTCATAAGATGATTTCGTACTTGGGTGTATGCCCAGTGCGGGTTTTGGATAACCCAGAAGCATTTTGGCGCCCGTTGTGGAAGTTAGCATTTTGGAAGAAATTTCTTATGTTTGGCTTAAAGTGCATTCTAGTGTTATCGATGTCCTTTGGGGTTCCAAGACTAGGAGTAACTCCGTATGGTGAATTTAGAGTTGGGAGCACTATCGGAAGTGAATTTGGAGGTTCGTAGGTCGTTTTGAAGCCATTTGGGTAAAGATAGAAATTTGAAGGTTTTTGAGAAGTTTGACCGGAAGTGGACTTTTTGATATCGGGGTCGGAATCCGATTCTGGAAGTTGTACTAGCTTCATAATGTCAATTAAGACTTGTGTGTAAAAGTTGAAGTCAATCATACGTGGTTTGATAGGTTTAAACACCGAAAGTAGAAGTTGGAAAGTTCAAAGTTCATAAAGCTTGGATTGGAGGTTGACTGATGATTTTAGCGTTCTTTCGGGTGTTTCGAGGTTTCGAATAGGTCCGCCTCGTGATTTCAGACCTATCGGTATATTCGGGAAGGGCTCGGGAATCCCGAGCGTCAAATGGTCGAGGTTCGAGCTAAGTCGGAGTTTGAAAGGAAGCAACAATTACTGCTTCTATCAAAACCTCTTCTGCGTCTCTTTCACCGCAGAAGCGGAACATGGGTAGCCGAGGGAAATCGCAGAAGCGAATCCTAGACCGCAAAAGTGGTCCCTCACCAACGGCTTCTACACCGCAGAAGCGGTTTCCCCACCCTGGGCCACGATCGCAAAAGTGGCCAAAAACCAAAGAAGCGGTGGCCGCAAATACAGTATTCCTTCTGCAGAAGTGAAACGAGCTGGGCAGAGGGGGGTTCATTTAGTTCGAACCCCAAGCCATTTCTCTGACTTCTCATTCAATTTTGGGGCGATTTTGGAGCTTTCAAATAGGGGACTTCAATATAACATCACAAGGTAAGTAATTCCCACTCATTTTTAGTTTAAATACACGAACATTAGATAGATTTAACACTAATAATCAAGTAAAGGAATCAAGGGTTAGAGCTAGGCCTAAGGTTTTGATAAAATTAAGATTTAACCATCTAATTAGCTATGTAATGAACTAAAAATCACATATTAGTAATCCTTAGGTTATAAAGAGTAATTTACTTCAAAAAATCTTGGAATCCAAGTATGTGGGCCAAGGGTCGGAATTTAGAAAACAAGCGGAAAAGGTTGGGAAATCACTTAATTAGTTGGAATTCAACTTTGTGATCACTTATTGACTAGTTCTTGCTTTATAAAACTAGTTGGTGCTCGTTCAGATTTGAAATAAGGTTGGAGCCTATTCTTGTTATTGAAGGAATGCCTTAGAGCGAGGTGAGTCTCCTTTCTAATCTTGTGAGGGGGAATTTACCCCATATGTGAGTTAAATTGATTATGTGCGCCTATTTGTGGGGGCTACGTACGCATGAGGTGACGAGAGTCCGTGCGTAGCTACTATTATGCTATTGTCCAGTTAGTCTAGGACCCAAAAGTATGTTATATTGAATTAATGTGAACCCATTGATGTCTTGAATTTCTTAAATCATATTAAACTAATAAATAGATTTCTAAAGAGACTTAAGGTTCATTTTCTCAAACTATTAAAGAGAATTGCCTTTTTTGCATATTAGCTCCATGTTGACTTCATGACTGATTGTCTGTCTGTGTGTGTTTATTTGGGAATGGGCCGAACACCTAGGAAGATTAATAGATACATCTATAGGCGTCGTCGACCTTCGGCAAGTGCATATTTATTTTCTGTTGGAGCGGACCGTCGTCCTCGGTATGATTTGCGCATAATTGTATTGCTTCCTGGACTCATTTGATTTGTTTTATGACTCACTATGGCTTAAGATCATATTGTTAATAATAACAAGAAATCTAAGGAAAATTTCCATGAAAGAATTATATGTTTACTTGTTTCCTCTATCTGGATTAGAATCATGTTTATAAAATAAATCCACTATTTAATATATTTATTAAGGATTAATAATCATTGGAATACTAGTGAGTGTCAATGTTGACCATCTCATCTCTACCCCTTCGGTATTAGGCAGGAAACTCATTGGGTACACGTTATTTTTGTACTCATACTACACTTGCTGTGCATTTTATTGCACGGTATATGTTACTCCAGCGGTCTGCTAGGCATAGCAATGTGGATGATTCGGGGACTAGGCGAGTTGCATCATTCGAGACAGCCGCAACAAGAGTAGTCCCTTCCTTTGTATTGTATTTACTTTCTATCCATTGTATTCCGGACAAACGTTGTATGTTATTTCTCTTGTCAGTAGATGTTTATGCCTTGTGACTCGGGCTCTGAGATAGTTTAAAGTATTGTATTATTGCTTAACATTTAAATTTGATTTGCAACCATATTCTTTAAAAGTTTCTAAATAATGAAAGTAAAATACTGTATTTCAAAAGTGATAAAACGAGATCTTAATTTAGCATTTGAGTTGGCGGCCCTGACAGCGGTGTCTGGCACCACCATGACCCTTAGTGGATTTTGGGTCGTGACAACATGGTATTAGATCCAGGTTCCCTTCGGTCTCACAAATCATGAGCAAGTCTAGTACAATCTCGCAGATCGGTACAGAGATGTCTGTACTTATCCTCAGGAGGCTAAGGGTTGTTAGGAGTACTTCCCTTCTTGATTTGCTTATCGTGCGGTGCGATTCCTTTGAGGCTTATGCCTTTAATTCCTTTATACTCAATCTTACGTGACACAAGTTCTTGTTAGAAATTGAGAATATGAAGAATTGAAATGGGACTACAATTATGGTGCGGGATGATTTTTCTAGTATAGTTGATTTGACTATTATAGTCACTTTATGGAAGGATATTCTATTGTTCAGCTCAGTAACAGAACTTCTAATAGCCTTGAGGCTAGGAACAGGTTTCCATGATTCTTATGAGCAATTATTCCGCAGCGTTGTTGTGATGGTAGGATGTTTGCCCATGTGGCAGGGCAGTGGATGAATTGAAGGGAAGTTTACTCAGTGTGTAATCAATGGATTCAGTATTTTATTACCCGCAAGGGAAAGGCAGTCGGACAAAGGATGGTCAGATTTGGGCTGGTGGAAATGAGACCTGATATTTGCAAGTATGGTGGAACTTTTCTTCTATGATGGGGTGTCGTGGTCCTAATGGAACATACCAAGTTCGTTAATGTTATAATCTGCTACAATTCACCTTTATGGCAGGATATTGTGAAATAGTATTGGAGGTACAGCTGTCAGATACTGCATTGGTGCAGTGGTTTAAGATCGAATCAGAATTTTTAATGTTGACGGATCGATAAAGCTGACCTTTGGAAAGGCTTAAAGATTAGCAGCTATTGTGGGTTTAAGTGCCGCAAAGATAGATTTCGTTTAAGGCAACAATTGAGCAGCAAGGCATGAGAAAGGACATATGGGAAGTGTTAGGTGGTGTGTAAACCTTCTAGAGGTATGAGGAGCTTGGTCGAGTGGTCGATTAAAGAGATGAGTTCCGCCAAAGTGAGAGAGTGGCGGGTGTTGCATATGGGCTTGGTAGTAGGATGAGTACATGCCTTAAGGAGAGTTTGGAATAATCAGAGAATTTCAGAGATTAGTGATTGGGGCGTACAAAGCGAACTTGAAACATGGGCCATTATGCGGCAGAAGATTTGGTATAGAGGAAAGGAGCTTCTTTACGTGAAGGAGGATGCAACACAACTCTGAATTGGGAGGATATTTTTGCACATTTAATTAATGTCTGCGAGGGGTGAATGGACTTGTGCAACTGGAAGGTGAGCTCGAACTCAGGATGGCTTATTGGTGTCGTACTGAATGTACCCCGTGCAGCGGCGTGGGAAGATGTCAGGAGGTGACTCCCGCAGATGGGTTATTCCCCGTGAGCAGGTTAGCGATAGTGTGGTTGGCAAAGCTTCTGCAGGGATTTAGTGGAAGGTAGTAGATTGATTAACCATGGTTAACTTGGCATATTGGTAGTGGTGATCCGTTCATCCAGCGTGATCAAGTCATGCATGTGATTTGTGGCGGTGCATGTGATGCTTGTCGGCCGCAGTGATTAATGCTATTCAGAAGCGTTCTTCTGTTATGACTTGTTATGAGTAGGCGGATCCCGGAAGGGTTATGGTGTCTTGGACCACTACTTAGAGATTGTCATATTCGATGGTTATGAGAATTCACTTGTATGTCCCTATAGTTCTCCTGAAATGAGTTAAATGAAAAGTTTTAATATGATGAAGTGTTAGTCTATCAGTGGTTCCAGAGTTGTGATAGAAATCGTGTCTATCGGATATCGGCACGTTGGGTGCAGTGAGTGGTATAGAATTTGAAGTAAGGATCAAGGTTACAGTTTGGTAACGATTATGATATCACGAGCTCGGATGAGCAGGAAAAGACTTTCAGTGTTTTAAGTAAGTTGGTATTGTCGTCAGTATCACCTGAGATTGGTGTATTGTGAGAAAGGATTTGCGTCCTGGTTAAGGATTCTTGATCGTTTTTAAGCGTTGGTACAACTGGTGGTTTGGATGTGCAGACCCGTTAACTATTTCAGAAGATTATGGGAGTGTGTCCCACAGGAAGATTGTATAAGTGTGACATGTAGTCACTTGATTGAGTAGATATTTAAACCAAGTATGAGGATTTTGATAATATCATCGATTTGAGAATTTATGCCTGGGGGGCAATCTGTACATTGGGTCATGGACTACGGAGGTTCACTCCAGTCGTGATGGATGTTCTTGTTTGTTATGAGAAGAGGGAAGTTAGCATGGACCTTTGAAAGATCATTGTCCTGGTTGGGCCAGATCAGGATCGACTTGATGGTCGGTGGATGGATTTAAACGTGGAAGTGAGCCTTACGTCAGGCCAGCTGTGTCCATTTCAGTGATGCACTCTTAATGGAAGATTAGTCGCGGTGTTATTTTATGATCGGCTATTTCATGTAGCAATATATTGCGCCATATGAGTTGTGAGACAGCTTGGTAACTTCTTATGTATTGAGGTTCCGCTCAGCAGTAATGTCATATTAGTAAGAAGGCTCTTGAGATTTAGATCAAGTATTGTACTTCAGTTGTGCTTGAGTTTGTTGCCTATAGCATTATATGTGCCCTCAGAGATGGTATTATACACCTTAGCATGTCTATGACTAATATTCGATATTTTGTTGAAATGAGAAATCTAGCTCGATGTGTATCTCTTTTATTGAGTGCTATGATTATTCGGATCGGGCTGTGCGCCGCAAAAGTGTGATGTTGATTCCGGTTTTTCTATATGCTATTTTTTTGTATATTACTTCCTATCTTTTAAGGAAAATTGTATTAGTGCGGGGGTTAGATAAATCCTTCTAGAGTTTAAATTCCTGTTTATGTTGCGATCGGATTGGTGGCCTATTGGAACATGATGGAGTCATATGAGACTTTTGGATCACATTCGGAGTGGCTTATTGCCTGAGCAGTCCGTAATGGGTGAGACGAGATTGTGGGATTTAGGATCAATGCAATCTGATTATATGGAGTATATTAAGGAGAAAAAATCATTATTTGGTTTAGAATGTGGTAGTGTTTCTTGTCAAAAGTATAGACTCAGTGATTGGTTGACTCAACAGTTGATTATGAATTTCAGCATATCTTATCCATCGTGGCGGTATTGTACGAGTTAGAGTAAGACTTTCGTGTGTCATGAGGTGCAATGGGAGCATCTGATTCGTTGAATTTTGGCTAATTGATTAGGAAATGCAATTGTGGTCCTATAAGTAAAGAGATGCAAAGCATGAATTCAGCAAAGTTATGCAGTCATGTTGGGTACACCGTGTGGTGAATGATTTGGTGATATTATGATGAAAACAGGCCTAGCATAGAATTTCGGATTTAAGAATTGTCCTCTAAGGCTTATTTGCTTGAATAAAAGGAAATATCTTTAGAATATAACGAGCTAATATGCTCCGCTAAGTTGTGGGAGCACGGTAAGGTGCATAAGGTGCTAAACAACAATTTCAGACTACTTCGGTACAATTCTCAGCACGTTCGAGGACGAACGTATGTTTAAGTGGGTGAGAATGTAATGACTCGGCCGGTCTTTTTGATCTCTAGCGCGTCGTTCAGCAGTACGAGGCCATGACCAGCTTCATTTCAGGTGTTATGACTTCTACGCATGGTCGGAATTGAAATTCAGAAAGATCATAGTTAAATTTAAATGAGAAATTCCCATTTCGAAAGCTTTAAATTGAAGGAATGAAATAGAATTGGATTTTTATGTAAACGACCTCGGAATTGGGATCTGAAGGATCCAGCAGGTTCGTATGATAATTTTGGACTTGGACTTATGCCCAGTGCGGGTTTTGGATAACCCAGAAGCATTTTGGCGCCTATTGTGGAAGTTAACATTTTGGAAGAAATTTCTTAAGTTTGGCTTCAATTGATTTCAGCGGCATCGATATCTGTTTGGGGTTCCGAGACTGGGCGTAGCTCTGTATGGTGATTCTGGAGTTGGGAGCGCGATAGGAAGTGAATTCACAGGTCCATATGTTGTTTTTAAGCCATTTGGGTAAAGATAGAAATTTGAAGGTTTTTGAGAAGTTTGACCGGAAGTGGACTTTTTGATATCGGGGTCAGAATCTGATACTGGAAGTTGGAATAGCTTCGTAATGTCAATTATGACGTGTGCAAAATGTGAAGTCAATCGGACGTGGTTTGATAGGTTTAAACACCGGAAGTAGAAGTTGGAAAGTTCAAAGTTCATAAATCTAGGATTGGAGGCCGATTGGTGATTTTAGCATTATTTTGGTTGTTTCGAGGGTCCGACTAGGTCCGCCTCGTGATTTTGGACTAGTCGGTATGTTCGGGCAGGGCTGGGGAGCCCTGAGCGTCAAATGGTCAAGGTTCGAGCAAATACGGAGTTTGAAAGGAAGCAACAACTGTTGCTTCTGTCAAAACCGCTTCTGCGACTCTTTGACCGCGGAACATGGGCAGCCAAGTGAAATTGCATAAGCGAATCCCAAACCGCAAAAGTGGTCCCGAACTAGCGGCTTCTAGACCGCATAAGCCGTTTCCCAGTCTGGGCCAGGACCGCAAGAGTGGTCCAAAACCGCACACATGGTGGCCACTAATACGGTATTCCTTCCGCACAAGCGAAAAGAACTGGGCGGAGGGGGTTCATTTAATTCGAACCCAAGTCATTTCTCTCTTCTTCTCATTCAATTTTGGGGCGATTTTGGAGCTTTCAAAGAGGGGACTTCAACATAACATCACACGGTAAGTAATCCCAATTCATTTTTAGTTTAAATACATGAACATTAGATAGATTTAACACTAATAATCAAGTAAAAAATCAAAGGTTAGAGATAGGCCTAGGTTTTTTATAAAATTAAGGTTTAACCACCTAATTAGCTATGTAATGAACTAAAATCACATATTTGTAATCTTTACGTTATACAGAGTAATTTTCTTCGAAAAAATCTTGGAATCCAAACACGTGGTCTCTGGGTCGGAATATAGAAAACTTGTGGGAAAGGTTGGAAATCATTTAATTAGTTGGAATTCAACTTTGTGAGAACTTATTGATTAGTTCTTGTTTTACTTAACTAGTTGATGCTCGTTCGTCTTCAAATTAAGGTTGGAACCAATTCTTGTTATTGAAGCAACGCTTCGGAGCGAGGTGAGTCTCCTTTCTAATATAGTGAGGGGGAATTTACCCCATAGGTGAGATAAATCCATTATGTGCTCCTATTTGTGGGGGCTACGTACGCACGAGGTGACGAGAGTCCGTGCGTAGCTACTATTATTCTATTGACCGGGTAGTCTAGGACCTAAAAGTATGTTATACTTGAATTAACTGTCAACCCATTGATGGCTTGAATTGCTTAAATCATATTAAATTAATAAATGGATTTCTGAAGAGACTTAAGCTTCGTTTTCTCAAACTATTAAAGAGAATTGGCCTTTCTTGGATATTTGCTCGATGTTGACTTCCAGACTGATTGTTTCTGTGTGTGTGTTTATTTTGGAATGGGACAAATGCCTCGGAAGATCAATAAATGCATCTATAGGCATGTCGTCGACCCTCGGCAAGTGCACATTTAATTTCTATTGGAGCGGACCATCGTCCTCAGTATGATTTGCGCATGCTTGTATTGCTGCCTGGAATCGTTTGAGTTATTTTATGCCTCACTATGGCTCAAGATCATATTGTTAATAATAAAAAGAAATGTAAGGAAAATTTTCCATGAGAGGATTATATTTTTACTTGTTTCCCCTATCTAGATTAGAATCATGTTTATAAAATAAATCCATAGTTTAATATATTTATTAAGGATGAATAATCATTGGACTACTAGTGAGTGTCAAAGTTGACCATCTCGTCTCTACCCCTTCGTGATTAGGTGGGACACTCAATGGGTACACGTTGTTTTTGTACTCACATACACTTGCAGTGCATTTTGTTGCACAGGTATATGAGATTCTAGCGGTCTGCTAGGCATAGCAGCATGGATGATTCGGGGACTAGGTGAGTTGCATCATTTGTGACGGCCGCAAGTAGAGTAGTCCCTTCCTTTGTACTGTATTTACTTTCCGTCCATTATATTTCGGACGGACGTTGTATGTTATTTCTCTTTTCAGTATATGCTCATGCCCTTGTGAGTCCGGGTTCTGGGGTGGTTTAAAGTAATGTACTATTGCTTAACTTTAAAATTTTATTTGAAACCATATTCTTTAAAAATTTCTAAATAATGAAAGAAAAATCCTACATACCAAAAGTGATCAAATTGTCTGGCCTGACAGCGGTGTCCGGTGCTACTACGACCCTTAGTAAATTTTGGGTCGTGACAACATGGTATCAGATTCAGGTTCCCATCGGCTTCACGAGTCATGGGAAAGTCTAGTAGAGTCACACGGATTGGTACGTAGACGTCTGTACTTATCCTCGGGATGCGACAGGGCTATTAGGAGTACTTCCCTTCTTGATTTCCTTATCGTGCGGTTTGATTATTTGAAGGGACTTTTACTCAGCTTGTAATCAAGGGAGTAAGTATTTTATTTCTCGCAAGGGAATGAAAGTCGGACTAGGGATGGTCAGATTTGGGCTGGTGGAAGTAATGAGACGTGATATTTGCAAGTGTGGTGGAACTTTTCTTCTATGATGGGGTGTCGTGGTCCTAATGGAATGTACCAAGTTCGTCAATGTTATAATCTGCTACAATTCGCCTTTATGGCCTGATATTATCTTGTTCTCGGGGGGTCGGCTCTAGTCCCTTTTCAGAAGGGGGAGGGATTTGTTCTTTTGTTCTAGGTTTTTTAGGAAAATGGTTTTAAAAAAGGGAATTTGGATCGCGGTTCAGTAGGGATTGGGATTAATTGTGTGCCATTGGGCCATATAATTTTAGCCCAAATCAAAACCTTTTTTTCTCTCCCTTGATTTTTTCAATGTTAGCCACTTTAAACTCTAACTTAGTTAAATCTAATTTGTATGGCCAAATTATTTATCTGAAGCTTGATCTTTGAGTCTTCGCTGGTTACTCATGCAGACTATGATCTGAATCTTGATGCTTGTTAGCTGCAAGTGCTGGTTCATTCTTCTTCAGCTTTTTCGGATTAAGGCGGGACATGCAAAGTTTGTGACTTCAATCACGTCGTAAGCAGTCAGCATTCTTTCTCCGCTTCTGCACTTTGAGTTCACTTCTTTTCCTTTTCTTATTTTTTTTATTTTGGATTGAGACTTCTTCATTTGGTCGTCTCGAACCCTGTGTCTCGAGGTATAACCTTCTCAAACACCAAAACAAAAAGGCGAACAAATTTTTCTGCTCCAATTTTTACTAGGAAAATTTAATGAGTTATTTATAACCAAAACTCTATACTACTTCATTATTGAGTCTCCTTTCTAATATTGTGAGGGGGAATTTACCCCATAGGTGAGATAGATTGATTATGTGCTCCTATTTATGGGGGCTACGTATGCACGAGGTGATGAGAGTCCGTGCGTAGCTACTGTTATGCTATTGTCCGGGTAGTCTAGGACCCAAAAGTATGTTATACTTGAATTAACTGTCAACCCATTGATGGTTTGAATTACTTAAGTCATATTAAATTAATAAATGAATTTCTAAAGAGACTTAAGCTTCGTTTTCTCAAACTATTAAAGAGAATTGGCCTTTCTTGGATATTTGCTCGATGTTGACTTCCAGACTGATTGTCTCTGTGTGTGTCTTTATTTTGGAATGTGCCGAATGCCTCGGCAGATCAATAAATGCATCAATAGGAATGTCGTTGACCCTCGGCAAGTGCACATTTATTTCTGTTGGAGCGGACCATCATCCTCAGTATGTTTTGTGCATGCTTGTATTGCTGCCTGGAATCATTGAGTTGTTTTATGCCTCACTATGGATCAAGATCATATTGTTAATAATAAAAAGAAATGAAAGGAAAATTTTCCATGAGAGAATTATATGTTTACTTGTTTCCTATATCTATATTAGAATCATGTTTATAAAATAAATCCATAGTTTTATATATTTATTAAGGATGAATAATCATTGGACTACTAGTGAGTGTCAAAGTTGACCATCTCGTCTCTACCCCTTCGGGATTAGGTGGGACACTCATTGGGTACACGTTGTTTTTGTTCTCATATACACTTGCAGTGCATTTTGTTGCACAGGTATATGTGACTCTAGCGGTCTTCTAGGCATAGCAGCATGGATGATTCGGGGACTAGGTGAGTTGCATCATTCGTGACGGTCGCAAGTAGAGTAGTCCCTTCCTTTGTACTGTATTTAATTTCCGTCCATTGTATTCCGGACGGACATTGTATGTTATTTCTCTTGTCAGTAGATGCTCATGCCCTTGTGACATTGGGTTCTGTGGTGGTTTAAAGTAATGTATTATTGCTTAACTTTAAAATTTTATTTGAAACCATATTCTTCAAAAATTTCTAAATAATGAAAGAAAAATCCTGTTTTTCAAAAGTGATAAAATGAGATTTAATTTAGCATTTGTGCTTGACGGCCTGACAGTAGTGTTCGGTGCTACTACGACTCTTAGTAGATTTGGGGCGTGACAACATGGTATCAGAGTCAGCTTCTCATCGGCCTCACGAGTCATGAGAAATTCTAGTAGAGTCTCATGGATTGGTATGTAGACGTCCTTACTTATCCTCGGGATGCTACAGGGCTATTAGGAGTACTTCCCTTCTTGATTTCCTTATCGTTCGGTTTGATTCCTTTGAAACTTATGCCTTTTATTGCTTCCTACTCAATCTTATGCGATGCGAGCGCTTGTTAGAAATCGAGAATATTATGAATTGAAATGGCACTACAAATGTGGTGCGGGATAATTTTCCCGGTATAGTTGATTGGACTATTATAGTCACTTAACTCCACTTCTGCACTTTGAGTTTACTTCTTTTTCTTTTCTTATTTTTTTTTATTCTGGGGTTGAGACTTCTTCTTTTGGTTGTCTCGAACCCTGTGTCTCGAGGTATAACCTGCTCAAACACCAAAACAAAAAAGCGAACAAATTTTTCTGCTCCAATTTTTACTAGGCAAATTTCATGAGTTATTTATAACCAAAACTCTATACTACTTCATTATTGAAAGTAATAAAAGTTAGTATTGTGTATCCTCGGATAAAAGATTAGGGAGTGGAGACACTATATCTAAAATAAAATCAACTAGGGATTGGAGACCCTATTATTGGAAAATCATCAACTAGGGAATGGTGATCCTAAGTTGGCATTAGGTTATGCTGACATCAGGTTATGCTGGCATCAACTAGGGATTGGAGACCCTATGTTGGCATCAACTAGGGAGTGGTGATCCTAAGTTGGCAGTAGGTTATGCTGACATCAGGTTATGCTGGCATCAACTAGGCAGTGGAGACCCTATGTTGGCATCAACTAGGGAGTTGTGACCCTATGTTGGCATCACGTTTTGCTGGCATCAACTAGGGAGTGGTGACCCTATATTGGTATCATCTAGGGAGTGGTGACCCTATGTTGGCATCAGGTTATGCTGATATCAGATTATGCTGGCATCAACTAGGGAATGTGACCCTATGTTGGCATCAACTAGGGAGTAGGACCCTATGTTGGAAAGTCATCAGGTTATGCTGGAATCATCTAGGGAGTGGGAACCTATGTTAGAAAAGTCATCGAATTATGCTGGCATCAACTAAGGAGTGGGACCTTATGTTGGAAAATTCGTCGGATTATGCTGACATCAACTAGAGAGTGGAACCCTGTGTTGGAAAAGTCATCGGTTTAAGTCGGTATCAACAAGGGAGTGGAACCCTATGCTGGAAAAGTCATCGCGTTATGTCGGCATCCGACATCAACTAGGGAAATGAGACCCTATGTTGTAAAAGTCATCGGGTTATGTAGGTATCAACTAGGGAGTGGGACCCTATGTTGGAAAAGTGATCGTGTTATGTCAGCATCAACTAGGGAGTGGGACCCTATTTTGGAAAAGTCATCGGGTTATGTCGCATCAATTAGGGACTAAGACCCTATGTTGGAAAAGCCATCAGGTTATGCCGACATTAACTAGGGGGTGAGACTCTATGTTGGAAAATCATTGGGTTATGCCGGCATCAACTAGGGAGTGGGACCCTATGTTGGAAAAGTCATCGGGTTATACAGGTATCAACTAAGGAGTGAGACCTTATGTTCGAAAAGTCATCGAGTTATGCCGGCATCAACTAGGAAATGGGATTCTATGTTGGAAAATTCATCGGGTTATGCCGGCATTAACTAGGGAGTGGGACCCTATCTTGGAAAAGTCATCGGGTTATGACGGCATAAATTAGGGATTGGGACCATGTTGAAAAAGTTATCGGGTTATGCCGGCATCAAATAGGGAGCGAGACCCTATGTTGGAAAAGTCATCGGGTTATGGCGGCATCAACTAGGGAGCGGGACCCTATTATTGGAAAAGTCATCGGGTTATGCCGGCATCAATTAGGGAGTGTGACGCTATGTTGGAAAAGTCATCCGGTTATACAGGCATCAAGTAGGGAGTGGGACCCTATGTTTGAAAAGTCATCGGGTTATGCCCACATCAACTAGGGAGTAGGAAGCTATATTGGAAACCTCATCGGGTTATGTCGGCATCAACTAGAGAGTGGGACCTTATGTTAGAAAAGACGCATTTAGAGATTAGAGACCCTATACTACCATGATTTTGAATTTTTCTTCTTTTTCTTCTTTTTTTCATTTTCATCATCATCTTTTTCTTATTTTTATTATTTCATAGAATGAGTAAATGTGGGAAAGAATTTTGGAGGAGACTTCCTTTTTGGAGTTGTTTCTGCAAAATTGTTTCTAGCCCTTGTGCCATTTCTTTTTGGTTGCACCTGCTTATTGCAAGGTTGCTTTTAGATTGCACCATGTAGGGTAGGGAGAGATTCTTTCTCTTTACTAGAGCCAAGACTGTACGAGGAGAGAAAGACTTAAGTCGACTCAAGTGGAAATAATCAGACTGCTTTATTTTTCGAACAAAGAACAATTTGTCAGTTTCAAACGGTGGTTGGTTTTTTTGCCTTGATTATTTCAACCACTTGATTTCGGCCCCCTTCATTTGCAAGAGGTTGTTTCCTGAATACCGATTGCATTTCTGACCCTGGAGAGACTGTAGCTTTTCCAGACTTTGCCATGACGATGGGTCGGTAAGACTCAACCATTTCAACTTTATTTTGCCTCTGCTGGCCATACCCTTCTGACTTTTTTTTTGTCTTTGGAGCATTGCGGAACTTTTGGCTCCTCAAACTTTGTCGCAACCGCTAGTCGTGTGGGACTTAAACTTTTCCAACTTTATTTAGCCTTCAAAGGCCTTTAATTTCTAGCTTCTTTCTTCCAACTTTAGTTTCAGAGCATGTGGGATCACTTGGCTTTTCAAATATTTGCTGAGACGGTTAGCCATGTGGGACTTAACCTTTTTCAACTTTATTGCCTTAGTAGGCATTTGACTTTGACTTCCTTTCTTTTCAAGGGTTTTTTATTTCAAAGCATCAGCCATCATAGCCAATTGACTCGACCTGCCGAGGCTACGTATCTTCTTGAATATTGGCTCGTATCACCCAGTAAATCAATCTTGCCATCCTTTCTTTACCTCAGTTTTGGAACAGAGTTAGACTGAAAGGGATTAAAAAAACAATGGAATGGAGAATAAGTGTAAACAAGAAATGTCTGTTTTGGGGAAAGGAAAGAAGGACTTATCTGGAGTGCATGCATACTTCAATGAACATGACATGACTTTTGGACTGGATGCCTGATCCGTATAACCGTCTGACTCTCAGAAATTTATCATAACCTTTGTCTCAAAATCGAGAAACCTTGCTAGGACTCTATCGATTATGATGGCTGTGAGAGTCCTTTTTTCGATTAGGGGCACCCTTTGCGGGTTGCACAACCTAACCTCTCTCATTTCTCTTCTCGCTATCGCCTTATAGTGCTCTTTTTAAGTTTTCACTAGCAAGACTCTCACATTTTTTATTTCTCAATTTACCATCGCCGTACGATGTCCATGAGAATTTTTGCCTATATTACTCTCTCATTTTGTTGTGTCAGATCCAAGTAACTGTATCCTCCCCTTTGAACCTCTTTACCGATTGATCGAAATAACTTGAACAGAATTTGGGGTAAAAAGAATTTGGATTGAATTACAACTTTGGAACCATTCAGGCGAAACCATCGGTGAACTACTATATCTTCTGCGCCAGTTCAACCTTTGGGATAGTTTGAATTTTTATTTTGATGTGACAGAACCCCAGAAAGAGACTACCTACGTATCCTTTCGAAATCAAGTCGAATATAGTTCAGGAAACTTTGTTTTCCTTGATTTTCTTTTGTTTTTCTGTTTTGTTTTGTTTTCTCTTTCATTTTCCTTTTCTTTTGTCCTTCCCCCTTTTTTACATTTTTCATTTCATTTTCTTTTTGCCTTTTTCTTCCTTTTTTTTTGTATTTTTTCCATTTTTCATTCATTATTTTTTCAATAATAACTTCTAGGTTCCAAAGAGGGTAATAAAAATAGCAGCCGGGTCAAAGGTTTTGCAAAGGATTGAATATTTGGATAGTGAGAAAGAAAGCTTTCTTCATTCAATCGGAGAACATTAATGCTATATAGAGGATCCAACATAGTACCTATTGACTCCATTTGCATTGACAATTGTTTCAGGGACATAACCTTCAATGTGTCCCAAGTACAACGCACTCTTTTGGTAGTACTCTTGTTGTAATGTATGGATCTTTCCAATCTGTAACCAATTTTTCCTTCAGATGTTCCAACTCTTTGTTTTATTTCCTTAAACTTATCTTCATTGCGATCTAATTCTTGATTCATTATTTCGAGGTCTGACAACATTTTAGGATCTGGGCATGAAGTCCGTAAGCATGTCATATTATTGAAATCTATATTTAACATAACTAAAATGAGATTAAGAACAGTGAAATTAAGAAAAGAGACATCCCTAGAAAATTTTCATTTGATTTTTCTTTTAAATTTTAAATATATAAGGGTTTACATCGGAAAGTAATATAATAAAGTAAAACATCCGGATCATACCCTAAGATAATCCAGATGCAGAAAGGATAGCAAGACTAGCTACGGCTACCGAGACTCCCGTCTGATGGGGAACTTTCATGCTTGGAAACCATTTTTTATCTTTTCTTCTGTCTCAGCAATGGCTGCAATGGCCTTTAGTGCTGGATCAAATTCCTCATTGTAAGCAAGCAACTGATTGTTCGTCACATCAAGAGCCTCTTCATCCCGAAGAATGATTCTTTCAGCTTCAATCAAATCTTCAACTGCCCTTTTGAAGGTTCAACAATCCTCTGTACTGTGTCCCATAGCTCCAGAGCGCTATTCTCATCTGGCATCAGCTCGGTGCAACGGTTTGGGGCTATTAGCAGCAGCAAACCTCGCCTGACTAGCTTTTGGAACAAGTGCTAGTATGGTTTGTTGGAAACACATTCTCAATGCAATATACTAAAACGTGTGTTCTTTTGAATAGGTTTTGATGAATGACAAACGAAGCGAAAATTGGTATATGACGAAGTTCAAGAAACAAGCGCACAATTGATATACAACGAGATTCGAGCTCAAGACAAAGTTTTATAGTTTAATTGAGTCATTCTTAATTGTGATCTTGATCCTACAACTTGACTCGTAACATGGCTTCTCTCATAAAACTATTTTCCAAAATCATGCATATTTAATTTAATGTCAAATGATTTTAAATCATGCATATTTACAGTAGTCAAAATAATTTTTAGACATGCCTTAAAAATCTGCACTAAGATAATCGATTATGTACTTTTGATAATCGATTGTTTTAAGCCAAGACTGCATGACAATCGATTGTGAACTAATGACAATCGATTGTGAGTAAGATAGTGAGCATCAGGTTTTTTCAAACCTGCATGACAATCGATTGTGAACTAATAACAATCGATTGTGACTGAGGCAGTGTCCATCAAAGTTTTTCAAAACTCAGAATAATCGATTATGAACTAATGGTAATCGATTATGTTGAGACAGTGTCTTCCAGTGATTTTCAAATTTATTAAATAATCGATTGTTACATTGGACAATCGATTGTCAAAGAGACATTGTCTAAAATGTTTTTCAAAAACTGATAAGTAATCGATTGTTGACTTTGTGCAATCGATTGTGAAGCTAACCGTTGTCGTAAAGTTTTCAAATACCGTCAGGTAATCGATTATTGATTCTGTATAATCGATTGTTTTGATTAAAATCCAGAAATTTTTTGAACGTTATTGGGTAATCGATTATTGATTTTGTATAATCGATTGTTTTGATTAAATCCGGAAAAGATTTTTTGAACGTTGCTGAGTAATCGATTGTTGATTCTGGACAATCGATTGTTTGTGGTAAAATCTGGAAAGGATTTTTTGAACGTTGCCAGTAATCGATTATGGATGTAAGTAATCGATTATCAAGCGTAAAATCTGGGATTGAATTTTGGTCTGACTGGCAGACAATCGATTGTTGGGGTTTGACAATCGATTGTCAGTGAGTAAAATCAGCAACTCTTAATTGGCAATTAGGCAACGGTAATGCCAAGTTTTTCAACTATAAATACAGCTTCATTTCAGTGTTTTAAACACAACAACATACTACAACTGATCATTACATTGCTATAAGCTTGCATACTTTTGTTTATCATTTTATATTCAATTTCATAAAGCTTTTGAGAGCCATATTCTTGTCCAAAGTTGTTGTGATCTAGAGCTTACTTCTTTTACTCATATCTACTCATTAAGGAGTATTTTGTTTGAGTGTTTAGTGTTTTATACACTTGTAAGAGAATTGTAATTCTCTTGTTGTAAGGAACTTGTGTTTCCTTGGTTGAAGTCTTGGAGTGTTGTATCTCCGAGCAAAGGTGTTAAGGCTTGTGTCCTTAAGTTGTAAAGGTTTGTTGAGCACCCGTAAGCTTAACAAGTTAGTGGAAAATCTCGAGAGAGTCTCTCGGGGACTGGACTAGCCACGTGTTGTGGTGAACCAGAATATATAGGTGCGTTTTTTCCTTTTTGTTTATTTAACGCACTTATTTATTTCCTGCAAATTTTAATTTCCGCAAGTTTACGCTAAATTTTATTATAACGCTATTCACCCCCCCCCCCCTTTAGCTTTAAGCGTATTATCTAACAATTGGTATCAGAGCCCAACTCTCTGAAAACTTAACAGTTTGAGAGAACCATCCATGGCTTCTACTCGTGATTCTTTTGCAGGAATTGATGAAGGACAGTGCTCCACACGACCACCTCTATTCAACGGTACAAATTACACGTACTGGAAGGAGAGGATGAAGATCTTCGTTCAGTCCAACAGCTTTCACCTTTGGAAGGTGATAATGAAGGGAAACCAAATTCCAACAAAGAAGGTGGAAAACGAATGGGTTCCCAAGTCCGAGGATGAGTATGACGCGGATGACATCCGAAAGGTTCAAAATAATGCTAAAGCAATAAACTTATTATATTGTGCTGTTAATGCTGACGATTACAGGAAAATATCGTGTTGCACAACAGCAAAGGAGATGTGGGACAAGCTAGAAGTTACGTACGAAGGTACGGACCAGGTAAGGGAAGCAAAAATTGATTTCCTAACCCATTCTTATGAATTATTTCACATGAAGGAAGGTGAAAAGGTGGACGAAATGTTTGAGCGATTCTCAATAATCGTAAATGACCTACATGCTCTCAAGAAAACATTCACGGATAGAGAGCTCGTTCGAAAAATTCTTAGAAGTCTCACACCGGCATGGAGATCAAAGGCCGATGCAATTCAAGAATCCATTGGCGTTTCAAACGTCACCATCGACGCACTAAGAAGTAACCTTAAGACCTATGAATCTACTATTCTTAACCCTTTTGTTGATGATCAAAGGAGGCAAAGAATAGCTCTAAAGGCAAGCACAAGCCAACCGCAAATTGATGAGGAAGGAGACAACGAGTTTGGACTCGTTATCAAAAGATTTCAAAAGTTCATGCGCAAGGAGTATGAACGCAAGGGCAAAAAGCAAGGCGAACAAATCAGGTGCTATGAATGTGGTGAAACCGGGCACATCAAATCAAATTGCCCAAACATCAAAAAGGAGAAGAAACCTTTTAAAAAGCAACGTGCATACATTTCTTGGGGAGGCGACTCCGGAGATGAGTCAAGCGAAGGAGAAGAAGACGAAGCAGCAAATCTTTGCCTTATGGCACAAGAAGACAATAAAGATGAGGTATGTCAAATTTTCGTCTAAAAACTTCTTTACTCTTGAAGAAATGCGAACTGCTTTTGATGAATTATATGTTGAGTTTATTAAGGCTTCAAAAACTGTTAAGGGCATAAAAGAAAATGCTTCATTAAAAGAAAAGGATTTTCAAAAACAGCTTTCTTTAAAAGAAAAGGATTTAGAAAAACTGGTTTTAGAAAATGAAAAGCTGAAAGAGGAAAACAAGTTTTTTGGAAAAAGAAGCGCTGATAAGCCCGAAAGTTCTCTAAAAATTGTGCTTCTTGCTTGCATCTCAAAAATGAGGTAGATAGACTCAAAGGTACCTTAGATAAGTTTAATTCTTCCCACAAGAATTTGAATGAGGTCTTTGTTAATTTGAAATCAACCAAGCATGGCATAGGATTTAAGAATGAGGTTGAAGCCAAACCCCAACCACCTAAGGCTCAACCTAGGACTAATAAAACAAATGCTTATCCTTGAAATAGCAATCCTAGAACCAATATGCATGCTAGACAAAATGTTGAACCTTTCAGAAGACCTACAAATGGCCTTCAACCTAGAAACAATCACTCTAGAAATGCTGCCCATCTTAGAGCTCATAGTAGGAGAAATGATGGTATTCAAAATAGAGTAAGCAATCTTCGTCCGTCTAGTTACTATGAACCTAGAAGGATGAATAACCCCAATGTGACTTGTCATTATTGTAGACGTATTGGTCATATTGCTCCTGCATGTTTTACAAGACATAGACATATCACTCAATCGCATCATTATGATATGCCTAACCCCCAAGGATCCAAAATGGCATGGGTACCTAAAACACATTAATTTGTCTTGTAGGTGTGTTTGAAGGGATCAAGTGTACTATGGTACCTTGATAGTGGATGCTCCAAGCATATGACGGGAGATGAATCCAAATTCCTTCAACTAGAACGAAAAGAAGGAGGAAGTGTGATTTTTGGTGATAACAATAAAGGAAAGATCATCGGCATCGGCTCGGTCGGTAAGGATGAAAATTCTTCTATTAAGCATATATTACTTGTGAAAGGTTTGAAGCATAATCGCTTGAGCATAAGCCAATTGTGTGACAAGGGAAATCTTGCTCTATTTGATTCGGATGAATGCCTAGTATTTAGACGTAGTGATTTCAAAATCATACTTCGTGGTTTTAGAGTTGATAATATTTATATGGTTGATCTTGCTAATTCCTCACCCGAATATGTTGATTGTCTTATGAGTAAAGAGGATGATACTTGGTTATGGCATCGTAGAGTAGCACATATCAATATGCATCTTTTGAACAAATTGATTTCTCAAAACTTAGTTGTTGGTCTTCCCAATTTAAAATTTGAAAATGACTCTATTTGTGACTCGTGTCAAAAGGGGAAGCAAACAAAAGCATCTTTCAAATCTAAAAACTTTATTTCAACTTCTAGACCATTGCAATTGCTTCATATGGAGTTATTTGGTCCTTCTCGCATTGAAAGTCTAGGAAGAAATAGATATGCTTTTGTGATTGTTGATGATTACTCGAGATTTACTTGGACTTTATTTCTTGCCAATAAAAGTGATGCTTTTCAAAATTTTAAATATTTTCTTAAGCGTGTTCAAAATGAGAAAGAAACAACCGTCACTTCAATTAGAAGTGATCATGGGGGAAAGTTTGATCACAATCTCTTTGCGGACTTTTGTGACGAACTCAGAATCGAGCATACCTTTTCCGCTCCACGTACACCACAACAAAATGGGGTGGTGGAAAGGAAAAATAGGTGTCTCGAAGAGATGGCTAGAACCATGCTCGACGAAGCTAAGATACCCAAACATTTTTGGGCGGACGTCGTGAGTACCGCTTGCTATGTTCTAAATAGAGTAGTAATTTGGCCGATACTCATGAAAACCCCCTATGAACTTTATAAGGGTAGAAAACCAAATATTTCCCATTTTAGAGTTTTTGGTTGCAAATGTTTTGTTCATAACAATGGCAAAGACCAATTGGGTAAATTTGATGCTAAGTCGGATGAAGGTATTTTCATTGGATATTCCTCACGTAGTAAAGCATATAGGGTCTTTAATAAACGAACCCAAATTGTGGAGGAATCCCCTCATGTTGTATTTTCCGAAAATAATGCTCGCTTGGCGAGAAAGGATTCCGGTTTTGATCTTGCAGGTATCTTAGATAGCTTGAAAGACAAAATACAAGAGGAACCACCCAAGGAAAATAAAGATGAAACTGAGGAACAACCAACGGAAGAAGCGCCACAATTGGAAGAAGAAACAAAAGTGCCAAATGAGTGGAGGACGATCAAAGATCACCCTCTTGAACAGGTATCGCCCTAAAAGATAGGGGGAATTATAAAGTTTTGGCACAGAACAATCGATTGTTCCAAGCAAATAATCGATTATTTTACTGTGCTGAAAATCGATTAGCAGTATCACTAATCGATTGTTTATGGTTTATGTTCATTATGAAGTTTTGTTTAATCGATTTCTGTCTCAGCCATTCAGCAACGCTTTTCCAAAACAATCGATTATCCACATTTGACAATCGATTATTTCATGTCAGAAATTTAAACTCTTGTTACCGTTTGGCTCCTCAATCGATTTGTGTCAGTTCCAAGTCAGGTCATAACTCTTCAACAATCGATTATTGCATCTCAACAATCGATTGTCTAACGGTCAGTGAACTTATTTTACCGTTTCTGACTGATTTGGCTTTAAATTCTCAGCAGATTTCTTCCATAAATGATAAGCCACTCTCCCCTCTATAAATAGGCTTCATATATGTTCATATTCATTCACTCAAGCATCAATTTTAGCTTTCAAAATATCAAATTCTCTCTAATCCTTTCCAAAATCCAGCAGCTTTCATTAAAAATGTCGGGCCGTCACTCAAAACGTTCCGGTTCTGCTAGGCACGGCGCATCCGCCTCTGCTGCCCCTCCTCGTCCGAACTATCCCTATCAAGATGGTTCCGTTCTATATTTTAATTCCGACATCGAGCTTACTCGATTCTTAACCAAATTTGAAAAGCGCGACATTCTTCCACCCCGCTTTTCAACCCACAAGTATCTTGAATCATTTGGGCCTGCTGCAAATATGCTCAAAAATTCTCAACTTCTTGACTTTTTACTCCTTACCCATCCTTACATCAATACTACATTGGTTCAAGCATTTTATTCCAACCTCCATGAGGATGATGATGGTGAGCTTGTCACCAACATTAATGGTGTTCAAATTCTTCTTTCCGATGAAAATCTTCATACCATTGACCGTCTTCCTCATAATGGTGAAGACATTTTTCGGTACACCGGAGAGGCCGGAGCCCTTTTTGATGAAACAGTCCTCTTACACCAAATCGGTCTTACTTCTTATGATCCAAATCTCTCCTCCCGTCGTCCTACAATTACGGGAATGGATCCAAATTACCGGTTAATTTTCTATTTCGTCACCCGAGTCCTCAAACCTCGTAAGCACAACCATACCACCATTTCCCAAGAGGACACCAAGCTCATGCATGCCATGGTTACCGGAGCTAACATCAATTGGTGTCGGCTTATCAAAATTCACATGCGTGACGCTATCGGAGATGGTAGGCCTCTTCCTTATGCTCTCCTCATCATGAACTTTCTTGAAGCCACCGGATTCGTCACTGGAAATGGTCCTCTCAAAAAGAGTACCAAAAAGTGGGAAATTTCGGAATCCTCCATTCATCATGACGGTGATCATGTAGCGCCTGCTCCTCCTCCAACCCGTCGTGCTCCTCCGCCTCAAGAACCCACTCTCCAATCCATTTCCGGCCAAATTGCTTCCTTGACCACCTCGGTTGGTCAATTGACAAATGAGATCCATGGATATTTTGACCATGTTCATTATCCATATGCCGGTCTTGTTCCCTTCGAAGCAGTGCCGGATGATGAGGCGGGAAATGATGATGAATGATTTCTCTGTTTTTTTGGTTCTATTGTGATATGTTTTATTGTCCCCTCCTTATGTACTCGTTTTCTTTCCAATAAATAAACAAGTTTTATTTACATATTTGGCATCTTATTATTATTTTTGCTAATGGCAAAAGGGGGAAGATAACGGGTATGATGCACTCTCAAATTATAAGCTTAAATTGAGGGGGAATTCTCAAATTGAGGGGGAACAAATTACATACTTGTTGCATGTATATACTTGTCTTGAATCGTCAATATAAATTGCTTGTCTTGCATATCCCGCTTAATGTTTGCCATTATCAAAAAGGGGGAAATTGTTGGAAACACGTTCTCAATGCAATATACTAAAATGTGTGTTCTTTTGTATAGGTTTTGATGAATGACAAACGAAGCGAAAATTGGTATATGACGAAGTTCAAGAAACAAGCGCACAATTGATATACAACGAGATTCAAGCTCAAGACAAAGTTTTATAGTTTAATTGAGTCATTCTTAATTGTGATCTTGATCCTACAACTTGACTCGTAACATGGCTTCTCTCATAAAACTATTTTCCAAAATCATGCATATTTAATTTAATGTCAAATGATTTTAAATCATGCATATTTACAGTAGTCAAAATAATTTTTAGACATGCCTTAAAAATCTGCACTAAGATAATCGATTATGTACTTATGATAATCGATTGTTTTAAGCCAAGACTGCATGACAATCGATTGTGAACTAATGACAATCGATTGTGAGTAAGACAGTGAGCATCAGGTTTTTTCAAACCTGCATGACAATCGATTGTGAACTAATGACAATCGATTGTGACTGAGGCAGTGTCCATCAAAGTTTTTCAAAACTCAGAATAATCGATTATGAACTAATGGTAATGGATTATTTTGAGACAGTGTCTTCCAGTGATTTTCAAATTTATTAAATAATCGATTGTTACATTGGACAATAGATTGTCAAAGAGACAGTGTCTAAAATGTTTTTCAAAAGCTGATAAGTAATCGATTGTTGACTTTGTGCAATCGATTGTGAAGCTGCCGTTGTCGTAAAGTTTTCAAATACCGTCAGGTAATCGATTATTGATTCTGTATAATCGATTGTTTTGATTAAAATCCGGAAAATATTTTTTGAACGTTATTGGGTAATCGATTATTGATTTTGTATAATCGATTGTTTTGATTAAAATCCGGAAAAGATTTTTTGAACGTTGATGAGTAATCGATTGTTGATTCTGGACAATCGATTGTTTGTGGTAAAATCTGGAAAGGATTTTTTGAACGTTGCCAGTAATCGATTATGGATTGTAAGTAATCGATTATCAAGCGTAAAATCTGGGATTGAATTTTGGTCTGACTGGCAGACAATCGATTGTTGGGGTTTGACAATCGGTTGTCAGTGAGTAAAATCAGCAACTCTTAATTGGCAATTAGGCAACGGTAATGCCAAGTTTTTCAACTATAAATACAGCTTCATTTCAGTGTTTTAAACACAACAACATATTACAACTGATCATTACATTGCTATAAGCTTGCATACTTTTGTTTATCATTTTATATTCAATTTCATAAAGCTTTTGAGAGCCATATTCTTGTCCAAAGTTGTTGTGATCTGGAGCTTACTTCTTTTACTCATATCTACTCATTAAGGAGTATTTTGTTTGAATGTTTAGTGTTTTATACACTTGTAAGAGAATTGTAATTCTCTTGTTGTAAGGAACTTGTGTTTCCTTGGTTGAAGTCTTGGAGTGTTGTATCTCCGAGTAAAGGTGTTAAGGCTTGTGTCCTTAAGTTGTAAAGGTTTGTTGAGCACCCGTAAGCTTAACAAGTTAGTGGAAAATCTCGAGAGAGTCTCTCGGGGACTGGACTAGCCACGTGTTGTGGTGAACCAGAATATATCGGTGCGTTCTTTCCTTTTTGTTTATTTAACGCACTTATTTATTTCCTGCAAATTTTAATTTCCGCAAGTTTACGCTAAATTATATTATAACGCTATTCACCCCCCCCCCCCCTCTAGCGTTAAGCGTATTATCTAACATGGCTCACCAATAGGGGTGAACTGATTCTTTTTGAAAGGCTCTCTTGGGCGAGGATTGTACTGGAGAACATTTGATTGGGGATTATATGGAGCTTGGTAAGGATGGGCAGTTCTGGGAGGTGGAGCTCGATTTTGTGTATAACATTGTGTTCGCGTGCAAGCTTGCGCATTCATCACCGCATACCAACAAAGCCAACCACCTGAACAGAGCCTGGCTAATTTTCTCACACCACAACCTTGTTGGTTCTGAGACATATAACATATAGGAAATCGCATGTTGCGATGCAATGCACCTAACAGTTAAACGCTTCTACCATGTGTTTGAACAATTGTATGTTTCATCCAGATCTTAACTAACTCTTTCAGTGTGTACCTCTTTTCTTTTATTTCTGCCATTCTTTAATCACTCTTTATTTTTTCATTTCGTTTATGTGCTATTTTATTTTTTGGCACTCTTTTTTTTTTGTCACTCTTTTTTTCAGTTTATTTTTCACTCAATTTATGTATGGCTATAATAAGGACTGCCTACGTATCATGACAGCGCATGAATCAGATCTTGCATCGTTCGAAAAAATCAGGAATAGAGTAAATAACTCTAACTCTCTTTTACTTTTTTGTAACACTCAAACAATGAAAGCATTTATAAAAAGAAACTCTTTTTTTTTTTGCATTTTATTTTTTTATTGAATAGTCTAAAGAAAGGCTATTAAAGAGGAAAGAAAATATTTTTTAGTTTTTATTTTTTTAATGAAATTTTGAAAGAAAGTCTTCTAAAGAAAATATTTTTGAATTTTGGTTTTGATATTTGATTTTTTTTTTTAATGAAAGACTTCTAAAGAAAAGGAAACGTGTTTAGATTTAAAAAAAAAATTTATTTGAATTTTTCTAAGGAAAGATCTCTAAGAAGGGATTATGGAATGAAAAATATATTTGAATTGTTTTTTTTTTTTTTGAAAATTGGGGACCGCAATTGATTTTGCTTATATATCTCACATCCGATGAGAATCATACTTGCGTAGTTCGATCAATTTTGACGGAACAGGGGAAATATGGCTCTTGAAAATTTTGGCTCATTTTTAAATGACTTTTCTTTTTCTTTTTTCTTTTTTAGAATTTCAGTAGAGTTTCGGGATTTTCAAATACCTACCTCACTCTTGGTTTTTTTGGATTGATTTTTTCCTTTCTCTATTCTAGAAACCAGTCAACATGCAAGCCGAAACAACAGATGCACAAATAGCACGTATGATGTATCAGGATGATCTTTTAATGTGGGTACACCTATTCTAGACAAACTCAACCCCTGTGTTGAGTCCCCAAAGTCAAATGCGCGTGATGCAACAAACATACCTACTACGGACCCTGCATGAAGTTATGTGATTCAAGGTTTAAAAACCTGGGTGTATTGTTATAGACCTGGCTTACCCGAGTGGACAGCTCGAGCTAGGGTACGGGGAGGGAGGGGGAGCAGCGTACCAGGAATACAGAAGTTTCACTGGCTTTGCAACTTGTTCGAACCTCGTTTTAAAATTAGGATATGACTCTAACAGAAAAGAAGCCACGCGAAGCGCACGCTCCTAGAAGATCTAGAAGACTCAGAGAGAATAGGGTTCCGTAATAGTTTATATACAATTCACACAATATCAAAGCAGTAAAAAGGAGCATTCAACACATTATGCCCAAACATGTAAAAATCAGATAATAAGCAACAACCACGTATAATAGTTTATTCTAAGCTCGAATTCTTGAACCCTGAACCAGAGATTCTGGGTTCTTATCCCCAGCAGAGTTGTCAGAGCTGTGACACCTCATTTTTACCCGAGGGAAGATAGTAAATTTTTCCAATTAAAGTGACATTAATCGAAATAGGATTATTTATTTAATTTCAGAGTCACCACTTGGAATAGTTTATGGTGCCCCAAGTCACCGGTTTATTAGAAATTCCAAATCGAAAAAATTGACTCTTATTTATAGCCCACGAACACAGAAGACCGGATAAGAAATTATATTGACCCGGGAGAAGGTGTTGGGCATTTTCGAGTTTGGTGGTTCTAGCAAGATCGCTTAACTATTAATAATTGGCCTAATTATCTGATTAATTATATGTTTTAAACCTATTGTGCATTTTTAACTTTATAACGCTTTAATTATTTTAAACTGCTTTTTAGGATTTATGGAATTATTTCTCGAATAAGTTATGATATCGCACACTTGCTATTTTGGAACACATGACAAACCATGCTACATGAAATGCACCCGCAATTTGTGATATATTTATTTTATTATTATTCAAAGTAATTATGATCGGATCACATGAAATGCAAACCCGAATTTAGGAATTATGTATCGTAACTATACCGCGAGAACCGCACCCATAGTTACAATAGTTACTTGATTAACGCGCCAAAAACATGCTACGATATTCATAAGTTAGTTATTCTCTAAATTAGTTTGGGATTCATTGTGTGGTTATTGATTATGGATATAGAGTTATTGTGGAAGAAATGTATGACTACAGCTACCGTGAAATTATTTATAAAAAGAAATACTTGAAGTTAAGGCTAATGTTACAACCCGACCTTCAAGAACTTGATAAGCAATCCATAGATTAAATGAAATAAATAATTCATACATTAAACTTATCAACTACTTCTACCAACTTAAGAGATCAAACCAACAAAAAGGCAAAGAAAACAAACATAATTACTACATTACAAGGACATGTTTGCCGTAATTGATAAAGAAACAAAAGATGAGGCATTGAAGCTATGAAAATAGGAAAACATTGACAACAAATAAATTAGAATTAACTGGGCTTTGCAATACTAGCCTATTCGTATGGGGTAAAGGTTCTTTTTCCTCACATTCATATACAGGCTTTCCCCAAATGAGAGAGTAATCTGCCACCATGTACCATGCCTCAAGCACATGCGTCCAAACGCAACATAATTGAGTTAGCATAAATGAACAAAGTGAATAACTAAGCACATAAGTGAATTTATTTATAAATTATATTACTGTTGATATAAAATAATATAAAAGACAAGAACAATAACTCAAGAACAAGAGCAAATAGAGAGAAGAGTAGAGAGAGTTCTTCTTATTGATACTTAGAGAATGTTAGGAGTGGTTTACAATGGTAGAGAGCACCTCTATTTATAGGGAGGAGGATGATTTAGCTACCAAGAATAGAACTCTAGAATCTCTCTAATTAAAGACATTCACCTTAAATAGAAGTGTATTTATAACACTCCCCCTTGAATGTCTATTCAATGATGTGCCTCGTTAAAACCTTAAAACAAAACCCAATGGGAAAAATTAAAGAAAGGAAAAAGAGTACACATGTTTGAATATGCGCCTATTGGTTGCCTCGTTAAAAACCTCGCAAGGAAAACCCGGTGGGACAAAACCTTGTAAGGGAAAAAGAGTGCAACGCGCCTTAACTCCCCCTGATAAGAACATCAATTTATGTCCTTAAGTCTTCGCATCCTGATCTTGTGAACTAGCTTCTTGAAGGTTGACTTTGGTAGAGATTTTGTGAACAAATCAGCCATATTGTCGCTTGAACGAATCTGTTGAACATTGATATCACCATTCTTTTGAAGATCATGTGTGAAGAATAACTTTGGTGAAATATGCTTCGTTCTATCTCCTTTTATGAATCATCCCTTCAATTGAGCTATACATGCTGCATTGTCTTCATACAAAGTTGTGGGTAGTTTATCACACTTCAAACCACATTTGTCTTGGATATGATGTATTATCGACCTTAACCACACACACTCCCGACTTGCTTCATGAATAGCAATTATCTCGGCATGATTATATGAAGTAGCCACAATTGATTGCTTAGTCGATCGCCAAGATATGGCGGTTTCTCCACAGGTAAACACATAACCCGTTTGAGATCGAGCCTTGTGTGGGTCGGACAAATATCCAGCATCAGCATAACCAACAAGATCCGGGCTGCAATTCTTGCCATAAAATAAGCCCATATCGGTAGTTCCCTTTAGGTACCGCAATATGTGTTTGATCCCATTCCAATGTCTCCTCGTAGGAGCCGAGCTAAATCTTGCTAAGACATTAACTGAAAAGGATATGTCAGGTCTTGTAGTATTTGCAAGATACATTAGTGCGCCAATTGCGCTAAGATATGGTACTTCAGGACCAAGTAGCTCTTCATTCCTTTCTTGTGGTCGGAATGGATCTTTGTTCACATCAAGTGATCGAACAACCATCGGTGTACTTAAAGGATGTGCTTCATCCATGTAAAACCATTTCAGTACCTTTTCTGTATAGGTAGATTGATGAACAAAAATTCCGTTTGCCAAATATTCAATTTGCAAACCAAGGCATAGTTTAGTCTTTCCGAGATCTTTCATCTCGAATTCATCCTTTAGATAATCAATTGCCTTTTGGAGTTCTTTAGGGGTTCCAATAAGGTTTATGTCATCAACATATACGGCAAGTACAGCAAATTCCGATGTTGTTTTCTTTATAAAAACACACGGGCAAATGGCGTCATTTATATAGCCTTCTTTTAACAAGTACTCACTAAGACGATTATACCACATTCGTCCAGATTGCTTTAGACCATACAAGGATCTTTGCAATTTAATTGAGAACATTTCCCGAGATTTTGAGTTGTGCGCGTTTGGCACCTTGAGTCCATCGGGAATTTTCATGTATATCTCATTATCAAGTGAGCCATAAAGATAGGCAGTAACTACATCCATTAAGTGCATGTCAAGCTTTTCATGGACAGCAAAACTTATGAGATAACGAAAGGTTATCGCATCCATTACAGGCGAATATGTCTCTTCATAATCGACACCAGGCCTTTGAGAAAACCTTGTGCAACAAGGCGTGCCTTATATCTTTGTACCTCGTGTTTCTCATTCCTTTTGCGTACAAAGACCCATTTATAGCCGACAGGCTTAACACCATTAGGTGTTTCAACTATAGGGCCAAAAACTTCACGTTTTGCCAGCGAATTCAATTCTGATTGAATTGCTTCTTGCCACTTTGGCCAATCCTGTCTTTTTCGACATTCTTCAACAGATTGAGGTTCGAGATCCTCACATTCTTGCATAATACTAGATGCTACATTATAAGCAAAGGCATTATCCACCACAATATCCACTCGATTAATATTTGCCTCAATATTAATTGGATTTAGGGATAGTTCCGTATTTTCCAGAGTCTCGGGCTCAATGGATTTTTCATGAATCTCAGAATTTGTTAAATCATGAGATTCTTTCGTGGTGTCATTTTGATCGTTCTTTTTCCTCTTTCTAGGATTTCGATCTTTGGAGCCTAATGGTCTGCCACGCTTCAGGCGTGCATTCGACTCATTGGATATGACACTAGATGATTGTCCAACAGGGACATGAATACGGATTGGAAAATTTTCCGCGGGAATGTGGGATTTCGTTATCCTTTTCAAGTCCGTAAATGCGTCAGGCATTTGATTTGCTATTTTTTGCAAATGGATAATCTTTTGTACCTCTCTTTCACAAATAGAGGTATGTTTCAAGATGAGATAATGATGCATTTTTCCACAAAATTTCCCGTTTGGTTTCACCAACTTCTCCCCCTAATTTTGGGAAAAGTGTCTCATCAAATCGACAGTCTGCAAATCGTGCAGTAAACAAGTCGCCTGTCAATGTTTCGAGGTAGCGAATGATGGAGGGCGATTCAAACCCAACATATATTCCTAACCTTCTTTGCGGACCCATTTTGGTGCGGGATGGCGGTGCTATAGGCACATATACTGCGCATCCAAAAATTCTTAAATGGGATATATTGGGTTCATGACCCAAAACCAATTGCAACGGGGAATACTTGTGGTAATTCGTCGGTCTGAGACGAATTAGCATTGCTGCATGTAAGATGGCGTGACCCCATACCGAAGTGGGCAGCCTCGTTCTCATAAGTAATGGCCTTGCAATCAACTGCAGGCATTTAATTAACGATTCTGCAAGACCATTTTGAGTGTGAACATGAGCTACAGAATGTTCAACTTTTATCCCGATTGATAAGCAATAATCATTAAATGCTTGGGATGTAAACTCAGCAGCATTATCCAGTCTAATGGACTTGATTGGATTATCTGGAAATTGTGCTCGTAGTCGAATTATTTGTGCCATTAATTTCGCAAACGCAAGGTTGCGTGATGACAACAGCACACATGAGACCATCTACAGGATGCGTCTATCAAGACCATGAAATACCTAAACGACCCACTAGGTGGGTGAATAGGTCCACAAATGTCCCCTTGTATACGTTCCAGAAACGTGGGTGACTCAGTCCCAACCTTTGTTGGTGATGGCCTGATAATCAGCTTGCCTTGATAACACGAAGTGCAAGGATATTCATTATTCGAAAGAATTTTGAAATTCTTTAACGGATGCCCATATGAGCTTTCTATAATCCGTCTCATCATGACCGATCCTGGGTGTCCCAATCGATCATGCCAAAGTACAAAGGTATTGGAATCAGTAACCCTTTGGTTTACTGTTGAATGTGCCTCAACACTAATTCTTGTCCAATACAGGCCACAAGATAAAGACGGGAATTTCTCAATAACCCTCTTTTGGCCGGAGACATTCTTTGTGATGACGAGATATTCAAGATTATCTTCATCCATTGTCTCAATATGATAGCAATTCCGGCGTACATCTTTAAAACTCAACAAGTTTCTCTTAGACTTGGAGGAGAACATTGCATTCTCTATGATTAACGTCGTGCCCTTGGGCAGAGTTACAATTGCTCTTCCGGAGCCTTCAATCAATTTACTACTTCCAGAGATTGTACTAACGTTTGCCTTACACATATTTAGTTGAGAGAAATACTTCCTTTCTTTGAGTATTGTATGTGTAGTACATGAATCAATTAGGTGAATACTTTTACAGTTGGATGTTGATCCAAGTTCGCTTTGTGAGATATGCATATTTGCTATCCCATAGTTTGACATACAAAAGAGATACAAGAACATAAGAATAAACAAGTTCAATTCTTTTGTGTCACATAATATTTTCAAAATCTGCTGCTAACAGTTGACTAACAAAATCAGATATGTTATCCATTACTTTGCAGTTTGAAAATTTCATTTTGAACGTTTTCTTCAAACAATCGATTGTTAAACACAAACAATCGATTGTTGAACATTGACAATCGATTGCTATTCATAGACAATCGATTGTTGGCTATTTTGAAAAATTCCAGCACTGTTTTAAGACAATCGATTGTTAAGTATAGACAATCGATTGTTGGCTATTTTGAAAAATTCTACACTGTTTTAAGACAATCGATTGTTAAGTATAGACAATCGATTGTTGGCTATTTTGAAAAATTCCAGAGCACACTGTTTCAAGACAATCGATTGTTATGCATAGACAATCGATTGTTGACAATTTTTGAAAATTTCCAGATCACACTGTTTTAAGACAATCGATTGTTAAACATAGACAATCGATTGTTGGCTATTTTGAAAAATTCCAGACCTCACTGTTTCAAGACAATCGATTGTTATGCATAGACAATCGATTGTTGGCTATTTTGAAAAATTCCAGAACATACTGTTTCAAGACAATCGATTGTTATGCATGGACAATCGATTGTTGGCTATTTTGAAAAATTCCAGATTAGTCTTAACGACAATCGATTGTTAGACAAAGACAATCGATTGTGGATGATTTTTGAAAAATTCCGGATTACACTGTCTTAATGACAATCGATTGTTAGTCAAAGACAATCGATTGTTGATCAATTGTTTTTCAGTTTTAATGCGAAAATAGTTGATAATCGACTAGTTTTTCAGGCTAGTCGACTACCCCTACTGAAAAAATAAAAATATTATTGATATTTGAACATATTGAAGATATTCTAAAGAACTACTGCTAACATTGCTTTATGAACTAACTAATACGAGCTAATACTAATGACTATTAGTTTATTCACTAACTAATACAAATAAGTAGAACAAAATCAAATAACTCCATCTTCTTTCATCACGGACCCATCGCCGATTAGGTGGTCTATTTTCCCCTCTGGTTGCTCAAAGAAGTCTGCCACATCCAGGTGGGTGATGTCCTCATTGTCGTCATAGACAAAATTTGTTTCAGGGCCTTTTCTCTTTCGAGATGCTTGATAAAGGCCAACCAAGTGTCTTGGTATACGGCAAGTCTTTGACCAGTGCCCTTCCCCACCGCAACGATAACATATCGTTTCTGAACCATTTGCCTTAGGATCTTCATGACCCCGTTTCTGCTTTCGGCGGTTATCTCTCTTCGGGGGGTGACGGACTTCATTGGAATTTCTTCCTTGTCTACGTCCCTGGCTATGACCCCGTTTACGACCATGACCATGGTCCTTTTCATGTTTGGCATAATGAGAGTGCACCTTATCTGCTTCAGGCAGTGGTGTAGACCCAGTGGGTCGATTTTCATGATTTCTCATGAGCAGGTCATTATTTCGCTCAGCCACTAGTAGAAGAGAAATCAGTTCAGAGTACTTTGTAAAGCCTTTCTCTCTGTACTGTTGTTGCAGTACTATATTGGAGGCATGAAACGTTGTAAACGTTTTCTCAAGCATATCATAATCGGAGATATTATCCCCGCATAGCTTCAATTTAGAAGTAATTCTGAACATAGCAGAATTATATTCAGAAACGGACTTAAAGTCCTGGAGCCTCAGATGAGCCCAATCATATCGTGCTTGTGGCAGAGTGACCAACTTCAGGTTGTCATATCTCTCCTTTAAGCCGTTCCACAAGACGAGTGGATCCTTGACGGTGAGATATTCAATCTTCAAACCTTCATCAAGGTGATGGCACAAGAAAATCAAGGCCTTCGCACATTCTTGGGTGGATGCTTTTTCTCTATCTTTGATGGTGTCTCCGAGACCCATAGCATCTAAGTGGATTTCAGCATCCAACACCCATGTCATATAGTTCTTGCCCGAAATTTCAAGGGCAACGAACTTTCTTTTCGTAATGTCAAACATAATCGAAAATTAAATTAGGAAGAGGGAAAAACCTTAGATTTTTCGAGAATGGTTCTTGAGACGGTAGAGTCTCGTGCTGATAACGTGATATGAAATAATATAAAAGACAAGAACAATAACTCAAGAACAAGAGCAAATAGAGAGAAGAGTAGAGAGAGTTCTTCTTATTGATACTTAGAGAATGTTAGGAGTGATTTACAATGGTAGAGAGCACCTCTATTTATAGGGAGGAGGATGATTTAGCTACCAAGAATAGAACTCTAGAATCTCTCTAATTAAAGACATTCACCTTAAATAGAAGTGTATTTATAACAACTGTTGAGTTGTTGTAGACTAATTACCATATTTTAATTCAAGTGATAGGAGGATTATGCATCATTCCCATATTTGACGCCATTTCACTCATTGACGAAACATAGGCCAAAGGGAGTAAATAAGACAATAACAACAAATCAATTAGCAGACGAACCAAATTTCATACCAGAGCAGATCTGAAAGAGAATGTGGATTCTTAGTACATACCTAATTCCCCTGAACTAATTTAACAAATCCAATTGCCAACTAAAATCTGAAAAAGACAGCTACTGGTCAAGTCCTCAGCCACAAGTCGAAGAGAACAACAACAAGCAACAAATAATCCCAACTAAACCGGATTTGAAGCCCAAAAATGCAGGAGAACTTGGTTTTGAATCAGCAACATAGTTACCGCCATCTTCTTTCTTCTTTACTTTTATTTATAGAGAGCTCTTTTAGGTCTCAATTAAAATTGAACGCCAGAATATTTGTGTTTCAACCTTTTTCATTGAGAGGTGCGTGAGATTGGAAATGAGTGGTCACTCATGGATTGAGAGAGAAAGGGTGCTCGGGTTCTTCTTGTTCTCAGAAGGAGTGGGAGGCGGGGTGGGGGAGCGACACTGGTCCCATTTCTGAAGGGGAAGGGATCCCTTCTCTCGTTCTAGGTTTTTTAGGAAAAGGGTTTTAAATAAAGGGGATTTGGGCCGCGGGTCAATAGGGATTGGGGTGTATCGTGTAGGGCTGTATTTTTCGCGGTTCCGAATCGAAACACGGACCGGAACCGCAGTTCTGGCGGTTCTGCCGGTTCCAGCGGTCCGGTTCCGGCTGTTCCGGTTCTGGCGGTTCCCGGGAACCGTGGCGGGGCGGTTCTACCCGTTGGAACCGCCAGAACCGGAACCGGACCGGTTCAGGCGGTTCCGGCGGTTCTATAACGGTAATTTTTTTATAAAAAAAAATTAAAATAATTTCCAAACGGCTCTTTTTCAAAAGTAGCCGTTTGGAAGTTTAAAAAATAGCCAATTTGCCCCCAAACTTTATATAATTACACTATTTCCCATTTCTCAACTATAAATACCCCATCATTCTTTCATTTTTATTCACCAATTCATCAATATCTCTCAGTCTCTCTCAAGCTCTCTTTCAATCTTTCTAGTGCAAGTGCTTAATTTATTGTTGCAAATTCGTGAAACATTGTGAAGTTGTTGAATTGAAGTTTTCAAGTGTTCAATTTCAACGATTTTCAATTTTCAAGAAGTTGTTCGTCAATCCGGTAAACTCGTTTCAACTCTTACGTGATAAGAATATTTTTGTGTGTTGTTATTTTGCTTAATATAATTATTATGGCATTTTCGTTGAAAAATATGTTCAGTAAAGAAAAATCTAAAACCGGTGAAAGTAGTCGCCAAAATACTACCCCTCCCCCGGCTCCCCGACCTAGAAAAGATAAGCAAGTTCAAAGTAGTAGCCAACCTAGAAATCCTAATGAACCCTTCGGAATCCTTGATAGTGATCACCCGTATTTTCAATTTAGCGATATTGATTTTCTACATGATGTAGCAGTTGGTGATAGAATAGATGATGATATTATGAATGCTCTTTATCCTAATGCACCTATCTTGAGGGAAATGAGGATGACAATGATGACGAAACCCAAGCTCCAGTAGATTTAGATGATACACCTACTAGTCCTGCTCATAACTTAGGTGATGAACCGGAACACCCACCCGTACAAACTCCCACTTTTAGTAGACAACCTCCTAAAAGTTCAGAAACATCATTAGTTTGGCAATTTTTTATTCAACTAAGAGAACAAAATAAGGCTAAGTGTAAATCTTGTGGGATATTACTTGTGCATAGGTATACTGGAGATCGTAGTGGCACGAGTAGTTTAGTTAAGCATATAAGATTACACCCTAGCGATAAGGCTAGATTTTTGCAGTTGAAAGCGGAACAAGAGGGGAGGACAAGTCCTGATAGTACAGTTAACCCAAGTACTGGTTCAAATCTAGTTCAACCAGGAATAAACACAGTCACCGGAGGTATATTATATTACGATCCAAATAAGGATCGTGAAGAATTAGCTAAAATGATTACTGTTATGTGTTTGCCTTATTCTTTTGCTTCTAATCCTGCATGGATTCATTAAGAAGAGTATTTAATCCTACGTATAAAGGTTGGCCTCGCGCCACAATTAAGGCCGATATTTATAAATACAAGCATGAATATGAACAATACTTGCGCTATTTATTTACCCATATAACTAATCGTATGTCTATTATAACTGATATTGATAGAAGTAATAATGATTGTTATTATCTAACAGTAACCAGTCATTGGATAGACGAAGACTGGACAATGCAAAAACGCATTATTGCATATAGGATAATTAATTCACGGCACACGGGTAGGTTTATTGCTAACACGGTTTCAGATGTATGCAGATATTTTTGTTTTAGTGATAAAATAATGTCAATTTCCATGGATAACGCTTCTGGCAACACTAGTGCAATAGGTATGCTAACTAGAACACTTAATCCTGCTTTTACTAATATTTTCCATATTAGATGTATATGTCATATTTATCATTTAATTGTTGGTGATGGTATGAGAATATTAAACTTAGAAATTGAAAAGGTTAAAATGGCTCTTAATTGGCTTTTTTATTCAAACCGTAGAAGTAGACTTAGAGAATATTTTAAAAAGTGTGACGAATATGGCCTTAGAGAAAGAAAGGTTCCTAAACCTTGCCCGACTAGGTGGAACTACATGTACGAAAGTTTAGTAGTAGCGTACGAATATAGAAACCCAATTAACGGTACGTATAATTCTCGGGATTGTGGGGAGGAAGATAATGACATGCTAACTACACAAGATTGGACTAACGTTAAAATTCTTTTAGATTTTTTAGAACATTTTCATGTGGCTACAAATGCTTTATCTGGCCAATATTATCCAACTATTTCTAACTGTTTAGTTTATATTGCCGCACTTGCTAATTTGTTTGTTGATTTTAACGAGGGAGGGGAAATTTATGAAATTGCAATAACTGAAATGAAAAAGAAGCTTAAAAAATATTTTTTTTCCAATCCCTCCTATATTTGGTGTGTCTGCTATGTTAAATCCTACTATGAAATTAGGAGGTCCTCACTTTTGGTATTCTATTATTTATCAATCTTTAGATCTTTCAGAAGTAGAAATGGCTACACTAGCTGATGTGAAAGCATCAATTAAAGTGAATGCTCAAACTGTTTATAATGCATATAAACAGGCGTTAGAGCATGCTAGGCCTAATATTCCAACCCCTACTTCGTCTACATCACAGTCGTCTAAAAGAGCTGCTGGCTTAACAGCTCTTAAATCGTGGACGTGGTTCAGGGGTACTCAAGGGGAAAATTTAGATGAAATTTCCCATCTAAATGAGCTTCAAGTTTATTTGTCGCAGGGACTAGAGAATGAGAATCCAGACGGCTCTTTCGACCTTTTGGATTGGTGGAAGACAAGGGAAAAGCATTTTCCCGTTCTTGCAAAGATGGCTCGGGATGTTCTGTCGATTCAAGCATCAACTGTTGCATCGGAGAGCGCTATTAGTCAAGAAAGACTACAAATAGGTGATCATAGAGCGTCGATGCGGGACAGCTTGGAAAAATCAGTGCTTTTTCGAGATTGGATCCGCGCAGAAAGAAGGAACTTTGGGCTAGCTGAATCACAACCAGAAATAGATGAGTACTATGAAGAAATGCTAGCAGAACTTGCTCAGGAAACATCTTCACCCGGAAGTGGTGATGAACAAGCTTCATTTCCACCACCGCCAACACAACCACCTCCAAACCTTGAAGGTTTTATGAGATTTGTTAGAAATAATACATAAATTATGATGTAACTTGTACATTGGCATGTCTTCTTTTAGTTTTTTTCCCTTTTAATGGTGGTATTAGTACCATGTTGTGCTCATTCCATTGGGGGAAGGAAGACTAAGAAAGATATGCCATTTTGGTCAATAAATATGCTCTTTATCATATCCTTGAATATGTTGTCTCAATATTTCTTTATCAATATATACTACTTATATACAATTTATACTAATTACTAACTACAACACAATATACACTACTTATATACAATATATACTACTTATATACAAAATATATACTACTTATACACAATATATACTAATTACAAAACACAATATATACTATACTAATAACATAGTACACAACATAAAATATATTCTACAATATACTAATGACTATTATACAAGTATTGATTTAAAAAAAAAATTCAGAACCGCCGGGAACCGCCGGAACCGCCAGAACCGGAACCGGATGGTACCCGGAACCGTATGGTAGCGGTTCCGGCTCTGGAACCGCCAGAACCGGAACCACAGACCCAAATAGACCCAGAACCGCAACCGGATACAGCCTTAGTATCGTGTGCCAATGGGCCATCAGAAATGATTTTAGCCCAAATTTAAAACAAGACCAAATCGAATCATTTTCTTTCTCTCCCTTGATTTTTGCAATGTTAGCCACTTTAAACTCTAATTTAGTTTAATCTAATTTGTATGGCCAAATTATTTATCTATTTTGCCTAATTCATTAACTAACCTAAGAATGCATTTTTGGATTTTAAGTTATTTAAATAATGCATTTAACAATGTAATTAAATCCTAAAAATGCAATTAAAAATCTAAAAGACTATGACATTAAGAGTTGAACGCTTTTTTTTTCTTAACGATATTCCTAATAAGCATAACAATGCGAATGAATGTAAGAAAAATTCCTAAAATTCTATAAAAGCGATTAAAATTATTTTTGACCTTTCTAGGAGTAATTTCCTATGTGAAGCAAAAATTAGGTGCTCACACTAAGTGAATGGGGCTAAGAAACACTTCAGAAAGAGAGATTCAAGGAAGAACCACAACATGTAATCCACATGATCCTTGGCGGAGTCGATGTCTCTCAACGAGCTATGTTCAAGCAAACCAACATATCAAGCCCTAGAGGAAAATAGACTCAGAGCTATGTGCCCGAGGACGTCTTAGCATTCTGTGACGAGGAAGCAGAAGGCATATCTCAGCCTCACAATGACGCTCTGGTAATCTCTATCCTTTTGGATAAAATTCTAGTTAAACTTGTTTTGGTGGATCCAGGTATCTCAGCAAACATAATCAGGTCGAGGGTCGTGGAACAACTCGGCCTACTAGATTAGATTGTACCTGCATCCTGGGTCTAGAATGGCTTCAACATGGAAAGCGAAACAATAGAGGGAGAAATTATCTTGCCAGTAAACGTAGTCGGGACCATAGAAGATATGAAGTTCCATGTCATCGAATGTGATATTGGGTATAAAGCGCTCCTCGAGAGACCATGGATACACAACATGAGGGTAGTGCCTTCAACTCTTCACCAGATGATGAATTTCCCAACAGAGGAGGGAGCAAAAATAGTCTACGGAGAGCAACATGCTGCAAAGGAGATCTTTGCGATCAAGGAGATGGTGTCGATACCAGAGCCTTCGACCTCAGAGAAATCGAGCATTGGGGGTACACATGCGGCCAAATAGCAATTACCGCCTCTAGCCTCGATGGAATTAGAACTACATGTAATCGGAGATGAAGATGAGTATTTCTTTACTCCCCAAACTTTCGTCATTCCCGAAGAAACTAATGCTACCAAATCAACTATCGAGCAGCTGGAGCGGGTCATTTTATTGAATACATGCTCGATAAAAAGGTATAGCTCGGGACGGGAATGTCTCCCGAACTTAGGAAAAAATTCATTTAATTTTTATTGCTAATATAGATTTCTTTGCTTGGTCCCATTTAGATATGACACGGATTCTACTGGAGATCACCACGCATCAACTAACCACCGGTGCTAGGTTCAAACTAGTGAAGAAAAAAAGAAGGCCTCAGTCTGAGGTAAATCATGCTTTCATAAAAGACGAGTCCTTCAAATAGGATCTATTCGGGAGGTAAAGTAACCTGAGTGGCTAGTTGTAGTTCCTAAAAATGGAAACAAACTTAGAATGTGCGTGATTATAAGGACTTGAACAAGGCATGTCCGAAAAATTCTTTCCACTGCCCAACATCAAATCATATAATTGATGCCACAGTCTGCCATGTGATCCTAACTTTATGCAACGAGTTTCAAAGGAACGCCCCGATGATCTACCAACTGCGAAAGATGCTTCACTCGGTCCCTTCCTCTTGGCCATTCATGTAACGGAGAATGGACATCGCTGAGCCTTTGCCATGGGCACCCGGTAAGGCCGACTACATATTTCTTACAAACGATTACTTCTTCAAATGGGTTTAAGTGCAGACATTTGAGAAAGTTAGAGAAACAGAGGTGATCGACTTCATCTTGGATCATATGATATGCTGGTTCAGAATACCGGCTAAGATCATGTGTGACAACGGGAGGCATTTCATCGGTGGCAAGGTCAATACGTTTTTTGAAGATCACAAAACAAAAAAATACTATCGAACCCTTACCTCCGGAGTGCGAACGGTCAATCGAAGTCAACAAACAAAACTATACTACAGAACCAGAAGAAAAGATTGACCAACTCAAAACAAAAGTGGAAAGAAATTCTACCTGAGGTTCTTTAGGCATATCGAATAACTTCAAAGTCGAGTACCGCTGAATCACCGTTCTCTTTAGTCTACGACGCAGAGGCTTTGATTCCAATAGATGTTGGAGAATCGAGATTAAGACTCCGATATTCTATAGATACATCGAGCAATGAGGCCATGTCCACAAGTCTAAATCTAGTAGATGAAAGGCGAGAAGCCCCCTAGTATATTTAGCGGCTCAAAACTAGCGAATGGGAAGATAATACAACCGAAGGGAAAACCTTCAAAACTTCCAAGTAGGGGACTTGGTATTGAGGAAAGTCATACTACATACCAAGAACCTGAATGACGGGAACTAGGCTCAAATTGAGAGGGGTCGTACAGAGTCATCGGTATAACGGGGAAAGGCTCGTACTAGCTTGAGTCTGGAAATGGTGTAAAACTATCCAACAAATGAAATGTGCCACGCTTAAACCGGTACTACTACTATGTTATGAACACATAAATTTCTTTATGATTTACTGCACTTTGAATTAACTTGTGTAGGTACTCTATCGAAGTCGAATCCAAGGCTTAGGTTAGAAAGCACGTGTTGCACTCTTTTTTCCTTCGACCAATTTTTTTCCGAAGTGAGTTTTACAATAAGGTTTTAAAGGAGGCAAAGATAATTGTGCTACCCCAATATTGAAGACCGGTCTATGACTGGAGATTGAGAATCTTTCGTATCAGATTGATAGTATTCGAGCCCTCAAAATTCAGTCTCGAATACTAGGGGCTATCACATCATGTGTCAAAAACTGAAGTCTTAAGTTCGAAATTTAGAAGCCACTCCTATTCGATATTGAAAGCCAAGGCTTGAATATTAAGATTAATTGTAAGGGTCAAACCGTCAAACAAACCTTGCCCGCATAGCTCATTCTCGCCATGAAGGATAGCTTTTGTACCTTCAATTACTTACACTACATTCAAAGTAATAAAAAGAAATTCACCTTTTATGTTTCATCGATTCACATTCGCACAATCAATATTATCGTTAATTCACATAGAATGCATATCGGGTTTAAGACTTTCTAGACCACGGGCTACCATTAAATGGGGGCATGAAACACCTAAGGCAGTAAGAACCCACAATACAGTTAAAAACATTTAAATACCCCTAAGCCAATAGGTCACCCCGAACCAGGGACTACTGCCCGATACTAAGAGCGAAAATAATTGGGCTACTAAACCCTGAAGGCACCGATCCTACAAGGCAAGGCCCAAACATGAAAGGACACAACTAACATAAGAAATGAAACCTTTAGAGCTCGATAAAAACATATAAACGGCTCGAAGACGTCTGAGTTTGTGCATAAAAAGTAAGGTCCTTATATATTTTTAATCCATAAAAGATTACTTCGGACCCGGTAAAGTCAGTTGGTCTCGAATTACGGCTATGAAAAGAGCCACCTTCGGCAAAGAATAGTTGTGTCCGGTTAAATAGCTCGAATATTTTAGCAAAGACTTCATTTTTTATCGGGTCCTCCGAAGTCAAAAGCAACTCAGAGATATTATTTAACCCAGGCCTCATCCGGGATTTCATAGATTGAAAAGTTTAGGCAATGTCAAATTCTATGCCAAGGAATTGATGACATATTATTAAATATGAGACACAAGTTATATATCCCGAGTCTTAAACATAAACAAGTACGAAGAAAGTAAAGGACACGACATATAGCCGATGAAAATTATATATATATATATGTATATATATATATATATATATATATATATATATATATATATATATATATATATATATATATATATATATATATTTACAAAAATAATTTACAGAGGCACCATAAAGAGGCCCCAAATTGCAAAGCATGTAACTACAAGAAAAAACAAAAATAAGCTAAAGTGTTACCTGCCTAGTCTTCATCAGAGCTCGGCTCGATATCCGACCATTCGGCTAATACCTCGCTCTGGCCTCGGATTCAATCCTCTTCCATCTCGAACACTAGGTAAACCCTCTGAGCTTCGATCTATTCGAGAATCCCTCTTCGAGACATCCATTTCACATATTCGACCTTCATTACAATACAAGCTTCGGCTACCTCTACATCATTCTTGTACAAGTCCAGGATGTCCTGAGCTTCAGAGGCCCTGTTCTAAGCCATCTCCAATCTGAATTTCAATGCCATGTACTCTTGGTCAAGGGCGTCGCGTTCTGCAATGGCTGAGGCAAGCTATTCCTAAAGCTCCCCATTCAGTCGAAACCACTTATCGGCCTTTTCTCTTATCACTTGGAGTTGCACCCTGGTCGATTCCGGGTCCTCTTTGGTGGTATCCCACTCTGATGCTAGGAGATCCATCTTTCCCCTAAGCTCGTCAATTGAAGCCTTGACCTAATCCACCTTGGACCTGAGCGATGTAGCGTCCCCCTTTTCTTGCGAAATTAGATTTATGACATTTAGGAGGACAACTCGTTCCCTTTTGAGAATTGAATTTTTAATTGAAGAGTCGCCACCTAATGATTAAATTGCATTAGGACACTAAAATGATTTGACTTAGAAAACCAAAGTTTGGGTAAGGGCTAGAAATTTTCTCGAGGGGAAGGTGTTAGGCAACCCTCAAGATCCACTAGTGTGGTTTCCGACCATGCTACATTTGTGACTTTAAGTAAAAACAATAAATAAATAGATAAGGGTTGCAAATATAAAGGGGTTGTCACATTGTGATTGCAAATAAGTCAAAGTTCGAAGAAGAAAGCTGAAATTTGAGAAAAGGAGTTTTGAAATTTTGAAAGTAATAAAATAAATAAGTAAGGGGGAGGGGGTCCTAGGTTTATAAATAATATGGATTACATCAATGGAATACCCAGTAATCCCTCCTCAAAAGAGGGGTTACACATGGTATTAGTATACCAGTCATCATATCTATATCTACCCTTTCTCACCCCATTAAAGTATTAAAGCGCGGAATAGTTTCGTTACTTATTGCATGCTATTACCTGGCCCAATCCTATCGGTCCTGGAGGCATTTGGGATTATTAATCATAAAGGGGAGGAATATTTGGGATTTTACGAGTTTAAAAAGATAAAAGTCTAAGGCGACAAACAAAAAGCACATAAAACAGCTATGGGAAACACATAATAGTTAAATGGCTCAAACATGCCTCACTTAAAGAAGCAAATTATTTAGCATGACTTACATATACTGGTTATGGTCTGAATTAAACTTAAGCGTTAAGGAAGATTGATTTATCACATATTGCAAGATAAGAATTCCAAATTAGGCCTACCTCCTGGTTGTAATTATCAAAGACTGGTGCAATTAATTACCCAATGGCTTGCCTAGGTGAAACCTATAGGCATGATATCTAACAATGCTTACACTAATTGTAGAGAAGGCTCACTGATTATAGAAAAACATAATTTCTGCAGATATTAAATGATATTACCACTGATTTTAGATTTGTATATGAAATTGACGAATCAAATTCAACTGGTTACTCCTATGGGAATGATTTCTAAGCATTGTCAGTTTTGAACGATTATGAAAGTGCAGGAGTCCTATAGATATGATATTAAGAATGCAATTGATTATTTTTTTTTAAACCATAATTGCTTGCCTAATAATAGATATGAAATGGAGAATCCTATAAACATGATCTCTGTATGATATGTACAAGTGCAGAAACCTATCGACAAGATTTCTATATGACATGCAGAAGTGCAGATACTTATAGGCAGGATTCCAATGCATAAGTGCAGAAACTATAGGAAGGATTTCTCTATGAAATGCATAAGTGTAGAAACTATAGGCAGGATTTCTACATGAAATACATATGTGCAGAATCCAATAGACAGGATTTCTAAAAATGCATAAGTGAAAAGAGCGCTGTGATTGCAGAAATAAATACCTAAGATCATGATGTCTACCCATATGCATATATGAGTGACCTTCCCTTTTCACTAGAACCCCATAAGTTATTATTAGTTATTACATACCTGAATGAATCAAGAGAAGTAAAATTACATTAGAAATTAAAGATTCCAACCAAGGAGAGCCTAATTCAGACTCCAGGTCTGAAATATGAAATAAACCAACTTCCAAAGATCAAATTTCTAAAGCCTTTCTCTTATTTAGGATGTGTTAAAGTTCCCAAGAGACTCAAGTAGACTCCAGGCAGTGTTTACCCCCAAATACATTGCAGAATTATATTACAGTGCAGTGTGAAAGGGCCAGCCCTCAGATGTCCAAGATCAGAGGGAGCTCAAGGTCCCAAGGCAAGGCTCATAGGAGGGGAGAGAAATTAGAGTCTAAGAGTGAGTGTAAGTGCATAGCGGGGAATTAGGGGAAGATCAAGACAGGCTGGTGGCCCTACCCAGCAATAAGGAGTGTTGGCATACCCCAACCAGCCTGTTAGGCACATTGTTTGGGAGTTAGGATCCTTTAAGGATCAAGTCCAGACATGAGCAACAACTTGCATGTTGCCAAGCTCTGAACTTAAACTAAATCAAATAGAAGGGAGTAGGGATTCACAGCAGATGCAAAGGAAACAACATATTCAATTTTGAATATAAATAGCAAAGTAAACATGAATGTTGAAACTATAAACTAAATACATAGGGGCGAGGCTCAAAAGTTAAATTAGAACATACCAGTTTCAAAGAAACAAACAAAAAAAAAGTCTTGTAAACCAAATTGTAAGAAAACAGTGCAAAATATCTCAGAAGAGAGCAGAGTTTTGAAATTGAGAGGGTGAAGTGAGTAATGTAAGATGAAGGTGTCAGTGTAAAAGTATTGAATTTGAAGTGTATCCTCAAAGTGCAGAAAGCTAGTCCCCATTTATAGTGCAGAAGGCAAGTAAGAAAAGGTAAGAAAATAGTTTTGCAATCAATCACATCTCCCTTTCGTTAAGGGATTCTCATTTCAAACGGGTAGAAGACAATTAAGGAAAGAGTTTGATTAAAATCTTTTCCAAAGCAGTAAAATAAGGACAAATACACAGGGGTTTATTTAAGGCAAAAGTTCAGTGGCACACGGTTTTTGAAAAATAAGGAAAGAGAATCAATCAAATAGCCAGTAAAATCAAGATTGTAGACTTTGTTCGAATGAACCGAGTCAGGAAAAGGTAAAGAAGGTTAAATTAAAAAGAATCAGTAACAATCGGTCAAACCCTATTAAAAGTAATTCAGAATCAATGAATAGTTGGTAGAACCTTTTTTGAAAGAAGAATTTCTCGAATATAAAGCACACAAATATCAAACAAGAAGGAGTTGTCATGCTAATTAGAAAAGACAGGCTTGGAAAAAAGTTTAGATTCATAACAAAGAGGTTCAAGTTCAGTTTACATACTAAGAATGAGTTTGAGAGTCCAGGGTTCCAAGGTAGAACCCTAACCCGAACACAAAATCAGACTTACCAAAAAAACTCCAAATCTTAGGGTTTCAAATCGAATCGGACACAGAGATGAGAATGCAAGCCATTGAAAACAGACTCAGAGGTCTGTTTCAGAGACTTATTAGAAACAAACAAATATGATAGCATGTTTGAAACAACACAGAAAGAAAAGTGATTTAAAGCACAAAGAGCATGTTTTAAGAAAGCTCGGAACTTAAGCAAGTTCAGAAGAGAAAAGAAGTGATATAAACATAAGAAAGGCAGATGAAACATGTTTAGCAAGAACTCGAACAAAGTCCAATAAAGTAAACTAATTAAAAACTCAGTAGGGAACACATACAATAGAATAATACTGGAAAGTATAGCAAAGAATATATAGGAAAACATAGCAGAGATTAACATGCGAGCCTAGTCTAGAGGCACGGTAAAATACAAAGGTACAGAAGATTCATGTATAGCAGAAAGAAAAACAAAAGAACAAGCGCAAATATGGTAGAAAAGAAAAAACACACGAGCATAATATAGAAAAACACACTTAAATAAAAGAGAAGGAAGAATCAGAAAGATGTTTTGAAAACCTTATAAAAACCTTAAATCAAAGAAAAGCGATTTTAAAAGAAAAGGTTGGGGAAAATACTTTAAAAGTTCAGTAGAACACAAATATATCATAGATCTAGGAAAACAACTAGAAAAAAACCTCGAACATCTTATGGTTGAGAAAGGCTTGGAAGAAAGTCTTATCCTGAGTCAAAGAGGTCAGAAAAGGCTCATAATGCTTGAATATGTCGTAGCAAAGGTCGGAGAGGCCATAGAACATTAGATCTGAGAAGATATGAAAGAGAACCATCGAGAACAGACCTCAAAACTTTGAACACCCATGGTCGAATGGTGGAGGGGGGTGTACAAGCCATCCGTGGCCTGAGAATCCATAAATTCCGGTGAAAGGCAGTTGAAAAGGGATAGAAGAAGAATAGGGTTCCGAAAAACTTTAAGAGAATTTGAGAGACGATGGGATCCAAAGGTGGCGACCCAAAGGAAATGAGGGGATTAGGTTAGGGTGGGGGAATTAAAAATGGTAAGGGGCGATCCTGGCCGTTGATCAAGATGATCAACGACCTAGATTGAAAGAAAGGCCGAGCTATTTTTTAATTGGGTTGGGGACCGGGTTAAAAATGAATTGGGCTGGTCTAGTTGGGTGTTAGGATTGGCTCAATTTGATGGCTAAAATTGAAGTAAAAATGGGCTGTAATTGAAATGAAATTGGGCTAAATGTTCAACATCAAGTTTCCCTTTATTTTATAATAAATAGTAAAAATGGCTTTAAAAGAAAATTAAAAGTACTGAACCAATTAATAATATAAATATTAATTTAAAAATACTATAACCGATTTTATAATTATAAAATGCTATTAAGTCTTAAGGTAGGCTAAAATTGCAATTTAGTCTTTTTAAAAAATCAAATAAATTTGTAAAATATGCATAAAAATTATCTTAACTATTATTTGTATAAATATGGGAAATAAAATAAATTATTCACCAAAATTGATAAGTTTGGGGATAATTATTGGTTTATACTGCTAAAATAGGCAATAGATTTATTTTAAAACCCTTTAAAAATTTGGAAAAAATACTAAAATATTTAGACACGCACACACACGTGCACACACACACACATACTATTTTGAGAGTACTTTTCATATAAAAATATACAGGGAAAAATTATGTATCAACAACTTCCCCTCTTTAACCGAGAAGGATGAAAGAATAGCCGGGTAAAGATGTGATAGCCAATTTTGATCGGGATAAATGGTTTGAAAAAGGTTGACCGTGCTCTGGTTCCTGAGCTGCCTACATATCCTTGGTCTTACAGGAATCAGGCCATATGTAGTTCAGGATCCATCGGCGGAATATGCCGCTGGAGAATTTCAAAAAATGGACGCGATATTTAGGTTGGGAAGGATGGTCAAAGTCTAGTAGGATGCGGGAACTGGAGCGGGATCGCTCCCGCTGAGATGGGTGTTGCTAGCCGGTTTACCTGCAAATGAGCAACACGAGCATATATTGTGCATAAATTTAAACGTGATGATAGTTCACATGGGACCATGAATATTGTCTTTGGACGGTTAAGATGACGTCCTAGCCATGAATTGTATAATAAAGGATTCACAAGCTGTGAAATGATGTTCTCGGGCTGTGAGAATGATGCCCCCAAACCATGATGCCTTTGAATAATGATATGCAGATGATAATGTCCTCAGGTCATGGCATGGCATTCTCGGTCTACGAAAATGATGCTTCCAAATAATAACGCCTTCGGACAATTTGGTGATCTTTCAGCCCATGAAATGTAGAAGGTGGCAATCTTTCTGCCGATGCAAGAAGTAAATAAAAGGTGGAGGTATTTCATTCATGCAGAGAAGTAAAGTAGCGATATTTCAGCCATTCAAGTAAAATAAAGTGTCGATTTTAGCCATACAGGATGGAGACAGAGCTTAGTCTCGGAAGGCAGAAAGGTAGCCTTATGCAATGCAGAGAAATGCAGATGGAGATAGAGCTTAACCTCGGAAGGCAGAAAGGTAGCCTTATGCAATGCAGAGAAATATAAATGGAGGTAGAGCTTAACCTCGGAAGGTAGAAAGGTAGCCTTATGCAATGCAGAAAAATGCACATGGAGGTATAGCTTAACCTCGGAAGGCAAAAAGGCAGCCTTATGCAATGTACAAAGTGCAGATGGAGACAAAGCTTAGTCTCGGAAGGTAGAAAGGTAGTCTTATGCAATGCAAAAAAACAAATGGAGATAGAGCTTAACCTTGGAAGGCAGAAAGGCAGCCTTATGCAATGCAGAGAAATGCATATGGAGGTAGAGCTTAACCTCAGAAGGCAGAAAGGTCGCCTTATGCAATGTAGAAAAATGCAGATGGAGGTAGAGCTTTGCCTCGGAAGGTAGAAAAGTAGCCTTATGCAATGCAGAAAGTGCAGATGGAGGTAGAGCTTAACCTCGAAAGGCAGAATGATAGCCCTATGCAATGCAAAAAAATGCAGATGGAGGTAGACATTAACTTCGAAAGGCAAAATAGTAGCCTTATGCAATACAAAAAAGTAAAAGGCGAATAGTAGTAAAATCTCTTTGTTGATAGCTGATTGCGATATTGTGGTTGCTGGGGATATCACGTATGGATAGAAATTATAGATAGGTGATAGTTCTGAGAGTTATATTCCCGAGAAGCATGAGTGTATAAATGTGTTCTATGATTTGCAACTTGGGTACCTGCACCCAAAGAAAAATCGTGAGTTCTGTAAAGGGGGAAGGATAGTTCATATCCCCGTGGGCTTCACTTGTCCTACATGTCTCTATTTTTAGTGATGTTGTGTATCCTTGGGGTAGCATTTCTAAACAAAAAAAAAATTGATTATAGACTTTCATGATTTAGTAAAAAATATGACAGAAATATATAATCGAGAATGGTTTTCTTTAGATAAATTGGCGACCGCGATGCGATTCAAGATATTGCAACCTCTCTCTCTATAATTTTGAGGGTCCTCCTAAAAATTCTACCCCAGTTTACTTGGTTGCTGCTTCTGACAGCTGCATACGGTAAATGGCTTAAATCCACTTCGGAATTTTGAGGTTCCTCCCTCAAAATTCTGCCCCAGTTTCCAATAGCGGGGGAAATGGAAACTTTATTGAATTGTAACTGAACCCATAGGAATGCCTACGTATCCCCTCTTAAATGGGAATCAAGTCAGGCATAGTTCAAATTACATTATAAAGGAAATCAAAAATGGTTACACATAGTATCGTTTCACTATTTCTGAATTGATCGGCTTCAGCCAAACTTCTCCGTCCATTTCTACAAGTATGAGGGCTCCTCCTGTTAGAACCCGATGAGCCATGTACAGACCTTGCCAGTTGGGAGATAATATCCTTTGGCCTCATCTTGATGCAGGAAAATCTTTTTTAGCACCATCTGCCCCGGTGTAAATAATCTCGGTTTGACTCTTTTGTTGAAGTCTTTGGACATTCTGTTCTGATAAAGTTGACCATGGAAAACATAGTTCATTCTTTTCCCATCTATAAGAGCTAACTGCTCATAACGACTCTTTACCCATTCTGCATCGTCGAGTTATGCTTCATGTATGATCCTCATGGAAGAAATTTCTACCTCAATGGGAATGACTACTTATGTACCATAAACCAACATATAGGGAGTTTCCCGGTTGATGTGCAAACTATGGTACGGTACCCCAATAAAGAAGATAATAACTTCTTTGCCACTGCTTATGCTTCTCTATCATTTTCCTTAGTATCTTCTTGATATTCTTATTGGCGGCCTCTACGGCTCCGTTCATCTGAGGTCTGTAGGCTGTAGAATGCTTGTGTTTGATCATGACGGTTTCACACATGTCTTTCATCAAGTAACTGTTAAGGTATGAACCATTATCAGTAATGATTGATTCTAGAATCCCTAACCTATAAACAATACGGTCACAGACAAAGTCTGCCACGACTTTCTTAGTCACTGCCTTATAAGATGCTACTTCAACCCATTTATTGAAATAATCAATTGCCGTTAGGATGAACTTGTGCTTATTTGATGCAGCACATTTGATTGGTCCAATAACATCAATTCCCCAAGCGGCGAATGGCCATGGTGAGCTTGTTGCATTAAGCTCATTTAGAGGCACCTTTACCACGTATGCATGTATCTAACAACGATGGCACTTTCGAGTATACTGTATGCAGTTCGTTTCTATAGTCACCCAAAAATATCCAGCTCGGAGTATTTTTTTTGCTAAGACAAAACCATTCATATGTGGACCGCAGGTCCCTGCATGAATTTCCTCTAATAGCCTGGATACTTCTTTTACGTCGACACACCTTAGTAATCCCAAATCGCGAGTCCTCATATACATGATTCCTCCGTTGTGAAAGAAATTGTTAGATAACCTCCAAACTATGCACTTACGAATTGCGTTTGCGAGCTTTGGGTATTCTCTTGTTGCCAAATATTCCTTGATATCATGAAACCAAGGTTTTTCGTCTACTTCTTCTTCGACATGATCACAATAAGCTGGCTTATCATAGATCATTACAGGGACGGGATCAATGAAATTCTTGTCTAGATGATATATCATGGATGATATGGTAGCCAATGCATCGACAAACTCATTCTGTACTCTGGAAACATGCTGGAACTCTGTCTTTGTGAATCTCTTCCTCAATTCCTGTAAATGATGCGAATAAAGGAGTATCTGGGAGTTCTTGGTTGCCTATTCTTCTCAGACTTGATGTATAAGCAGATCTGAATCTCTGATCACTAGCAATTCTTGAATGTTCATGTCAATGGCCATCATGAATCCCAACATGTAGGCTTCGTACTCGTCCATATTGTTGATGCATGGGAACCTAAGTTTGGCAGACACCACATAATACTGACTAGTTTCTGACACTAGGACTGCTCCTATGCTGGCCCTTTTAAAGTTTGCTACTCCATCGAAAAATATTCTCCAACCATCATAAGATTCTGAAATGTCTTCTCCTATGAATGAGACCTCTTCGTCAGGAAAATATGTCATTAGGGGTTTGTATTCTCTGTCAACGGGATTCTCGACAAGATGATCTGTCAAGGCTTGTCATTTGATCGCCTTCTGAGTTACGCAGATAATGTCGAATTCACTTAACAAGATTTTCCACTTGGCTAGCTTGCCAGTGGGTATGGGCTTCTGAAAGATGTACTTCAACGGATCCATTCTCGATATGAGATATATGGTGTAGGCACATAAATAGTATATTATCTTCTAAGCTACCCAAGTTAATGCACAACAGGTGCACTCTAACAAAGAATATCAGGCCTTGTACAGGATGAACTTCTTGCTATGATAGTAGATGGCATGTTCCTTCCTCCCTGTTTCATCATGTTTCCCCAGAACACAACCGAACGTTCCATCCAATACTGCAAGGTAGAGTAGTAGGGGCTACCTGGTTTCTGCGGAACCAAAACTGGCGGTATTGATAGGTACTTCTTGATTCTGTCGAAGGCTTTCTGAAAATCATCAGTCCATTTGGTATCATCATAAAGATCGGCTCACAGATGACAGTGGATTGTGCTATGAACCGGCTGATGTAGCTAAGTCTCTCCAAGAAACTCATTACGTCCTTCTTGTTATTTAGCGGTAACAATTCTTGAATAGTTATGACCTTTGATGGATCCAGCACTATTCCTCGGCAACTCGCAATGAACCCCAGTAGTTTTCCAGTAGGAACCCCGAATGCACATTTTTGCGGGATTCAGCTTCAAGTTGTACCTTCTCAGTCTGTTGAAGAACTTTCTCAAATGTTCCATATGATCGGTGGCTTTCTTGGATTTGTTGATGACATCATCTACATACACCTCAATCTCCATATGTATTATATCATGGCAAATGGTAGTCATGGCCCTCATGTAGGTGGCCCCAGCATTCTTTAATCCAAACGGCATCATTTTGTAACAATACATCCCCCACGGCGAAATAAAAGCCGTTTTCTCAGTGTCCTCCTCATCCACCCATATCTGATGATACCCAGCAAAATAATCAACGAACAACTACAGATCATGCTTAGCGCAGCTGTCAATTAAAATGTGTATATTTGGCAAGGGGAAGTCATCTTTTGGACTGGCCCAGTTGAGATCCTGGTAGTCGACACAGACTATAACATTACCATCCTTCTTCAGCACGGGCACAATATTGGCCAACCATGTTAGATACTCTACTACTCTGAGAACCTTAGCTTTGACTTCCTTAGTGACTTCTTCCTTGATCTTAAAACTCATATCAGGTTTGAACTTTCCGAGCTTCGATTTTAACGGTGGATATGTTGGATCATTCGGTAGTTTGTGTGCCACAATAGATGTACTTAGACCAGTCATGTCATCATACGACCAGGCGAATATGTCCTCATATTCCCTTAGAAATTTCGTGTACTCCTCATTTTCTTACGGTGACAGGTGAACATTGATGCGCTTTTCTTTGACATTTTTGGCATCTCCCAAGTTAACAACCTCAATATCGTCTATGTTGGAATTAGGTCTATTCTCAAAATCATATACCTCTTTAACAACCTCTTCTGGTATTTCATCTTCCTCCGAATCTATATCCGTTTGAAGCATTATCTCGTCACAAGTCACAGTCATCGGTTCGTCAAGATAAGTAATGTTAATGCTATGTAATAAAGTAAATGAGAAAAAGTATTAAGATTTAAGAAACTAAAGTGCTTTGATAAATTTTGTAATTGTTTTGAACATTGGAGCTCTTATTTTGAATTTAAAATGCGAAAAGTCAACTAGCGAAAAATAAAGGTAATGCATGATGCTTTGTTCAGCCTTGCTACCCCAAAGCAGAGTCCAATTATTGAGGCATTCTCCTCGGTTCACGACTTGTATATAAGGGCCTTCCTTCCCCTCCTCAAAAATGACACAACAGTCCATGTCTTCCAAAAATAAATTCCTCTCGCAGCTAGTGCTTCCTCTTCTTCCGACCCATATATAACATCGGCTGGCTGGAAAGTCTACTCCAAATGGGGTATCTATTTCTCCAATGGGTAGTAAGGACCGCACCATGGTGGCGACCATATATTAAACTCTTTTAAGGTGTACTCGTATCCCAGACCAAAAGTGGTGCTATGTTTCTTAAGCTTGATAGGTTTGGCGATTCCTTGGAGGTTTTTGCCAAGTCCCTTGCCTGGTTCATATCTGCTCCAAACCACTATGCTTTCAATTTTGTTGTCCCTCCATTTATCTCTATCAACGGCGTTGACTCGTTCGATATGGTAATATGTCTCCCCACCTATCTTTTCTTCTTCCTCCAATTGCTAGGATGATCTGGCAACTGTATATGGGATTTCTATCGTCAACATGAATGATCACCTCTTGGTGATTTGACTCAAACTTCACTACCTAATGTAGTGTGGATGCTACAACCCCAACAACAAGAATCTAAGGTCATCCCAGAAACAAGTTGTAAGATGCTGGAATGACTATTACTTTAAAATCAATGTCAAACCAAGTGGGTCCTATTTGCAAACACAAGCTAGTTTCCCCAATAGTGGACCTTTGGGGACCATCAAAAGCTTTGACATTGATCGATCCATCCTTGATCTCATGCAGGCTCTTTCCCAATGTTTTGAGAATTACCAATGGATAAATATTGAGTCTGGACCCTCCGTCAATCAAAATTCTGGTGATGAAATAATCTTTGCACTACATAGTGATATATAATGCTTTGTGGTGACTCAAACCTTCTGGTGGCAACTCATCTTCATGGAAAGTGATCATGTAACTCTTCAATACCTTCCCTACCATATTTTTCATCTCTCCTCCAGTGATGTTGCTCGATATATGCTTCACTAAGCACCTTTACCAAAGCATTCTTATGTGCATCGCAACTTTGCAGCAAAGCCAGGATAGAGATCTGTGCTGGTGTTTTGTTCAATAGATCAATGACTTAGTACTTTTTTGCTTGTATCTTTCTCCACAGATCATCAGGCCCAGTTTCAGCAAAGGTTGGCCATCCAGAGGCCTTCTTACTTGACTCATCTAAATGTTTCAGAGTATATACTCTGTTGGTTCTTGTCATACCTTATGCCGCAACTGCTTCTTCGAATTTGGCTTTCCCTTTCCTCCTTGCCTCGGCTGTGTTATCCCAATGGATGACCCTTGTATGGAATGGTGCTATGGCCGATATTGCTACTGGGATGGGTACCCTTGCTTTGGAAGGTAACACAGCAACTTCAAATGGCACAGGTTCCATTGGGGACCCAAACTCGACCTCAATCAGTGCGGGCACCTTTGCAAGGAAAAGGTGCTTCGAACTCAAGTTGTATGGACATATTCACCTGAGCATCTCCAGAAGGCTGAATCTGGACTAAAATCGGATTAAGGGTGACTGTTGGTTTTTTTGGCTTGTCACCTTCTACGATCAATTTGATCGATCATTTGGGTTCCCAATCATCTTCTATAACAATCATGGGAATTCCTCCGCACTTTTGGTCAGGAAGAGGGTTACTACGGACATCTAGAGTAGGCTCCTTTGCCACTATAATTTTATTATCCATCAGTGCCTAGATCTTATCTTTCAGAGAACGACATTCATCAATGGTATGCACAGGATTTGCTTGGGTTGACCTATTTGAAAGGGTTTTCAGGGGTTATGGAAGGGATGTGGGTGACGTAACTAGCAGCTTTGAGCCTTTCATATAACTGGTCAATCTGTTCAGCAATGGCGGTATATTGTTTGGAAGGTTTGCGGTCAAAATTTGGTTGGGGTTTAGGAAAGTTTTGGCGAGTGGGAGGTGACTGATAGTAAGAGGGTAGAGTGTTGTAGACTTGGTAGACATGTGCGGGTTGGGAGTATTTGGGTGAAGTGAGCTGATATGTGGGTGGTGGAGGCAATTGGTAAGTAGGTGGTGGAGCTTGGTAAAAGGGCGAGGATTCTTGGTAATTTGGGGTAGGTTGATATGTGACTGGAAGTACTGGGTAGGTTTGGTATTTGATTGGGGACTTTGTTCTCTGTGCAACCATCACGGTGCTCACATCCCTTCTCTTGGACGTGCCACCAGACTGTAGAGCCTTGTTGATAGCCTACAAAGCTTCAAATCTAGTGAACATACCATTTTTGATGCCTTCCTCGATCATCTCCCCTAGTTTGATGATGTCAAAAAATTTCTGGCCTTCAATCAACATCAACCTCTCATAGTACTGTGGGTCTTGAGCTCGGACGAAAAACTTGTTCATTTGTTCTTCTTCTAAAACTGGTTTGACCTTAGCAGCCTCTGATCTCCAACGAGTAGCATACTCGCGAAATTTCTCTGTGGGTTTCTTCTTCAAGTACTGGATGTAGAACACATCTGGTGCATTTTTCGTATTGAACCTGAACCTGTCCATGAAATAGGATGCAATACTTACCCAATTCGACCACTTTTTCGGGTCCTGGCTGATGTACCAAGAAAGAGCGTCTCCCTTTAGACTCCTCATAAAGAGTTTCATGCATATCTTTTCGTCTTTCCATACTCCGACTAGCTTGTCGCAGTATGTTATCAGATGAACTCTTAGATCCCCGGTACCGACAAACATCTCAAACTTAGGAGGTTTGTACCACTCGGGCAGCTTGACATCGGGTTGAATGCAAAGGTCTTCATAATTCAGCCCTTCAATCCCCTTTCTTCCCTTGACGCCCAAATTCTGCTAGTCAGCTTCTTGATTTCTTCTGCCAGATTCCTAATAAGCGAGTCCTTATCATTAGACTCGGGTGTGTTTGAAATGGTTTGAGCAGGATGCGGCACAGTTTCCACATAAATGGGAGTATTGTGATGAGGGTAAGAATGGTGATTTCTGGGGTTCACAAGTTCCGAGATGAGCAGTGGGGTATTGTTGGAAGTGTGGAAAGTGTTGCAATGGTTGTGAAATACGGAGTGGTTTTTTGTTTTCGAAATGTTATGAAGAGGTGTGGGGTTTTGGGCGTTTGGAAAACTGACATCTGGGGTGGTGAGGGAAAATGACAAGCTTGCAAAGTTCCGAACTTGATCCAGTTCTTCTTGAAATTTCAACAACTTTTGCTCGATTTAGGCGGCACTTTCCTTGGAAACCTGAATACCCTGAGGAACCTCTACCCGTTCAATTGAATTTTCTTTTCTCGTGTTGTTCAAATCTTCCATTTTTCCTCGGTTCCTATTTCTGATGGGACTCGGAGGAGGAGTAGGTGGAGGGCCCTTAGATCTTGTGGAGTAAGATAATGATGCCAGAGTGCATGAGCTAACCTTAAGTAAAAACAAAAAGGTAATAAGTTAGTAGGGATTATGAGAAGAAAATGTTACAATATTTAAACACATAGTGCAAGAATATAAATCGTGTCCTAATTTGGGAGCCTACTTGAGCACGAGGTAGGCCTAGCGACTAATTGATTTGCAGAACTTATAATGCTAAATGCCTCATTTCATTGATAAAAATAATACGAATCCTAAAAGGACAGTAAAATAGCAGAAGATAAAATGTCACTAATAACCATTGGCCTTATTACATTTTAAAGCAAAAAGAAAACACTTCTCTCTATTTGGTCCCAGAAGGACCTTTCCTAGACTCAGCATCTTGGCTCCATCAAACAGCTTCACCAGCTCGCGAAGTCCCAGCAGCAAGTAGGCTCTATCCAAGTTCCCACCTTTGTTTCTCTCAGCATTCTAGTAGTCCTCGATCCTTTTGATGAATTTCCCTTCTAGCTCTACTAAACCCCGCTCCAAGTATCCCAGTCGATTGTTGGCGCTGACAACCATGTATTTCCACTATTAAATAAACTTTTGGTAGGCTTCTTGTATTTCCCGGTGCTCGCTTTTACATTATCGAATCCTCTTGCGTAGTTGGTTGTACTTGACCCGTGTCTCAGCCTTTTCATCGATGATCCTGTTACTTAAAACAAACCCGGGTTGACCTAACCCATTATGATCGTCTTCCAACCATCTTGGATAGTATGGAGTATAAACAGCATGGTACCTGTCTGGTTCAATAGAATCCTTTCCCATGATGATTTTGTAGTGCCACAGATGCTGAGCTTGACACTTGTATGGAATATCATCATCTTGAAAGTCGGCCCTGAAGTGAATATTCTTGTCAACCCTTGGTGCAACCTGCTTCCTTCTTGCATGTCTCATAACTTGGAGAGGAATGTAAGGGTAAGCCCCTCTTAAACTGATAAGTATTAGGAATGGTGCATCCCTGGATCAGGTGATGAACTCTCCAGTGGGGAACCACTCGAACGTCCACTGTATTTGGTCCTTTTTTAGGTTTTTCAACAACTCTACGTACCCTTTGGCATCTTCTGGTTGAGCAAACATGTTAGGCATATAATTCATTCGCCTTGGCTGATGGAAGGCAATATGATCATCCCAGTCTCTACGCAGAATAACTTGTCGATATTCACCCTTTTGAAGGTATTCCATGAGCCAGAGTTGGAGTAGTAAGTTGCAACCTTCAAAGTGTTGGTCCCTTGTTGACAATTTTCCAGGGCTCGGTATACTTCTGCAATGATCAAAGGTACTATGCTGAAGGGTTGCCCATCAATTCCCTCCATTAGGGTTTTAGTGACCATGGCTAGCCTGGTGTGGATCCTCGCTTTCTTCATAGGAAACACTATCATCCCTAAGAAGCAGAACATAAATACAAAGACCCTTCAGTGGATGTGCCCCAATGATGTGAGGGCGAATTCATTAGGATAAGTATGGTAGGACTTTCTATGACCGTACCTCTCGTACAGATAGTTGAAAGGAATATAGGAATCTTTCAAACTGGTCAAGTCTGGGTTTTTCTTTAGTCCCATCATTTTGAGAAAACCTCTACCCTTGCGATTTTTCGTCATAAGCAAACCCTGAGTCTCCCACAGGATACTAGATAGTCCTCCTAATTCCTCTAGCAAAGGCATCATTTAAATGTCCCCAAAACGGAATACGGACTTATCGCCATTCCAGAATAGAGTAGCAGCCTCTATGATTTTGTTGTCGGGTTGGATTTCTAGAAGAGAAGGCAAATTTCCCAAGTATTAACAAGAGTCTAATCACTTGAATGAAGGTCTTCCTACCAGCTTATTAACCTTGGGTGGATGTTAGTGACCATGCCGAATCTAGGGACTTCATGCCTCATTTTCTGCAAGACAAAAGTGTTAGACCCTTACCCCACTAGACTCGACACTAACAATTAGCATGAAAATCATTTAGTTCTCCAAATAAATGCGCAGAACATGGTATTGTCCGTTTGGGTTACAAAGAAACCCAGTGGACTTTGGACAAGGCCATCTTAAAGAGTGATTATGCATATATAATAAATGACTCGGCTAGGTTTGACCATGATGCATGCACAGTTAAATAGAGTAGGATTTCTATGGGGTATTAGACCGGTACCCTTGAGCGGACAACTCAAGAGGGAAAGGCACAGAACCGTCGACTACACCCGTTGATCGACTGGTTTTACCGAAAATATGCCTTTGCCAAATTTAGAGGTGATAATATTGGAAGGACGCAACTACTCATTATAAGCGTTGCTATGGCATTTTGTTTGGCACGAGTGGAATATGATATTGAAGATGCAGTTATAATAATAAAACAAATTTCCATGTATTTGCACGTTCATAAAGTAATAATTAAATAATTACTCATAATTATAACAATATTAAAGGAAAGCAGTAAAAGAAAGCATTAAGAGAAATAAAGACAAGAAACGAAGAGCCAAGTCAGGTTCGTAGTAGAAGAAGAGATAAAGACATTAAATAAATGCAATAAACAAGCAGTAAAGTCACAAATAACATGAAATGGTAAAAGCCTAAAATAATTCTCCAGCAGAGTCGACATGCTGTCGCGCCCCCTTTCTCTCGCGAAATTGGGTTTATAACATTTAGGAGAACAACTTGTTCCCTTTGGGGAATTGGATTTTGAATTAAAAAGTCACCACCTAATGATTAAAGTGCATTAGGATATTAAAAAGGATTTGATATAGAAAACCAGAGTTTGGGTAATGATTAGAAATTATCTCGAGGGAAAGGTGTTAGGCACCTCTCAAGAACCAGTAATGTGGTTTCCGACCATTCTACAATTGTGACTTTAAGTACAAACAATAAATAAACAGATAAGGGTTGTAAATATGAGGGGGGTTATCACATTGTGATTGCAAAGAAGTCAAAGTTTGAACTAGAAAGCTGAAATTTGAGAAAAGGAGTTTTGAAATTTTGAAAGTAATAAAATAAACAAGTAAAGGGGAGGGGGTCTTAGGTTTATAAAAAATATGGATCACATCAATGCAATACATGGTAATCACTTCTTAGAAGAGGGGTTACACGTGGTATTAGGGCATCGGTCATCATATCCATATTTACCCTTTTCCACCTCGTTAAGGTATTAAAGCACGGAATAGTTTCGTTACTTATTGTATGTTATTACCCGTCCCAATCTTATCGGTCTCGGAAGCATTTGGGACTAATAATCCTTAAGGGGAGCAAGATTTGGTATTTTCATTAAAAGTCTAAGGAGACAAACAAAAAGCATATAAAACAGTTATGGGAAACACATAACAGTTAAAAGGCTCAAACATGCCTCCTCACTTGAAGAAGAAAATTGTTTAGCATGACTTACATATACTGGTTATGGTCTGAATTAAACTTATGCGTTAAGGCAGGCTGATTTATCACATATTTTCAGATAAGATGTCCGAATTAGGCATTCATGTTGGTTGAATTACCAAAGACTGATGCAGTTAATTAATTACCTAATGGCTTGCCTAGGTGAAACCTATAGGCACGATATCTAACAATGCTTACATTGATTTTAAATAAGGCTCACTGATTATAGAAAATATAAGTTCGATAGATATTAAATGACATTACCACTAATTTTAGACTTGTAGATAAAGTAGACGAATCAGATTCAATTGGTTACTCCTATGGGCATGATTTCTAAGGTTGTCAGTTTTAAAACGATTATGAAAGTGCAGGAGTCCTATGGACATGATATCTAGAATGCAATTGATTATTTTTTATACCTATAACTGTTTGCCTAATGGTAGATGTGAAATGCAGAATCCAATAGACATGATCTCTATATGATATGCAGAAGTACAGAAACCTATAGACAGAATTTCTATATGACATGCAAAAGTCCAGGAATTACAGACAGGATTTCTAATGCATAAGTGCATAAACTATAGGTAGCATTTCTATATGAAATGCATAAGTGCAGAAACTATAGGCAGGATTCTACATGAAATACGTAAATGCAGAATCCTATAGACATGATTTCTAAAAATGCATAAGTGAAAGCAGGCTGTGATTGCAGAAATAAATACCTAAGATCATGAGTAACCTTCTCATTTTCACTAGAGCCCCATAACTTATTACAAGTTATTGCAAACCCGAATAAATCAAGAAAAGTAAAAGTACATCAGAAATTAAAGATCCCAACCAAAGAGAGCCTAATTCAGACCCCAGGTCTGAAATATGAAATAAACCAACTTCCAAAGATCAGATTTCCAAATCCTTTCTCTTATCTGGGATTTGTCAAAGTTCCCAAGAGCCTCCAGTGGACTCCGGGTAGTGTTTACACCCAAATACATTGCAAAATTAGATAATAGTGCAATGTGGAAGGGCCAACCATCAAATGTCCAAGATCGAGGGAGATCAAGGTCACAAGGCAAGGCTCATTGGGGGGGGGGGGAGAACTTAAAATCTAAGAGTGAGTGTAAGTGCATTAGAAAGGAATTAGGGGAAGACCAAGACAGATTAGTGGTCATACCCAGCAATAAGGAGTGCTGGCACACTCCAACCAGCCTGTTAGGCACATTGTTTGGGAGTTAGGATCCTTTAAGGATCAAGTCCAGACATGAGCAACAACTTGGATATTGCCATGTTCTGAACTTTAACTCAATCACATAGAAGGGAGTAGGGGGTAGGGGTTCACAGCAGATGCAAAGGGAACATCATATTCAATATTGAACATAAACAGCAAAGTAAACAAGAATGCTTAAACTATAAAGTAAACATATAGGGCCGAGGCTGAAAAGTTAAATTAGAGCATACCAGTTTCAAGGAAACAAACAAGTAAAAGCAGAAGTCTTCTAAACGAAATTGCAAGCAAACAGTCCAAAATATCTCAGAAGAAAGCAGAGTTTTGAAATTGAGAGGTTGAAGTGAGTAATGTAAGCTGAAGGTGTGTGTGTAAAAGTATTGAATTCGAAGTATGTCCTCAAAGTGCAGAATGGTAGTCCCCTTTTATAGTACAGAAGAAAAGTAAGAAAAGGTAAGAAAATAGTTTTGCAATCAATCATATGAAATCTCCCTTTAGTTAAGGGATTCTGATTTCAAACCTGTAGAAGACAATTAAGAAAAGAGTTTGATTAAAATCTTTTCGAAAGTAGTACAATAAGGGAAAATACACAGGGGTTTATTTAAGGCAAAAGTCCAGTGGTACACAGTTTGTGAATAATAAGGAAAGGGAATCAATTAAACAACCAGTAAAATCAAGATTGAAGGCTTTGTTCAAATCAACCGAGTCAGGACAAGGTAAAGAAGGTTCAATTAAAGAAAATCAGTCAAAAATATTAAAAGGAATTTGGAATCAAACAATAGTTGGTAAAACATTTTTTGAAAGAAGAATTTCTCATATATAAAGCACACAAGTATCAAATAAGAAGGAGTTGTCATGCTAATTAGAAAAGACAGGCATGGAAAAAAGTTCAGAGTCATAACAAAGAGGTTTAAGTTCAGTTTACAGGCTCAGAATGAGTCTAAGAGTCCAGGGTTCCAAGGTAGAACCCTAACTCGAACACAAAATCAGACTTGCCAAAGAAAACCCCCAAATCCTAGGGTTTCAAATCAAATCAGACACAGAGATGAGAAGGCAAGCCATTGAAAACAGACTCAGAGGTTTGTTTCAGAGACTTATGAGAAACAAACAACTATGATAACAGATTTGAAACAAAATAGAAAAAAAAGTTGATTTAAAGCACAAAGAACATGTTTTAAGAAAGCTCGGAACATAAGCAAGTTCAGAAGAAAAAATAACTGATATAAACTAAAGAAACGTAGATGAATCATGTTTAGCAAGAACTCGAACAAAGTACTGTAAAGCAAACAAAATTAAAGAACTCGGCAGGAAACACATACAATAGAATAATACTAGAAAATATAGCAAAGAACATGTAGGAAAACATAGCATAGATTCACATGCGAGCCTAGTCTAGAGGCACGGTAAAATACAAAGGTAGAAAAGAGTCATGAATAGTATAAAGAAAAACAGAAGAACAAACACATGTGTGGTAGAAAAGAGAACACACGAGCATAATATAGACAAACACACTTACAGAAAAGAGAAGGAAGAATCAAAAGGATGTTTTGAAAACCTTTCAAAAACCCTAAATCGAAGAAAAGCAATTTGGAAAGAAAAGTTTGGGGAAAATACTTTAAAAGTTCAGTAGAACACAAATATATCATAGATCTAAGAAAACAAAAAGAGAAAAACCTCGAACATTTCAGGGTTTGGAGAAACTTTAGAAATGAAAAAACTTGGAAGAAAGTCCGATATTGAGTCAAAGAGGTCAGAAAAGGCTCATAGTGCTTGAATATGTCGGAGAAAAGGCCGGAGAGGCGATAGAGCCCTAGATTTGAGAAGATCTTAAAGAGAACCATCGAGGTCAGACCTAAAAACTTTGAACACCCATGGTCTAATGGTGGAGGGGGGTGTGCATGCCATCCATGTCCTGAGAAGCCATGAATTCCGGTGAAAAGCGGTTGAAAAGGGGTAGAAGAAAGCTAGGGTTCCGAAGAACTTTGAGAGAGTTTGAGGGACGATGGGATCCAAAGGTGGCGGACCAAACAAAATGGGAGGATTAGGTTAGGGTAGAGGAATTAAAAATGGTAAGGGGAGATCCTAGCCATTGATCAAAATGATCAACGGCCTAGATTGAAAGAAAGGTCGGGCAGTTTTTAAATTGGGTCGGGGGCCAGCGTAAAAACGAAATTGGGACGGTCTAATTGGGGGTTAGGATTGGGTCAATTTGAGGGCTAAAATTAAAACGAAAATAGGCTGTAATTGAAATGAAATGGGGCTAAATGTTAAATAGCCAATGTCTCTCTTTATTTTATAAAAAATAGTAAAAAAGGTTTTAAAAGCAAATTAAAAGTACTGAACCAATTAATAATATAAAAATATTAATTTAAAAATACTTGAATCGATTTTACAATTATAAAATGCTATTAAGTCTTAAGGTAGGCTAAAATTATAATTATGCAATTTAGTCTTTTAAAAAAATCAAATAAATTTTTAAAAATGTATAAAATTACCTTAACTATACTTTGTATAAATATGGGAAATAAGATAAATTATTCACCATAATTGATAACTTTGAGAATAATTATTGGTTTTTATACTGCTAAAATGAGCAATAAATTAATTTTAAAACCCTTTAAAAATTTGAAAAAATATTAAAATATTTGGATACACTTACATATGCATATATATACTATTTTGAGAATATTTTACATATAAAAATATACAAAGAAAAATTGGATATCAACAAGCGAGTCGATTAGGGTTATTTTCACTTGGACTTACGAGGTTGTGGTGTTAACATTGCATGTAAATTCTCGTTATCGATCTCGAGCACTTTTACCTTTTCAACAAGAAGGGCATAGTACTATTTTGCTTTTGAATCCTTCTTTTGGGCTTTTTCCAACTGGGCTTGGAGGACTGAACGGTCAACCATGTCCCTAAGGACTTCATCTTTTTGCTCGTATAGAGTATCATTCAGGCAAAAAGAACCCCTTAAGAAAAAAAAAGGAAGAAGGTATACCCTATTAAGCGCCTACTAAGCCTTGTTGAAAAGACTTGGCTCGTCTACCTCGTTCATCTTCACTTGGTCCTCTTCTGTTACCAAGGAACGAGATAGCTGGCCACTCAAACCAGCTTAGATATCATACTAGTATCCACCGATACTATGAACATGACTGTCTTCTTCCGATCAGGGTCCACACTTGGGGCGGGAAATTGCTTTTCAAGCTTTGAGCTTGATCTTAACTCATCTTGCCCCGGTCATACGACTGTTTTCGAGATCTTTTGGTGGCTAAAGCCAGAGTAGTCCTCTAGAATACCAATGTCCACGCCTCTAAAAACAAGTTGAGGGCTTCATCTACGATCCAGGATACGTCAGTTGGCCTTTCTTTTACAACTCGAGCCTTATTTAAAGCGGTCTTCAGCTGGGGCAAAGCCTCTTGAATATCGATGACGACATCGTCCTCAAGAACTATTTTTCTTAGTACCGGAGGAGCTTCTTGAGAAGCAGTAGCCGTATTTTCCTTCTCGAGCTCCCGAGTTGAGGGGGATTCGGCCTTATGATGCCCCCTCCAGGGCTACAAGCTCTTGTGTGGTGTTGCTCTTTTCGTGAATGATGAAGTCCATGTCGTGATAATTCTCGGGGAAGTCCCTAAGCCGAAAAAGATCTTCAGGGTCCGGGACCCTTGCATTGGAATTATTCTTGGTGATTTTTCTAACCCTGGCTATGATTCTTTTCTTCTTCTTGGCCTCGAAAGAGTGTCTGATGAGTCAGGGGACCTTTTCTTCTTCTTTGTTTTCTCCTCCATTGTTGCAACAGCTTTGGCAACATGCTCCAACAAAATGGAGGGTTTCTTCGATGGGGACAAGCCCTAAGTAATTTCCTAAAATTTGGTAGTCTTGGGAAAACTTGTAGAAAGAAAAGACTTAGTCACAATAATGATAATATGAAAATGACCTAAAAGAAAATTCAACCAGAAGAAGAGGGACACACCTTGGTAATGAGCCTCCCACTTACCTTTAGAAAGCTTGCACCACTCAGCTCGACATAAGTGAGCTATTTGCATATGCCCTCGATCCATTCCCTAAAATGAGGGACCGAATTTAGGACTCGAGCGACAGCTGCACGTAAAATAAGACAAATAATTAGAGAAAGGAGTAGATTCAAAGGAGTACTTTGACAAATTAAGAGAAAATTAACTTACGTTTTGAGTTTCACTTCTCGGGGAACACCAGGAACTCAGAGGGAATAAGATCTTCGGTCTTTATTCGAACAAACCTCCCCTGTCATCCTTGATCCTTGTCCTCATCGATGCAGGAGAATTGACCCTTCTTTGCTCGACGTGCAATCTTGATTAACCTCTCTCAAAAGATTCGAGGGCTGTAAATTTTGAGCAAATGGTCAATCATGAATTGAGGGTCCTCCGTGTTGCTGGCAAAGTGACGGAGTAGGGTCGGGATCGTTCAAAGGACTAGTAAATCTGCCCGAGGCAGATTCTGTACCTCTTGCAAAAATCAAGGATCACCGTGTCCAGTGGACCGAATACGAAAGGATACGTATAAACACTTAAGCATCCTTCCACGCACGTCATGATATCCTCAGGGGGTCTGGGAGTGACAATGTTTTTTCTTCTTATTTGTAGTCCTCTCCGACCACTTGGAACGTCTCATCAGTGATGGAGAAAATGTAACTCCACGTCTCCTCACCTCGGCGATAGAGTAGGCTTCGAGGATAAATTCTATGAGAGGAGGTTCAGGGGCTATTAATGAAGGGGTTGCCTCGGTGCCTGTGGCCAAGGTAGAATTCGAGGGTGCGGTATTTTAGGGAAATAACTTTGAAGTCATAGCCATCTTAACCTAGAAATATGAAGGTTTGAAGATTTCGTATAAAGGTTTGAAGATTTGGTATGAAGGTTTGAAGATAATAGATGAAGATACGAAGAACAACGTATAAAGATTTGAAGGATTGATGAGCAGGTAGAAAATTCAAGGGTAACTCAAGAAGGTTCGAAATCATAAAGTAAAAAGGTGAAAAAAAAATTGAACCTTTTATAGAAAAGAAATAATGAATGCGTGACATTTCACATTCGGTAACTACCAAGGTTGGTCAACCGACCACTGACACGTATTCAAAGTTAGAGCGATGTGACTGATGGGACGTTTCAGCTCGTCAACTTGCTTATGGCATACGAAGGAAGGAACAAGGTTCAATTAGTCCCTTATTGTCGTTCCTATAAATCTACTATGCGGGAAGTGAGGGGACTATCTGTGTACGAGTAAAATTGGGGATAAAGTTATCTTCGATTTCTCGATGAAGAAAATAAGAGACAACCTGGTTCGACACTGGCTCGGGCAAAGCCGAGGGTGGCACAAATCAGAGCCCGTTGGGACGAATGGCACGTCAAGAATCGGACATGGCCAAACATGGGAAGAACCGAGCTCAAGCAAATAAAGAATCGAGGTTAAAGGAATGACAGTTAAAGAGGATGAACGAGGGGCCGAAGTATCCGCCATCAACAAGATATTGCGGTGCGGATCACGCCCGAAATCAACTGCGGATCGTATTTTACTAGAAGAAAAGGATTTTATCTTATTTAGACTTGTACTAAGATTGAAATTCTCCTAATATATAAAGGGGAGAACCTTTTCATTTTAGGAACCACTGTTGGCACGCAAATCAAAATATTAAAGTTTATTTTTGTCTTCTAACTATTGTTCAAATTAAAGTGTTCTTCAGTTGTTCATTTTCTTTAGCTGCAACTGAGATCATCTCGAGGGCTCGATCCGAACCGGTTTCCAGCACTCAAACCTAACGCCAAGCTTAATTGTTTCGTCACATTTGGTTTGATTGCCTTATTTTCCTTTAATTCAATTATTTGTTGCTCTTAGATCATTCATGTTAGATTAAATCTCATGTCATTTAAATTTAATTATTATTCATTTTAAGGGTAAACACATACATTTAACTCGAATTCTAAAAATAAATAAAAGGTGTCATATAACATATGCATAGCATGCACTATACATGACAGTTAGGATGGACCATTAGCCCAGACTTGTATAGCACATATGTGCTATATATAATTCACATTACTTTTGCTTTTGTTAGAATTTTACACGTTACTTTGGTTCCGTTTACCAATACAAAAGAGACAAAAAAGCAATATCATTGAGAAATATAATAATAAGCTGACTATTTTGACTATCCCACAATTCTACATGCTCTCAACAATCTGGTTGGTTGGTGAAAATGTTAGGTACTATATACTATGCGGCTATCTTTTTCATGTCGTAAGAACAAAGAAAATGGAAATAGTGCAATTTTATTATGACAACTATATGAATCCTTGTTTTGTTAGGCAAGCACTTTTGTAATGAAGTATCTTCTCTTTAATAGCCATGCTAAACATGCTTCATGCTTGTTCCAATAGGGGCTAATGGGTCGTTGGGACCATGGGATAAAGCAAAATAGATTATTTAATTTCGTATTTTGATTGAAGTTTTATTTAGTATAAACAATTTCAGAATTAATTTAGTTATATTAGAATTAAATTACTTTTATATCATATAGCTATTTCAGGATAAAGCAATAAAATACATAAATATATTTTTTCATAGATCTTTATTTAAGAAAATTAAAAATAAAAGTGCATTCAAATTTATCTATTGTAAAACATAAACACCTGTTTTATATTATATTTTGTATATCTCATTAATCTAATAAATCAAATATCTATGAAAAAAGTATATTTACTAAATAATTTTTTTATAATTTAATTACGTATTATAATGCCATATAATAATCTTGATATAACTTATTTGCGAACTGAACCATTGAGGTCCAGTTAAGTGCTTACTAAGTTAACTTTGGAACATGAATTGGGCTATAGAGTAAAATTATTTGTTGATACTTCAATGATATATCTTAATATTTAATTTAATAAAATTTTGAGATTCTATTAGTGCAAAGTCAAAGCTGCTCTCTTTGTCAATTATCTAATAGCCATAACCCAACTAATATTTTTTAGCAATAAGTTTCTCTTAACTTTAAAAAACAATCTTTTTCCCACTTTTTAATCCCTTTTTTTTACAAAAGCTTTTCGGGTAAAAATGTGAATTGGGAGAAATAGCATTATGTTCTTTCGGTTATACTTTTACTAGCAACTAGTATACGTACTCGTGCAATACGTGAATAGGTTAAAAGAAAAATATTTACCAAAGAGAGATAGTAAAAATATATGTATATTGTGAATTTAATTTAGTGAAACAATCCAGTCTATAACATAAGCTTTACATCACCTTGGTCTAATTGGAATAGTAAAAGCATGACGCAAATGAATTACTTTAATAGAATTGAAAATAAATAAGCAAGAGTGAGATTTGAACCGTCTATCCAGTAAAAATATATTACGATAGTGAAAATATGAGTATGTACCTCCTTATTGACATAACATTCAAAGGAATTTCCAAATCTCTCGGTAACTACACTTCTTAGTTGGCGTAACTTTGACGCATCGGCGAATCTTGCCGCTACAAAAATCAATGATGATACAACTTCTTTGCATTCCTCATGACATTCCCTAAGAACAAAAATTACCAAATATGAACTAACAGGTGGTAAATCATCTTATATTAAGAAGAAAAAAAAATTTAGTTGACATTAGTTATGAAAGTTTTGTGCACAATCTTGTATAAAGCAACAGTCATTGTAACGAAATTTAGCTAAGTAACATAGGTAATCTAGTTCTTCTATCTAATGGTTACAAAAGCGATCGATACAAAATACAGAGTGACTAACCTTTATGTTAATATTTTCAATCATAAGATAGTTGTTGAACTGTAATATTTAACATTCCAATGCAAGCGATCTCACCCGGTTGCCTCATTGAGTTGTACTATTGAGAAGAAACGCCGACAATCTAGAGTTTATGGTCTATGAAACAGAAGACTTTCTCTTATTTACTATTTTATTTGCATGTTTAATTTTTGCTAGTAGTTAAATTTTCACAATATGCTTAATGCTGTAAAAAGAGTTTGTAATAAGGTTACTAATTGCGGTAATTGAAAAAATAGAAAAATCTGTACTACTTCAGCATCTGGTAATAATTTAAATGATTCTACATATATTTTTGAAATATTACCTGATAATAATATAGATTATGAACAATTACAAGAAGATTTCGGTATAGAAAATGATGAATTAGAAATTAAAGATGAGACACCACTTACACCTAATAGTATTGGAGTTGGTAGCTGGAGCGGTGGGCATGATGCTAGTGGCCCCAACTACTAATCGAAGAAAAAGAAGTAAGGTTCAAAATTTTTTTGACGAAATAGTAGCTACTGATAGAGTTGAATGAAAACTTTGTAATGATGATTTTAAGCATAAGACTAGAGGAAAATTAAGGGGACTGGGATACTTGGTAGGCATATGAGAATTGAGCATGCTATAGAATGGGGCTTTGATGGAGATAGAAATCAAGCAACTCTAAATATTACTACCGGAGGACTTATGAAATATGATAAAATGAAGAATCGTGAGGAGTTAGAAAAAACAATTTCTTTGGGTAGTCTACCTTTTTCTTTTACTTCTTCATCATATCTTATTATGTATATTCAAAGGAATTATAATCCTTTATTTAAAGGTATCCCTAGCAGTACTTGTAGATATGATATCTTTAGACTTCATGTATAATATCAAACGTACATACGTTATTTATTTAGCCACATTCCTTGTAGAGTTTCTCTAACTTCTTATATTGGCCATGCTGTTAATTGAAATGATTATTTGACAATTACATGTCATTGCATAGATGATAATTATTGTATGCAAACGTATTATCCCTTTTAAATATGATGAAGATCAAAGTCGTAATGCTGTATTTATAAGTGTCATACCTCCTTTTTATCATCCCATAAGGGTAGTAAAGGAGTTTTTTCAATTAAAGGACAATCGAAACGGGATTCGTTTATTAAGAGATTTAGAGTCGCCACTTAGGAGATTTATGGTGTCACAAGTCACCAGTTTAGAATCCCGAATCAAGGGAAATAATGAATTTGTTTAACAGTCCGCGAACCACAAATTCGGGCAAGAAATTCTATTAACCTGAAAAAATGTGTTAGGTATTTTCGAGTTCCGTGGTTCTAACACGGTCACTCAACTGTCATATTTGGCTTAATTATCTGATTTTAAAACATTTTGAACCTATGTGCAAATTTTAACTTCAACCGCTTTTATTCCCTTTTTGTAAGAAAAATTATAACGTCATTTAAAATATGTTTCAAACCACGTCACATAAATGCACCTGCAATCCGCAACACATTATATCCAACGTTGCGATTTGGATTTGGGTCACATTGCACCCGATTTTAGGAAGGTAAATTATTAAATGACGCGTCTAAAGCAATTACGCATTTTTAACTTTGCGAGGGTCATGAGAAATTTGCTAAATGACACACCTTGATTTCTAAATAGCAAACACATTATTAAAATGAGGGCCGTACATTTAAAAATTTTGTTTGTCAGAGCGCGCTTCGACTCCAATTTTTAAAGGATTATACTAAACCAAAGTAAACTACCAATATAATGGTGGCAAACTTTTATTATATGGCTAGCTGGTACCAATTACCCAATGCTAGTTCAACTAAAAAAAGGTCACGTTAGACCTGATATAAGTGAACAAATAATGCATATCCAAGACTTGAATAAAGAAAATTTAGCTCTTCCTTGGTGTTAAAAGGAAACAACACAATAGCCTTTGACATGTACAGTAGGTTAATATAACAGAAACAAAACAAAACAATAATTTAAAACCTACAACAACAATTAGATCTAAAAGAAAATGGCGTTGAACCTGCAAAAATATTAACTTTAAGCATCACTTTAGGATAAATTTCAAGTCCAAAAGGAAACGGGTGATATAAGATTAAGGTTGTTAGTGTCGCGGTTCCGAACCGGAACCATGGCCCTGCCGGTTCTGTCAGTTTCGGCGGCTCGGTTCCGGTTCTACCGGTTTCAGGAAACCGTGGCGGGGCGGTTCTACCCGTTGGAACCGCTAGAACCGGAACCGCCAGAACCGGAACCGGCTCGCTGTTCTGGACTGGTTCTGGCGGTCCCAAACGGTTCTGCCGGTTCCCAACGGGCATTTTTCAAAAAAAAAAATTAAATTATTTCATCAACGGGTCTTTGCAAAAAGTAGCCGTTTGAAAGTTTAAAAATAGCCATTTGGCCCCCAAACTTTATATAATTACACTATTTCTCATTTCTCAACTATAAATACCCCCTCAGTCTTTCATTTTTATTCACCAATTCATAATATCTCTCAATCTCTCTCAAGCTCTCTTTCAATCTTTCTAGTGCAAGTGCTTAATTTATAAATACAAGCATGAATATGAACAATATTTGCGCTATTTATTTACTCATATAACTAATCGTATTTCTATTACAACTGATATTGGTAGAAGTGGAAATGACTGTGATTATCTAACTGTAACAAGTCATTGGATAGACGAAGTCTGGACAATGCAAAAACGTATAATTGCATATAGAATAATTAATTCACGGCACACGGGTAGGTTTATAGCTAACACTATTTCAGATGTATGCAGATATTTTTGCTTTAGTGATAAAATAATGTCAATTTCTATGGATAATGCTTCTAGCAACACTAGTGCAATAGGCATGCTAACAAGAACACTTAATCCTGCATTTACTAATATTTTCCATGTTAGATGTATTTGTCATATTTATCATTTAATTGTTGGTGATGGTATGCAAATATTAAACATAGAAATTGAAAAGGTGAAAATGGCTCTTAATTGGCTATTTTATTCAAACCGTAGAAGTAGACTTAGAGAATATTTTTAAAAAATGTGACGAATATGACCTTAGAGAGAGAAAGGTTCCTAAACCTTGCCCGACTAGGTGGAATTACATGTACGAAAGTTTAGTAGTAGCGTATGAATATAGAAACCCAATTAACGCTACGTATAATTCTCGGGATTGTGGTGAGGAAGATGATGAGATTGTGGTGAGGAAGATGATGAAATGCTAACTACCCAAGATTGGACTAATGTTAAAATTCTTTTAGATTTTTTAGAACATTTTCATGTGGCTACAAATGCTTTTTCAGGACAATATTATCCGACTATTTCTAACTGTTTAGTTTATATTGCCGCACTTGCTAATTTGTTTGTTGATTTTAGCGAGAGAGGGGACATTTATGAACTTGCAATAACTGAAATGAAAAAAAAGTTAAATTTTTTTTTTCCAATCCCTCCTATTTTTGGTGTGTCTGCTATGTTAAATCCAACTATGAAATTAGGAGGTCCTCACTGTTGGTATTCTACTATTTATCGATCTTTAGATCTTTCAGAAGTAGAAATTGCTACACTAGCTGATGCGAAAGCATCAATTAAAGTTAATGCTCAAACTGTTTATAATGCATATAAACAGGCGTTAGAGCAGGCTAGGCCGAATATTCTAACCCTTACTTCGTCTACATCACAATCGTCTAAAAGAGCTGCTGGCTTAACAGCTCTTAAATCGTGGACGGAGTTCAAAGGTACTCAAGGTGATAATTTAGATGAAATTTCCCATCTAAATGAGCTTCAAGTTTATTGTCACAGGGACTAGAAAAGGAGAATCCAGACGGCTCTTTCGACCTTTTGGAATGGTGGAAGACAAGCGAAAAGCATTTTCCCGTTCTTGCAAAGGATGGCTCGGGATGTTCTGTTGATTCAAGCGTCAACTGTTGCATCGAAGAGAGCTTTTAGTCAAGCAAGACTACAAATAGGTGATCACAGAGCGTCGATGCGGGACAGCTTGAAAAAATCAGTGCTTTTTCGAGATTGGATCCGCGCAGAAAGAAGGAACTTTGGCCTAGCAGAATCACAACCAGAAATAGATGAGGCGTATGAAGAAATGATAGCAGAACTTGCTCAGGAAGCAACTTCACCCGGAAGTGGCGATGAACAAGCTTCATTTCCACCACCGCCAACACAACCACCTCCCAGTTTTATGAGATTTGTTAGAAATAATGCATAAATTATGATGTAACTTGTACATTGGCACGTCTTCTTTTAGTTTTTTTCCTTTTAATGGTGGTATTAGTACCATGTTGTGCTCATTCCATTGGGGGAAGGAAGACTACGAAAGATATGCCATTTTGGTCAATAAATATGCTCTTTATCATATCCTTGAATATCTTTTGTCTCAATATTTCTTTGTCTTTACTTCTATATCAATCCTTGAATATTTATACAACATACAATATATAACATACAACACAATATACTAATTACAACATTCTTTTATCAACATATACTACTTATATACAATTTATACTAATTACTAACTACAACACAATATACACTACTTATATACAATATATACTACTTAAATACAATATATAACATGCATCTTTTGAACAAATTGGTTTCACAAAATTTAGTTATTGGTCTTCCAAACTTGAAATTTGAAAAAGACTCTATTTGTGATTCTTGTCAAAAAGGGAAGCAAACAAAAGTATCTTTTAAATCGAAAAATATTGTTTCAACTACTAGACCTTTGCAATTACTTCACATGGACTTATTTGGACCATCTCGCATTGGAAGTCTTGGTAGAAATCGTTATGCTTTTGTTATTGTTGATGATTATTCTAGATTTACATGGACTCTATTTCTTGCTCATAAAAGTGAAGCTTTTCATAATTTCAAATATTTTCTTAAACGTGTTCAAAACGAAAAGGACACAACCGTCACTTCAATAAGAAGTGATCATGGGGGAGAGTTTGATCAAAATCTCTTTGCGGACTTTTGTGACGAACTCGGTATCGAGCACACTATCTCCGCTCCACGAACACCACAACAAAATAGGGTGGTGGAAAGGAAAAATAGGTGTCTCGAAGAGATGGCTAGAACCATGCTCGATGAGGCTAAGATTCCCAAACATTTTTGGGCGGATGCCGTGAGTACCGCATGCTACGTTTTGAATAGAGTAGTCATAAGGCCAATACTCATGAAAACTCCTTATGAACTCTACAAGGGAAGGAAACCAAATATCTCCCATTTTAGAGTATTCGGCTGTAAATGCTTTATTCATAACAATGGAAAAGATCAATTGGGAAAATTTGATGCCAAATCCGTTGAAGGAATTTTTATTGGTTATTCCTCACGTAGCAAAGCATATAGGGTATTCAATAATAGAACCGGAACTGTGGAGGAATCCCCTCATATTGTGTTTTTCGAAAATAATGCTCGCTTGGCGAGAAAGGATTCTGGTTCTGATCCTGTAGGTATCTTAAACTCAATAAGTCCTCAAGACAAAGTACAAGAGGAAACTTCTAAGGAAATTTAAGATGAAATCTTGGAACAATTATCGGAGGAAGCGCCACAATTGGAGAAAGAAACGAAAATGCCTAACGAATGGAGGACAATCAAAGATCACCCTCTCGAACAGGTAATTAGCGACGTTGGAGAAAAGGTAAGTACTCGAAACTCTCTTAAGAACACCTTAGGACATACTGCTTTTGTTTCTCAAATTGAACCCACAACCATCTCCGAAGCAATTGGGGATGAATTTTGGACCTTGGCAATGCAACAGGAGCTTAACCAATTCAAACGGAATGACGTTTGGGATTTGGTGCCAAGACCCGAAAATATACAATAATTGGTACGAAATGGGTTTTTCGAAACAAATTAGATGAAAATGGTGTAATCACTAGAAACAAAGCTAGGCTTGTAGCAAAAGGCTACAATCAAGAAGAGGGTATTGACTATGAAGAAACATATGCTCCCGTAGCAAGGTTAGAAGTTATTCGTTTATTACTTGCCTTTGCATCTTCAATGAATTTCAATTTGTATCAAATGGATGTAAAAAGTGCTTTTCTAAATGGTGTTATTCAAGAAGAATTTTATGTTGAACAACCCCCGGGTTTTGAAGATTTTAAATCTCCAAATCATGTTTTCAAACTTAAAAAGGCTCTTTATGGTCTTAAACAAGCTCCCCGAGCTTGGTATGAAAGATTGAGTAAATTTCTTTTGGAAAATGATTTCATTAGGGGAAAAGTTGGCACCACTCTTTTCGTTATGCATAAAAACAATGATATTTTATTAGTTCAAATCTATGTGGATGATATTATATTTGGTGCTACTAACAATGTTTTGTGCAAGGAATTTTCCGATTTAATGACAAACGAATTTGAGATGTCTATGATGGGTGAGCTAACATTCTTTTTGGGGCTGCAAGTAAAGCAAATGAAAGAAGGAACTTTCATTTGTCAAGCTAAATATTGCAAAGAATTGCTGAAACGATTTGAAATGACCAACGCAAAAGCAATGGCCACTCCCATGAGCACATCCGATCATCTAGACAAAGATGAGAAAGGTAAGGAAGTCGACACCAAAAAGAATCGAGGTATGATTGGATCTCTCCTTTATCTTACTGCTAGTAGACCGAACATCATGTTTAGCATGTGCTTATGCGCTCGTTATCAATCGTGTCCGAAGGAATCTCACCTAACTGCGGTGAAACGGATATTGAAGTATCTTGTTCGTACTGTAAAAGTGGGTCTATGGTACCCCAAAGGTTCTTCATGCCAACTTGTTGGCTATTCCGATTCCGATTTTGCTGGATGCAAATTGGACCGCAAGAGCACTAGTGGCACTTGCCATTTGCTCGGTAGCTCTCTCGTTTCTTGGTTTAGCAAGAAACAAGTAAGTGTTGCGTTGTCCACAACCGAGGCTGAATATGTAGCCGTGGGGAGTTGTTGCGCTCAAATCCTTTGGATGAAACAACAACTCTTGGACTATGGCCTAAGTCTTGATCATATCCTTCTTAGATGTGATAATACTAGCGCCATATGCTTGACGAAGAACCCCGTTCTTCATTCAAGAACAAAACACATTGAAATTAGGCATCATTTTATAAGAGATCACGTTCTCAAGGGTGATGTCGAAATTGAATTTGTTGAAACCAAAGATCAATTGGCCGACATCTTTACAAAACCCATAGAGAAAGAGTCCTTCTTCCGAATTCGTAGTGAACTCAGGATTCTTGACTCCACGTTGATCTAAGTCATGCATTGCATTTTCCCTTTCTCATGATTTCTAACTTGAGCGTCGGAGACGTCTAACGAATTTTTGCAGGTATCGCCCTAAAGGCAGGGGGAATTATAAATATTGATGCAGAATAATCAATTTATCCTAAGGATAACTGATTTCTCGTTAGTATATAATCGATTATCAAGTATCAATAATCGATTATGTTGGTATTATTTGCCTTATTATGTCTTCTTATGCAACTTTTGCTTAATCAATAAACAAGTTACTCACCTTTTCCATTTTTGCTAATGTCAAAAGGGGGAAGAATGAGGGATATGCACTAATTCTTTATTGGCATAAATTGAGGGGGAATTCATATGTTGAGGGGGAACTAATTGCACATCTAGAGACTTGTTGCATATTATTGCATATCTTTACTTGTCTTGAATCGTCATTATGAATTATCAAATATGCATATCCCGACTAAAGTTTGCCATTATCAAAAAGGGGGAAATTGTTGAAACACGTTCTCAAGGCACTATACTAAAACGTGTGTTCATATTTGTAGGTTTTGATGAATGAAAAACTATGCGCAATGGACATATGACGAGGTCCAAGCACAAGCGCGCAATTGATATATAACGAGATTCAAGCACAAGACCAAGATCAAGCAAAGATATAAAGTTATACATGAGTCTGTTGGAAATCATGTATATCTATGATATGTGTGCTTTGGTTGTATGAGCATGATTTTCAGGTATAGGTTTTGATGAATGACAAACAATGAAGTCAAGTGTCAAACAACGATATAATATGACAATCAATCAAATGGCGAGAAGCATACTGATGACGGAATTGCATGAACGAGCCAAAGAGTTCAAGACCGAAGACCCAAGACGTAGGTCGTTTGGTAGAACCAATGTAAGGACAACATTTAAGTTATCTTATCCTTTGGCTCAACGTTAGGTCATCATAAACATGCATAAAATATTTTATTAAATTATATCTATCATAAACATGCATCTTTGTGTTAAACCAAAATGATTTGTATTTTAGTCAAAATGGTTTTTAAACATGTCTTTTAAATCTGGACCCAAACAATCGATTATATGCTCCTTACAATCGATTGTGTTTTTCAAAATAGCAAACAATCGATTGTCTACTTTTAACAATCGATTATTTTGAGACAGTGTGCAACCGAAGTTTTTAAACATCTAAACAATCGATTATTTTTGTCATACAATCGATTATATTCATAAACAATCGATTGTCATTTTCATACAATCGATTATATTTTGACCGTTCCCACAGAATCCTAAATTGATTTTTGAACGTTGAATAGAATCAATTATTTAGTCCACACAATCGATTGTCTAGCCTAAAATCAGGAATCTGTTTTTTGAACGTTGGTCAAACAATCGATTGTCTACTCCAAACAATCGATTGTCTGAGCACAGAATCAGGGATTTTATTTTTCAATTAAGCAACGGTCAGCACCACTTTTTCACCTATAAAAAGAGGTCTTTTGAGCTGATTTTAAACACACAACTCCTGCATATATTGATATACATATTGATCATTTTCAAGCATCTTTTTAGAGCTTTTGTTGAGCCATTTGATAGACAACTTTGTGTTGTTCATAGAGCTTATTTTGTTTCTCTTTATCCACTCTATTGAGAGAGTATTTGTTGTAAAAAGAGAGTTGTTTGAGAAGAACATATCTTCTCATTTGTCGGGTTTGCTAAGTACCCAAAGTCTTAGTGGTTGAAGTCTTGGGGTGAGGTATCCTCAAGCAAGTGAAGTCTTAAGGTGTGGTATCCTTGAGCAACTGTAACGGTTTGTTAAGCACCCGTAAGCTTGACGAAGATACTGGAAATCTCGAGAGAGTCTCTCGGGGACTGGACTAGCCACGGGTTGTGGTGAACCAGGATACATCGGTGCGTTCGTTCCTTATTATTTACTTATCGCAATTATTTCATTCCTGTAATTTTTAAATTCCGCAAGTTTACGCTGTTTTTTATTATAACGCTATTCACCCCCCTCTAGTGTTAAGCGTATTTTCTAACATTTGGTATCAGAGCAAACATGCTCTTCAACTTCTCTCGCGAGGTGTCAGCTCATGAATGCACAAAGCTACCGGAGGCACAAGTGCAAAGATGGGGGCGCTGAGTGACAGAGTGGAGCATGACGGTCCTTGGGCAAACATACTACTTCTCCGCCAAAGTAAAGCGGGCTTGAGCAAGGAAATTGTTGCGAACTCTAGAGGAAACCACGAAGTGGACGCGCCGACAAAGTGCGAAGCTCTCCATGGTTATGTGCCTAAGTCCCAAGGTTGGCAGCACGAGGAGGTATTGCTATAGCATGATGGGTGCAATGTTCCGTGTGGAAGACGAAAGGAGTTGCAGCGAAAGTAATGCGTCGGGTCGCCGCATCATCGGGTGGGGGAGAGTTGTCACGGCCTCAGAGTAGGGACAAAGTAAAGCGTGCGGATTGGCATCAAACTGAGGGGAGGTGCCTCTAGCCATAAAGGCGCTCTGCCCTAGTTGCGTATTGGCTTGGCCGAGTCAGGCATGCCGACCCGATTAATTTTGGGGAGCATGTCGCTTGTCTTGGACATGAATATGAATGGAGCCGAAGCATACGGGGGGCACATCTAGTCGGGAGCTATTGCCGCTTCCCTGATGAGCCCATGGCAGGGCGAAACCAATCTGCGCGCAGGGTCGGACGGGCGTGTCCGGGGCGGTATGGGACGCCTCGGGCGCGAAGCACCGCGGTCCGTCACATTTGGTATCAGAGCGCATATGCACAATCCTAATGTTATATGTCACTATTGTAATCGGGTAGGACACATTGCACCCGTTTGTTTTGCTAAACATAGAGATTTATGTGTTGATTATGACTATTGTTATCCTAACCCCTAAGGACCCAAAAGAAGTTGGGTACCAAAAACCTATTTGTAGGTTCTTTTTACAGGTTTGCTTGAAGACTACAATATTGCAGTGGATGCACCAAGCATGAAACCTTAATTCACTAAGGGGGAACGTCGGTTAGTTATCGTATTTTGAATAAAAACGCAATAAGTTGATATGTGCAAATAATCTATATCAGTTTTGGTTGATACATGATTTAACAAGTTTTATTTTTGAATAACAATTAGTATCAATTGGTTTTATAATAAATGATTGATTCATGTTTTGATGAATATTTTTAGTTTAAACAACAATTGGCATAGTTGAGAAAAATGATCGTTATTATTAGTATGCCATTTACTAACTTTTTATATGATCTTGTGTATAACGATTGGTATCGTCAATGGTTTAAATAGCTTTTGGTATACTCTTTTTGCTAATGCCAAAAGGGGGAAGAATATGGGCGATATGCATGCTTTAATTGAGGGGGAATTATATTGAATTGAATTGGTTGCATAAATTGTATGTTGAGATATAACATCTAATTGGTTGCATAAATTGTATGTTGAGATATAGCATCTAATTGGTTGCATAAATTGTATGTTGAGATATAGCATGAATTTAGGGGGAATTCAATATGCATATCTTCCGTTGTTTGTCATTATCAAAAAGGAGGAAATTGTTGGAAATCATGTATATCTATGATATGTGCGCTTTGGTTGTATGAGCATGATTTTCAGGTATAGGTTTTGATGAATGACAAACAATGAAGTCAAGTGTCAAACAACGATATAATATGACAATCAATCAAATGGCGAGAAGCATACTGATGACGGAATTGCATGAACGAGCCAAAGAGTTCAAGACCGAAGACCCAAGACGTAGGTTGTTTGGTAGAACCAATGTAAGGACAACATTTAATTTATCTTATCCTTTGGCTCAACATTAGATCATCATAAACATGCATAAAATATTTTGTTAAATTATATCTATCATAAACATGCATCTTTGTGTTAAACCAAAATGATTTGTATTTTAGTCAAAATGGTTTTTAAACATGTCTTTTAAATCTAGACCCAAACAATCGATTATATGCTCCTTACAATCGATTGTGTTTTTCAAAATAGCAAACAATCGATTGTCTACTTTTAACAATCGATTATTTTGAGACAGTGTGCAACCGAAGTTTTTAAACATCTAAACAATCGATTATTTTTGTCATACAATCGATTATATTCATAAACAATCGATTGTCATTTTCATACAATCGATTATATTTTGACCGTTCCCACAGAATCCTAAATTGATTTTGAACGTTGAATACAATCGATTATTTAGTCCACACAATCGATTGTCTAGCCTAAAATCAGGAATCTGTTTTTTGAACGTTGGTCAAACAATCGATTGTCTCCTCCAAACAATCGATTGTCTGAGCACAGAATCAGGGATTTTATTTTTCAATTAAGCAACGGTCAGCACCACTTTTTCACCTATAAAAAGAGGTCTTTTGAGCTGATTTTAAACACACAACTCCTGCATATATTGATATACATATTGATCATTTTCAAGCATCTTTTTAGAGCTTTTGTTGAGCCATTTGATAGACAACTTTGTGTTGTTCATAGAGCTTATTTTGTTTCTCTTTATCCACTCTATTGAGAGAGTATTTGTTGTAAAAAGAGAGTTGTTTGAGAAGAACATATCTTCTCATTTGTCGGGTTTGCTAAGTACCCAAAGTCTTAGTGGTTGAAGTCTTGGGGTGAGGTATCCTCAAGCAAGTGAAGTCTTAAGGTGTGGTATCCTTGAGCAACTGTAACGGTTTGTTAAGCACCCATAAGCTTGACGAAGATACTGGAAATCTCGAGATAGTCTCTCGGGGACTGGACTAGCCACGGGTTGTGGTGAACCAGGATACATCGGTGCGTTCGTTCCTTATTATTTACTTATCGCAATTATTTCATTCCTGCAATTTTTAAATTCCGCAAGTTTACGCTGTTTTTTATTATAACGCTATTCACCCCCCCCCCCCCTCTAGCGTTAAGCATATTTTCCAACAGAGTCATTCTTTAATTGTGATCTTGATCCGATAACTTGACTCAAGACTTGGCTTCTCTCGTAAAAACATTTTTATCAAATCATGCATATTTATTTTAAAGCAAAATGATTTTAAATCATGCATATTTACTTTAGTCAAAATGATTTTTAAACATGCCTCTAAAATCTGGACTAAGATAATCGATTATGTACTTATGATAATCGATTATGTTAAGTCAGCTGCATGACAATCGATTGTGAACTTATGACAATCGATTGTGTTAAGGCAGTGTGCATCAGATTTTTCAAATCTGCATGACAATCGATTGTGTTGAGGCAGTGTACATCAAAGTTTTTCAAAGCTACAAAATAATCGATTGTGAACTTATGACAATCGATTGTGTTGAGGCAGTGTCTATCAGACATTTTCAAAGTCATAAAATAATCGATTTTGTACCTTTGACAATCGAGTGCATTAAGGCAGTGTCTAATTGATTTTTCAAAGACTGATATATCATCGATTGTTCTCATAGCATAATCGATTGTGTAATTGACCGTTGCCAAAATATTTTCACAAACCGTCAGGTAATCGATTATAGATTTCTAATAATCGATTGTTTTAAATAAAATCTGAAAATAATTTTTTGAACGTTGCCAAGTAATCGATTGTAGATTTCTGACAATCGATTGTTTTAAGTAAAATCTGGAAATGATTTTTTGAAAGTTGCCAGTAATCGATTATTGATCTTAGATAATCGATTGTTAAGCGTAAAATCTGGGAATGATTTTTGGAACGATTGGCAAACAATCGATTGTGGCATTTTGACAATCGATTGTCACCGAGTAAAATCAGCAATTCTTAATTGGCAATTAGGCAATGGTAATGCATGGTTTTGCAACTATAAATACAGCTTCAAATCAGTCTTCTAAAGACAACAACTGACAATATTATTGCTAAAGCTTGCATACTCTCTTATTCATCATTTTCTATTCATTACATAAGTTTTTGAGAGCCAAATTGCTGACAAAAGTTGTTGCGTTCTTGAGCGTATTTATTTTACTCATATCTACTCTTAAGGAGAGTCTTGTTTTGAGTGCAAAGTGTTTTTATACACTTGAAAGGAAAGTTGTTCCCTTGTATTGTAAGAAGGAACTTGTGATTCCTTTGGTTGAAGTCTTGAAGTGTTGTATCTTCAAGCAAAGGTTGTTGAGGCTTGTGTCCTCAGTTTGTAAAGGTTTGTTGAGCACCCGTAAGCTTAACAGTGTTAGTGGAAATCTCGAGAGAGTCTCTCGGGGACTGGACTAGCCACGGGTTGTGGTGAACCAGGATACATCGGTGCGTTCGTTCCTATTTATTTACTTATCGTACTTATTTAATTCCTGCAATTTTTAAATTCTGCAAGTTTACGCTATTTTTTATTATAACGCTATTTACCCCCCCTCTAGCGTTAAGTGTATTTTCTAACAGTGTTGTATGGCTTATATGGATTGGGTAACATGGGATCACACATGGTTGTGTATATGGTGATTTGTTGGCTTTGAAACGACTCTTGGTACGTTCGAGGATGAACATATGTTTAAGTTGGGAGAATGTAACAACCTGACCGATTGATTTGAGCTTTTGCATTCCAGTTGGTGATTTGATACTTTGAGCAGGATTATATTATGTATTATGAGTTGCATGTATGGTTGTTTTCGGCTTTCGAGCGATTCGAGATTGATTTGGAACATTGATTCTTGTTTTAGAAGCTTTAAGTTGGAAGAGTTGACAACGGTTGGACTTTTAGGTAAACGGACTCGAAATTAGGTTTTAATTATTCCAATAAGTTTGTATGGTGATTTTGGACATGCCCACAAGTTTGGTTGAAATCCGATGTATTTTGGATAAGTTTGGGTTGTATGGTGATTGTTTTCGGTTTCAATGTCGATTTGAGCATAAATGCTACCACATTGAGCAAACTGCCTTTGATTCGTGTTTCGACTAAATTATTAAATCGGTATCGTAATTTTGGAACCATAGCAACTGGAATCATCAAGTTTCGACAACGTATGAGAAATTTATGATCATTTCACTAAGAATTGGGTTGCTAGACTTTTTTCAGATTAATTACGAAATTGCCACTGAATTCGATTTTAAAAATCTGCACTGTTTTAAATATTAAAGCCAACATATCTCCTTTATTATGCGGTCGAATGGAGTGATTCAAAAGCCTAACTTGACTGAAATCTCACGAAGAATCCACCGAGGGCATCAAAAGTGAGTTTAGGAATCATTTGGCACAAGAAACGAGGCAGAACAACCGCCATAAGCATATAATATCGAGAGTTTGTTCATTTGGTCATATTTTGATTTGGGAAGCTCGTATTTGGGTGATGTTGGAGGTGATTTTCACTATCTGGATTGGGATAAGTGTTCTATACTAGGTTTTGGTTATATTTCATGAATTCATCTTTGTTTTTGGCATTTGATTGATAATTTCAACGTGAAATTTAGAGGTTTTTTTCTAAAATTTTATTATTTGTTGAGTTCTGAATATCAATTCAGAATCGGATTTGAGTGAAACTTGTATGGTTGGACTCATAATTGAATAGATTGTAAGATTTTATGAATTTCGTCATATTCCGAAATGGGGAGTTAAAGGAGAAAGAATTTGGGAAATGAATTAACTGCTTGTATTAGAGTAGTATATTAGCATATATACACGCATGAATCATGTACAAAGAATACCCTCTTGACTAATTATTGACCGCCAGCGAAGTTGCAGCTAATCACCCCAGCTAACTGAATTGTACCTAACTGGTACATAAATATATGCAATTAGTTCAATAAATCTCATTGAGAAGATTCTCAATAATTCTGATAGTACATTGCCTGATCCTTTTTGTCGAGACGACGAACTGTGAATAGACGGAATAGGCAAATTTAGGAATTGACGTTTATGGATTCCTACAACGATCTCAAGTTAATACTACAACAATTACTGATTTCACAATCAAATATTTATAGATATTTAGTAGATTTCCTATTATACATACAAGATATATACAAGAGTTATTTGGTTCATAAGCTTCTAACGTTCAATTGGACAAGCAAGATCATTAATGAAGTTCAATTGGAGAACACAGCATAAGCAAACATCAACACTACTTCCAGCCTCGCACAAGGATGTCATCTGAAAAATGCATTTTTCCTAGCCAGCAAAACAGAGCCATGTGCATGAAATTGGTGAATGGTTGTATAACAACAAGAGCACTGGAGACCTTCAGATGGAGCAAAACTCAATATCTGTTATAAAAAGTGATTGTAAACTTCACAGGTAGGTCTGGGAGAAGGAAAACAAAAAACAGAATGGAAAATACATGTTGAAACTCGAATGTTACGCACAAAGCCAAGCATAAAAGGAAAAAGAATGCTTAAATAAGAGAAGGCATATAAAGTATGAAAAAAGGAAAAAAGATATGGCATCAACAACTCAAAAAATAAAAACATGGATTGCTCGCCATTGAGCAATCAGGCTTCTGCCTTTCTATGTATCAGGAAACTTACAATTAAAATGATGTGTGTACTAGTTCAAACTTACACAATTGTCATCTTCCACCAGATAACTCAACAGCATCCTGATTAAAGATTGAATCTTCTCCCCAATCAAATCGTCTCTGAAGTCTCTCATATTCTTGCCTACGGTTGACTTCAACGTGCTGCCACTCTTCCCATCTCTCGGCAAGCCCTTCTCCTTCCAACATCCTTACTACCTCCGACATTGCTGGACGTTCCTCTGGTGAGGGCTGAGTGCACAGCAATGCCACCTGCATCATCATCTCCACTTCATCCATGTCGTAGTTCTTATTCAGGTTCCGATCTACAATAGCATCCAGTCTTTTCTCCCTTTGCAGTTTTTTGACCTTCAAGACGGTATACATGCTGTACTTTTAGCAACTAATACTACATAAGGTTCTATGAAGCCTACAGTTAAAGAAAGATTATAATAAGTTATAAAAGAGAGGCTCGAAGTCCACATCTGAGACATCCACACTTTAATTTTTTTCTGTCATCTAGTCATTTATTAAGACCTGGTTGACATTCAAAGTATTTCAATCCTGTCGAAACATGAAAAATGAGAACTGCTTGTGTCCCTTTGAAGTGAAAAATAGAATTACCACATGTACACCAATAGACAGAAAAGAAAGTTTATCATCAGGAGGGTCTCTTGCAAAGGACAAATGAGCCGTCCCAGCAGAATATAGACAAAGAACTGAAGTTTGGTCAGCAGAGATAATATATAAAAATAAAAAGCACTAATTTGATATCCATTTGGAATGATACGAAGATCATCAAGTACGGTACACTCACATGGTCAAGCAACAAAACATCATCTTCTTCTTCTAGGCGTGAGAAGTCTATTGCACGTTGACCAGTAACAAGCTCCAAAAGCATGATCCCATAGCCAAAAACATCAGTTTTTTCTGATGATTTGCCAGTGGATAAGTATTCAGGAGCTATATGGCCCATTGTACCACGAACTTGAGTTGTCACATTGGTTTTCTTAACGTCAACTAACTTTGCCAAGCCAAAATCACCAACTACAGCTTCAAAATCCTCATCTAGTAATACATTAGCTGCTTTAACATCACGGTGAATAATCTTTGGATTACAGTGTTCATGTAGGTATTCAAGTCCACGTGCAGTGCCCAGCGCCACACGCTTCCTAGTTGGCCAAACCAAAACAGACTCCCCAGGTTTAAGTTCTGCGAGTGATTAAAATCTAAAATAAGAAGCTGCTGAAAACTACTAAGAATCATCACTTCAGTAGAAAACTGCTCAAAGTTTAAGCTTGGTTGACAACTTCATGAAACTCCTATCAGTTCACACAGGGATTAAAAAACCAACTTCCACAGGGAAAATCAATCGACGCAGTAAACCTCTTTCTGGTGGAGAGAATGCACAAGAATCAATTTATAAACTCGGATGTCAATTTATACTATTAAGTTCCCGTTGATGAGGTCTATTCGACTATTGAGCTTGAAGACTAAAGAAAATCGAAATGTCCAAAATCTCAATTCCTTTAATGAATATCAAAAGTGCTTCTACAATACCAATGCAGTAAACTCATCTGATTGGAACCTGTCTTTCCCTACGCATGCAAATTGTACTCATGGTAATGCAACCTAAGGGCCCTAAACTTCCAACACTTCTTCAAGAGTCTAAAGAGAGAGATTCTTTTTTTTTTCAAATATGAAAATGCAAACTATAAGAGCAGATGCTTCTGCCCATTAAGCATGCCACTAATACTTGATGCCTTGTCAAGTCATTCACTATAATCAGCAATTCTAAATTACTTTAATAGTCAGTTTAAATCGTAGCAAGGACAAAAGCACGCCTTCTTTTCATAGCTTGAGAGGAAGAAAATGGTGCACCACTGCTTACAACCCAGCTGACAAAAACAAAATTTGTGCTGCAGGACAAGTAAGAGTACTGAAATAAAGAATGTAATAACTGAGATGAAATAAACAAAGCTAGGGAAAATGTACTATTCGGGACATAAAAAAGTATGGTGACTAACAATTAAGCACTAATCAAAAGGGTCAATACCTCGTAGACGATAAGCAACACTTAGATTCTGCATATATGGATATACTAGCAGTCGTTCAGTCGGTGTGGTGCAAAACCCTATAAGCCGTAAGAGGTTCCTATGAACAGCCACGCTTATCATCTCAACTTCTCGTTGGAATGCAGCATCTCCCCCAGGGCTCTCATAATCAGTTAATCGTTTCACGGCAACTTTAGTGCCGTCATTGAGCACTCCTTTATAGACTTTGCCAAAACCTCCTTGTCCAAGAACATTCTTTTCACTAAAGTTATCAGTAGCAAGCTGCAATTCCCTCCATGAAAATCTCCTCAATTGACCAAATGGAATTCGTCGATCAACCTCACCTGAGTCCGCCAAATAAAACGCAAGAAATAATCATAATATATTCAAAGGAGCCACACCATCTTCAAGGAAGATCAAAACTAAGTACTGGTGGATAAGAACTAAGCTCACTAACTTAAGATGGAATTACAAGATATAACAATGCATGGCCACAATACCCTTCTATTTTTAGCAGATAACAAGTATATTATACCAATGAAATTATTGTCAAAAGCAAGTGACACAGACCTACAACGTCAACAAAGATTTCACGCCTATAGCCTTTGTGCCTTCGCCTCCAGAACAATAACACAGATCCTCCAAGAAGGAGAATTCCAAGAAATCCACCAGCAATACCAACTACGAGACCAATTTTAGGTTTACTAGGAGAACCTGCAAGAAATTCAACTTCAGAATTTTGCTTGTCCAGTAAGGTTTAAGAAGGTGCATCTGTTAAATGACAGTTTTCTTACTAAAGGAATATTATTACATTTTAACAAGGCGCATATGTTAAATGACAGTTTTCTTACTAAAGGAATATTATTACATTGGATACGCAATCAACAGTTTTATCGACTTCAGAAACTTTCTGATGTAGTGCTAAAAGGAGAGAATTGAGTGTGATGAATAAGAGAAAAAGAAAGAATGGAAAGAGGAAAAGGGGATGAGAGATATATTTTTTATATCAACAATATTTATTCATCAAGTGTTGTTCCAAGCAAAGTACGTAAGGGTCCTATTTATAAATTAGGGAACCCTCACATGCTACAACTCTTAAAATTATAAAAATCCTTTTTTCAATCGTTACAACTCCTGAAATTATTAAAATTCTATGTCTAACTATAAGATAACATTATCTCTTAAATATTGATATAACCTCATCATGAACTAAATCAACAATAAGGTAGTAATAGTGCTGGATTTTTCAACTATTTCACTGTCCCTCAATTGAGTGAGACTATTACAACTCTCGAAGCTTAGCAGTAATGGAAAGAAACTCATCCCCTTTAGTCCCGGCAGTACCATGGGGTGGTCTATGTTGCTCGGACTCTCCGAAGATGTGGCAGGATACGTGTCGGATCCTCCAAAAGTAGTGCATTTTTTAAGGATCCGATATGGGTGCGGCTACATTTTTGAGAGTCCGCCCAACATAGGGGGTGGTTGATTCTTCCATTCATTAGATATGGTACTAGTACAAACCACCAATTCAACACAACAAACATATCCCGCAACCAATGGCAAGTATAACACTAAATAACACTAAACATTTATTCATGTTACGCATTTGTATATAAAGAGGAAATGAATTGAGACTTTGGAAGACAGATATGGGATAACTTCTCGTTTGGTGGAACTTCTGAATAGTTTTTCTTTCGATAGGTTTCATGGGTGCGATACAGTGTAAGGAACTAAAGCTCGAGTTCCGATAACCGTATTGATGTACCACCAAGAAAGGGGAAGGGAGAATGACAAGTGAAAGAAATGAGAAAGGGGAAAAAGAAATAAGAACGAGAGAAAATATAGATGATATGGTAAAGAAATTACCAGTATCTACATCATAGTGCTGTTCCAAACAAAGTAGATAATTATCCTATAAATAGATTATGAAACCCTGAACAAGCTAGAACTCTTGGAAGTACTAAAGGTTCTTCTCTAACAAAGATGAGACAAAGTCTAAACTAGTAGATAAAGCCTTATCACTAGATAAAAGATAAAGAAAGCAAAACCAAAGATAATGGGAGTAAAATGCTACATTTTTCAGCCACATATTTCATTCTCCAGAATGCAAAGAAGCATAAAGCATATATATATCTGACTAACAAACAGCTCCAGCAGAGCTAATTTCTATATGTAAGACTAGTAAGTCAAATGAAACAGTTACATATTTGATCATAGAATTTACCTCCACTATCAGATTCACATTTATGACTGAAATTTAAGCCACAATTCAAATGATTCCCTGTAAAACTAGAATAACCAAATTATGTTAAACACAAATTAAAGATAATGAATTAGTAGACAAGGCAGTAACTAAGCAGCCTTGATCAACTGCTCAAAGTAAAAACTGCAATCATATAGTATTAGGTGCCATTGTTATTACTATAAGGTGTGCATACTTGTATTTTGGAACTTGAAACAACTGTTCAGGAACTTGACCAGTAAGACCGTTGGAAGCAAGCTGACTGCAAAGCAAATCAGTGAAGCAAGTGAAGCTTTGAAAGATACAGGCTAAGGATCACTTAAGTTGTTAATTGACATCCCAAAATAAAAGCACCACTCTATACATGGAGTGAAGAAGTAAAGATAAATCACTTACAGGTTCATCAAGTTTGGGAGGCTTGAAACTGACTGAGGGATTGTCCCTGTGAGATTGTTTTGAGTCAAAAACCTGCTCAATAAAAAATAAAAAGAGAGTTCATTCCTATTCCAAAACACCAATTAAACTATGTTCTATCCAACAACAACCAAATGAAATAATATGACTTACAGAGACTGGAGCTTCTTGAGATTTCCCAGGGAAGCTGGTATTTCTCCAGACAGACGGTTATTCTCTAAATTTAACATTGTCAAGCTTGTTAAATTCCCTATCGCTTCTGGAATCTTACCAGTTATACCATTTCCTTGCAACGACCTGCAGGGGTGTACACGACACAGCAGCTAGGTTATAGCAGAGGAATTGTCCCAAATATTCTAGTCGTGGATCTAACAATATTGAGCTCAACATATTCACCAATGAAAATTAAACAAGAGGAACATCTTTTTTTTTTATAATCGTGGTGCCCGAGCCAGCTTGCGCGCACCTCGACTAATTTCACGGGATACCTGCCACCTCCCACCACTAACAGGTACTAGGTAACTCTATCCACTATGGCTGGGATAGATGAGAAGAAATGGCCTAGTATTTTTTTGCCTTCATTGGAATTTGAACCTGAGATCATGGTTCTCACCACTTCATTGACCACTAGGCCACACCCTTGGTTGCAAGAGCTACATCTTATACAAATGTGCCCTTCCATATAGTTACACATTTAACTTATTGAGTTGAAAAATATACAAGTCAAATGCTAAAATGGTGCTCTTGGAAGCAGCCAAAGTGCAAAGAAAATTTGAAAGAACGACTGCTCAGAGCAAAAGGCAAAGCCACCCATACTGAGGATCAGCTTTGTATGGTTCACATTCCTTGTCTTTGTGAAATGGCTGAGGTTGCTCCTTGTCCAAAGGAACCAGCAGTCGAAGTATAGAGACCTTGTTAAAGTAAAGACACCAACTAGTTACCACAAGAAGAAAGACAGTCATCCAAAGAGAGAGTCCCATTTGCTAGACCAGTTCAAATAACTTCCACCTCTCTATAAAGCTGTTCCCCTCTCTGAAATGGCCAAATATTTCTACTTCCCCATTGATTAACACCACAATATGTAGGTAACCTTTTGTCCTTCTTTTTTCCGCTTCCGACAAGTAAAGCTATCTTGAAATTATTGTTCATCTATGTCCTCAACTTTTAGTTAAAATTTGATTATGATGCAAGATCAAGAAGGACAAGAATCCAAGAAATTTAAGAAGCCAAGAATCAATTCAAGATTAGGATTCCTTTTCCTTATAAGGTTAGGATTTTTTATTTCTAATTTCCTAGTAATTTAATTCTTGTTTTAGTAGGATTATATTTGTAGTTCTAGACAAACTATGATTGTTAGTTGGTAAGCTTTATTCTTATTCTAGTTTAATTAGGATTAGTTTTCCTTAACCTTATTAATTTTACTCATTGTAAAGCCTATTTGAAGGGCTCAATATGCTGAAAATAAGGGGGGGTGATTAGTTTCTTTTGAGCATTAGCTCCAAAAACGTGATTGACTCTTTTGTTTCTTCTTCGTTGTTTATTCAATGTTTCTTGCAATCTTGCTGGAGTGAGGAACGTGTGGGTGAGGTTTCTTTTCATCTTACATTCTTCTAATGTGAGTTTGAAGAACGCTTTCGCTAGTTTTCTGAAAAACTTTAGCAGGGTGCTTTTTGTTTTTCTATCTTCTTTGTGCTTGAGAAGTGCAAAACCTCAAAAGTACATCAGATTATCATACGGGAATTCTGTTCTTGTGCAATGCCAATGACATCGAACAAATACATTTAGAAACAATATTGAATATAAAATATTTTCAAGATAGCAACAAATAGCATCTAGAAAATTATATGTGCTTAGAATTCAAGCCAACATTCTGTCAACAATAACTCAACTGCAGTTCTTTATACATACAATGTATTCACATTCTTTAGAACACCCAATCTGGGAGTTAAAGTGCCCGAGAATCCCATATTTGACAATGACCTGCAAACAAAAATCAGACACTATAAAAAATCACATCCAGGAAAGGAAGTAGGGCAACCAAAGATCAACCTTTCTAAAACATAAAAACTATAAAATGATGCTACTATTCACAAGGCGATTCTAATGGCTCTAACAATAGAACTTACACCATGATGACATTGCCTTTTTCATCACAAGAAATTTTGGACCAAATGCAAGGACTAACTTGATTCTGATTCCAATCAGCAAGCTGACCATTTGAAGCATTAAGTGAATTCTTCAGTGCAAACAGGGCATCTCCTAAAATGGGTCAGAGATCACAAAATTATAAGGAGAACAAAGAAAATATTCTATCGGCAGAAGCAAAATGTAAACAGAACATAAGCAAGAAAATGCAATAAGATATATTAGTTCCATCTGAGTTTCTCTTGATCCATTTGAGTATACAAAAGATGATGAAGTAAAAATGGAAGAATCATGTACCTTGTCCATCAGGTAAGGCGAATGAGGGGAGACATGCTAATATCACAATTGCAAGGAATAGTTCCATCTTTCAAATATTGCACTTCATGTCAAGTACCGTTGTTGCAATTTACCACTGCGACATAAGACACCATCTTCCATGAACAGGTGCCTATAAAACATCAATGGTTAATAAGGAAAATTGGTAAAAGCTGAAAGGCAACATTTAAGCTTAACTAGAAACAAAAAGAAAACAATCTGATCCTCAGATTTGTAATAGCAGTATATGGTGTTACAGCAGGTAATGATGCAGGAGGCTAAAAAAGTATACTAACCAAAACATTAGTCCTTTCTACTAAACATGCCAATCACCCCAAGAAACTTAGTGGTTGTGATTTATCACTGTGAGAAGCACTTCCTTACTTGCTAAGTTGCTCGGACACGGGTGCTAGTGTCCGACACAGGTGCGGATCTAGAGGTCGGATCCTTCGAGATGTAAATTCTAAAATTCGGGAATACGGATCCTAGTATGGATACGGGTGCGGGGATCCGGCTAAAATTGATTCAAAAAATATATATATGTAAAAATATCTCTAAATATGTAAGAAATTTAGTGAAATACTTACGTATAGCTTGTAAAGTGTGGATTTCTTTTTTATTCTCAAGTTGTAAATAAGTAAAGGATTGATGTCGTAGATAAGGTATGTTATTTTCTTAAAATTATATGTTATTTTCTTCAAATTTATCCTAGTTTTGGTTCTGATTTCGGGAATCAAACTGTATCTTGTATTGAATTTTTCCGTCCGTTGTGGTCAAAGTATCCAAAAGTGTTTGACCAAATCCGGTACGGATCCCATACCCACACCCATACTAGTATCGTGTCGACACGGGTACGGCACCTAAACTGAAGTGTTGGAGCAACTTAGCTTACTTGCACAACGGACATGTATAGATCGCTAGTAGGGCAAAAAATTCATCAGATGAAGCTAAGGAAGCGCTGCTCCATATGTCTTTCTTTCCTAAAAGCATAGCAATTGAGATATGAATCATTTTAAAAACTTAGGCAATTGGTAAATTTTTGAGTTAAAACATGAGTTTTTTTTAAGAAAGATTACGAATTAATTTATAATCAGCCTTCTTCAACTCAGCTACACCAACAACAACAACAACAACAACAACAACAACAAAGTATAATTCCACTTAGCGGGGAACTCAGCTACACCAAATGCATTGAAAATAGTAAATAAATAAGCACTAATTCAAACACACGCACAAACACGTTTACTCAAAATTTCAAGCAGAACCCAACTCCCTTTTCAATCCAATACACCACACACAAAAACAAAAAAAATTAGACTATATGACGAAATCAAGAACAAATTCACAATTCCATTCCTCATTTTCCTTAAAACAAATTGAATTTTCATTGTTAATTCAGTGTTACATAAGCAAACCACCATAGAACACCATTTCTTAGTATTCCTAGACAAGTAAAAGGATAAAAAGCTAATCTTTTGAATAAAAATAAAATTAAAAAAAAAAAAGAATTACAACAACAAGAATAAGGAGGAGGAAATGGAGAAAGTACCTTCAAAGAAGAACCAAACTATAGGGCTTTGAAAATGTGAAGAAGCAGAATATATGTACTTTTGAATCAAAGCAAATCTTAAAAAGAAGCTTCTTCCTCCTTTATCGACTCTTCCACTGTAAAAACAAGGCTCTATCTCCTGTTCCTTTTTACAATTATTACATTGTCTTCTCTTTTTTCTGTTTCAACAAAGTCTAAATGAAGTGGACCCCACTGAGTTGCGTTTCTTCTTTTGAGTCCTCGAGCTACTTTTTGATAGAGATACATAATAGTGCCGGGGAAGGTATGTAGGGGAGGATTAGTTATAACTATATTGAGATTATTTATAATATATTATTTTTATTACATGTTTGGTATGTTATATTAATTTGTGATTGTCAATTTTCCTGTTTTATTTTTCGATAATTTATTTTGGAATTACTATTCTATCCTTTTGCATGTCTAAGTTATTCTGACAACAATAACAACCCAGTGTATTCCCATAAGTGGGGTGTGAGGAAGTTAATATGTATGCAGACCTTACCCCTATTCCGAGGAACAGAGATATTGTTTTCAGAAGACCCTCGACTCATCTAAATTATTCTGAACTATTTTTAATGTTGGAATAACTTATCTCAGGATTAGTAATTAAAAAAGAAATACGGTGGCACTAACTTTTTATCACATAATTATTTTTGCTTATCTACTGTAACAAACAATCCCTTAATGTTTTTACGGTGAGACCATTAGTGGTTTAACCTTACATCTTACCTAATGGAGGGCCCAAAGTTATTATTATTATTATTATTATTATTATTATTATTATTATTATTATTATTATTATAGTGTTGAGCAAGTTTAAGTGTACTAACTCTATCTGTTAAGTCTTGTATAATACTTTTAACTAAAGGTGTTTATCGGGCGGGTTAGAACGGGCTGGACAAAAAAATGGTCAGTCTGTTAGGGTTACGGGCGGGTCGTTATCGGGCTGAGGTTAACGGGCTAGTGGCGGGATGGGATTTTTCGGGTTTTATAGGGCCCATACTGGTTCGGGCTTAACGGGCTCGGGCGGATCGGGCTATATGTATAATTTTTTTTAAATTTGTTTTTTAAAAACTATATTGGCAACGATCATATTTGTTTTTCTATAAAAAAGTAAAGATATTTTCGTGTTAACGGGCTGAACCGGGTTGTGGCTCGTTAAGGGCTTCCTTAACGGGTTGTAGCGGGTTCGGTTACCCGTTAAAAGAAGTGGACGTTACTAGCCCGCCCCCCGTCCAACCTGTCCCAACCCGCACACATATGAACAGTAACGGGCTGGACCGTGCTAACCGAGGTGAACCGAGTTGTTAGCGGGTCAGCGCGGCCCAATTAACACCTATACTTTTGACTGTTGCGAATGTTTGAGCCTAAGATCTCGCCTTGGAACAAACGAAGGTATGCAATCTTTGTTCCAAGGAAAAACGAAATTTGTCATCCCTTCATTCACTTTTACTTATCCATTATATTAAAAATATATTTTTTTATGTTTACTTATTCATTTATAACAAATCAAGAGAAAAAATATTTTTATTTTATTTATTACTATCATTAACTGCTCATTCACCAAATTATTTTTAAATTTTTTTTGAAATGCTATCATTATGATGAGTATCATGGTGAAAAATATACTTCATTTATTATTTTTTAGAAGAAGTGTAAAGTTCGGTCTAAACAAGTAAAACTGAAAAGATCGAGTACTTGCTAGGACTATTAGTTATGAAATTTAAGTTAGAATATACATTTACAAATATATATATATATATATATATATATATATATATATATATATATATATATATATATATATATATATATATATATATATATATATATATATATATATATATATATACTTAAAAGCCAAAGACAAAAGCGCCAAATGGCATAACACTTGATTGCCACATGTAATGTTAAGACAAAACAAACCAACTTTCTAACTAAAAAAACTTCTCAATTTTAAATTTTAAATTAATTGGTTAATGTAGAAGTTTAAATTAGTTTCGAACCTATTATCTAGAGTAATAGATTCCACTACTTACAACTGCTAATTATGGTTTCTCCTACGAAAGGTAGTTGTTTCCACTACCTACATAATCTAATCTAATAATTTTAAAAATTAAAAATGTATACACATAATGTTTAAAAAGGTAATTCCTATGTTAAAAATTTGGCAAAATATAGTAAAAAATATATTATAAATAGAATAACCGCTTCATCAAAATCAATATTGGGGAACAAATTATACAAATTATACCATGTTCCCTATTTTCCCTCTTCACTCACGCTCCACTCCCCACTTTCCTCCACTCACTTTTCCACATCCCCACTTATAAATCTTTTGCACAAGACTAGATAACTACTTATTCGGCTTTATAAATAAAGGGGAAGGAAATCACGGAGAAGGAGGAAAAATCACGCACACATGCAGATACACAAGAAAAGAAACAGCAACTACCCCATCATTAATCCATAAACGAAAAATCAAAAAAAATCCCATTTTTTTAGCTTATAGATCTCACGCCAAAGGTAATTTTTCTTAGTCTAAGTTTGAATTGGAAAGAATCACGTGAAGCAGATATGGGTTTTATTTTGAGATCGGTTTGAGGTTGAAAAGTCGAGGTCTGCGATACAAGAGTTCGAGATTCCGGTTCGTAGTTTCTGTGTTTCAGTCTGACGATTGTTGCTTTGTTATCCCGATTGAATTGCAAATTTTTCAGTTTTATCCATCTATACAAAGGTCTTCTTCTCTTTATTTTATTGTTTTAATTGTTACTTTAATGGGTCTAACTAAAAGCTTTTAACTGTTTCTTTGAATATTTGAAATGTATGTTGAGTGTTTGGTTTGCTTGCTAAATTATAAATCATAAATAATAATAAAAATAATAGTAGTAGCAGTACTAGTAGTAGTAGTAGTAGTAGTAGTAGTAGTAGTAGTAGTAGTAGTAGTAGTAGTAGTAGTAGTAGTAGTAGTAGTAGTAGTAGTAGTAGTAGTAGTAGTAGTAGTAGTAGTAGTAGTAGTAATAATAATAATAATAATAATAATAATAATAATAATAATAATAATAATAATAATAATAATAATAATAATAACAACAACAATATGCTTCTCACCGTATTTTTTATATATATATAAAGTCTGATATTCTATTTATGCATATTAAAACTTAAGTGGAGTTTAGGTAATAACTTCTTTTTGTTCTCTTTTGTACAAATAAAGAAAAGCATACTGATGTTAATGTCATATCTTCATTTTACAAAGAAAATACTATCATTGAAGCTCTTCAGTTACATAATTGAAGAAAAGAGAGATACGTCTGTAAACTACTTGGTAGTTTGTTTCTATGTTAAATTACTTTGCTGTTTTCTTTATGTTATGACACTATTGTTTAGGACCTGTTTTCGTTGTGTTAGTATAGATTTTGGACCGCACTGACAGTTAAGATTTAATTGGACCACATATTTCTTGACTAAAATGGAAAGAATTTAGTTTGGCAATCAAATTTGTAATTTGGGCTTTAGATATTTAGTGAGCAATTGACTTGAACTCAGCAGCATAAAATTTTGAAATTTGTAAGCGTGGTCCATCATTCTTTAATAAATAACGCCAACTTTTGTCAAAATCACTGCTATTCTTTAGGCATGTATTAACAAATCTATTATTGTGATTATATATACGTTCACGCGACATAATTATGATTTTCAAATATAAAACCGAGATATGCGTTCGCACAACTATGGCAAAATAATCTAACTAATAATAAATTATAAAAATAAATGTCTTGAATCAGAAAGAGACAAAATAATTGAAATACTCTAGAAATGTTAGAAAAGCTTTCCACATACTTTGAATATTAGTCCATGTGTTCATATCCGAACTTTGGATTGATACGTTTAAATAATAAAAGGATCATGTACGCATTACCGTGTCTCGATGCCTTTAAATTTAAAATAATTATATTTTAGTCATGTGTACATTCCGTACCTTGGTTTAATATCTACCTCCAAAGAAATACCTTGTGTGCGTACCATATCTTGGTCAAAACAATTAATAAAAATATAAAGATTGAGTAAAGTGATAATAGACAGGCCATAACGAATAAAATACAAGAATAGTCAAAAATTGATTTAAGCCTTACATTAGTCAATAAAAGAGACCATGTTAGAACCACAGGACTCGAGGGGTGCCTTACACCTTCCCCTCGGATGTGAGCTACTCTACGGTGCCATAACCACGTATTATCTTCTTTGCTCATAAGACAATCTACATATTCAGATGAAGAATTTTCGAGATCAACCATATAGATATTATCCATTCTAAATCCACGAAGGATAATTTAAAATCGCTACGGCGAAAAACTAAGCATTCATTTGAATCAAATAAAACAAGATTTCGCTTGTCACATAATTGACTTATGCTCAAGAGATATGTTTTAGACCCTTAACTAGCAATATATGCTTAATGGAAGAGGAGTCATCCTTACCGACCGATCCAATGCCGATAATTTTTCCTTTGTTGTTATCACCAAAAATAACGCTTCCTCCTTCCTTGTGTTCTAGTTGAAGGAATTTGGATTCGTCTCCGGTCATGTGCTTGGAGCATCCACTATCAAGGTACCAAAGTACACTTAATCCCTTCAAACATACCTACAAAACAGATTAATGAGTTTTAGGTACCCATGCAATTTTGGGTCCTTGGGGGTTAGGCAAATCATAGTGATGTGATTGAGTGTTATGTCTATGTCGTGTAAAACAAGCAGGAGCAATATGTCCAATTCGTCTACAATAATGACAAACAACATTAGGATTATGCATTCGTCTAGGTTGATAGTAATTGGACGGACGAAATTCATTTACTCTATTCTTGACAATATGACTATTGCGCAATTCATGAAAATCATTTCTCCTACTATTTGTTCTAGGATATACAGCATTTCTAGGATAGTTGTTTCTAGGTTGAAAGTCATTTCTAGGTGTTCTACAAGGTTCAAATTTCCTTCTAGTGTTTGGCCTAGAATATGCGTTATTTCTAGAATGATTGTTTCTAGGTTGCGATTGTTGAAACCCATTTCTAGGTTTGTTATATATAGGATGAGCGTTTGTTTATTAATCCTAGGTTGAGCCTTAGGTTGTTGGGGGTTGGCTTCAACCTTTTCTTTAGGCTCATTTTAAAAACCTATGCCATGCTTAGTCGACTTCAAATTAACAAGGACTTCATTCAAATTTTTATGAGAAGAATTAAACTTATCTAGGGTGCCCTTAAGTCTTTCTACCTCATTTTTGAGATGCATGCAAGAAGTACAACTTTTACTAGAACTCTCGGGTTTGTCGGCGCTTCTCTTGCCGAAAAATTTATTTTCTTCTTTCAACTTCTCATTTTCTAAAATCAGTTTTTCCAAATCTTTTTCTTTCAAAGAGAGTTGTTTTTCAAAATCTTTTTCTTTTAAAGAAGCATTTTCCTTTATGCTTTTAACAGTTTTGGAAGCTTTAATAAATTCACCATACAACTCATCAAAAGCATTTTGCATTTCCTCAAGAGAAAAGAAATTTTTGGAAGAAATTTGACATACCTCTTCTTGGTTGTCTTCTTGTGCCATAAGACAAAGATTTGCGGCTTCGTCTTCTTCTTCCTCACTCGACTCGTCTCCGGAGTCGCCTCTCCAAGATATGTATGCTCGTTGTTTCTTGAAGGGTTTCTTCTCCTTTTTGATATTTGGGCAATTTGATTTAATGTGCCCGGTTTCTCCGCACTCATAGAACTTTATTTGATCTCCTTGCTTTTTGCCTTTTCGTTCATACTCTTTTCGCATGAACTTTTGAAATCTCTTGATAACGAGTCCGAACTCGTTGTCTCCGTCCTCATCATTTTGAGGTTGGCTTGTGCTTGCCTTGAGGGCGATTCTTTGTTTCCTTTGATCATTAACAAGAGGGTTAAGTATAGTAGATTCATAAGTCTTAAGGTTACCTCTTAGTCCGTCGATGGTGACATTTGAAGTGCCAATAGACTCTTGAATCGCGTCGGCCTTGGAGCGCCATTCCGGAGTGAGACTTCGGAGAATCTTTCGAACAAGTTCCTTATCCGTGAAGGTCTTCTTAAGAGCATGTAAGTCATTTACGATTTTTGAAAATCGTTCGAACATCTCATCAACCTTTTCGCCTTCCTTCATATGAAACGGTTCATATGCATGGGTTAGAAAATCAACCTTAGCCTCTCATACCTGGTCCGTATCTTCGTACGTGATTTCCAGCTTGTCCCACATTTGCTTCGCCGTTGTGCAACATGATATTTTCCTGTAATCATCAGCATTTATAGCACAATATAATAAGTTAATTGCATTAGCGTTGTTTTGCACTTTTTGGATATCATCCGCATCGTATTCCTCTTCGGATTTTGGAACCCATTCGTTCAACCTTTTTGGTTGGAATTTGTTCTCCCTTCATTATAACCTTCCATAGGTGAAAATTATTCAATTGAATAAATATTCTCATCCTCTCCTTCCAGTATGTATAGTTTGTACCGTCGAATAGTGGTGGTCGGGTGGAGCATTGTCCTTCACCTATTCCTGCAAAAGAGTCACGAGTAGAAGCCATGGATTGTTTCTCTCAAACGGTTAAGTCTTCAGAGAGTTGGGCTCTGATACCAATTGTTAGAAAATACACTTAACGCTAGAGGGGGGTGAATAGCCTTATAATAAAAAATAGCGTAAACTTGCGGAATATAAAAATTGCAGGAATTAAATAAGTGCGATAAGTAAATAAATAGGAACGAACGCACCGATGTATCCTGGTTCACCACAACCCGTGGCTAGTCCAGGCCCCGAGAGACTCTCTCTCGATTTCCACTAACACTGTTAAGCTTACGGGTGCTCAACAAACCTTTACAAACTGAGGACACAAGCCTCAACAACCTTTGCTTGAAGATACAACACTTCAAGACTTCAACCAAAGGAATCACAAGTTCCTTCTTACAATACAAGGGAACAACTTTCCCTTCAAGTGTATAAAAACACTTTGCACTCAAAACAAGACTCTCCTTAAGAGTAGATATGAGTAAAATAAATACGCTCAAGAAAGCAACAACTTTTGTCAACAATTTGGCTCTCAAAAACTTATGTAATGAATAGAAAATGATGAATAAGAGAGTATGCAAGCTTTAGCAATAATATTGTCAGTTGTTGTCTTTAGAAGACTGATTTGAAGCTGTATTTATTGTTGCAAAACCATGCATTACCGTTGCCTAATTGCCAATTAAGAATTGCTGATTTTACTCGGTGACAATCGATTGTCAAAATGCCACAATCGATTATTTACCAATCGTTCCAAAAATCATTCCCAGATTTTACGCTTAACAATCGATTATCTAAGATCAATAATCGATTACTGGCAACGTTCAAAAAATCATTTCCAGATTTTACTTAAAACAATCGATTGTCAGAAATCTACAATCGATTACCTGGCAACGTTCAAAAAATCATTTTCAGATTTTATTTAAAACTATCGATTATTAGAAATCTACAATCGATTACCTGACGGTTTTTGAAAATATTTTGGCAACGGTCAATTACACAATCGATTATGCTATGAGAACAATCGATTATATATCAGTCTTTGAAAAATCAATTAGACACTGCCTTAATGCACTCGATTGTCAAAGGTACACAATCGATTATTTTATGACTTTGAAAATGTCTGATAGACACTGCCTCAACACAATCGATTTTCATAAGTTCACAATCGATTATTTTGTAGCTTTGAAAAACTTTGATGTACACTGCCTCAACACAATCAATTGTCATAAGGTTCACAATCTATTGTCATGCAGATTTGAAAAATCTGATGCACACTGCCTTAACACAATCGATTGTCATAAGTTCACAATCGATAGTCATGCAGCTGACTTAACATAATCGATTATCATAAGTACATAATCGATTATCTTAGTCCAGATTTTAGAGGCATGTTTAGAAATCATTTTGACTAAAGTAAATATGCATGATTTAAAATCATTTTGCTATAAAATAAATATGCATGATTTGATAAAAATGTTTTTACGAGAGAAGCCAAGTCTTGAGTCAAGTTATCGGATCAAGATCACAATTAAAGAACGACTCATGTATAACTTTATATCTTTGCTTGATCTTGGTCTTGTGCTTGAATCTCGTTATATATCAATTGCGCGCTTGTGCTTGGACCTCGTCATATGTCCATTGCGCATAGTTTGTCATTCATCAAAACCTACAAATATCAACACACGTTTTAGTATAGTGCCTTGAGAACGTGTTTCAACAAACACCACCTAAAAGAAGATCATTACCCTTAAACCTTAATACCCAAATCCCCAACATCCGGAACTTATATGACTCGATCCTTGCATCTATACACCGTATAACTCAGAACAAGTTGTATCAATCCATAGCCGTATCTCAAGACATAATCACATAATATACCACATAAATCAAATACTTATGCTCCCTTTGTTCAAATTTATGTGAACCTATTTCCCTTTTGTTCTGTTGCAAAAAGAAAGAAACCTTTTTCTAAATTTGGTAACAATTTAGCTTAAACTTACAACTTTACCCTTAATGAGAAGCTTTTATAACCACAAAAATACTATGGGGCCCATTTAGACTTGTTTAGGACCACAAATTCCAAAAGTCTTCATTTTTTTCTTAAACTTCGTGCCCAGTCAAACAGGTTCACATAAATTAGAAGGGAGGTAGTAGCAATAACTTCCGACTGCAATAGTTGCTCGATAACCAACCTGACACTGGTAACAAACCTCATATCAACTACAATCTTGTTCTGAACCTTCATACACTGCCAATGGTGAAAGAAACATACAGAAACTCATAACCACCCATCAGATTAACATGTCGTGGAGCTCTCTTGCCCGATAAGAACTATAGCCAAAATATATGCCGATCAGTGACACAATTCTTGCAAACATACCTTAATCAAATCTGATGGCACTCATTTCAAGCCCAATAATCGCATCTCATCCAGTACAGGCTACTCAATCGACTTATCATACAAATCCTACTTAGAGCCATATACCATGCAATCTGTGCACCAAAGAACAATAACTCAAATATAACCAATGATGGAAAGAGAATGGAAATGATGAAACCATCCCGTAAGATCAACAGATACCACAACGAAGCGTAGTGATACCAATCAACCTCACAAGGGGAAACATAACATAAAAAATAAGCACAAAGGATCATATCCTAGCACAATGTCGCTGCGATACATGACCTAATCCGAACACCGGTTCATATAAAATATCTCAAGCCACAATGCTCAAAATCAATTCGACCTCAAGTTCACTAAGTGCATGACCATAACCATGGAGAAGCAAATAACACAAAATACCACATCTTGAAAAGACCATAATGAAGGCGCAATCAACCATTCAACACCCCAATAACCATTTCGCTCGAGTTTTGCTACAAGGCACAAATAGAACCGCGTCGGGTGTGCATATAACTAACAAATTACAACCCCTCGTAGTATAGAAGAGTAACATATAGAACATATTAGAAAACAAACAACCTCAACTCTAACTGAATGCCACACCCCTCAACACTAAAAGTTCCGAGTCAACAAATTCAACCCGATGTAGAATACATATCCTTATTGGGCTTACCAATGAGTTCCCCAAATCAACCCCGGTCACCCACAAATAAATAAATAACCCTATAGAATTCCACAATGTCCTAACCATAACACATACTACCAGATGACGAACTTTGGCCACATCTTCACATTCCACAACCATGAAACAATCTGGTTCTGTGAACTCCTAGTCTCCAAATCCATAGAACATACGAATCACGATAGTTGATACTAACTCCACAACTCGAATGACTAATACATCTCTCACACATAAACATTACTACGACAAATACTTCTATAATTCTTCCATTCCACATAACAAAATATGAACATCACCAATCGATCGACCAAGTGAGAGCTGCAATACCAATTAAGCATTCAAAAGTGAAAATACAATGTGCTTTCTGAAATGTGCACTCTTCTCAGGCAATATCCGATAGTAATAACATTCATCTAGTTATCTAAAACCGTCCATGTTTTCTAAGCATTCATGACCTTTCCATGTTGTCTAAGAATTCAGAATTCATGACCTTCCCTTCAAAACTAAATTGTACCTTGCACATGCAAATCTCAATTAAACACAACACACCGCATCTATCATGTCATCAAATGAAAACACAAGAATTTCATAATCAACTCTGAGTCACATAAAGAATACATACTCGATAAGCCAGAAACCTTCCATTTGATCCCATCTAGGAGAAAATCATAACACATAATATGCTCATCAAGCCAGTAGGAAATATTCATCTCAATCTGTGGTAGAACCATCGAGAACTCTTCGAAATCCATTTGCACATAATCAAACCATCAGAATTGAATCTCTCTAACTCAACCAAGCCACGTAGTTGCCAAACCCAAGAGTATTACCAGAAAATACATGTAGAGACTTCTTAGACCTCGTTTAACCTCGTTTGGAAATCATTGATATATTTGATATGTGTGCTTTGGTTGTATTAGCATGATTTTCAGGTATAGGTCTTGATGAATGACAAACAATGAAGTCGATTGTCAAACAACGATATTGTATGACAAATGACGAAGATGCATTAGCAAACAATCGAGATGGTTGACGAATCAATGGTGATGAATCAATCAATGAAGATTGAATGCAAAGAAGCATATTGATGACGGGATTGCATAGACAAGCCAAGTCGAGCCAAAGAGTTCAAGACCGAAGACCCAAGGCGTAGGTTGTTAGGTTGAACCAATGCAAGAACAACGTTTAAGTTATCTTATCTTTTGGCTCAACATTAGGTCATCATAAATATGCATTAAATCATTTTATCAAATCATATTTATCATAAACATATTTCAAATACTTCAAACAAAATGATTTTAACGTTTTTCATTTTAACCAAAATGGTTTTTGAAGTAAGTTTTTGATCCTGGTATACTCCGGTATACTCCAGCTTTGATTCTGGTATATCCTGGTATATTCCAGCTTTAATATGCATAAAATGATTTTATTAAATCATATATATCATAAAAAATTTTAATATACTTCAAACAAAATGATTGTAACGTTTTCATTTTATCCAAAATGGTTTTTGAAGTAAGTTTTCAATTCTAGTATACTCTGGTATACACAGTATATATCAATGGTATATCATAGTATATTCCAGCTTTATTTTAAACTGGAAATTCCGCAAGGCAGGTTAGTCGAATAACCAAAATAGTTATTCGAATAACCTAGTATCCGTTGCCTTCCAACGACTATTTTTTTGAACGTTTGAACTAGGTTAGTCAAATAACTTATAGGTTATTCGAATAACTTGATGAAAAATCAGATTTTAGTGTTTAAACATGAGCAACGGATACAAGAGTTTTTGGGGCTATAAATACACCCCAAAAACTCTCTTTTGATATGAACAACTACTCTCAATATTCTTGAATACATTGATAATATTTTTGCATCATTTTTTAGAGCTTTTGTTGAGCCATTTGAGAGACAACTTTGTGTTGTTCATAGAGCTTATTTTGTATCTCCTTATCTACTCTTCTTAGAGAGTTTTTATTGTAAAAGGGAGAAGTTCTTGAGAAGACTAATTCTTCTCATTGATCATTGGGGTTGCTAAGTTCCTTGAACCTTAGCAAGTGAAGTCTTGAGATGATGTATCCTCGAGCAAGAAGTCTTGTGGTGCGGTATCCACGAGCAAGTTGAAGTCTTGTAGAGCATACATCTACGAGCAAGTGTAACGGTTTGCTAGGCACCCGGACGCTTAACGGAGTTAGTATAAACTCGAGAGAGTCTCTCGGGAGACTGGACTAACCACACGTTGTGGTGAACCAGTATATATCGGTGTGTTCTTTCCTTACACTTTTAATTACTACACTTATTTTATTACTGCAATTTTAATTCCGCAAAATTTACAAACATTCTCGTGCTTCACTATTCACCCCCCCTCTAGTGAACGACATAAATCCTAACAAGACTCACCACATATAAGTACCCAAAGAACCAATCATATCCATTATCGTTCTGATCTAACCTACTACTAAGTTGTCTTATTTCTTTGAGTTTCTTCCAAATTACCCTGAAGTTGATACTTCTCCTTTCCAGAACACAAAGATCGTTACCCAAAGCTCACCACAAGAGAATCTAGCACAAAACTATACCTCCTTAAGGCCCATAAGTCGATGTATTCCCTCTTAAGCACCCAAAAAGTACCATAACCGAGAAACCCACTATGAGGAGGCCTTCTGTGAATCTAAAGTCGTTTCCTTCACCTTCCTAAAACTAAAATATAGAATCCATAATGATTTAGAAATATCGCGAGTCTCAATACCATCCAATGTAAATCTCAGATACTAGCCATATACAAATCTGAAAAATTTTGATTGCTACATTTTCTCGAGAGTCATCCATTCTGCTCAAATCTCAATTGAACCTCCCAAATAGGAAGAATTACATGTTCCCTATTAGCACGACAACACCCAAAGAACCCCGCCTTAATACAACCGCACAAATTCCTACTCTATGCATACTACTTTCTTTATGAATAATAGCTCAATCATTCCATGATTCTCATATATCCATAAAGTGTAAGTCATCCTTAAAACCAACATCTGCAAGTCGTAACCAATCCACAAGTATGCCTCAAACCAAAACCAATATAACACGTAACCATGCAATCAAATCATCGATAAAAGATTCCCCCGCATGGTTTAAAGCCACATAAAACACTTGATAACTCACAGTGCCCATACTATATAAATGCCATAATACCATACTGAGATTCAACTAAATCCTTCATAAGCTCATGCAACACAAACCATACAATACCTCAAATCATCTGCTTATCTTGTATTCATCCTCGTGATGGTCAAGTTGACTTTCTCAATCGATCCAAACTAAAATCGTAACATATACAACCCAGTGATAGAAAGAAAGTTCAGATCTTTTTGCTTGAATAAGTGTTGTAAAATCATGTGATCCGTGAACACCTAACATGACACGCCATAGAGATAGTGCCTCAAAATCTTGAGTGCGTGAACAATGAATGCCAACTCCAAATCGTGTACTAGGTAGTTCTTCTCATGGGACTTCACTGACGTGAAGCATTAGCAATCACTCTACCTTCCTACATGAACACACAACCGATGCTAATCTGTGAAGCATCATAATAGAATGGGTAAGAACCCCTGTTGAAGGAAAAATCGGAGCTGGAGTTGTACTCAAGGTGGTCTTGAGCTTCTGAAAGCTCTCCTCACCCTCGTCAGACCACCTGAATGGGGCACCCTTCTGAGTGAATCTAGTCAAATGAGCTGCGGTGGGCGAGAAATCCACCACAAAACGGTGGTAGTACCCAACCAAGCCTAGAAAATTCTAGATCTCAGTAGCGGTAGAAGGTCTAGGCTAACTCTAAACTGCCTCAATCTTTTTCGCATACGCCTTAATCCCCTCACCGGACACCAAATGGCCCAAAACTGCCATCAAATCAAGCCAAAACTTTCACCTGGAGAATTTAACATATAGTTTCTTCTCCCTCAAAGTCGAGAGCACGATCCTCAAGTGATGCCCATAATCCTCCCAATTGCAAGAATACACCAATATGTCATCAACAAACACAATAACGAAGGAATGAAGATATGGCTGGAACATGTTGTTCATCAATTGCATAAAAGTTATTGGGATATTGATAAACCCAAAATACCACAAAAACTCATAGTGGCCATAATGGGTCCTAAAAGTCGTCTTCAGAATATCTGAAGACCATATATTCAACTAATGATACCCTGATCTCAAGACAATTTTTGAGAATACCTTACCACCCTGTAGTTGATCAAGCAAATCATCAATACGTGGTAGTGGGTACTTATTCTTGATTGTAACCTTATTCAACTGCCTGTAGTCAATGCACATACTCATAGAGCCATATTTCTTCTTCAAAAATAGAACTGGAGCACCCCAAGGCGAGACGTTTGGTATGATAAAACCCTTATTAAGTAACTCTTGAAGTTGTTCCTTAAACTTATTCAACTCCACTGGTGCCATGTGATATGGTGGAATAAAGATGGTCTAAGTACTCTGCACCAAGTCAATACCAAAATCAATATCCCTATTCGGTGGTATGACCGATAGGTCTGCTGGAAATTATCTGGAAACTCTCTCACTACCGAAACTGACTCAACGATAGCAATATCAGCACTAACATTTATCACAAAGGCTAAGTACGCCAAACACCCCTTTTCGAACATCCGCTATGGCTTTAGAACGGCTAGGAACATGAACCAATGTGCCTCTCTTTATCAACCTTGGAAACCCCGGCATAGCCGATGTCATGATCTTAGCGTGACAATCTATAATAGCATGATAGAGTGACAACCAATATATGCCCAAAATCACTTCAAAATCTATCATATTGAGTAACAAAAGGTCATCCCTAGTCTCATAACCTTCGATAGTGACCAAACGCGACTAATAGACACAGTCTGCTACAATAGCATCCCTAACAGGCGTAGACACATAACCAGGGGTATCCAAATGATCATGAGACATATCCAAATATGAAGCAAAATAGAATGACACATACGAATAAGTGGAACCTGAATCAAATAAAACTTAGGCATCCCTATGATAGACTGGAACAATACATGTGATAACAACATCTAATGCAACAACCTTAGTCATTCTAGGAAAAACAATAACAACTGGTCTGACCTCTCCCTCTAGGACGACCTCTACCCACCTTAAGGATTGCAATGGCACCTAGTCTCTATGACTAGGTAAGCCTAACACATGATGATATTAATAGAAATAAACAACTTATTAAATTAACATTGATAAATAACAAAACATAGCTAAAAATGTTCCCAAGCCATACATTCCAAAATCGGTAATACGGTGTCATAAACTCTACCGAGAGTACACTGGAAATATTAATACATTACTTCTTTGGAATACAAATGACAGTAATAAGGAAAGACACTAGAAGGTAACTTCGAGGCATGTAACCGGAATAACAGGTATATATTGAAGTCTCCATATCAATCTCGATATCAACTCACTAATGGCCGGCACGATCAAAGGTACCTGGATCTGCATATAAAAAATGTGCAGAAGCGTGGCATGAGTACACCACAAACAGTACCTAGTAAGCATCAATACTAACCTAAGTGGAGTAGTGACTAGGTTCAAGTCAAGACACTCACTAGACATACAACATGTATAGAATACCAAGATAAAAACTACAAAGGAAAGCACAATCAAATCAATAGTAACAAAGAATCTGCATGTCATAACTCATGTCACTCCTCAAATCTGAAGAGGAATGGCCGACACCCGGTGCTATACTCAGCCCGAGCGTACCACTCTATAACGGTGAACTCTAGGGGGTAACCCTCAACTTAGGCCGATGAGGCCATATTCTGAATCATCTGAAAATAATGTCTACAACCAGAAATACCAAACTAAACATCTACATAGGGCTGGTAAAGCCGCAATATTGAAATAAAAAATTTATAGGACTCGTCTACAAACCTCTAAGGATAATTGAACTGTATCATGGTCAGGATAGGGCCTCGACCTACCCATCAAACTTGTATATATAAAATGGAATCCAAGGTATACACCTAGTAACTCCAAGGAAGTGGAGCTTACCAACCGAGTTGATGCTTCACTTTGTCTACTAGAAAGGTCTATCCAGCTGTCTATCAGGACCTGCATGCATGAAATGCAACATCCCTAGCAAAAGGGTCATCTGTACGAAATAAAATATTGAGTATGTAAGGCAGCAAAATAAATAAAAGTTGAAGAACTGATAATATAATTAACTGAAAGTACATGAGAGTCAAATATAACTGAAGATATGTTTACCTGCTGATACTAACTCATCTATCTCAATATAGCAAGTAAAATAGTTTTTTGTCCCTATAAGCTCGGTATGTGTAACTTCTCTACCGTAGTAGGCTCGCTCATAGGCGCTCGGCCATACTAGGCTTTGTATCTCGGCCATTCTGGGCTTTCTCATAGGCTCTCGACCACAGTAGGCTCGTATATAGCTTACATCTTACCTGAGTTTACCTAATAGGGCCCAAGCCACCGATTATAGCTCGACGGTGGTGAAAATATTGTTATATTATATATAATATTTTGTGTGTGTATGTGTGTGTGTGTGTGTGTATATATATATATATACACACACACAAACACATAAACACACACACACCCTCTGCTCTCTTGAATGGAAGAAGACAATACTCAGTTTAACATTAAGTCCTCATAAGGGAGAATACTGTAACTTATGAGACTAGGATAATGCACATAAATTCGGGAGTATGAACTTCTCTTTATGCCTCGCTATCAAAATCTTGTAGTTACGAGATCATGCCAAAATGAAGGAATGGATTAGCCTTAGCATACCTCATCACAATCTTTTCAATCACCAAGTTGAAATTCTCTTCTCACCTTAATATACAACCACGATAATAATACTATCCTAAGTTATGAAAGATACTACTATCATACAATGAACGAGAAACTTATTTTATACTCCTTCTGTTCCAATTTATGTGAACCCATTTGACTGGCACGGAGTTTAAGAAAAGAGAGAAGACTTTTGATCTTGTGGTGTAAAATGAGGCACATATAATTTGTGTGGCTATAAATTATTGTGTAAAGGTAAATTGTTACCGAATAAGGAGATGGGTCATTCTGCTTGGCACGGACTAAAAAGGAAATAGGTTCACATAAATTGAAATGGAGAGATTATTAAAACGGGCAACATCTCCCCTATAATCCTTATTTCCTCCAAATTCAAGATAATACCAACAACACAATACACAACAATATATATATATATATATATATATATATATATATATATATATATATATATATATATATATATACACACACACACACACACAGATACACATACATCATTTTACAACCTTATATACACCACAATTTACTAAAAAATATCCCAATACACCCCAATCTCTTCAAACACAAAACGACCACCGTAGTATTGTCAAAAGCTCCAAAAATATTACGACAAATGACCAGACCTCCATCCTGAATTTATGTAGTTTTTATCCAAACCCTTCCTTCTTTAAGAATCCACAAAACAATATTAAAACATGCAGCCCAAAATCAACACAAACCAGTACACAAAACAATCTGGTACAAGTGAATAACTCGAACTCACAGCTTCCGATCAATATCTCGTGAGTTCTTACAAATATAGAACGACTTACCATGAATTTACACCATAAAAAATGGATGAAAGAGAGTAGTAAAATTACCTTATTTATTGGTTTACTCATCTCATATTTTGGTTCTTCAAACTCTAGGTTTTACCTTCAATTAGAACTTGAAAGAGAGAGAAAATCAATAAGAGTTGTGGAAAATTTTTGGGAGGACGTTTGCAGGGGTTTAGGTATAGTTATTGTGTTGTGTAATGGGTGTTATATTTAAGTATATAAGTCATTAAACTGGGCTCATTGGCCGACTTGAAATATCCTTTTTCTGGACTCTCATTTAAGTAGGTGACACACCTACTTGTCACCTAGCAGCCTGCGCAGTCTTGCAAAAATACATATCTCTCTCTACTCTGATGTCGTATACACAAACGATTTAATGAGTTAGAAAATAGACTCATAGAGATTCAATTTTATGATCGGAACACGCAATAACTCTATGTGTATTGGGGGGAAATTACAGCTACATTTGACACAAAATTTTCAGTAAAACTTATGAATGTAACTTGTGATGACTTTCATCGGCTTTTGTTCCACAACTTGCTTGACTTCAAAACATAACACACGAATATCATACGACTAACATAAATTATCACATAACCTTCTTATCTTGTTGAGAACCATAGTATCACCCTAAAAGTACATGTTATATGAATCCCAACTTGTCGACTTTCGACGAACCATTGTTTTCTTCAATTCCTTAGCTTGTAAACCTTCCAACCCTCTTTGTACTTGTTGTTCATGGTATTCAATATATGTAAAATCCAAGGTAACATGATAACTTACTTTATATACTTCCAAATATGATATCATTTTTTGTCTTACATCAATTGACTTAAGACGTACTCTTACGTACAAAAATATAAGGTATAACATCATTCTCCCCTTAGAACATTCATCGTCGAATGTTGGCTGATGCACTTATAAGTATATAAACCATAGTTGTTATGAATATTTTTGTATTGTACCTGCCATCTAGGAGGATGTTCTTTGAATAAATCTGAAGGCTATAACATTCCCCCCTCTAGGCCTTTTTTCTCATACCACAACTTGTTGTCGGAATTCTTCCAATCTCGTAACTGTTGTGACCTTTTGTCATGTAGACTTTATGACTTTTCCCTTGTATGTGCGCCTATACGAATCTTCTATCCTTTTTCCTCAAGCTTTTACCCATTCTTTAGGCCTTACTTTTCGAACATATACATAACTATGACAAATTGTTTCTCCCAGTATATATAGGTACTGAAGTTCTTTGCTCAGTACTTTGTTGAACTTACGACTGTTGCTATATCTTGTTACATAGCCTTTTATATCTTTCCTTATGGCTTTACTACATCTAGGTAGGTCATACTATACCATAACACTTACTTTGGTTTATTATTACCGAGGTTTGCTACCTAGCTCCGGGTTACTCTCTCGTTGTTTATCCTATATGTATGAATCTAAGTCCATTAATTATTCATCATTATTGTTCATCTTAAGAATGATGGCCTTATCTCATCTCAAACTTTGGACCTTTTATCTGCCTATTATTGATTCACCTTAATGTTGATCTATAATTTATGACTGATAACTTGAAACCTCATACATAATAAATTATCGTTAGGGCTCACGTCTCATCGTGGAACATCTGAAGCTATTTGCCTGATGCACCTAGGGACAATACTAATTGTCAATAATCATATTTGCATTCTGTCTTTTCTAAATGCTCCTAGTCTTAAGCTCCTCCGAGTCCATTCAGCATGTACTGAGCTTTTTATAACTTACGAAAACCATCAACTTTGTTGATTCGATGGGTTTAATCCTGAGGACTTACCTATTATCGTTACCTTCCATTAACCTTTTCTTATCCTTACTCTCCTATACCTAAAACCTTATCGCTCTACCATACTTCAACTTACGACCTACACACATCTATTTATACTACTTGCAACCTTTCTTTAATTTGATAACACCACATATTTTGTTATATTATTCTGAAACCTCAAGAGAGACATCACATAATCTCTAGCTCTTCTTTACTCTCTTAACAAGACCTCTTTGTAGTTGGAAACCATAGGCTAGAAGGTATGCCACTGACGACACCACTATTATTTCTTGATACGGAATCACAACGCTTCCAGCCCTCTATATTATATCTGGACTATTCATAACCTTATGTACTTGAGTATCTCGTACTTTATTTTTCTTCATCTTACTTACCTTTAAATCTCCCATCGTACCTCTCACCTCCTTCATAACCTCCCTTCCGCATAGGTGGAATTCGCATCCACACCTTGAAGATCTACTATAATACTTGCACCTCTAGTGTATTCACAATCTAGCGAGGGCTTTTATACTGACTTACGATAAGGTTGGTACTCTTTTAACTGGATTTATCACAGAGCCATTATAGTATATGGACATTGTACTATATTCTTGTACCTCTGATATTAAGAGTTATTATGTAATATTCTGAATCATGATTTCTATAATTATCTGGATCTAATAATTAGACTCCTAATTTACTTTGCTGATGTAATTCGTTAGTTTCCTCTTCTTTCTCAGCCTTTAAGTAGGCTTAAGCTATCTTCCGATCTATGGCTCATGGTATTAGTTATTACTTTAGCCTTTCATGGAAGCGATGGAACATCCATGATATAATCCTCTAACAATTCAAGCCTTTTATCTGTGACGTGAACTCAATTCTTTCTTTTATCTTATACTAGAGTCTCATATAGCTATTTGAATGTCAAAACATATGTTGCATGGATAATAATTTTAAATCTTAAGTACGTTCATAACATAACTAAATCTGGGTCGTAGATCGAATAATTCCTTTTATTCCATCTCCTTTGTCTTTAAACATAAGAAATTATTGTTCCTGGACATCTTGCCACTTGCTGTATAAATACTTGGCTTATCATAGTGCCCACATATATTGGAATTTTGTGCAACTCATATGATCTTGAATATTACTTTGGATTTTACTTCCCATTCTTTAGTCACGATAGGTGCAACTTTCTTATGGGGTGCATACAATATTGTAGTGAGACGGTTGTTATAAGATCATTTTCTCTTTAGGTCACTATGCTTAGATTGAAGTCTTCTTCCTTATTTTCTCAGCTAGTCTTTCATTGCAGTGCTTAGGGAAGACCCTCTAACTCTTGTAAAGCTGTGAGCTTATGACATTTTATACCCCACAAAATTTCGGATGTTCTTACTCGCCTATCATTATACCTAGTTACTTACCTCCACACCCTTGTGCTCGTAGGGTTGCTTCTGAATTTCGATTTTCTCCCTGGAGGCACCCTCTTGTATTCCCGTAACACTTATAATATACCTTCTACTACCTCCAACTCCTATCTTTATATTTCTTCAAGATTACAACGTAGTATCTTCGAGACTGAATTTTCGATGTTGGGTTTCACTACCTTTATCTTGCATGACTACTGATTTATCTGAGACCTCTTGTTTTTCCATAACTAAGCTCTTTCTGAATCAACTACTAACTACTTGTCAATCTATGCTCATATTTATATTCTACATAACCTCTCTTGGGTTATGTCTTTTTTCTTAAATTGCCTTTTGCACTGGCTCCTAATGTATCAAATGTTCATTCACACTTTTGTTTCAATAACATCTGATGCGAGAACCCTTACTGCCTCTCTCGAAATCGTGCTTGAATAATGTTCAGGAGTTGTAACATATCTATAGGATCTGAATAAATGTAATCTCATTCCTTTTTCCTTTTTACCACATTCTTTCTTTACTATTCCATAGTTACTTGAACTACACAACTCCCGACTTGCTACCATATCACAACATCTTCCCCCTTTTAGGGAAGTACTAGGATTTAATGCTATGAAGATTTACCTATATATGATTTACTTCTTCATCTTTGGCGTATTTTCATGTCTTTACTGACTTTTCTTCGCCTTGCGGTAACCCTCTCTATCAAGGATTACTGAATTCCTTACGCATGAGGGTGATGCCTAGTATAACTAGCACACTTAGTCCCTTAAGCTTAACTCTGCTCAAAGTTTTTTCTTTGGCGAATCGTCTTCCTGAATGACCTTTAAAGGTTATTCTTCTGTTGTCCATTTTATTATTACTGGAATGCGATCTTTGAAATTTTCTTGATATCGACTATTATCACATCATTCGATCCCTAATTAATGTTCAGTTTATCTTGTTTACCATCCCATGCTGATTTGTTTTACTCCGGGGGTCTAAATTTTTATTTTGGTAATCACGTTGGATTCAGCAACTCATTTCTTGAAATGGGGATATGATTTTTTGTCTATACTCTTTTATTGTCTCAAGTCATGTCACCTCTTGTCTTTTCCTTCAATTGACTATTGACTCTGTCATCATATCATATTTTGATATTTCGTTATCACTCATTTATCACATCTTACTCATAATATTTTATTTACTCTCTTCTTATTCTCCTGCTAATATTTTTTCTATTACCTTATTTTGAAAACTTCAACAAAATATTCTTTCGCTTTTAGCTCCCCTTGCTCCATCTACTAGCTCTTCGGATCGCCTAACATTCTCTCTTGACTAGTGACGGGAGCCATACTAAGGTAAATATTTATCCCTTCTAGAATTCAACTGCCCGTCTTATGAAATTTTTGAACATTCTAATATTTATATCTGACTGTTCTGTTCTAGATTACATCATCTCGGTGTCTCATAAGGAGACCTATTACCACGTTTGCACTATCATTTGAAAAGTTTTTTAATGATGACAATCCATCCACCATTTTAGGTTATTCTAACCCACCTTGATCCTGATGTCCCATCTTTCTCGTAAGCAGTTAGCTCCCATAGGGCATAATTGAGATGGGTGTGGTCAATTGTATATATCCCTATTACTGTGGAAAGTAACTCAGAATGCTTATATTTTTCTGCCTAAATTGTAAATATTGATAATCTTCACTAACTGGGTACTTCGTACCCTTCTCCACCTTGCTTCTTTTACTTATTGGAACTTGTATGTATCTTCTGATTCTCTTATTGCTTTTTACCATATATGTGGATAGATATTCATCCCTTAAGGTTCCTTATCAAGAAGCTTACACGTCTTAGTACACATATGATCTGCTGAACATCTCACATTTACTCATCAGCATGATGCAAAATCGAGTTCTTCTAACTCAACTCTTCTATTGCCACATTCAATCTCTTACAAAATACTTTTCTAGATATAGGTATCATTGTATTACGAATACAATAAAAGTTAGGAGTTTGGATCCAAATTTGAAGTCAAATAACTCGAAACTAGTCAAATATGGTATAAATAAATCAATTTATGCTCAAAGGTTTATATCCCACAAGTGATTACCCAACCCTAAATGCACAATTATCAAAATTCACCCCGGGCCCACCTACCCGGATTCCGGAAGTTTTCGAAGGAAATTGTTACCCATAACCTTAGGAGCATAAATATATGATTTCCACTAAGTTCCATAATAATCTTCGTGGTAAAATCTCATTTTTATCCAAAATCTTGGTTTTAATCTAAATCCATGATTTTCACTGATTTACATGTTATAATCTACCCATAAACTATGTATTAAACATACATTAGGTAGAAATTACTTACCTTTAAAAAGCTAGGTCGAAATCCCTTCCATAAGAGCTCTCAAATTGCCCAAGAGTGCAATAAATGATCCAAAAAAATGCCTAATTCCCGTTTTTAAAACTCACTACCGAGCTGCCTCCTTCATCGCGAAAGCAAAAGGTCCTCACATTCGTGAAGGCAAACAGCTCAGGCCCCCTAGAGACAACACATCGCGAACGTGACCAAGGCATCGCCAAAGCGGAGGCTAGCTTGGCCTACCCTTCGCGAATGCGAAGAAGAGTCAGTGGCGCAGCCTAGCCCAGGCTCTTCTACGCGAAAGCGAGTTGCTTCACGCAAACGCGAAGGTCACTGGTCCCATACCATCGCGATCACGGACTAGCTATCACGAACGCATAGCACAAAATCCCCGCAGTCCCAATTCCTTCTACGCGAACGCGAGATCCCCTCTGTGTTTGGGAATAAGGAAACCAGAACTGGTATTTTCTTGTTTTTCAAACTTTGCTCCGAGGGGTCCGAAACTCACCCGAACTACTCGGTACCCCGTCCAATGGCACCAACAAGTCTAAAAACATGATGCGGACCTGTTTGAACTCTTGGAACTCGAAAATCATCAACAGAACTAAGAATCATACCCTAAAACGAAATTGAATCAACATATGAACTTCAAGTTTTCCAAAGTGCTCTAAATGCACCGAATCATACTTAGACTACTCTGAATGACATCGAATTTTGCGTGCAAGTATTAAATCACCATATGGAACTATTTATGGTCTTGAAGTTCCATTTTGGCCTTGATATCACCAAATCCCGTTCCAAACCAAATTTAAAGAACTTCAAAATCTTTCAGGAACCAACTTTCATTATTAGGCGCCAAAATACTTCGGGTCATCCAAAACCCGATCCGAACATATGCTCAAGTATGAAATCATCATACAAACCCCATTATAACCTTAAAATTCCGAGTCTGAGGTCGTTTACTCAAAATACTGATAAAAGGCAAACTTGGCCTTTTAAGCCAACCTTAAGGAACCAAATGTCCCGATTTCAATATGAACCCTTCCAAATCCCGAACTAACCATCACCGCAAGTTATAAAATATAAAAGCAAATACGAAAAGTCTTATTTAGGCAACGGGGTTTTAGAAAGCAAAACGGCCGGTCGAGTTGTTACAATTACTTATTTGAATTAACCAATTAGCAAAATAATTCACATTTATTCTTATCCAAATTCATCACATAAGTAAAAATATTTTTCAAGTTGACATAAAATTTGAGATACATGAATTTATTCCATAAAAAGACCTTCGATGAAAGAATCAAAGAGTAGAGCAAAATCAAGTATAGTACAAGAATAACAATTAAATTATGGTAGTTTAAATACAAATCTATATCAATATCTATATATTTATATGTCTATCTATATTTATACAATATTAAAAGTACAAAGCCCCTATCGAAATGTTATTTACATTTTTTATTCTTCAAAAGCTATTTTTACACTAGACAAAATAGTCATTTAATTATTTTTCTAATTAGGACTTCAAAAATAAAATTTTACTTAATAAGATCAAAATATTTAGGACTTCAAATTCAGTTAAAATTTACCTTATTAGATCTTTTTCTTATTTGATCGATTTTTATTAATATCCTTTGGAGTTTAGTACATGGCCATTAAAGTTTTTTTTTTTAATAGTCTCTAAGGTATATAAAAGTATTTCTTTCTCCAAATTACGAATAATTCATTACCTAAAAATATGAAATATCCATCAGCAATGCATGCTCACCTTTTTCCTGTTAAAGTTTTAAGCGTTTTGCTTTAATTTGGATTTCAAATTTCTAGAAGTCTGAATTAATATGGTGTTATTTTAGAAATAAATTAAGCCACATCCATACTATATGAATTTGTAATTACAGTTATTTTTTTAAGCTTAAGATAAACTAATGTATTTGAAACTCCTGAAATAACTAAAAATTTGTCATTTTCCCCACGACAATTTTGAAAAATTGACCTCAAGATTGTGAACTATTATGATTTCAATATTCTTATTAACAGAATGCATTCAGAGTGAGTTTGGGATAGTATTAACTTTTATTTGGTATTGGATGAACATACATAAAAGGGAATTTAGACTTATACCAATAAGAATCCATGCATTTTTTTTTACATAAGAAAGGTTCATTCGGCTTGTATATAATTTATAATTGAGTTGGTAGAGTTTAGAACTGTTTTTTTTATAATGACGTTATCAACGTAGCGTTTACAAAAAAATGCTAGATGAGATACAATAACATAGCTGTTATGAAATAGAAGATTCTTACACTTCTATTTAAGGTGAATGTCTTTAATGTATCTAATTAGAGAGATTTTAGAGTTCTATTAGTGGTAGCTAAATCTTCCTCTCCCCTATAAATAGAGGTGCCCCCTACCATTGTAAATCATCCCTTGAGACCCCTCTCAACTCAATAAGAAGAACTCTCTCTACTCTTCTCTCTATTGCTATTGTTCTTGTTCTATTGTTCTTGTCTTTTGCTTTAGTTTATAACACGTTATCAGCACGAGACTCTACCGTCTCAAGTATCATTCTCGAAAATCCAAGGTATTTCCCTCTTCCTAATTTAATTTTCGATTGTCTTAACTTTTACTTGTGTAGGGTTTTTCTTCAAAGAAAGAATGAAGAAAGAAAAAGAAAAAAAAAAGGAGGAGGCAGAAAGAAACGAAAAGTTGAAAAGAAAAAGGAAAGAAAGGAAAGAAAGAAAGAAAAGGAAGAAAGGAAGAAAATATTGAAAATATATTTGGTATACCTTAAAGGTAAGTAATTTACTTTTTCTTTTCAAATTCTTGGAATTCTATAAATTTTATATACAAAGTTTGATTATAACTCTAATGGAGTTTGTGAGAAATTATAACCACACGAAGTGGTAAAATCTCTATGTCCTGCCATGATTAAATTCATGTATGATTGTGGACGTGACAAAGAATTCCGTCCAATTGAATTTGCTCCATTCCCTTTAGAGAATGTGGTAGCAGCTTGTGTAAAGCACATGATTTTGATCCATTCCCTGAAGTGAATGTGATAATTGTAATAGAGCCCGTAAGTATGAACACGCTCTTGATGTAATAGTGTCATATGAAAAGAAAGTTCGTTGCCCTCGAAATTTCGGGCAAGAACTATGGTGTTGGATGATGAAATCCACTTTGATGCTATGGGTCTCGAAGACGCCATTAAAAACAGAAATAGTGCATCCACCCAAAACTATACTAAGGCCTTGATTCTCTTGCGCCATCACCTTGATGAAGGTTTGAACCTATGCTAAGGCCTTGATTTTCTTGCGCCATTACCTTAAGGAAGGTTTGAAACTGTATGAAGGCCCTGATTTTCTTGCGCCATCACCTTGATGAAAGTTTGAAGATTGAATATCTCAACATCAAGGATTCACCCATCTTGTGGAAAGGCTTAAAGAAGATGACAACCTGAAGTTGGTCACTCTGCCACAAGCACGATACGATAAGAATCCAAAAGCAAATAGTTTATAAACTATATATTATCGTTGCGGTGAAAACGGGCACTGGTCTAAGTCTTGCCGTATACCATAAAATTTGGTTGACCTTTATTAAGCATCTCGAAAGAGTAAACGCCCTGAAACGAATTTTGTCTCTGACGACAACTTGAATATGGCAGACTTCTTTAAGCAACCCGATGGGAAGATAGACCACCTAATCGATGATGGATCGGTGATGAAAGAAGATGGAGCTGTTTGATTTATTTGTATTAGTTAATGAATAAACTAATAGTCATTAGTATTAGCTCGTATTAGCTAGTTCATGATATGATATTTGTATTAGTTCTCAATATGCTCAAATATCAATAAAACTTTTATTTTCCAGTGGGGGTAATCGACTAGCCTGAAAAACTAGTCGATTATCAACTATTTTCGCATTAAAGTTGAAAAATAATAGATCAACAATCGATTGTCGTTTACTAACAATCGATTGTCTTGAAACAGAGGTCTGGATATTTTCAAAAATAGCCAACAATCGATTGTCTTTGTCTAACAATCGATTGTCTTGAAACAGTGAGGTCTGGAATTTTTCAAAAATCACCCACAATCGATTGTCTATATCTAACAATCGATTGTCGTTAGGCAGTGTAATCTGGAATTTTTCAAAAATCATCCACAATCGATTGTCTATGTGTAACAATCGATTGTCTATGTTCCAACAATCGATTGTGTGTGTTTAATAATCGATTGTCTCATGAAAAACGCTGAAATTTTCAAACTGCAAAGCAATTGATTATGGATAACATATCTGTTTTTGTTAGCCAACTGTTAGTAGCAGATTTTGAAAATATTATGTGACACAAAAGAATTGAACTTGTTTATTCTTATGTTCGTGTATTTCTTTTGTATGTTAAACTATGGGATAGCAAATATAGATATCTCACAAAGCGAACTTGGACCAACGTCCAATTGTAAAAGTATTTGCCTAGTTGATTCATGTACTACACATACAATACTCAAAGAAAAGAAGAGTAATTGTGTAAGGCAAACATTACTACAATCTATGGAAGTAGTAAATTGATTGAAGGCTCCGGAAGAGCAATTGTAACTCTGCCCAAAGGCATGACGTTAATCATAGAGAATGCAATGTTCTCCTCCAAGTCTAAGAAGGACTTGTTGAGTTTTAATGATATCAATCAAAGTGTTCTCCTCCAAGTCTAAAAGGAACTTGTTGAGTTTTAAAGATATCATTCAAAATGGATATCATATTGAGACAATAGATGAGAATAATCTTGAATTCTTCATGAAAATGAGGCTGCCCATTCCGGTTTGGGTTCACGCCATTTTGAATGCAACAATGATAGTTTGTCGGCTGCCCGCTTCGACTTGGGTTCACGCCATTTTGCATGCAACAATACTAGTTTGTCGGCTGCCCACTTCGGTTTAGGGTCACGCCATTTTGCATGAAGCAATGCTAGTTCGTCGGCTGCCCACTTCGGTTTGGGGTCACGCCATTTTGCATAAAGCAATGCTAGTTCGTCGGCTGCCCACTTCGTTTTGGGGTCACGCCATGTTGCATGCAGCAATGCTAGTTCGTCTCTGACTGACGAATTGACACAAATATTCCCCATTGCAATTGGTTTTGGGTCATGAACCCAATATATCCCATTTAAGAAGCTTTGGATGCGCAGTATATGTGCCTGTAGCACCGCCATCCCGCACCAAAATGGGTTTGCAAAGGAGGTTAGGAATATATGTTGAGTTTGACGCGTCCTCCATTATTCGCTACCTCGAAACATTGACAGGAGATTTGTTCACTGCACTATTTGCAGACTGTCAATTGGATGAGACACTTTTCCCAAAATTAGGGGGAGAAGTTGGTGAAACCAAACGGGAAATTTTGTGGAAAAATGCATCATTATCTCATCTTGATCCACATACCTCTATTTGAAAGAAAGAGGTACAAAAGATTATCCATTTGCAAAGAATAGCAAATCAAATGCCTGACGCATTTACGGACTTGAAGAGGATAACGAAATCACACATTCACGCGGGAAAATGTTCCGATCCGTATTGAAGTCCCTATTGGACAAATATCTAGTGTCATATCCAATGAGTCAAATGCACGCCAGAAGCGTGGCAGACCATTAGGTTCCAAAGATCGAAATCCTAGAAAGAGGAAAAAGAACGATCTAAATGACACTATGAAGGAATCACATGAGGACGCTCATGATTTGATTAATTCCGAGATTCACGAAGAATCTATTGAGCCTGAGACTCTTGAAAATACGGAATGCAAGAATGTGAGGATCTCGAACCTCAGTCTGTGGTAGTACAAAATTAATTGAGAGCTCTCGAAGAGCCAATTGTTACTATGTTGGAGAAATACAATTGAGTATTGTGCTGTAGTAAGTCTCAAAGAAACTTATCCAGTTTCCAAAAGTACACGCGAAGGCGATTGATGATATTGAGACTATAAATAAAGGAAGGCTTTGATTCTCCTATTACTACAACTTGTAGCGAGGTAATTTGTATATGAAAAGCTACCCGCTTTGTTCTCCAGTTTGTACTACACAAACGAAAGAATGCCACAATAAAGTGGATATCTATTGGTATAAAACCCATGTCATAATAAACCCGAAGTTTATTGATAAGTGCACATGTCATGGTGTAAATTTAAAGTTTACCAATATTGATAATTTATTCAGTTGACATTCGTGTTAGCCATCTCATTTTAAGTATGATGTGCAAATTCACATAGGTGAATATTAAAGAACTAGAAAGTTCTTTACGAATACTCTTGTATCACTTGTTCTCAGTAATGAACTGACCAACTAAAGAGTTCGGGTTGAAGCCCCTTGATTCTGGAAATATCAAAGGTGAATATGGGCCCATTCACCTGCCATGTATACCACATATGATGCATCTATGATATGGTTACATGCGCCATTGTTATTAACCCGCAGCCTGGCAGTGCTTGCGAGGTAAATCGCTCAGTAATCTAACTTCGAGCATAGTTTCCAGATTCTCTACTCAAGACAGTTCATCTTGATAAGTTGGTTTATATCAAAGTTGGTTTAGCAAGATAATTATTGAGTGCTTCCACTTAATAGCTAAACTGTTCCTTATGAGAACGAAGTTGTGTATATAAGTTTGATATAAGTTGTATACGAGAGTATATTCTCCCCTCAAAAGTGGTTCAGGGTCAGGAACCAAATAATTTCATCTTATATTAAGGTGCTGTGTATATTGACATAATGCACAAAGATGATTTCCCAAAGTTGAGGAAACATGTTAGCTTTACTAACATGAGGGGGAGACATGATAAACATTTGAGAAAGTGTTACATGGGATGAATTTTCATTTGCATATGTATATCCCCGAATATCATGATATGAACCTGTAGTTCATAAAAGGGGAAATGCAATTGCAACATATTGCAAAGCATGTTATACGCATTTGCTGACTCAAAGAAAGTAACTAAATGGAAGAGATACAATTCAAGAAGAATTGATTCCATATGAAAGACATGTAGTTTTGAACCTATAGTTCAAATGCTTGAAAGATAAAAGTCAAAGGTATGTATAGTCAGTTTTCGATATCTTATTTGTTTAGTATCACTAATGAAAGCTTGATATGCAGCTAAAGTTTATTATGTGACTTACATGACTTAACTTGAAAGATTTAAGTTGCTTGAAGCATATGCAATCCTTGGTCCTGAAGTACCACATCCTTAGTACAATTTGTGTACATATGTATCTTGCCATAACTATAAGCATGATGGCATTGAGAATGCATCTATGGAGATATTGAAGAGCTATTCCACGACATTATATGAAGATGTTTATATCTATCAAGAATGATGCACAAGATTGGAATGCAAATGCTCAAGGATATAAATTGATGTACTCATTAGGGGGAGTCAATGCGCGTTGCACTCTTTTTCCCTTACAAGGTTTTGTCCCACTGGGTTTTCCTTGCAAGGTTTTTAACGAGGCAACCAATAGGCGCATATTCAAACATGTGTACTCTTTTTCCTTACTTTAATTTTTCCCATTGGGTTTTGGTTTTAAGGTTTTATGAGGCACATCATTGAATAGACATTCAAGGGGGAGTGTTATGAAATAGAAGATTCTTACACTTCTATTTAAGGTGAATGTCTTTAATGTATCTAATTAGAGAGATTTTAGAGTTCTATTAGTGGTAGCTAAATCTTCCTCTCCCCTATAAATAGAGGTGCCCCCTACCATTGTAAATCATCCCTTGAGACCCCTCTCAACTCAATAAGAAGAACTCTCTCTACTCTTCTCTCTATTGCTATTGTTCTTGTTCTATTGTTCTTGTCTTTTGCTTTAGTTTATAACAATAGCATATTTGTATGTTATATAATAGAATATTTATAACTATTAATAATAAAAAATTAATTAATTACTCTAAATTCATTCAGAAAATATTGAATTCAACGTATCAATGTACTAATATTTATTTTCATCATTTAAAAATATATTATGTTTTGTTTTACTTCCATTGCTATTTTTGAATAATTTATATACATTTTATATTGATTAACGTGATGCACTCCAACTGGGCAGGACCTAAAAAGCGAGACAATTGGCGAGTAAAGTTTCCCCCGTTAAGCTGGTCAAACTAGCTTATAAACACTTTTTGGCTTATCTATTAAAACTGCTTATAAGCCAAAAATAAGCCAAAAGCCATAAGTTGATATACTCCAACTTATCAAATTTTAGCTTATAAGTACTTTAGGTTTGACTAAAATATTTACTATTATATCTCTAAAATACTTATTTTAAAACAAAACTCTTAATATATACAGTTATTCAGCTGCTTATTATTAATTTCATTACTTTATCCAAATATATAATTGTTTATTTTTTAAATCAGTTTCAATCATTTAAAAGCACTTTTCAACCCCTAATATTAATTTCATTACTTTATCCAAATATTTAAAAGCCAAACGGCAAAATGAATGAACACACAATAAATGGACGTCAGAAGGTTATTTTGGTCCACAAGCACATAGGATCAAAAGTTGCAGCGATGTTTGTCATGATCATCAATGTCGCCATCAGGAGCTTTCCTGGCAAATTGTCGTGCTCTTAGATATACTATATATCCCTATGTATGTAAGATTCTTCATCCACTCTCTTTCCTTTTCTCTTTTTCTGTACTTACACACACACCCACAGGCCACAGAGGGACGCACTTTTGTACCACGTTCACGCATACAACACATCATTGCAGATGAGAAAATAGAGCTCTCGAAAATCTTTGAGATTTTCTCTGCAATGGTGGTCAATTTCAACCAAGAGGTAACATTTCTCTAAATGACTGCCACTTTCTTTTTGGGTTTAAATTAAGCTGTTTTTTCAAGTTTTTCTTCTCTGATTTTAGCTGCATTATGCTGAACTTGTTAAAATTATAAAGTGTAACTTTTGGAAAATTATAGAATAGTGTAGAATATTATAGAAGTTAGGAGATATTTGTAAGAGATATTTCTAGATTAGTGTAGGTGATAAAAATATCTAGATATTTTGTAAGAAAAGTGTGGAGTATTATAGAAGACGAATCTCCACCATAGGATTAAATAGATCATGACCGTCCATTGAGGAGGTGGAAAGCCTATATATATACCCACCCCCTCCTCCACATTTGTATCATCCAAAAAAAATCCAAGTCTTCTTGAGTTAATAAAGCATTCTCCAAGTTGTTCAAGTAAGTCTTCCACTTTCTTAGTTCTAGTATTTTTGGAGCTATATTTTCTTCTTCGTTCTTCTTCAATTGTGATTGTGATTCTTGGGCTAGTGAAGCATAATTCACTACTCTAAGGAAGCAATTTCCGGAATTTGGGAAGTTGTTTTTCTTCACATGGTATCAGAGCTGCAAGGGTGTTAGCTTGGAATCTTGTCAAGTCACTCTTGGTGAAGAAGTTCGTTGGCGTTCCAAAAATGGATTCAAGTGGAAGAGTTGTCGGCCTTGGAATTGAGGTGCTTAATCAATCCAATTACAAGGTATGGAAGTCTTGCATGGAATCTTATCTTCTTGGAGAAGATTTATGGGAGGTTGTTGGTGGAGACAACAAGGTTGCCCCTACACCCGCGGATACTAATGCCGATGCCGTAAAGAAGTGGAGGACTTCAAACGCAAAGGCGGAATTCGTGTTGAAGAGATCAATCTCTCACGATCTATTTGATCACATTGTTGAGTGTAAGTCTGCATCTCAGATTTGGGATACTCTAAGTGCATTGTTAACAAGAAGAACGTTGCTCGGCTGCAATACTTAGAGAATGAGTTGGCACGAACTACTCAAGGTGAGCTCTCAATCTCCGAATTTTTCTTAAAAATTAAAAATATTTGTTCGGAAATTTCTGCTCTTGATCCGGAGGAACCTATTTCGGAGGCTCGAATGAAAAGGAATATTATTCGAGGATTAAACAAAGAATATATTCCTTTTGTCACTTCTATTTAGGGGTGGACTAATCAACCCTCCCTTGTTAAGCTTGAGAATCTTCTCTCTTCTCAAGAGTTTCTAGCAAAACAAATGGCTGGAGTCTCCTTATCCTTTCAAGGTGACGCCTTATTCTCTGGAGAGAAGAAAGTCTATAGACCAGAGAAAAGAATGAAAGAGAGAGAAGAAAAGATGAAGGGGGAGAGCCACCAAAGAGTGCCAACGGGAAAAGAAGCACTATTCGATGCTATCGGTGTAACTTGCCTGGACACATCAAGAAGAATTGTAAGGTAAAGCTAAAGGGAGGAAATGTGGCTGATAAAGCAGAACAAACCGAAGGGAATTGGGGTGGTTGCTTCTCAACAGAAACTACCTCGATAAATGCTTACGCTAGCATCAACTTCAAGGATGACTGGATCGTGGATTCTTGTTGCGGTCATCACCTTACCGGAGATGACTCAAAGTTCACATCTCTTCAGAAACATGAAGGTAACGAAGCTATTCTCACCGCGGATAATACCGTTTATCCGGTAGAAAAGGAGGGTACAATCATTCTCAACAATGGCGGAGATCCTATCACTATGAAGAGTGTGTATCATGTACCTGGGATGAGGAAGAATCTTTTCTCGGTGGCTAACGCTGTGGATGCTGGGCACTATGTTCTGTTCGAGCCAAATGGAGTGAAGTTCTTCCGAAATATCACTAAGGTGGAAGGAGATGTCGTCCACATCGGTAAGCGAGTTAAAGATTTATTTGTTTTGTCAGCATCTACATTTTATGTTGACAAGATGAGCACGAATGATAATGCATCACTTTGGCATGCTAGACTGGGGCACCTTAATATGGATAAGTTAAAAGTCATGGTAAACAAAAATTTGGTTAATAGTTTGCCTCATATTACTACTTTTGGTAGTGGAACATTATGCAGTGTTATTAAAAGCGCTCGCTACAGCGCTAAAAGCGTGTAGCGAGGCGAAGCGAAGCTCTAACGCCACAAAGGGCAGTGTGGCGATGCGATGCAGAATAGCGAGGGCAACAGCGCTGTGGCGAGTGGCGAGGCGAGGCGCTGTGTAGCGACGCTATTTTGAAAATACAGCTAATTAAAACACAAGTTACACAACAGCTTTGATAAAACACAGCAGTCACAAATTAGGGTTTTGCTGCTCCATCATCTTCTTCTTCCGGCCTCTGCGAGTGCCCAGGTATGTTCTTCATCTTCACTTCTTCTTTCTTCTTTCTTCTTTCTTCTTTCTTCCTTCTTCCTTCTTCTTTTCTCTTTCTGGACTCGACATACATCACAGGCTCTGTTTTTTTTTGTTTCTCTCTGTTTTTTCTTTCTTCCTTCTTCTTCTCTTTCACAGTCTCTGTTTTTTTTCTTTCTCTCTGTTTTTTTTTCTTTCTCTCTATTTCTTCTTTCTTCTTTCTTCTTTCTTCCTTCTTCCTTCTTCTTTTCTCTTTCTGGACTCGACATACATCACAGGCTCTGTTTTTTTTCTTTCTCTCTGTTTTTTCTTTCTTCCTTCTTCTTCTCTTTCACAGTCTCTGTTTTTTTTCTTTCTCTCTATTTCTTCTTTCTTCTTTCTTCTTTTCTCTTTCACAGTCTCGACCAGACTCTGTTTTTTCTCTCTCTGTTTTTTCTTTCTTCCTTCTTCTTCTCTTTCACAGTCTCGACTCTCGACCATGCTCTGTTTTTCAGTTTTTTTTCTTTCTTCTTTTTTGTTTTTCACAGTCAGCAGTCTCGAGTCTCGACCAGAACCAGCAGTACAGTGCTCTGTTTTAGACACCAGCACTGTCCAGTTGCTTAAATTAACCCGCACAGATAAAACAAGAAAAATTAATCTGCAATTCTGCTAAGTTGCTTAAATTTATTTGATTTATTGCTCTATTTTTCTATAAAACAGCGCTGAAAATTGATTTGATTTATTGTTATTTTCTTTAAGTAAGTAAGTAAGTACGACCCAGTACAATACCACTTAGTGGTGTCTGGGGAGGGTAGTGTGTACGCAGCCTTACCCCTACCCTGGGGTAGAGAGGCTGTTTCCAAATAGACCCCCGGCATAAATCCCCAGAATTTGCTCCTGGGGAGACTCGAACTCACAACCTCTCGGTTGTAAGTGAGGGTTGGTTACCATCAGACCAAGCCCCTCTTGTTATTTTCTTTAAATTCTTTATTTCATTTATTGCTCTATTTTTCTATAAAACAGCGCTGAAAATTGAAATGGCGTCATCCGATAATAGTAAACGAAGTGATATAGCTTGGAATTTGAAAATCTTCACGAATAATAGATGTTGCTTATTTTATGAGTTTATGACTATCTATTGAGTTTTTAATTTTTAAATTGATATATTTATTATTAACATATTATTGTTATTGAGTTTTTAGTTATATATATATATATATATATATAGATATATATATATATATATATATTATTTTTTTTATAAATTGTCGCCTCACATCAAAAAGGCGAGCGCTTCGCTGCGCGCCTCACTGAAGCGAGCCCTCGTCGCTATTTGTCGCCGCGCGCTATCAAAAACACTGACATTATGCGAAGGGTGTCAATATGGTAAGGCGCATCGTCTTCCATTTGATAGATCCCAAACAAGATACGAGGCACCACTAGAACTCATTCACAGTGATGTGATGGGTCCTACACGTACACCTACCTTCTCTGATTATCGCTATATGGTGGTATTTGTTGATGATTACACACAATATACTTGGGTATATTTCGTGGTGCAAAAATCTGAAGTATTTTCCAGATTTTTGGAGTTCAAGGAGAAGGTCGAAGGTGAGTTTCAGAGGAAGATAAAACGGCTGAGGACTGATAATGGGGGAGAATATACTTCCCGGGAGTTTAATCAATTCTGCTCGAGGCAGGGAATACGAAGGCAGCTCACATGTGTAGACACTTCTCAGCAAAATGGCATTGCAGAGAGGAAGATTCGACATCTTACTGAGACATGTAAGAGCTGGTTATATGCTAAACATTTACCCAAAGTTCTTTGGGCCGAAGGTATGGCTTGTGCGACATATGTGATTAATCGGGTACCACTCAGTCCGATTAATATGAAGTCCCCGTACGAAATGCTCTACAACGAGAAGCCAAATGTGAAAGACTTTAAGGTCTTTGGATCGATCTGCTACGTCCACATTCCAGATTCACAAAGAACTAAACTAGATGCTAAGGCAAGGAAGTGCATCTTCATCGGTTATGATGAAAGGAAGAAAGGCTGGAAATGCATGGATCCCGAGACAGGCAAGTGTAAAGTATCTCGGGATGTAGTATTTGATGAAATCTCTTCCTACTACAGTCCCAGTGGTGTTCCTGGAGATGCTCCTTCACCAGCTATAGAACATGAAGAGATGCCCGTAAGTTTTCCGGTGACTTCTTCAGCTCCTTGCTCCAATATTTCATCATCGCCATCATCACCAATGACGTATAATAGTACGTCATCTTCAGAAGCAAGAGATTCTGGTGATAGGGGGAGCAAGGTTACTTCTCGCGTGGATGAACAAAGGGAAAATATCAACCTGGAGGAGACAAATGGTGAAAGAACAACTCGATATGGAAGGAAAGTCATCAAACCTATTCGCTATCGAGATGGCAACATGGTAAGCATCTATCATTGCTTCAGTGCCGGTCCTATTTATGAAAATGAGCCTTCTTCCTATAATGAAGCAAAAGGTGTTAAGGAATGGGAAGAAGCTATGAATGAGGAGATGCACGCACTTGTGAAAAATGAAACTTGGGATCTTGTGCCAAAGCCCAAGGATGTGAAGCCGGTATCTTGCAAGTGGGTGTATAAACTAAAGAAGAAGGCATATGGGAGCATTGATAGATATAAAGCAAGGCTGGTTGCACGAGGATTCTCTCAAGTTTATGGAGAAGACTATGAGGAGACTTTTAGCCCAGTGGCGAAATGACATCAGTTCGAGTTGTGATCTCCTTGGCGGCATCACTTGGGTGGAAGCTATATCAGCTTGACGTGAAGAATGCTTTCCTGTATGGTGAGATTGATAAGGAGATCTACATGGAACAACCTTTGGGCTACATTTCTCCTACTCATCCAGACTATGTATGCAAGCTGAAGAAAGCGCTTTATGGACTCAAGCAAGCTCCCAGAGCATGGTACGGAAAGATTGCTGAATACTTGCAATTTTGTGGCTATCTTGCATCAGACTCAGATTCTAGCCTGTTCGTGAAGAAGCAAGGTACGCTCCACATGATTGTGCTACTATAATGATATGATTATTACAGGTAATAACGAACAGGAGGTTGCAAAACTGCGAGCTGAACTCTCGATCAGATTTGAAATGAAAGATTTGGGAGAGCTTAGTCACTTTCTTGGTTTGGAATTGAAATATGTGAAAGATGGAATATTTCTTTCACAAGAAAGCTATGCGAGGAAGCTTGTGGACAGGTTTGGAATAAACACAAGTAAGCATTGCTCTACTCCTCTTGAGCCTAACATAAAAATTAGGCGTGATGAAGGAAAGCTTTTACCAGATCCACGTCCTTATCGGGCTCTTGTTGGTAGCTTGATCTACTTGACTATTACAAGGCCAGACATTTCATTTTCTGTTGGACTTGTTAGTCGCTATATGCAAGAGCCACGGAAACCTCACTTTGAAGCGGCGAAGCGCATATTGAAATACGTGAACTCAACATATGACATGGGACTTCTTTACAAGAAAGAAGCTGATTTTTCAGTACTTGGGTTCACTGATGCTGATCTAGGAGGTGACTTAGATGATAGAAGATCAACTTCCGCTTATGTATTCTCCTGTGGTTCAGCATGTGTTTCTTGGTGCAGTAAAAAGCAAGACTCGGTCTCGCTCTCTACTACTGAAGCGGAATACAAGGCTTCTACTCTTGCTGCTCAGGAATGCACGTGGCTTCGTCGGCTTTTTGGGGATGTATTCTCACCAATTCATAAGCCTACAAAACTTCTTGGTGACAATCAAAGCGCTATAAAGTTGGCTACTAATCCGGTGTATCACACAAGAACAAAACATATTGAGATTGCGCATCATTTCATCCGAGAGAAGGTTCTAGATGGTACCATTGAAGCATTGGAGGTTCGGAGTAATGATAACGTTGCAGACATCTTTACAAAGTTTCTTTCCAAAGGACCATTCGAGGATCTCCGTGGCGAGCTTGGACTTGTCTCCAAAAGTTCACTTTAAGGGGGAGTGTTAAAATTATAAAGTGTAACTTTTGGAAAATTATAGAATAGTGTAGAATATTATAAAAGTTAGGAGATATTTGTAAGTGATATTTCTAGATTAGTGTAGGTGATAAAAATATCTAGATATTTTGTAAGAAAAGTGTGGAGTATTCTAGAAGACGAATCTCCACCATAGGATTAAATACATCATGACCGTCCATTGAGGAGGTGGAAAACCTATATATACCCACCCCCTCCTCCACATTTGTATCATCCAAAAAAAAATCCATGTCTTCTTGAGTTAATAAAGTATTCTCCAAGTTATTCAAGTAAGTCTTCCACTTTCTTAGTTCTAGTATTTTTGGAGCTATATTTTCTTCTTCGTTCTTCTTCAATTGTGGTTGTGAGTCTTGGGCTAGTGAAGCATAATTCACTACTCTAAGGAAGCAATTTCTGGAATTTGGGAAGTTGTTTTTCTTCAAGAACTGTGATTATGGCATTATCTTGTTGCAATATTTCGTTTAGTTTAGTAGTAAATTATGTACTCCATTTTTGTGGATGTCTCTTTTTGTGTTTATTGATCAACTTATTTGCTACTGGCATTTGACTAGATAAAATATTTAAGAAAGAAAGAAAGACTTTTGAAACTTATGGTCTAAACCATGTCAAAGACATAAGATATTGTGTGATTATAGATCCTCTCATTAAGTAAAAATTATAAGTTTAATATTTCTAATACAGAAAATAGAAGAGTGTCATTATTTTTGGCACAAACTAAAAAGGAACAAGTCTCACATAAATTGGGACAGGGAGAGTATAATTGTAAAGCTAGAATTTAATGAGTTCTTTCGGATTCAGCAGAAAATTTTCCCCATTTTGTTCCATAATATTGACTATTTAGGGCTCGCTTGTTAGATTCTAGCTTATCATTCTCTCTGCTTAATGTAGTTTTCTGTTTTATTTGGGTTTGTTGAATTATGTAGCAATGCCTTAGTTGTTCTTTCTATTTCGGCAGAGCCAAGATACAACAAATGCTGCTGTTTTACCTGATAAAGGAGTCATCACCGAGGCCTATGAATCATTTATAAATTTTCCTAGTCTTTCAAGTCCATGTTTTGCGAAAATTCCAATTTCTATGGATACCCTATCAAGTTTCCAAAACAATGACAACCTAAATAATGATAGTGCAGATGTTTATTCCACGTATATTTTGAATTTAGATATTGAGAAAGGAAAGCCTGAGGCTCTTCAATCCACTGAAGAAATGGGAGGAAATGTGATATCTGAGGATTCTTTCGCTGTAAGTTTGTAATTTTACATTTTGGCATTACTGCAGGGGATGCTTTTTCTATGTCTACTCGGATATATTGCCAATTACAGTGCCTAATTTATGACATGACTATGTTATCTGATTTTGGATCTTGAGACTGTAATCTGAAACAAGTAACATATTGTTTATTATTCAGATAATGTTGCAGAAAGAAATAACATCGCAGATGGGTGGAAAGCTCATCCAGTTCCTAATGAATCACAACTTTGAGTTACCCAAGTTCACTATTAAAGGTAGATATCATTTTGCTCAACCGATTTGATGCCTGTTTTGCGAGCTTACTTTGACGTGCTCCATTGTCAATTTCCTCACTGCACATGTTCCCAAATCATTTTTTGCCAAATTAACTAAATCAATGAATGCTTCTAATAAGCTTAATCTGCCAGCAAACCTTCCTACATCTTCCAATTCTTCCCTCCCTGCCTAACTAGATGATCTGCAAATGCTTCAGATAGATAAAAAGACTGTTCCTATTGGAAAGACGACAACAACAACAACAACAACGACCCAGTAAAGTCCCACTAAGTGGGGTCTGGGGAGGGTAGTGTGTACGCAGACCTTACCCCTACCCGATAGAGCAGAGAGGCTGTTTCCGATAGTCCCTCGGCTCAGGAAGATGAAAATAAAATAAAAAACAAGAAAGACAATTCATCAGTAATGTCAACATAACCATAACAATAATGACAGCATCCTATTGGAAAGAAGAGCTATCTAAATTCATAACTAGAGCCGTAGTTATTCTAATCAATAGTATCGACATTGGATAACATTAAAAATACCTCATAACTGGTATTCATACCCTTAAAAGTCAAGAAAACAAATATAGCTATATTTTAGTAATGTTTAGATTAATTTTATTCAGTCTAGGTTTCATAGTATATAACATTATGTATATTCTTAATAACTGTGTCATAATTAGAAATCTTGGTAATTAGCAAGTTCTTATTTGATGTTGCTTGAGGTTTTCTTATTTCATTTTGTGTAATCTAAACCCGTGTGTTAGAATCCCTCTACACGTTATTTCTCACCAATTCAGTAAGAGTTTTCTCTCTTTTTCCCCTTTGTTTCACATGGTATTAGAATGAGATCTAAGTAGCTTTCATCCTAAGTTGCTCATGGGTGCAGGTGTCCTACACTGGTGCGGATCTACAGGTTGGATCCTTTAAGATGTAAATTCTAAAATTCAAGGATACGCGTATGAATACGGGTGCAAGGATCCGGCTATAAGTAATTCAAAGGAATAAAAATATTGAAAATATATCTAAATTATGAGAAATTTTGTGAAATACTTACATATAGCTTGTGAAGTGTAGATTTCTATTTTATTGTTGTAGCTAAGTAAATGATTGATTTCCTAGATAAGGTATGCTATTTTCTTCAAGTTTACCCTAGTTTTGGTTCTGATTTCAGTAATCAAATTGCATTTCGTCTCGAATTTTTCCGTGGGTGGTGGTCAAAGTACCCAAAATTGTTTGAATAGATCCGGTACGGATCATATACCCACGCGCATACTAGTGTCATGTGGACACGGGTGCGGCACCTAAATTGCCATGTTAGAGCAACTTAGCTTCCGTCCACTGGAGGGTGGCCTGATGCTACTCGTTCGACTAAAGTTCTTTTGTGCAGTTTTACTAGTCTTTTCTTCTCCGATCACAGGTTCGCTGGCATTACATACCATATGACCATTGTTCTTTGGGGTTCCATCTTGTTGAGGTGAACATATTTGTGAGGGTCTCTTTATGTCTTCGACTAACATCATTATTCCACATCAGCTTGTCAAGTCAGCAAGTCCAGTTTTCCCACTCAGTGTCATATCATCGCATAGAACACCATTTCATTGCCTAATCTAAATGCCTTTGTATATAAGTAGCCCTTGTATGTTCTTCGACACTAATTCAGTGAAAGGTTATCTCTCTTCTTTCCTCAATTCACACATAAATCTGAAATATCTTAGCAGAAATATCATATATATTTTCTGAGAGATCTTAGCAGTAATATTATGTATTGCTGCTTTGTTTCCACCTGCCAAACCTCTGAAGCTTATAAAAATAGCAGGTCCGATGAGAGGAAAGATTACTCAAGCAATGAAGCTGCCAGTTATATTGCATAGGTTTGCCTTATGCTATAAAAGTTTAAGGATCTTTACCTTTGATTAATGGCATGAAAGCAAAGTTTACAAAACTAATTTATTTAGATTCACATGAAGTTGTCCAATTGCGTCAATTGTTTTTCCCGTGAACACCAAATGTTTTGCCCTTTCCCAGATTATCCAAAGGGAGCTAAAATTTGAACTTTAAATCAATAGGCTAAACCATAAATCCCAGCTACCCCCATTTGATGGAAAAGCTCGTATAGCATTATCGTTAATCAATTCCATTCTCATTTATCTGGGAGTACGAATTTAATACATTTTGCTTTTTCCTGAACACTTACTTTAAAAATGTGAATGTTGGTATTGAAGAGCGACACAGTACCATCATTTTATGCTGGTAATCAGGTTCTCAAGCTTTTACTATCATCACTGGTTGAATTAACTTTGTGATCTGTTATCCTTGGATAGTCAGTTCTAGTGTGACTTCTCATTGTGTCCCCCAACAAGGTTGACATGATAAGTAGTCTGATTACAAGGACAAGGCTCCAACATACTTCCTGCTTAAGAGGAAAAAGACTAGATCTTTCACTTCATATCAAGACTTGAACGATACCCTCTACAGATCCAGTCAAGAGGAAGAAACTTGTAACATCGTAGCCGCTCAAATTTAAGCGGATTCAATTGTGAAATATCATGACATGTGTATCTAGGGAATTTCCTGTGACTTCAATCCTAAATCTTTCAGCAACCCGGGACATTCTTTTTTGAGCATTAGTTGTACGATGTGGTAGGCGTTTTACAAGTTTTTCTTGTTTATGTGACAGATAAATGGGTGGCCGACAAAATCTATGATACTTCTAGCAACAGAGTGAGGAAATACAAGCGCACTGCATCATCTAATTCAAGAAGAGTTGTTCTCCTCTTCTCTGTACTGTAAGCTTATTCCCTGTTTTAAATTTTTTTTCTATTCGGCACTATAAACACTTGCATCTTTTGAAGTTAATCTTGATCTTCTGCAATCTATTTGTCGATGCAGTAATCAATATTGAATTATTTAGACTTCTGAGTTGGACTACCAAAAACTGTGACACTTAGTTGTTGGGTGCAGTTGCAGCTATAAGTAAATAACTCTATATTTGCATGCATGAACGAATGAACAAGGCCATGTGCCTAAACAACTTAAACTTTCAAGGAAAGATGAGTGCATAAAAGACCAAGAATTAAAGCGTATAGGCTGCAGGATGAATTAAAGAAGCTATGTTTTATTAATGAGGAAGGAGCTCTTTATATAGAGCAGAACTACAACAGAATAGAAATAGAAAGATCAGATAAATTATTAACCTAACTCTTAAAGTAATGGCTAACAAAAGGAGACAAAAAGATACAGAAGACAATCAAAACTCCTATGTTAAAGGAAATTGTTGAACCAAAGTCAAGAGGCCTTTATACGCCCCCGCAAGGTGGGACTGATGTCAACACGATCCAACTTGGGATAAATACGCAGAAATTGCAGAAAAGAACAATGGCTTTGTAAGAATATTTGCAATTTGATCTGCAGAAAATGAAGGTGACGGACCTCAAGAACCTTAGACTGCACAAGATGACGAACAAAGTGAAAATCGATCTCAACATGTTTCATATGGCTGTAAAAAGCCGGACTGGCGCAGATCTAAGTAGTGCTCATGTTGTCACCAGTGTTCAAAAATAGCGTGAAGCAAGAAAAAGCGACAACCCCCATTTTACGAAAAGCGAGAAGCGAAGCGCCTGCTTTTTTGAAGTGAAACGGAATTTTAAAAAAAAAATTAAACTAAATATGACCTAGACAACACATGTAATTGTATACTTTGGCAGAAATTTGGTCAGATTATGGGCAGAAACGGGACAGTAATTTTCTAGAAAAAATTCGCCAGCATTTCGGCGCTATTTGGATGTTTAGAAAGAAAAAGAAAAAGAAGAAGAAGAAGAAGATTGAATAAAAATAAAAACATACCTCTTGAGTCTTGAAACTTGAAAGTTGTCCTCTTTTTGTTGTAATGTTGAAGAAGAAGAAGAAGAAAAACCCTAGCTTGTTTGTTGTAATGTTGAAGAAGAAGAACTGAAGAAGAAAGACTGGTTGACGAAGAAGAAAAAGAAAGACTGCTGCTTCAAAACCCTATAGTGTTACTGCATTAGTGCTGAACAGAATACCCTTTTGGGTGTTTTAAGTGAAATAGGGTTGTTAATTTCAAGAAGCGCACACTTCCATTGCTTCCATCGCTTCTTCCGCTTCACGCTTTTAGGGTTGAAGCGCACACTTTATCGTACCTGCGTCGCTTCTAACTCTTGAAGCGTCTGACCAGTCGCCTCGCTTCGCTTCTCAATTAAAGGGAGAAAGCGACTGCTTTCCTGAACACTGGTTGTCACAGAGAACCTCAGGAGGACCTGACAGCATAAAGTGAAGCTCATGAAGCAAGTTGGTGGGCCGGACAACTTCAGAAGTTATAGCAGCAACAGCTCTGTATTCGGCCTCAGTAGATGACCAAGAAACAGAACGTTGTTCTTAGAAGACCCTGAGATGGGAGAATCACCAAGATAAACAACGTACCCCGTGATAGAGGTTCGATCAAGCAGGTCTCCGGCCCAGTCCGTATCTGAATAAGCAACCAATTGAGCAATAGTAGCAAGCTTAATACCAATATGTGCAGTGTGACAAAGATATCTCAAAACTCAAAAGACACTTGATAGCTCTCCAATGAAAAACACCAGGTTGATGCATAAGTTGAGATAATTTAGTTACTGTAAAGGGAATGTCAGGCCGAGTAGGGGATAGGTAATGAAGCTTTCCAATGACTCGATGATAAAGAGTACCATCAACTTTGGAATCATCAGGAGAAGTTTCAAAGGTACATGTAGAAGTCATTGGGGTGGGAACGTGTTTGCATTCAACCATGTTAACATCTCGGAGGTCTTTGACATACTTATGCCGAGATAGGAGAAAACCATTTGTTGTGTGAGTAACCTCAATGCCAAGAAAGTATTGAAGCAAGCAAGGGCCCAATGGCTAGGTTTCTAAAACACTCCTGAATTGCCTAATGGGTTGAGACATCAAGGCGTGGAAGTGAAATCTGAGTCAAAATATTGGGAGATGGAGTCAAATTCATACAGAGTTGATACGCAAGCAAGCGCGAGGGAAGACAAAGCTGCTTACAACATAAAGTTTAGGGAAAGAAGGACAAGGGTTGAGTTTGTTTCGTAAAAGGATGGTGACATTGGTGGTGGAGTTATTAATGTGATCACTATAAAGTAACAGTTCATACTTGTAACAAGGGAGAGTTAACTTTTAAGATACGGTGCTTAGACAACTTAAATTGGAGGGAAGAGGTAAGTGGGATTAAGAACATCAGGGTTTTAGGAGTCTATTTCTATAATCAAAAGGACTCTAGACCCACGATGAGGCGCATGGGTGCAAGATAGATGCATTTATACTTTCAGTTACACTGATATAATAGGGTTTAATATACGAGTAACATGTTGAGCCTCATAAGTTGTTACAAGACTCACATATAGGAATAGCAACAACAACAACAACAACCCAGTATAATCCCACTTGATGGGTCTGGGGAGGGTAGTGTGTACGCAGATCTTACCCCTACCGTCTGGGGAGGGTAGTGTGTACGCAGATCTTACCCCTACCCCTACCCTTGGGTAGAGAGGCTGTTTCCAAATAGACCCCCGGCATCCTTCCTTCCAAGAACTTCCCACCTTGCTCTTGGGGAGACTCGAACTCATAACTTTTCGGTTGGAAGTGGAGGTTGCTTACCATCAATAAAAACCCCTCTTGTCACATATAGGAATAATTACAGAAAGTAAAGGGTTGTAAAAGTAAAACAAACGGAACCACTGAACTATGTCTGATCAAACATATGTAAGTTTAAACTATCTATTCATTGAAAAAGCAGCGGTTATAGTCATTGCCGCTGGATGTAATAGGTAACTAGTTATTGTTCTTAAACGATCTTCTAGGAGAAATGTTGATGAAGATCTCAGGTCAGATAACTGCAAACATTTGTTAGAAGAAAAAAGGAATTTTGCATTCATAATGTTGGCTGGGTTGAAGAATGAAGCAATCTAGAACTTGGCCAGTCACTATAAGAAACTACATACTATGTTTGAAGAATTCTTCAAAGAGAACTGTTCGCCACTTAGTCTAGAACTTGGCTAAAGAAGTAAGAAATGCTGATGTACACTGCTCTAAGAGTTGTTTGTTGTTATTGTTATTTGTGTTCATTTTGGGTTTTGTGTGTTGGTGTACTATTTAATAGAACAAATATGCCTTTCTTTACTAAGACATGTGTCACCTAGACAGGACTAAAAGGAAACTTTTCACAATATAAATTATCCCATCTTGATATCTGCTTTCAAGTTTTGGTTTGTTTGCAGAAATTACATGCTCTCTCTGAGTTTATATGGGCTCTCCAAATCTGGAACTTATGTACATTAGTTGTCTCTGTGTGTATATTTTGGAATTTTGTGTGTTCCTATTCTTACTCGGGCTTTATATTTGGTTCATTTCTCTTTTCTTCCAGCTCAAGCGTGGGAACGATTATACTGATATTTCTGACTTTAAGAGTTAGAATGAATGTGAATGGCTCTGGTGTTTGATGTCTGCTTTTATGGTTCCAGTCACCGCATTTGTAAAATAAATCCTTCCTGGAATTTTTGCTCTCTTTTTTAACATCATTTTACTATATTCTCAAATGAAATTAGTTTAAAATTTTCAACGTACTTTACTTCTTTCGTCTAGATGGCAATAGTGTGACATAGGTAAGTAGGTGACCTTGGCTAGATTATAATTCATAATCCCAAGTTTTAGCCTGTAAGAGAGTTCACTCCTTGCCAACACCGGGGAAGAGTCGATCAATTTTATTAAACTGTGATTACAAATTTCGAAATGCATTTTTGAGCTGGATTTTTTTCGTTTAGCATTTTTTGTGTAGCGTTAAATCTTTGACATATATATCTAATGAGAGATTTGTCTACGCGTTACAACAACAACCCAGTATAATCCCACTTAGTGGGGTCTGAGGAGGGTAGTATGTACGCAGACCTTACCCCTACCATGAGATAGAGAGGCTGTTTCCAAATAGACCCCCGGCATCCTTCCCTCCAAGAAGTTCCCACCTTGCTCTTGGGGAGACTCGAACTCACAACCTCTCGGTTGAAAGTGGGAGGTTGCTTACCATAAGAGCAACCTTCTTGTCTGAGAGATTTGTCTACGCCTGTTTCACTGAAATACCAAGTAGTCTAATTGAAACTCCTTCGGGAAACTGAAGCATTTAAAATGAGATGGATCGGATAAACTTTACTTGGTAAACATGTGTCATCACATGCTTCAAGATTTGCTTTTCTCCTACCTCCATCTTGTGTGGAGGGTTGTTATGAATTATTTCTTAATGTATCGCATTGTAGTTTATTATATTGTATTGTATTATTATAATAAATACAATATTTGGGTAAATTATACTATTGTCCATTGAAACATAGTTCACACATGAAGGCCTTGAAGAATAAGTGTACAATATTACCAAAAAAAAAGGTGTATGGGGTGGAGTAATTATTAAAAACGATAGGGTAAAGCATAAAATATAATTTTAGTTAGGGCAAGAGGAGAAAAAAGGGTCTTTTCATTGCTACATAATAATAAATTTAATAATATGATACAATAAAATTTAAGTAATAATCAAAGCAAACATTGTATCCAAAGTAATAATACTATACAATAACAAGCATCGAAACAACCCAGCTTGAGGTAGATTAGAAAAGCCAACGTTGATTTGAGATTCTTTTTTTCAAATAAGCTAATAATATAATCATTCCTTAACAAAGAAATCTGAAGGCGCACGGGCTAATCATCCCTATAAATCTCTACAAGCAGCCTAGGTGGAAGTCGCAAGATAATGGCTAGTACTGTTGAAAGAAACAAAGGTGATGTTTAGTTGGGATAGTTGAGAAGATAAATTTTGACATTGTTAATACTATGTTTGGTTTCACTTTGTCTTTTTAAATGAAATTCAGCACTATTTAATACAATGTTTAGTTCCACTTTTCTTTACCCGCGTAAAAAGTATATCCAAAATTAACAACTTTCAAATTTGACGTCTTCAGCGTTGAGTAATCAATGTTGAGCACAGTTGCTGATAGCTCTGCTCGTTAACTAATCAAACAGTCAAGTTGATACATAAATATAGCGAAGATACTCGAGCTCAACTTGTACTGAACTCAAACAAAACATATTTTCATCAAATAAACAAACCAAATCAACCTTGAACAGCTTATCTCCAGCTCAGGGGGCTCACTTGCACCCCAATCCCCAGCTTCAGCGCAAAGGAGGGGGTGCCCGGGGGGTCGGGGTGTGGGGGAGGAAGAAAATATGGTTCTATGAAACTATTTTATGATGGCAGCAGCAAAGTAATGCCTCAGAAAATTGGAATGAATTGATTATGAAGATATATCGTTAGATTCAAAAAGATGCACCTTATCACTGTCTGTGCGCATGGGGAGAAATTCAAAAATAGCCAGATTTATTAGTGATCATTCAAAAATAGCCACAGTTTCAAAAGTAATCGAATTTCAGCTACTTTTCATGTAAAAATATATCTGAACGAAAACACTGTTCAAAATTCAAAAAAATACTCCGGCATAATATACTGGATATACCGGTCCAGTATAATATACTGGATTTTGGAGCACCGGTGCTCCAGTATATTATATTGGAGCCAACAAAGTATACCGGTCCAGCATAATATGTTGGAAGTTCATACAAAGGTGCACCGAACTCTAGTATATTATGCTGGACGGGTCTCTGAAGCAGGAAAATAGTGGCTATTTTTCATTGACTTGGTAAACACTGACTATTTTTTACTGACCGGTCCGAAAATTGACTGGACTAGCTAGGAACCATGACATATAAACACAAGGAGTTTTAAACAAAAACGCGATGACAGTAACAAACGCGTCCTCAATGGTCAGACAGTCTTCGGTTGCCTCTTTGATAGAGTTGTTTTACATGATAGAAGAAAAAGTCTACATTCTTTTAAGTACAATCTAGCATGCACAACCTCCCCCTTGCTGCTCATTTTGGGGTGTATTTGTGGTAGGCTTCAAATTAACGTCCACCATATCTTCCCCTTTTGTGGATGATAGTGCCTCCATCCCAGGTAACGCAGCAGCAATCTTTCAGAATAGAGGCTGCAATATTCAACTTCATATTCTTAGGATCATGCAATTTGAGTATGAAAAGAAATGATGACATTCTGAGCAGAAAGGATATGACTTGCCTGCATCATCAGAATGAAAAAGATCCATACACTAGTGTGCAACTGAGGCAGAAAAACATTTTAGTCATACCCAGAATAAAGAGGAAAATAATCTAAGAAGTAGACGGTCCTACCTTTTATCAACAACATCAGTTTTGTTCCCAACAAGAACAATAATGACATCACTGCCACGTTCAGTACGTACTTCCCAACAAGAACATATATATATATATATATGATTAGTGTCAATGAATATCATACAACATAGAAATATTGTACCATGTCAAGAAATCACTTACTGGCAACATCATATACAATGACAGCAACAGAAGAATCTCTAATGTAGCTCGGAATAAGACTCCTAAATCTCTCTTGACCAGCAGTATCCCTCCGTGATAATATGCTTTAACTAACAACAACAACAACAACCCGGTATAATCCCACTAAGGGGGGTCTGGGGAGGGTAGTGCGTACGCAGACCTTACCCCTACCCTTGGGTAGAGAGACTGTTTCCAAATAGAAACCCGGCATCCTTCCCTCCAAGAACTTACCACCTTGCTCTTGGGAGACTCGAACTCACAACCTCTCGGTTAGAAATGGGGTTGCTTACCATCAGAGCAACCCCTCTTGTCTTAATTAGAACAGATAAAATAAGATGATTCATTGTTCATGCTAATAAACACTCTCTTGCTCAATATCGTCAACACAACAGATTTGAGACTATTTCCGATTCTAAGAATCAAAGCATGTAAGCTTAATTTCTCCAAGTCTGCTATTTTCTCATATCATCTAACATAAGAATAACTGAATAACATGAAGGATTGCGTATAGGGTGTTCGTAACACGTAGCGGAAGACAATAACAATCCTAGGTAGATTTTTTCATGTTTAAAATTTATTTACGTGTCAAAGATAGGATCTAAGACGTACCTGGTGAAGAGAGTTTCTTCTCCGAAATTTCTTCGATAGTGCGAAGACTCTATGCGTATCCACACCGAGACCGATCCTTGCTCAACTCTTTGATCAATGATACCCGCGAACAAATTGAACGAATAATATTGTGTTGAAATTTTTCTCAAAAATCTCAACTCAAATTAGAATAACAAGAAACACTTTTCTTGTAATTGTATTTTCTCTCTTGGCTTTGTATTGCATTCTCACTTTCACAAAGTAGGTTTTCTTCTAAAAAATAATAATAAAAAAAGCGAAAAAGAACCATACAAATTTTCTCCATCACCCTTTATATAGTATCACCTACGAACTCTTTTCCTATTTGGTTGAGGTAATAATTTTCCTAGGGTAAAAGTTTATTCCAAGAATAAACTAATTAAAATGAAATCACCTTTTTTTGTTCCCATGAAAAGGACTGTCGAAAATTTCTTCTGGAATTTTTGTAAGGAAATTTTCGACAATTTCATTCTCTGACAAAGGAACGAAAATCTTTTTTTTTTCTTTGGAAACTTTGAATCCAATTTTCCTTTTCCTTTTTCATGTGGATTTTCAATTCTAAATTTTTGGAATACAATGTCTATTCTAAAATTAGGCATTGTATATCCAATTCTAAATTGGATCCTAATTCATACTTTTTTTTATTAATATAATATTTTCCCATTGAAAATATTAATCCCATTCCCAATAGGATAAAACTTCAATTAATAATTCAATTCAAAATTAGAGTTATTAACAAGTCTTTATTAATATTATATTTTAGATACATCTATTATATAAAATAATATTATATATATATATATATATATATATATATATATATATATATATATATATATATATATATATATATATATATATATATATATATATATATATATATATATATATATATATATATATATATATCACATATATTTCAACCAAGAGATATTATTTAATTTCTATTCCAAATAGAAACTTCAATTTATTCACAATATTAATTATAATCTTTGTGCTAGCAAAGAATATAATAATATTTCATTTGGACTAATAACTAAATTTATTTGACTAATTAAATTCTTTAATTTAATTATCAAATAATAAGTTAATTAATCCTTTAGCAAAGATCAGATTACTCGTTAGTGTGCGACCCCATAGGTTCAATACTAAACCGGTAGTAAATTGATCATATCAATATACTAATCAAGTTGGCGTCTAGCAACACTCCTTAATGACTGGATAGCATGAAGTATACAATTCACTCTCAAGAACCAGTAGAAGAATAATGTAGTAATTCCTTATGTCCTTATAGCTCTAGATCACCCTCAGATATGGTTCAACTGTCAAATCTTAATAGGCGATCAACTATGTGTTCACGTCAAATATAATCGACCATTGAATGACCTAAGAAACTCATTTTTTCTTTCATTCAATTGCCCTGGCCAAGGTCTTAGTTTGGTCGTTTATAATTCATGACAACATGGAGCTTAAACTCATTACCAAGAGTTGACAGATTCCGTCTTGATCAATCACTAATTCTACAAGTATTTAATCGTACCCAATATCCTTTTAACTATCGCCCTAGGGCCATAGGTGTCTAGTATCAAAGCACAATAAATAACTTGTCAATTACTGTGACGATCTCAAGTCAAAGGAAACAGTTACATCACATTCTTCAAGAAAATATCCTATTGACAGTTTATGGTAATTCTAACCATTAGGAATTATCAATGAGTCGGTTCAATGATCATATCTCTATATGCATCATCTATCTATGTGATTTAGTTAATGAGATCAACTAATCTTTATCCGATAAAAACGATCACATAAATATTGATCTAACCAGATTACTAATGTCCAAATTAACAATCCTACGATCAAGAACAAATTTAGATTAAATTGTAAAAGACTTTGCTCTCGATCTCTATCACGATGACAAATCTCAAAATTTAATCAAGGACCTTATCAAATTAATCAAATAATTATTAATAATGATAAAAGAATATCAAATGCTATATATTTTATATCAAATGAAATTCACAAAAATATGTTCAAGTTATCAAATATGATATTGGATCAAAGGCATATCTACTATATCCCTAACAATCTCCCATTTGCACTAGAGCCAATCGCTCTTGTACTTCATCCCCAATTTCCACTTATGCTTGTCAAACTCCTTTGTGCCAAGCGCTTTAGTGAATGGGTCTGCATCATTTTCTTTTCCATCAACCTTTTGAATCTCAACGTCTCCACGTTCAATGATCTCTCTTATCAAGTGATACCTTCGCAGAATGTGTTTGGACTTTTGGTGTGATCTTGGTTCTTTTGCTTGAGTAATGGCTCCAGTATTGTCACACAACAATGAAACCGCACCTTCCATTGAAGGAACCACACCAAGTTCAGTTAAGAACTTTTTCATCCATACAGCTTCCTTGGCAGCTTCACTAGCTACTATATATTCTGCTTCAGTCACTGAATCAGCTACCGTAGCTTGTTTGGAACTTTTCCAACTCACTGCACCACCATTTAAGGTGAATACATAACCAAAAATAGATTTTCTATCATCCCTATCTGAAGAGAAACTTGCATCAGTATAACCTTCAAGTTTCAACTCAGAATTTCCATAGATGAGGAATTGGTCTTTAGTCCTTCTTAAGTACTTAAGAATGGTCTTCACCACCTTCCAATGTTCCTCACTAGGATTTGCCTGATATTGGCTAGTCACTCCAAGTGCATAAGCCACATCAGGACGTGTACATGTCATGGTATACATGATAGCTCCCACTGCACTAGCGTATGGGATCCTACTCATGCGTTCTCTCTCTTCAGGTGTTTTAGGACAATCCTCCCTACTGAGAGAAATTACAGTGCCTATCGGTAGATTGCCTCTTTTGGAATTATCCATGTTATACCTCTTTAAGATAGTATCAATGTACAAAGACTGGAAAAGTCCAAGCAGCTTCCTAGATCTATCTCTATAGATCTTTATTCATAATATATAAGCTGCTTCTCCCAAGTCTTTCATGGAAAACTGTTCAGATAGCCATTCAATGCCGGTACATCATTTCCTATGAGCAATATATCATCAACATACAACACTAAAAATATAATTGTGCTCCCACTAACCTTTTTGTACACACAAGGTTCTTCTTCGCATCTAACAAAATTGAACTTTTCAATTGTTTTGTTAAATCGAATATTCCAACTTCGAGAAGCTTGCTTTAATCCATAAATAGATCTTTGTAGCTTACAAATTTTATTATGATCAGAGGAAGATGTGAAACCTTCAGGTTGTGTCATGTACACATCCTCTTCTAGCTCACCATTAAGGAAAGCCGTTTTCACATCCATTTGCCATATTTCATAATCATAGTATGCTGCTATAGCAAGAAAAATCCGAATAGATTTGAGCATTGCCACGGGAGAGAAATTCTCGTCATAGTCGACTCCTTCTTTCTGACGATATCCCTTGGCAACAAGACGTGCTTTGTAGGTCTCCACCTTTCCGTCTGCTCCAATCTTTTTCTTAAAACCCCATTTACGACCTATAGGTTTTATATCCTTTGAAGGTTCAACTAAAGTCCATACTTTGTTTTTCTTCATGGATTTCATTTCGGATTCCATGGCCTTTTGCCACTTCTCATAATCAGAACTTTGTATAGCCTCTTCATAGGTCTTAGGGTTATCATCATTATGATCAACCTCATTTGATAAATCATCTTGTACCAATAAATTTAATCTAGTTGGTACATGACGTTCTCGTGTAGACCTTCGAAGAGGTACTTGTACAACCTGTTCACCTTGCGTTGGATTTCGTTGTTGCTCAATTTGGTTTGGAACTGGTTCATTAACATGTTCTTGAACTTCAACTGTTGAAGATGGCAATTTCCTTGGCAACTTCAAAACATCCAATAAAGGTTCTTCAACTTGGGTCTCATGATCTTTATATTGTGTTGATTCATTAGTTTCTTGATCTTCATCAAGTTCTATCTCTCCATTATAATTTCCTTCCAAAAGAAATTCCCTTTCCAAGAAGGTTGCTCCTCTAGCCACAAACGCTTTATGGTCAGAAGGGTGATAGAAATAATATCCCCTTGTTTCCTTGGGATCCCCAATGAACCTACACTTATCAGATCTTGAGTCAAGTTTATCAGACTGTAGTCTCTTAATATAAGCTGGACAACCTCAAACTTTAATATGTTTAAGGTTAGGCTTACATCCTTTCCATATCTCATATGGTGTTTTAGAGACTGACTTAGTGGGAACTTTATTAAGTAAGAATGTTGCTGCTTTCAAAGCATATCCCCATAAATTTATTGGAAGATCGGTGAACCCCATCATAGATCTCACCATATCTAATAAGGTACCATTGTGTTGTGGTGTTCCTGGAGGTGTCCACTGTGAGAGAATCTCATTCTCTTTGAGATATCTCGTAATCTTCACTAAAATATTCTCCACCTCTATCAGACCTTAGTACTTTGATACTTTTACCAGTCTGCTTCTCAACTTCACTACGGAACCTTTTGAACATTTCAAAAGATTCAGACTTATGTTTCATAAGATACACAAATCCATATCTTGACATATCATCAGTGAAGGTGATGAAGTAAGAATATCCACCTCTAGCTTGAATTTTCATGGGCCCACAAACATCTGTATGAATTAGTCCCAATAATTCAGAAGCTCTTTCTCCACTTCCATTAAATGGAGATTTAGTCATTTTTCCTTCGAGACAATATTCACAAGTTGGATATGATTCAAAATCATTCTTGTTAAGGTACCCTTCCTTGCCAACTTGTTAATTCTTTTCTCTCCTACAATGCCAAAGGTATGTTTGATTTACATGATCATCTCTTTTCCTCTTAAGACTTGAAACATGCATAATCGAATTAGCATTCACACTAGGTAAGACATAAACATCATGTTGGAGATAGCCATTCACATATAAATTATCACTATAATAAATAGAGCAAATACCATTGCCTATATTAATGCGAAAACCACGTTTGTCTAACATAGAAGCTGAAATTATGTACGAAACAAATTTAGGAACATAATAACAATCATCCAATATAAGTACTTTTGCCCGTAGGTATTATTAAAGAAATTGATCCTACAGCTACGGCCGCAACTTTTGCAATATTTCCAACTTGTAGATTAATTTCTCCTTTCTTCAACTTTCTACTTAACCCTTGCAACATATTGCAAATGTTATAACCACTGCCAATATCTAATACCCACAGCGAAGAATGAGTAGTAGCTAAAGAAACCTTGAAAACATTTTTCATCAATGTCTCACCTTGTTTCTTGCCTTTTAGAGTTGCAAGATACTCCTTGCAGTTTTTCTTCCAATTATTTATGATAAACCATGTTGCCTGGAACATCATTCTCTGGAGGGATTATCTTTGCAGGCTTATCGATCACATCCATAAGCTTTTCATACATGAGAACAATTCTCACATTTCTATACCAGTCATCAAAGTTTGGTCCTTCCAATTTGTTGGTCTCAAGTATTTCACACAGTGATATAACAGACATATTGAGAAATCTAAAATATAGAAAAGAAAAAGCAGTAATATAAGAACATATTTGCATATATCATAAAGACATGGACTTTTATCTAAATGATATTTCCACTAAATATTTTAAACTATTTACCCTCATTATAGTTTACGAAATCTTTATTTCTTTTAGTGGAGTAAAGGAATCCTTTAACAATATGTATGAGCCCCTTGGTAATCAAGTCTTTTCTCACTTATATTTTAAAGGTAGGTACTCTTACCAATTGTATCCCCATACAATTTCTTAAATGGCTCTATGTCAAATAGTCCCCTGGTAGTCAGGTCGATCCTATTGGCATAGTTGAGTTCAACCATCATGATAGCAAAGAACTTATTAAATTTTATACTCCCCCGGGTAGTCCAGGCGTTTAGTGTAAAATTGAATAATTCTTTCAATCCATACATCTAATGCAATAAATAATTTTAATATATTCTCGAACTATAAGTCTCCTGGTAGTCAGGCCGCTCCTTATAAACAAGAAGTAAGTAAAATTAATTACCTTGATGGATAGCTCTATAATAAAATATCTTATATTTTATTGTTTAAGAACTCAAATTTTTAATAAGAGGGAATTGTCACAAAAATTATTTTTAATAGCACGAAGATCGAATCTTTTATAGCATGTGAATTTAGTTCAATTGTCTATATGCTTAGCCCTAAATTAATTTACATCACATGTAATAAATAATTCAAAATTATATAATGAGCAAGCACATTGCATCAAACAAAATTCAACATCCTCTAACATATTTATCTTATTTATCACATAAAAAGAATTCATGCTAGAATATTATTATTAATTAACATCTCATGAACTATAACAATTAAATTAATAATAGAATCATTTAACATATTATAGATTCCCATTGTATCTAATACCAATTTCAAATTCAAGTTTTGAACGATCTCAATAGTTATATGAATGCATATTTTATCCACCATAAAATAATATCAACATTCAAACGATTTGACTATTGCACAAGGCACATCTATTATGGTTTGAACTTTTCAAATATAATATTATAATATTTCGTAAATAAATTTTAGACACAAAAAATCACGGCTCTGATACCACTGAAGGAGAGGGTGTTTGTAACACGCAGCAGAAGACAATAACAATCCTAGGTAGATTTTTCATGTTTAAAATTTATTTACGTGTCAAATATAGGATCTAAGACGTACCTGGTGAAGAGAGTTTCTTTTCCGAAATTTCTTCGATAGTGCGAAGACTCTATGCGTATCCACACCGAGACCGATCCTTGCTATCAACTCTTTGATCAATGAAACCCGTGAACAAATTGAACGAATAATATTGTGTTGAAATTTTTCTCAAAAATCTCAACTCAAATTAGAATAACAAGAAACACTTTTCTTGTAATTGTATTTTCTCTCTTGGCTTTGTATTGCATTCTCACTGTCACAAAGTAGGTTTTCTTCTCAAAAATAATAAAAAAAAAACGAAAAAGAACCATACAAATTTTCTCCATCACTCTTTATATAGTATCACCTACAAACCCTTTTCCTATTTGGTTGAGGTAATAATTTTCTTAGGGTAAAGTTTATTCCAAGAATAAACTAATTAAAATGAAATCACCTTTTTTTTCCCATGAAAAGGACTGTCGAAAATTTCTTCTGGAATTTTTGTAAGGAAATTTTCGACAATTTCATTCTCTGTCAAAGGAACGAAAATCTTTTTTTTTTCTTTGGAAACTTTGAATCCAATTTTCCTTTTCCTTTTTCATGTGGATTTTCAATTCTAAATTTTTGGAATACAATGTCTATTCCAAAATTCGACATTCTATATCCAATTCTAAATTGGATCCTAATTCATAATTTTTTTTTATTAATATAATATTTTCCCATTAAAAATATTAATCCCATTCAAAATAGGATAAAACTTCAATTAATAATCCAATTCAAAATTAGATTTATTAACAAGTCTTTATTAATATTATATTTGAGATACATCTATTATATAAAATAATATTAATTATATATATATCACATATATTTCAACCAAGAGATATTATTTAATTTCTATTCCAAATAGAAACTTCAATTTATTCACAATTAATTATAATCTTTGTGCTAGCAAAGAATATAATAATATTTCATTTGGACTAATAACTAAATTTATTTGACTAATTAAATTCTTTAATTTAATTATCAAATAATAAGTTAATTAAAGCAAAGACCAGATTACTCGTTAGTGTGCGACCCCATATGTTCAATACTAAACCGGTAGTAAATTGATCATATCAATATACTAATCAAGGGTGGCGTCTAGCAACACTCCTTAATGACCGGATAGCATGAAGTATACAATTCACTCTCAAGAACCAGTAGAAGAATAATGTAGTAATTCCTTCTGTTCTTATAGCTCTAGATCACCCTCGGATATGGTTCAACTGTCAAATCTTAATAGGCGATCAACTATGTGTTCACGTCAAATATAATCGACCATTGAATGACCTAAGAAACTCATTTCTTCTTACATTCAATTGCCCTGGCCAAGGTCTTAGTTTGGTCGTTTATAATTCATGACAACATGGAGCTTAAACTCATTACCAAGAGTTGACAGATTCCGTCTTGATCAATCACTAATTCTACAAGTATTTAATCGTACCCAATATCCTTTCAACTATCGCCCTAGGGTCATAGGTGTCTATTATCAAAGCACAATAAATAACTTGTCAATTATTGTGACGATCTCAAGTCAAAGGAACGGTTACATCACATTCTTCAAGAAAATATCCTATTGACAGTTTATGGTAATTCTAACCATTAGGAATTATCCAATGAGTCGGTTCAATGATCATATCTCTATATGCATCATCTATCTATGTGATTTAGTTAATGAGATCAACTAATCTTTATCCGATAAAGACGATCACATAAATATTGATCTAACCGGATTACTAATGTCTAAATTAATAATCCTACAATCAAGAACAAATTTAGATTAAATTGTAAAAGATTTTGCTCTCATTATCATGATCTCTATCACGATGACAAATCTCAAAATTTAATCAAGGACCTTATCAAATTAATCAATAATTATTAATAATGATAAACGAATATCAAATGCCATATATGTTATATCAAATGAAATTCATAAAAATATGTTCAAATTATCAAATATGATATTGGATCTATGGCATACACAGACGTGCATTTGAAAACTAATTAATTTAAGTTTCTCTTTCACATTTTCGAGGACACCCTACAGATAAGTTTAAAATAAATAATATTAGCTGAAAGAGTGTAGCTAATCAAAACTAAAAACAAGAGAGAGAGCCTACCAGAGCTGCAAGCGAACTGTTCGATCTTAAAGGTACATAGTCTTTGATAAAAAATCAATACCAATGGTAGCCTGTATATATGGGGGGAAAATACTGATTTAATTGATAATCTGGAAGCAATGTATCCATCCAAAACCATCATAAAGGATGGTGAAATTTGATCACTTTTAAAAACTGAGTTTTCTCAAATAGACGCATGAGGCGTATTACGCATAGCTGTACGTTATGTATTCAGAAATAGAATAGAAATCAGGAAATCAAATAATTCGAAAAATAAAAATCCAAGCATCAAATTCTCCCTATAATTAACATATGAATGGCTTATCAAGAACGGTACAAAAACTGAACATTAAATAATATATATGTTGACGAAAAAAAAAAATATAGAAAAATAGAAAGAGGAGACCTGATAAGTGGTGTCGAATTTGTCGTACATGAAGCGAGTAATGATGCTGGTTTTGCCCACAGACTGATCTCTCAAAAACACGAGCTTGTACTTTGCTAATGGCGACACCACCGCCATTTTTGGGTTTTCCTTACACACAAACTAAACTTCCTGAGATGATGAGATCTGAAAGAGAAAGAAAAGAGAGAAAATTATGGAAAAGAGAGACGCAGGCTCTCTGCTTGCCTTTGAATTGTCTCTCTTAAGAAACCGCCAACTAAACGACCGCCTACTCAAACGAGGCTGTTTCCAAATAGACCCCCAGCATCCTTACCTTCAAGAACTTCTCATCTTCCTCTTGGGAAGACTCGAACTGACAACCTCCTTATTCTTGGGAAGACTCGAACTCACAACCTTTTGGTTGAAAGTGGGGGTTGCTTACCATCAGAGCAATCTCTCTTATCCAAACGACCGCCTACTCAGTTTTCCTAATACAACACTTTTGCCTTCAGAAATACTTTTTTTTTTTGGAAATAGCCTTTAGAAATACTTAATATTACTACTTGAAATAATAATAAAGTTTAACTTATGTGTATCAACCAGTGTTTTAAAAGGCATGGGCACAAGGCGAGGCGCTTTACTTATGTCTCATCAAGACGTAAGGCCCGAGGCACGGGGCGTAAGCCCCATAGGTATTTAACTTTTAATATTTTACAAAATAATATAATTGAAGAAAATTATAAATATTTAAGCCCCATATATATATATATATATATATATATATATATATATCTATCTATATATATATATATATATATATATATATATATATATATATATATATATACATACACTAGTATAGTACCCGCGTGATGCGCGGGAAAAACAAAGAAAAAAATGTAATAAATAATTAAGTTAGTTGCTTAACCATCTCATATTTTTATAAGTTGATCAATCGTAATATTTAAAGTATTTGTTTGACGAAAGTTTATAATTAGGCAAGTTATTTAAGATAAAATAATTTATGTAGCCTAAATTCGCGTTATATATTGTGTTATGTATAATGAAAATTTTATTTAACTTAACTTACTATAATTATGTGAATTAGTTACGTATGCATTAAAATGATGAGTAAGTAATAGAAGTGTATGTGTAGTCACATATGATAAACTATCTGATTTCCAATACAAACTACATGCTTCCTTGGTGTAATTTTATTTTTTACAAATTGAATTTCGAGTAAAAGATGAAAGCAATTAAAAATATAATAAAATTACATTTATTTGATTTAGTTTCCATGTTATTTCTACATGAAAACTATATATGCCTTAATAAATAATATACCAACTCAACCGTCGATCGTAAGTTGATATAGAGAGAAAGACATTATGAAATCATATTTAAAGTTTAGTTGCAAGTATAATTTGGCTCAACTTGGAGATTAGTGTTTCAAGAAACGTGAAGAATTACTCGATGAGAATAATTATTTAAGCCCATGCAATGCTTCGTTTAATAAGAAACATTTCTTATATTATGTGTGAATACGATCTATAACATAATAAAATGTCTATTAAACCAAAGGTACTTATATAGTTATCGAATAATTTTTGGTTGAATATATTATTTATTATATTAACCAATATACAAAATTTTGTGAAAACTTATAACGGGAGTTTAAAAGAGTGAGTAAAATTAATGTGAATGTTTCAATCATAACATAGTTGTTGCGATATTTTTTTTCAATGTTACTGACTTAACAATTGCAGCAGCAAAACAATATAAATATCTATTAATAGTTTATAAATATAAAGATATATTGTATTGCGAGGCTAGTTTGGATGTATTCATATTTGTGACTACATCAGTATATATAGATTCCTAATTCATTTCTGATTTGAAAAGACGCAAAAAAGATTGTAAAGTATGATTATACATCAGAATTACATATAATCTAAGTAAAGATGGTATAGTAATGTGTGTTTTCATATTTTTCGTCTTTAAAATATACGAAATGCCGTCAAAGTTGCATTTTTTGAAGGAATAAGTTAATGTTATTACATTAAGTTATTTATCTTATTTAATGCTCATAAGGGTAAAAATTAGTTAAATGACAGGTAATGTTGTAAACAAATAAAAAACTTTAATTTATAAAAAAAATTATAGGCACTAGTAGAGACGGTTCTCCCACTCTGTTTCAAATTTAAGAATATAAACCAAAAAATATTCACTTGGCCAAACCTCGTGATACATGTCTGTTAAAATACTACCTAAAGGTTGTGCAAGCGAATCTACTAAAATTGATAATGCTTTCCAATCATATAGTATACTTTTGTCTATATCATCTATTAGTGCATCTCGAGTAATCTTATAATTTGCAATATGTACATCTAGCGTATGCCTTAACTCTGTATATTTTTTTACTTTTTCCCTTCTTTCAGCCCTTCGATCTCTTAACCTATTTTGTAGACCTTGGGACATTGCGGATTACTTCAGGTTTTGAGTCAGAATGATTAAAGGAATAACTGCTGCGACGACGTATCCTTGAACATTGTCTCATTTCGTGACTTTGAAAAGGTGTAGTTATAGTAATTTGAATGTGTCCGTTTTTAGCCATATCTGAAATAGAAAAAAGGAAACTACAATTGTATCTATAACATCTGAATGTGATAAGATTGAAGATGTATATTAGTTGAAAATATTCATGTATTTAAACAATTATTTGAAAGACAGTGTCATGTATTTTGTAAATAAGAACAGAAACGACATTATGGTAAATCAAAGTTTACTTGTTTATTATGAGTTATTACCTACGCATGGTAACATATAAGTTAGTATTTTAATTGCAATATAAGTATATATGTTCGCACATAATTGTTTGTTTTAAGATTAAAAATCTATGCGCACATAAACAAACAACAATAGATTTATCTTTATTTGTAAACTTTTAAGTAATATTAAACAGTGGCGGATCTAGAATTTTAAGGTCGTGGGTGCTCACTTTCCTTTAAGTGCACAATTATTCGAATGCAAGAGTAAAAGACTTAATGTGAAAACTACTAATGATATTATCATTATCAACAGAACTTCTAGTCACAATTTACAACTGTGATCGACGACTTTTCATATGTTGAAAACGATGAATAATGGCATCGTTGTTTACAGTTGAGAATATATTACGCTCTACATAGCAAACTAAACAACTATTTAAAAATCCATCACCTATGCTATTACGAAGCTCATTTTTCATGTAGTTCATGGATGAGAAAGCACGTTCCACAGAAGCGGCAACAACAGGCAGAATGAGAGTCAACTTGATAAGTAAATACACTAGTGGCCAAGTGTGATGCAGGTCTGACTTAACCAACACTTTAGAAATGTCACTAATTCCCTTCATGTTGAAGAACCTCTTTCCATGACCACGAGCATAAATTATAAAACTATCAAGCTGGAAACTAAGATCCTGGAGCTTGTTACTACCAAACTCATTCTTATCAAAATTATCAAATGAATTAAGTGGATTTAAACTGGCCATATCGAGAAGTAAGTCGGTACTCACGGCATCAAAATGACCTGATGAACACAATTTCATCAATCGCACAATCCTCCAATATTAATAACCTGCATATATTCTCAAAATTAAGTTTTGGAATCAAGCAAGTTGGTAACAAAGATAATATTTTTCATTGAATCTTCTTTCAAAGAATAAGCGATAAGCATGAAAAAAATTCAAATTCCTTCAAAGAATATTTTAAATTTCTTACTTCAATAAAAATACCAAATCTTATTACCTTGTACTGTATTCTGATTTTGAGATTGTTGTGAATGACCGGAGAGTTTGCTAATTATTTCGTCTATTTTGTTCTTCGTTTTTCCCTTCACTACGTTCTTAATGAGAAGAAGGGTTTACTTTTAAAGTTTTCTGTAAGATGTTCAAGATGGTCTTTCTTATATTTAAATCGAATTAATTATAGATATAATAAACCCTAAAAGTGAAAGGGAGTAGGAAAAGGAAAAAATAAAAACTAAAAAAGGAAAATTTAGTTCAAAAATAGAAGAATTGGAAAAGTATAACTTTTCCACAAAAGTCAAAAAGCTAACTAAAACGTAACAATCAGCCTAAACTAAAACCTAAAAGGAATAGGAAAAGTTTAACTTTTCCACAAAAGACAAAAATCTTACATTCAAAAATATAAAAAGAAGTGCAGTTAGTTAGTGACGAGAATCGAACTTGGGTCTTGCTTTCAGCAAAGACTTTAACTCCCACTTCAGAACCACAGCACCCATCAGTCGTTTTGTTTAATGAGTGCTCACTAAAATATAATACGGTTAAGGGTCAGATTTGCCCTTGTACTATTCAAAATAAGCTACATTTATCCTCCGTTTGAATTCTTTAACAAATATACCCCCACCGTTACACATTCGGGCCACATATACCCTTCCACCGTTAAAACTTGTTTCCTCAATATTTTTAAACACGTGGCAGTTTTACATTGGTCCAGATTAGCCCACCCAGTCAATTGTTTAAACCCGCCCGTCTGCCCAAAAGCGAACCCGCCCAACCCAAATCAACTCTTATTGACTGAAAATGCCCAGCGCGTCAAACCAGCGAGAAAGATTCATCGGCAAAATAACATAACATAAATCATTTTCGACTACGAATAGGGACTAAATGATAAACCCAAGCTCGACACCTTCATGAAATTTGATCACAGAACGAAACAACCATTCTAGACAGAATCTCATAGCTCAATAACACCTAAAGAACAGAGTCACATAGGAGAAGAAATCGAACCTGAAATTGCAAATTTCTTTTATAATAATTATAGAAGAATCAACAAATACACCTTTGGATCGCAAAATCCGAGCGAGGTTCAGCAGCAAATCAGTAGGACAACAGTAGAAAATCGAAGTCGACGAACTTGAACTTCACCACCAGTCGAATGACCTCAATCCATTTTTCATTTCTTCGAAACTTAAAGCCAGATTGAGAAAATTAAAAAAAAATATGAAAATTAAAAAAAATGTATCTCACTCTTTGAACCTTTTAAGAGAAACTTTGAACGAAATTTTCAGAGAAGAGAAAATGCAAAGCTAAAGAAAATCCTTAAACTTTCCTCGCAAAATTTTTTACTCCAGCCTTTTTTTTACAAAATCGGAATCGGCCCTTTTTGAGAACGAACCTCTGATGAATGTGGGGCTTGGATAGAGTGAAATCGATCCAACGCCTCACCCTCATCCAACGAACATTCTCCAGAACCTTCCAATCACGTGATATGGTTCAAAATCGGGCGTGTGAGAGGAGGGGGGATCTTTGGTGTCAGAAACCGTTAGAAATGGTAAGAGGAGAGAAGGAGAGAACGTGTGGCTGTGCATTTGGATTCACTCGTCTGACTTTACGCGAGTTTGGGATAAATTTGGGCGAGAACAATGATGAACAGTACTATGTACCGCTTGGGTCTTTAGGAATTTAGGGTTCTGTATTGGGGCAAATACATGGGACTCATATGTGAAGGTTTGTGGGGCGGGTCGCGTTTGGGCAGACGGGCGGGTTTAAACAATTGACTGGGTGGGCTAATCTGGACCAATGTAAGACTTCCACGTGTTTAAAAATATTGAGGAAATAAGTTTTAACGGTGGAAGGGTATATGTGGCCCGAATGTGTAACGGTGGGGGTATATTTGTTAAAGAATTCAAACGGAGGATAAATGTAGCTTATTTTGAATAGTACAAGGGCAAGTCTGACTCTTAACCGAATATAATATCATATTTCTTATATTTTTATTATAGCTATACCTAGTTTACGTCAAGTCAATGGGTGTTTGAGCACCTAAAATTATCATGTAAATCCGCCCCTGATATTAAGTGCATTCTCTACTAATATCATAACATTCATATCTTCAATAAGCAGATTCGTAGTAGTGGTGCCATTGTTACAACTGATATTTTAAGCAAAATTTAAACATGTTTGTTAGCTGGTGTTTGATATGCAAAGACTTAGATTGAAGATGTGCACTACACAGTAATATAAGAGTGCACTGTGGCCCGGGCCTGAACCGGACCGGGTCCGTGGTCCTGGCGGGCCTAACGAGCCTGGTGGGTCGGTCCTGGTGATCTTGGGCCTGGTGTTACCTTTAGGCCCGTGACGAGCTGGTCCAAGACCATTAGCCCGTAAACCCGGGACCGCTAGGCCCGAGACCGTCAGCCGGGCCTGGGCAGGTCCTGGCGGGCCTAAACGGCTATTTTTTTTTAAAAAATAATTTCTTTTGTTTTAAAAATCAGCAACGGTCATGTTTAAAATATAGTCATTTGGGCTGAAAATATGGTCGTTTGAAAGTTTATTAAATGGCCATTTGACCCCCAAACTTTAATTTAACCCCAAATTTTATATAATTATATTTTTCCCATTTCTCAACTATAAATACCCCCTCATTCTTTCATTTTTATTCACCAATTTATCAATATCTCTCAATCTTTCTACTACAATTGCTTAATTTATTGTTGAAAATTCGTGAAAAATTGTGAAGTTGTTGAATTGAAGTTTTCAAGTGTTCAACGATTTTCAATTTTCAAGAAGTTGTTCGGCAATCCGGTAAACTTGTTTCAACTTTTACGTTTTAATAATATATTTTTGTGTGGTTTAGTTTGCATAATTATAATTAATATGGCATTTTCTTTGAAGAAAATGTTTGGTAAAGGAAAAGGTAAAACCGGTGAAAGTAGTGGCCACAATACTACCCTTCCCCCGGCTCCCCGACCTACAAAGGATAAGAAAGTTGAAATTAGTCGCCAGACGTCCTCCTCCTCCTCCTCCTCCCGTAATGCTTGATAGTGATCACCCTTGTTTTCAATTTACCGATAGTGAATTTCTACATGTTGTTGCAGTAGGTGATAGATTAGATGATGAAATTATGAATGCTCTTTATCCTAATGAACCTATTTTAGAGGAAAATGAGGATGATGATGATGATGATGATGAAACCCAAACACCAAATTTAGGTGATACTCCTACTAGTCCTGTTCATAACTCAAGTAATGCACTGGCCGACCCACCTGTAGAAACTCCAACTTTTAATAGATAACCTGGTAAACGTCAAGAAATATCATTTGTTTGGAATTTTTTTACTCAAGTAAGAGAACTAAATAAGACTAAGTGTAAAACTTGTGGGAAATTACTGGTTCATAATTTTACTGGAGACCGTAGCGGCACGGGTAGTTTGACCAGGCACATAAAAACACACCCTAGAGATAAGACTGGATTTTTTCAAATGCAAGAGCAACAAGAGGGGACAAGTGTAGATTCTGCGGTTAACCCTAGTACATGTTCAAATCTAGTTCAACCAGGAATTAACATTGTCACCGGAGGTATTTTATATTACGATCCAAATAGAGATCGTGAAGAATTAGCAAAGATGATTACTATTATGTGCTTACCTTATACTTTTGCTTCTAATTCTAATTGGGTTCATTATATTAGAAGAGTTTTTAATCCTACTTATAAAGGTTGGCCTCGCGCAACAGTTAAGGCCGGTATTTATAAATTCAAACATGAATGTGAACAATATTTGCGCTATTTATTTACTCATATACCTAATCGGATTTCTATTACTACTGATATTGGTAGAAGTGGTAATGATTGTGATTATCTAACTGTTACAAGTCATTTGATAGATGAGGACTGGATAATGTAAAAACGTATAATTGCGTAGAATAATTAATTCACGTCACATAGGTAAGTTCATAGCTAATACTATTTCAGATATTTGTAGATAATTTTGCTTTAGCGATAAAATAATGGTAATTTCTATGGATAATGCTTCTAGTAACACTAGTGCTATAGTCATGCTTACAAAAAAACACTAAATCCTGCATTTACTAATATTTTCCATGTTAGATGTATTTGTCATATTTATCATTTAATTGTCGGTGATGGTATGCGAATTTTAAACATATAAATTGAAAATGTTCGAATGGCTCTTAATTGGATTTTTTATTCAAACCGTAGAACTAGACTTAGAGAGTATTTTAAAAAATGTGATGAATATGGCCTTAGAGAAAGAAAAGTTCCTAAACCTTGCCCGACTAGATGGAATTGTATGTACGAAAGTTTAGTAGTTGTATATGAATATGGAAACCCAATTAATGCAACGTTTAATTATCGGGTAGGTGGTGAGGATGATGATGAAATGCTTACTACCCAAGATACGACGAATGTTAAAATTCTTTTAGATTTTTAGAACATTTTCAAGTTGCTACAAATGCATTTTCTGGGCAATATTATCCTACTATTTCAAACTGTTTAGTTTATATTGCCGCACTAGCTGATTTGTTTGGTGAATTTGGCGAGGGTGGGGATATTTATGAACTTGCTATAAATGAAATGAAACAAAAATTTAAAAAATATTTTTTCTCTATCCCTCCTATTTTTGGTGTTGTTGCAATGTTAAATCCTACAATGAAATTGGGAGGTCCTCATTTTTGGTATTCAAATATTTATAAGGCTTTAGATCTTTCAAACGAGGAAGTTGCTACACTTGCAGATGCAAAAACATCAATTAAAATTAATGCTCAAACAGTTTATAATGCTTATCAACTTGCCTTAGAGCATGCTAGACCAAATATTCCAACCCCTACTTCGTCTAGCTCACAATCTTCTAAACGAGCTGCGGGCTTAACATCTCTTAAATCTTGGAAGGAGTTTCAGGGTTCTCAAGGTGATAATTATATGAAACTTCACATCTAACAGAGCTTCAAGTTTACTTGTCTCAGGGACTTGAAATGGAGAATCCAAACGGCTCTTTTGATCTTTTGGAATGGCGGAAGTCAAGGGAAAAATATTTTCCGGTTCTTGCAAGGACGGCTCGGGATATTTTATCAATTCAAGCTTCAACTGTTGCATCGGAGAGCGCTTTCAGTCAAGCAAGACTGCTAATAGGTGATTATAGAGCGACAATGAGGGATAGCTTGGAAAAATTGGTACTTTTTAGAGATTGGATCCGCGCGCATAGAAGAAACTTTGGAATTGCAAAATCACAACCGCTGATAGATGAAGCTTATGAAGAAATGATAGCGGAACTTGCGGAGGATTCGACTTCGCCCGAAAGTCGTGATGAACAAGCTTCTTTTCCACCACCACCAACACAACCTCCTCCCAACCTTGACGGATTTATGAGATTTGTTAGAGATACAATGTAGATTATGATGTAACAGGTACTTTGACACATCTTCTTTTAGTTTTTTTTCTTTTAATGGTGGTATTAGTACTCTGTTGTGCTCATTCCATTGGGGGAAGGAAGACTGAGAAAGATATGCCATTTTGGGTAAAAAAAATTATAAGACATACCCTTGAATATCTTTTTTCTCAATATTTCTTTGTCTTTACTTCGAATTATTTATAAGCTACAATATATATATATATATATATATATATATATATATATATATATATATATATATATATATATATATAACATACAATATATACTACAAGAAAATATATACGAGAATATATATATACATAACATACAACCTAAACTACAAGAAAATATATAAGTAATAACATATATACATAAGATACAATATATATAAGAGAATATATATACATTATACATAAGAGATACAATATATATACTACAACAAAATATATAACTATATAAGTTAATATATATACATAAGATACAATATATATACTACAAGAAAATATATAAGAGAATATATATACATAACATACAAGAAAATATATGAGGGATTCATATAAGGGAATATATATATACATAATATACAATATATACTAATTACTACAATACAATATACAATGAAATATATATTATATATACTATACTAATAACTACTATACAAGATATTGCCTTAAAAAAAGTACAAAAAAAGCCCGCTAGACCTGCCAGGCCCAGGACCACATGGGATTAGGCTCGTCACGGGCTGGTCTTACCCATTGAGCCCACGAAGACCGGGACTGCCAGGCCTGGGACCGCGAAGCCCGGCCCGCGAGGCCCGTTTAGGCCTAAGCCCGTGACAAAATACACCATTACTGTAATATAGTTACACTTTGTTACAGATACGGCCTATATGAGTGTAAATTCAATGAAAAACATAGATAAAATAACATGAAATATCAAATATGGATAATTTATAAACTGTTAAAATAAAACAGAGTGTTAGGATCAATTATGTAAATCGCAAATATGCAAGAAGCGGATTATAGATAATATCGTTGTTATGGGGATAAAAGTTTAGATAGTGGAAAATATTTTGATGTAGAAGAAGCAATAATAACTTAATATTTTCAGACTTACCTAAGGTTTCATTTTCTGTAGCATTTTCTTCTTTTACAACTCCCTGTTGGTGTGAATTTATAGCATCATGGGTTGACTATTGTGGGGAAGTGGGGATGATTTGTGAATGGAGATGTGAAGAAAATGAGTTGAAGGTGAGGGTAGGGATGTGAAAAATGTGGGATGTTTAAGGTTAAAGATAAAACAGTTTGATTTTTAATTACTCGAATATTTGAAAAGTGAAAACTAACCTAAGCGAAGTAACAGCGTACAATAAAGACGCTTTAAGTCATTAAGGTGTGATTATTTGGGTAATGCAAGGATAACTGACGGGATCGTTAAAACTGTTTTCAAAGATTAACTTAAACTATTACAATTTTTCTCTCCGATGAAACCTCCATTAATTGGATATCGTGCCGCATTTACGGGCTTGTTTAAGCGATGGAAACTTTGCAATGTACTTGTCATATGAGTTATTTATAATACAAACTTTGCAATGTACTTGGTATGTATCATGCAATATGAAGACAAGAGGGGTTGCTCTGATGGTAAGCAACCCCCACTTCCAATTGAGAGGTTGTGAGTTCGAGTCTCCCCAAGAGCAAGGTGGGAAGTTCTTGGAGGGAAGGATGCCGGGGGTCTATTTGGAAACAGTATCTCTACCCAAGAGTAGGGGTAAGGTCTGCGTACATACTACCCTCCCCAGATCCCACTAAGTAGAATTATACTAGGGGTTGTTGTTGTATCATGCAATATGAGTAGTAGGTGCAAAATAAAGATAATGAAACAGAAGATGAGGAAAATATAGTAGAAGATAATAGACAATGAAACAGAAGTTATTGACCTCGGTCTTCAAAAGTATAATAGACACCTAAGTATCTAATCATTTTCATGGCTAAATGTGATCCTAGATTGAGACCCCTCAAATTGCTATCGAACTGTGCCCATAAGACGAGCATAATAGACGCTATGGAAAGCTCTTATAACAAATCATGCATCAAAGGCCATAAGACATAGTTGGAGACTCCAAGAGAAAATGAACAACACAGAATTTCAAGCTAATGTCTGCACATGTTCAAGTAGATAATTTTTTGTTGAAAAAGCAGTACCGATGAAAATGGAACAACTGAATTCAAAGTAAAAGCCTCGAACGGATGTAGAAGCCATTAAAAAGAGGATAAGGGTCACCTAACCTTACAAATCAACATATAGCACAAATGCTAGAACTTACCTTCTAGACATGCTCATACATGTCTGAATCTGTAAAGAGAGAGACTTGCATACTGGGCTCTTCGAGCAAGTGACGATGAGGGAAGCAATGCAATGGAAGGATCACATGGCAAGGTATGTTTACTCAGGAAGGAGAATAGGTGGTCATACACAAAGAAGGAAGTCAAGTCGCTTAAAGAAGAAAAGAACTTGTCGATGCAAATATATGAAAGAGGCAAAGTTTTTCAGAGACTACAATGAGCTACAACAAGAATATGAAAAAGGTAAACAATCAACATAAGAATTTTTTTTTCTTTTTTGATAAGGTAAATAATTCTATTAACAATTGGGGAAAAACCCGTATACAAGCCGTATACCCAAAAAAGAGAACCTACATCAAAACATGGTTCTCAACAAATAGGGAACTCATGCATACACCAAAAAGAAACTAGAAACAAAAGACTACTTTACAATTAACATAAGAAACTTATCAGGCTGAACATTCGAATGGAGGAAGATTAAAAGATTTGGTCTTTTCCATGGAAAATTGGACAATGAAGAAACTGAAGAAAGCGAGAATATTATAATAATGTAGAGCCAGCTCTCGTGGAAGGCAGCCCATATCCTGGGATTCCCAAACTTTGAGGTTTTTCTCATATCTGATACATGAAAGTGGTAAGATTACCAATTCTTTGCCCTGGATATAGAAGACTGGTCTAACCTAGACCCAAATTGCATACACAATGTATTGTTATCTACCAACTTGTCCATAAATTCCTAGTCATTTTCAAGAAGAAACATAAAGTATCAGACTATTTACTTTTCTACTTTGTAACATAATAACTTTCTTTCTCAATGACACATTTACCTGATCATTTCACAGTTCCATCATGTGCAGCAGTCACAAATTCAGGTAAATTTGCTGAATTTCTTTTCAATCAAGTGTTTTTGTTTAGCTTTGAGTATCCCATCAGCAAAAAATATCCTGAACTTTCTAATACCCATTTCAAAATTGAACATTAAAAAAAAGTACATTACCGTTATTTCTTGCAAAGAATACTTTTCCTATACTACAAAGTGTGTAGGACTACATCTTCGAACATTAGTTTGATTCAATAACTGGAAAGCAGCTCATCTGGTTCAAGCTACAAAGTTTTGCGTGCCTCCAACATATAATTAACATAAAACCATAGAACTCCATGTAGCTTTTCAGAATTAAACTAGCAACATTTCCAAGAAAATTCAAATTATTCCAAAGAAAATAGATGATCTACCTAGGAGCATAAGACCTCATACTACTCCAAGGGAACTTTGCTGCTGCAGCACCAACATCTGAAGAACGTTCTCCACCATGTTCACGACCACGACCACGACTGAATCTCCTCTCTGAACTACTCCTCGTGTCCCTCTTCTCGTCAAGCCAATGCATCTTCTTAGGCTCATCATCCTCAACAATGCTAGACTTAGATTTCTTGCTCATATTTTTCTTTTCCTCTTCGATCATTCGTATAGGATATGGATCCCTCGATATAGACAAAGGGTTCTTAAGTGTAACATAAGCTTTTTTGTAGTCTGGTTTAGCGATTAATAGGCCACCTCTCTTCTTCTTCTTTCCATCCATGTTTAAGGTTTGGACCTTTTCAACTTCAAAGCCGTACAATGACTCCAATACCCTCTTTATCTCAATCTATACATAAAATTCCAAGAAAATTTGAAAATCTTTTGTATCAGAGAATCCCCAATTATTAAATAGAACAAAATGGATATTGAAGATTCATATAGCTTATGTTGGGAGTGAAGGGTTGCCTGCCATTGTATTTAAAAACTACTTAACTTAAAACATATGGCTTGTTTCAAAAGTATTTATTTGTTTTAACTATGTGTCGAGCCAAACAGTATAGCATAAAATGGGAAATATAATAAAAAAGATGTTACCTTGGAAGCAGAGGGAATGGTTTTGAGGGAGATCTCGGTGATGTTGGAGAAAGAGGAAGGCATGAGAAGCTTAATCGGAAGATTAGCAAAGTTTACAACTCTTCTTCCTAATCGACTTCCCATTATTCTTTTGATTGCAGTTGCGTAGAGGGATATGGAAATGGAACCTCAGCAATGACGTCTCGAATAGGGAAGGAAAGAGGGTAAAACTGTGGGTTGGGCCTAAAATGTGCGTGGGCTTTAGCACTCTTACTACATTTTTCAAATTTAAAAATAGCCAGATTTAGCACTGGTCGTTGAAAAATGGCAAAGTTTCAAAAGTCATCGAAATTTAGCCACTTTAAATTTGAGCGAAAACACTATTCAAAATTCGAAAAAATACGCCCCATAAATTTTACGGGATCCAGCATAAGTATACTTGAACTCCCGTAAATTTTACAGGAGTTCCAGGATAACTATGCTGGAGCTCCCGCAAATTTTACGGGAGATCAAGAATAACTATGCTTGAACTCCCGTAAATTTTACTGGAGTTCCAGCAAGTATAATTGTCCAGTATAATATACTGGAGTTTGAAGCACTGGTGCTCAAGTCTCCCGCAAAATTTTACAGGAGTTAGCAAATAGTATAATTGTCCAGTATAATATACTGAAGCTTGGAGCACTAATGCTCCAATCTCCCACAAATTTTACAGGAGTTAGCAAAGAGTATAATTGTCCAGTATAATATACTGGAGTTTAGAGCACTGGTGCTCCAGTCTCCCGCAAATTTTACAGGAGTTAGCAAAGTATACCGGTCCAGTATAATATGCTGGAGTTCGTACACAAATGCACCAGAACTCCTTTATATTATACTGGATCGATCCCTGTGCAGAAAAATAGTGGCTAGTTTTCATTGACTTGGTAAACGGTGGCTATTTTTCATTGACCAGTGTAAAAACTGGCTATACCATGATATTTGGTCATTCTTTTGTTCCACTGCCTAACCGCAAATATATTAGACTAATTTTCAGTAATCACTACTGTTTAGTGATTATTAACTTTCCATAATTACCATATATATAATTACTTCATATAGCTACTATTCAGTTGTTATGGTAGTGTATTTGCTATATTCACACTGTTGTATTCACGAATACAATAATAAAAAGCACATAAAAATCAGGACAGTCCAACTGTACACGCATGTATTCACATGTATTTACGCCATAGATTTATGAATACAGTATAAAAAATTGCCTCAAATTAGGGCAGTCTAACTGTACTCGCATGTATTCACATATATTTGCGCCATGTATTCATGAATACAATAACGATAATTACCTTAAAATAGATATGTGTAGCTGTTTAAGAGAGAGAAAAAACATAAACAACGAATTTCTTACCTTGTTTCACGCCTAAGTGATAATATATACCATAAATACTTATTTTGCTATAAAATATGAAAGGTAACTATAGAAAATAATATTTTAAAATAATTTTAGTTTATAATAATAAGATGTATACCTTTGCTACAGGTGTTAAAATTTCCTTAATTATACAAAAGGTCTTCTCCAATAGCCTATTAGCATACCTTTCTTTGCCTACTCTCCGAAACCAGACGTTATACTTTATAAATTAAAGAAATTAGAATTCTCACTTTTTGTTATTCTTTTTTGTTCTTTGTAATTCTTTCATTCACTCGGTCCTATTTAATTGAGTTCTGGTGGTAAGAAAATCAAAAAGTATAACTTTGATTCTGATCACGACAGTGTAATCACATCAGTAAAAAGAACATACACTAAGAACATTATATATATAACGAACTATTAGTTAAGATATGCCTATATTAATATTTGTATCTTATATGATAAATTAATGTAATTAAATACTAACTTACATAAAATCAATTTTAAATACAAACTGTCATGCCCCGAACCATGGCCTAGGCGTAATATGACACTCGATACCTGACTGCATGTGACCGAGTGAACCAACTGTATGGCTGGATCAACATGTGATATAATTGTAAGCTTGATGTAAATATATAACATGATGATCTATTAAAGAGTCTGACTGAAATATTATAGATGCGGAAAATACTGAAAGATCTGCAAGTATAAACGAGTAGCCGACAAGGCTAACATATAAAACCCAGCTAATATTTAACTGACTGGGTTATAGTCTACGAAGCCTCTAAAGAATACTAAAAATGCTAATTGTTTACCGGGACAAGGTCCCCGGTATACCTTATTAATTGAAATACTATAATGACTGAAAAATAGAGGGATAATGTCCAGAAAGACTGGGGCTCACCAATGGTGGTACGAGATGTCCTAGCAAGCAGAATCATCAACCTGTAAATCGTTACCTGCATCACAAGATGCATGCCCCGAGCAAAATGGGACGTCAGTATATTTGAATTGCACTGGTGTATAAAACAACTGCATGAACGAACTGTAAATACTGTAATTGAAACTGATAACCTATAACTTAACTAAACATAGGAAGTAAGGTTATGAATACTCCCTTTTCTGAATGATAAACCAACTTTTTTCTGAATAAATAGACTGCGGCCTTAGGCCTAATACGCGCACACACACACACACACACACACACACACACACACACATATATATATATATGCACAAACTGCAGCCTCGTGTCCCAAGCATACGTATACATAAATGCGGCCTCAGGCCTAAAAATGCATAAAGCATAAACTACAGTCTCGGGCCCAAATATGGGTGTTCAATATTTAAGAACTTAAAATCAGAAACTAAGAATCATACTACAATACATCATACTGAAATACATGATACCACAATAATGAATAGGGCTAGATTGAGATGTGTATTCATAATAAGTTGATTTGTCATAACTGAAACTCATAGAATATTAAATGACTATGAAACTATGCCATCTAAACAATAGAAGTTCTACGAATATTTATGGAACTAAGACATAATTACTTTCTAAGAAAACTAGTAATAGTCATCATTAATGGGACGTATGGAGAATCATAGACATTTCCAAACGTAGAGAGTTAGTCTCACATATCTTAATTTCCTGCTCTTGAGTGTAATATAACTTTTGTCAACCCTTTCAACTTTAATCTATAGAAATACAAGCCAAATGGATTCCATATTAGCTATGATACTCATGTTTTGATCATTTAAGCATTTTATCAAACACTTGGTTAGAATAAATATTCATAGTCCTTACTAATGGTATCTCTACACCTAATAACTTATTCGTTTGTTCTTAGATAATTTCTGAAGTCTCAAATGGTTATAATCAATATTATTCTTTATCACTCATACGGTAAATAACACCTTTAACCAATAACTAACAATTAACACCCCAAACCTATATCGTTCATGCTTTTCTATCAAACTCATCAACTCATATCTCATGAACTAGAGTCTATAATAATTAATCCAATGCTAGAATCAATTAGAGGGTGAAGACATTACCTTTTTGAAGTTCAATCCCCTAGAATTAGAGTTCTAGGATTCCTTCTCTTAACAATGATGTCCCTATCGAATATCTAATGATATAGAGGATTTACCCATGTTAATAAGATGTGGGAAATTGAAATTAATTTAGAATTACCATTAGAACTTACCCTGGGTGATGGAGGGAAGTTTCAACATGGATTTGGAAGTTTCAACTGCTCTTCACATTGCTGCCTGTGAAGGACATGTGGAGTAATTTAATACAGTGACTCGTTGCTTTATCGGATTCGTAGGTATTTTTTGAATAAAAATGGCGAGTTGAATTTGGTACACAATGTTGATTCGACGATGCAGCTGTCATTCATGCTGTGTAAAGGGATGTGAAGGGAGATCAAGAGTTTTTGGATGAAATCATTGATGTGAAAAACATCGATTTTGATGGTATAACTGCTCTTCACAGTGCGTTCTGTGAAGGCGAAGCTGTCATGCTTCTGTTGAGTAGGAATGATAATACGGATGGTCGTGACAAGAAATTAAGTATTTCATATTACTGGAAGGTATGGCTTGGCCACATTTAGGATCTTATTGTTTTTGAAGGTTTTAATTGATAAATGGAAACCAAACGCCTCAACATTTAAAGGGACACTATTGAGACTGCCTGGGCCATGCTTAAAAGATCAAACACTGTTAAAACTTATAGTTTTTTTAATCGCGCCATAGAAATTAACTCTACTTCTAAAGCTGTTGCTACTAAAAATAGCAACAGCTATACATACTTGGTCGCCAGAGGGGTGATTTTGTTCGAAAATATGTGCATTCAGGCCCAATTATTGAGCTAAAGCTTTTTCATTTGTGTAGGAAGCTGTGTTTGGCAATTCCGGAACAATGACAATCAAACAGCTCATCATTTAAAGGGACACTATTGAGACTTCCTGCGCCATGTTTAAAATATCAAACATTGTAAAACCTAACTGTTAAATTGACATGACAGGATTTTAAGTGTTTGGTATTACATGGCTGTTTTTCAGCTATGGAGTATTCACAATAGATCAAATCAACCTATGTTGTAAGTCAATTTGAAAGGTTAAAAATGTAGATGGAGGCGCAGGTAAAGACAGGGATATTAAAGAAATTCTCAATAGGATCCTTCATAGTGCTTCCTGTGAAGGCCATGTGGATGCTGTCATGCTTCTGTTGAGTAGGAATGCTACTACGGCTGGTCGTGAAAGGAAATTATGTGGTATTGCTGGAAGCTATGGCTTCGACGCAGTTAGGATCTGATTGTTTTTGAAGGTTTTAATTGTTTGTGTAGCATATAGTAATATGTAGTAAGAGGCAGAAAAAATGGCAACCAAACTCCTCAACATTTAAAGGGACACTATTAAGACTGCCTGGGCCATGTTTAAAAGATCAAACAGTGTTAAACCTTATAGTTATTTTAATCGCGCCACACAACTTAATTGTACTGCTAAATCTGCTACTACTAAGAATACCAACAGCTAAAGATACTTTGTCGCGAGAGGGGTTATTTGTTCGATAATCTGTGCATTCAGGCCCTATTATTGAGCTAAAGCTTTTTCATTCGTGTAGGAAGCAGAATCTTTGGAAATTCCGGAACAATTGCAATCAAATGGCTCATCATTTAAAGGGACTCTATTGATACTGCCTGAGCCATGTTTAAAATATCAAACACTGTTAAACCTAACTGTTAAATTGGCATAACATGAATTTAAGTGTTTGGTATTCCATGACTGTTTTTCAGCTATGGAGTATTCATAATAGATCAAATTAAGATATGTTGTAAGTCAATTGGAAAGGTTAAAAATGTAGATGGAGCCGCATGTAAAGGCAGGGATATTGAGGCAATTCTCAACATGATCCTTTAGGAAGTGCGGAAAATTCAGGTTCAATGGGTAGAATTCAATCGAGCCAAGAACGAATAATTTGAGTTTCAGTTTTTGGAGGCAATCGTAGCTTCATCCGACTCGAATGATTATGCCTGGAACATATGCACCATCTTTAAAAGATGATAGACTGTTAAACATAACAGTTTGTTTAATCGTGCCACCCAAATGAATTCTACTTCTAAAGCTGGTATATACATAAATTGCTATATTTCCTTTGTGTGAAGTAATATGAATTAAGAAACTAAAATGAGGGTAGATTGCTATATCTATTTTAGATTTGTGTTTACTCTAAGCCTCTAAACATTTTCTCAAGGTTTCTTTCAAAACTTTATCTTCAGAACCTTTATCTTTTCCGATTTAGGGTTTTATTAAGTTATTTCGAAGCTTTATGTGATTTTTAACATGTTCTACTGTGTTTCTTTACGTTCTTCTTCTACTTGAGTGTGCATGTTAAAAGTCTTATTTCCTTTTTGAGATTTCTGAGTTTATTTTTGATAGTATTTTTGCCTGATTTACTTGTTTTTCATCTCTATGCTCGATTGATGGTGAAAACCTTAAAATTTGGGGTTCTCGAGTTTTGAGAGTATTTGCTATGTTATTTACTTGTTTGTTATGCTCTTAATTCGATGGGTTTCAAAACCCTAATTCCTTTGGACCTATTCGAGTTTCTGAATTTTCTTCATCTGTTGCCCGACTGAATTTCGAAATCTTTTGTTTCTTTATGTGATTTTGACTTCTTGTTACCATTGAAACTCTTCTACAAGGTCTTTCTACTGGGCCCTCTTGCATGCTTCTGATATCCTCTTTTCCCTATTACTAAGTTGACCTATATGACTACCATGTTTCATTGTCTACGGACTTGGTAGTTATTATGGCATGCCGCTTCTCTTTTAGTTCAGCCTCGCTTGCCTAATGTTTATGCACTCTTTTATATGTTGAACTTCCTTCTAAAATGACCTTCAATTTTGGATTGATTTCAGACATCCTTATGTAATTCTGATTGTATTCTGATTGTATTCATATGTTAAGTAATTGACTATTTCCTTGTTTCGCCTTACTGATTTCCCTATTTCGCCTTATTGATTTTCCTATTTCTGGGGTTGATTTGAAAACTTTCCTTAGACTTTCGATTCTCCTATTTCTGACTTGGTTTATTTGTTTATTCATGAATTAGTAATTTCGAATCCCTGACTCATTGATTTACTATGTACTGATTGTCTCCATATTCTGCAAATTTATTGTGTTTCTTACCTTATTTGGTTAACCGAGTATTTCAAAGATTCTTCCTTAATTAAACCTCTATGTACTTACCCCTGATTGTCTATTCTGCACATGATGCTCTACTTGATTTCTTTCCTTAAATGTTTTCTGCCCATTACCATTTGATTTTAACTCCTTAATGAAAGGAAGTCCTCAATACTGATTTGATTAATTGGTACATAAGTCTATAATTACTACTAAACAATGATTCTTGCCTTATTTTTGACATGTTTTCAAACTATAAATGCCTGGCTTTTTCATTAACGAAAACACTCAAAAAAACACTCGTAGTTTCTGAACTCACACTCAAAAGCATTCTCTCTTGTTACTTGTACGGTGGCCTATCTTCAAAGTCCTACTACCTGCTTTTACTGTGTTTTGCTTCTTTGAACGGGTATGTTATGATTAAGATTTTCAGCATCACAACAATATGTTTACTTAATACTTTTACCTTCTTGTCCGCCTACTGCTTGTGTTTAGTTCAGTACTTATTTTAGCATTTTGTAATTTCCCTCTGCTTGTTTGACATCTATTATGCACCCTAAACCCCTACCCCCAATGTGCTGAATAGTGATGGGTTGTTTGAGGCATGACAATATTGAGTATTGACATTTATGACTCAAACTTTATCCCTCTTGGGATCATAACCTCTATGTTACCATTATGTGTTGTGTATTTTGGTTGATTTTAAGGATAACAGCACTTTCTATTGTTGTGGATGCCCAAAATTAACTAATGCCTAAGTACGTAGGCTCTCTGCAATAGTTCCCAACCCCTGACCCCTTTTTGTGTAAATTTATCAACTCTGTATTTCCCAGCACTCTTTTCCCTTTTCTTTACCTCCTTAATTCTTAAGTTCTGTTTATGCATGTCCACTCTTTCTTAGACGAAAGGTCTGCCCTCTCTTGTGAGCCTTGCTTTGGGACCCATGAGCTCCCTCTAAACTTGGACATTTGAGGGCTGTCACTTCTACTGTAATTGTCCCTATTCTGGTGATACAGTTTGGGTGTCAGCATTGCCCGGAGTCCTATTGAGGCTCTTAGGGAACTCTGACACACTGAAATTGGAGAAAGAATTTGGATCAATGGTCTTTGAGTTGGTATATCTCATAACTCAGACAACAAGTCAAGAATCGGGCCTTCTCTGGTTGTAATTATTTTCTTTGTATTTTCTTATCTATTGATTATTCTGGTTTGTAATAATTTGTAATGAATACTTGGGGTTGGCTAGTGAAATAGGCTTGGATAATTATGCATGTCGAGGGTAGAAACAATGTCTATAGGATTGTTCCGAATTTTGCATATTCAACTAGATATAGAAACCAGGTCTATAGGATTGTTCTGAATTCTGCATATTCAAACTTCATCTAGAAATCATGCCTATAGGGTGTTCTTAAATTCTGCATATTCAACTGCATTTAGATACTATATCTATAAGGCTTCTGCATTTCTACACCACATCCATAAGGGTCTAAAATTAGCAAAGTATAGAAAATATGCCTATTGGAGTTTCTAAATAAATATGATTCGCTTTTCTCAATGTTAGATATAAAATCAATAATAATGGATCCTATCAGTTGCAGAACTTGTATTCAATTTATCTAAATCCTGCCTCTCTTTTGATAATCTGAGTCCCTCACTTAACAAGTTTAACAAGTATAACAATTATGCATATAGAATTTCAGAGAGTTCATTTCGAGCCTTACTATTTAATCACCTTCTGAATTTAGTAGATACCATGCCAATAGGATCCTCATCTAACACTTAGGCAAGCATTACAGAAATAACTGTAAATTGAATCTGTTTATACTAATTATTACAACCAGCAGGCAGGCCTGAATCAGACTTGTTATCTGAGTTATGTAATAAACTAATCTGCCTCAATATTTAAAATCCTTCATCTTTAATTTTAATCAGACCTTAAACAGTATGTGCAAGACATGCTATTATATACTTTTTTGTTTGAGGAGGTATACCTGAGCCTTGTTTGTTTATTTGTTTTCCACAAAATATGCAATATGTATTTTTTTATGTCGCCTTAGAGTTTTACCATTGAAACTTCAAATAAGCCTAATATCCCCCCCTCCCTTTTTAGGATTAGTAGTCCTAAGTGCCTTTGGGACTAATAGGAACCTGACGGGTAATAGCATGCAATAAGTAATCGAGACCAATCTGCGCTTTAAATACCTTAACGGGGTGGGAATGATAGATACGGATATGATGACCACGCGATAATGTCTCGTGTAGCCCCTTGTTGAGGAGTGATCACCAAAAATTGTGTGAGGTGATCCATATTTTTAATAAACCTAGGACCCCCCAATTCTTATTTCTTTTCTTTCAGCATTTCAACTCCTTGTTTTAAAAAGTCAGCTTTTGATTGTTCTTTCAAAAAGTCTATTTACTTTCAGACAATTATGTGTTAAAATCCCCTCTTATTTGAGCCTTATATGCTTATATGTTAATTGCACTCCAAATTCACAATAATTGTCTGGACGGAACCACACTACTGGATTCTGAGGGGTGCCTAACACCTTCACCTTAGAATAATTTCAAGACCTTACCCTATCTTTGGTTATTCAAATCGAACTCTTTTGGTGTCCTAATATACCCTAATCATTAGGTGGCGAAAACCAGTTCCCAAAAGGAACGAGTTGTCCCTCCAATGCGATAAATTCGATTTTGAGAGAAAAAAGGGTGCGCGACAATATGACGACTCTGCTGGGGATTCTTTTTAGGATTTTACCACTTCAGACTAGTATTGTGAATTTACGCTTCTTTACATTCAATTATTTATTTTCTTCAAGCATTTAATTCCCTCTTCAACTACAAAACTGACTTGTCCTTTTGTTTCTTTCCTTTATTACTTTGCTTTACTGCTTTTTTTTACTTCTTTCCTTTATTACTGCTTTAAATTATGAAAAACTGTTGTATTTACTGCTTTCTTAGCATGCAAATACGTGACACCTTCTTTGATTATTGCATAATCATGCTCCACATCATATTCCACTCGTTCCAAACAAAATACCATAGCAACACTTATAATGAGTGGTTGCGCTCTTTCGATATTATCACCCCTAAATCTGGAAAAGGCATATCCACCAGTCGATTAACGGTGTAGTCGACGGTTCCGTGCCTTTCCCCCTTGAGTTGTCTGTTCAAAGGTACCAGTCTAAGACCCCATAGAAAACTTACTCTGTTTAATTGAGCATGTATCATGGTCAAACCTAGTCGAGTCGGTTATTCCGTATAATAACTCTGTAAGATAGCCTTGTCCAAAGTCCACTCGGTTTTCCTAAACCCAAACGGACACTACCACATTTTATGCATTTATTTGTAGAAATAAATGCTTTATGCCAATTATTGATATTTAAATAGCCGAGTCCGGTAGGGTAAGGGCCTAATCCTTTTTGTCTTGCAAAAATATGAGGCACGAAGCCCCCAGATTCGGCATGGTCACCAACATCTACCTAAAATTACTAAGCTGGTGAAAGGATCTTCACTCAAGTGATCAGACTCTTGTTCGGAAATATTTGGGAAATCAACCTTCCCTTTTGGAAATCCAACATAAAAACAAGATCATAGAATGTGCTACTCTATTCTGGGATTGTGATAGATCCATGTTCCGCTTTGGGGATATTGAAATAATACCCTTGCTAGAAGAAATAGGGGGATTGGCTGGTATACCATGGTAAACTCTGGGTTTGTTAATGCTTGAGAACCACAAGGGCAGGGGTTTCCTCAAAATGATGGGTCTAAAGAAGAATCCAGATTTGACCTGTTTGAAAGAATCTTACATCCCTTTTGATTATTTGTATGAAAGGTACGGTAACATCAAATCATATCGTACCTATCCTGACAATTTCATCATTGGTGCATATTCACCGAAGGGTCTTTGTATTCATATTTTGCTTTATGGGGATGATAGTGTTTCCGATGAAGAAAGAAATGGCCCATACCAGGTTGGCTATAGTAACTAAAACTCTAATGGAGGGAATTGTGGACAACAATTTAGCATCGTGCCCATGATCATTGCGGAAATATACGGAGCCATGGAGAAGTGTCAACAAGGAGCCAAACACTTCGAGGGCTGCAATTTGCTACTCTAACTCTGGCTCATGGAGCATCTCCAAAGGGGTGAATATTGGCAAGTGATTCAACAAAGGGACTAGATGATCATATAGCCTTCCATCATCCAAGACGAATGAATTACATGCCCAACATGTTTGCTCAGCTGGAAGACGCCAAGGGATGAGTGGAGATGTTTGAAAATCTAACTGAGGATCAGGTACACTAGATGTTCGAGTGGTTACCTACCGAGGTGTTCATCGCCCAATCTAGGATGCACCATTTCTGATATTAATCGGTTTGAGAGGAACATATCCTTACGTCCCTCTCTGAGTTATGAGGCAAGCTGGTATGAAGCAGGTTGTACCTAGAGTCGACAAGATGAGTCATTTCCGGGCCGACTTCCAGGACGATGATCACCCTTACAAGTGTCAAGCTCAGCATATGTGGCATTGCAAAATCATCATGGGAAGGGACACTATCGAGCCACATAGATACCACGCCGGTTGTGCTCCATATTATTCTCGCTGGTTGGAGGATATCTCAACGGTCTGGGCCATCCTGGATTTGTTCGAGGCCATAGGATCATATGAAAAGGCCGAGGCACCGGTCAAATACAATAAACTGCGCAACATGATTCGGGAATGCGAAAGTGAGCACCGGTAGATACAAGAAGCCAACCAAAAGCTGATTGAGGAGTGGAAAGACATGGTTGTCAGTTCCAACAAGCGATTGGGATACTTGGAGCGGGGTATAGTGGAGCTTGAAATGAAATTCCTCAAAAGAATCGACGATTGCCAAAATGCTGAAGGAAAGGAGGGCAGACATCTAGTCGGGGCTACCCATTGCTGGGACTTTGAGAATTGGGGAAGTTGCTCGAAGGGGCCAAAGATGACGAGTCTTGGGAAGGTCCTTCTAGGACCAAATGAATAGTAGTTTTTATTTTTTCTTTAAGAAATATAATAAGGCCAATGGCCATTAGTGACTTTTATTTCCTGTTATTTAATGTCGATTTGGGATTCATCTTTTTTTTTTTAATAAAATGAGGCATTTAGTGTTCTAAGTTCTCCATATCAATTTGTTGTTAGGCCTACCTCAGGAACAAAGAGGTTCCCCAAATTAGGAGACAATTTATGTTCTCACACTATGTGTTTAAATAACGCCAACATTTTCTTATAATCCTCACTAACTTGGTTACCTTTTGTTTTTATTATTGCCCTTCCTGAGGGTTAGTTCGTGCACTGTAGCAACATCATCTTATTCCACGAGATCCAAGGGCCCTCCACCCACTTCTCCTCTTAGTCCAGTGAAAAACTAGAACAAAGGGGAAATGGAATATTTGAACAACATCATAAAGGAGAACTCAACTGAAAGGGTTGAGATCACTCACGGTCATGGTACTCAGTTTTGCAAAGAAAATGCATCCCAACTCGAACAAAAGCTATTGAAATTCCAAGAAGAACTTGATCAGGTTCGAAATCTGGCAAATTTGTCAATTTTCCTCACCACTCAAGATGTTAATTTCCAAAATGCTCAAAGCCCCACACCTCCACAAAATATCCCAAAGCAACCAAACCATCCCGCTCATCACCACCACTACAACACCTGCCATACTTCCAACAATGCTCCACTGCTCATCCCAGAACTCTTAAACTACACAAATGACCACTTTCACACCCACCATAATACCTTAATCTACGTAGAGACTATTCCACACTCCAGCAAACCCATCTCAAGCACACCTGAGTTTGATGATAAAGACTCACTCATTAGAAATATGGCTGAAGAACTTAGGAAATTGACTAGCCGGATTCAAGGCGTTGAAGGAAGCAAGGGAATAGAAGGGCTAAACTACAAAAATCTCTGCATACAACCCGATGTTGAACTTCCCAAGGGGTAAAAACCTCCGAAGTTCAAAATGTTTGATGGTACAGGGGATCCAAGAGTCCATTTGAGAATGTACTGTGACAAGCTGGTTGGAGTAGGGAAGGACAAGAGAATCTGCATGAAGCTTTTAATGAGGAGTCTGAAAGGAGATGCTCTACCTTGGTACATTAGCCAAGACCCAAAGAAATGGTCGAACTGGGTAGGAATGACGTCCGACTTTATGGACAGGTTCAGGTTCAATACAGAGGATGCACCAAATGTATTCTACATTCAGAATCTAAAGAAGAAGCCCATTGAAACATTTCGTGAGTATGCTACTCGCTGGAGGTCTGAAGCTACTAAGGTCAGACTTGCCTTAAAAGAGGAACATATGAACAAATTCTTTGTCCGGGCTCAGGACCCGAAATATTATGATAGGATGATGATGATTGAGAGCCACAAATTTCTGACATTATCAATCTAGTCGAAAGGATAAAAAAAGGCATCAAAAATGGTATGGTTACAAACTTCGAGGCTTTGCAAGCTACAAATAAGGCCTTAAAGTCTGGTGGTGTGTCCAAGAAAAGAGATGTAGGGACCGTAATAGTTGCACTAAAATCATATCTCCCATAAAATACTAAACCTACCCAATGGCTCCACTTACATGTCAGCCTACTCTAAACTACCAAGCACCCTCACCCTCTTACCAAATGCCACCACCCACTTATCAATCACCTCCACCTCCTCCATATCAACCTACTTCGTCCAGATGTTCCCAACCAACACATGTTTACCAAGCCTACAATGCCCAACCATCCCACTATCAATCACCTCCTACATGCCAAAACTTCCCTAGACCTCAACCAAAGTTTTATCGCAGACCGCCTAAATAGTATACACCCATTGTTGAACCCATTGACCAGTTGTACGAAAGACTCAAAGCTACTAGTTATGTCACTCCTATCCCTGCTGTAACCCCTGAGAACCCTTCTCAGTGTGTTCCAAATAAATCCTGTGCATGCCATTCCGGCATGAAGGGACATACCATCGATGAATGTCGTTCCTTGAAGGACAAGATCCAGGCTTTGATTGACAACAAGATTATTATGGAAAATGAGCCATCTCCGAATGTCCGTAATAACCCTCTGTTAGACCATAAGGGTGGGGACGTTCACATGATTAAAATAGAGGATGATTGGGATCCAAATGGATCGATCGGGTTAATCGCAAAAGGTGATGACCCAAAGAAGATAATTGTTACTCTTAATCCGAGCGTGGTCCATATTCAACCAATTGGGGACACAGAGGTAAAATGTCCGTGACACTTGAGTTTGAAGCAACATTATCTACAAAGATGCCATCACCAATTGAGGTCGAATTTGGAATGACCATGGATTCTTGTTGTTGGGGCCGTAGCATCAACTTTGCATCAAACGGAAAATTTGAGTGGAATTACCAGGAAGTGATCATTCATGGCGACAGTAGCAACCCTATATACAATCGCCGGACCATTCCATCAATCGAGGGGAGAAAGAAGTTAGGAGAAGAGACTTACCATCATATCAAACGGGTGAATGCAATTGACAAAGACAAATGGTGGGACAATAAAATCGAGAGTATACTGAATTAGTGTAGGTACAAACTGACAAAGGGCTCGGCAAGAATCTCCAAGGAATCACTAAGCCCGTAAAACTCAAGAAGCATGGCACTACTTTTGGTATGGGATATGAATATACCTGGGAAGAGTTCAACAACTGGTCGCCACCATGGCGCGGTCCTTACTATCCACTGGAGTAGCCAATACCATATTTGGGGCAGACTTTCCAACTGGCCGATATTATCTATGGGTTAGAAGAAGAAAAGGCACTTGCGGCAATTAAAAACTTGTTCTTAGAGGACAATGACATGGATTGTTGTGTTGTTTTCGAGGAGGAGGGGAAGAAGGCCCTTCCATACAGGCCGTAAGCAGAGGGGCCTGCCTCAATAATTAGACCATCAGGACAACCAGAGCCCGACGAGCCTTGGGGTAGTAAGGCTAAAACAAGCACTATTATGATTTACTGAAAGATTTTTAATTTTTCCCGCATGTTTCAATTTCTGCAATAAGATCTCCAATATTCAAAACAATTATGCAATTTATCAAAGCATTTTGACTTTTCTTATGAATCAACACTTATTACTATTTTTTTTCATTAAATTACTTATACAACATTACTATTACTTATCTTTGAACCGATGACTGTAACGTGCAATGAGACAATACAACAAACAGACATAGATTCAGAGGAAGATGACATACCAGAAGAAATTGTTAAGGAAATTGAAAATTTTGAGAATAGACCTAAGTTCAACCTTGATAAGACTGAGATTGTTAACCCGGGAGATGTAGAAAACGTTAAAGAAACACGAATCAACGTTCATTTATCACCCTCAGAAAAGAAAGAGTACACAGAATTTCTACGAGAATATGAGGATATATTCTCATGCTCGTATGATGGCATGACTGGTTTGAATACGTCCATTATGGCTCATAAAATATCAACCGACCCAACATGTCCAACAGTAAAGCAAAAGCTCAGAAAGTTTAAGCCTGATATCAGTCTAAAAATTAAGGAAGAAGTCACTAAGCAGGTCAAAGATAAGGTTATTAGGGTAGTAGAATATCCGACATGGTTAGCCAACATCGTGCTAGTAACAAAGAAGGATGGGAAGGTCAGAGTCTGTGTTGACTACCTGGATCTTAACCAGGCCAGTCCGAAAGACAACTTCCCTTTTCCAAATATACGCAACCTGATTGACAATTGCGCTAAGTATGAGTGCAATCATTTGTATATCAGATCTCGATAGAGGAAGAAGATGCTGAGAAAATGGCTTTCATTACACCATGGGGTGTGTACTGTTACCAAATGATGCCGTTTGGGTTAAAGAATGTTGGGGCCACCTACATGAGGGCCACGACCACCATCTTCCACGATTTGATACACAAGGATATTGAGGTATATCTAGATGATGTCATCATCAAGTCCAAGAAAGCCAATAATCACATGGAATATTTGAGGAAGTTCTTCAATAGATTATGGAGGAACAACCTAAAGCTGAATCCCGCAAAATGTGCATCCAGGGTTCTTACCGGAAAACTACTTGGGTTTATTGTGAGTCGACGAGGGATAGAACTGGATCCATCAAAGGTCAAAGCTATTCAATAATTGCCACCCTCAAAGAACAAGAATGACATGATGAGTTTCTTGGGAGACTTAAATACATCAGTTGGTTCATATCATAATCTATGGTTATCTGTGAGCCAATCTTTAAGATGTTGAAGATGGATGCCACTACCAAATAGACTAATGACTGCCAAAAAGCCTTCGATTGAATTAAGGAATACATGTCAACACCACCAACCCTGGTCCTGCCCGAGATAGGTAGACCTCTATTACTCTACCATGCAGTATTAGATGGATCTTTCAATTGCGTTCTGGGGTAGCATGATGAAACAGGGAGGAAGGAGCAGGCCATTTATTACCTCAGTAAGAAGTTCACCCCGTATGAAGCCCGCTATTCTCTGTTAGAGAGCACCTATTGTGCTTTTGGGTGGCTCAGAAGCTGAGGCACTACTTCTATGCATATACTACATATCTCATATCAAGGATGGATCTTTTGAAGTACATCTTCCAGAAGTCCATGCCCACTGGAAAGCTAGACAAGTGGCAAATCCTGTTGAGTTAATTCGATATTGTTTATGTGACTCAGAAAGAGATCAAAGGACATGCACTAGCAGACCACCTTGCTGAAAATCCCATGGATGGAGAATACGAAACCCTAAAAATGTATTTTCCTGATGAAAATGTATCATTCATAGGAAAAGATATCGCAGAATCCAATGACAATTGGAGAATGTTTTATGATGGAGCAACAAATTTCAAAGGAGTTGGCATAGGAGCGGTCCTAGTATCAGAAACCTGTTAGCATTATATGGTGTCTGCCAAACTCAAGTTTCCGTGTACCAACAACATGTCCGAGTACGAAGCCTGCATCTTAGGGCTCAAGATGACTATTGACATGAACATTCAAGAGTTGCTAGTGATTGGAGATTCAAACTTGCTTATACATCAGGTCCGAGAAGAATGGGCGACAAAGAACTCCAAGATACTCCAGTATCTACACTATGTATAGGAATTGAGAAAGAGGTTCAGAAAGACAGAATTCCAACATGTTCCTAGAATCCAGAATGATTTCGCAGCTACCCTATCATCTATCATACAACATCCAGACAAAAACTTCATTGATCTCATTTTGGTAAAGATCCATGATCAGCCAGCTTATTGACCTCATGTTGAGGTAGAAGCAGATGGAAAACCTTGGTTTCATGATATCAAGGAATATTTGGTGAAAGGAGAATACCCAGAACTTGCAAATCCTATTCAGAAATGCACACTTCGGAGGTTATCCAATAATTTCTTTCACATGGGAGGAATCTTGTATAAGAGGACTCCTTATTTGGGATTGCTAAGGTGTGTCGATGCAAAAGAAGCATTCAGTCTACTAGAGGAAATTCACATCGGGACCTGCGGTCCACATATGAATGGTTTTGTCATAGCAAAGAAGATACTCCGAGCTGGTTATTTTTGGATGACTATGGAGACGGATTGTATCCAGTATGTCAAGAAATGCCACTGCTTCCAGATACATGCAGACATGATAAATGTACCTCTAAATGAGCTTAATTCAATGAGCTCACCATGGACCTTCGCCGCCGAGGGAATGAATGTTATTGGACCAATCGAACCTGCCACTTCCAACGGGTACAAGTTCATTCTAGTAGTAGTCGTCTATTTCACCAAATGGGTCAAAGCAGCATCTTATAGAGTAGTGACTAAGAAAGTTGTGACAGACTTTGTCCACGACCGCATCATTTATCAATTTGGGGTTCCATAATCAATCATTACTGATAACGGCTCCAACCTCAACAATGACTTGATGAAAGCAATGTGTGAAACTTTCAAGATCAGACACAAGAATTCTACAGCCTACAGATTTCAAATAAATGGAGCCGTAGAAGTCACCAATAAGAATATCAAGAAGATACTAAGAAAAATGATAGAGAAGCATAAGTAGTGGCACGAGAAGCTATCATTTAATTTATTGGGGTATCGCACCACAGTTCGCACATCAACTGGGGCAAGCCCCATATGCAGGTTTATGGTACAAAATATTTCATTCCCACCGAAGTAGAAATTCCCTCCTTAAGGAACATATGGGAAGCAGAGCTCGACGATGCAGAATGGGTAAAAATTTTGTTATGAACAACTAGCTCTCATTGATGGAAAATGAATGAATGCAGTTTCCATGGTCAATTGTATCATAACAGAATGTCCAGAGCCTTCAACAAAAGATTCAAGTCGAGACAATTCACATCGGGGTAGCTGGTGTTATAGAAAACTACCTCGCATCAAGATGAAGCCAAAGGGAAATTATCTCCCAACTGGCACGGTCCATACATGGTTTACCGGGTCTAACATGAGGATCCCTCATACTTGCAGAAATGGACGGAGAAGTCTAGCCAAAGTTGATCAATTCAGATGCACCCAAGCATTACTCTGTGTAATCTTTATGCTTTCTTATATGATGTAAATTGAACTACACCTAACATGATTCTTGTTTAAGAGAGGATACATAAGCAGCCCTATGGGTTCAATCACAATGCAATAAAATTTTCATTTTCCATCGCCATTGGAAACTGGGGCAGAATTTTGAGGAGAACCCTCAAAATTCCGAAGTTGATGTCAGCCAAATTATCTCTAGCAACAGTCGTATGCATCAACCCCGTAAACTGGGGCATAATTTTGAGGAGGAACCTCAAAATAACTAGAAAGGTTGCAATGTCTAACCACGTCGCAATCTTCGGTTAATCTAAAGAAAACTATTCTTAATTATGTATTTATGTTATATTTTACTAAATCATGCATGTTTACTTCTGAAATTGCTATGTTTAGCAACGCTACCCCAATGATACATACAGTATCACCAGATCAAATCCGAACAGGTCGAGCGGAGCCAGCGGGGCTCGAACTAACCTCCCCTCTACAAAACTCATGATTTTTCTTTGGATGCAGACACTTGAGTTGCAAAATCGTCAAATATACTATATACTCATATTGTTTAGGAATACAACTCTCAGAACCGTTGCACTTACTCACATTTGCATAAGACTACCATTCTGCCTTCCGAGACTAAACATTTTCTCTATCTTCATTTTTTTGCATTGCATAAGGCTACTATTCTACCTTTTGAGGTTAAGCTCTACCTCTATCTACATTTTCATAGCAGAAAGATATCCACCTCTACATTTGCATGGCTAAAAGATTGCCGCCTTTACATTTGCATGGCTGAAAGATTGCCCCCTCTACATTTTCATGGCTGAAAGATCGCCACCTCTACATTTTCATGGCTAAAAGAACGACGTCTTTACATTTGCATGGTTGAAAGATCACCGCCTCTATATTTGCATGGCTAAAAGATTGCCGCCTTTATATTGGCAACGTTGAAAGATCACCACCTCTATATTTGCATGGATGAAAGATCGCCACCTTTACATTTTCTTGGGCTGAAAGATTGCCAAACTGTCTAAAGGTGTCATCATTTGGAGGCACATTGTCACAGCCCGAGAACACCATGCCATGGCCTGAGGAACCCTTTTAATCTTTTGCATATTATTGTTCAAAGACATAATGGTTCAGAGACATCATTATCATAGCCCGAGAGCATCATTTTATGGCTTGCGAATCCTTTATTATATGCTTTATAGCCCAGGACATCATCCTAACCGTCAAAAGACAACATTCATGGGCTGACGAGAATGTGAATCATGTTTAAATTTATGCACAATATATGCTTGTATTGCTTATTTGCAAGTGAACCAAGCAATGGCCATCTCAGTAGGAGAGATCCCGCTCCAGTTCCCGCAGCCCTATTAGACTTTAACCATTCACTCGGTCCTAAATATTGCGTCTGTTCTTGAAAGGTCTCCATTGGCATACTCCGCCGACGGATCTTGAACAACATATGGCCTGATTCCAGTAAGATCAGGTATATGTAGGCAGGTCAGAAGCTAGATTACGGCCAAACCTCTTCAAACCATTTTGTCCGGTCAAAGTTGGCCATCATATTTTTACCCGACAACTCTTTCATCCTTCCCGGGTAAAGAGGGACATCTTTTGATACCCAATTTTTTCGTGTATATCTTTAATATGTAAAATACTTTCAAAATAGCATGTACATGCATATATAAGTATTTCCCAAGGTTTTATTATTATTAATTAATCTATTAAATATTTTAAAACAACTTTATTGCCCTATTTTATCAAGAAAAACCCAATAATTATCTCCAAAAATATTATTTTGGTGAGTCATTTATTAAATACTCATATTTATACTAAAATATAGCTGGCACAAGCTTTGTATATTTTTATAAATTTATTCAGTATTTTTAAAGCTAAATTGCATATAATTGCAATGTTAGCCTCTTTTAAAATTTAGTTGTGTTTATAATTGTAAAATTGACTCCAGTATTTTTAATTGGATAATTATGTATTATTAATCATTTTAATACCTTTTATTTATTTTAGAGACTATTTTACTGTTTATTATAAATAAATAAGGGAAAATAGTTATTTAAATGCTAGCCGTTTATTTAAATATTAGCTTATTTGAGCCTAATTTGAGCCGCAATTTCAAACTCAATTACCCAATCCAAATCATAATCTACCTGACCCATGACCCTTTTTAAATAACCTGCCTAGATTCCCATTCAATGCAGGCCGTTGATCAAAATGATCAACGACCACCATTAAACCCTTCCCTTTTTAACTTGAACTAACCCCTAAACATAATAATTTCTCACGTGCATCCGCCTTCTACCCCCCCCCCCCCCTAAAGTTCTCTCAGACCCTAGCCGCCACCTTCAACCACCAGCCTAAAATCGCTTGAATCAATGGTTTCCAAAGCCATTAAAGGCATGTATCTACCTCATATGGCTTCTACCTGCCCGATTATCATGTTTTCAAGGCCAGAACTTGAAGAAGTTTGGTCCAGACCTTGGTTGATTTCAGTTCTACGGGTGTCTGTGATCTTTATCCGGCCAGCCATGGCAACTCAATCCTGATCTTGACTTCTCCTCCTTAGATGGATGACTTTCCAAGCCTTTCTCATCATCTGGGGTTCTTGTGAAACCCTAAGCTGTGAGGTTCTTCTGATTCTTTTATATTCGTATTTACTCAAAATGTTTTCTCAAGGTTTCTGTCAAAACTTTACCTCGTGAACCTTTATCTTTTCTGACTTAGGGTTTTGTTAAGTTCTTCAAATCTTTCTCTGATTTTTAACATGTTCTACTCTCTTTCTTTATGTTGCTCTTCTACTGGAGTGTGCATGTTAAAAGTCTTATTTACTTTTTGAGATTTTTGAATTTATTTTTGTTAGTATTTTTGCTTGATTTACTTGTTTTTCATCTCTATACTCGATTGATGGTGAAAACCCTAAAATTTGGGGCTCATTCGAGTTTTGAGACTATTTGCTATGTGATTTACTTGTTCTTCATGCTCTGAATTTGATTAGATTCAAAACGCTAATTTCTTTGGACCTATTCGAGTTTCTAAATTTGCTTCATCTTGCTCGACTGAATTTCAATATCTTTTGTTTCTTTATGTGATTTTGACTTCCTGCTACCATTGAAACTCTTCTACAAGGTCTTTCTACTGGACCCTCTTGCATGCTTCTGATACCCTTTTTTTCCTATTACTAAGTTGATATATGATTACCATGTTTTGCTATCTACTAACTTGGTAGTTATTATGGCATGCTGCTTCTCTTTAAGTTCAACCTTACATACCTAATGTTTATGCACTCTTTTATATGCCGAATTTCCCTATAAAATGAACTTCAATTTTGGATTGATTTTAGACCTCTTTGTGTAATTCTGATTGCATTCAAGTGTTAAGTAATTGACTATTTCCCTGTTTTGCCTTACTAATTTCCCTGTTTCGCTTTACTGATTTCCTTGTTTCTTGGGTTGATTTGAAAAACTTTCCGTAGACTTTTGATTCTCCTATTTCTGACTTGGTTTTTTGTTTATTCATGAATTAGTAATTTCGAATCCCTGACTCATTGATTTACTATGTGCTGATTGTCTCCATATTCTGCAAATCTATTGTGGTTCTTACCTTATTTGGTTAACCGAGTATTTCAAAGATTCTTCCATTAATTAAACCTCTATATACTTACCTCTGATTGTCTATTCTGCACATGATGCTCTACTTGATTTCTTTTCTTAAATATTTTCTGCCCATTACCGTTTGATTTTAACTCCTTAATTAAAATAAGTCCTCAATACTAATTTGATTTTAATTGGTACATAGTTCTATAATTACTACTAAACTATGATTCTTGCCTTATTTTGACATGTTTTTAAACTATAAATGCATGGATTTTTCATTAACAAAAACACACAAAAAAACACTCGTAGTTTCTAAACTCACACTCAAAAGCATTATCTCTTGTTACTTTTATTGTAGCCTGTCTTGAAAGTCCTGCTAACTTCTTTTATTGTATTTTTCTTCTTTTTATGGGTATGTTCTTATTAAGATTTTGAGCATCACAATAATATATTTACTTAATACGTTTACCTTCTCGCCTGTTTACTGCTTGTGTTTAGTTTAGTACTTGTTTTAGCATGTTGTAATTTGCCTCTGCCTGTTCTGCATCTACTATGCACCCTAAACCCCTCCCCAATGTGTTTAATACTGATGGGTTGTTTGAGACATGACAGAGTTGAGTAATGCTGTCTATGACTTAAGGATCATAACCTCTATGTTACCATTATGTGTTGTGTATTTTGATTGATTTTGTAAGCATAACAGCATTCTATATTGTTGTGTATGCCCATAATTAACTAATGTCCCCTTTTCTATACCTCCTTAGTTCTTAAAGTTCTGTTTCTGCACTTCCACTCTCTCTTAGACTTAAGTTCCGCCCCCCTCTTGTGAGCCTTGCCTTGGGACCCATGAGCTCTCTCTGAACTTGAACACTTGAGGGCTGGCACTTTCACTGCACTTGTCCTTATTCTGGTGATACAATTTGGGTGTGAGCACTACCCGGAGTCCCATTGAGGATCTTAGGGAACTCTGACACCCTAATATTGGAGAAAGGCTTTGGATCAATGGTCTTTGAGTTGGTCTATCTCATAAGTCAGACAGGAAGTCGAGAATCAGGCCTTCTCTGGTTGTAGTTATTTTCTTTGTATTTATTGATGTATTGGTTATTCTGGTTTGTAATAATTTGTAATGAATAATTGGGGTTGTCTAGTGAAACAAGTTTGGGTAATTATGCATTTCAAGGGCAGAAACCATGTCTATAGGATTGTTCTAAATTCTGCATATTCACCTACATATAGAAACCATGTCTATAGGATTGTTCTGAATTCTGCATATTCAAACTTCATCTAGAAATCATGTCTATAGGGTGTTCTAAAATTCTTCATATTCAACTACATTTAGATACCATGTCTATAAGGCTTCTACATTTCGACACCACGTTCATAAGGGTCTAAAATCATCAACGTATAGAAAACATGCCTATAGGAGTTTCTAAATAAATCTTATTCACTTCACTCAATGTTAGATATAAAATTAGTAATAATGGATACTATTAGTTGTAGAACTTGTAATCAGTTCGTCTAAATTCTTCCACTTTTGATAATCTGAGTCCCGCACTTAAAAAGTTTAACAAGTATGCATAAAGGATTTCAAACAGTTCATTTCGAGCCTTACTATTTCATCACCTTCTAAATTCACTAGATACTATGCCTATAAGATCCTCATCCGAATACTTAGTCAAGCTTTAGAGTAATAACTGTAAACTAAATCTGTTTCTACTAATTATTACAACCAGTAGGCAGGCCTGATTTGGCCTTCTTGTCTGAGTTATGTAATAAACTAATCTGCCTCAATATATAAACTCCTACATTTTTTTATTTTAATTAGACCTTAAACAATATGTGCAAGACATGCTATTATGTGCTTTTATGTTCAAGGAGGTACACTTGAGGCCTTGTTTGTTTATATATTTTCCCCAAAATATGCAATATGTGTTTTGTATGTCGCCTTAGAGTTTTACCTTTGAAACTCCAAATAAGCCTAATATTACCCCTCCCTTTTTAGGATTAGTAGTCCTAAGTGCCTCTGGGACTGATAGGAACGAGACGGGTAATAGCATGCAATAAGTAATTGAGACCAATCTGCACTTTAAATACCTTAACGTGGTGGGAAGGGTAGATATGGATATGATGACCACGCCATAATGTCTCGTGTAGCCCCTCGTCGAGGCGTGATTAACAGAAATTGCGTGGGGTGATTCATATTTTTAATAAACCTCGTATATACCTAGCTCAAAAATCATGGATTAAGTAGCAAGCAAATCACCTATGAGGAGAATTCCCTCTTACAAGGATAGCAAGCAAATCACCTATGTCACTTTTTGTCAAAAAAAATAACAAACATTTTTTGTTTCCTAAAATAATTAAGTAGGAAAAGGAAGGAAAAAAAAAGAAGATTATAAAAAAAAACCATTAATATAAAGATTTGACTAATAATGCAGTAAACTGAATTAACCCTATCCTCATTTGCTCAAAGAATTTTGTTTTTTATGTGCTCAATTGACATTAGGAGATGGAATATAAAATACATTGCATGGAACGTAATTAGAGTGTGGGAGTAAAATCTTTTTAGTTGTTAATAGGTGCTTGAAACCCAACAGCATAAACTGTCTACTATAATATTTATTTTTTTCGAAATAGAGTAAATTCTCAACTACATTGCAAGGTCAATGGCTGAAAGTTGTGCTGCTCCATGGCATGCCACAGTTCTCATGACCCTTCTAAGGCAAAATGAATCCACGATATAGCTGATAATACTTGGTTAGAACAACCAAGGAAGGTAACAGGTGGAAATAGCAGGAAAAGGAAAATGAGAGGAAGAGTGTTTCCAAGATATTATGTTTAATAAGTTGTGCTTAGTAAAAGAATCATCAAAGACTCTGTGGCCCAATGGATAAGGCGCTGGTCTACGGAACCAGAGATTCTGGGTTCGATCCCCAGCAGAGTCGTCTGTTTTCTTTTTCATTGTGAAACAAATAACTGTTTTTTTTATAAAATCATTCCAAAGAGTTTCTGATAAAAGTTATGCGAGCCCTTTCAATTGAGCTATGCTTTCTAGTTTTATTAAACTTGTTGGTGGCTAATTCAGTTTAATAAAGCTTTTCTTTTGAGTTCAAAAAACAAAACCAAACAGAGTAAACATGGTCAAGCTTACCGTTTCCCAAAAATCTGCTCGACTCTTTTGTTTCCTTCCAAACGGAGAATACTCAAACAATTTTAGAATGTTTATATCTTGACTAGTGTCTTAACTCCTCAAATTTACTACCTCCGTATGAATTTGTTTGTCTTAGTTTGAAAATTTAACCAAAAAATAAAATAAAATTGAAACTTGTAGTCTTACATGTATCGTAATATTTGTATGATTATAAAGTTTTCAAGATTCGTAGTCTTAAACAAGCCAAAGCAATTGTGTGAATATAAAAACTTCCCAGAGAAAATATAAAGACACGCTAATTCTTTTAAAATGGACTAATAAAAAAGTAGTGCCAAAAAAAAGGTAGAACGGAGGAGTACTTTTTATTTTGATACAGCCTACTAAAGAAGAAAATACTTCTTATTGAAACTTTTTCAATCTTCATGGCTTTAACCCGAGGCCTCTGATTTCTGGAGGAATCTTGCCCATCCCACTACAACTCTTACAAGAAGAATCACACACTAGCATATATTAACATATTGTTAGGGATATAGTAGATATGCCCTAGATCCAATATCATATTTGATAAACATATTTTTGTGAATGTCATTTGATATAAAATATATGGCATTTGATATTCTTTTATCATTATTATTAATTATTTGATTAATTTGATAAGGTCCTAGATTAAATTTTGAGATTTGTCATCGTGATAGAGATCATGATAATGAGAGCAAAGTCTTTTACAATTTAATCTAAATTTATTCTTGATCGTAGGATTATTGATTTGGACAATAGTAATCCGGTTAGATCAATATTTATGTGATCGTCTTTATCGGATAAAGATTAGTTGATCTCATTAACTAAATCACATAGATAGATGATGCATATAGAGATATGATCATTGAACCGACTCGTTGGATAATTCCTAATTGTTAGAATTATCATAAACTATCAATAGAATATTTTCTTGAAGAATGTGATGTAACTATTTCCTTTGACTTGAGATCATCATAGTAATTGATAAGTTATTTATTGTGCTTTGATACTAGACACCTATGGCCCTAGGGCGATAGTTGAAAGGATATTGGGTACGATTAAATACTTGTAGAATTAGTGATTGATCAAGACAGAATCTGTCAACTCTTGGTAATGAGTTTAAGCTCCATGTTGTCATAAATTATAAACGATCAAACTAAGACCTTGGCCAGGGCAATTGAATGAAAGAAGAAATGAGTTTCTTAGGTCATTCAATGGTCGATTATATTTGACGTGAACATATAGTTGATCGCCTATTAGGATTTGACAGTTGAACCATATCCTAGGGTGATCCAGAGCTATAAGGACAGAAGGAATTACTATATTATTCTTCTACTAGTTCTTGAGAGTAAATTGTATACTTCATGCTATCCGGTCGTTAAGGAGTGTTGCTAGACGCCACCCTTGATTAGTATATTGATATGATCAATTTACTACCGGTTTAGTATTGAACCTATGGGGTCGCACACTAACAAGTGTTCTGATCTATGCTAAAGGATTAATTAACTTATTATTTGATAATTAAAATAAAGAATTTAATTAGTCAAATAAATTTAGTTATTAGTCTAAATGGAATATTATTATATTCTTTGCTAGCACAAAGATTATAATTAATATTGTGAATAAATTGAAGTTTCTATTTGGAATAGAAATTAAATAATATCTCTTGGTTGAAATATATGTGATATATATAATTAATATTATAAACAAATTGAAGTTTTCTATTTGGAATAGAAAATTAAATAATATCTCTTGAAAATATATATGTGATATATATTTAATACAATTAATTAATAATTGTTTATGTATTTTACATAAATATTAATGATGACTAATTAGACCAATTTAGAATTGGACTCTTTTAGTCCAAAACGTATCTTCATTGCCTTTTTGGTAATGAATTTGATTCAAAGAAAGAAAAATTTCGGTACTTCTCAAAAGAAGGAAATTTTGGATTTTTTGGTACAAAATTCCTTAAGTTTATTTTTGGAATAAATTTTTACCCTAGGAAAATTATTACCTCAACCAAATAGGAAAAGCGTTTTTAGGTGATACTATATAAAGGGTGACGGCGAAAATTTGCATGGTTCTTTTTCGTTTTTTTATTATTATTCTTGAGAAGAAGACCTACTTTGTGAAAGTGAGAGTGCAATACAAAGCCAAGAGAGAAAATACAATTACAAAAAAATGTTTCTTGTTCTTCTAATTTGAGTTGAGATTTTTGAGAAAAATTTCAACACAATATTATTCGTTCAATTTGTTCGCGGGTTTCATTGTTCAAAGAGTTGATAGCAAGGATCGATCTCGGTGTAGATACGCATAGAGTCTTTGCACTATCGAAGAAATTTCGGAAAAGAAACTCTCTTCACCAGGTACGTCTTAGATCCTATCTTTGACACGTAAATAAATTTTAAACATGAAAAAATCTACCTAGGATTGTTATTGCCTTCCGCTGCGTATTACGAACACCCCATATACGTAATCCTTCAGTGGTATCAGAGCCGTGGTTTATTGTGACTAAAATTTATTTACAAAATATTTTAATATTATATTTGAAGAGTTCAAACCATAATAGATGTGCCTTGTGCAATAATCAAATCGTTTGAATGTTGATATTATTTTTTTGTGGATAAATATGCATTCATATAACTATTGAGATCGTTCATTGAATTTAAAATTTTGTATTAGATGCAATGGGAATCTATAATAGGTTAAATGATTCTATTATTAATTTAATTGTTATTAGTTCATGAGATGTTAATTAATAATAATATTCTAGCATGAATTCTTTTTATGTGATATATAAGATAAATATGTTAGAGGATGTTGAATTTTGTTTTATGCCATGTGCTTGCTCATTACATAATTTTGAATTATTTATTACATGTGATGTAAATTAATTTATGGCTAAGCATGTAGAAAATTGAACTAAATTCACATGCTATAAAAGATTCGATCTTCGTGTTATTAAAAATAGTTTTTGTGACAATTCCCTCTTATTAAAAATTTGAGTTCTTAAATAATAAAATATAAGATATTTTATTATAAAGCTATCCATCAAGGTAATTAATTTTACTTACTTCTTGTTTATAAGGAGCAGCCTGACTACCAGGAGACTTATAGTTCGAGAATATGTTAAAATTATTTATTGCATTAGATGTATGGATTGAAAGAATTATTCAATTTTACACTAAACGCCTGGACTACCCGGGGGAGTACAAAATTTAATAAGTTCTTTGCTATCATGATGGTTGAACTCAACTATGCCAATAGGATCGACCTGACTACCAGGGGACTATTTGACATAGAGCCATTTAAGAAAATTGTATGGGGATACAATTGGTAAGAGTACCTACCTTTAAAATATAAGTGAGAAACGACTTGATCACCAAGGGGCTCATACATATTGTTAAAGGAATCCTTTACTCCACTAAAAGAAATAAAGATTTTGTAAACTATAATGAGGGTAAATAGTTTAAAATAATTAGTGGAAATATCATTTAGATAAAAGTCCATGTCTTTATGATATATGCAAATATGTTCTTATATTATTTCCTTTTCTTTCCTATATTTTAGATTTCTTAATATGTCTGCTATATCACTGCGTGGAATACTTGAGACCAACAAGTTGGTAGGACCAAACTTTGATGATTGGTACAGAAATTTGAGAATTGTTCTCATGCATGAAAAACTTATTGATGTGATCGATAAGCCCGCCAAGGAAGTCCCAGATGTAAATGATGATGATGCTACCAAGATTTATCAGAAATACTTGGAAGAATGTCTTACTACCAAATGCATCATTCTCGCTTCTATGAATTCTAAACTGCATAGGAAACATCAGGATATAGATCCAACTGCAATTATTGAACATCTTAGGAAGATGTTTGGTACACAAAGCAGGACAGCTAGATACCAACTGTCTAAGGCTTTATTCGGATCCAAATTGACTGGAAACTCACCAGTTGGACCCTATGTCAATCATATGATTGATCTTATTGAAGAACTTGAGAAGTCGGGGTGCAAACTGGGTAAAGAACTTTCTCAAGATTTGATTTTGCAGTCACTACCAGAATCCTTTTCACAATTTGTTATTAATTTTAATATGAATAAAATGGATTGTGATCTTCACGAGATGCTTAACATGTTTGATTGATTATGAGAATCAAATAGCATCTGAGAAGAAGAAAGGAACTATCAAGTTGGTTGGAAACTCTTCTAAGAAGAAGGGTAAGGGTAAAAGTAAACCCAAGAAAAAGCCCACTGCGCCCAAGGGTGGTGTGACCAAACCCAAAGGCAAAGAAGGCAAAGCTGACCAATCTGATGCTGTATGTTTCCATTGCAAGAAAATAGGACATTGGAAGAGAAATTGCAAAGAGTATCTTGCAACTTTAAAGGACAAGAAATAAGGTAAGACTTTAATGAAAAATGTTTTCAAGTTTTCTTTAACTACTACTAATTCTTCATTGTGGGTATTAGATACTGGCAGTGGTTATAAAATCTGCAATATGTTGCAGGGGTTCCAAATAAGTAGAAAGTTGAAGAAAGGAGAAATTAATCTACAAGTTAGAAATGGTGCAAAAGTCGCGGCCGTAGCTGTAGGATCAATTTCTTTAATAATTCCTACAGGCAAAGTACTTATGTTGGATGATTCTTATTACGTTCCTAAATTTGTTTCGAACATAATTTCAGCTTCTATGTTAGACAAACATGGTTTTTGCATTAATATAGGTCATGGTATTTGCTCTATTTATTATAGTGATAATTTATGTGTGAATGGCTATCTCCAACATGATGTTTATGTCTTACCTAGTGTGAATGCTAATTCGATTATGCATATTTCAAGTCTGAAAGGAGAAATAGAACCTTATTAGATATGATGAGATCTATGATGGGGTTCACTGATCTTCCAATAAATTTATGGGGATATGCTGTGGAAGCAGCAACATACTTACTTAAGAAAGTTCCCACTAAGTTAGTCTCTACAACACCATATGAGATATGGAAAGGATATAAGCCTAACCTTAAACATATTAAGGTTTGGGGTTGTCCAGCTTATGTTAAGAGACTACAGTTTGATAAACTTGACTCAAGATCTGATAAGTGTAGATTCATTGGGTATCCCAAGGAAACAAGGGGATATTATTTCTATCACCCTTCTGACCATAAAGTGTTTGTGGCCAGAGGAGCAACCTTTTTGGAAAGGGAATTTCTTTTGGAAGGAAATTATAATGGAGAAATAGAACTTGATGAAGATCAAGAAACTAATGAATCAACACAATATAAAGATCATGAGACCTAAGTTGAAGAACCTTTATTGGATGTTTTGAAGTTGCCAAGGAAATTGCCATCTTCAACGGTTGAAGTTCAAGAACTAAATGAAGTTCAAGAACAGGTTAATGAACCAGTTCCAAACCAAATTGAGCAACAACGAAATCCAACACAAGGTGAACAGGTAGTACAAGTACCTCTTCGAAGGTCTACACGAGAACGTCATGTACCAACTAGATTAAATTTATTGGTACAAGATGATTTATCAAATGAGGTTGATCATAATGATGATGACCCTAAGACCTATGAAGAGGCTATACAAAGTTCTGATTATGAGAAGTGGCAAAAGGCCATGGAATCCGAAATGGAATCCATGAAGGAAAATAAAGTATGGACTTTAGTTGAACCTTCAAAGGATATAAAACATATAGGTTGTAAATGGGTTTTTAAGAAAAAGATTGGAGCAGACGGAAAGGTGGGGACCTACAAATCACGTCTTGTTGCCAAGGGATATCGTCAGAAAGAAGGAGTCGACTATGACGAGACTTTCTCTCCCGTGGCAATGCTCAAATCTATTCGGATTTTACTTGCTATAGTAGCATACTATGATTATGAAATATGGCAAACGGATGTGAAAACAGCTTTCCTTAATGGTGAGCTAGAAGAGGATGTGTACATGACACATCCTGAAGGTTTCACATCTTCGTCTGATCATATTAAAATTTGTAAGCTACAAAGATCTATTTATGGATTAAAGCAAGCTTCTCGAAGTTGGAATATTCGATTTAACAAAACAATTGAGAAGTTCAATTTTGTTAAATGCGAAAAAGAACCTTGTGTGTACAAAAAGGTTGGTGGGAGCACAATTATATTTTTAGTGTTGTATTTGATAATATATTGCTCATAGGGAATGACATACCGGCATTGCAAAATACCAAGATTTGGCTATCTGAACAGTTTTCCATGAAAGACATGGGAGAAGCAGCTTATATATTAGGATAAAGATCTATAGAGATAGATCTAGGAAGCTGCTTGGACTTTCCCAGTCTTTGTACATTGATACTATCTTAAAGAGGTATAACATGGATAATTCCAAAAGAGGCTATCTACCGATAGGCACTGGAATTTCTCTCAGTAGGGAGGATTGTCCTAAAACACCTGAAGAGAGAGAACGCATGAGTAGGATCCCATACGCTAGTGCAGTGGGAGCTATCATGTATACCATGACATGTACACGTCCTGATGTGGCTTATGCACTTGGAGTGACTAGCCGATATCAGGCAAATCCTGGTGAGAAACATTGGAAGGTGGTGAAGACCATTCTTAAGTACTTACGAAGGACTAAAGACCAGTTCCTCATCTATGGAGATTCTGAGTTGAAACTTGAAGGCTATACTGATGCAAGTTTCTCTTCAGATAGGGATGATAGCAAATCTATTTCTGGTTATGTATTCATCTTAAATGGTGGTGCAGTGAGTTGGAAAAGTTCCAAACAAGCTACAGTCGCTGATTCATTGACTGAAGCAGAATATATAGCAGCTAGTGAAGCTGCCAAGGAAGCTGTATGGATGAAAAAGTTCTTAACTGAACTTGGTGTGGTTCCTTCAATAGAAGGTGCGGTTCCATTGTTGTGTGACAATACTGGAGCCATTGCTCAAGCAAAAGAACAAATATCACACCAAAAGTCCAAACACGTTCTGCGAAGGTATCACTTGATAAGAGAGATCATTGAACGTGGCGACGTCGAGATTCAAAAGGTTGATGGAAAAGAAAATGCTGCAGACCCATTCACTAAAGCTCTTGGCGCAAAGGAGTTTGACAAGCACAAGTGGAAATTGGGGATGAAGTACAAGAGCGATTGGCACTAGTGCAAGTGGGAGATTGTTAGGGATATAGTAGATATGCCCTAGATCCAATATCACATTTAATAACTTGAACATATTTTTGTGAATGTCATTTGATATAAAATATATGACATTTGATATTCTTTTATCATTATTATTAATTATTTGATTAATTTGATAAGGACCTTGATTAAATTTTGAGATTTGTCATCGTGGTAGAGATCATGATAATGAGAGCAAAGTCTTTTACAATTTAATCTTAATTTGTTCTTGATCGTAGGATTATTGATTTGGACATTAGTAATCCGGTTAGATCAATAATTATGTGATCGTCTTTATCGGATAAATATTAGTTGATCTCATTAACCAAATCACATAGATAGATGATGCATATAGAGATATGATCATTGAACCGACTCGTTGGATAATTCCTAATGGTTAGAATTACCATAAACTGTCAATAGGATATTTTCTTGAAGAATGTGATGTAACTATTTCCTTTGACTTGAGATCGTCATAGTAATTAATAAGTTATTTATTGTGCTTTGATACTAGACATCTATGGCCCTAGGGCGATAGTTGAAAGGATATTGAGTACGATTAAATACTTGTAGAATTAGTGATTGATCAAGACAGAATCTGTCAACTCTTGGTAATGAGTTTAAGCTCCATGTTATGAATTATAAACGACCAAACTAAGACCTTGGCCAGGGCAATTTAATGAAAGAAGAAATGAGTTTCTTAGGTCATTCAATGGTCGATTATATTTTACGTGAACACATAGTTGATCGCCTATTAGGATTTGACAGTTGAACCATATCCTAGGGTGATCCAGAGCTATAAGAACAGAAGGAATTACTATATTATTCTTCTACTGGTTCTTGAGAGTAAATTGTATGCTTCATGCTATCCGGTCGTTAAGGAGTGTTGCTAGACGCCACCCTTGATTAGTATATTGATATGATCAATTTACTACCGGTTTAGTATTGAACCTATGGGGTCGCACACTAATGAGTGTTCTGATCTATGCTAAAGGATTAATTAACTTATTATTTGATAATTAAATAAAGAATTTAATTAGTCAAATAAATTTAGTTATTAGTCCAAATAAAATATTATTATATTCTTTGCTAGCACAATGATTATAATTAATATTGTGAATAAATTGAAGTTTCTATTTGGAATAGAAATTAAATAATATCTCTTGGTTGAAATATATGTGATATATATAATTAATATTATAAACAAATTGAAGTTTTCTATTTAGAATAGAAAATTAAATAATATCTCTTGAAAATATATATGTGATATATATTTAATACAATTAATTAATAATTGTTTATGTATTTTACATAAATATTAATGATGACTAATTAGAGCAATTTAGAATTGGACTCTTTTAGTCCAGAACGTATCTTCATTGCCTTTTTGGTAATGAATTTGATTCAAAAAAAGAAAAATTTCGGTACTTCTCAAAAGAAGGAAATTTTGGATTTTTTGGTACAAAATTCCATAAGTTTATTTTTGGAATAAACTTTTAGTCTAGAAAAATTATTACCTCAACCAAATAGGAAAATGGTTTGTAGATGATACTATATAAAGGGTGATGGAGAAAATTTGTATGGTTTTTTTTCGTTTTTTTATTATTATTCTTGAGAAGAAAACCTGCTTTGTGAAAGTGTGAGTGCAATACAAAGCCAAGAGAGAAAATACAATTACAAGAAAAGTGTTTCTTGTTCTTCTAATTTAAGTTGAGATTTTTGAGAAAAATTTCAACACAATATTATTCGTTCAATTTGTTCGCGGGTTTCATTGATCAAAGAGTTGATAGCAAGGATCGGTCTCGGTGTGGATACGCATAGAGTCTTCGCACAATCGAAGAAATTTCGGAAAAGAAACTCTCTTCACCAGGTACGTCTTAGATCCTATCTTGGACACGTAAATAAATTTTAAACATGAAAAAATCTACCTAGGATTGTTATTGTCTTCCGCTGCGTGTTACAAACACCCCATATACGCAATCCTTCACATATCTCAAGGAGGCGTGCTTGCTACCTTTTTAAAGTTGTCGCATATTATGAGAATATGATCTGAACGGAAATTAATCGTAAAAGTCTCTTCCTGCTGTCTATCCTCTACATCGGACATGCACGATTTCTTTAATAAATTGAAAAATTAGGAGAGGTCAAGTTTCTTATTTTACCTATAAATATCTATAGGCTACAACATTTACCAACAACTATTTATTTTGTTAATTTATTTTGTCATGTTGGTCCTTTTCCTCTTTTTAAGTTAATCTTTAATGATTTAGCCTCACATTGATTTCTTGCGGTTAAATTTTCAACATACAATAAGTTATATCCTTTAATATTTACAGTATACAAATAACAAATAAATCGTACCATAATATATGCTAGAACTAGTTTCCCAACAGCTCTTCTAATGCAGCTTTCTAACATGGCTTTGGCACAGAAATGACGCAAAGATACTGTCCAGGCAAATTTCTGACTGCATCCTCTTGTAACTGCGTTCAGATATGATAAGAAGGTTAACCTGTCATTGGCATGAAAGTAAGCAAATATGCCACATGAAAAGATCTCTAACAAGGCTTACACTGATAAGGAGATCATCAAAATTCTTTTCACTCAGGAGTATAACAGCTGAAAGCACTGTGAAATGATGACAATGATCAACCAGGAAATACTGACAAGGTAAAGACCATCCTCGGTTTTTCTTGACCAGAAGTTCCTCATTTGCTTTTATTCAGCAGTAAGCAGAAGAAAACTAAATTTACATTATTTGCTAGAATCAGTTTCGAGATCTCATTTCTTTATTGGATATAGATCAACTGATCAAGCCAGCTGAAACAAAATGAACGGACTAGGTGTTCCCAGGATTGCCAGTTTATAAGCTGCTACAACACACTCGAACTGAGAAATGCTCAGTGGCTAACTACTCTGAAAAATGTAGCAAATTAGAGTATTAGCACATCAAAATTTACATTCTTCAATCTTAAATGCCATCCTCACTGGTCAGAAAGTAGCTGAAATTTGGCAGAGACACTGCAGGTCAGCATGAAAGCCACTTGACGTGATTACACTAATGAAATAGTGCTTTCCCCACCAGGTGGTTTGCGCACACCGCCAAGGTGATCCCTTGATTCAATTTTTCCATCAGAAAATATATCACTACCACTCATTTCTTTCAGCTTAGCGCTGCTCAGTGGCTTATCTGCGGATCCAGGAGGGATATCTCCCTTGAAAATGTCATTCCCCGTCAATTCTGCAAACTTCTGGTTATGTATTTTCTTTGTTGTCTTGCCAACAGGTTCATCACCAAACAAGATACTGCTTTGACCACCAGCAGGCTACAGAATGCGGCAAGAGTAATGAGAGCCCATAATAGTAGAAGCCAAATAAAGAAAAGGATAACAACCAAGTCCAAATTCAGGTACAAGAGTATTTGATATAATTAGACAGTAAACATCAATCTTAGCCAACATCAGACATTGTTGAGAAAATAGAACACTTGACTAGTTGATTCCGCAGCTACCACTGTAAAATGAGTCTTACTTGATTGCAACTCTTTCTGTTCTTTGAATTATTAAGCCACTAGAGGGGCTAAATCTTAGTAATTTGACCAATTCCTTTTTAAGTCTCCGGGTAAGGTTAAGAGCATCTTACTGGATCTTAACCTTTTCTTTTCTCAACTTTAAAGAACACCAACATTGTCACAGCTCTTCATCATTTTTTTCCTCAAATAAGATGGAAGGAATAATGAAACAAGCCTCAAAGACAACTCACATTAGAAACCCTAACAGATGTGCGTACAGTTCGTGGGGCAGGTTCACCCATGTCTTTGCTTTCTTTCGACTCCAAGGAGCGCGCAGCAGCCAGTGACCTAGTAGGAACTTCTGGAGGAGGGCCAAAGATATCATTTCCACTAAGCTCCTTGGTCTTTGCATCTGATAGATGCTTCTTGATTTTGCTATCTGACTCACTTTCTAAGTTTCCACTCAACTCACGCTGCTTTGCCACTTCGGTCAGAGTGGTAGGCTTCTTTGGAGAAATGTTTTCTTCAGTACTGAATGAAATCTGGCTTATTCCATTTGTAGCTTGCTACAATGCACCATTAAAATTTTTGGTTAAATCGACATCCATCGATTCCCTAATTAGGTAGTATGCTCACACTGCTAGTCCAGTGTAAATCATTTTCCCTGAAAGGAGAAAAGAAGTACCTGAATAATACGCACTGATGTCCTACTGCTAAAACTGCCATCATCAGTTCTAGATTCTAATGTACCATCTTCACCACCAGCAGAAAATATATTGCTCAGTTTATACCCTGAACAAGGTTTCCTGAAGAAAAGTTTCAACAAGACTCAGTGCAAAGGATCACAGTACATAACTTTGAAGTTGTTGTCGAGTCACTGGATTTCATTTCTTTACCAAACAGAACCTCTTGGTTCAATTAAATTATGATGTAAGACCTTATTAAACTAAAGTAGGTGTCTGGAAACAAATATGTAACTTTTGGCCAGAATTTCAACAATATGTAAAATTGGAGGTTGGAATCAGAGCAGAATCAAGTTTAAGATTAATGCTTGGCTAGACGGGGATAGTCTAAAGAATCCCTATGTTGCATGGTATATCCAAAAATAAACAATGTAGTATGTACAGTGGCTGAATGATATATTGGGTCTGGTTGGCAGCTTGATCTCAGGAGGAATTCTAATGCCTGTAAATTAGATGAAATTAGTCAGGTAATACATTGTTAGGGACCTGTTAGCCTTGATGTTACCAGGTTGGACTTTCAGATCTGGTTGGCAAGGATAAAAAAATTCAGTTAAAAGTTGATATAATCTTCTGCAGATACAAGCTGTGCATTGGAATTAAACATGGCACCGGAAGATGTTGAAAACAAGATCCCCTCCTAAGGTAACTTTAGGAGGATAACTTGTATTCGATGGATTGCAGTTAGTAATGCCTTCTTAACTCAAGATATGCTACGAAAGAAAGGAAACTATCTGTGCAGTAGATGTTTTTCCAGTGAAGAGTCAACAGAATCTGCAAGTCATCTCTTCGTGCACTGCACACAGACAAGACAGATCTGGCCTCTGGGATTAATTCCTATGCAGTTTTGGGCTGCATTGGGTGATGCCACAAGGTGTGAGAGGTGTATTAGAGTGCTGGCGCACTCAAAAAATGAGCAAAAGATGAAGCAAGTCTGGAAGACCATTCCTCTTTGCATGTTTTGGACTATCTAGTTGTAAAAGAATAAGAGATGCTTTGAAGATCAAAGACATCATATCTCTTATGTAAAGAATAGATGAATCTATACTTCTTTTTTTTTTTTGACAAGGTAATAAATTTCAAGAAACCATACTTTTGCTGTCGGCGTATTTTTCGGAAACAAACTCTCTACTTTTACAAGGTAGGGGTAGGTCTACGTACACACTACTCTCCCCAAACCTCACTTTTGGGATTACACATGGTTCGTGGTTGTTGTTATTGTTGTTGCTGTTGGAGTATTTTATTCTTTTGGAATTCTTGGGGGTACATTTAAACCAGTAATATTTTTGCTGTGTGCGGTTCCTTCTTAGTACTCTAATAATGAAATTTATCCTACATTATCAAAGAAAAAATTTACGAGTTAAGACAATACAATCCAAATTTTGTTTCCACTACTCTCAAACTCTGCAGAGGTGGAGAAAAGAATTAACACAAAATTAAATGCCAAGTGCCATTCATCTCCGTATGCCTAACTTTACAAGATCATTGATCAATAAAGAAATATAAAAAAGGAGATAGAAAATGATAGTTTAGATAGCATGCCCATCATGGTGCATAACCAGGACAAACAACTTGGAGTTTTGCACTCCATTTAATTCTCGGCAGCTGTTTGCTACTTATATTATTAAGCGATGTTAGTTCCCAATACACCATAAGTACCTTCTAATCTCCAAGGCTTCATAACTACTCATTAGAAGAATATTTCAGTCCACGAAATGGGTACAAACCAGATATGAGCATCTCTTGGACTTGACACTGGAATAATGTGCAAAAATGAAGGCAACCTACTTCAAGTAGGTCAAAGATGAGGGCATCAATAAAATTAGTGAAAATTTTGGCTTTTCAAAGCAAACACAAGAGCATGAAGCTGTAATTTTCACCAATTTAATCCTAATGATATCGATTTTCTCGATTCTGATAATATAATAATCTTAATGGTCGTAAAAATTTGCCTTGTCCATCATAGTCTTTAATTTTCCTCAAAAGTTTCCCCATAGCCTTCTCGCTTGTTAGTGAAATACTCAAATTTGTTACACTTCCTATCAACACGCCAAAACCAGTTATCAACAAGAAAACATCAAACTAAAATACCTACAAATATAGTCAACTATGACATGTCTCAGGAACAAGAAACTCATATCTTTACGCAATGACCACTTTGTCATTGTCAATACAAATTTAGATTAAACCAATGATGTCTAAGCCAAAGTTATTGCCTATGCAAGCTATTCAACAGGGGGGACTCATTAGCTCTTTGCTTAAGTAATTTTCAGTACTCAAGCCACCTTCCCAAAGAAATAAAAGCCTACATTGATACCAAATGAAATTTAGAGTCATAGTAAGCAAACAGAACCAGTTGAAACAAGACAATTGGATAGGCATATATATCGATAGATCAACAAAGGCATGCATGAGCATACAGAGGCGGACCGGATTTGTAATTCGTGGGTTCAAGATTCTAGCCATTTTAAGTTATTGGGTTCTAAATTAATAATTTGTACATATTAAATGAATTTATTAAGACAAATATAGAATTGGACCCATGTGAGCAGATGAATACTAGCTCTAACAAATACTATCATGAGATTAGAAAAGGAAGCAAAAATAAATAATAGAATGCATTATCAGTTCTAACTATCTAAGAAATCGCCCATATACAAGGAGAAAAGGCAAAGATCTGAACGTTTAAAAAAAAGAATGATGACAGCACAGAAGAAGAGAGCATGTTAGAAAATCATGCACGCAAAATATGGAGAAAAATAAAGACGCTCACGAAAATGCCAAACAATAGAAGAAATTAAAAACGAATTAAATTACTCCTTCGTGTTACCGGATGTTTAAGCTTTCAGCTTCTTCAGTAGTAATCTGACCACTAAATACCTTACTGATTCCATCAGATGGCTGCAAAGGAAACAGGAAAAAAAAAAAGCAAAACCCTAAATTACACAATAGCTGAAGGAAAAATAATTTTACTCAATAAATCTTTGAATGATCTATACAATTTTCCCCACTTAAAAATAGTTAGCAACACCTCCATTTGTAATAGTATCAAACCTAGAAACTAGAAAATCTATTTATACGTAATTCTGACTACAAATCCTATTTAAACATAAACTAAATAAATTAGCAAATACTAAGTCCTAAACAATTTAGGATTCATACTACAACTTTAGATTAGCCTTGATGAAAGGATGACTCGCCTGATGAGAGCGAGCGCCGGAGCCGAAATGATGACCAGAGGCACCGCCGGGAGTGAAGGTGGCTGAAGAGTTGGACGACGGTGGAACATCCGACCAGGTAAGCAGATCGGCGGTGGATGTATGGGAGTTCCGTACAGGTGTTGCTTTATCCATTGTTTCTTTTTCCGGCTGATAACACCCACTACTCTCTCGCTCACAGTATCAAATCTCACTGGAAAATGCTTTTAGGCACTTGAAACTTGATATTTGTAAGTTTCGTCTGGGTATTTAAAATACATTATTTTTATATGTTCTTCAAACACACCATATGGATGCTACATCATAGTCCACATCAGATATTAAATAATACATCATTATTTTTTTAATTTAATATTAAATAATACATCATTATTTTTTTAATTTAATATTAAATAATACATCATTATTTTTTTAATTTAACTTTTTTTCCTCTTTCCACTCCTCCCCACACTTAACCACCTATCCCTATTTTTTAGCGTAGAAATAACACCACACTTTACTGGCAGCAGCACTATAATGGACAACTAAAATCCACCATTTTTTAAATTTTCATTATCCATCTACCTTTTTAAAAATTTTTACAATTAAAATTCCTTATCGTTAGACAGATCAGTCCAAATTTTTTTTAGAATAGTGGTCGAGAAAATGCAGGTGCCTTCGTAATAGACATTCAACAGACTTGTTGTAGCCAATAAAAAGAAATTCATCAGCCCATATTCTACATTGTACACTCAAAAATATTCAATAGACATAGATCTAATGCATCTCGAAAATATTAATGGTGGCTGCTCTTCAAAAAAATTATTATTTTTATTCAATTATTAATTGAAGATTTATAAAAATGAGAAGTAGGGGAAAACGGAAGAAAAATAAAAGAGAAATAGAGGAGGAGAATAACAGAAAAAGAATAAGGGAAGAAAGAGAAGAAAAATGGAGGAGGGATGAGAAAGAACAGGAAAGGGGTAGGGAAGAAAGAGAAAAAGAAATGGGGGAGGGGATGAGTAAAGAAGAAACAAAAAGAGATTTTTACTTTTTCTTATATTCTTATTTTTCTTTTATTTTTACTTATTCTTTTTATTTTTTCTTCTTATTTTAATTATTTTTAGTCTAACTTTTTTATACTTACGCTCGTCGTACGCGTGAATTACACGTTTGTTGTTCAACTCAGCCATAATGTTGCCATACATAATCGGTCAACGGTCAGAGGAGTTTAAAATATAAATTTTGAGGGAGTATAAGTGTTCAATTGGCAAAATGCTAAGTTTGGGGACCGAGATTTCAAAGTGGCACAAGTATAAGTGCTATTTAGACTATTCCGCCTTGTATCAATATATCGGATTTTCTAAACATAAATTAAAATCCCTCTATTTCAATTTATATTATATTCTTTTAAGCTGTCCTAAAAAGGTGATATCTTTTTATATATCAAATAATTTAAAAATAAAATAATATACAATTATATAAATATGTATAACTTAAACCAAAATTTGCATATTAATTTTTTTATTCAAACAAAATAGGAAGTCTTTATATTTAAAACTCATTCAAACTTTACTTTATATAACTTTTCTTTATCTTATATGAATTTTTTTTATCATACTCTTTGATTATAACTAATAATAACTTTATGCCATAAGAGCTGTCTTTAATTGCACGTTCTTTTTGCTGAAGAGAAATCGTTTAGTTGTGCTAAATGTTATGTGAGCAATTGTGAAAAAGTGAAGAAAAAAAAAAAAGATTAGGACCCATTTAACAGTAGATTTTGTCAAAATAAAACTTGAGTTTTATATAGTAAACACATATTTGGCCATAGATTTTGTCTATATTTTGGCAAAATTCCAAATTCAAAAACCAAACTCAGGTTTTGGGCCAAATCCCTAATAACACACATGTTTTTCCAAAATAAATTGGAGAAATATACTTTGAAAACGTATGTCCAAACATATTTTTATCAACAAATCAAATTTCACCCAAATCAACTTTTTCAAAATAAATTTAAAAATCTATGGCCAAACGCTAGCTAAAGAAAGAGGAATCGTCTTGCTTGGTCCTTGATCCCATACGGCAATTCTCCTTTAAATGCTATGAGTAGTCGTGTGAGGTCCCGCTAACTATTCATCAGTATATTTACTTGCAGCGTGTTTGGATGGTTGTTATAAGGGGTATTCATAAACACTCGAAAAATTAAGCTAAATCGAAACCAAACCAAATCGTCCAAAAATACCAATACTTTTTGTTTTGTTTTGATTTTGGTTTTAAATTTTAAAATTGTTCACATTTGATTTGATTTTGGCTTTAATCAAAAAATAATTGAAGAAAATCGAACCAAACCGACTATAGAAGTAATTATTTTAAAATTATTATTACACACACACACACACACATATATATATATATATATATATATATATATATATATATATATATATATATATATATATATATATATATATATATATATATATATATATATATATATATATATATGGTAAATGTTGATTATTTGACTTTTAGTATAGTTTTTTACCTTTATATTCTAGTTTGATTGGTAATTTTCTTTTGTTAAGTTTAAAAATCCATTTCATGTTAAAAATAATTTATTTTTAACTGAGTCCTTAAATTATTCATCACTATTTGATTCAATTATCATCAATATATCTTGGTAAATGATAGATTTCTCAAAACACAATTGATTTAATGGTGTTACGGTTCAAAATATAGTTGACAATAGTGTATGTCTTATATTTAAAAAGAAGAAAAAATGACAAATAATCGAAAAAACCGTCAAAATCCGACATAAACCGAATCGAGAAAAAAATGACTTAATTGTCTTGGTTTAGTTCTAATATTTGAAAAAATGACTTACTTGGTTTGGTTTCATTTTAGGAAAAAATCGATCCAAACCGAACATACCTAGTTGTTAGCCATCCTTTTATATTGTATTGTATTGTATTGCATTGTATCGTATCGCTTTAAAATACAATGTTTGGAGAGATTGTATTGTTTGCAATCGTCAAATAACATTTGCTATTTGGTTTAACTGTATCACATTGTACTGTAACTGCTAAGTTTACTAAAATACCCTTAGTTGTTTAAATATTAAATTTATCAAGAATGACACATAAAAATAATTTAAGAAAATCTATTTTTACTAATTCATCACCAAATATAGCTTATAAATAGATTAAGCAATTAAATTCATGCAAAGTCTAATAAAATTAGCAATTTTATGTTGGATTAGAAGTGGTAGAAGTTTTGAAAATAAGGGACGAACACAAAGTAGGCTATAGGTGGGAGATATGGAGTTAAATTTTTTGAAATTATCCTAGTTCTTGTCTAATCTTCTTTTATCTTTATTTTCGACGCATAAGGTTACGAACGTCCATCCATGTAGTTGCTTGGAATTCGAGCAGACTTTCCTTCAGCTTTTGAGAGGCGTCGGAACTCCTCAGATTCAAACCTTTTGTGAATGCCTCCGCTGCCCACTCGTCGGGTACGACCGGTAGCAACATTTTCTCTTTCTAGAATCTGACCACGAATTCCCGTAACAATTCAAACTCCCCTCGTTGATCTTGAATAGGTGCGCCTTTCTGGCTTAGACCTTTTTGGCCCAGAATGGGCCTTAATGAATGAATCTACAAGTATTTCGAAAGAGTCAATTGAATGCTCGGGTGAGAATGAATACCATGTCAAGGCACCCTTTATGAAGGTTTCTCTAAACTTTTTCAGTAGAACTGATTCGATCTCATGGTGAGCCAAATTGTTCGCTTTCATAGCCGTGGTACAAGTTGTGATATTCTCATGCGGGTTTGAAGTCCCATCATATTTTGGTATGTCCGGCATCTCGAACCTCTTCGGAATTAACTCTAGTGATGCACTCAGTTTAAATGGTAACTGGGGGTACTTTTTCGAATATGGGCCTTTAAAACTGGTATGCGCCCAAAATGCGATCCATTCGGGCGTGAAATTCCTTCTCATTTTGATCCATCCATTCGTTCATTTTCCTAATAAATCCCATAAGCTCGGTTTTGAAGGCGTCTTTCCTACTATCATTGCCAGATCCGCTACCTGTCCCCAAGCACCATCAAAACCAACTTCATCCCTTGTGGTGTTGTTATCAATTCTTTGAGCCGTTTGACTAGCAGGAACAATAGGAAGAATCGGGCCCCTTCCGTTTGCGTTATTGGAAGTGCCTAACAACGCTTGCTTCAAATTCGTCATCACCCAATCCTGCCTTGAGAGGTCGCCCATATTGGCTTTATGTTGCTCTATTAGTATTCTTACTGTTTCCGCAATGTGTTCCTCTTCCACGTCATCGGGAATTGGCTCCCGTACATATTGGGGGTATTGCCCTCACAAACTACATTTGCCTCGATCCCTTCATTTCGGGTGTTGCTGATTGAATCTTTATGTTGATGCAAATTTTCGTGTCCCTCAACGTGGTGTGCAATGCCGACATCATTAGCTGCCATTTTCGATTTCTTGCTAAAGAAAAAATCAAATAAGTTAGTAACATACGCAAGGATCGAAGCAATTATGCAACTATCTAAGCTCCATGATGCGTGTCAAACTGTTTTCCCGTAAAACAGTGTTAAATCTTTTACATGGTTTATAGAAAAGTGAACTGATTTGATCCAAAAATACTAATAAACAAGATTAGAAGTAAGACTTAGCGATAAAAATTAAAGAAGGTGACAAGCCTGGCTCCGAGTACAACATCTTTGAGGATGGAAATGAGAATAATACAAAAGAACAAATAAAGTTATTTTAATTGAGGGTGAAAGTAGTATACAACATAGGTTTCGTCAAGAATTGTGTCTTATATTGGCTACTGAGCTCACTATTTATAAAAATATCTAGGGAAACAAAATCCTAGAATTAAGCTTCACTTAAATAACAATAAAGAAAACATTGATGAATATGTAATGGCAGGCTATCGCTACAAATATTTGTTATACCAAATTTCGTTTCCAGGATCTTGATCTATATCTAAGCTTGGGTGTACCGGTTACTCTAGACATTCTGTTTTCATTTCCTATCATCCATAATTATGCATATGATTTTCATGAAGCAATATCTTCATAAAAGGCTGAATTTGACTGAGGAGCCTCAATCACAAAAAAAAAGTAAAAAACATTTATCCTACTGGACCTACCCTAAAGCAACTTAGTGTGGTTGAAGGTTATTAGATCACTTAGTGAATTTACTGCCTTCCACAATTGAGTTAAAGGGTTCAAACCCCATTAGTAATTAGCGATTTTTTTGCAGTTGTTTGGCTCAAAAGTTATTGATACACTTTGTAAGCTTAAAATCAATAAAAAATAAACGAGGGTAAATCGTAATCAAATATAATATGACTTAGAGATTCGAAGGACGATATTGTTAATATAGACCTGAAAGATGAAAATGTAGTAAAAACTTAAGAGAGAAGTAATCTTTAGAGATAGAGACAAGATGGAAAGAGAGAGAAGAATTGTATTCTTCGAGAGTAATGATGAAGCCTTCTTTACAATGTTAGGGTATCCTTTATATAACAGGAGACCCTCCTCGAAATAATCAAAAAGGTACAAAATTAGATAACATCCTCTGAGTGAAAGAGCTGAGTCTTTAAGTGACGTCGCCTTTGTCACCACATCCAGGTCATGTCCTCATTTTAGTCGACGTATGCTCGAGGACGTACCCATCAGTGTAGAGACGTCTAGGGTCAAATTTGACCCTATACAGTTAGTCCCTCCGTTCGTTGGAGGCACATTTGATGGGTGTCTCCAATGGACGGAATTGGGAACCTCATCTTTGGAGAATTTGACCTCACACTCAGGCGGCAACATGAATGATGTGACTTGCCCAATGTTGTTGATTCGTTGACGTGCGATTTCCTTTTTAGGATGACGTCATCGTCCGCATGCGTCATTATTACTCTTGTCCCAGGTGGTTTAGGAAGTGATGTGACATTTTGGATTCCCGCGCCCGTTTTGGTCATGCCTTTTTGATTTCCGCACAACTTTACCCTATACATAAGGGAAAGGTTCAAACCGGTTCATCTTTCGAACCCTTGGAAAATATTTTTCAACTTTCTTCATTGCCTTTCTCTCTGATAACCGATATTTTCATGTGAGACTCTTTTATTTTTCTGAAGCCCTATTTCTCGCTAAAAGCACTTTCTTTCTTAAATAAAATATCATGGTAAAACACCAAAGTAGTAAGAAGAGCAAGGATGTCGGTCCATCTAGGGTTCCGCCTTCTTTTGGCGGCGAAGAGGAGGAGGCAGAAAAGTCTCACGTTCCCCTCTCTATGGAAAATGTGCTTCCCAAAGAAATGCACATTCGACGGGACTTGCAAATGAGAAATCCATATCTCCCTTGGGAACATAGTGAGTTATTACAACCAAATTTAGACAAATTCGAGCGGCGCATAACATTCCTAGCCACGTGGAAATGGTTCCGGCTGGAATGGACCCGGATATTATAACTTTTATGAATACCCGTTCTTAATCGATAATAACGTACCGATTTATTCTTTTACAGAGGAGATTTTCCATTTTTTTGACATATGCCTGGCACAACTTACTCCCTACACTTTGAAGGTGTGTAGGATTTTGAGCACGTATGCGGACAGGGCTGGGTGTGAAATTTCTGTCCACCATCTTTACAATTATTCAACACTGGTACCTGAGGGGTACCATGTTGTAACTAAAGAGTTGTGGCTCGAAGGGTTTAGCGGTGAAGGCTGATGACAAAGCCAAACGCGGCTTCTGGCGCAGGTACTTCTATATCAGAACGGAGCACCTGGTATCGAACCCTAATGGGTTCCCTGAAAGGTGGAACTCTGAACGTAAGTATCCTTGTTTGTGGAATTCTTGGTTGTACACTGTTTTAGCCGTTAGGACGTTATGACTTCTTCTCATTTTTGTAGTGAGGGCTTCTCCGCCCTGCCCGTAGACGGCATTAAATCGTGGGTGGAGAAACTAATACCTTATACATAGGAGTGTCGTACCTAGGCCGCATTTCATCAAAAGTACGGTCCGTTAGGTAATTCTTCGGCTTTGAGTCGGATAATTCCTTAGATTTTGTTACCTGACTTACTCGTGTTGGCAGGTCGCAATATCGTTAAGAAGAGAGAAGCAGTTGTTGCTTTTCCCAAGGCGGAGGTTGATTCTGAGGGCAAAGATATACACTACGGCTTATTCCATGACTGCGTTCCCGTGGTCCCTTGACAAGAGGCTACGCACGTGGCAGCGTCCACAAGTGAAGCACTTCCTTTCGTACTGTCTTCATAACCGGTGGAGGAGACCTCAGACGGTGAGGAGCCGCTGGAGAGGTAAAGGCGACGACTGATAACGGGTAACGGATATCTACTGAAGGTGAGAGGACTAGTGAGCCCCGTCAAGAGTCAAGGCCAATATTCATAGCCGAGGCCATCCGTTTAGGGAGGTTGTCCCTCTAAGGAAAACTTCCGCCGCTTCCAGCTCATCCCGTGTTCCAGAGGACGGTTCGTCGTCCGCAATTGGAGAAGCGGGCATTGATGTTGAGAGGACGAACCTTGAAGCCGCTCCTGAAGATATAACGGGGGATCCAACCCGCGTGGAGATGATGGAGGGTAGGTCTAACCGCTGAATCCTGATCCTGAGAAGGTATGATCTACTAGAGGGCAGCGAGCAATCCGCATTGGAGATGACCCTGCTATGTGCGGATGCATAGCATGAGACGGTGAATGGCATTAATGACAGGGATCTATCTCGAAGGGTCGCTGGCGCAACCTTTTAGGTAGCTTTTACTTTTTATTTTGTGGGCTTTGAGGACAACTTTGGTACATACTGACTTGTATTTCCTCTTTTTCCTTTTTAGACTCTTATTTTGTAGGTGGAGAGGAGGCGGTGTGAGCAAAGGAAGTCGGCCACCTTCAACTAAATGACGAAAAAATACAAACAATGCCGTGCCAAGCATCAGCAATTGGTAGATTTATTCAAACAGGACCCTCTGTTTCGAGTGTTCTGTGAGGGCCTTGAACAATCGGAGGCTCAGTTGAAACGGACGGTGGCCGAGTTGGTGGAGGTCGATGAGCAACTGATGGTTGCTTTGGCTCGGAACATTGAGCTAGAGACTCTCTTTCAGTCAAAAGAAAAGGAGTTGGAGATCAGCCGCGGGATAGCGGCGGAGGCGGATCAATTGTAGACCAGAGTCGCTGCCTTGACCACCAAACAAGACACCAAGGCGGCTGAGATTGAGGTCCTCAAGTGGACCTCTTTGTCAAAGCCCGAAGATGACGCGCACCGCGAAATGCATGAAATGTGGGTGTATGCCGAATCCCGATTGGGCATACTAGAGGAGTACTTATCCATGGGCCGAGCCACTGAGGTGGAGGTTCAAGAGCAACGGCGCGTAGCCCGCGTTGCTCGTGAAACTTGTGGGTATAGTTCCAATTATCCTGATCAGGCGGGATATAACTCTAAAGACGTCAACCATCTACTATCCGACTCTTGGATTTCTAAGGCTTACCAACCCGGGGGTGGTGACGGGCAAGATGAAGACCAAGCGGGGGATAACGAGCAAAGTGGTGGTCACGCAGGAAGTGACGGGCAAGGTGGCGAAGCCTCTTAGGACTTGTGTATATTTTTGTTTTTCCTGTATTCTGAAATGAAAAGAGGATGTATATACATTTTTGAATAGATGATAAAATTCATGCTTTTGTTTCCATTCATTTATTTTTGTCTTTTATTTTTGTATCTCATCTTGTTGAGCGGATGCTTGCTTTTTTTTTTTTCATGGTCAAACCGGATCGATGATCGGCGATGATATATTTGGCCAAAATAGTGCTGATGGCCGTAGCCACGTAGTGTCGATGGCCTTAGCCATATGAGTGACTTCGACTGTTGTCGAGTCACTTACTTGTCGTTGTCGAACTAGGTCGACGGTGATGGTCTTAGCATTAATATTGTCGATGGACTTAGCCATTTCGTGTTGATGGCCTTAACCATATGAGTGACTTCGACTATCATCGAGTCACTTGCTTGCCATAGTAGAACTGGGTCGACGGTCGACAGTGATGGCCTAAGCCATTATATTGATGATGGCCTTAGCCATTTCGTGTTGATGGCCTTAGCCATATGAGTGACTTCAACTGTCATCGAGTCACTTGCTTGCTGTAGTCAAACTAGGTCGACGGCCGACAGTGATGGCCTTATCCATAATATTATCGATAGCCTTAGCCATTTCGTGTTGATGGCCTTAGCCATATGAGTGACTCGACTATCTTCGAGTCACTTGCTTGTCATAGTCGAACTGGGTCCATGGTTGACGGCGATGGCATTAGCCATAATACTATCGATGGCCTTAGCCATTTCGTGTTGATGGCCTTAGCCATATGAGTGACTTTGACTGTCGTTGAGTCACTTTCTTGGCGTAGTCGAACTAGGTCGACGATGACCTTAGCCATAAATTGTTGATGGCCTTATCCATTTCGTGTTGATGGCCTTAGCTATATGAGTGACTTCGATTGTTGTCGAGTCACTTGCTTGCCGTAGTCGAACTGGGTCGACGGTTGATGACAATGGCCTTAGACATAATATTGTCGATGACCTTAGCCATTTCGTGGTGATGAACTTAGCTATTTGATATGTTGGAGATAGCGGTAGCCATTTGATACATTGGAGATGGCCGTAGGCGTTTGATACATTGGAGTTGGCCATCGTCGTTTGATACATTGAAGATGGCTGTAGCCATTTGATACATTAGAGATGGCCATAGCCATTTGATACATTGGAGATCATGCTAGTCCAGTCGGTTCACTTGCTTGCCGTAGTCGAACTGGGTCGACGGTTGACGACGATGGCCTTAGCCATAATATTGTCGATGACCTTAGCCATTTCGTGTTGATGGCCTTATTTGTTTGATATATTGGATATGGTCGTAGCCGTTTGATACACTGAAGATGGCCATAGCCGTTTGATACATTGGAGATGGCCGTAGCCGTTTGATACATTAAAGATGGTCGTAGCCGTTTGATACATTGGAGATCATGCTAGTTCAGTCCCTTTTATCATGCCAGTCTAGAGAGTGGACGGAGAGGATGGTATGATGAATTCATTGTGCAAATATCTCCAGGTGTCCCCTTTGCCACCTCATTTAAAACCTTCCCGAGAAAACCCAATTGAGACAAAACTCGGGTTAGGGAAAACGAGTACAACTCGGGAGACGCCTTTTAGAAATAGAAATATTTGAGATGGGCGATGTTCCAATTGTTTTGGAGCATTTTCCCTCCATTATTTCTAATTGGAATGCTCCTTTATTTGCTGCTATTGTGATTTTGTATGGACATCCCAATTGGTGCCCAATTTTCCTTCGCTCGGGTCTTTTGATGCCAATGTTTTGGCTTTGAGTACGTAATCTTCCACTTTGAGTGGTATTATTTTGTCTCTTTTGTTGTAGTATCTCTCGACCTGTTGTTTCTGAGCCACCATTCTTATGTGGTCGATTTCTCTTCTTTCCTCGGCCTCATCGATGTCTTGAAGTCTATTCATGTCGTTCTCTGCTCAGCTGGTATGTGAGAACTTTAAGCTTGGCTCGCCGAATTTGAATGGTATGACTTCGTTAGTTCCGTAAACCAGTGAATACGATGTTTCTCCTGTGCTGGATTTGGGTGTGGTCTGGTGTGCCCACAATAATTCTGGTAGCAGCTCGGTCTATAGCCCTTTGGCTTCCTCGGGTTTCTTTTTCAGTATGTTCAGTATCATTTTATTGGAAGATTCTGGTAGGCCGTTGGCGGCGGGATGATATGGCTTGGAGAGTATTCGCTTGATATTCCATTTTTAAAGAATTCGGTCGTCTTCTGGCCGATGAACTATCCCCCATTGTTGCAGCTGATTTCTTTGGGAATGCCGAATAGGCAGATGATGTTCTTCCATATGAAGGCAATGACTTCCTGCTCGCGTATTTGGGCATACGTACCTGCTTTCAACCACTTAGTGAAGTAGTCAGTTAAAACTAACAGAAATTGTACGTTTCCTCGTCCTGCTGGTAGGGGCTGATTATGTCCATTCCCTATTTAATGAAAGGCCATAGGGAAGTGACTGAGTAGAGGGGTTCTCATAGTTGATGTATCATGGGGGCATACTTTTGGCATTGTTTGCATCGGCAAACGTACTCTGTAGCCTCCTTCTTCATAGTGGGCCAGTAATAGCCGACCTGTATTATACAACGTACAAGGGCACGATTACCTATGTAGGTGCCACAGTGACCTTTGTGTACCTCTTCGAGTACTAGTTTCGTTTGGTGCGGCCTTAGGCACTTGGCCAGGGATCCGCCAAACGTTCTTTTATAGAGATCATGATTTATCAGACAACAATGGGCGACCTGTACGCGGAGATTCTTTGCTTCTTTTTTGTCGAGTGGGAGTGTCCCATCCTGCAAATGGGACACAAATTAGTTGCGCCAGTACCAAGTCAAATTTAAAGAGAGTACCTCCGTGTGATCAATGGCTGAATGAAGGAGGGTGACCACACTTTCTTTGTTGAAGTGTTTAGTGACAACGACCAATTTTACTAAACCTTCTGCTTCGACGTTCCGTGCCCGAGGGGTTTGTTCGAAGCGGCACTCATCGAATTTAGTCATTAATATGTGGATTTTCGACTAGTATTTTTGCAATCTCTGCTTCTTGATTTGGTAAGTCCCAGTGACCTGCTTTACCACGAGTTGGGAATCGCAGTGGAGAACGAGTCACCGAGCCCCATATATGATGGCTAGCTTTATGCCTGCAATAACAACTTTGTACTCGACCTCATTTTTAGTCATTTCGGGACATCGTATGGACTAGCGAATAGTTTCGCCCGTAGGGACCTCGAGAACGAGTCCCAGTCCCGATCTCGAAGCATTGGCAGCGCTGTCGGTGTAGAGGATCTATAGGTTAGTGTCGGAGGGGGCACGTTGTGCCTCTGGTAGTATCTTTGCGCTGAAATCAGCTATTAATTCGGCTAGTACTTGCGACTCGATGACGTTTCTTCGGTGGTATGAAATACTGTGCTTGCTGAGCTCTATAGACCATCTGTCAAGCCTGCCCAAAAATTCGGGCTTATGTAGGACACTTCTCATGGGGAAGGTCATTACTACTTTTGTGGGATGTCATTGAAAGAAGGATCAGAGCTTCCATGAAGCTGGGACAAGAGCCAGAGCTAACTTTTCAAGGTGTGGATATCGTGTTTCGGCGTCCACTAAGGTTTTGCTAATAAAGTAAATTGGAAATTGTGTACCATTATTTTTGCGGACCAAGACTGCGCTGACGACGACCTCGGATATAGCCAGATACACCAGCAAGGGCTCTTCTGAATTTGCTTTGGCCAGCAGTGGCGGTGAAGATAGATATGCTTTCAATTTTTTCAGGGCTTCGATGCATTCTTTGTTCCACTGTAACCCATTGTCCTTTTTCAACACATTGAAGAATTTATGGCACCTCTCGAAGGATCATGAGATGAACCTGGATAAGGCTGCTATTTTCCCCGTCAACTTTTGTACCTATTTTTTGCTGTTCAAAATCTCAGGTATGGCGTCTATCGACTTGATCTGGTCTGGGTTGACCTCGATTCCTCTTTGTGATACGAGAAATCCTATGAATTTCTTTGAGGCTATGCCGATGGCGCATTTCTCGGGGTTCAACTTCATTCCGTACCTTCTCAATATTTTGAAGGCTTCTTTCAGATGGTCGACGTGGTCCTCTTTCCTTGTTGACTTCACCAGCATATCATCGATACAGACTTCCATGGCTTTACCGAGCCGTTCTTTGAACATTTTAGTGACCAATCTTTGGTATGTAACCCCTGCATTTTTTAGCCTGAATGGCATTACTTTGTAGCAATACGTTCCTTGGTGTGTGATGAAAGCCATTTTCTCTTGATCCTGCTCGGCCATCAAGATTTTATTGTAGCCAGAGTAGGCATCTAGAAAACTCAACAGTTCGTGTCCCGCAGTGGCGTCGATCAACTGTCGATGTGGGGCAGTGGGAATGAATCCTTCGGACATGCCTTGTTCAGATCGGTAAAATCCACGCACGTTCTCCACTTTCCATTTTTCTTTTTGACCATGACGACATTGGCGATCCACTGGGGGTAATTCGATTCTTTGATGGAACCATTGGCCAGTAACTTATCTATTTCCTCGCTGACCGCTTTATTGATAGTGGCATTGAACTTTCTTCTCCTTTGTTGCACGGAAAGGTGTAATGGATCAACATTCAGCTTATGGGTGGCGATGTCTCACGGGATCACTGGCATATCCGAATGGGAAAAAGCAAATAAATCTGCATAGTTAGTTAGGAATTCACGATACTTACTTGGGGTGGTGAGGCCGTACCCGATATAGGCCCTCTTTGAAGGGTTTGTGTCATCTAGTTGGACTGGATCGAGATCTTCGACCATTACTCTACAGGCTTTCACGGTATTGGGATCTCTAACGGCGTGCGTTATTGGACTGACCTTAGTCCCCGACAAGGCTGATTGCTATGCCTCTGCACTTGGCCCCTTTAGCTGTTTAGTGTGGGTGCAGTCTTGAGCTATTTTGTAGTATTCCTGTGCGGTTCGGCTCACCTCGAATCCTGAATACTCCCCATGGTGTAAGGAATTGGATTACTTGGTAAAAGCTTGAGGGGACCGCTCGCATGGCATGTATCCATGTGCGTCCTATGATGGTGTTGTACGCTGTTTTCTGGTTTATCACGTGGAAAGTTGTTTCCATCGTGACTCCTCCTGCTAAAACTGGCAGTGGTATTTCTGCGGATGCCCGTTCCACTGTATTGTTAAAACCAGTTAGTGTTATGCAGCACGGTATTATCTTATCCTCGAGTCCTATTTGCACGAGGACCCTCGAATGGATAATACAGGCGCCACTTTCGTCGTCAACCATGATTCTTTCAGCATCTGTATCGGCTATACGTAAAGTGATAACTAATGCGTCATAATGAGGGAAAGATAAACTATCGGCATCGGACTTATCGAAGGTGATACTATCTTTGAAGTCGTCATACAGTTCATGGACGATGGTCCGTTTTAGCTTTTGCGTGGTGGTGAATGTGACGTGATTGATTGCCAAGTCGCCGTCGCCTCCGATGATAATATTGATTATGCGTTCTGGGGAAGGCGGCTTCAGCGGCCCCTGGGGTTGTTCCCCTCAACGAGCAAAGTTGGTTTTCCCTTTGTTAGTGAGCAACTCCCTCAGGTATCTCTGGTTCAGCATTCTAAACTACCTCTTGCTGTAGACCTATGTGGTCTTTGATCTTGAGCCCTCGTTTGTGATGGAACTCACAAAGGACGTTTGATTTCCTTGTGGTGGGGTCTGATTTCATCTTTTGCGGCCACTGTACTTTGGTGCCTAGCTTCTCCAGTGCATACACTATTTCTGAAGGAGACATAAAAACGTTATGGCGGATAATAAAGGTGCATACCTCTTTCGTTTTGGAGCGGGGCAACGTGTCGCTGCAACACGTTCATATTCCTGGGTGGAGGTGGATGGGAGGATCTGATATAGGGCTGATGTCGATCTTTATTGAAGCATGGTAGTTGTTCTCGTCGACCCTCACTGCGTCGGTCCCTCCTTATTTCTAAGTGTATAGTTGTTAGCCGTTGGGTTGTCCCATTAAGATCATCCTCGTTCGCTCGTACCTCCGCACAGTAGGCTTTGTGGATTTCCTCCCATGTGGTAGAGGGATATTTCATAAGGCGGCTTAGCAGCTTCTTAGTTTCCTTAGAACCGTCCCTATTTAGCCCTTTCTGGAAAGCGGCGACTGCCATACTTTCTGAACGTTTGGTAGACTCATCATTACCCTGTTAAACATGGCCAGGAAGTCCCTAAGTCCCTCTCCTGTGGTTTGCCTGACGGCGAAGATGTTTTTGAACCTTGCTTCTGCTATCTTTGCACCTGCATGGGCGGTGATGAACTTACCAGCCATTTCTTTGAAAATTGATATTGCCCTAACTGGTAGCTGAGAGTACCATGTTAGAGCCCCTCCGGTCAACGTCCCGTCGAACTTCTTCAGCAGCACCGATGGTACGTGTTCTTTTTATAGGCCGTTGCCCTTCATAGTGGTGACATAGTGGACCAGATGGTCCTCGGGATCTGTGGTTCCATCCTATACCCTTAAGTAGGGAGGAATTATGAAAGTTTTTGGGATGGAGTGCGGGCCAGCTCCTTCGGTATATGGTTGTTCAACGAACTTCCCCACGTCGCGTTTTGGTAGCAACTTGGGAGCACCAGGGATCTTGTCTATCCTCTCCTGATGTTCCTTCATCTGGTCGCGGAGTGCTTTGTTTTCATTTTACGTTTCTTCCATTTTCTTAAGGATGGCTGTGAGTGTGCCATCGTTGGTTCGCACATTAACGAGTTCGTCATTTTCTAGTATAACTTCGGGTTCAACCATGGCAGCAGTGATGCCTACTGTCGGTGTACACCTGAGGTTACTTTGTGGTGACTTCTCAACCAATCCATCTTTTTAGCCATTATTCCAGTAGCTTCTTGACCACCGAAGGTGCTTCCTTAGCAGCAGAGGTTGAAGCTCCTTTTTCATGCAAAATCATTAGATCTTCAGATGGGGGAGGCAAGATCTCTGCACCTGGGTGGTGCTAGGGGTTGTATTCAAGATTCCTTCGTCATCGGCCTCGTTGAGAGAACCCAAGAGGTTGGTTGTAACACCTACTATTATTTTTATTCTTGCATTGTTTTCGGTCATCTTTTGTTTTTATGTGGTGTAGAGAATGGTTGTCGGTTGTTCTCTAGGTACAAACTATGATTTTGATTCTCGAAATCCCCAGAGACGGCGCCAAATTGTTTGTCTCAAAAGTTATTGATACACTTTATAAGCTTAAAGACAATAAAAAATAAACGAGGGTAAATCATAATCAAATATAATACGACTTAGAGATTCGAAGGACGATATTGTTAATATAGATCTGAAAGATGAAAAGGTAGTATAAACTTAAGAGAGAAGTGATCGTTAGAGATAGAGACCAAGATGGAGAGAGAAGAGTTGTATTCTTCACGAGTAATGTTGATGCCCTCTTTACAATGTTAGGGTCTCCTTTATATAACACGAGACCCTACTCGAAATAATTAAAAAGATACAAAAGTAGGTAATATCCATTGAGTGAAAGCGCTGAGTCTTCAAATGACGTCACATTTGTCATCACGTCCAGGTCATATTCTCATTCTAGTCTATATATGCTTGAGGACGTACGTCCAGGGTCAAATTTGACCCTATAGAGCAGTCTTTATCTTACAAGGCATCTAGAGCAGCTCCAAGTGCAAATACTTCATTATCTTCAGCACTGAAAATGGTACTATTACACCCGCAATAGTCCATGCAACCACACTTATCCATGGTACTATCATTTTTCTTCACTTTTTTTGTCTCTTTTACACTAACCTTCATTGATATTTGCAGTGCCATAGGCTTCACATCTTCATGCAAATTTCTCTTCTTTGAATCCATGATAATTGCCCACTCCTCAATCTCCATATTTTTTGACTCAAATACACTTCTCCATGGAACTTCAGCCCTTCCCATGATTTTTGAGCCACTAACTGTACCAAAAACTGGCACAACTTTTCTTGAGTGAAGTTCGAAGACTACACTTCCTTGCTTGAGCATATTAATTGATTTTTCATTTCCCAAGCAATTCAATGAGAATGACTCGTTCCATGACAAGTCAGATTTTGATAGGATTTCTTGGGTTTTTATTTGAACTCTTTGCTGCTCTCCTGCGGAAAGATAGCATCTAACAAACAAACTGCCTCCTACGGATCTTATTTGCTCAACGTTTCTTGCTCTTATTATTTGTATTTCACAACTAATAGATGAATAATTTTGAGAATTGTCCATGGAAAACTTGGGGTGGTCTATTTTTTTGAAGAGGATATGTTTTGATGATGAGAAACTTTCAGTTGGTGGTTATATATATATAGTTGGAAATAATGGATTGACTTTGGAGATCTAATGGAAGGAAGGTGGTGTAACTTTATGAGGAAAGAGGTTATCCTTTAAACATACAGTGAAGAGCACCGGCCAATAAGAATTAGTGCTGCTAATCTTGGAGCGCATTTAATATGGACAGAAAGAAATATGTGGGATTGGACTTCAAGAAAATGTGGAGAAAAGCTCTTCGGTTTCTTGAAAGGTTAAAAAAAAATAAGAAAAACGACCCTTTGGATAGTATTGGAGTTGAAATAGTGTAGGATGTGGCGAATAGGTCTTATTAGTGGGTTAATCTGAAATGTCCAGTCAGCTGTTAAGTGTTAACTATAACAGTGAATGTCGACATTGGATATGTACTATTCATCACTTTCAATTGGAGGATCTTACACATCTTCAATTTTTAAGGATATTTTGTTGCACAGGAATTGGATAAGATGGAGAAAAACGCTGGTTCAATGCTAAACTATAAACTGGATAAAAATAAACAACTTTCTATCTTCATTTATTTGGCACAATTTAAATTTCGAGAGTCAAACTCATTATTATATTTTTGATTATGAATTTATATATAAAAATTAATTTTTTTAAAATAAAAATTATATATTCGAAATTATATAAGAAGTACTATTATAATTTACAATAATTAACAATTTAAAATAATAAAAAGACATATGAAATTAAGTCTCCAAATTTGAACACCGAATAAAGGGAGTAGTACATATTTTATGGGCGGAAAATCCATGATCACCCACTATTATTCAGAGGGATAAACAATATTTTTGGGGTGGAAGATCCATTATATTTATCCCACATGATTAAGAGAAACCTTTTCTGCTTCTTTTCTTCCTTTTGGCTTCCTGCGTAAGAAATGACTTGGGGTTCCTGCATATACAAATTGAGAGGCAAACATCAGAACTAAAATGTAACGATTCAATTGGTCATTTTGAGCAATTATGTCTGGTTCGGCGGTTTGAGATCGCAAGTAACTTCACATAGTGCATTATGATCTGCGTGCATTATCGGTTCAATTTTTTTCTTGAGAAGTTCGGAAAGGAATTTTAGGAGTGACTCTCATTTGAAAAGCTCGAAATTGAAAGAATTAACCAAGGTTTGACTTTTGATTATTTGACCTCATATCGGAGTTTTGATGGTTCCGATATGTCCGGATGATAATCTTGGACTTGGACATATGTCCGATATGTCATTTGGATTTTTCTAAAAACATTCGGTACCATTTGGCGGTAATTGGCAATTTAAAGGTTTAGAATTTTCCTAGGTTTGACCATAGTTTATCGGGTTTGAATTTTGATTTCGGAACTTGGAATGAGTAAGTTTTGTCATTTGGAACTTGCTTGCAAAATTTGGTGTCATTTGAAGTTTATTTGATATGGTTTAGATGCTTGGTTGCGATTCTAGAAGTTCTTGTGATTTTTATGTGTATTGGTATCCAATTCGTGATTCTAGAGGTTATTTTGGTGTTTTGATCGTACGGGCGAGTTTGTGTTATATTTTTAGACTTGTGAGGGTGTTTGGTTTGGAGCCTCGGGGGCTCGAATGAATTTCAGATTGTTTTTGTTAAAATTTTGAGTGTTGGTTCTGCTTTTATCACACTTTGTGATGTTCTAATGCAACTACCACAATTGTGAGGTAGTCATCACATTTACGAACGTGGACTGCTGGGAATTTCGAGTTTTAGCTTCATTTAGTCATATTTTGAACCCTAGATCCGAGAGTGAGCGATTTTGAGAGAGGAATTTCATCTACAATCATTGGGTAAGTACCTCTAATTAGTTTTAACTATATTTTGCGATTATACCTTAGATTTAACATTAAATTCATGAGAATCTAAAGGAAAGTTTGGGGAAAAATTATAAAATAATCATTTGAAGGACGAATTGGTATCGAGATTTCATAATTTTGGTATAGTTGAACTCGTATCGGAATGGGTGCTCGAGTTTTATAAATTTTGTCAGGTTCCGAGGTACGGGCCTGAGGGTTGACTTTTGTTGACTTTTTACAAATTGTATTAGGACCATAGTTTTGTTAATTGAAATTATTTTCTTTTAAATTGTTTGATGTGTTTAAGTTGTCTTTGGCTAGTTTGAGTCGAGTGGTGGTAAATTGGTAAAGGATAAACTAAATTGAGTATTGAGTTGGTGACTTGTCTAACTTTGTGTTGGAAAAATCTCCCTTCGAAATTGAGTTAATTGTGCTATCTTGTTATGTGAAAGCCGTGTACATAAGGTGATGAGTGGGTACACTGTCTATATGTGGTATTGACCGGATTTGATTGTCGTTTATTCCCATGCCTTTAATTAAATTGTCATAACATGTGGTATCTCATTGTTAGGCTACTCTCACATGCTCTATTTGATATTATTAGCACTTATTGTACCTCTTACCCGTTGTTTGGCCCTAATATGGTTTAGTTGAAGTTATTGCCTTGTTACCTCTCAATTGTTGAGTTCTGTTATGATTCTGTGCATATCTGCTACATGTCCAAATTGTTGTTATTGCCTGTGTATTTATCACGAGCCATATGTTTGGTCATTTTTGGAAAGGTTGCTGTATTCATTTGGTTCTTATGTGGTTCCTTTGTTGCCATGTACTCATCCTCTTGATTGTAGAAAACTCTTGCAAATTGAGTTATTGAATCATTATTGTTAATTTAAGTTATTACTGGGGGGATCGGGTTGCACGCCGCAACAGATGAAATAATGAAGGATATATATATATATATATATATATTATGATATTTCTATTATACGGTGGGATCGGGTTACACGTCACAATAGGTGAAATAAGGGTAAATTACTATGGTGAAATAAGGGTGAACTATGATACTGATATTATATGGTGAGATCACACGCGGCAACATATTTTGTTCATTGTTATGATATCAATATTGTATGGTAGGATCGGATTGCACGCTGCAACATGTAAAATAAGGGTGAATTGATACGGTGGAATAAAGGTAAATTATGCTATTGATATTATATGATGGGATCGAATTGCGGGCCACAACATATTTTATATTTTGTATTCCATGTTTTATTGCATTGGCTTCAGTTCTTCGTACAAGACTTTGAGAATTTGTATTTTTCGGTTTTCACTGTTTTCTGAGGGTTGAGTTATTATCATTAACTTATTGCCTTGTCGTTATTTGCTGAGTTCTTTTGTTAATATTATTATTCCGCTGAATTGATTTTCAAAGTGAATATTTAATGTTAAGTCATTGTCTCCTGTCCTGCTGAGTTGTTAGTAATATAGTGATTTAAAAATAAAAGAACTAATATCATGCTACTTATGTGACTTTTAAGTTAAAATCGACGTATATTTTAGTATTTACCATTTCTAATAGTTGACAAAATTATTTCATTTGATTTTTCAATTTAATCTCCTTAACAAGTGTGACGTTTTTATTTTACTTAAAAGGAATTATTATTATGTTTTAAAGTGACAAATTTTATATTAAATTCAATATCTTATTCAATAATGTATTTTATTTGAAAATATTATTTTTCTTCACCCAAAGGATTTCTAAAATAAACTCACAGTTATCATTGATTTCTTGGTATAGAAACTGCAATTTTACTTTATGATATATAAATCAAATCTCTTAAATATCCTTATTAGCATCTGATACGGATATTATGTACCTAGTAGCCCATGGATTTTAGCGTGCAAAGTGAGATTAAAAGATGTGGGCATAAGGTGCCATTTGTATTAAAAGGTTTGGAAGTTGTGATTTATGATATGAGATTACGAGAAGTGGGATTGTTGAAATCATATATTGGAAATGATTTAACTGGTTGAGTTGATATAATTTTCGATACTTGGGCACATTTGTACTTCATTTGAACCCCGGCTATGTTGTTGTTTAATTACTTGGTTATTCCTCGTTGCTATTCGTGATTTCCTTTGTGACGATCCGGTCAGTCGTCTAATGAGTTACGCTCAGTTTCCTACCATTTCTACTCATTTATGCTTCGTTATCCATGTTTTGTGGTATCGGGTTGGTCGGATAAAGTCCGGAATGATTTTGTAAGGTTTGAGATACTTAGTCTCTTATAAGAAGGTTTAGTTGGAAAAATCAACTGGATGTTGACTTATATGTTAGAGGGTTTGGATGTGACTTCCGAAGATTCGGTTAGCTTCGGGAGGTAATTTATGACTTAGGAGTGTGATCGGAATGGGCTTTGGAGGACCGGAGTAGAATTAGGCTTCAATTGATGAAGTTGATATTTTGGCGATTCCGGTTGATAGGTGAAATTTTGATAAAAGAGTCGGAATAGAATTTCGAGAGTTGCAATAGCTTAGTTGTGTCATTTGGGATGTGTGTGCAAAATTTCAGGTCATTCGGGCGTGGTTTGGTTGGATTTTTGATCAAAAGAGTATTTCGGAAGATTTGAGAAACTTAGGCTTGAATCCGATGTGTTTTAAGTGATTTGAAGTTGTTTGAGGTGTTTTGATGATTGGAACAAAATTGAATAAGGTTTTAGACTATGTTGGTGCCTTTGGTTGAGGTTTGTCACACATCTTTTTTACACACCTACCCCGAAGGATAGTGTATAAGGGAGTTTTCCAATTTTAAGTGACATTATTCGAATCGAGATTATTTATTCAATTAGATTCGTCACTTGGGATAAATTTGGTTTTTGGTGTTCCAAGTCACCGATTTATTTTTTGAATCCTGAATCGAGGAAAATTTTCGACTTTTCAATTGTAGTCTGCGAACCAGAAATTCTATGTAAGGAATTCTGTTGACCCGAGGAAAAGTGTTAGGCACCTCCGGATCCCGTTGTTCTAGCACAGTCGCTTAAACTATTATAAATGGCTAAAATCAAATTTTTATACATGTCATCCTATAGTGCAATTTTAGAATTATTTACCGCTTTTGGTTAAAGATTTTTAGAAAAGTGAGCGTCATTTGAAAACGTGTTTTTGGATCACGCCACATGAAATGCACCCTGATCCTCGACACATTCTTATTCAACGTTTGGGATTTGGATTTGGATCGCATGAAATGCACACCCATATTTAGGAAGGTAAAATTATTAAAAACGCACGTAACGCGACTAACGTATTATAACTTTGCGGGAGGCCGTGAAATTTGCTAAATCACACATCTTGAATTCTAAGTATTTTAATAGGAACATTTATAGAGGGCCTCACAATTTATGTATTTTGTTTGGCGGTTTTATCATTTAAAGGCAAACCTAAAGCAAGCTACGATTTTCTATTTAATTTTGTCTCTAACGGGGGCTAAATAATTGGTATTACTTAAGAAATACTATGCTTTAATGATGTTAATAAACATCAATACTACATAAGAGGGGTGAGGGGGGTGATTTGTGTGGTACCTAATTTTCGCATTAGAAGAAAACTGGTTCTTCTAAGTGTTCTAACTACAGCAGTTTACAGAATAATAAAAACTGAAAGTAAAGTGTGGAAAACACTTTGCTCAAAAGGTGAAAAAATCACGAGTTACTATTCACTATGATTTTTCTAAACTCCACTAAAAATCAATGAGCCAAACAATATTCACAAAGACTCTTTGTAAACCTAAGGATTAAACTCTAATCCCAGTGTGGCACACATCCTTAGGTGCTGCGACACTATCAAGTTAACTCTAACTTGATTACACAAGGTACCTAATGTCGATGCCCTCCTTTTTCTCTCAAGGAAAAGAAATCGGGTTTACGACATTATGGGTAGAATGACTATTTTATCCCCTTTTGGGGGGAATTTGGGCTATGGAGTTTGAAGAGTTGCCACATAATGATTATAGTGTACTAGGATACTTTTTGAGAAAATAAGAAAGATTTGAAGGAAAACTAAAGTTTGGGTAAGGGCTTGAGATAATGTTGAGTGGAAGGTGTTAGGCATCCCTTAAGATCCACTAGTGTAGTTCCCGGCCTTGCTTAGTTGTGACTTTAAGAAGAGTAAGATTAGGCAAGCAAAGTTTACACATAAGAAATATAAATAAGTTAACCATTTTTTGAAAGAAGAAAGATACAAGTAAAAGAGCTTTAGTTTGAAGAAAAATATTTAAATAAAGGAAAAGTAAAGAAGAAGGGTCCTAGGTTTAACTACAATATGGATCATTCGATGCAATATCCCGCACATGTTCCCAAATAGGGATCGCCTTATGATATTAGCGCATCGTGATCATCTCCATATTCTATCCTTCCCACCCTGTTAAAGTATTTAAGCGCGTTTAGCCTCGTTTACTTATTGCATGCTAGTACCCGTCCCGGCCTATTAGTTCCGGGGTATTTGGACTTTTAATCCTAGAAGGGAAGAAAGGGGATAAGGGAATATATGGAGTTCAAAAGGTAAAAATGCTAAGGCGTCAATCAAAAACAAATAGCACATAAGGGGAATAAAGAAACATACAAAGGATGCAATAAAACCCCTTAAGCAATACAACAATTAGTTTAGCATGACTTGCAATTACTGATTTGGTCTTAAGATTAAAACTGACAGTGGACAGATTAGTTTAACAAATAGAGGTAAATAATAAGTCTGCATTAGGCAACCTGGATCCACTTTGTCAGAACTTAAGATATTTTAAAACCAGTAATTTCAGAAAGCGCATATTTTAGACAAGGATCAAGAACAGAAGAGTTTTGGAAATAGGAAATTGAAATTTGCAGAAGTTCAGAGATGGCATGCAAACTAGCCAAAGTGCTTAAGTAAAATCATAAAGAGGCATTTTTTCGAAAAGCATTGAATTAAGATTTAGGCAGAAGACCAAAAAGTTGATTTAAAAAGATGAAAGTTTGGAATTTAAAAAGAGTTTATAGATTTAAAATAGTGCAAACGAAAAGACTTGGTCAGGATTCAAAAATAGACAGATTTGGACAAGTTTTTGCTGGAAGTGTTTGACATATTATTACTCAGATTAGGCGAGTTTAAACTCCAATAGGCATGATATCTACATCTTGATTATTGCTGCTTTTAGAACGTTAGGGGACCTACTGTTTGCCTAGCGTTTTTATGCATTTCCTATAGGCATGATCTCTATTATGCTTGCAATACAAAGTTCTATTGGCTTGATTTATAGCTGGGATGCAAAGTTAAAGTCCTACAAGCATGATTTCTAAGTGATTTGCAATGGTAAAGTCCTATAGACATAGTATCTAGATGATTTGCAATATTGAAATCCTATAGGCATGATTTCTACCCCTTGATCCCACACCCTTTTCACTATATCCCCCAAATTCTTTTACAAAACTTGTTACAACAACCAAAAGAAAGTGAACTAAAAAAATACATTATAGCCTAAAGCTAGATCCGAGAAGCCTAATTCAATATTAATGCCCAATAACATGTGTTTCACCAAATCCAGGTTCCAGATTTCAAGGCCTCCTCTTAGAGTGTTTCAAAGTTCTAAGGGCTTTCAGGAAGTCCAGGCAATGCTTACACCCTAAAGATTGAATAGAGTAGTGCAATGTGTGGAATTACTAGCCTTTAGGCATCCAAGTTCAAAGGGAACTCTAGGGTCCCTAAGCATGACTTACCATAAAGGGGTAGTAATTAAAGAACTAAGAATAAGTGTAAAGTGAGGGGATTAGAGGAGACCAAAGCAAAGGATGGTCACACCCAGTCATTATTGGAACTGGCACACCCCTAATCCTTTACTTGATTCAAACAAATAAAATAGCATACTTTTAGAAGTCAGGCAGGGGTTTGAGTGGTGATTAGGACACTACTTGACCCTAGTCAAGGCTCAACGCATAAAAGGGGTTAAGGGAATGAGATTGATTTGAGTGGAGGTTCAAAAGAACCTGATCCTAAATCAAGGATATCAATGAGATGCTACCTAAACTATGGACATACTCACATACAAGGGGGATTAAAGGGAAGGGGAAACACATGAAAGCAAACATTAAGGAGAGATACGAAAACATAACAACAGCAGCATGCAGAAAGGTATAACAGACTAGTGCATAGTCATTTAGTACCAGAAAACATGTAGTTGAGGGGTCATGTAGAAGGGAGAAATAAACACGTAGTTTTAGAGAACAATATCTAAATTGTGGAGATCTACCAGTTGCAATTTCAAGTGACAACGTAAGAGAACAGCCGGAGAAGCAAACACAAGAAGGATAGCAAGAAATTCCCAAGGTCTATCCTTGGCTTTCAGCCGGCTAGATACAAGTAGCAGAAAAGAGAGGAAAACTTTGAGAGAGAGTGTGTGTATTGAACTCTAATTGTTCGTGAGTTTGTAGAAAAGGAGTGGGGTTTTCATGGTTTGAAAATAAGAAGCAAGTAAAGCAGAAAATACTTTTGTATCAAATCACAATCAATTAGGGAAAGGACTTCCTCTAATTAAAGAGTCGGACTTAGGGTAATAAAAACATAGTTTCATTTATGGAAATAAAATCAAGAATACTTTGCAAAATAGTGGGTAAATACAGATAAAGTTTTTTGAAAATACATGGTTTTAAACAAATAAGGCAAGAATAGAATCGATAATCACATAGTAAATCAAGGAATCAGGGATTTGAAATCAGTAATGAACCGAGTCAGAATATAGGTCCAAATTAGTCAAAGAGAGAATCAAAAATAAATTCACAGAAAAATCAATCCCAAAATTAGGGTTATTTTGAAAAGAGAAATCGGACTATAAAGAGATGCACAGACTTAAACATGCAAGGCTAAAATTAACAGAATAGTCATGTAGTCAAAAAGCAGCAGAACGTAGCCATGTACGGAATTAGAAGTTCTTGAAAAGCTTAGCAAGAGTCAGAAGCGTGAAAGGACTTAGATAAAAAAATTAGGGTTTCGAAATTAGACGGGCAGCAGACAAGTGCTCGGAAACCCCAAAAATCTAGGGTTTTCCTTACATTTCAAATGCAAAGGAGAGAGCATAAGGAATCAGGGAAACATAGTCTCAGAAAGAATATAAATACGCAAGAGAGCATGAGGAAAGAAAAAAGAGATAGTAAGAAATAACTAGAAACCCTAGGTAAAGAAAAATACATAGAATCATGGGCAAAACACTCAGGAGTCATAGCAAAGTAAAGGAAATCACAGTAGAGCAAGTAAAACAAAAAATCGGAGAAACCCTAAGTTTTAAGAAGACGAACAGTTCGAAAATAAAATCGGTAAAAATGGGGAAAACACTTAGCAATCTTAGAAAATAACATGGATTTGAAGTAGATCTTAAAGAGAAACAAAGAAGAAAACCCTAGAAAAAATGAGAAAGGCGTGGAACGGAGTGGTCTAGAGTCGGAAATGGACTCACAAGGCTAAGACTCATCGGAGGGAGGCCCGAAATGGCCATAAAACTCAAGTCAGAGGACCTCTAAACCGGGGGTCTTCAAGGTCCGGCGCTGGATCTTTGAATAAAAGAGGATGAGGGTGAGTAGGTTGCAAGGGGCCGGGGGGTCCATGATTTCCAGTGAAACAAGGTCGGAAGTTGGCCATAGTAGGCTAGGGTTTCAGGGAGAGGTTGAGAGAATTTGATAGACGAGGGGATACAAGGGCGGCTGATGAAATGTAAATGAGAGGGATTAGGGTTGGCTATGGGTTTAATTAAGGAAGGGGGAACGTGGTCCGTTGATCTAAATGATCAACGGTCGAGATTAAGGGGTGCGTGGTTCGGGTTTAATTTGATTGGGTCTGGGTCGGGTGGTCAGTGCAATTGATGGGTTAATTTTTGGTCGAAATTAGGCTATAATTGAAAGTAAAATGGGTCGTTATTGAAATAGCCACTTTTCCTATTTTGAATTTGTAAAAATAGTAAAGCTATTAATAAACAAATTAAAAAATACTAAGTTAATAAATAATGCATAAAATTAATTTAAAAATATAGAGAATGATTTTGTGATTACAAATGCTATTAAATCGAGAAATATGCTAAAATTGTAATTTCATGAAATTTTAGTTTAAAAATACCAAATGGATTTGTAAAAGTATGCAAAAATAAATTAAATTATATTTTTGTGTAAAATTGAGAATAAAATAAATTATTCAGCAAAGTGAAAAGTTTTGGGAACAATTATTGGATTTTATTGTGCAAAATAGGAAATAAATTAGTTTTAAAAATTATTTAAAATGCCAAAAAATCTTTGGGGTGCTACATTGAAACTATTTCGAGCATATAAAATTCATAGGGAAAAATTGGGTATCAACAGCTGCCACTCTTTACCCGAGAAGGATGAAAGAGTTGTCGGGTAAAGATAAGATGGCCAATTTTGACCGGAGACTGCGATTGTAAAAGGATATTGACCGTGCTATGTTTTCTGAGTTGCCTACATATTCTTGGTTTTACAGGAATCTGGCCATATGTAGTTCAGGAACTATTGACGGAATATGCCGATGGGAATTCGAAAAAACGGGTGCGATGGTTAAATCTGAGAGGGTGCTTGGAATCGGACAAACTGCGGAGAACTGGAGCGGGATTGCTCCTACTTAGATAGGTGTGAGCTTGCCAGAGTACCTGCAAATGGGCAATGCGTATATATTGCGTAATTTAAACATGATGCAAGTTCCCATTGGATCATGAATGTTTGTCTTCGGACGGTTAGGATAACATCATCAGACTATGATGTCCTGGGCCATGAAAAGCATAAAGTAACGGTTCGCAGGCCTTGAAATGATGTTCTTGGGCTATCAGATGCTGCCTTCGAACCATGACGCCTTTGAACGAGTTGGCGATCTTTCAGCCCATGAGAAGGTGGAAATCTTTCAGCCAAATGAATGCCAAGGGTGGCGATTTTTCAGCCGGAGCGAGAGTTTAAAAGGAGGTGGCGGTATTTCAGACAGATAAGAATTTAAAATGTAGGTGGCGATGTTTCAGCTAGTTGAAAAAATTAAAGCGGCGATATTTCAACCATGCAGGGCGGAGACAATGCTTAGTCTCGGAAGGCAGATATGAGCCTTATGCAATATGGAGATAGAGAGCCTTATGCGAAAAATGCGGATGGAGATAGAACTTAGTCTCGAAAGGCAGATAGTAACCTTATGCAATGAGGGGGTAGAGCTTAACCTCGGAAGGCAGAGAATAGCCTTATGCAAAAAATGCAGATGGAGAGAGAGCTTAGTCTAGAAAGGCAGATAATATCCTTATGCAAAAATGCAGATGGAGATAGAGCTTAGTCTCGAAAGGCAGATAGTAGCCTTATGCAATATGGAGGTAGAGCTTAATCTCGGAAGGCAGAGAATAGCCTTATGCAAAAATGCAGATGGAGACAAAGCGTAGTCTCGAAAGGCACATAATGGCCTTATGCAATATGGAAGTAGAGCTTAACCTCGGAAGGCAGAGAATAGCCTTATGCAAAAATGCAGTTGGAGACAGAGCTTAGTCTCGAAAGGCAGATAGTAGCCTTATGCAATCTGAGAGGTAGATCTTAACCTCGGAAGGCAGAGAGTAGCGTTATGCAATATGGAGGTAGAACTTAACCTCGGAAGGCAGAGAGTAGCCTTATGCAATACGGGAATGTAAAGGAGTAAACGGTAACAAGTTTCCTTAGTTGATAGACGATTTGTGAGATTAAGACTGCTGGGGAGTGCAGATTGTGACCCTATAAGGGTTTCGATCCTGAAGAGCGAATGTGATTTGATCCGTAAGCTGAATTCCTGCATCCAAAGAAAAATCGTGAATTCTATGTGGGGGGGGGGGAGGTTAGTTTGTATCCTCCAGCGCTTGGCGTCGTGTATCATGGGGGTAGCATTGCTAAACGATGGTGGTGCAAATGATATTTATGCATGACTTAGTAAATATAATGCACGTACGTATATATGAAAAATGATTTTGATTTGGATGAACTAATGACTGCAACGTGGTTCAAGCTGCGGCGACCTTTCTTGCTACCGAATTTTTAAAGGGTCCTCCTTAAAATTCTACCCCAGTTTATCGGATCGGTGCTGCTGACGATTGTGCTGGATGACTGAACGCATCCTCAAAATTCTGACCCAGTTTACTATGTTGGTGCCGATGAAAAGACTGAAAAACTTACTTTGGAATTTTGAGGGTCCTCCTCAAAATTCTTCCCACTTCCCAACACGGGGGAAAGATGGAATTTTTATTAAAATGTGACCAAACCCATAGGGCTGTCTACGTATCCCCTTTTAAACGGGAATCAGGTCAGGCGTATTTCAGATTAAATCACAAAAGAAAAAGCATATGATCAAATGTAGTATCTTTTCACTGTGTCTGCGTTGATAGGCTTCGGCCAGACTTCTCCGTCCATCTTTGCGATAATAATGGCTTCTCTAGTTAGAACCTGATGAACCATATTCGGACCCTGCCAATTGGGAGAGAATTTCGCTTTGGCTTCTTCTTGATGCGGAAATATCTTCTTCAATACTAACTGCCCTGGCGCGAACTTCCTTGGCTTGAATCTCTTGTTGAAGACTTTGGACATTGTGTTCTGATATAATTGACCGTGACAGACAACATTCATTCTCTTTCTGTCTATGAGAGCTAACTGCTCGTAGCGACTCTTAACCCATTCTGCATCATCTAATTATGCTTCTTGTATGACCCTTAAGGAGGGAATTTCTACTTCGGCGGTGATGACCGCCTCTATACCATAAACTAGCATGTAGGGAGTGGCCCCGGTTAATGTGCGCACCATGGTACGATAACCCAGTAAGGCGAATGACAACTTCTCATGCCAATGTTTGTGCTTTTCGATTATCTTCCTTAGTATCTTCTTGATGTTCTTATTGGCCGCTTCTACAGCTCCATTCATCTAAGGTCTATAAGACGTAGAGTTATTATGTTTAATCTTGAATGTTTCACACATTTCCTTCATCAGGTCGCTGTTGATATTAGAACCATTGTCGGTGATGATAGATTCAGAAATCCCGAACCGACAAACTATACGGTCTCGGACGAAATTTGCTACTACTTTCTTGGTGATGCCTTGTATGATGCTGCTTCAACCCATTTGGTAAAGTAATAAATTGCCACTGGGATGAACCTGTGCCCATTTGACGCGGCTGGTTCAATTTGTCCAATGACGTCCATTCCCCAAGCGGCGCACGACCGTGGTGAGCTTGTTGCAGTAAGCTTGTTTGGAGGTACCTTTATCACATATGCATGTATTTGACAATGGTGGCCCTTCCGAACATAATGGATGTAGTCCGTTTCCATATTCATCCTAAAATACCTTGCTTGGAGTATCTTCTTTGCCAAAATGAAACCATTCATATGCGGTCCGCAAGTCCTTGCGTGCACTTCCTCCAATAGTCTGGTCGCTTCTTTTGCCTCGACACATCTTAATAATCCCAAATCAGGCATTCTCCTGTACAGGATTCCTCTGCTATGAAAGAAGTTGTTGGAAAATCTATGAGGTGTTCGTTTCTGAGTAGCATTGGCAAGCTCTGGGTACTCTCCTGTTGTCAGGTATTCTCTGATATCGTGGAACCAAGGTTTCCCGTTAGCTTCTTCCTCAAAGTGAGCACAATAAGCTGGCTGGTCATGAATCTTGACCTGGATGGGGTCAATTAAGTTAGTATCGGGATGCTGGATCATAGACGATAAAGTGGCTAAGGCATCGACGAACTCATTCTGTATTCTGGGAATATGCTGGAATTCTGTCTTTCTAAATCTTTTCCTCAACTCCTGTACATGGTGCAGATAGGGGAGTATCTAGGAATTCTTGGTTTCCCATTCTTCTCGAACCTGATGTATCAGTAGGTTCGAGTCTCCGATCACTAATAGTTCCTGAATGTTCATGTCAATGGCCAGCTTGAGCCCTAAGATGCAGGCTTCCTACTCTGCCATGTTTTTGGTGCACAGGAATCTGAGCTCGGCGGATACTGGGTAATGGTGACCAGTTTCTCATACCAAAACCGCTCCTATACCAACTCTATTAAAATTTGCGACTCCATTGAAAAACATCCTCCAACCATCATAGGATTCTACGATGTCTTCTCCTATGAAGGCTATCTCTTCATTTGGAAAATACATATTTAGGGGTTTGTATTCTCCTCCTACAGGATTCTCGGCGAGGTGATCTGCCAAGGCTTGTCCTTTGACCGCCTTCTGGGTAACATAATGATGTCAAGTTCACTTAATAGTATCTGCCACTTAGCGAGCTTGTCAGTAGGCATGGGCATCTGAAAGATATACCTTTATGGATCCATCCTGGATATGGGATGAGTGGTGTAGGCTTAGAAATAGTTCCTCAATTTTTGAGCTACCCAGGTTAAAGCACAACAAATTCGCTCTAACAAGGAATATGGCGCCTCGTACGGGGTAAACTTCTTGCTGAGGTAGTAGATGGCTTACTCCTTTCTCCCTATTTCGTCATGTTGTACCAAAACACAACGAAATGCCCCGTCCAATACTGCAATATAAAGCAATAAAGGCCTCCCTGGCTCAGGTAGAATCAAGACTGGTGGCATTGACAAGTATTCCTTGATTCTTTCAGAAGCCTTTTGACAATCCTCAGTCCATTTCGTGGCGGCATCCTTCTTTCGCATCTTGAGGATGGGTTCACAAATGACAATGGACTTAGCTATGAATCGACTGATATAGTTGAGCCTCCCTAGAAAACTCATTACATCTTTCTTGTTCTTTGGCGGTGGTAACTCTTGAATGGCTTTGACCTTTGACGGGTCCAACTCTATCCCCTAGCGACTCACAATGAAACCCAACAACTTTCCGGCTGGGACCCCAAATGCGCACTTGGCGGGGTTCAGTTTCAAGTTGTATCTCCTCAGTCTGTTGAAGAATTTTCTCTCAAATCTCCCATGTGATCTGTAGCTTTCCTGGATTTAATGATGACATCGTCTACATATACCTCGATCTCTTTGTGGATCATATCATGAAAAATGATGGTCATGGCTCTCATGTTGACATCATTCTATAACAGTACATTCCCCATGGCGTGATGAATGCCGTTTTCTATGCATCTTCTTCGTCCATCCATATCTGGTGGTATCCAGCAAAACAATTGACGAATGACTGTAGCTCATGTTTGGCGCAGTTATCGATCAATATGTGTATATTTGGCAAAGGGAAGTCGTTTTTAGGACTGGCCCGGTTGAGATCTCGGTAGTCAACACAGACTCTAACCTTCCGTCCTTTTTTGGTATCGGCACAACGTTGGCTAACCATGTTGGATACTCCACTACTTTGAGAACCTTGGCTTTGACTTGCTTGGTGACTTCTTCTTTGATTTTCAAACTCATGTCTGGTTTGAAATTTCTGATTTCTGTTTGACTGGTGGGCAAGCCGGACCTGTCGGCAACTTGTGAGCCGTAATGATGTGCTGAGACCGGTCATATCATTATACAACCAAGCGAATATATCCTCATATTCTTTCAAAAATTCTGTGTATTCTTCCTTTTCTGATGGTGACAAGTGTACGCTGATACGTGTTTCCTTGACATTTATTGCGTCCCGCAAATTAATGACCTCAGCTTCGTCTAAGTTAGACTTAGGCCTGTTTTCCAAATTCTCACCTGACAACCTCTTCTGGTATTTCGCCCTCTTCTAAATCTATGTCCGTTTGTCGCACTGCCTCATTGCAAGTTACAGTCTTTGGTTCATTATCAAGATATGTATTAGTAATGCTATGTAAAATAAGGTAAATAATAGAGAAAATAAATGAGAGTGAAATATAAAGATAAACTTGAAAAATGCATTTGATTAAATTCATAATTGTCTGAAACATCGGAGCTTTTTTCAAAGGTAAAAAAAATGCTGAAAAGTAAAATCAACTAATTGTAAAGTGCTATGCATATGTATCGTTTAGCCTTGCTACCCCGAGGCTTTTTGGGCACTGGTGGTCCTAATTGTCCAATTGGTGAGGTGTTCTCCCCGGTTCACAGCTCGAATGGAAGGGCCTTCCTCTCCTCCTCGAATATAACACAACAATACATATCATCCTCTAGAAACAGGTTCTTCATTGTTGCCAGTATCTCATTTCCTCTGATCCATATATGTCATCAGTGGGCTGAAAGGTCTGCTCTAACTGAGGTAGAGGGTTCTCTAGTGGGTTGTAGGGACCGCGCCATGGTGGCGACCAATGTTTGAACTCTTCCCAAGTGTATTCATAACCCAGGCCAAAAGTGGTTCCATGCTTCTTCAACTGGATAGGTTTGGTGATACCCTGGAGATTCTTGCCAAGCCCCTTTGTGGGCTCATATCCACTCCAATGCAGAATGCTCTCAATTTTGTTATCCCACCACTTGTCTTTGTCTATGGCATTGACTCGCTCGATGTGATGGTATGTTTCTCTACCAATTTTCCTCCTACCTCCGATCATCGGGATGGCCTGGCAACAATATATGGGGTTACTTCCATTGCCATGGATGATTACTTCGTAATGATTCAATTCAAATTTTACAGCCTGATGCAAAGATTATGCCACAGCCCCGGCAGCGTGGATCCAGAGCCATCCCAGCAACAAATTGTAGGATGCTGGCACGTCAATGACTTGGAACTTGACATCGAACAAGGCGGGCCCCATCTGCAGGCATAAGCTAATTTCTCCAATGGTGGACCTCTGATATCCATCAAAAGCTTTGACACTGATAGCCCCGTCTTTGATCTCGTGCAATCCCTTGCTCAATGTCCTGAGAGTTACCAACAGACAAATGTTGAGGCTGGATCCCCCGTCGACTAGAATCCTGGTGATAAAGTGATCCTCGCATTACGCACTGATGTGCAACGCTTTGTTGTAACCAAACCCTTCTGTTGGTATTTCATCTTCATGGAAGGTGATTTTATGGCTTTCCAGTACCTGTCCCACCATGTTTACCATTTCGCCTCCTGTTATATTGCTGGGAACATAAGCTTCACTCAGTATTTTCATTAAGGCATTTTTATATGCCTCAAAGCTTTATAGAAGAGCCATAATAGAAATCTTTTCTGGCTTTTTGTGCAGTTGCTCGATGACCGAGTATTCTTTTGCTGTGCCTTCCTCCAAAGGTCATCGGGTCCAATTTCAACAGCCTGCCCGGATGCCTACTTGCTAGACTCAGCCAAATGCTCCGAGGTGTATACCCTGCCTATCCTGGTGATGCCCTGTGCTGCAATTGCTTCCCTAGTATATGCATTTCCCTTCGTTCTAGCCTCTGCGGTGTAATCCCAAGGTGTAACATTTGTTTGGAGCAGGGTTACGTCTGTCATAGAGATTGGAATTGGAACCTTAGGAGGTAACACAATAACTTCAAACGGTGTAGGCGACTTTGGAACCCCGAACTCAATCTCAATTAGTTTTAGCACCTTTGCAGGAGGTGTTTCAAACTTGAGTGGTATGGATACATTTACCACGTCGCCCTTATAGTGCTGAATCTGGGCAACAATGGGATTGAGAGTAACCGTTGGCTTCTTAGGCTCGACCCTTCAGCTATCAAACCGATTGACCCCTTGGGGTCCCAATCATCCTCGATTGCGATCATGTGAATTCCTCCAACCTTGTGGTCAGGCAGAGGGTTGTTGCGGACATTAGGATCAGGCTCCTTTGCTATAATTATCTTGCTGTCAATCAGATTCTGAATCTTGTCTTTCAACGAGCGACACTCGTTGATAGTATGTCCTTCCATCCCGGAATGGTATGCGCAAGTCTTGTTCGGGTTGATCCACTAGGAAGGGTTTTCTGGAGTTACGGATGGGATAAGGGTAACGTAAACTACTGCTTTGAGTTTTTCATATAATTGGTCAATTGGCTTGTCTATGGCGATATATTATCTAGGAGGTTTACGATCAAAATTTGGTCTAGGTCGAGGGAAGTTTGGCGAGTAGGCGGTGATGGGTACTGAGAAGGTTGGGAGTTATATTCTTGATATACTAGATTAGGTTAAGAATATCTGGGTGAAGTGGGTTGATATAGAGGTGGTGGAGGCGATTGATAAGCAGGTGGTGGAATTTAGTAAGTGGATGACGGTGCTTGGTAGTTTAAGGTAGGTTGATATGTGAGTGGAGCTGAGGGATATGTTTGGTACTTCATAGGGGAGTTGTTCTTTGGTTACATAATTTTTATCCTTTTTCTTTGATGAGCCACCAGACTATAAAGCCTTTTTAGTAGCTTGAAATGCCTAGAGATTAGTGACCATACCCTTTTTGATGCCTTCTTTGATCCTTTCTCCCAACTTGATGATGTCGGAGAACTTTTAGCCCTCTATTAGCATTAGCCACTCGTAGTACTGCAGATCCTGAGCACGGACGAAGAACCTGTTCATTTGTTCTTTCTCCAAGGCCGGTCTGACCTTAGCAGCTTCTGACCTCCAACGAGTAGCATACTCGCGAAAGGTCTCTGTGGGCTTCTTCTTGAGATTCTGGATATAGAACACATCTGGTGCGTTCTCAGTGTTAAACCTAAACCGACCAATAAATTCAGATGCCATGTTCACCCAACTAGTCCATTTCTTCGCATCCTGGCTAATATACCATGATAAAGCATTACCCTTCAAGCTCCTCATGAACAGCTTCATGCAGATCTTTTCCTCCCTTCCGAATCCTACTAACTTGTCACAATACATTCTCAAGTGGACCCTGGGGTCACTTGTGCCATCAAATATTTCGAACTTGGGAGGTTTGTACCCCTCCGGGAGCTTAACATCTGGTTGAACACAGAGATCTTCGTAATTCAGACCTTCAACACCTTTGTTACCTTCGAAACCCTTGACCCGGCTAGTCAACTTCTTGATCTCAGTTGCCACTTCTGAATGAGGGAACTCTTGTCATCTACCTCGACTGCACTGGTGATGGGCTGACTGTACTGCAGCATAGTGTCCACAAATATTGGAATGTTATGGTCTTTTGTGGTGGTGTGGAGTTATGGGTGTTTACTTTGGGAGCGGCATGAGTGATTGACAGGCTTGCCAGGTTTCTAACTTGGTCCAATTCCTCTAAGAATCTTAGTAAAGTCTGATCCAGATGAGCAACAGTCTCTTTTGTGATTGCAGCATTCTGAGAAGGTTTTCAAGTTTCTTTCTGGCGCTTGTATCTCCCATTTTGCCTTTGTTCCTATTTCTAGTAGGACTTGGAGTAGGAGGAAGTGGAGGGCCATTGGATCTTGTGAAGTATGCCGATGGTGCCAGAATGCACGAACTAACCTTTTGGGGGGGGGGGGGAATAAAAATAAAAGAAAAAGGTAAAAAGTTAGTGCAGATTCTGATAAATAATATTGAAATATTTAAACATATTATGCGGGAATATAAGTCGCTTCCTAATTTGGGTACCTCGTCGTGCCCGAGGTAGGCCTAGCAACAAATAAAATTTGGAGAACTTATAATGTTAAATGCCTCATTTTATTAATGAAAACAAAACGAGTCTAAAACAAACCAAATGATAAAGACGTTACTAATGGCCAACATCCTTATTACAGAAAAGCAAAAGGGTAAAAATCCTAAATACTTGGTCCCAGAAGAACCTTACCCAAATTCGGTATTCTTGCCTCCCTCGTACAGCTGCATCAACTCGTGCATCCCTAGTAGTATATAGGCTTGAGCCAGATGTCCGCCTGTTCTTCCCTCAACATTTTGACAGTCTTCAATCCTTTTTAAGAACTTCCTTTCAAACTCCACTAGACCTCGCTCCAGATATCCCAAACGGTTGTTGGCGTTGATAGCCATATTCTTCGACTCATTGATTTGCTTCTCGTGGGCTTCCTGTATTTCCCGATGTTCGTTCTCACATTCTCTCATCCTTTTGGCAATTGATTATATTTGACTTGCGCTTCTGTTTTCTCATCAATAATCCTATGACCGTGGAAGAACCATGGATGACCCAAACCAATGTGATCAACTTCCAACTAACCTGTGTAGTGTGTCACACACCCGCATGATACCTGTCTGGTTCAATAGACTCCTTTCCTAAAACGAGCTTGTAGTGCCATATATGCTGAACGTGACACCCGTGCGGACTATCATCATCTTGAAAGTCAGCCCTGAAATGACTCATTTTTCTCTATCCTGGGTATGTTTTGTTTCCTTTTATCTTGCCTCATGACTCACAGGGGGACGTAAGGATGAGTTCCCCTCAAGCCAATGAGTATGAGGCATGGTGTATCTCGAGAACGAACAATGAACTCCCCTGTTGGTAACCACTCAAACATCCACTGAATTTGCTCTTCTTTTAGATTCTCGAACAACTCTACCCATCCACTGGCATCCTCTGACTAAGCGAACATGTTGAGCATGAAGTTCATCCGCTTTGGGTGATGAAAAGTGATATGGTCATGCCAATCCCTGCGTATGATTTCTTGTCTGTAGTTGCCTTTCTGAAGGTGTTCCATGAGCCATAGTTGAAGTAGCAAATTACTACCCTCGAAATGTGGAGCCCCTAGTTGACACTTTCCCAAGGCTCGATAGATTTCAGCGAGGATCATAGCTACTATGCTGAAGGACTGCCCGTCGATACCTTCCATTAAGGTCTTGGTAACCATGGATAGTCTGGTGTGGATCCTAGCCTTCTTCATGGGGAAAATTACCATGCACAAGAAGCAAAACATGAACACAAAACCCTTCTATGTATGTGTCCCAAAGAGGTGAGGGCAAATTCTTCCATGTAGGTGCAATAGGAGTTACTGTATCTCTCGTATAAGAAGTCGAATGGTATGTAGGAGTCATTCAAGAAAGAAAGGTCAGGATTTTTCTTGAGTGCCATCATCTTAAGAAAGCCTCTACTTTTGCGATTCTCCGGCATATGCAAACTCAGATTCTCCCAGGGGATACCAGCTAGGCCCCCTATTTCTTCTAGCAAAGGGTCATTCCTAAGTCCCCAAAACGGAACGCTGATCGATCACCATCCCAAAACAAAGTGGCGGCCTCAATGATCTTGTTGTTGGGTTGGATTTCCAGAAGTGAGGGCAAATTCCCTAAGTACTTAGGGATGAGGGTTTGATCACTGCCATGAAGATCTTCCCACCAGCTTAGCAACTTTGGGTGGATGCTGGATACCATACTGAATCTAGGGACCTCGTGCCTCATTTTATGCAAAACAAAGTGTTGGACCCTTAAACCCTACCGAGCTCGACTATTTAAATCAATAATTAGCAGAAAGCATTTAGTTCTCCAAATAAATGCACATAACGTGAAGGTGTCCGTTTGGGTTTCAGGAAACACGATGGACTTTGGTTTAGGCTGTCTTAATGAGTCACTATGCGGACAACATAAATGACTCGGCTAGGCTGATCATGATGCATGAACAGTTTCAAGGGAAGAAGGTTTCTACATTAGAAGTGCTAGACAAGGTACCCTTGAGTGGACAACTCAAGAGGGAAAGACACGAAACCGTTGACTACACTGTTGATCGACTGGTTTTACCACAAATATGCCTTTGCCACATTTAAAGGGTTTATAATATTGGAAGGGCGCAACCACTCATTATAGGCATTGCTATAGGATTTGTTTTGGCATGAGTGGAATATGATGTTGAGAGATGGAATAACGATAATGAAACAACTGACATGTATTTTCACATTCATAAGATAAATGATTACAATGGTTGCTCGAAACTACAACAGTATTGAAATAATAAAGCAGTTAAAGGAAAGAAAAGACATGATGAGCCAAGTTAGAAGTTGTGATGAAATAATCAAGAGCAGGAAATACATGCGATTAAGTAAGCAATAAAGTCACAAAAACAAGTAATGGTAAAAGCCTAGAAGAATCCCCAGCAGAGTCGCCATGCTGTCGACGCCCCCCCTTTTTCTCTCGAGGGAAAGAAATCGGGTTTATGACATTATGAGTGGAATAACGCTTTTATCCCCTTTTGGAGGGAATTTAGGATATGGAGTTTGAAGAGTCGCCACCTAATGATTATAGTGCATTAGGAAACTTTTTGAGAAAAGAAGCAAGATTTGAAGGAAAACGAGAGCTCGGGTAAGGGCTTGAGATTGTGTTGAGGGGAAGGTGTTAGGTACCCCTCAAAATCCACTAGAGTGGCTCCCGGGCTTGCTTAGTTGTGACTTTAAGAAGAGTAAGATTAGGCAAGCAAAGTTTACACATATGAAATATAAATAAGTTAACAATTTTTTGAAAGAAGAAAGATACAAGTAAAAGAGCTTTAGTTTGAAAAAAAATATTTAAATAAAGAAAAAGTAAATAATGAGGGTCCAAGGTTTAGCTATAATATGGATCATTCGATTGAATATCCCGCACATGTTCCTAAAGAGGGGTCGCCTTATGATATTAGCACATCGTTATCATATCCATATTCTACCATTCCCATCCCGTTGAGGTATTTAAGCGCGTTTAGTCTCCTTTTCTTATTTCATGCTAGTACCCGTCCCAACCTATCAGTCCCGAGGTATTTGGACTTCTAATCCTAGAAGGGAAGAAAGGGGATAAGGGCATATATGGAGTTCAAAAGGTATAAATGCTAAGGCGTCAATCAAAAACAAATAGCGCATAAGGGGAATAAACAAACATACAAAGGCTGCACATAAAACCCCTTAAGCCATAGAACAATTAGTTTAGCATGACTTGCAATTACTGATTTGGTCGTAAGATTATAACAGACAGTGGACAGATTAGTTTTACACATAGAGTTGGATAATAAGTCCCGCATTAAGAAACCCGGATCCAGTTTGTCAGAACTTAAGGTATTTTAAAATCAGTAATTTCAAAAAGTGCTAATTTTAGATAAGGATCAAGAACAGAAGAGTATTGGAAACAGGAAACTGAAATTTGCAGAAGTTCAGAGATGGCTTGCAAACTAGCCAAACTTCTTAAGTAAAATCGTAGAGGCATTTTTCGAAAAGCATTGAAGTGAAGATTTAGGCGAAAGACCAAAAAGTTGATTTCAGAAAGATGCAAGTTTGGAATTTAAAAAGAGTTTATAGATTTAAAACAGTGCAAAAGAAAAGACTTGGACGATTTCGAAAGCAGACAGATTTGGACAAGTTTTTGCTGGAACTGTTTGGACGATTATTACTCAGATTAGGCGAGTTTGAACTCTTATAGGCATGACACCTACATCTTGATTTATTGCTACTTTTAGAACGTTAGGGAACCTACTATTTTCCTAGTGTTTTTTATGCATTTTCTATAGGCATGATCTCTATTATGCTTGCAATACATAGTTCTATAGGCATGATCTCTAGATGGGATGAAATATTAAAGTCCTACAGACATGATTTCTAAGTGATTTGCAATGTCAAAGTCCTATAGGCATAGTATCTAGATGAGTTGCAATATTGAAATCCTATAGGCATGATTTCTACCCCTTGACTTATGCAAATAAATGTAAACCCCTCCCACACCCTTTTCACTATATTTCCCAAATTCTTTTGCAAAACTTGTGACAAGAACCAAAAGAAAGTGAACTAAAAAAATACATTATAGCCTAAAGCTAGATTCGAGGAGCCTAATCCAATCTTAATACCAAATAACATGTGTTTCACCAAATCCAAGTTCCAGATTCCAAGGCCTCCTCTTACAGTGTTTCAAAGTTCGAAGGCCTTTTAGGAAGTCCAAGCAATGCTTACACCCTAAAGATTGAATATAGTAGTGCAATGCGTGGAATTACTAACCCTTAGGCATCCAAGTTCAGAGGGAACTCTAGGGTCCCTAAGCATGGCTTACCATAGAGGGATAAGACTTAAGGAACTAAGAATAAGTGGAAAGTGAGGGGATTAGAGGAGACCAAAGCAAAGGATGGTCATATCCAGCCATGATTGGGACTAGCACACCCTAATCCTTTAATTGATTCAAACAAATAAAATAGCAGACTTTCAGAAGTCAGACAGGGGTCTAAGTGGTGATTAGGACACTACCAGACTCTAGTCAAGGCTCAAAGCATAAAAAGGGGTTAAGGGAATGGGATTGATTTGAGTGGAGGTTGAGGAAAACCTGATCCTAATCAAGGATAACAATGAGATGCTACCTCAACTTTGGACATACTCACATACAAGGGGGATTAAAGGGAAGGGGAAACACATGAAAGCAAACATCAAGGAGAGATAAGAAAACATAACAGCAGCAACATGCACAAAGGTATAACAGACTAGTGGATAGTCATTTAGTACCAGAAAACATGTAGTTGAGGGGTCATGTAGAATGGAGAAATAAACACATAGTTTTAGAGAACAATATTTAAGTTGTGAAGACCCACCAGTTGCAATTTCAAGTGACAAAGTAAGAGAACAGCCAGACAAGCAAACACAAGCAGGATAGCAAGAAATTCCCAAAGTCTAGCCTTGACTTTCAGCCGGCTAGATACAAGTAGCAGAAAAGAGAGGAAAGCTTTGAGTGTGCGTGTGTATTGAACTCTAATTGTTCGTGAGTTTGAATAAAAGGAGTGGGGTATCCATAGTTTGAAAATAAGTAGAAAGTAAGGCAGAAAATACATTCGTATCATATCACAATCATTTAGGGAAAGGACTTCCTTCAATTAAGGAGTCAGACTTAGGGTAATTAAAACAAAGTTCCATTTATGGAAATTAAATCAAGAATACTTTGCAAAATAACGAGTAAATACATATAAAGGTTTTTCAAAATACATGGTTTTAAACAAATAAGGCAAGAATAGAATCGATAATCACAAATAAAATCAAGGAATCAGGGATTTGAACTCAGTAATGAACTGAGTCAGAATATAGGTCAAAACTAGTCAAAGAGAGAATCAAAAATAAATTCATAGAAAAATCAATCCCCAAAATTAGGGCTATTTTGAAAAGGAAATCGGACTATAAAAAGATGCACAGACTTAAGCATACAAGGCTAAAATTAACAGAATAGTCATGTAATAAAAAATAGCAGAATGTAGCCATGAATGGAATTAGAAGTTCTTGCAAAGATTATCAAGAGTCAGAAGCGTGAAAGGACTTAGAAAAAAAATTAGGTTTTTGAAATTAGACGGGCAGCAGACAAGTGCTCGGAAACCCCCAAAATCTAGGGGTTTCCTCACATTTCAAATGCAAAGAAGAGAGCATAGGGAATCAGGCAAACATATTCTCAGAAAGAACATAAACACACGTGAGAGCATAAGAAAAGCAAAAAGAGATAGTAAGGAATCACTAGAAACCCTAGGTAAAGAAAAATACATAGAATCATGGGTAAAACACTCGAGAGTCACAGAAAAGTAAAAGAAATCATAGTAGAGCAAGTAAAACAGAAAATCGGAGAAACTCTAAGTTTTAAGAAGATGAACAGTTCGAAAACAAAATTGGCAAAAACGTGGAAAACACTTAGCAATCTTAGAAAATAACATGGATCTGAAGTATATCTTAAAGGAAAACAAAGAATAAAAACCTCGAAGACTTAGGGTTTCAGAGAAAACCTTTGAAAAAATGAGAAAGGCCTGGAACGGACTGGCCCTGAGTCGGAGATGGACTCACAAGGTTAAGACTCGCCGGAAGGAGGCCAAAAATGGCCATAGAACTCAAGTGGGAGGATCTCGAAACCGGGGTCTTCAAGGTCCTGCTCTGGATCTTTGAATAAAGAGAGGATAAGGGTGAGTAGGTTGCACGGGGCCTGGGAGGCCATGATTTCCGGTGAAACAAGGTCGGAAGTTGGCCAGAGAAGGATATGGTTTCGGGGAGAGGTTGAGAGCGTTAGAGAGATGAGGGGATACAGTGGCGGCTGATGAATAAAAATGAGAGGGATTAGGGTTGGCTATGGGTTTAATTAAGGAAGGGGGAACGTGGACCGTTTATCTAAATGATCAACGATCGAGATTAAGGGGTACACAGGTCGGGTTTAATTTGATTGGATCTGGTTCAGTAGGCAGTGCAATTGAGGGGTTAATTTGGGTTCGAAATTAGGCTATAACTGAAAGTAAAATGGGTTGTAACTGAAATAGCCACTTTTCCCATTTTGAATTTGTAAAAATAGTGAATGAGTTTAAAAATTAATTAAAAATATTGAGTTGATATAAAATGCATAAGTATTAATTTAAAAATATTGAGAATAATTTTGTGATTACAATGCTATGAAATCGAGAATTAGGCTAAAATTATAATTTCATGCAATTTTAGTTTAAAAATATCAAATGGACTTGTAAAATTATACGAAAATCTAGTAAATTATATTTTTGTGTAAATGTAAGAATAAAATAAATTATTAACCAAAATGACAAGTTTTGGAAATAATTATGGGATTTTATAGTGCAAAATAGGCCATAAATTGGTTTTAAAAATTACTAAAAATGCCAAAAAATCTTTGGGGTGCTTAGATATGCACAAATATGCTATTTGGAAAACATTTCGAGCATAAAAAATACATAAAAAAAAAATTGGTATCAACACCTAATACAATTGCTTCTAGTAAATCTGAAAGGTACAATACGAAAACCTACTACAATTGAACTAGAAATAAACATACAGATGGAACCGGTTCTTCTCTTTTAGTTCATGTAGCTTTAGGTGTGCACACTTATGTCTTGAATATGTTGCTTGCAAAAATAGTCTCGCTCTTTTTGCTCTCAAATATGCTTAACTTCTGCGTATGTGCATTACCTGTAAAAGAGGACAACTTGGTTATTTAATAGAATAGCAATTAGAGTTTAATTGGGACTCCAATGCTTATCCTTAGTCAATTTGAGTCCTTAACCAATACAAACTCCCATCCTTACCCTAGCTTAGAATTGTGTTCTGTTGTCATAAGGAGAGTGTCCTCCTTAGAACTCAATGCAACCTCTTCGATTCCGCTTAGAAGATGTTTGCTGTGAAATCTTCAATACATATCTTCCTCACATGCCTTCCATGTGCAATGGTTATGACTAAATGTGTCTACCAAGATGGGTTGGGACCTTCCCTGAGTTCATTTGTCAATCTTCAAAACTTCAACTGAACTTGGGCAAAAAAATTCCCCCTTTTTAATGATGACAAACTCTGTATTTTTAGAGATCAGAAAACCTGTGAAACTCAGCTGAAATATCAACACTTAGAGAATTTCCAATTTGTCATAAAGGGCCAGGTTTTAAGTTAGGTCATAAACATCACTAGTTCAGATAGTAAATTTAATCATAAGCCCAATATCTTCCCCATTTTGGCATCATCAAAAAGTTGCACAAGTAATGTGAATCCTTGAAAGTTAATTAATATTCATGGCCACTGGGGCAACTGCAAGTGAACACATGCTTTGTTAATAAAAAATTAGCTCAAAAATAACTATTAAAAACAAAATTAACAAGAACAAGGAAGCTGCATTCAATAATTAAGAGGTGTTTCTACAGACAGTCCACAAAAAGAAAATAAAATTTCCAACCATGAGCAAAATAAGAACAGAACTAATAAGCAAACTTCTTAAACTTGGCGACTAACGGGATACTAGACTGGACACTACGGACAGGACACCTAAGGCTTAGAAGAGCTAGAGGGTTAGGCTTGTAGCCGATGTAGTATTTGTTGGAGCATGCCTTCATTTTTCTCCTTTTCCTTGGAAATCCAACTCTTCGCCCACTCCTTTCTCCCCCCAATTCAGCAATTCTGGCATTTAGCCTTGCTATTTCAGCATCCTTTGTTCCAACCTCCTGAACCAAGGCTCTGACCTTGCTATTTATAGGAGTCATAGCAGATGGACCAGGTTCAACATGAGTTGTACTGAGGATATAGTCACAGGCTTGAATGGTTTTGCTGCCAAAATGCTCTTTGCTCAAGGCCATTCCCACTTTTTCAGGGGAACATTTAGTCGTTCAAGCACAGTTGTCAAGATAAATCCATAGGGAATGGAATGAGCTTTTGAGCCATTGATTACCCTTTTAAGCAGCTTTACAACAAAGGCAAGCCGTTGATCTGCTTCCCTTCACTTAATCATTGCATAAGTACCAGATCCATGTAATTTTTTGTATGCCTTCTTTCCTGCCTGGGCAGAAGGCATTTGTTCACAAACTCAAAAAGCACTTTGTGGTCTGGCCTTACTTCAATCTTCTGACCTTTCCTAGCCTCAGGTACCTCTTCATCAGTTGTGGTGTCATAGAAATTTCTGGTAATTTGTAGATCAAAGGGCAACCCATCCAGACAAGGCCACTTTTGTCGTGTGTAGTCATCATATCCCTCACAGGGGATGTCCAGAATTTTGCCCGGTTTGGCAGCATTGAACTTCACTTTCACTCCCTTCACTGTGTTAGTCACCAGACCATTTTTCACTGTTCCATTGGCCATGAACTCAACAAGTTCTTTCCTGGAAATTTCCCATTTATCTGAAGGACCATGTTCTTCCAGCCTTGGTCTTCAGTGCTGTCAGAAGTTTCAATATGCTTGACTCCTCCAGGTCTTTCAACAGCCTTCCCTTCAATATCTTTCTCCTGCAAAATTGGCATACCTATCTTGTTCTTTTTCAGATTCAACTTCTTCTTCTTCTTCAGCCATTTTAACTTGATTTCCTTTAGAGGGTGACCTGGTTCTCTTGCAAGAGAGGATTCAACAAGTACTGGCTTTGAGGTTTTCTTGGAAGAAATCCTATCTCCCTTTGGTTTGGCAATAGGAACCTCCACAGTAGTATTTCTTTCTTGATGGACCAGTTCCATCTCCTCTTCCTCCTCTTCAGCTGAAACTTCAGAACTTTCACCTACCTTCCCTTTCCCTTTTTCTTTTCTCTTTCTCTTACTCTCCTCTAAGTCTTTCTTAAACTCGGCTTCACTCTCTCTAACCTTACTTCTGGTTGTTCTAACCCTAGGAGCAGACTTTGGTGATAAAGGTTTGGATTTCTTGGTTGGTTTGGACGCAGTAGGGGTCCTTTTTGAAGAGGTCTTGTGTTTCTTGGGGTTGTAGCTTGCCCCAACTTGTTTCAACATTTCAGCCAAAGTCTCCTCCACAGGTTGTTTGCTTAAATCAACTAAACCTTCAGCAGCCTCCCCTGATCCACTTCCCCTTGACTTAGAGACCCCCTTTTCCCTATTCCCACAAATAGATAGCACATTCTTCCTCATTTTCTTCCTTAATTTTGCAGAATCAATCCCAAACACATCTTTTGAAGCCCCTATTAGAACAAACCTATTTTCTATCTTTGAACTACATCAATAGTAGCAAAGCAAGTATTTACCTCTTTTGGGGTTTCTTGATGTGTGACAGTCTCAGAAGACCCAGGTTCATCCCCTTCACTGGCAGGGAGGAAATCATCGGAGTCAGAGTTTGAATTGGTCTCTGTTGCTGAGACTTGCCTCTTTGGCAGGACTATAGTTTTGCATTCAACGATTTCCTAAGGGAACCAGTAGCAATAGTTTTTCTTGCAAGCATTTTCTGGCGACAGAATCTTGGTTTTGGGGTTTCTATGGGAAGTGAAGTAGATAGGGTGAAGTTTTATGAAACGCGAGGTGAAGTTCTAGGATTATATTGGGGGATTGGCCATGATTATGAATTTCTGGAAAGCTTAGGAGAATTTTGGAGAGTTTTGGAGGTTTTGGAGATGAAAGAGATGATCAGGGGTATGTGTGATGGAGTGACAGTTATGAGTTAATTGGAAGTATTTTATAGAGGGGTAATGATTATTTCAGAGATGACAGCCTTTTTCAGGACTCAGTAGAAGCCTAATCAAATAGGAATTCTGGTCGCCTTAGTGATTAATTAGGCTCACAAAAAATTAGGAAATGATTTCGTTATATTTAGACTTCCATTTCAATGAAACTGGTTCAATAAACCCCAATGGCTAGAATTTTGGAACGTTTGGTATATCTAGGACTCTTGCCCATGATCGAAAATTAAATTTTTCTAATTGTGCAAAGAATAGAAACATACCTGGACTTTCTCATGAGCATGATTTGATGAACCAGGTTCTTCAAGGGAAACTTCTCTTGATTATGCCTCAAATGTCAAAATAGAAAATTTATAAGAGATTAGTGAGTCGCATAGACACGCGTCACAAGAGTCTACTATTTACAGTATGAGATTGCGTAGGAATTAGTCTAATATTCACAAAAATTAAGAACTCCTAGCCAAAAAATAAATTATTTTTGTTCATTGTGCATTCTGAACTAAACCTTTTAGGTGATCTTAATCATCCCTAACTCCAACCTGTCCCTTTCAAAATTTTCTCTACTCAGTGCCTTTGTTAAGATGTCAGCTATTTGTTTATCAGTAACATAGAATTCTATGGAGATTAGCCCTTTCTCATAGTTGTCTCTTAAAAAAAGTGGTGTCTAGCATCTATGCGCTTAGTCCTTTTGTGATGAACATGGTTCTTTGTCATACTGATTGCACTAGTGTTATCACAAAGTATTTGTATGTACCATACTTCAATTCCAAAGTCTACCAGTTATTGCGTAATCCATAGTAATTGAGCACAACATGAAGCACCATCAATATATTCAGCTTCACCAGTAGAGAGAGCTGCTGAATTTTTTTTTTGGTACCCCATGATACAAGACAAGACCCTAGGAAGTGTACCATACCTGAAGTGCTCTTCCTATCCACTATAAAACCTGCATAGTCAGCATCAACATATCCAATTAAGTCAAAATTATTACCTTTGGGATACTATAGACACAGATCAATATGCCTTTCAAGCATCTCAATATTCTTTTGACAGCTATCAAGTGTGACTCTTTTGGATTTGCCTTGAAACGAGCACAAAGTCCTACACCTAAAGAAATATCTGGTCTGCGGGCAGTAAGATATAAAAGTGAACCAATCATACCCCTATAAAACTTTTGATCAACTGATGAACCTGGTTCATCAATATCTACTTTTGTGGCAGTTGCTATAGGTGTATCAATTTCCTTGGGTTATTCTATTTTAAACTTCTTGATTAGTTCCTTTGTATATTTCTGCTGATGGATCATGGTTCCATCTGGTCTTTGTTTAATCAGTAGCCCCAAGAAGAAATTAAGTTCTCCCATCATGCTCATTTCAAACTCACTTCCCATTAGTTTAGCAAAGTCCTTACTCAACCTATTTGTAGTGACCCCAAATATTATGTCATCAACATATATTTGCACAACAAGTATATCTTTACCCTTTTCCGTTAGGAACAAGGTGATGTCAATTTTACCTCTTTTGTACCCATGCTTTAGAAGGAATTTTGACAATCCTTCATACCAAGCTCTTGGGGCCTGCTTGAGACCATAGAGAGCTTTATCTAGCTTGTATACATGATCAGGACATTCTTTGCTTTCGAATCCTGGAGGTTGCTTCACAAACACTTCTTCCTTGAGATAGCCATTTAGGAAGACACTTTTGACATCCATTTGATGAAGAGTGAATTCCATATGTGTTTCAAAGGCTATGAGGAGTCTAATTGATTGAAGTCTATCAATTGGAGAAAAAGTCTCATAACTATCAATGCCTTCCTCTAGACTATAGCCTTGAACCACCAATCTTGCCTTGATTCTTATAACTGTTCCATATTCATCCAGCTTGTTCTTGAAGATCCATTTTGTCCCAATGAGTGATTTGTCCTTAGGTCTTGGAACCAAGTGCCAGACTTGGCATCTTTCAAACTGATTGAGCTCATCTTCCATAGCATTGATCCAATCTGCATCTCGTAGAGCTTCACTCAGATTTTTAGGTTCAATTAGGGACAAAAAGGGATCAAATGCACACAGGTTCTTCAGTTGTGATCTAGTCTTGGATCTAGATGTAGGATCGTTGATTATGTTCTCAATGGGATGAGAACTCAGGTAGTTGTAAGATTTCCCCACCAGCTGGTTTCTTCTAGCTTCCCCTTCATTATTATGCTGCAGAAGAATAGGTTCAAGTACATGAATCTTCAGAGAATTTGGTACAGTTTCTCTCAGATTGGTTCCCCTTGTCAGGTTGCCCTGGGTGAATAGACCTTTTCCATCACCTGCTCCTTCCTTGGATGCCTCCTTGACTTGTGCTGTGGCTTCAGTCAATTGTCTCACCACTCCAATGTCTTTATCTTTATGTTCCTGTCTCTTAGAAAGAGTGTTAGTTTCATCAAATACAACATGTACACTTTCTTCAACACATAGAGTTCTTTTATTAAATACTTTATATGCTTTGTATGTGAAGAATATCCCAAGAATACTCCCTCATCACTTCTGGGATCAAACTTATCTAGGGAGTCTTTGCCATTATTGTGCACATAACACTTACAACCAAAAGCCCTAAGATGGGGATATGTTTGGTTTTCTTCAGTTAAGTAACTCATAGGGAGTTTTCTCTACAAGAGGTCTGGTCATGAATCTATTAATTATATAGCAAGCAGTGTTATAGCCTATGCCCAAACGCTATGAGGTAGTTTACTAAAAAGTAACATGGTCCTTGCCATATCCTCAAGGGTCCTGTTCTTCCTCTCAACTACCCATTTTGCTGAGGAGTCCTAGGGGCAGAGAAATTATGATCTATTCCATTTTAATCACAAAATTCAGCAAACTTTGCATTTTCAAATTCAGTTCCATGATCAGACATAATGGATGCAAGTTGATTTCCTAACTGTTTCTGGGTTTTTTCTAACAAAATAATGAACATTTCAAATGCTTCATCTTTAGAAGTTAGAAGCAGCACCCAGGTAAATCTAGAATAATCATCAACAAGCACCATTACATATCTTTTGCCACTTCTACTCATGGCTCCCATTGGACCACAAAGATCCATATGAACCAGTTCCAATGTCTTCGACGTACTTATCATTTTCTTAGGTTTGAAGGATGACCTTACCTGCTTCCCCCTTGCACATACCTTACAAACTTTGTCTTCTTTGAACTTGATATTGGGTAACCCTATCACCAATTCATTGGAAACTAATTAGTTCAATTCATTTAGACTAGAATGACCAAGTCTTTTGTTCCAAAGGAGGGGATCATTAATTAACACATTAAAGCAAGTGAGTTCATTTTCAGAAAGAGTCGACAAATCTACAATGTATATACTGTTAACTCTTTTTCCCTGCAAAAAATCTCGTCAGTAGTAAGGCTAATCACAAAATATTTTGTGGAAGTGAGCCATAATGTTACCTCTATCACACAGTTGTGGCACACTTATAAGGCTATATTTCAAGCCATTTATCAAATAGACATTCTCAATGGAATGAGAGTCTGTCTTTCCTACCTTTTCAACTCCTATGATCTCACATTTCTTTCCATTTTCAAAGGAGACATTACCTCATTTTAGGTTCTTAAGTGAAAGGAGCTGGTCCTTACCAGTCATATGTTTTGAGCAGCCACAATCTCTGTGCCATATTTGGCTACTCCCTTTCACTTAGACCTGCAAAAAGAAATCATGGGTTAGCCTTAGGAACCCAAATTAGTTTGGGTCCCTTCCTATGGGAAAAAAGATGAATTAGATTTTTCTATGCCCAACCAGGCAGTTTGTGCTTTTCTTGAACAAAGGCTTTGTTCTTTTGACTGGCCTTTTCTTTTTCATTGCATTCATTTTAATAATGGCCAGTCTTACCACATTGTGTATAGATCTTATTCTTAGGAAGTGTGAGGTACTTGTTTTTGGGATCCCATTTTGGAGCTTGTGTCCCAAATCCAAGTCCTCTCTTATTGCTACTATGATGTTCTTGCAGCCGGGAGAGTGCATCGGAAGCCTTGTTCCATTAACATGTTATGTCTAGTTCATGCTTTACCTTTCCTAAATCTTCTTTTAGGACTTTTATCAATTCATCTTTCTTGTACAAATCATCTTTTATTTTTCCTATTTTTACTTCCAGTGCAAGAAATGATTGATTAGCCTTTTCATTTCCTGTCCTTATTTTCAGTTTTAAGTTTTCAAACCCGAGTTCTAGGATACTGTTTTCCAGTTGAAGAACCTGGTTCTTCAACTCAGTAGTTGTGTTATGTCTCTCCTCAGCCCTAGACTCTAACCTTTTGCATTTTTCTTCTAGGATTATACAGTCCTTAGACAGAACATATTTCTCACTGTTTATTATTTCAGACTCATATATGAAGTCTATCAAAAGCTCAGCCAACTTTTTTTAGACAGGAATTTAATCTTTTCTTTAAGATGTAGAATACTTACCTCTTGCTCATCTTCTAATTCTTTGATGGCCATAAGAGCTTGCTCATCTTCAGCTTCATTTACTGAGTCTTCATATGATGTTTCTACCCATGCAACAACCATAGCTTTGGTTGTTCCTTCTTTGTTGAACTTGTTCCTTCTATCCGCCCTTTCCTTCTTGCAGTCAATTTCCCATTGAGGACAGTTTTTGATCATGTGATCTGCCTTTCCACACTTAAAGAAACCATTATTTGTCTGCTTCTCAGGAGTCCTAGGTTTGTTGAATGTTTTTTCTCTTGAATGACCCTTTCATCTCATGAGATATTTCTTGAAATCTCTTGTTATCATAGCCATTTCATCATCTTCATGATCTGATCCTTCTGAGATTCTGAGAGCCAAACTTCTTTCTTTCTGTGGAGCGTCCATCTTCATGGTTTGCCTTCTCAATTCATAGGTAGTCAGATTTCCAATCAGTTCATCCAATTTCAAAGTAGCAGTGTTTTTGGATTCCTGAATAGCAGTGATTTTGCTTTCCCAGGAGATTGGCAAAACTCTAGTTAGAATCTTCTCCACCTTGTCTTCTTCCAGGATAATCATTCCAAGAGACTCAAGTTCATTTGTCAGTGCAGTGAACATGGTATACATCTCTTGGATAGTTTTTTCATCCTTCATAGTAAAATTCTCATATTGAGAATACAACAATGTACCTCTTAACCTCTTCACCTGAGGTGTTCCTTCATGAGCCACTTGTAAAGTGTCCCAAATCTCCTTGGTAGTAGTATAGCCTTGAATCCTACTGTACTCATCAGGACCAAGTCCATACATTAGCCATTCCTTGGCTTTAGCATTTTTCTCCCACTTCTTCGAGGTCTTCAACAGTACAGTTCGCTCTAGTCTTTGGAACATCCAATCCATCAGCAGTCTTCTTGGTTGTGGATAAATGACCATCAGTAATGATATCCCAAAGCTCATATTCTTCTCCCATGATGTGGTCTCTCATTCTATTTTTCCACCAAGAGTAGTAGAGACCATTAAAGAGTAGAGGCCTAGCAGTAGACTGCCCTTTCCAATTTCCAGGTGGTGCACTCATGATGATCTTTTCCTAAGGTGTTAAACTTTTCAAGGATAACCTGCTCTGAAACCAATTGATGTTAATAAACATCAATACCATACGGGGGGGGGGGGGGGGAGGGTGATTTGTGTGGTACCTAATTTTCGCATTAGAAGAACCTGGTTCTTCTAAGTGTTCTAACTACAACAGTTTGCGGAATAACAAGAACTGAAAAATAAAGTGCACAGTGATTTTTACGTGGAAAAAACCTGGCTCAAAAGTTGAAGAATCCAAGACCTACTACTCAGTAGGATTTTTCCAAAATCCACTAAAAGTCAATGAGCCAAACAGAATTTACAAAGACTCTTTGTAAACCTAAGGATTAAACTGTAATCCCAGTGTGGCACATAGCCTCAGCTGCTGCGACACTATCAAGTTAACTCTAACTTGATTACACAAGGTACCTAATACAATTGCTTCTAGTGAAGCTGAAAGTTACAATATGAAAATCTACTATAATTGAACTAGAAATAAACACACAGATGTAACTGGTTCTTCTCTTTTAGTTCATGTAACTTTAGGCGTGCACACTTATGTCTTGCATATGTTGCTTGCAAAAATAGTCTCGCTCTTTTTGCTCTCAAATATACTTAACTTCTGCGTATGTGCATTACCTGTAAAAGAGAACAACTTGGTTATTTAATAGAATAGCAGTTAGAGTTTGATCGAGACTCCAATGCTTTTCCTTAGTAAATTTGAGTCCTTAACCAATACAAACTCCTATCCTTATCCTAGCTTAGCATTGTGTTCTCTTGTCATAAGGAGACTGTCCTCCTTAGAGCTCAATGCAACCTTTTTGATTCCGTTCACAAGATATTCGTTGTGCAATATTCAATTCATATCTTCTTCATGTGCCTTCCATGTGCAATGGTTATCACTAACTATGTCTCCCAAGATGGACCAGGTCCTTCCTTGAGTTCATTTGTCAATCTTCAAAACTTCAACTGAACTTGGGCCAACATTAGGCCCATACTTAAAAAGGAAATGGTCCTTGCTCCCAATTTGGGATAGTTTTTACACAATTAGGCCATGTTAAATCATTTCTTCATGGCCGAGATCGTCTAGGCCTTACCAGAAGTTGATACCCAATTTTTCTCTATGTATTTTTTTCTTATCCAAAATAACATATGCGTGCATATATAAGCACACCAAAGGGTTTTTGGCATTTTTAATGGATTTTTAAACTAATTTATTGCCTATTTTTGTACTACAAAATCCAATAAAATATTCCCAAATTATAATTTTGTAATTTATTTTATTCTCATATTTACACCAAACATAGCTAGCAAGATTTTTGCATATTTTTAGTAATTCATTAGGTATTTTTAAAACTAAATTGTATGTAATTGTAACTTTAGCCTACTTTAAGATTTAAATAGCATTTTAGTTACAAAATCAATCCAAACATTAATAAAGTTATATTATATACTATTTATTGACTCATTACCTTTAATTTATTTTTAAAACATCTTTTACTATTTTTATAAAAATAAAAGGGGAAAATTGGCTATTTTAATTGTATCCTCAATTTATTTCAATTATAACCAAAATTCCATTTCAATTTCAGTCTACAATCTATCCAATTTTGAGCCCAATTCGTCTTGGCCCAATCCCATTTAATCCGACCCGCCTGTAACTCCTTTCAATCCAGGCCGTTGATCCTTTTGATCAACGGCCACAATCAAACCTTTCCTTTTTAAATTCTACCTACCCCAACCCTAACTCCTCATTTCTCTTAAACAGCCGCCTCTCAAACCTCTTCACCCTCAAATTTCTCTCAAGCACTCGAAAATCCTAACAGTCGCCTACCCTTCTCTGACCATTATCTCACCCGAGTCCATGGCTTCCCAGGCCACGGACGGCCTGTACTCACCTTCCTTCACCCCCAAGCCATGGGTGATCGAGATTTCGAGGTCTGACCTCGATGGCGTCCGTTTAGATCCTCTACAGATATGTGGTTCTACGGCCTCTCCGGCCTTGCTCCGACGTATTCAAGCTTTTGGAGGCTAGCAATGGCCATCTCCGACTCCAGACCGAACTTTCTTCCAACCCTTCTCATTTCAAGGGTTTCAAAGAAACCCTAAAGCTATTCAAGGTTCATTCTTCTTTTATTTGCCTAGATTTGTGGTGAATCTATGTTATCTTCAATGTTTTAAGCCTTTTCCCAATTTTTTTTTAAAAATAATTAGTTTGTTTTCTATTTAGGGTTTCTGAAAATCTTAAAATGACTTCTATCTCCTCTTCTTCTTCTTTTCTTTGTGTGAATCAATCTATGCCATATTTTTATGAGTTTTTCTCTTGTGTTCTTATGTTTTCCATGTTGTGAATATACTTTATTCTGTTCTTCTTTCTACTAAGTTCTATAAGCATGCTTTTTCATGTCTATCTTGTACGTTCCTTTACTGTATTTTACTGAGCTTTTAATCTTTGTTTGCCTTTACTGGACTTTCGTTTTATAATCTAAGCATGCTTTCTCTACTATTTATCTAAGCTTATGTTGTTTCTTCTCTTCTGAACTTATTTGAGTAACAAGCTGTGCTTAAATGTGTTTCATGTGTTTCAAATTAGTTTCCACATTCTATTTGCCTTGAACCTGTTGTTCTCTTTGTTTGTTTTCTCATAAGTATCTGAAAGAGACTACTAAACCCTCTCTGTATGACTCTAAATCTTTTTTATACGATGTTCTCTTGTTTTTGCTGTTTGAGGACTTTATATATGAGAACCTTTCTTTCAAATGAATTTTTTTTGCCAACTTGTGATTGATTCCAAACTCCTTTTTCTAAGGTTTGATTGAGTGTTATTGATTTTCTTTAAATTAAGCCCCTCTTCACCTTTCCTAGTTGGATTCATTCATACCAAGACTCAAATCTTGATTTTACTGACTATTGATTGATTGTCTTCCCTTGTTTTGCACAAACCGAGTACTACTAATCTATTTCCTTATATAATGTTATGTGTAATTACCCCTGTTATACTGTTTTGGAAAAGATTTTTTAAATCAAATCCTTTCCTTATTGCTTTACCGGTTTGAATCAAATCCCTTAACCAAAGGGAAACCTTATGTGATTGATTTCGAAACTATTTTCTTACCTTTTTCTTACTTGTTTATGCACTATAAAAGCGGTTACCCTCTTGCACTTGGGACATATCTTCTACACTTGAAACACAAAACTACATTCTCAATCACAGTATTAAGCACTCTGCTTTCTACTCTCCTCTTCCCTATACTTCTACTCTTGCTTTTCTAAAACAACTTTGAGTTCTCTTCGAGCCTTCAAGTGTTCTGCTGAAATTTAAGTTTGCTCATGATGTTTTACGTGCTATGGTTGCTCTACTATTCTATATATTTTTCACTTTACAACTGGTATGTTCTTCTTAATTTAAACAATGTGTCTCCACTACATGTTTGCTTCCTGCAATTTTGTTACTACTTCTCTTATGTGAATCCCTTTCCCTTTCCCCTTTGTGTGTGAGTATGGTTCAAGATATAGCAACACTATAACATTGCTATCTATTACCCTGAACTGGGTTCTTTGAACTTCTTAACTCAATCAATTTGCACTTCCTTTTTCCCCTAATATGTGTTTGAGCATTGACTAAAGTCTGATAGTGTCCTAATCGCTATCCAGATTTAGGCCTGATCTTTTGGGTCTGCTCCTAACTTGTTTAACCCAAACAAGTGGTCAGGGGTGTGCTAGCCTGCACTTGTGGCTGCGGATGACCACCATTTATGGTTCCCTAATCACTTTGCACTTATTCTTAGTTCTAAGTTATGCCCCTCTCTCGCAAGCCATGCTTTGGGAGCCTTGAGCTCCCTCCGAACTTGGATTCCTGAGAGCTGGATCTTCCACACTGCACTATTCTAATTCTGAAATGGTATCCTAAGTGTAAGCAATGCCGGGAATCCTTGAGACTCCTTGGAACTTTGAAACACTTTGGATAAAGAGAAGGCTTTGGAAGTATGGATTCCGGAACTGGTAAATCACATATTGTTAGGCATTAAGATTGAATTACGCACTTTGGATATAGTTGTTGGTCTTTGATGTATTTTATATCTCCCTTTTCTGGTTTGTAATAATTTTCATAAAACTTGGGGAATATAGTAAAAGGGTGTGGGAGGGGTTTTATTTCCTTGCATAAACAAAAGTATATATCATACTCTAGGACATTATTTTTTTACTAGAAATCCTGCCTATAAGTCTGTTCAGTATTTCTGATTCAACGTCACCTAGAGAACATGTTTATAGGATTAACACTTAACTATACTACAAATTACATAAAAATCATGCCTATAGGATTTAACGTTCATGTTTTGTAACCATGCACATAGAGATCTTTCCTACTATTCCTAAAAATTCATGTATAAATATCATGTCAATAGATAATGCATATTCATTAAGCAAAACGTTGGGATTAATTATATAAGCATCTTTTTTATAAGTTCATTAACAAGTTCTGAAAATCTGTAATATAGATATCATGCCTATAAGATTGGCATCAAATTCGTCTGATTCTTTTAAAGCATTAATAATCTATTTCTTAACAGCTTAACTCAGTAATGCTTTCCAAAACTTAATATTTTCAATAAAAACACGCCTTAAATCAGTGTACGCTTTCTCTGAAATATATTTCTTTAATTACACGTTATTTCTGAAACAGTTACTTTTTCTAATATTCTGCCTTAACATTTTCTAACTAAATTCTAGTGTTCCTAAACTTGTTTAAACCAATTCTGCAATCTACTTTTTCCTTCACAAGAGTTCTGGCTTCTGAATGCACTTATATAAATATTTCTGTTTTATTTTACTCGAACCATCAGCTGGTTTTCTTAGAAACTTATTTCTAAAACTTATTCTGCGGTTTGTTCTCTCTTTCAAACCCTTCTGCAATCAGTACTTTCTAAATAATTCACTTAAAATATCTTAATTTCTAACAATTGGATCCAGATTGCCTAATGCAGACTTTCTGTCTAAGTATATGTGCTAAACCAGTCTGTTCGCCGCTTATTTTTAGGTTAAGACCAAATCAGTACGTTCTAGGCGTGCTAAACTATATGATTTATTTGTTTTGAGGGGGTTTCTTTGGGCCTCGTTTATTCTGTTCTTATTTTCCTTGGTACTTGTTTTGATTGACGAATTAGACTTTTATCCTTTGAAACTCAATGCAAAGTCCCATCCTTTTCTTTCCCTTTTAGGATTAGAAGTCATAATACCCCGGGACTAATAGTTTGGGAGGGGTTATAGCACGCAATAAGTAATCGAGACTAAACTCATTTTAATACCTTAACAGGGTGGGAAGGGTAAAATATGGATATGACAACCGATGCGTTAATATCATGTGCGACCCCTCTTTGATGAGTGATTGCTGGATATTGCACTTATGTGATCCATATCTTGTATAAACCTAGGACCTCTTTTCCATTTCTTTATTTGTAACTGTTTTCTTCAAATTATGTCTTCTTTAAAAAAAATAATCGTTCTTTTTCTAAAAATAGTTTATTCTCTTTTTAGCTTTCAAACTTATTTGTAATGATTGTGTGAAAACCTTATTTGTTTCTATCTTCTTGAAGTCACAATTATAACATGGCTGGGAACCACACTAGTGGATCTTGAGGGGTGCCTAACACCTTCCCCTCGAGATAATCTCTAAGCCCTTACCCAAACTCTGGTTTCTTCTTCTCAATTTCTTTGTTCCTTCAAAAGTGTCCTAATGCAGTATAATCATTAGGTGGCGACTCTCCAAATCTGAAACCCAATTCTCGCAAGAGAATAAAGAGTTATCCTTCCATACTGTTGCATACCTGATTTCTGTACCCTCCGTCCGAATGGAAAGAGGGGACGTCGACAGCATGGCGACTCTGTTGGGGATATCTTTAGGCTTTCTACCGTTACATGTTATTTGTGACTTCATTATTTTTTTAAATGCCTTTACTTCTTGCCTTTTAATTATTTCATTTTGAAACTAACTTGGCTCTTCATGTCTTTTCGTTCCTTTAAACTGCTTTCCTTTACTGTGTTGTTATTTCAATAGCTTTGTAATTTCGAGCATTTATTGTAATCATTTATCTTATGTACGTGAAAATACATGTAAATTTTCTTCATTCTTGTAAATTGCAGCTTCAACATCATACTCAACTCGTACCAAAACAAATCCTATAGGAACGGTTATAATGAGTGGTTACGATCTTCCGATATTATCACCCCTAAATTTGGCAAAGGCATATTTGCGGTAAAACCAGTCGATCAACGGTGTAGTCGACAGTTCCGTGCCTTTTCCTCTTGAGTTGTCCGCTCAAGGGTACCGGTCTATCACTTCAAAAGTAGAAACCTTACTCCATTAAACTATTCATGCATCATGGTCAAATCTAGCCAAGTCAGTTATGTTGTCCGCGTAATGACTCATTAAGATAGCCTAATCCAAAGTCTATCGGGTTCCCTAAAACCCAAATGGATGCTTCCATGTTCTGTGTATTTATTTGGAGAACTAAATGCCTATTATGCTAATTGTTGATCTAATAGTCGAGTCTGGGTCTAACCCTTTGTTTTGCAGAAAATGAGGCACGAAGTCCCTAGATTCGGTATGGTAATCAACATTCATCCAAGGCTGGTAAGCTACTGGAAGGACCTTCATGCCAGCGACCAGACCCTTGTCCGTAAATACTTAGGGAACTAGCCTTCACTTCTGGAAATCCAACTTGACAACAAAATAATAGAGGCTGCAACTTTGTTCTGAGATAGTAATCGATCTGTGTTTTGCTTCGGGGATCTGGAAATGTCTCCTTTACTAGATGAGATAGGGGGTGTAGTTAGTATTCCTTGGGAGACTCCAACTTATGCAAGAAAATCGCAAAGGTAGAGGCTTTCTTAAGATGATGGGACTCAAGAAAAATCCGGATCTGACTTGTCGGAAAAACTCCTATGTACCATTTGATTACTTGTACAAGAGATATGGCCGTAGGAAGTCCTAAAGCACCTATACAGATGAATTTGCCCTTACCTCTTTAGGGCACATCCACATAAGGGGTTTTGTCTTCATGTTCTGTTTCCTGGGGATGATAGTCTTTCTTATGAAGAAGGCTAGGATCCACACAAGACTAGCCATGGTAACCAAGACCTTAATGGAAGGGATTGACGGGCAATCTTTTAGCACAGTGCCCATGATTGTCGCCGAGATATATCGAGCCTTGGGAAAGTGTTATCAAGGGTCCAAACACTTTGAAAGCTGATATCTGCTACTTCAACTTTGGCGTATTTAGAAAGGTGATTACCGGTATGAAATTATACGCGGGGATTGGGATGATTATATTGCTTTTCACCACCTAAATCAAATGAACTTCCTGCCTAATATGTTCACTCAATAAGAGGATGCTGGAGTATGGTAGAGTTATTTGAGAATCTAAAGGAAGATCAAGTGCATTGGATGCACAAGTGGTTCCCAACAGGGGAGTTCATTGTTCGTTCTTGGGATGCACCATTCCTTATACTCATCGGTCTAAGGGGAACTTATGCTTATGTCCCTCTCCGAGCCATGAGGCAAGCTGGGAGGAAGCAAATCATACCAAGGGTAGACAAATTAAGTCACTTTAGGGATGACTTCCAGAATGATGATAGACCACAAAGGTGTCATGCTCAGCACATGTGGCATTGCAAACTCGTCTTGGGGAGAGAAACTATTGAGGCAGACACGTATCATGCCGGGTGTGTGCCATACTACTCAGGTTGGTTGGAAGATAATCTCACTGGTTTGGGTCATCCTGGGTTCATCCAAGGTCACAAACTTATTGGTGAAAAGGCTGAAGTGCAAGTTAAGTTCAATCAACTGCGCAAAAGGATTCGAGAGTGCTAAAATAAACACCGAAAAATACAAGAAGCTCACCAGAAATTGATCGACGAGTGGAAAGATATGGTTGTCAATGACCACAGGCGACTGGGGTATCTGGAACGAGGTCTAGCAGAGGATTGAAGACTTCCAGAATGCTGAGGGAAGTTTTGGTGGACATCTGTCCAAGCCTATCTGTTGTTAGGACTGCGCGAGTTGATACTGCTGTACGAGGGAGGCAAGAATACCAAATTTGGGGAAGATCCTTCTGGAACCAAGTAGTTAGGATCTTTTATTTCCTTCTTTCATAATGTAATAAGGTCATTGGCCATTAGTGACGCCATTATTTCCGTTATTTCAAATTTTGTTTTTAGACTCGTCTTATTTTTATCAATAAAATGAGGCATTTAGCATTATACGTTCTCCAAATTTAATTTGTCGCTAGGCCTAACTTGGGCACAACGAGGCACCCAAATTAGGAAACGACTTATATTCCTGCACAACGTGTTTAAATATTGTAATATCCTCTTTCTCAGAATCTACACTAACTTTTTACCTTTTGTTTTTCTTTTATTTTTATTCCCCTCCCCAAAGGTTAGTTCGTGCATTCTGGCACCAACAACATATTCTACAAGATCCAAGGGTCCTCCACCTCCTCCTCTTTTGAGTCCTATCAAAATAAGAACAAAGCCAGAATGGGAGACGCCAATGCTAGAAAGGAAATTGAGGCGATTTCTCAGATACTCCAATTACCAAGGGGACTGCTGATCATCTTGAGTAGACACTGCTGAAATTTCTGGAAGAATTAGACCAAGTTCAGAACTTTGCAAGTCTATCGATCACTCTTGGTGCTCCTGATGTTAATACCTAGAACCCGTAACTCCACAAATACCCGCAACCACCAGTACAACCCGCTCACGCCCAAGCCTGCAACACATGTAATAACACTTCACTACTTATTGCCGAGCCAAAAAATGACACAAATAACCACCTCCACAACACTCCTATCCTTGTAGAGACTATACCCCACTGTACCCAACCAATCCTAAGTTCAACTGAATTAGACGACAAAGACTCCCTTATCAAAAATATGGATGCAGAGCTCAAGAAGTTAACTAGTCGGATCCAGGGCGTCGAAGGTAGCAAAGGCATCGAAGGGTTGATCTATGAAGATCTTTGTGTTTAGCCAGATATTGAACTTCCGGAGAGGTACAAACCTCGTAAGTTCGAAATGTTTGACGGTACAGGTGTCCCCAAGTTCCATCTGAGAATGTATTGTGATAAACTGGTATGAGTTTGAAGGGATGAGAAAATTCGCATGAAGATGTTCATAAGGAGTCTGAAAGGAGATGCACTATCTTGGTACATCAGCCAGGATTCAAAGAAATGGACAAGATGGGTAAGCATGGCATCCGACTTTATGGGCCGGTTCAGGTTCAACATAGAGAATGCACCGAATGTGTTTTGTATCCACAATCTGAAAAAGAAACCCATAGAAACATTCCACGAGTATGCTACTCATTGGAGGTTAGAAGCTGCTAAGGTCAGGCCGTCCTTAGAAGAAGAGTAGATGAATAGGTTCTTTATCTGGTCTCAGGATCTAGAAATTATGAAAGGTTGATGCTGATAAAGGTAAGAAATTCTCTGATATCATCAAGTTGCGACAAAGAATTGAAGAGGACATTAAAAATTGAATGGTCTCTAATCTTGAAGCATTATAGGTCACCAACAAGGCTTTACAGTCTGGTGGCACGTCGAAGAAGAAGGATGTGAACTCTGTAATGACTATGCAAAGAACCAAATCCCCTATGAAATACCAAACATATCCCTCAACTCCACATACGTAGCAGCCTTCCCTAAAATTACCAAGCACCCTCACCCACATACCAAATTCCACCACCTCCCCCATCTACATATCAACCCTGTTCACCAAGATATTCCCAACTTGTACCCGTGTACCAAGCCTATAATTCCCAACCTTCACGCTATCAATCACCACCCACTCTTAGAAACTTTCCTCGACCCAGACCAAATTTTGACCAAATACCTCCTAGAAAATATACCACCATTGCCAAACTGATCGAAAAACTATCTAAAAGACTCAAAGCGGTAGGTTATGTTACCCCTATCCCAACCATATCTCCAGAAAATCCCTCCCAATGGATCAATCCAAACAAACACTGTGCATACCATTCTCGAATTAAAGGCCATACCATCGACGAGGGTCGCTTATTGAAAGATAATATTTAGACCTTGATTAATAATAAGGTCATTATAGCAAAGGATCCCGCTCCCAATGTCCGAAATAACCCTATGTCTGACCATAAGGGTGGAGGCATTCATATGATTGAGATCGAGGATGATTGGGACCCTAAAGGGATGATTGGATTGATTGCCAAAGGAAAAGAACTGAAGAACCAATAGTCACCCTCAACCCTATTGTTGTCCAGATCCAGCTCTCTGAGGCCAACAAGGAGAATATGTCCATACCACTTGAGTTCGGAACACCTTCTATAAAGGTGCCAGGACCAATTGAGGTCGAGTTTGGAATTCCAAAAGAACCTACACCATTTGAAGTTGCTGTGTTGCCTAAAAGAATACTCGGTCATAGAGCAATTGAACAAAACACCAGCACAGCTTTACATCCTCTCTTCTGCAAAGCTCTAAAGCACATAAGAATGCTCTGATGAAAATATTGAGTGAGGCATATGTTCCCAGCAACATAACTGGGGGTGAAGTGGCGAATATGGTAGGACAAGTGTTGGAAAGTCACAAGAACACCTTCCACAAGGATGAGCTACCACCAGAAGGACTCAGTCACAATAAGGAATTGCACATCACCGTGCAATGCGAAGATTGCTTCATCACCAAAATCTTGGTCGACGGGGGATCCAGTCTTAATATTTCTCCACTAATAACTCTCAGGACATTGGGGAAAGGTTTGCATGCGATCAAAGATGGAGCTATAAACGTTAAGGATTTCGATGGGTCCCAAAGATCCACCATTGGGGAAATTAACCTATGCTAGTAGATGGGACCTACCTGGTTTGATGTTGACTTTCAAGTGATAGACGTCCCGGCATCATACAATCTTTTGTTGGGGCGACCCTAGATCCCCGCTGCTGGGGCTGTGGCATCAACCCTGTATCAGATAGTAAAATTCAAATGGAATCACCAAGAGGTGATCATTCATGGCGATGGTATCAATCCTATATACAGTCGCCAGACCATCCCACTGATTGGAGGTAGAAAGAGAATAAGCGGAGAAACATACCACCACATCGAGCGGGTCAACCTGTTGACAAAGACAAATGGTGGGACAACAAGATTGAAAATATCCTGAACTGGTGCGAGTATGAACCTGGAAAAGGACAGGGCAAAAACCTTTAAGGGATCGCGAAACCCATCAAGCTGAAGATACACTTTTTGGCCTAGGATATGAATACACATAGGAGGAATTCAACCATTGGTCACCACCATGGCACGACCCATATTATCCACTGGATCAGCGTATCCCTCGTCTGGAGCAGACTTTCAGCTAGCTGATGTTATATACGGATTAGAGGAGGATGAAGCACTAACAGCGATGAAGAACTTGTTTCTGGAAGATGATATGGACTGTTCTGTTATCTTCGAGGAGGAAGGGGAGGAAGGCCCTTCTATACAAGATGTGAATCAAGGGGAACACCTCACTAATTTGTCAATCAGAACCACCAGGGTCCGGAAAACTTTGGGGTATCAAGGCTAAACAAAGCACCATGCATCGCATCTTTACTTTTACTAGTGGATTTTTTCTTTCCATATTGTCGTTACTTTTGAAAAGAGCTCCGATGTTTTGAATAACTATGAATTTAATCAAAATCATTTCCAAGCTTATTATATATCTTGCTCTTACTATTTTATCTATCATTTACTTTTATTTACACATCATTACTATAACCTATCTTGAGGATGAACCAATGACTGTGACTTGCAATGAGATAACGCAATAATCAAATATAGATTCAGAAGAGGAGGATATACCAAAAGTAGTTGTCAGAGAGCTCGAAAATTTTGAGAACAGGCCCAAATCCGACTTGGATGAAATTAAGGTCGTTAATTTGGTAGATACCGAGAATGTCAAGGAAACACGTATCAACGTGCATTTGTCGCCATCAGAAAGGAAAGAGTACACAGAGTTCCTAAAAGAGTATGAGGATATGTTTGCCTGGTCTTATGATGATATGACTGGTCTCAGCACCTCCATTGTAGCTCATAAATACATGTACGCCAGTGAAATAGAAGCTCATAAAGTTCAAACCTGATATGAGTTTGAAAATCAAAGAAGAGGTTACCAAGCGAGTCAAAGCCAGAGTTCTCAGGGTAGTGGAGTATCCAACGTGGTTAGCCAACATCGTGCTAAGTGCTGAAGACTGATGGGAAGGTTAGAGTCTGTGTCGACTACCGGGATCTCAACCGGTCCAGTCCCAAAGATGACTTCCCCTTGCCGAATATACATATCCTAATTGATAATTGCGCCTAGCATAAGCTGCAGTCATTTGTCGATTGTTTTTCTGGATAGCATCAGATATGGATGTATGAAGAAAATTCAGAGAAATGGCTTTTGTCATTCTGTGGGGGATGTACTGTTACAGAATGATGCCGTTTGGGTTTAAAATGCTGGTTCCACCTAAGTGAGAGCCATCACTTCCATCTTTCATGATATGATACATAAAGAAATAAAGGTGTATTTGTTAGGATTTATGCCCTTCACTAGAGGGGGGGGGGTGAATAGTGCGGCACGAGAATATTGATAAATATTGCGGAATTAAAATTGCAGGAATAAAATAAATTCGGTAATTAAAATAGTAAGGAAAGAACACACCGAATTTTTCCTGCTTCACCACAACTTGTGGTTAGTCCAGTCCCCGAGAGACTCTCTCGAGATTCCACTTACTCCGTTAAGCTTACGGGTGCCAAACAAACCGTTACACTTGCTCGTAGATGTACACTCTACAAGACGTCAACTTGCTCGAGGATACCGCACCTCAAGACTTCACCTTGCTCGTGGATACCGCACCACAAGACTTCAACCACTAAGATTGAGGGTACTTAGCAAACCCGACAATCAATGAGAAGATATGGACTTCTCAAACACCTTTCTCTTTTACAACAAGAACTCTCTAATAAGAGTAGATAAAGAGATACAAAATAAGCTCTATGAACAACTCAAAGTTGTCTCTCAAATGGCTCAACAAAAGCTCTATAATGATGCACAAATGATATCAATATGTATATGAATAATGAGAGGTGTTATGTATTCCAATTCAGCTCAAAAGACCTCTATTTATAGGTGCTAGAAGTAGTATGTCCGTTGCTTAATTGGCAATCAATTATGCTGATTTTATGCAAAGATAATCGATTATCAGATTTGGATAATCGATTATCAGCTTACCGTTACAAAATCGAAAGCTGATTTTATGCAGGATAATCGATTATTGTGATATGCATAATCGATTATTTTGTTACAGTGTTCAAAAACTTGGCAACAGATACAAGATAATCGATTATGCACTTCTGATAATTGATTATGTTGTTGTTTTGTAAATTCCGATTTACACTGTCTTAACATAATCGATTATCATATAAACATAATCGATTATTTCTGTCCAGCTTTGAAAGACATGTTTAAAATTGATTTTGGCTAAAATGAAAATGTTTGAAATCATTTTGTTTGAAGTATTTGAAATATGATTTGATAAAATGATTTTATGCATATTTATGATGACCTATGTTGAGCCAAAAGACGAGATAACTTTAAACGTTGCTCTTACATTTGTTCTACCTAACGACCTACGCCTTGGGTCTTCGGTCTTGAACTTTTGAGCTCGTCTTTGGCTTGTCTATGCAATTCCGTCATAATATGCTTCTCGGAATTCAATCTTGATTGTTTGTCATATAATAACATTGTTTGACACTTGACTTCATTGTTTGTCATTCATCGACTTCGTTGTTTGTCATTCATCAAAACCTATACCTGAAAATCATGCTAATACAACCAAAGTGCACATATCATGGATAGAATGATTTTCTACAATTTCCCCCTTTTTGATAATGACAAACAACAGGAGATATGCATATCGGATTCCCCCTAAATTCATGATATATCTCAACATACAATTCATGCAAACAATTCCCCTTAATGATAATTCCCCCTCAAATAAGGCATACTATAACGTAGATACATTCCCCCTTATTTGATGCATATACAATTTCCCCCTTTTTGATAATGACAAACAACAGGAGATATGCATATCGGATTCCCCCTAAATTCATGCTGTATCTCAACATACAATTCATGCAAACAATTCCCCTTAATGATAATTCCCCCTCAAATAAGGCATACTATAACGTAGATACATTCCCCCTTATTTGATGCATATCGCCTAAACTCTTCCCCCTTTTGGCATTAGAGAAAAGAGAGTATACAAAGGCTATTATCCCCTTTCGACACTTCCCCCTTTTGGGTATATCAATTGTTAGTGTCAAATATAAGATAGGAAATACAATGAGGAATATACATTGACGATATTTAAAAAATCATACCAACATGAAATAATACCAAATGTTAGTAAAAGTATAACAACCATACCAAAGGTTATTTTTAGCGAATATACCAACAGTTATTCAAACTAGAGAGATATTCATCAAAACATCAATCATTATTTTTCACAAAAATGATTGATACCAATTGTTATTCAAGATAAAAGTTATCAAAATATGAATCAACAAAAATTAATTAATATCAATTATTAACAAAGATATGTTAATTGTTAACACATATCCACTATTACGTTTTTATCAAAAATGTGATAACTAACCGAAATTCCCCCTCGATGCAATAAGGTTTCGTGCTTGGTGCATCTACTATGATATTGTAGTCTTCAAGCACACCTGCAAACGTACCTAAAAATAGGTTTTCGGTACCCAACTACTTTTGGGTCCTTGGGGGTTAGACAAATAATAATCATAGTCAAAAGATAAATCTCTATGTTTTGCAAAACATACGGGTGCTATGTGTCCTACCCGGTTGCAATAATGACATATAACATTCGGGTTGTGCATATGTCTTGGTTGAGCCAAAAACGTTCTAGGTGATCTAAGGTCGTTATTCCTAGAAGTGTTGCGATTCCTAGAATTATTTCTAGGTGGTCTAAAATGGTTCATTCTAGACTCATTAGTGAAGTTCCTAGAATTATTTCTAGGTGGTCTAACTTCATTTCTATCATCCTTTTTAATTATTTCAATTGTTTTAGGATTATCAAAACTACGTTTTTCTAGTGTGTTCCTAAGTTCTATGTTCTCTATTTTCAAAGATTTACAAGAAGAACAATTTGAACTTTGATCAATTGAAGAGGCTCCATTCATCTCCTTAATTTTATTTCTAAGATCAATATTGTCATTTTCCAAAAAATTATTTTTCTCTTCTAAAACTTTAATTTTAGCCTTGGCCTCTTTGGAGATTTTTGAAGTCTTTTTCAATTCACCATATAAGTCATGAAAAGCTTCTTGTAATTCTTCAAAAGAATAAGAGTTAGAATTACTTACCTCTTCTTCCTCGTTGGCCATGAGGCATAATGCGGCAGTTTCATCGCCTGAGCTGTCCGAATCCCATGTCACGCGCCTTTGGTGTTTCTTCTTTTTCTTGTCCTTGGGTTTTGGACAATGTGACTCGGTGTGGCCAAGTTTTCCACACTTATGGCATGAAGGAATTGGTTCTTCCTTCTTTATTTCCTTTTTCATACACTTATAAAACTTTTCGATCAAGGCATTGGAAATATTATCATCATCGCTATCCGAATCACTTACCTCTTCTCTTTTAGAGGATGAGGCTTTGAAGGCAATATTCGAACTTTTACTTCTAAGATAGGGATTAAGAATTGTGCTTTCATAAGTTTCGAGGTTACCTCTTAGTCCATCAATTGTGACATCCGTGATTCCTATCGACTCTTGGATGGCGTTGGCGTTGCAATGCCATTCGGGGGTGAGACTCCGTTGGATTTTTCGAACAAGATCTTTGTTCGTGTACACTTTCCCGAGAGCATGAAGATCGTTGATGATTTTTGAGAATCGATCGAACATAATACCGATGGGTTCTTTCTCCCTCATTTTAAAGAGTTCATATTCATGTGTTAGAAAATCAACTTTAGATTCTCGGACTTGAGACGTACCGTCATAAGTGATCTCGAGTTTATCCCACATCTCCTTGGCGGTTGTGCAGCAAGAAATCTTCCGATAGTCATCCAGATTCACCGCACAATACGATATATTAACGGCCTTGGCGTTGTTTTCAACTTTCTTGATATCCTCGGCATCATATTCATCTTCCTCCTTTGGAACCATGGTTTCCCCAACTTTCTTTGTTGGCATTTGTTCACCGTTCTTGATGATTTGCCACAAGCGAAAGTTATTTGACTGAATGAAGATTCTCATCCGCTCTTTCCAATATGTGTAATTTGTTCCGTCAAATAGTGGAGGCCCATAGGTGGAGTGTCCTTCGCTCATCATTCCTGCGTTCAATATTCTCAACAAAAAATATATATCATTCTCTCAACCGGTTAAGGCTTTCGAAGAGTTAGGCTCTGATGCCAATTGTTAGGATTTATGCCCTTCACTAGAGGGGGGGTAAATAGTGCGGCACGAGAATATTGCGGAATTAAAATTGCAGGAATAAAATAAATTCGGTAATTAAAATAGTAAGGAAAGAACACACCGAATTTATCCTGGTTCACCACAACTTGTGGTTAGTCCAGTCCTCGAGAGACTCTCTCGAGATTCTACTAACTCCGTTAAGCTTACGGGTGCCTAACAAACCGTTACATTTGCTCGTAAATGTACACTCTACAAGACTTCAACTTGCTCGAGGATACCGCACCTCAAGACTTCACCTTGCTCGTGGATACCGCACCACAAGACTTCAACCACTAAGATTGAGGGTACTTAGCAAACCCGACAATCAATGAGAAGATATGGACTTCTCAAACACCTTTCTCTTTTACAACAAGAACTCTCTAATAAGAGTAGATAAAGAGATACAAAATAAGCTCAATGAACAACTCAAAGTTGTCTCTCAAATGGCTCAACAAAAGCTCTATAATGATGCACAAATGATATCAATATGTATATGAATAATGAGAGGTGTTATGTATTCCAATTCAGCTCAAAAGACCTCTATTTATAGGTGGTAGAAGTAGTATGTCCGTTGCTTAGTTGGCAATCAATTATGCTGATTTTATGCCAAGATAATCGATTATCAGATTTGGATAATCGATTATCAGCTTACCGTTACAAAATCGGAAGCTGATTTTATGCAGGATAATCGATTATTGTGATATGCATAATCGATTATTTTGTTATAGTGTTCAAAAACTTGGCAACGGATACAAGATAATCGATTATGCACTTCTGATAATCGATTATGTTGGTGTTTTGTAAATTCCGGTTTACACTGTCTTAACATAATCGATTATCATATAAACATAATCGATTATTTCTGTCCAGCTTTGAAAGACATGTTTAAAATTCATTTTGGCTAAAATGAAAATGTTTGAAATCATTTTGTTTGAACAATTTGAAATATGATTTTATAAAATGATTTTATGCATATTTATGATGGCCTATGTTGAGCCAAAAGACGAGATAACTTTAAACGTTGCTCTTACATTTGTTCTACCTAACGACCTACGCCTTGGGTCTTCGGTCTTGAACTTTTGAGCTCGTCTTTGGCTTGTCTATGCAATTCCGTCATCAATATGTTTCTCGGCATTCAATCTTGATTGTTTGTCATATAATAACATTGTTTGACACTTGACTTCATTGTTTGTCATTCATCGACTTCGTTGTTTGTCATTCATCAAAACCTATACCTGAAAAATTCTGCTAATACAACCAAAGCGCACATATCATGGATAGAATGATTTTCTACAGTATTTGGATGACTTCATCATCATATCCAAGAAAGCCGCAAATCATATGGAAGACTTGAGAAATTTCTTTAATATACTGAGGAGATACAATCTGAAACTGAATCCCGCCAAGTGTGCATTCGGGGTTCCTGTAGGGAAGCTACTAGGTTTCATTGGGAGCCGCCAATGGATAGAATTAGATCCGTCATTTGTCAAGTCCATTCAAGAGTTGCCACCACCGAAGAACAAGAAGGATGTGATGAGTTTTCTGGGAAGACTCAATTATATCAGCCGGTTCATAGCTCAGTCCACCGTTAATTTGTGAACTTATCTTCAAGATGCTAAAAAAAAGTACTGCTACCAAATGGACTGACGATTGTCAAAAGCTTTTTATAGGATTAAGGAATACTTGTCTACGTTGCCAGTCTTGGTTTTGCCTGAACCAGGAAGACCCCTTTTGCTTTGTCTCGCAGTACTGGAGGAGCCCTTATTCCTCCAGAAATGGGCGTAGAAGTTTGGCCGAAGCTAAGAAATTTTGAGTAATAAAACAATACTACGTATAATTATAGGTTTACTTCATGATGTAATTTGAACTATGCTTGACCTAATTCCCGTTGGAGGGGATAGTAGGCAGCCCTATGGGTTCGGTCACAATTTAATAAAAATCTCATTTTTTTCTGCTATTGGAACCGCGGCAGAATTTTGAGGAGGACCCTCAAAATTTCAAAGTCAGTTTTCAACCTTTTCATCGCCAGAAGCGCAAACCCAGTAAACTGGGGCAAAATTTTGAGGAGGGCCCTCAAAATTCTGAAGCAAACAAGATTGCAATATCAGGGACCACATCCCAGTCACTGGTTCATTCAAAATAATTTCTTTTCTCAAATATATACGTACATTATATCTACTATCTGCCTTTCGAGACCAAGCCTTCTCTCCATCTGCATTTTTTGTATAAGGCTACTTATGTGCCTTTCAAGGTTAAGCTCCACCCCCATACTACAGAAGGCTAGTTATCTGCCTTCCGAGACTAAGCCCTTTCTCCATCTGTATTTTTGCACAAGTCTAATTATCTTCTTTCCGAGGTTAAGCTCTACCTCTATCTTGCATAAGGCTGCTATATGCCTTTCGAGACTAAGCCGTGTCTCTATCTACATTTTGCATAAGGCTACCTATCTGCCTTTCGAGGTTAAGCTCTACCTCTACCATGCATAAGGATACTTATATGCCTTTTGAGAGTAAGCTTTGGCTCCATCCTACATGACTGAAATATTGCCACTTTATTTTAAACGGGTGCAATATCGCCATCTGCATTTAAATTTTCACTTTGGCTGAAAGATCGCCACCCTTTGCATTCATCGCCTGAAAGATTGCCACCTTCTCATGGGTTGAAAGATCGCCAACTTATTCAAAGGTATCATAGATCAGAGGCACCATCTTCATAGCTCAAGAACACCATTTCGTGGCCTGCAAATTTTGATTTTTTATGCTCTTCATGGCCCAGGACGTCATAGTTTGAGGACGTCTTCCTAACCGTCCGAAGACAACATTCATGGTCCAATGAGAACTTGCATCATGTTAAATTAAGCACAATATGTGCCACATTACTTATTTGCAGGAACACCGGCTAGCAAGTGGCCGTCTCACCAGGAGCGATCCCGCTTCGGTTCACCACAGCCTACTCGACTCCAAAATACCTTTTCAAATCTAATTAGTGCATCCGTCTTTTTTGAAATCTCCATCGACACACTCCATCAATGGATCCTGAACTACATATTTCCTGATTCCTGTAAAACCGGGGATATGTAGGTAGCTAAGAAGCCAGAGCTCGGTTAAAACTCTTTTCAATCGCCGATCCGATCAATATTGGCCATCTTGTCTTTACCTGACAAGTCTTTCATCCTCCTCAGATAAAGAGGGGCAGCTGTTGATACCAAATTTTTTCCTATGTATTTTATTCACCCAAAATACTTCCAAAATAATATATATGTGCATATATAAGCACACCAAAGGTTTTTTGGCATTTTTATGGATTTTTAAACTAATTTGTTGCCTATTTTGTACCAAAAATCCAATAAAATATTCCCAAATTATCAATTTTTGGTGAGCAATCTATTTTATTCTCATATTTATACCAAAACATAGCTAGCATGATTTTGCATATTTTAACAAATTCTTTTGGTATTTTTAAAACTAAATTGCATGTAATTGCAACTTTTGCCTACTTTAAGATTTAAATATCGTTTTAATTGCAAAATCTATCGCAATATTTTTAAAATTATTTTTATATACTATATATTGATCCAGTACCTTTATTTGTTTTTAAAACATTTATTACTATTTTATAAAAATTAAAGGGGAGAATTGGCTATTTCAATTATAGCCTCAATTCATTTCAATTATAACCACAATTGCATTTCAATTTCAGCCTAAAATCTACCCAATCTTTAGCCCAATTCGTTTTGGCAATCCCAATTTAATCCGACCTTCCTGAAAATCCTTTCAATCCAGGCCGTTGATCCTTTTGATCAACGACCACAATCAAACCTTTCCTTTTTAATTCCACCTACCCCAATTCTAACTCCTCATTTCTCTTAGACAGGCGCCTCTGAAACCTCTTCTCCCTCAAAACTCTCTCAAGCACTCGAAAACCTAGCAACTGCCTACCCTTCTCCGACCATTATCTCACCGGAGTCCATGGCTTCTCAGGCCATGGACGGCTTGTACTCACCTTCCTTCACCCCCAAGCCACGGGTGCCGAGATTTTGAGGTCTGACCTTGACGCCATCCGTTTAGAACCTCTACAGATCTATGATTCTATGGCCTCTTCGGCCTTGCTCTGATGTATTCAAGCTTTAGGAGGCTAGCTATGGCCATCTCCGACTCCAGACCGGACTTTCTTCTAAGCCTTCTCATTTCTAGGGTTTAAGAGAAATACTAAAGCTATTCGAGGTTTCTTCTTCTTTTATTTTCCTAGATATGTGGTGAATATGTGCTATCTTCAATGTTTAAGCCTTTTTCTAATTTTTTTTAAAAAGTAATTTGTTTTCTATTTAGGGATTCTTAAAATCTCAAAATGATTTCTGTCTCTTCTTCTTCTTTTCTTTGTGTGAATCTATCTATGCCATGTTTTTATGAGTTTTTCTCTTGTGTTCTTATGTTTTCCGTGTTATGAATATACTTCTATTTTGTTCTTCTTTCTACTTATTTCTATAAGCATGCCTTTTCATGTCTATCCCGTACGTTCCTTTACTATATTTTAATGAGCTTTTAATCTTTGTTTTCCTTTAGTGGACTTTTGTTTTAAAATCTAAGCATGCTTCCTCTGCTATTTTTTCTAAGATTATGTCGCTTCTTCTCTTCTAAACTTATTTGAGTATTAAGCTGTTCTTAAATGTGTTACATGTGATTCAAATTAGTTTCCACATTCTATTTGCTTTGAGCCTCCTGTTCTCTTTGTTTGTTTTCTCATAAGTCTCTGAAGGAGACTACTGAACCCTCTCTGTATGACTCTAAATCTTTTCTATACGATGTTCTCTTGTTTGTGCTATTTGAGTGCTTTTATATATGATAGCCTTTCTTTTAAAGGGCTTTTTCTGCCAACTTGTGATTGATTCGGAACTCCTTTTTCTAAGGTTTGATTGAGAGTTATTGATTTTCATTAAATTAAGCCCCTCTTCGCCTTTCTTGGTTGGATTCATTCATACCAAGACTCAAATCTTGATTTTACTGGCTGTAGATTGATTGCCTTTCCTTGTTTTGCACAAACCGTGTATCACTAAACTCTTTCCTTATATAATGTTATGTGTATTTACCCCTGTTACACTTCTTTGGAAAAGATTTTTTTAAAACAAACCTTTTCCTTAATTATTTTACCCGTTTGAATAAAATCTCTTAGCCAAAGGGAAACCTTATGTGATTGATTTCAAAACTATTCTCTTACTTTTTCTTACTTGTTTGCTGCATCATAAAAGGGGTGACCCTCTTGAACTTGGGACATAACTTTTTCACTTGAAACATAAAACTACATTCTCAATTACAATATTAAGCACTCTGCTTTCTACTCTCTTCTTTCCTATACTTCTCTTGCTTTTCTGAAACAACTTTGAGTTCTCTTTGAGCCTTCAAGTGTTCTGCTGAAATTTAAGTTTGTTGTTTACTTGCTTTTATTGCTCTATTATTCTGTTTATTTTTCACTTTGCAACTGGTATTTTCTTCTTAATTTAAACAATGCTCCTACATTACATGTTTACTTTCTAAGTTCTGTTATGTTTCTTCCCTATGTTCCTGCTGTTTTGTTACTATTTCTCTTATGTGAATCCCTTTCCCTTTATCCTTTGTGTGTGAGTATAGTTCAAGACATAGCAGCACTATAACATTGCTGTCTATGACCCCGAACTGGTTTCTTTGAACTCCTTAACTCAATCAATTCCCACTTCCCTTTTCCCCTATTATGTGTATGAGCCTTGACTTAAGTCTGATAGTGTCTTAATCACTATTCAGATTTAGGCCTGACCTTTAAGGTTTGCTCCTAACTTTTTTAACCCAAACAAGCGATCAGGGGTGTGCCAGCCTGTACTAGTGGCTGGGCATGACCATCATTTGTTATGGTTCCCTAATCACTTTGCACTTATTCCTAGTGCTTAGTTCCGCACCTCTCTTGCAAGCCATGCTTTTGGACCCTTAAGGTCCCTCTAATCTTGGATGCCTGAGAGTTGGCTCTTTCACACTGCACTATTCTAATTCTTAAATGGTATCCTGAGTGTAAGCAATGCCGGGAATCATTGAGACTCCTTGGAACTTTGAAACACTTTGGATAAAGAGAAGGCTTTGAAAGTCTGGATTCTGGAACTGGTTAATCACATATTTTTAAGCATTAAAATTGAATTAGGCAGTTTGGATCTAGCTGTTGGTCTATTATGTAATTTTATATCTCCCTTTTCTGGTTTGTAATAATTTGTATAAAACTTGGGGAATATAGTAAAATGGTGTGGGAGGGGTTTTATTTCTAACAAGGGTAGATATCATGCTCTAGGACTTTAATTTTTTATTAGATATTTTGCCTATAAGTGTGTTCAGTATTTCTGATTCAAAGTCACCTAGAGACCATGTCTATATTATAAACGCTTAACTATGCTACAAATCACATAGAAATCATGCCCATAGGATTTAACATTCATGTATTATAACCATGCATATAGAGATCTTGCCTATAAGAGTTCAAAACTATTTATAAAAATTCATGTACAGAAATCATGTCTATTGGGAACGCATATTCATTAGGCAAAACTTTGGGATTAATTATATAAGCATCCTTTTTATAAGTTCGTTAACAAGTTCTGAAAATTTGTAATATAGATATCATGCCTATAAGATTTGCATCAAATTCGTCTGATTCGTTTAAAGCATTAATAATCTATTTCTTAATGCCTTAACTCAGTAATGTTTTCCAAAACTTAATATTTTCAATAAAAACACGCGTTAAATCAGTGTACGCTTTCTATGAAATCTATCTCTTTAATTACACATTTTTCTGAAACAACTACTTTTTCTAATATTCTGCTTTAGTATTTTCCAACTAAATTCCATTCTTCCTAAACTTATTTACACCAATTCTGCAATATACTCTTTCCTTCAGAAGAGTTCTGGCTTCTAAATGCACTTTTACAAATATTTCTGTTTTCTTTTACTCGAACCATCTGCAATTTTTCATTGAAACTTATTTCTAAAACTTATTCTGCGACCTATTCTCTCTTTCAAACCCTTCCGCAGTCAGTACTTTCTAAATAATTCGCTTAAAATACCTTAATTTCTAACAATTGGATCCAGATTGCCTAATGTAGACTTTCTATCTATGTATATATGCTAAAACAGTCTGTCCGCTGCTTATTTTTAGTTTAAATCCTAATCAGTACGTGTAAGGCATGCTAAACTATATGTGTTATTTGTTTTAAGGAGGTTTTTTGGGCCTTGTTTATTCTCTTGTTCTTCCCCTTACTTGGTATTTTTTTGATTGACGAATTAGTCTTTTACCCTTTTAAACTCCATATAAAGCCCCATCCATTTCTTCCCCTATTAGGATTAGAAGTCCTAATACCCCGGGATTATTAGTTTGGGAGGGGTACTAGAATGCAATAAGTAACCGAGATTAAATGCGCTTTAATACCTTAACAGGGTGGGAAGGATAGAATATGGATATGATGACCTATGCGCTAATATTACGTGCGACCCCTCTTTGAGGAGTGATTGCTGGATATTGCATTAATGTGATCCATATTTGTATAAACCTAGGACACCTTTTCTATTTTCTTTACTTGTAAATGTTTTCTTCAAATAATGTCTTCTTTAAAAAAAATAATCCTTCTTTTTCTAAAAATAGTTTATTCTCTTTTTAGCTTTCAAACTTATTTGTAATGATTGTGTGCAAACCTTATTTGTTTCAACCTTCTTGAAGTCACAATTATAACATAGCTTGGAACCACACTAGTGGATCTTGAGGGGTGCGTAATACCTTCCCCTCGAGATAATCTCTAAAACCTTACCCAAACTCTGGTCTCTTTTTCTCAATTTCTTTGTTCCTTCAAAAGTGTCTTAATGTACTATAATCATTAGGTGGAGACTCTCCAAATCCAAAACCTAATTTTCGCAAGAGAATAAAGAGTTGTCCTCCCATAATGTTGTATATACTCGATTTTCAGACCCTCCGTCCGGATGGAAAGAGGGGCATCAACACCAGGCCAAATGAATCCAAGCTATCAAACTAAATTGTCATTGTGATTCAATTTGATGTACATGAAACAGTAGACTAGAATTGAGGTGCAATTTCACGTATCACTTAGATTTAAAGCAATTCTTTATGTGAAGTTATTAAACTATGAATTAACACAAACAACTATAGAAAGCCATGCCTCTAATCACTTTTCCAGTCGAACACACAGCTTAATACCCGAGTTATTTATGCACATTTTTCCTGACTTCTATACTAGGATACTAGATGATACTTTTTTAAGGAACTGGGATAAATCAATTCTCTACTTCATTGCCTATAACAATTGAACGAGTCGAAAATGCATCAAAAGCATACAAAAAAGCTCATGATATGATTTTCACTTTTGAATCTGTAGTCAAAAGCCAAATTCTATTTTAGACCAGTAAATTAGCAAATGAAAAGCCATTTCATACCACTGCCTATATTTATACTAATATCAACTTACCCTTTATTTTGGATTCAATTTCATACTAGCAACTTATTCTGAATTTAATTTCCAGCTGAATTTGAATTAGTTACGGACTACTAGTTTTCTAAGTAGTTCATATGGACAAATATCTGGTACAAATGAAGTTTAGGTATCTGCAAGTCAATTTTATGTTCATGACTCTTTTCAATAAAACAAAGTCAAACTAAACAGGATACTAAGATAATCTACACCACTAGTGAATGACCATTATAAGTTTAATAGCCTCAAGCAGTCCCAATTATACATTTCAGGGTTTATGTACATACAAATCAGAATTAAACCACATTAAACGAGTACATCTAGCATCTATTTAACTATCAATACATAACATTCCAAACATGCACAGTTCAAGGAGCAATTGAACGAGTATTTTATTTCATTTCTACTTCAAAGCTACATCAAGCCAAATTCGAAATGTGTACCTGGAGAATGATTCAAATAAGAAGGCGGAAGGGATTCAGGAGCAGTAATGCAACAAATTAACAAGCATCAAGCCCAGAAATAAGTTCAAAGCTCAGGATTAAATGCAAACAAAATCCAGCAATCTACGACCAATAATCGACCAAAATAAACCAATCGAACAAATCAGATTCCAGCTTGAAACTGAATATAAGAGCTTTTAAAACTCATTTACTAATCAAAACCCGGTAATTCAAGCCATTTTTAACCTTAGATGAGCTAGGAATTTGAATTAGGAGCTAAACTTGCAATTAATCTAGAATAATCGATGTAACAGTATTTCTTTTTTAGAGTTTTTCTGTTGTTTTTCCTTTTTGTTTTGTTTTTTAAGGCTTTTGAAATTTGAAATTCAAATTTTGAATTTGAAACTTGTTGAACACTTTTGAGGGAAATTTTCAGATCTGAAAGACTTGTGAGTGAAGGCAAGTATGATGCCTTTTATTGGCAAAGCTAAGGGGAAACTTCAGATTTTCATTTATCCCCTATTCCCTCTTTTAATTTTCAGTTCTTTTATTCAATAGACCTTAAAATTTTGGTTTGCTTATCAAGTTATTACCCTAAGCTTCTGAAATTATAACTAAATCCCTATTCTAGAAGATTCTAGAGTGTTCTAGTTTAACCTACAACATTCTAACCAATATTAAGTACCTAGATTACCCCTGAATTTGTTTTGCAATTACTACTCTAAAACTTCAAGCTCCTTTACCCTAGTTTAAGTTAACTATATTTAAACAAGAAGTTGAATTGTTCAGCTATATCCAATTACCTAAAACTAATCTTAACAATTACTTGAAACAACCAATGAACTAAAGAATATTTACTAATCAAAATCATGAACCAAACGGACTTAAATCAATTACTTAATCTAATTCGAACATTTACTGAACAAACTTAATACTGAAATAAGAATAATGTACTGACTAATCAGGATTACCTGGAAAATTAAAACCTACATTTAATAGAAATAATTACTGAATTAAAACGAAAATTGAACTTAACAGAAGTCATGTAACAGATTAGCCATAACCAAATAAAAAATTAAGCTAAACATTGAAACAAACACCAAAGCTGGATTATCTGAAGACAAAGAGAAGAAGTTGTTTTCTCTCTCTAGAAAATTTTTTCTCTGACTTCTCTAAGAGAAGAAGGGTAATCTGCTCACTATACATCGGGTGAATAGTGATCCCGTCACTATTCATCAGATAAATTTCCGGTGGTAGATGCTAACAATTGTGGTGCTCTTTGCGATCATACCCATATCTTTTTCTTATCCAAATCAGTACCCATTTATTCAAGATCTAAAATTAATTCATTTCACTGTAGCTTTGAAGATTTTCATAATTTTGAATCTGCTGTTTTGATTAATGGATGATTGTTGCTGAACGTTGACCGTTTTTGGCAGCCATGACTGCGCAGATCTCTCCCCAGTTTCTGACTGTGGGAGAGAGTGATAATTTTAACTTTCCATAAGATTCAACACAAGTTTTAAAACCATCATATGCTGCAATTATTCAAGAAAAACAGCCTGTTAAGTCAAAAATCGAGCTGTACATAGTTAATTTCGACCATGAGGATCCAGTAATCCAATTCACTATGGAAGATGTTAACAACTTCACCAGAGAGGAAGGTTTGCATCAAGCTGTTGTTTTAAAAAAAATTTATGGCAGACGTGATATAGCTGAAGTGCGAAGAATTTTTTCATCGCAATTTGATGTTAAAGGTCATTGCAACGTGGGATTGCTAGAATTTAGGCATCTATTAGTCAGATTTGATGTTTTCAATGATTATGTTCACTTCCTTTCAAAATCGACTGGATACCTTAAATCCAAAGGTGATGAATATATTTTCAGAACTTTTCCATGGTCTTTCAATTTCAATCCGAAGGAAGAGACATCGAAGGCAGTTGTATGGATTTCTCTACCAGGTTTACCTCCAAATTTATTTGCTAAGAGATCTTTACTGTCAATAGCCTCAGTTGTTGGAAAACCTCTTGCTGTTGACAAGGCAACACAGGATAGATCGAGGCCTAGTGCGGCAAGAGTTAAGATTATAGTAGATCTTTTGGATAAACACCCTAAAAAGGTCATACTGCAGTTTTTAGATTCTGTTTCAGGAAAATCTATCACATTTCATCAACAAATTGTGTACGACAACCTTCCTAAGAATTGGGCTTAATGCAAACATCAAGGACACGACGAGAAGACTTGCAGATTTAAAAAAAGAAAAACATGGACCAGAGGTGGAAGATACTGTCAAATTGCAAGGGGATGCTAGGGACTATCTAAATGGTAAAAAAAGTTGCCAACGGAGTGATTGCGCACGATAATGCAGTCTCGAAGGAGGGTGTTGGTCGAATTGATTCAACTGCACATCATGCTTTGGTTAAAAATGTTGTGAGATAGAATGGAGATCCTAAGGCTCCCCAATTTCCTCAATTGAAGGAGGTCTGTGACAGTAGGACTCTAAACAAAGAAAAACAACCTGAAGTCTCAGTTTCACAAGGAAAAGAAATAGTTGGTAACAATTCCATTTTCAATAAACAAATTCATACTACAAACAAATTTACAATGCTACAACAAGAAAATGATGAGGAAAATGTAAGAAACCAACTTCAAGTCCTAGAGGAATCTCAGGCTCAAAAGTCCAATAGCAACAAGGAGATTCAGCACACAGATGTGGAAAATGGGATAAAGGAACAGGAAGTCCATGCATCAGCTTCACAAGTAGTACAAAAGAATTCATCTCCAAACTCGTCCAAAAGACAGCCAACAAACAATCAACCAAAGGATCCAGTTGGTATTCAACAAGGGATGGGGAAAGAGCAGCATATCAACAATCTCTCAACTAAACAATGGGTTCAGGCAGTTTTTAAAAATAATGCAATTCAGACCAATTCCATATGTCATGATTTTTCTCCAAATAACTCGAATAATGAACATCAATTTCCAAACAACAAAGAAAATGAACTGCTAAAAGATGAAGATTTTGACAAATTCAGGGCCATTGAAAAAGAAAAATGGGAAACAAAGAAACTATGGATCAACCAAACATAGGAAGTCTTACAAGATGGTCAAATTCTTGTTTTGATGAATAGTGAGGATGAAATGGGAGAGGAAGACTTGAAAAACGAGGAACAAAGGGGTGAAGATATTGACAATGCAAATGATATTCAAATCACAATGGAATGCATAAATTCAGAATCAAAAAGTCAGCAGAGGGAAATACAAATATCATAGATCTAGAAAGGACTTTGCATACTGATGAGATCCAAGTATTGAGTGAAGCAGAAAATGCAGAAGCAAACCAAGAGCAAAGTATAGACGAAAATCAAGATAAATCAATGCAAGTATATGCAATAAGGGATGCAAATTTAAACACAATTAAGGAAGCAGTAGTAGAAACACATGTCACCGCGACATATGTGGAAATAAGAGATGTAGATATGGAGGAAGAATCCACTGCTCAAAATTTCCTTATTGTTGCCAAGCATGGGGATCTATCTCCAAGGAATATTGAACCTGTGAAATTTCCAGCAAAAGGAAAAAAGGCACAGTCAAAAGAGAATTCAAATGCACAGGTCAAGGGAGTAAAAACAAGAAGCACTCTGTCCAAACACAAAAACATCTAATGAATGCCATTATCTGGAATGTGAGATCAGTAAATACAATGCAAGCATTTCAAAGGCTGGTTACAATGCATAAGAAACATCAATTTCAATTCATTGGAATCATGGAACCAATGCAACAGTCTCACAAAGTGGAGAGATATAGAGCAAGAATTGGTTTGACGCAAGCTGTGGTGAATGTGTCAAACAAGATTTGGGCATTTACTGATGAAATTTTTGCAGTTACTATTCTGTATAATATGAATCAGCATTTGACGTTAAAACTGGTGCACACTGAATCACATGCAGAGCTCATTCTCACGCTTGTATACGCTAAATGTGATCGCACTGAAAGAATTGAACTATGGGATTCTCTATATGCAATGGCACCGCACATATCTGTTCCATGGCTGGTCCGAGGGGACTTTAATGTGATTTGGGATGAGGAGGAGAAGTTCGGTGGCTTTCCAGTCTCGCTCCTCGAAGTAGATGATTTCAGACATTGCATAAATTCATGTTCATTAAATTATTTGGGGTTTAAAGGAAGCATATTCACATGGTGGAACGGAAGATCAGAAGAGGACTGTATATTCAAAAGACTAGATAGATGCTTAGGAAATGATGAACTGCAACAGACTTTTCCTAGATTGGAAGTAACTCATTTGTCCAAAATTGGCTCTGACCATTGCCCCATGCTGCTCAAATGCAATGTAAATACTCCCCCAATTAAGAAGTCGTTCAGATTTCTTAATTTTTGGATAAAGCATGAATCTTTTAAAGATGTAGTGAAAGAGACCTGGAATGCTGATTTTGGTGCAAATCCTTTCAGCATTTTTAACTACAAGTTAAAGAAACCTAAACATGCACTTTCTACCTGGAGCAGAGCTACATATGGGTACATTTTCCAGAAGATTGCAAGTCTAGAGGAGGTGGTACCGATTCATGAAAAACAATTTGAAGGTAATCCTACTCAGATGAACAGACAAAGATTAAGACAGGTCCAAGCTGAAATGCTTAAATATCTTGCATTGGAAGAATTATTTTGGAAACAAAAAGCAGGCATGTTGTGGTTCAAAGATGGTGATAGAAACACAAAATTTTTTCATGCTCAGGTCAATGGGAGAAGGAAAAGACTAAAATTAACAAGAATTCAGAATAGTGGTGGTAATTGGATTGAAGAAGATCACAAAATAGGAGAGTAAGCTATACAATTTTACAAGGAGTTATTTACTGAGAGGTCTTTTCCTAATGATTTTGATATTTTAACACATGTACCTCCAATGATTGATACTAGTCAACATGAAAGATTGATGGTTGTACCTTCGAATGAGGAAGTGAAGAAGGCAGTAATGGGACTAAATGGGGATTCAGCAGGTGGTCCAGATGGTTTCACTGGAGCCTTCTACCAATCATGCTGGGAGATCATTGAAGAAGACGTGGTCGGCATGGTCAAGTATTTCTTCTGTGGTCACCAGCTACCAAAGAATGTCACACACACAAACCTAGTTTTATTACCAAAGAAAAAAGAAGTGATTAACTTTGCAGACTTGAGACCAATCAGTCTTAGTAATTTTGTTAACAAGATTTTCTCAAGGGTCATTCATGAAAGATTGGTGGAACTATTACCAAACATAATCACAGAGGAGCAGGCAGGTTTCGTGAAGGGAAGAAACATTGTAGAGAACGTTCTACTAACTCAAGAAATCATTAAGGATATCAGGGTAAGAACTAAAGAAGGACCAAATGTTGTGATAAAGCTAGACATGAGAGCAGGAATTCATTCAGAAGGGTTGTCTTTACATCAAGCAATTACAAAATGCTGGACTACTCCAGTAGTACCTAGATTGAAGTCAATCTTTCAAGCCTTACCTGCATGCATTGTATGGGAGTTATGGAAGAGAAGAAATAGTTTGAAATACGGCGAAGCGGTATCAGTAAGTAGAGTTATCTACCAAATTTCATCAACTCTGCAATCACTAGTACAATTGAAAAAACCAGGAATACAGGTACCTCACAAGTGGATTGATCTTCTAACCATGATGGACCAATTTTCTCTTCGTCTGAAGTTCGATAAAGTGCTATGGAAATTTACACCAAGAGGTTGGATAAAAGTAAATTCTGATGGAGCATGTAGAGGTAATCCAGGGAGAAGCTCAATTGGAATCTGTTTAAGAAATGAGAGAGGTGACCTGATAAATGCAGAAGAAGAGAAATTAAGGAGGGCTCTAATAATGAAGCTGAGGCAACAGCAGTACTGGAAGCTTTGAGAATGTGCATTTCAATGAATTATAACAATGTTTGGCTTCAGACAGACTCAATGATGCTTCAAAAGATAATAGACGGACAATGGAAACCGCCATGGAATATTATGGATGCGGTGGACGAAATTAATATTCTCAAAGAGGGGTGCAACTTCAAACTATCTCATATTTTCAGGGAGGGAAACAATCTAGCAGACCACCTTGCAAATCAAGCTCTAGACAACGACAACATCGTGAGTTTTGAATTCTCGGAACTTGATGTCTTGAGCAGAAAGATTGTAAATGATGATAAGCTCCAATGTCCAAAACTGAGAATAAGAGTGGCAAGAAATTAGGAACCGAAGGACGTAAGGGCATCTCGGAACATTGACTCAAAAATATGTTAACTGAAGGAATTGTGCCAGTATTATGGGAGCAATTTCCCTGGGTACAGGTCCTTGGTTCTGGTATACCAAGTTTGCAGCAGAGAGCTGGTCTGTCTTGCACTGACTTGGCCAAATGAAATAGCAAAAGAAGGCGGCGTTGGTCAATTGTATAGACTGATAATAGAATCAGCTAGACAGTCGTTACAGCCTTGGGTTGACATGCTAACGTTTTATTTTAATTTTGCAGGTAGAAGGAACCAAGTTTTCTTGTATTTCATTACAGATACAATACCCTCAAAACAGAAAACATGTTTAAAGGGAATCATGGGATAATATGTCATGCTCTTGTTGCGTTGCTCGATGTGTCTAGGGAGTTTTCTAATCAAACAGTTTCTCTTTAAAGTTGTCACGCATGGTGAAGAGCAAGAGGAAATGCCCAACAGTATGCTGTTTTTTTTCTTGCATCGGAAACTAGCTATTTGCTCGACTTTTGAGAATCGTTTCCCTCACATGCTTATTCAGTCAAATGTGGTATTCCGAGTCTGGGGAATAATTGCATACTTCTTAACAAATCGAAGCAGAGTTTGGTTTCTGAAATCAACTGAATGCTGTCTTCTTTTCTGGAATTCCCAATGCAGGGATTCAAAAATGCCAAGCAGTATTTTCGCATGCTGGATTCTCAACAGCATGCTGTTCAAAACACAAGAAGTATGCAAAGTTTTGTCTTGGGAGCTCAAAAATCCAACAGCCTTTCATTAAAGCTGTCGTGCATGCTGTCTCTGTCTTGTTTACAGCCACAACTGATATCAAGGTTTGGGACTTGCTGTGTGTTCGCACGCTGCTGTTATGTTTGCTGCTATGTTCGCACGCTGCTTCATGTGATCTTTGAACCTTTCTGCTGATCCGTTGCAATACACCATACATGCTTCAATCGTCTATCGGGAAAAGTGTGCATGCTATCTCGTTTTCAGCCAGTCGCACACTGCTGCAATAAGCAATTGCTTCGAGAAATGAGTCCGACATATGATCGCACATTCACTGTGGTCATTGAACTACTTACCAGCATACATAATAAAATGTATGGCTGCTCAGTTTGGTTACACAAAACAAGAAGGAAGGCAGCTTTGTAAGGCTGCTTTTGATAAATTCCAATGTCAGGTGTTGGTTACTAATCAACGATTTACGACTGAATGCAGCTCCATTTTTCGCCTCATTTCATGAATGGTAAACAACATGTAGAGTTATGTCCCTCGCCGAGAGAATGGCCATCTTTTGTCACAGCGAGGTCCTAAAGCGATGCCACTCATTACAACCTCTAAGGGTGGTATTAGCACTTTGTGCTCATTACCTTGAGGAAGGAAAGGTGACATCCCAAGGGCTTGTCGACAATTAATACAGCTATTCCAAGATACGTTGATTGGCATCACATCCTAAATATAGTTTGATTTTTGTGATATCAAACTTAAGTATTAAGCTTAACTTTGGTAACACGAAGATTATAACTATCAAATTGTATCTCTCTTTTTGTAATTATTTTGGACCTTGTAATTTCCTTGTAATTTGTTCTCTTTAATAATATTAAATCTAGCCCTATGCGATTGCCTAGCGGATTGCGGAAAAAAAAAACACCAAAGCAGAATCGACCATGAACAAACACTAACCAATGGCCAATTTATGAATTAAAATTGACCTTTTATGAATTAAACTAACCTAATATGAACATACCAAAATCATGTATAAACTATCTAAAGCTTATAGAGACGTTCATGGATTAAACAAAGTTTAAACTTATTCTTGGATTCAAAAATAAAAAAAGAGAATCCATAGGAAAACTTACTGGTTTTATGATTAATCCAACTGATCCTTAACTTGTTATTTTGTCAATGTTATACGCATGCTTGGACATCACTAAATGAACCACATCAACTGAAACCAAGTGAAACTTCGAGAAACCCAAAAAGGTTCAGACACCTCGAACCCTAGATTTGAAATTTGTAAAATCTGAATTGGATTTAGGGGAAATTGGTTTGGGATTTAGGCAGGGGAGGGTAAAAAGAGGTTGGTGTGAGTTTGAAGTGATTTTGAAGTGGTTAGGTTTTGACCGGAATCTTCGAATCAATATTCGAAGAGTTTGGCTTAGATTTGAAGGAAATTAAGGTCATGCACGGATTGGAAAGATAAAGGAGAAGCTAGGGTGTTAATATGGTTTCTTTTGGAGGTGGCTCCGCCGTGAGCGGTGGAGGCGACGTCACTATGTTTGATGATTCGAGGAGTTGGGCTGAGATTCGAGGGAAAATAATAAGGGGTTTGTGATGGGGACGTTGAGACAGAGTAGTGGTATAATTTTGGGAGCTATTAGAGACCGGCCGCCGGCGGAGGCGATTTCCGGCCACCGGCGTTATACAGGCTTTGAATTGGGGTGAGAAAGATGAAGACCTTGGGGGTAAGGGGTAGGGATCTGACCGTTATATGTTAAGATGACCCCATTTCTTGGTCGTAGTATCTAGTATCCTCGACGGCTGTGATTTGTTTGATTAGAAACGATGTCGTTTTATTGCAAGGTTCTGGACCAAGTATATTTGGGTTTGGGCAGGACTGGGGAAAGGTTTAGAAAGGGTAATGTCTAGGAAATATTTAGATGGAAAAACCCCAAATTTGGGTCTTTTATTAAGAAAGCATTTTCTTTTAATTTCTTTACCTTTTTCTTTTTCCAACTTAAACTAAAAAAAATCCTAAATTAATTCTAAAAATCAACTTCATTTACCCAATAAAATTAATTTTTCCTAAGAATTATCCCATCCTAATCAAATATCAAATTAAATGAAAACTAGTGAAATTCAAAGTAAACAATGCTAGGACAAACTATTTTTTGTATTTTTTCTTGTATTTTGTAGAACTCCTAATTTCTAATTAATTCTAAAAAATATGTAAAACTACACCCTAAAAGCAACACATATTTTTTGTATTTATATATGAATTATCACAGACAAAAATACAAATAATTAATACGAAATGTCACGAAATCCACAAAATTGCAAATAATGAAAGAAATAATTTTGTTTGAATTTCTGGGAGTGATTCATATAGGGCAAAAATTACGTGCTCACAACTACCCCTCTTTTCTGGGGAATACTCCGTGTGAAGCATTTTTGAAATATATTATCGCATCCTACTTCCGAGGTTGTCTTCATATCCTTGGCTAATAAGGAATTAGGTCAGTATAGTTCGGGAATGTCTGGTAGCTGAGACTACCAGGAGCTGCGATTTCACTACTGTTGCTGCTGCTACTGCTAGCTGACCTCCCTTATTACACCATGTTAAAATAAAATAAGCTAGCCTAATCTATGATCTACGAATTATAAAAATCCTATCTAAATCTTCAAACTTGCTTTTGTATTTCCAGTTGCTTTGTTGTCTTGTATCATCTCGGTGAGATCCATTGTTGCAGCTATGAATCGTGAACTGAGATTTTTTTCACTTCCTTCAAACGGCTGAACTTGAATGTATTCCTCTGTTATACGGGTGGCTCCCTACTTCAAAACTTGAAAATACGTGCCTTTATTCTACGAGAAGGCTCCCAACTTCAAAACTTGAAAATATATGCCTCTATTATACGTGTGGGATCCCGACTTCAAAACTTGAAAATATATGCATCTGTTATATGGGCGGGCTCTCGACTTCAACAATTGAAAAATATATGCCTCTGTTATACAGGCGGGCTCCCAACTTCAACACTTTAAAGTGTATGCCTCTATTCTACGGGCGGGCTCCCGACTCCAAAATTTGAAAATAGCAGGCTCCCAACTTCAACACTTGAAAAATATATGCCTTTGTTCACGGGAGAGCCCCCGAATTCAAAACTTTAAAATATATGTCTCTCTTCTACGGGTGGGCTCCCGACTTCGAAACTTAAAAAATGTATGTCTCTGTTATACGGGCGGGCTCCCAACATTAGCACTTGAAAAATATATGCCTCTGTTATACGGGCAGGCTCCCGACATCAAAACTTGAAAATATATGCCTCTGTTCTACGGGCGGGCTCGCGACTTCAAAACTCAATTATATATGCCTCTGTTATACGGGCGGGCTCCCAACTTCAAAACCTGAAAATATATGCCTCTGTTCTACAGGCGGCTCCCGACTTTAAAACTTGAAAATATATGCCTCTGTTCTATAGACGAGCTCCCCGACTTCAAAACTTGAAAATATATTCCTCTGTTCTATGGGCGTTCCCGATTTCAAAACTTGATAATATATGCCTCTATTTTCTAGGCGGGCTCCTAACTACAAAACTTGAAAATACATGCCTTTGTTCTACGGTCGGGCTCCCAAGTGTAAGTCTTTAAAATACATGCCTGTGTTATATGGGCAGCTCCCAACTGTTCGAACTTGAATCGAGTGCCTCTGTTCTCCATACGGGCTCCTGATTTCAACAAAATAGGCAAAACAAAAAGAAAATTTCTGACCCAGTTTGGAAGCTGGGTACATGGGTGAGTGTTAGCTGAATTATTTTGTCAATTATTACTATGAATTTGAAAGCTAAGTCCTATTATCCAGGAAGGTCCTGACAACTCCTAATTGAATCTTATCTTGAACATGCTAACTTTGTCACCAACTTATATTCCCCTATGCTATTCATGATTATCTTGTATTTTGATCAAACCCCATGTCACCTCAAACATAATTTATGCTTATTTTTCCCTTACGGAGAGTTCCTACACAACAACCGGATTTTTCTTCCCCTGTTTCAATCAAAGAAAATTTTGTCAGTTTAAAATGGTGGTTGGTTGATGGAATTCTTGCTGAAAATTCTTCCACTACATTGTTTTGTTTTGACCGGCTTCCCTGAACTGGACCTAAACCGCTTGACTTTCTGACTGAATTTCCAACCCCCTGACCTTTGACACTCATGTATTCTATAACCATGTTGTTGTTTTGCACCTCTGACCTCTTTATCTGAAATTTCACATTTCCCACGACATTACCCAATTATTCCACCGATAAAATTTTTGGCGACTCCTTATACCCCACTTTACATTATGTTGTCTTTAATATGTTCTGACCATACTGTGCTTCGCAATTTTGGAAATTGGTAGTGAGCTTTGAAATCCCTTTTCCACTTGATTTGAACAAAAGTAATATTCAAATATATTTAGATAGATAAACCCCAAAAGAAAATAAAATGTAATAATATTACGAGTTAAGGATACGAAGAATCCAAAACCGGATGACTAATAAAAAGAGAAGGAAAAGAAACTTAATCGACAGAACAGCTGGTACTCATGGTCATGACATGCATTTTGGACTAATCGGCCCAATCTGTTCAACCTATCAACTTCCACTTGCCATACCTCGTCGCCTCAGAATTTCCATAACTTGGTCACTTTACCAAACCTTGACCTTGTTCATCCTGCGGTGCCTCAAAATAGTTTTCCACCAATAGACTTCTCTCATTTGTTCGCTTTTAACTCACTTTCGCCTCAAGGTGCCCGTTAGGGTTTTCACCAAAGACTCTAATTTCAATTTTTCTCAATTCATATCGCCTACGGTGCCTTTGAAGGTTTTTATCAATAAGACTCTCTCATTCTTATTTCTCTCAACTCCCGTCGCCTTACAGTGCCCGTGAGGGTTTTCACCAATAAGACTTTTCCTACTTGAACCAGAGTGTTTCCCCTGACATGAATTAATTTTGTCTGCCTGACTTGACATTTCTAAAAGACTGATTAGAAGGTATTTCTTTGGACCGTAACGTGGCGTTTAGATGAGTTAGAAATAAAGGGTATAAAAGGCTCAAGAACTCTTCATAATGGATTAAAAATTACAACTTTCAGAATAAGATCTTTCACAACAACCACAACTTTTGCCCCAGTTTCTTGCTAGGGGACTTTTGGATTTTTATTTTGGTATGACTGAACCTTAGAGAGAGGCTGCCTACGTACACTTTTGGGATTAAGTCAAATGTAGTTCATGTCATAGAAACTACGTTGTTGTGATTTTTTTCTATTTTTTGTTTCTTCTTTTCCTTTCCTTTTCATTTTTCTTTTCTTTTCTTTTCTTTCTTTTCTTCACTTTTTTATTTTTCTTCTTATTTTATTTTCTTCATTCCTTTCTTTCCTTCTTTTTTTTCTTACTTTTCCTCTGCATTTGCATTTCTAAATTGTGTTGTTGATTCCGAAAAAGGGGTATGAAAGAAAATAAACAAGGCTCAAACAGGGGTAACCTGGGACAAAGTGTTTAGATAGCAGAACAAAACGATTTCATCATTTCAATCTTCAAAATATGCCAAATACACATAAATAAAATTAAACAAAGAAATCATACATAGGATCTCTTGACTGTATCGGAATTGATAGCCATTCTACACATTTTCCTTCCACATCTGTGAAATACAATGCACCATTAGACAACACTCTGATTACAAAAAATAACCCCTGCCATTTTGGAGCGAACTTTCCTTTTGTTTCAGCCCAATGAGGCAAAATACGTCTCAACAGTAACTGTCCTACTTCAAACTTTGTCGGACGCACTTTCTTGTTGTACGCTATTGCCATTCTTTGTTGGTACAATTGGCCATGAAACACCGATGCTAATCTTTTCTCATTGATTAAACTAAATTGTTCCAGGCGGGTTTTCACCCATTTATCATCATCGATCTCAGCCTCCACGATAATTTGAAGGGACGTTATTTCCACTTCTCCGGGTATCATCGCTTTGGTGCCATACACTAGAGAATAAGGAGTCGCTCCCACCAAAGTACGAACAGTGGTGCGGTACCCCAGCAATGAAAAAGGTAGCTTTATATGCTAGTGTCTAGAACATTCCACCATTTTTTGAAGTATCTTCTTTATATTCTTGTTGTCGGCTTCAATCGCACCATTTGCCTTAGGGCGGTATGGGATAGAATTGCGATGAGTAATCTTGAACTGCTCACATGTCTCCTTCATCAAATGACTATTGAGATTAGCTCCATTTTCTGTAATGATCACCTTTGGTATCCAAAACGACAGATAATGTTTGAATGCACAAAATCCACCACAACTTTCTTGGTTACGGACTTGAACATTTTAGCCTCTACCCACTTGGTAAAATAATCTATAGCCACCAAAATGAACCTGTGCCCATTCGATGTTGCTGGCTCAATTGGCCTAATGGCACCATGCCCCATGAAACAAAAGGTCGTGGTGCAGACATCATGTGTAATTTTGAGGGCAGAGAATGAATCAAATCTCCATGCACTTGGCACTGATGACATTTGCATACGTAATTGATGCAATCCCACTCCATAGTAAGCCAATAATACCCTGCTCAGCGAGTCATCTTTGCCAGAACGTACCCACTCATATGCGGTCCACAAACTCTGGAATGTACCTCAGTCACGATAGCTGTGGCTTGCCTCGCATCAATGCATCTTAACAGCCCGAGATCTAGAGTTTTTTTGTATATCACTCCTCCACCAATGAAAAACCGGCTTGCCAACCTTCAAATTGTTCTTATTTGATCTCATGTGACCTGTACCGGATACACCCCCATCATGATATATTCTTTGATGTCATAAAACAATGACTCACCGTCAAGTTCCTATTCCACCACATTACTGTAAGCATCCTGATCGCGGACCTGAATCTGCAAAGGGTCCACATAAGCCTTATCTGGATGACGCAACATTGATTCCAAAGTAGCCATTGCATCGGCAACCTCATTATGAATCCTTGGAATATGCTTGAACTCTATTGATTGAAATTGTTGACAAAGATCATGCAAACATTGTCTGTACAGTATAAGCTTCAAGTCTTGTGTTTCCCATTCTCCTAGAATTTGGTGTACCGGTTGGTCCGAGTCACCCATGACTAAGACTTCCTGAACACCCATATTTACAACTAACCTCAACCCCAAGCTGAGTTGTAGCAGGGTAGTGCTGCATTGTTTCTGAAATAAGTACCACACCTATTCCCACACCTTACATATTTCCAACCCCATCAAAAAGAAAAGTTTCCATCCCAGCTTCTCAACTTGTTCAACCTCATCAATGTGCATCACCTCTTCATCGGGGAAATAAGTCTTTAAAGGTTCATAATTTTCATCAACTGAATTCTCACCAAATGATCCGCCAAGGCATGTGCTTTCATCGTAGTCTGAGTCATGTAAACAATGTCGAACTCTATAAGTACGATTCGCCACTTTGCAAGCCTCCCTGTGGGCATAGGCTTCTTAAAAATATACTTCAATGGGTCCGAGCGAGATATGAGGTAAGTAGTATAAGATGACAAATAATGTTTCAACTTCTGTGCAACCCAAGCTAGAGCGCAACATGTTCGCTCAAGATAAGTATACTTAACCTCGTAAGATGCAAATTTCTTACTGAGATAATAGATAGCCTACTCCTTTCTGCCAGTAACATCATGTTGCCCCAGTAGACAACCAAATGAAATATCCAAAACCATCAAATATAGAATGAAGGGTCTTCCTGATTCTGGCGGGACAACACGGGTGGGTTCATCAAATATCCCTTTATCTTATTGAAAGCCTCCTAACATTCTTCTATCCACTTGACTGTAGCATCTTTCTTCAATAGTTTGAAGATTGGATCACAAGTTGTCATGAGCTGAGCAATGAACCTGCTGATATAATTCAATCTCCCCAACATACTCATTACCTCAGTCTTGTTTCTCGGAGGTAAAAATTCCTAAATAGCTTTGATCTTTAACGGGTCTAGTTCAATACCCCGGTGGCTGACAATAAACCCCAACAACTTTCTGGACGGCACCCTAAAAGAGCATTTTGCAGGATTGAGCTTGAGATTGTACCTGAGAAGCCTTTGGAAAAACTTCCTCAGATCCTTGACATGGTCAGACGGTTTTTTAGACTTCACGATCACATCATCCACGTACACCTCAATTTCCTTGTGTATCATGTCATGGAATATTGGTGTCATTGCCCTCATATAGGTTGCCCCAACTTTTTTCAAACCAAAAGGCATGACCAGATAACAGTAGGTTCCCCACGGTATGATGAATGCCGTCTTTTCCGTATCTTCCTCGTCCATTAAGATCTGAAGATAACCTGCGTAACAATCCACAAAAGAACCAATCTCATATTTGGCACAATTGTCAATCAATATGTGAATGTTCGATATTAGGAAATTGTCTTTTTGACTCGCCTTGTTAAGATCCGGATAATCAACACACACCCTGATCTTGCCATCCTTTTTCGGCACCGGCACAACATTGGCTAACTAGGTGGGATAACCCCTAACCGGAATGACTTTCGCATCAAACTGCTTGGTGATCTCTTCCTTGATCTTTACACTTATATCTATTTTAAAATTTCTCAGCTTCTGCTTGACAAGAGGAAGTGTCAGGTCAGTGGGAAAATTTGTGAACCAGTAAATAAGTGCTTAGACCCGGCATATCATCATACGACCATGCAAAAATATCCTTGTATTCGAACAGTGATTTGATTATCTCCTCCTTGAGTTGCGGTTCTGGATAAACACTTATTTTAGTTTCACGGACATTATCTTCGTCCCCTAGATTAACTACTTCCGTGTCATTTAGGTTTGGATTGGGTTTTTTTCTCAATGTGGCTTAATTCCTTACTAGTTTCTTCATAGGCCTCATCATCATCATATTCCACCTAATCATCACACTACATTTCTTGTATTATGACTTTTGAGTAAGGATTCCTCATGCATGTCATGTTGTTGATATCAGTATAAAAAGAACTGTATAGAGAAAAAAAAGAAAAAAAAAATTAGGAATGAAGAAAGAAAGACAATTGCATTTTATTGAATATAAAGATAACAGGGCTTGACACATCCAACTGTACGGAACATAATATCTGAATTACAAACCCTGGAACAATCCAGACAACAAAAGAAAATCAAATCCCACTACCAAGACTCCCTCCGAGTAGGAAGATGAGTAGCTTCCCAGTTGTTGGCTTTTGTATGTGGTCCGATGAACTGCACATTTGCCTTGCTTGAACCTTCCCCAGCCTCAACCGTGTTAACCTCAGCGAACAAGCTTTCAAACCCTTTATCCAAATCTTCATCATCACCAATCAATGACCTGTAACCTTTGACAGCAAATGCTTTTTGATATCCAGCCTAACAAAAGATTTGGACAGACACGAGATTGGCTTGGGAAGGACCCATGCCCTCTTCTTCATTTTGCGAGCTCGCCTTACATCCGCAACAATGGGCTTGAAACCCAATCAAAAAATATCCAGATTCTTGGAAAGAGAGACCGGCTGTACAATGCCCTGAAGATCAGCATCCAAATCTTTGCCCGGTATGAAACCATTCTTTAATATTTTCGAGGCCACCATGACAGTTGTGGCTGTTATTCTAGGAACTGGGATGCTTTTCCCTTCCGGGACCTTTTCTACTGAGACTGTGTCAAAGACTTGGTAAACCCACGGCCCCTTGTCATCATCAGCTTCTATGAAAGGCATAATGGCATCACTTAAAGCGCACATATTGTCTTCACCATGCACTACAATCTCCTATCTGTCCCATTCGAACTTGACCTTTTGATGCAATGTAGAAGTCTCCACCTTGGCGGCGTGAATCCATGGTCGCCCCATCCCACGGTGTCTTTACCCCCACCGTCGAATCCTCGAAAACAAATATTGTATTTATAAACTCTATCGTTATCAACCTTCAACTTGTTCAATGTGGACAAAGGACAGATGTTTGCATTGGACCCATTGTCAACCAACTCTCAGGTGAGTATGAAATCCTCACATCACTGTCAGATAAAGAGCTATGTTATGCTATGTGCCTTCCACGAGCAACTCATCATCGGAGAAGGTCACTATATTCACCTCAAAGATTTTATTCGCTATCTTCTCTAAATGATTCACTGAGATCTTATTGGGGACATGAGCCTCATTAAGTATTTTCATCAGTGCCATGCGATGCTCGTTTGAGTGGATAAGCAATGAAAGAAATGAGATCGGTGTTGCTGTCTTCCTTAACTGTTCAATAATAGAGTAATCCCGTGCTTTCATCTTTTTCAAGAATTTATCTGCATCTTCTTCCTTTACGACTTTCTTAACCAGTATTGGGTTGTCTTTTGGGACCCTGACTTTTTTTAACTCCTCGGGTGCAAAGCACTTCCTGAACGAGTCACACCCTGCACCTCAAAAACTTCTTCTTTGATCTCTTTCCGGGTAGGAAGAGGAGTAGCTTCCCTGTTGTTGACTTTTGTATGTGGTTTGACGAACTGCACATTTGCCTTGCTTTAACCTTCCCCGGTCTCAACTGAGTTAACCTCACCGAAAAACCTTTCAAACCCTTTATCCAAATCTCCATCAGCACCAACCAATGACCCTATAGCCTTTGACATCAAATGCTTTTTGATACCCATCCTGACAAGAGATCTGGACAGATGCGGGGTTGTCTTGGGAAGGACCCATGCCCTCTTCTTCATTTTACGGGCCCGCCTTACATCCCCAATAGTGGGCTTGAACCCCAATCCAAAAGTATCCAGATTCTTGGGCAGAGAGACTTGCTATACAATGCCCCGAAGATCAGCACCCAAACCTTTGCCCGGTATGAAACCATTCTTTAATATTTTCGAGGCCATCATGACAGTTGCGGCTGTTATTGTAGGAACTAGGATGTTTTTCCTTTTCGGGACCTTTTCTACTGATACTGTGTCGAAGACTTGGTAAACCTACGACCCCTTGTCATTATCAGCTTCTATGAAAGGCACAATGGCATCACTTAAAACGAACATATTGTCTTCACCATACACTACAATCTCCTGTCTGTCCCATTTGAACTTTACCATTTGATGCAATGTAGAAGGCACCACCTTGGCGGCATGGATCCATGGTCGCCCCATCCATGGTCGCCTACTGTGTCTATGCCCTCACCATCGAACCCTTGAACACAAATGTTGTTCTTATGAACTCTGTCGTAATCAACCTTTAGCTTGTTCAGTGTGGACAAGGACAAATGTTTGCACCGGACCCATTGTCAACCAGCACTCGGGTGAGTACGAAATCCTCACACTTCACTATCAGATAAAGAGCTACGTTATTTTATGTGCCTTGCACGGGCAACTCATCATCGGAGAAGGTCACTCTATTCACCTCAAAGGTTTTATTCACTATCTTCTCTAAATGATTCACTGAGATCTTATCTGGGACATGAGCCTAATTCAGTATTTTCATCAGTGCCCTGCGATGCTCGTCTGAGTGGATAAGCAATGAAAGCAATGAGATCTGGGCTGGTGTCTTCCTTACCTATTCAAAAATAGAGTAATCATGTGCTTTCATTCTTTTCAAGAATTCTTCCGCCTCCTCTTCCGTCACAGCTTTCATAACCAATACTGGGTTGTCTTTGGGGACCCTGGCTATTTTAACTCCTCGGGGGCAAAGCACCTTCCCGAACGAGTCATACCCTTCGCCTCACAAACTTCTTCTCTGATCTTTTTCCCCTTATATGTCACTGCCACATATTCATAACTCTAAGGAATGGCTTTGCTATTGTTCACAGGCAATTGAGTTACTGACTTTATGATACCAGACTCTATGTGAGCTCCCTTCACAACTACTATGGGTTTGTTTGCTAGCCCTTGCACCACCAATTTGACCGGCTCTAGTTTTATTGCATCAATGCTTGATGACCCTCTCTCGGCTACCACAACTGGCTTGTTGTCCATCCTTTTCAACTGAACCAGTGCCTTCGCCCTGGTTGGTTTTTCTTTTGAAACGGTTTCACTCGCACGGATCATCATTACTGAAATAAGAAAGACAATTGCATTTCATTGAATATAAAGATAACATGGCTTAACACATCTAAGTAGACGGAACATAATATCTGAATTACAAACCCTGGAACAATCCAGACAACAAAAAAAAATCAAAGCCCACTACCAAGACTCCCTCCGAGTAGGAAGATGAGTAGCTTCCCAGTTGCTGTATGTGGTCCGATGAACTGCACATTTGCCTTGCTTGAACCTTCCTTGGCCTCAACTGTGTTAACCTCAGTGAACAACATTTCAAACCCTTTATCCAAATCTCCGTCAACACCATCAATGACCCTGTAACCTTTGACATCAAACGCTTTTTGATACCCAGCCTAGCAAAAGATCTAAACAGATGCAGGATTGGCTTGGAAAGGACCCATTCCCTCTTCTTCATTTTGCGACCCCACTTACATCTGCAACAGTGGGCTTGAACCCTAATCCAAAAGTATCCACATTCTTGGGAAAAGAGACTGGCAGTACAATTCCATGAAGATCAACACCCAAACTTTTGCCCGGTATGAAACCATTCTTTAATACTTTTTAGGCCAGCATGGCAGTTGAAAATGTTATTCTAGGAACTGGGAGACTTTTCCCTTTCTGGACCTTTTCCATTGAATCTGTGTCACAGACTTGGTAAACCCATGGCCCCTTGTCATCAGCAGCTTCAATAAAAGGCATAATGGCATCACTTAAAGCGCACATATTGTCTTGACCATGGACTACAATCTCTTGTCTGTCCCATTCAAACTTGACCATTTGATGCAATGCAAAGGGCACCACCTTGGCAGCATGGATCCATGGTCGCCCCATCCATAGTCACCTACTGTGTCTTTACCCCCACAATCGAACCCTCGAACACAAATGTTGTTCTTATGAACTCTGTCATTATCAACCTTCAGCTTGTTCAATATGGACAAAAGACAGATGTTTACACTAGACCCATTGTCAACCAGAACTCGGGTGACTACAGAATCCTCACACTTCACAGTCAGATAAAGTGCTATGCTATGTTATGTGCCTTGCACGGGCAACTCATCAACGGAGAAGGTCACTCTATTCACCTCAAAGATTTTATTCTCTATCTTCTCTAAATGATTCACTGAGATCTTATCGGGGAGATGATCCTCATTCAGTATTTTCATCAGTGCCCTGCGATGCTCGTATGAGTGGATAAGCAATGAATGCAATGAGATCTGGGTCGGTGTCTTCCTTAACTGTTCAACAATAGAGTAATCATGCTCTTTCATCTTTTTCAAGATTTCTTCTGCCTCCTCTTCCATCACGACTTTCTTATTACTTACCCAAAGCAATATGAAGAAAGAGAAGCTTGGATTTTATCATAGAGGAAATTAGGAAGGAGTTCGTAACCAGTACTGGGTTGTCTTTGGGGACCCTAACTTTTTTTAACTCCTTTGGGGCAAAGCACCTTCCCGAACGAGTCAAGCCATGCGCCTCACAAACTTCTTCTTTGATCTCTTTCCCCTTATATGTCACTGCCATATGTTCATAACTCCAAGGAATGGCTTTGCTATTGGTCACTAGCAATTGAGTTGCTGCTTTATGATAACAGGCTCTATGCGAGCTCCCTTCACAACCACCATGGGTTTTTTTGCTACCCCTTGCACCACCATTTTGACCAGCTTTGGCTTTATTTCATCAATGCTCGATGACCCTCTCTCAGCTACCACAGCTGGCTTGTTGTATGTCCCTTTCAATTGAACCACTGCCTTCCCGCGGGTTGATTTTTCCTTTGAAACATTTTTACTCGCACGGATCATCATTACTATTTGCGATGATTGCTTGAGATCCCCTCCTTTGTGCACCAATTCAATCATGTGGGCCTTGTGATGAGCCAGCAACAGATTCTAGTTAATATTTGGTGTCTCTAAGGCCTGAACCTCGATCCAGTGAGTGCCAATGAGCTCTTGCATGGCAGTCTTCAGTTTCCAACAATTTTTTGGATCATGTACTGGACCCCCGAACAAGTTTCACAACTTACTGAATGGTCCAGATTTCTAGAAAGGGGATTTGGCATTTTGGGTTCTATTGGATTCAATAGGCCTAACTGCCTCAATTTGTTAAAAAGAGTGGTATATGACTCTCCCAGTGGGGTGAAAGTCTTTTGTTTCTGTAATCTCTCATTTTTGAAGGTTGGGTTTGGTTGGTAACTCGTTCCGGGGGGTTTCTATAGGCTCCTTGGGGTGGATATCTATTTTGTGGAGCTGGGTATGAGTATTGGGGAGTCGGTGCATGCCATTACGCATGAGCGGGAGGCTGGGTATAGGTTTGAGTATGGTGAACGGAAAAATGTGGATCAGACGGTGGGTAGTAGTGTTTTAGAGGGCAATATGGAGTGTAGGTGTTATTTTGGTAGTGGGTTCGGGGTTGGTTGTAGTAAGGTGAAGGGATTCTAGATCTGGGCCAAGCCCCGGATTAAACTGTCGCAACCTCTTCTTTCTTCTTTTTTCTGAGCATGCCCCTAGTGCCGTTTTGGATGGCCTAGGTGGTTGCTTTGATCGCTGAATAGCTAAATATTTAATTGGTTATAATCCTTCCTCCACCATTCCTCCCATCTTCACAACATCATTAAAAGATTTGCCAATTGTTGTTACCTAGTGCCCAAAGTTAGTTGGCTCCAAATCCTGCAAAAAGCAATCAACCATCTCGCTTTCTTTCATCGAAGGTCGACCCTTGCGGCCTATTCTCTCCAGAGGAACCCACAATCCCTAAAGCTCTCCCCGGGCTTCTTCTTAATTTTTATCAGCGACAGGCGATCTGGAACAATTTCTAGATTGTACTGAAAATGGCAGGCGAATGCTTGTGCCAATCATCCCAGGAATACAACCTACCATGGTCCTGACGTGTATACCACTCAAAATCAGACCCACTCAGACTCTTGCTGAAGTACACCATCAGTAACTTATATTTTCCACCGGCCCGTCTCATTTTGCTGTTGAATCCCCTCAGGTGGGCCACCGGTCACCATGCCCATCATACATATTGAACATAGGCATTTTGAACCCTTTTGGTAACTGAACATTTGGGAACAGACATAAATCCTTATAGGCCACACTAATTTTTCCACCCAACCCTTGCATGTTCCTGAATGACTGCTCCATGCTTTTTATTTTTTGAAACATCTATTCCTGCTCCGGGTTCTTAAGCGGCTGTTCAATTCCTACCGGGAGCTCAAAGTGATGGGTTTAGGAATATGGCTCATGAGGGTAATACTGGCTGTCGTGAGTTTGAAATAGTGGCTAACTTGAAGATCTTTACAGTGTGGCAGGTAGAGGCGCCGCAAAGATAGGAGTGATTGGTGGAGGGGGGTTTATTTGGGTTGTGGAGCTTGGGGAGGGTCGGAGGTGGTTCCATATCTTTGTTGGTAGAAAGGGAAAGTGGGAGATGAGTTCATAGTAGGAGGCTCCTGAGACTGAGCCAAAGGTGGGATATAAGATGGATTGGCGTGATAAAACTGGCACCGACTAACCTTTAGCCCGTGCCTGATGCATCTCGGTCATTTGCTTCCTCAAATTATATATTTCTTCCCTAATTACATTAACATCCATCACCTCTACCTATTTTGAAGGGTCCACAATACTTGTATCTGACTCCTGACCAGTCATGTTCTGTTTGTCCTTTGATCGGGTGTTGTAGGAATGGGTTGCCAGAATTCCAATCAATTAATCAACTGCCTAGACTCAACGTCAACAACAACTCGGTTAGTATTTAAGGCATTAACATATTCGATAACCACATGTTTGGGGAATGAATGCATCTAAGAAGTTAACGGATTCTATTATGCATTTTCTCGACTGCTTGCATTATCCCGACTTTCCTTATTTCCGATTGCAACTTTGTTTGGTTTTTGTTTCCTTTCTTTTCTCTTTTTTTCACTCTTTCCTTTGTTTCTTTCGTTTGGTTTCTTATTTCGTTTTTTTCTTTCTCTCTCTTTTGTTTTTCTTTATCTCTTGTTTCTCACCTCTTTCCTTTCATTCTCATTCTTGTTGTTACTCTCTCTTTTTTTCTTATTTCTCTCTTATTTATTTCTCTTTTTCGTTTTGTTACGGTCGAATCCTATGGAGATTTCCTACGTATCATGACCCCGCATGAATTAGACTGGGCGTAGTTCGTGCACATAAATGCAAAAAGAAAGAAATAATTTTTTGGATTTTCAAATACTCCGATTACATTTATAAAACTCCGGTTACATAGATGCTACACTATTTATTTTTCTAAAAGAGGAAAATTACAAAATAGACTCAACACAATGAAATACAGACTCGATAACTAAAACTAGATCAAAAGTACATTAAAACCTCAATTCCTGGGGCCCGCGGGGCATCATTCGCCATCGCTGTGGACCTACGTGCAAGACCCCTTTGTAACTACTCCAAATCATTCATAACTTGACGAAAAAATATCATCATTGTAGCAAAGAAAGTGGTACGACCCATTCGTTCACCGACCCGACATTTCATGACAATATAATTTGCAATGCCTCTGATTCTTTCCTTGATCCGGCCTTTTTCTTTGAGTAGTCGGCTTATTTGCTGGTTACGAGCCTCTAACACCTGGGAGTCATGGAAGTGCTGGTCTTGCAACAATTTTATTTCCTTCTCCATTTCGGCGATTTGCCCATAGCATTGTTCCCTTGCAGCCTGAAATTCTTTGTCCTGTCGGGCTGCCTCATTTTCAAAGGCGTTAATTTCTTTTCATATTAGCAATGGTTCCCTCATAATTTCTTTTCATTTGTTGTACAAACTGGGCTCTTTCCTCTGTATTCTTTGCCCACTGTGCTCGAAGTTTTGCCAGGTTCCCTTCAAACTTCTCCAATTCTTCCTAGCATTCTATGACTTGTTTCTTCAGCCCTTTTATTAACCTCTCATCAGACCGACTTCTTTCATGGAATTTGGTGGTTATTTTCATTTGTTGAATTTGAGCCTTGAAAACTTCATTCTCTTGGGCTAGTTTCATTATATAACCTTCATCAGTTGCGGCTTGCATACGCTTTTCAAATTGAAGATTTCGGACCTGTTGCTCCAACTTCCGTATTTTCACTGGGTATTCCTTTTCTTTGGCTAGCCACTCCCACTGCACCCGGGCCCCGTCTGTGAATTATTGCACATGTGGCCTTTTGGCGGGTCTCTCAGGGATTTGAAATCTTTTGCTAAACCAAGTCAAGTATTTGGGATCCACCTCGCCTCTAGCCAAATCCTGCACTATAGTCTTAGGCTCAAGGTATCTGCACTTATTCCATATTTGTTACACTTTATCATCCAGAAATGCAGCTTTTGTACCTAACTCAATGATTTGTCTGCACAGGTGTTCATTACCATGGATGGTTTGGAATCTTCCAAGTTGCCTCAAGACTCGGTAGGGAGCGTAAGGCTGGATGCTTCGAACGCCCATCAAAAGAATATAAGGTACCTTTGTCGATGTGTCCACAACCTCGGTAGCGGGAAGCCATATGAAAGCCTATTCGACTTTATCCGCAATCAAAGATCTTAAGCAAAACAACCAAGCCTCACTGCCCTCGCGAACTCGATACATGTTACCCTGGTTCTGAACTCCGCAACTTAGCCGAGTTAGACCATAGTTCATATACCCCATGCAATGACAAATGTGCTTGTGTATCCATAGTTGTTGTAACAAATTGCAACCCTGTAAGAATTGCATACCCTCTCGACACATGGTTAAGGCTCGATACATTTCCGCCACAATCAAGGGAACCAATGTGCTAGTAGGATTCATTACGGCGACATCCAACATTCCCATAAGGTCCATGTCTGTGTTACTGTCTTTTCTTGGACAGACCACGATTCCCACAAAAGCTACCATGAATGCCAATCCCCGCCAAGCCTCCCATTTATCTTTGTTCCCAGCATGTGTCAAACCAGTGTTGGGTTTCTCAAAACTTTTCGGGTTGCCATATCGGTGGTATAAGAAATGAAGTGTGCAACACTCTTCTGATAGATGTTTATCTTGAATGTCCCAACGAATTCTCAACAGGCCCAAGAATCTGTGGACGGTTACCGGTCTCGATGGCAATGGATATCTACTCATGAGGTTCCCATTGAGACCCGCATATCACACAATCTCCTCTAGTGCAGGTGTACCGAGAACTGGAATACATTACGATTTGGGTCTCAGAATGGTATCAGTGCTTCAATTATATCCATTCTTGGTTTGATGTCCAACAAACCAACAAGACCACCCAAAATCTTGATCACGGTATCTCTGCTACCTTTTCCAAAATTATTCCACCACATGTGGAGCTTTAGAGGGATCTCACTCAGGACTGATAAGGGTTCAATGTTGGTGGTATTCATCCTGCACATTTATTTAAAGGGGATTTAATGATTTATTTTGTCCTAAAAGAGAAAAATGGCTATTTTTGCTAACAAATTCTTCATTTAGGAAAACAAGGACTTAATTATACGGCCTTTCAGCACTTCTGGGAAGAAGATCTTAAGGTTGTGCCCGCAAATCATTTAAAAAATGATTCAGGGTGGCTGTTCTTGCGAAAATAGCCTTCCGAGATCCTTTTGGGGACATTCGGCTTATTTTAAACAAGAATGGCATCACCCGATTTACTTATGACAAAAATTAAAAATTTGAAATTTTTTGGGCTATTTTTGCGAAAAGGAGGTTGGACTCGATAAGGGTTGCCTACATATCTCACATCCGGTGAGAATCAAACCAGCGTAGTTCTGGCATTTTGCCAAAATCAAATACATAATTTTTGAAATCTTTCCTTTTTCAAATACTTTCTTTTTTTAGTCACTTTTTCAAAAATCCGGCTGTATTTCGATACTATTTGGGCATTGGTTTTTCAAGGCAAGTGGTTACCCTTACTTAGACCTAACACTACTATTTTTCTCAATTTCTCTCATTTTACACCAACCGGTCAACATGCAAGGCCAAGCAAATAGATGCGCAAGTAGAACGTAAGATACATCAGGATGGTCTTTCATTTTAGGTTACATATCCTAAACGGACCCAACCCCTATGTTGAGTCCCCTAAGTCAAAATGCACATGGTGCAAACAAACGTTCCTACTTGGGATTCGACACGGGGCTTTGTTATACTAGGTTTAAGCCTTGAGTTTATTGTTCTAGACCTGGCTTACCCGAGCAGACAACTTGAGCCGGGGGGGGGGGGGGGGATGGATAGCGTACCGGGGATACAGAAGCTCTGCCGGCTTAGCAACTTATCCATACCTCATTCTAAATGGGAAAAGACTCTAAACATAAGAGAAGCTACACGAAGTGTACCATTCTCCATGATGTAGAAGACTTAGATAGAGGACCCCCGGATCCCGTTGTTCTAGCACGATCGCATAAACTATTAGAAATGGCTAAAATCTAATTTTTATACATGTCATCCTATTGTGCAATTTTTGAATTATTTACCTCTTTTGGTTAAAGATTTTTAGAAAAGTGAACGTCATTTAAAAATGTATTTTTGGATCACGTCACATGAAATGCACCCAGATCCTCGACACATTCTTATTCAACATTTTGAGATTTGGATTTGGGTTGTATGAAATGCACCCTCGTATTTAGGAAGGTAAAATTATCAAAAACACGCCTAAAGCGACTAACGTACTATTAAATTTGCGGGAGGCCGTGAAATTCGCTAAACGACACATCCCGGATTCTAAGTATTTTAATAGAAGCAGAAGAGGGTTCCGCAATTTATACATTTTTTTGGCGGGGCGCACCTTGTTTTATTATTTAAAGGCAAACCTAAAGCAAGCTACGATTTTCTATTTAATTTAATCTCTAACGGGGGTTAAATAATGGGTATTACTTAAGAACTACTATGCTTTAGGCCCATACTAATAAAGGAAATGGGCCTTGTTCCCAATTTGGCACAGTGTTTACACAATTGGGCCATGTTAAATCATTTCTTCATGTGGAGTTATTAAACTATGAATTGACACAAACAACTATAGAAATCCATGCCTTCAATCACACTTCCAGTTGAACACACATCTTAATACCTGAATTATTTATGCACATTTTTCCTGACTTCTATAATAAGATACTAGATTATCATTTTTTAAGGAACTGGGGTAAATCAATCCACTATTTCATTGCCTGTAACAACTTAACGAGTCCAAAATGTATCAAAAGCATACAAGACAGCTCACAATTTTATTTTTCCACTTCTGAACGTGCAGTCAAAAGCTAAATTCTATTTTCACCAAGTAAATTAGCAAATGAAAATCCATTTCATAATACTGCCTGTATTTATACTAATATCAACTTACCCTCTGTTTTGGATTCAATTTCATACTAACAGCTTATTCTGAATTTAATTTCTAGCTGAATCTGAGCTTGCTAAGGACAACTAATTTTCAGAACAATTCATATGGCCAAATATTAGTTACAAATAAGTTTAGGATCTCCAAGTCAATTTCACGCTCATGACTTCATTCAATAGAACAAAATCTAACTAAGCAGGAAACTAAACTAATCTACACCACCAGTGAATGAATATTACAAGTTTAATAGCCTCAAACAATCCTAATTATATAGTTTAGGGTTTATGTACATACAAATCAGAATTAAACCACATTAAACGAGTAAATCTAGCATCTATTTAACTATTAATACGTAATAGTCCAAACAAGCACAGTTCAAGGAGCAAATGAACGAGCTTTTATTTAATTTCCACTTCAAAGCTACATCAAGCCAAATTCGAAATGTGTACCTGGAGTATGATTCAAATAAGAAGGAGGATGGGAGTCAGCAGCAGTAACGCAATATATTAACAAGCAGCAAACCTAGAAATAAGTTCAAAGCTCAGGATTAAATGCAAACGAAATCCAGCAATCAACGATCAATCGACCAAAATAAACCAATCGAACAAATCAGATTCCAGCTTGAAACTGACTCTAAGAGCTTTTAAACCTCAGTTACTGATCAACAATCGATAGTTCAAGCCATTTTGAACCTTAGATGAGCTATGAATTTGAATTAGGATCTAAACTTGCAATTAATCTAGAAAAATCGATGTAACAATACTTTTTTTTTTTGAGTTTTTCTGTTATTTTTCCTTTTTGTTTGGTTTTTGGATGTTTTTGGAATTTGAAATTCAAATTTCAGATTTGAAACTTGTTGAACACTTTTGAGGCAAATTTTCAGATCTGAAAAACTTGTGAGTGAAGGCAAATATGCTGCCTTTTATAGGCAAAGCTAAGGGAAAACTTCATATTTTCATTTACCCCATAGTCCCTCTTTTAATTTTCAATTTGTTTTATTCAATAGCCCTTAAAGTTTTGGCTTTCTTCTCAAGTTATTACCCTAAGCTTCTGAAGTTATAACTAATGTCATATTCTAGAAGATTCTAGGGTGTTCTAGTTTAACCTACAATATTCTAACCAATTTTAAGTACCTAGATTACCCCTGAATTTATTTTGAAATTACTAACCTAAAAGTTCAAGCTCCTTTACCCTAGGCAAAGTTAATTATAGTTAAATAAGGAGTTGAATTATTCAGCTATATCCAATCACCTAAAACGAAGCTTAACAATTACTTGAAAACAACAATTAACTAAAGAACAGTTACTAATCAAAATCGTGCATCAAAAAGACTTAAACTAATTCGAACAGTTACTGAATAAACTTAACACTGAAATAAAAATCAAGTACTGACTAATCAGGATTAACTGAAAAATTAAAACCTACACTTAATAGAAAAAATTACTGAATTAAAACAAAAATAGAACTAAGCAACAATCATGAAACATGATTAACCATAACCAAATAAAAAATTAAGCGAAACATTAAAACAAACACCAAAGCAGAATCGGCCATGAACAAACACTGTTCAATGACCAAATTATGAATTAAAATTGACCTATTACGAATTAAACTAACCTAATATGAACACACCCAAATCATGTATAAAATTAACTAAAGCCTACAGAGACGTTCATGGATTAAGCAAAGTTTAAACTAATTTTTGGATTCAAAAATAAGAAAAGAGAAGCCAAAGGAAAACTTACTGGTTTTTGGATTAATACAACTAATCCTTAACTTGTTATTTTGTTGCTGTTATACGTATTCATGGCTATCACTAACCAAACCACATCAACTAAAGCCAAGTGAAACTTCGAAAAACTCAAAAAGGTTCAGACACCTCGAACCCTAGATTTGAAATTTGTAAAGTCTGAATTAGATTTGGGGGAAATTACTTTGGGATTTAGGCAGAGGAGGGTAAGAAGAGTGTAGGGTGTGAGTTTGAAGTGATTTGGAAGTGTTTAGGTTTTGACCAGAATCTTCAATTCAATATTCAAAGAGTTTGGCGTATATTCGAAGGAAATTAAGGCCATGCACGAACTGGGAAGATGAAGGAAAAAGCTAGGGTGGTAATCTGGTCTTTTGGAGGTGGCTCCGCCCTGGGAAGCGGAGGCGGCGTCACTGTTTTTAAAGATTCGAGGAGTTGGGATGAGATTCGAGGGAAGATAGTAAGGGGTTTGTGATAGAGTCGCTGAGACGGTGTAGTGGTGTAATTTTGGGAGCAATTGTAGACCGGACGCTGCCGGAGTCGATTTTCGACCGACGACGTTACAAGCTTTGAATTAGGGTGAGGAAGACGAAGACCTTGGGGGTAGGGGGTAGGGATCCGACCGTTATATGTTAAGATGAACCTAGTTCCTGGCCGTAGGATCTAGTATCATTGATGACTGGGATTCATTTGATCAGAAATAATGTCGTTTTATTGTAGGGGTCTGGACCGGGTATCTTTGGGTTTGGGCCGGACTGGGGAAAGGTTTGGAAAGGGTATTGGGCTGGGGAATAATTAGTTGGAAACAACCCAAATTTGGATCATTTATTAATAAAGCCTTTTCTTTTAATTACTTTCCCTTTTTCTTTTCCAAATCAACCTAAAAATCCTAAATTAATTCTAAAAATCAACTTAATTTACCCAATAAAATTAATTATTCCTAACAATTATCCCGTCCTAATCAAATATCAAATTAAATGAAAACTAGCGAAATTCAATTTAAACAATGCTAGGACAAACTATTTTTTGTATTTTCGCTTGTATTTTGTAAAAATCCTAATTACTAATTAATTCCCAAAAATATGTAAAAAATACATCCTAAAGGCAACACATATTTTTTATTTTTATTTTATATGAATTAGCAAAAACAAAAATACAAACAATTAACACGAAATGTCATAAAATCCACAAAATTGCAAATAATGAAAGAAATCGTTTTGTTTGAATTTCTGGGAGTGATTCATATAGGCAAAAATCACATGCTCATAAGGTTCTGGGGGCCTTGGGGTGATCAATCGGATCATTTTGAAGTCTAAGAAGTTGCAGATAATTTTTCCAGTAGTTGAAGGTATTTTGTTCTTCGTGTTCGCGAGTGGAACCTCGCGTTCGCGAAGGGTCAAGAGAGGAGGCGTCAGATTTGGCCTTCGCATTCGCGAAGGGCCAGGTTTTGTAAGCTACGCATTTGTGAGAGGTTAGGCCGCATTCACGAAGGTTTTTGAAGGTATGTCATCGCATTCACAAGTGGGTATACGCGATCGCGAAAAAGAATTTGGGTGCCAGTTGTCCGAGGTCAGGTGTTCATTGCATTCGCGAATGGGCGAACACGTTCGCCAAGGTCAGGGTAGAGGAAGCATCGCATTCATGACTGGCATGTCGCGTTCACATAGAGAAAAAATTGGTCAACGTAAGTTTATGCTACACGAACACGAGGGGTTGACTGCGTGCACGAAGAAGGAAGGTCAGACCTAGGTAGAATGATTTTTAATTCGTTTCATCCGCGGTTTTGGGGCTCATTTCCTCCATAGTTGGTCTTTTTGAGAGTTTTTTAAGGAGATTGAAGTGGGATTCAAGGGGAAACAATTGGAGGTAAGAATTTCGGACCTAAAACTTGATTCTATTATGAAATCCACCTAGAAAATCATTGAAACTTAAGCTAAAAATGGAAGAACTAGGGCTTAGGATTTTGGACTTTTGATTGGGGACTTGAAGGAACATTTGGGGTCGGATTTGAGAACTTTTGAAATGTATGAACTCGTGGGGAGATAAGGAACATGTTGATGTAAAAATTTCTAAGTTTCAAGAATTGGGCCTGGGGCTCGGATTTTACAAATTTCGGGATTTTTGGTATTTCGATTTGTTTTCGCTTGAGATTTGTTCCCACATTATATTGTGACATATTCGTTCTGATTTTGGATAGATTCGAGGCACATGGAGGCCGATTCGAGGGGCAAAGGCATCGCGAGGTAGTGATTTAGCTAGTTCGAGGTGAGTAATGCTTGTAAATGATGCCCTGAGGGTTTGAAACCCCGGATTTGGACATCATAGTGCTATTTGAGGTGAGACACGCACTCGATGACGAGTGTGGGGTTGTACACTATTGGGGATTGTGACTTGGTCCGTCCCGATTGATTATTTACCGCGCAATTGACTGAAACTTATTTACTATCATTATGACTTGGGCTGAATGCCACATTTTGTCTTCGTGCTAACTATTTGAACCCTTAGGGAATTTTTATTACTATTTCCTTATTGTTTTGACTTATTACTTAAACTCAATCCTGATAATTTTCATTGTTTTACTATTCAGTCATTGCTTCTCAGTTTAAGACTTAAATGATATTTTTAAAAGATGTTTGGGCTGAAACATTGTTTTACTATTGCCCGAGGTCTTGTAATTATTGTTTTGACTTAATAAGGTCGTGGGCCTGTATTGTGAGGAACACTGATATTGATTTGAGGCCAAGGTCCTGAGATACCTATATGCCACGAGGTGGCTTGATTGATATGAGATCGAGGGCCTAGATTTGATGCCACCAGATGGCTTGTTATTGCGCTTGGGTCGTAAGGGGCCACTTTCGGAGTTTGTACAACCTCAGTGAGCGCGAGTAACCAGTTGTGATATGAGATTGATCTGAGGGGTTTTATTGTGCTGAGATTCAACCCGAAGGGAAAATTTGTGGATACTGAGCCCGAGGGACAAACTTCTATCTATTTACTTTACATTATTTATCTGTCAAATACCTATTTTACCTATTGAAAGGATATTTTACTTGGTTTTCACTGATTAACTATTTTCAAATGATGTTTTACTGCTTTGTTATAGAATGCTTTGTGTTTTACGTATTTTCTTAACTTCAGTCATTATTTATATTTCTTACTCACTGGGTCAGAGTACCCACATTACTCCCTGCACCATATGTACTGATTCAGGCATTGCAGGTCCCGCTCCTGAGTGTTGATTCCTTCAGCTCTAGGCAATATTCGGAAACAACGAGGTAGCTATTGGTGTCCCAGCCACTATGTCTCGACTATCTTATTATTTTCTATGCCTTTAAAACAATTGTACTAGATATTGGATTTATTAGACCTGTATCAGGGTCCATATATGATCATGACTTATGACACCCTGGTTACTGTTGTGTCAGGTTGGATATTTCGCACCTTTATTAATATATTTCGTTGTTTAATATCGTTTAATCATACTTATATTGCTTTCATTTTAACTAACTGCTTAAAATTAGAGTTTGGTTAAATTGGGTGGCCTTGTCTTCACAAGAAACGTCATCACGACCAGGTTCGAGGTTAGGGTCCTGTCAAGGTTGTATCAAATCCTAGGTTACATAGGTCTCATGAGTCATGAGCAAGTTTAGTAGAGTATCGCGGATCGGCACTGAGATGTCTGTACTTATACTCGAGAGGCTGCAGAACCTTTAGGAAAAACTTCATATTCTTGAAATTCTTGTCGTGCGAACTTGTTGGTCCGATTACTAAACTTCTATTATTCTAATCTCTCACAGATGATGGGGACAGAAGCTACAGAATGGGGTGGACCACTAGTGCCACCAGCTGAGGCCAGCTGAGGTCATGGACGCGGTCGTAGCAGAGGCATAGCAACAAGGGAAGCATATGTAGATCCACCAACTACCCTAGCTCATGATCAGGCTCCAGCTATGGATACTCCAACAGCACCAGTTCAGGCACCAGCTGTTCCCATTGTGACTGTGGGTCTCCAGGAGGCCCTGTCACAGATCTTATATGTTTGCACTGGCCTAGCTTAAGCATTTTCAGCCACTACAGCTGCAGCTACTTCACAGGCTGGGGGAGGCAATCAGACCCCCGTTACTCGCACACCTGAGCAGGTAGGGCAAGGAATTCAAACGTCGGGGCACCTCTAGCCCAGCCGGTTGTACTAGCTATGGAGTTTATTGGACCAGTTATGCCGGATGATGAGCAGCATCGACTTGAGAGGTTTGGTAGACTCCAGCTTCCGACATTCAGTGGAGTAGAGGGTGAGGATGCCTAGGGTTTAATGGATAAGTGACAGTGGATACTTTGTACAACAGGGATTCTTGACTCTAGTGGTGTGGCATTTGCCACCTTTCAATTTACTGGGGCTGCCTGAATAAATACTAGCATTATAAATAGTAGTAATGTGATTTTAATGAGTCCAGCATGCATTATATATATGTGACTATTTACTCTACCAAACCGTGCTATACTTGGCTGGATATGGTACCTATTATGGAGCTACTGATCAGTTAGGTTTTACCGAGCTCCACGTGGTCGGGTACGATTCTACCAAGCCTTATGATGGCTGAGTATGTTTTTATCGAGCCTATTATGGCCGGGTACGATATAATAATGAAGATGCCCACAAAAGAATATATTTTAAAAGTATGTGTGTGTTTGTGTCTTTATATATATATATGCATCATGCATTTCATACATTATTGTTCTTATTCTCTATCCTTACTTACATTTATGTTTTCCTGCCTTACATGCTCGGTACTTTATTCGTACTGATGTACCTTTTATTTGTGGATGATGCATGTCGTGCTGCAGGTCCTGATAGATAGGTAGACGCACCTCCCCCACCACAGTAGGTTGCACAGTTCACCAGTTATTAGCGAGATCCCTTCTTGGACTTTCCATGGTCTTGGTATGCACTTTTGTTATAGAAATTTTGCGTAAGTCGGGGCCCTGTTCTGGCAATGTTTCCGAACTTATGTTCCTTTAGAAGCTCATAGACAGGTGTTGACTCATGTATCGTTTGGATTGCCTTGTTGACTGATTTTTTTTGTGTAGTCTCTCATGGATGTTTGTTAGCTCGTACCATATATATAACTTTGTGACAGCCTTGTCGGCCATGTTATGTATATTCATGCAAAATAATTCATTAATTGTTGTCTATGATTCATGTCTACCCTTTATGTTCATCTAATTGGTCCTTATAGATAACAAAACAAGGTTAGATAAAATCTATATTGGTGCTCGGTATGTATGGTCCAGGTGCCAGTCATGGCCCTCCAATTTGGGTCTTGACACCTAAATAATAATAATGGACTTTATTTGTTATCTACAAGTTGGCTTGCTTTGCAATTTTGGCTAGGCTCCATCACGGCCTTAAGGTGAGATTTTCGGTCGTGACAAGTTATTATCAGAGCCCTAGGTTGTATAGGTCTCACATTCCATATGAAGGTATAGTAGTGTCTTATGGATCAATACATAGATATTTGTACTTATCTTCGAGAGGCTACAGGATGTTAGGGAACTACATTTATTTCATTCCTTATCGCACAAATTTATTGATCTGAAGTTTGAATCCTTGTCTTTCTATTCTCTCACATATGGTGACAACATGTTCATCGGGAGCAGTTCGCCAAGCACCAGCGACTCAAGCTAAGGTTGTACGAGTTCATGGTTGAGGTAGAAGTAGGGCATGCACTGTAGTCAGAGCCTTTACTGGGGAAGCCACTGTGCAGCCACAACAAGATCTGGTGGAGGAGTAGGTTTTATATCAGGGTGAACTAGTTAGACCTACTCAGGTCCCAGAAAGGTTTATTACTACCCCCCCCCCCCCCCCCCGTATTTTCAGTATTCCCTCGTTCATTTTGTTGGTCTTGTGGAGGGTTTAGCATAAAATGGAGTACTTCTTATGGCACCAGCTACTTCTCAAATTGGGGGGAGGGTCACAAACCTTGACTACTCACACTCCTGAATAGGTGATGGTCGGATATCAGACTCCAAGAGTGGTATGGGTTTGGAGACATCCTCCTATGGTTGATGTCAGGCTAGTATTGAAGGACAGTATGTTTGAGAAGGATCAGAAGAGGTTAGATTGTTTCAGGAAGATAGGTCCTCCACATTATGATGGTGATCCTTTGGTAGATGCACATGGTTTTTAGATGTTTTCGGGAGATTATGTGGAATCTTGGTTTGGTTAAGTCCAGTGGGCTCGTGCTCACTACCTTGCAACATTAGGATCTAGCCAATAGGTGGTGGTATTCATATGAGTGTGGCAGTACAGAAGGGTCATTCTGCTCACTTGTAGTCACTTCTTACATCTATTCTTAGAGAAGTTTATTCCACTCAAGAGGGAGGATATGTGGTTGTGAGTGAGCACGAGATAAGGTCCATTGATATATCCTGTCATGCAACTTTTTAAAACTCCACCAAGGTTAAGAAGGTGAGGATGTTCTTTGAGGGTTTGAAGTTTAGTATTAAGATCTCTATGGCTAGGGAGGCATAGACTGGTAATACATTTCTTCATACTATAAACATAACGTACAGGATTAAACGCATTAGGAGTTACACCTGTGAGGCCATGGCATCGAGGAACATGAAGCCCTAGTATTCTGGCAGTTTCAATGGTACCTTGTCTGGAGGTAGGGATCATTCTAGGAGATACCATCATAGTAGGCCAGCTCTTTCGGCTTATCAACCTACTCGTGGTGCTCCAATTCAGTTTGCATTTAGTGCATTACCGGCACCGATCTCTTACCATGCTTCTTCAACCCAGGGTTCTTCTAGTGGGTACTCGGGTTATTAGAGGCAACATCAGATTCAACAGCCATTATCAACTTGAGGTTTTTTTGAGTGTGGAGAGGTAGGGCATATCAAGAGGGATTTCTCCAGACGTGGTATATGCATAGCATAGTAGGATTCTTAGACAATGACTCCTGTTATAGCTGTTGCACCACCAACCCCTTATCTTGAGGGGGAGCTCAGGCATAGTAGGATCCATTGACTATATCTTGAAAGAAGTAGGCAAACACTGTTGCAGCAAATTTAATAAAAATACAATTGATCCTGTTAATAATGTTCCTCTTATTCTTATTAGTATGTTCCATAATGTTGACGCCATAAGCATATCAGGCGTCAAACTACCCAACGTATCATGGCATATATATTTAAATCTACCTCCAAGGTATGTGGTAACAAACCTTGAACTGCAATCAAAGGGAATTAGCCTCTACCCACTTGGTAAAATAATCTATAGCCACCAAAATGAACCTGTGCCCATTCGATGTTGCTGGCTCAATTGGCCTAATGGCACCATGCCCCATGAAACAAAAGGTCGTGGTGCAGACATCATGTGTAAATTTGAGGGCAGAGAATGAATCAAATCTCCATGCACTTGGCACTGATGACATTTGCATACGTAATTGATGCAATCCCACTCCATAGTAAGCCAATAATACCCTGCTCAGCGAGTCATCTTTGCCAGAACGTACCCACTCATATGCGGTCCACAAACTCTGGAATGTACCTCAGTCACGATAGCTGTGGCTTGCCTCGCATCAATGCATCTTAACAGCCCGAGATCTAGAGTTTTTTTGTATATCACTCCTCCACCAATGAAAAATCGGCTTGCCAACCTTCAAATTGTTCTTATTTGATCTCATGTGACCTGTACCGGATGCACCCCCATCATGATATATTCTTTGATGTCATAAAACAATGACTCACCGTCAAGTTCCTATTCCACCACATTACTGTAAGCATCCTGATCGCGGACCTGAATCTGCAAAGGGTCCACATAAGCCTTATCTGGATGACGCAACATTGATTCCAAAGTAGCCATTGCATCGGCAACCTCATTATGAATCCTTGGAATATGCTTGAACTCTATTGATTGAAATTGTTGACAAAGATCATGCAAACATTGTCTGTACAGTATAAGCTTCAAGTCTTGTGTTTCCCATTCTCCTAGAATTTGGTGTACCGGTTGGTCCGAGTCACCCATGACTAAGACTTCCTGAACACCCATATTTACAACTAACCTCAACCCCAAGCTGAGTTGTAGCAGGGTAGTGCTGCATTGTTTCTGAAATAAGTACCACACCTATTCCCACGCCTTACATATTTCCAACCCCATCAAAAAGAAAAGTTTCCATCCCAGCTTCTCAACTTGTTCAACCTCATCAATGTGCATCACCTCTTCATCGGGGAAATAAGTCTTTAAAGGTTCATAATTTTCATCAACTGAATTCTCACCAAATGATCCGCCAAGGCATGTGCTTTCATCGTAGTCTGAGTCATGTAAACAATGTCGAACTCTATAAGTACGATTCGCCACTTTGCAAGCCTCCCTGTGGGCATAGGCTTCTTAAAAATATACTTCAATGGGTCCGAGCGAGATATGAGGTAAGTAGTATAAGATGACAAATAATGTTTCAACTTCTGTGCAACCCAAGCTAGAGCGCAACATGTTCGCTCAAGATAAGTATACTTAACCTCGTAAGATGCAAATTTCTTACTGAGATAATAGATAGCCTACTCCTTTCTGCCAGTAACATCATGTTGCCCCAGTAGACAACCAAATGAAATATCCAAAACCATCAAATATAGAATGAAGGGTCTTCCTGATTCTGGCGGGACAACACGGGTGGGTTCATCAAATATCCCTTTATCTTATTGAAAGCCTCCTAACATTCTTCTATCCACTTGACTGTAGCATCTTTCTTCAATAGTTTGAAGATTGGATCACAAGTTGTCAGAGCTGAGCAATGAACCTGCTGATATAATTCAATCTCCCCAACATACTCATTACCTCAGTCTTGTTTCTCGGAGGTAAAAATTCCTAAATAGCTTTGATCTTTAACGGGTCTAGTTCAATACCCCGGTGGTTGACAATAAACCCCAACAACTTTCTGGACGGCACCCTAAAAGAGCATTTTGCAGGATTGAGCTTGAGATTGTACCTGAGAAGCCTTTGGAAAAACTTCCTCAGATCCTTGACATGGTCAGACGGTTTTTTAGACTTCACGATCACATCATCCACGTACACCTCAATTTCCTTGTGTATCATGTCATGGAATATTGGTGTCATTGCCCTCATATAGGTTGCCCCAACTTTTTTCAAACCAAAAGGCATGACCAGATAACAGTAGGTTCCCCACGGTATGATGAATGCCGTCTTTTCCGTATCTTCCTCGTCCATTAAGATCTGAAGATAACCTGCGTAACAATCCACAAAAGAACCAATCTCATATTTGGCACAATTGTCAATCAATATGTGAATGTTCGATATTAGGAAATTGTCTTTTTGACTCGCCTTGTTAAGATCCGGATAATCAACACACACCCTGATCTTGCCATCCTTTTTCGGCACCGGCACAACATTGGCTAACTAGGTGGGATAACCCCTAACCGGAATGACTTTCGCATCAAACTGCTTGGTGATCTCTTCCTTGATCGTTACACTTATATCTATTTTAAAATTTCTCAGCTTCTGCTTGACAAGAGGAAGTGTCAGGTCAGTGGGAAAATTTGTGAACCAGTAAATAAGTGCTTAGACCCGGCATATCATCATACGACCATGCAAAAATATCCTTGTATTCGAACAGTGATTTGATTATCTCCTCCTTGAGTTGCGGTTCTGGATAAACACTTATTTTAGTTTCACGGACATTATCTTCGTCCCCTAGATTAACTACTTCCGTGTCATTTAGGTTTGGTTTGGGTTTTTTTCTCAATGTGGCTTAATTCCTTACTAGTTTCTTCATAGGCCTCATCATCATCATATTCCACCTAATCATCACACTACATTTCTTGTATTATGACTTTTGAGTAAGGATTCCTCATGCATGTCATGTTGTTGATATCAGTATAAAAAGAACTGTATAGAGAAAAAAAAGAAAAAAAAATTAGGAATGAAGAAAGAAAGACAATTGCATTTTATTGAATATAAAGATAACAGGGCTTGACACATCCAACTGTACGGAACATAATATCTGAATTACAAACCCTGGAACAATCCAGACAACAAAAGAAAATCAAATCCCACTACCAAGACTCCCTCCGAGTAGGAAGATGAGTAGCTTCCCAGTTGTTGGCTTTTGTATGTGGTCCGATGAACTGCACATTTGCCTTGCTTGAACCTTCCCCAGCCTCAACCGTGTTAACCTCAGCGAACAAGCTTTCAAACCCTTTATCCAAATCTTCATCATCACCAATCAATGACCTGTAACCTTTGACAGCAAATGCTTTTTGATATCCAGCCTAACAAAAGATTTGGACAGACACGAGATTGGCTTGGGAAGGACCCATGCCCTCTTCTTCATTTTGCGAGCTCGCCTTACATCCGCAACAATGGGCTTGAAACCCAATCAAAAAATATCCAGATTCTTGGAAAGAGAGACCGGCTGTACAATGCCCTGAAGATCAGCATCCAAATCTTTGCCCGGTATGAAACCATTCTTTAATATTTTCGAGGCCACCATGACAGTTGTGGCTGTTATTCTAGGAACTGGGATGCTTTTCCCTTCCGGGACCTTTTCTACTGAGACTGTGTCAAAGACTTGGTAAACCCACGGCCCCTTGTCATCATCAGCTTCTATGAAAGGCATAATGGCATCACTTAAAGCGCACATATTGTCTTCACCATGCACTACAATCTCCTATCTGTCCCATTCGAACTTGACCTTTTGATGCAATGTAGAAGTCTCCACCTTGGCGGCGTGAATCCATGGTCGCCCCATCCCACGGTGTCTTTACCCCCACCGTCGAATCCTCGAAAACAAATATTGTATTTATAAACTCTATCGTTATCAACCTTCAACTTGTTCAATGTGGACAAAGGACAGATGTTTGCATTGGACCCATTGTCAACCAACTCTCAGGTGAGTATGAAATCCTCACATCACTGTCAGATAAAGAGCTATGTTATGCTATGTGCCTTCCACGAGCAACTCATCATCGGAGAAGGTCACTATATTCACCTCAAAGATTTTATTCGCTATCTTCTCTAAATGATTCACTGAGATCTTATTGGGGACATGAGCCTCATTAAGTATTTTCATCAGTGCCATGCGATGCTCGTTTGAGTGGATAAGCAATGAAAGAAATGAGATCGGTGTTGCTGTCTTCCTTAACTGTTCAATAATAGAGTAATCCCGTGCTTTCATCTTTTTCAAGAATTTATCTGCATCTTCTTCCTTTACGACTTTCTTAACCAGTATTGGGTTGTCTTTTGGGACCCTGACTTTTTTTAACTCCTCGGGTGCAAAGCACTTCCTGAACGAGTCACACCCTGCACCTCAAAAACTTCTTCTTTGATCTCTTTCCGGGTAGGAAGAGGAGTAGCTTCCCTGTTGTTGACTTTTGTATGTGGTTTGACGAACTGCACATTTGCCTTGCTTTAACCTTCCCCGGCCTCAACTGAGTTAACCTCACCGAAAAACCTTTCAAACCCTTTATCCAAATCTCCATCAGCACCAACCAATGACCCTATAGCCTTTGACATCAAATGCTTTTTGATACCCATCCTGACAAGAGATCTGGACAGATGCGGGGTTGTCTTAGGAAGGACCCATGCCCTCTTCTTCATTTTACGGGCCCGCCTTACATCCCCAATAGTGGGCTTGAACCCCAATCCAAAAGTATCCAGATTCTTGGGCAGAGAGACTTGCTATACAATGCCCCGAAGATCAGCACCCAAACCTTTGCCCGGTATGAAACCATTCTTTAATATTTTCGAGGCCATCATGACAGTTGCGGCTGTTATTGTAGGAACTAGGATGTTTTTCCTTTTCGGGACCTTTTCTACTGATACTGTGTCGAAGACTTGGTAAACCTACGACCCCTTGTCATCATCAGCTTCTATGAAAGGCACAATGGCATCACTTAAAACGAACATATTGTCTTCACCATACACTACAATCTCCTGTCTGTCCCATTTGAACTTTACCATTTGATGCAATGTAGAAGGCACCACCTTGGCGGCATGGATCCATGGTCGCCCCATCCATGGTCGCCTACTGTGTCTATGCCCTCACCATCGAACCCTTGAACACAAATGTTGTTCTTATGAACTCTGTCGTAATCAACCTTTAGCTTGTTCAGTGTGGACAAGGACAAATGTTTGCACCGGACCCATTGTCAACCAGCACTCGGGTGAGTACGAAATCCTCACACTTCACTATCAGATAAAGAGCTACGTTATTTTATGTGCCTTGCACGGGCAACTCATCATCGGAGAAGGTCACTCTATTCACCTCAAAGGTTTTATTCACTATCTTCTCTAAATGATTCACTGAGATCTTATCTGGGACATGAGCCTAATTCAGTATTTTCATCAGTGCCCTGCGATGCTCGTCTGAGTGGATAAGCAATGAAAGCAATGAGATCTGGGCTGGTGTCTTCCTTACCTGTTCAAAAATAGAGTAATCATGTGCTTTCATTCTTTTCAAGAATTCTTCCGCCTCCTCTTCCGTCACAGCTTTCATAACCAATACTGGGTTGTCTTTGGGGACCCTGGCTATTTTAACTCCTCGGGGGCAAAGCACCTTCCCGAACGAGTCATACCCTTCGCCTCACAAACTTCTTCTCTGATCTTTTTCCCCTTATATGTCACTGCCACATATTCATAACTCTAAGGAATGGCTTTGCTATTGTTCACAGGCAATTGAGTTACTGACTTTATGATACCAGACTCTATGTGAGCTCCCTTCACAACTACTATGGGTTTGTTTGCTAGCCCTTGCACCACCAATTTGACCGGCTCTAGTTTTATTGCATCAATGCTTGATGACCCTCTCTCGGCTACCACAACTGGCTTGTTGTCCATCCTTTTCAACTGAACCAGTGCCTTCGCCCTGGTTGGTTTTTCTTTTGAAACGGTTTCACTCGCACGGATCATCATTACTGAAATAAGAAAGACAATTGCATTTCATTGAATATAAAGATAACATGGCTTAACACATCTAAGTAGACGGAACATAATATCTGAATTACAAACCCTGGAACAATCCAGACAACAAAAAAAAATCAAAGCCCACTACCAAGACTCCCTCCGAGTAGGAAGATGAGTAGCTTCCCAGTTGCTGTATGTGGTCCGATGAACTGCACATTTGCCTTGCTTGAACCTTCCTTGGCCTCAACTGTGTTAACCTCAGTGAACAACATTTCAAACCCTTTATCCAAATCTCCGTCAACACCATCAATGACCCTGTAACCTTTGACATCAAACGCTTTTTGATACCCAGCCTAGCAAAAGATCTAAACAGATGCAGGATTGGCTTGGAAAGGACCCATTCCCTCTTCTTCATTTTGCGACCCCACTTACATCTGCAACAGTGGGCTTGAACCCTAATCCAAAAGTATCCACATTCTTGGGAAAAGAGACTGGCAGTACAATTCCATGAAGATCAACACCCAAACTTTTGCCCGGTATGAAACCATTCTTTAATACTTTTTAGGCCAGCATGGCAGTTGAAAATGTTATTCTAGGAACTGGGAGACTTTTCCCTTTCTGGACCTTTTCCATTGAATCTGTGTCACAGACTTGGTAAACCCATGGCCCCTTGTCATCAGCAGCTTCAATAAAAGGCATAATGGCATCACTTAAAGCGCACATATTGTCTTGACCATGGACTACAATCTCTTGTCTGTCCCATTCAAACTTGACCATTTGATGCAATGCAAAGGGCACCACCTTGGCAGCATGGATCCATGGTCGCCCCATCCATAGTCACCTACTGTGTCTTTACCCCCACAATCGAACCCTCGAACACAAATGTTGTTCTTATGAACTCTGTCATTATCAACCTTCAGCTTGTTCAATATGGACAAAAGACAGATGTTTACACTAGACCCATTGTCAACCAGAACTCGGGTGACTACAGAATCCTCACACTTCACAGTCAGATAAAGTGCTATGCTATGTTATGTGCCTTGCACGGGCAACTCATCAACGGAGAAGGTCACTCTATTCACCTCAAAGATTTTATTCTCTATCTTCTCTAAATGATTCACTGAGATCTTATCGGGGAGATGATCCTCATTCAGTATTTTCATCAGTGCCCTGCGATGCTCGTATGAGTGGATAAGCAATGAATGCAATGAGATCTGGGTCGGTGTCTTCCTTAACTGTTCAACAATAGAGTAATCATGCTCTTTCATCTTTTTCAAGATTTCTTCTGCCTCCTCTTCCATCACGACTTTCTTATTACTTACCCAAAGCAATATGAAGAAAGAGAAGCTTGGATTTTATCATAGAGGAAATTAGGAAGGAGTTCGTAACCAGTACTGGGTTGTCTTTGGGGACCCTAACTTTTTTTAACTCCTTTGGGGCAAAGCACCTTCCCGAACGAGTCAAGCCATGCGCCTCACAAACTTCTTCTTTGATCTCTTTCCCCTTATATGTCACTGCCATATGTTCATAACTCCAAGGAATGGCTTTGCTATTGGTCACTAGCAATTGAGTTGCTGCTTTATGATAACAGGCTCTATGCGAGCTCCCTTCACAACCACCATGGGTTTTTTTGCTACCCCTTGCACCACCATTTTGACCAGCTTTGGCTTTATTTCATCAATGCTCGATGACCCTCTCTCAGCTACCACAGCTGGCTTGTTGTATGTCCCTTTCAATTGAACCACTGCCTTCCCGCGGGTTGATTTTTCCTTTGAAACATTTTTACTCGCACGGATCATCATTACTATTTGCGATGATTGCTTGAGATCCCCTCCTTTGTGCACCAATTCAATCATGTGGGCCTTGTGATGAGCCAGCAACAGATTCTAGTTAATATTTGGTGTCTCTAAGGCCTGAACCTCGATCCAGTGAGTGCCAATGAGCTCTTGCATGGCAGTCTTCAGTTTCCAACAATTTTTTGGATCATGTACTGGACCCCCGAACAAGTTTCACAACTTACTGAATGGTCCAGATTTCTAGAAAGGGGATTTGGCATTTTGGGTTCTATTGGATTCAATAGGCCTAACTGCCTCAATTTGTTAAAAAGAGTGGTATATGACTCTCCCAGTGGGGTGAAAGTCTTTTGTTTCTGTAATCTCTCATTTTTGAAGGTTGGGTTTGGTTGGTAACTCGTTCCGGGGGGTTTCTATAGGCTCCTTGGGGTGGATATCTATTTTGTGGAGCTGGGTATGAGTATTGGGGAGTCGGTGCATGCCATTACGCATGAGCGGGAGGCTGGGTATAGGTTTGAGTATGGTGAACGGAAAAATGTGGATCAGACGGTGGGTAGTAGTGTTTTAGAGGGCAATATGGAGTGTAGGTGTTATTTTGGTAGTGGGTTCGGGGTTGGTTGTAGTAAGGTGAAGGGATTCTAGATCTGGGCCAAGCCCCGGATTAAACTGTCGCAACCTCTTCTTTCTTCTTTTTTCTGAGCATGCCCCTAGTGCCGTTTTGGATGGCCTAGGTGGTTGCTTTGATCGCTGAATAGCTAAATATTTAATTGGTTATAATCCTTCCTCCACCATTCCTCCCATCTTCACAACATCATTAAAAGATTTGCCAATTGTTGTTACCTAGTGCCCAAAGTTAGTTGGCTCCAAATCCTGCAAAAAGCAATCAACCATCTCGCTTTCTTTCATCGAAGGTCGACCCTTGCGGCCTATTCTCTCCAGAGGAACCCACAATCCCTAAAGCTCTCCCCGGGCTTCTTCTTAATTTTTATCAGCGACAGGCGATCTGGAACAATTTCTAGATTGTACTGAAAATGGCAGGCGAATGCTTGTGCCAATCATCCCAGGAATACAACCTACCATGGTCCTGACGTGTATACCACTCAAAATCAGACCCACTCAGACTCTTGCTGAAGTACACCATCAGTAACTTATATTTTCCACCGGCCCGTCTCATTTTGCTGTTGAATCCCCTCAGGTGGGCCACCGGTCACCATGCCCATCATACATATTGAACATAGGCATTTTGAACCCTTTTGGTAACTGAACATTTGGGAACAGACATAAATCCTTATAGGCCACACTAATTTTTCCACCCAACCCTTGCATATTCCTGAATGACTGCTCCATGCTTTTTATTTTTTGAAACATCTATTCCTGCTCCGGGTTCTTAAGCGGCTGTTCAATTCCTACCGGGAGCTCAAAGTGATGGGTTTAGGAATATGGCTCATGAGGGTAATACTGGCTGTCGTGAGTTTGAAATAGTGGCTAACTTGAAGATCTTTACAGTGTGGCAGGTAGAGGCGCCGCAAAGATAGGAGTGATTGGTGGAGGGGGGTTTATTTGGGTTGTGGAGCTTGGGGAGGGTCGGAGGTGGTTCCATATCTTTGTTGGTAGAAAGGGAAAGTGGGAGATGAGTTCATAGTAGGAGGCTCCTGAGACTGAGCCAAAGGTGGGATATAAGATGGATTGGCGTGATAAAACTGGCACCGACTAACCTTTAGCCCGTGCCTGATGCATCTCGGTCATTTGCTTCCTCAAATTATATATTTCTTCCCTAATTACATTAACATCCATCACCTCTACCTATTTTGAAGGGTCCACAATACTTGTATCTGACTCCTGACCAGTCATGTTCTGTTTGTCCTTTGATCGGGTGTTGTAGGAATGGGTTGCCAGAATTCCAATCAATTAATCAACTGCCTAGACTCAATGTCAACAACAACTCGGTTAGTATTTAAGGCATTAACATATTCGATAACCACATGTTTGGGGAATGAATGCATCTAAGAAGTTAACGGATTCTATTATGCATTTTCTCGACTGCTTGCATTATCCCGACTTTCCTTATTTCCGATTGCAACTTTGTTTGGTTTTTGTTTCCTTTCTTTTCTCTTTTTTTCACTCTTTCCTTTGTTTCTTTTGTTTGGTTTCTTATTTCGTTTTTTTCTTTCTCTCTCTTTTGTTTTTCTTTATCTCTTGTTTTTCACCTCTTTCCTTTCATTCTCATTCTTGTTTTTACTCTCTCTTTTTTTCTTATTTCTCTCTTATTTATTTCTCTTTTTCGTTTTGTTACGGTCGAATCCTATGGAGATTTCCTACGTATCATGACCCCGCATGAATTAGACTGGGCGTAGTTCGTGCACATAAATGCAAAAAGAAAGAAATAATTTTTGGGATTTTCAAATACTCCGATTACATTTATAAAACTCCGGTTACATAGATGCTACACTATTTATTTTTCTAAAAGAGGAAAATTACAAAATAGACTCAACACAATGAAATACAGACTCGATAACTAAAACTAGATCAAAAGTACATTAAAACCTCAATTCCTGGGGCCCGCGGGGCATCATTCGCCATCGCTGTGGACCTACGTGCAAGACCCCTTTGTAACTACTCCAAATCATTCATAACTTGACGAAAAAATATCATCATTGTAGCAAAGAAAGTGGTACGACCCATTCGTTCACCGACCCGACATTTCATGACAATATAATTTGCAATGCCTCTGATTCTTTCCTTGATCCGGCCTTTTTCTTTGAGTAGTCGGCTTATTTGCTGGTTACGAGCCTCTAACACCTGGGAGTCATGGAAGTGCTGGTCTTGCAATAATTTTATTTCCTTCTCCATTTCGGCGATTTGCCCATAGCATTGTTCCCTTGCAGCCTGAAATTCTTTGTCCTGTCGGGCTGCCTCATTTTCAAAGGCGTTAATTTCTTTTCATATTAGCAATGGTTCCCTCATAATTTCTTTTCATTTGTTGTACAAACTGGGCTCTTTCCTCTGTATTCTTTGCCCACTGTGCTCGAAGTTTTGCCAGGTTCCCTTCAAACTTCTCCAATTCTTCCTAGCATTCTATGACTTGTTTCTTCAGCCCTTTTATTAACCTCTCATCAGACCGACTTCTTTCATGGAATTTGGTGGTTATTTTCATTTGTTGAATTTGAGCCTTGAAAACTTCATTCTCTTGGGCTAGTTTCATTATATAACCTTCATCAGTTGCGGCTTGCATACGCTTTTCAAATTGAAGATTTCGGACCTGTTGCTCCAACTTCCGTATTTTCACTGGGTATTCCTTTTCTTTGGCTAGCCACTCCCACTGCACCCGGGCCCCGTCTGTGAATTATTGCACATGTGGCCTTTTGGCGGGTCTCTCAGGGATTTGAAATCTTTTGCTAAACCAAGTCAAGTAATTGGGATCCACCTCGCCTCTAGCCAAATCCTGCACTATAGTCTTAGGCTCAAGGTATCTGCACTTATTCCATATTTGTTACACTTTATCATCCAGAAATGCAGCTTTTGTACCTAACTCAATGATTTGTCTGCACAGGTGTTCATTACCATGGATGGTTTGGAATCTTCCAAGTTGCCTCAAGACTCGGTAGGGAGCGTAAGGTTGGATGCTTCGAACGCCCATCAAAAGAATATAAGGTACCTTTGTCGATGTGTCCACAACCTCGGTAGCGGGAAGCCATATGAAAGCCTATTCGACTTTATCCGCAATCAAAGATCTTAAGCAAAACAACCAAGCCTCACTGCCCTCGCGAACTCGATACATGTTACCCTGGTTCTGAACTCCGCAACTTAGCCGAGTTAGACCATAGTTCATATACCCCATGCAATGACAAATGTGCTTGTGTATCCATAGTTGTTGTAACAAATTGCAACCCTGTAAGAATTGCATACCCTCTCGACACATGGTTAAGGCTCGATACATTTCCGCCACAATCAAGGGAACCAATGTGCTAGTAGGATTCATTACGGCGACATCCAACATTCCCATAAGGTCCATGTCTGTGTTACTGTCTTTTCTTGGACAGACCACGATTCCCACAAAAGCTACCATGAATGCCAATCCCCGCCAAGCCTCCCATTTATCTTTGTTCCCAGCATGTGTCAAACCAGTGTTGGGTTTCTCAAAACTTTTCGGGTTGCCATATCGGTGGTATAAGAAATGAAGTGTGCAACACTCTTCTGATAGATGTTTATCTTGAATGTCCCAACGAATTCTCAACAGGCCCAAGAATCTGTGGACGGTTACCGGTCTCGATGGCAATGGATATCTACTCATGAGGTTCCCATTGAGACCCGCATATCACACAATCTCCTCTAGTGCAGGTGTACCGAGAACTGGAATACATTACGATTTGGGTCTCAGAATGGTATCAGTGCTTCAATTATATCCATTCTTGGTTTGATGTCCAACAAACCAACAAGACCACCCAAAATCTTGATCACGGTATCTCTGCTACCTTTTCCAAAATTATTCCACCACATGTGGAGCTTTAGAGGGATCTCACTCAGGACTGATAAGGGTTCAATGTTGGTGGTATTCATCCTGCACATTTATTTAAAGGGGATTTAATGATTTATTTTGTCCTAAAAGAGAAAAATGGCTATTTTTGCTAACAAATTCTTCATTTAGGAAAACAAGGACTTAATTATACGGCCTTTCAGCACTTCTGGGAAGAAGATCTTAAGGTTGTGCCCGCAAATCATTTAAAAAATGATTCAGGGTGGCTGTTCTTGCGAAAATAGCCTTCCGAGATCCTTTTGGGGACATTCGGCTTATTTTAAACAAGAATGGCATCACCCGATTTACTTATGACAAAAATTAAAAATTTGAAATTTTTTGGGCTATTTTTGCGAAAAGGAGGTTGGACTCGATAAGGGTTGCCTACATATCTCACATCCGGTGAGAATCAAACCAGCGTAGTTCTGGCATTTTGCCAAAATCAAATACATAATTTTTGAAATCTTTCCTTTTTCAAATACTTTCTTTTTTTAGTCACTTTTTCAAAAATCCGGCTGTATTTCGATACTATTTGGGCATTGGTTTTTCAAGGCAAGTGGTTACCCTTACTTAGACCTAACACTACTATTTTTCTCAATTTCTCTCATTTTACACCAACCGGTCAACATGCAAGGCCAAGCAAATAGATGCGCAAGTAGAACGTAAGATACATCAGGATGGTCTTTCATTTTAGGTTACATATCCTAAACGGACCCAACCCCTATGTTGAGTCCCCTAAGTCAAAATGCACATGGTGCAAACAAACGTTCCTACTTGGGATTCGACACGGGGCTTTGTTATACTAGGTTTAAGCCTTGAGTTTATTGTTCTAGACCTGGCTTACCCGAGCAGACAACTTGAGCCGGGGGGGGGGGGGGGATGGATAGCGTACCGGGGATACAGAAGCTCTGCCGGCTTAGCAACTTATCCATACCTCATTCTAAATGGGAAAAGACTCTAAACATAAGAGAAGCTACACGAAGTGTACCATTCTCCATGATGTAGAAGACTTAGATAGAGGACCCCCGGATCCCGTTGTTCTAGCACGATCGCATAAACTATTAGAAATGGCTAAAATCTAATTTTTATACATGTCATCCTATTGTGCAATTTTTGAATTATTTACCTCTTTTGGTTAAAGATTTTTAGAAAAGTGAACGTCATTTAAAAATGTATTTTTGGATCACGTCACATGAAATGCACCCAGATCCTCGACACATTCTTATTCAACATTTTGAGATTTGGATTTGGGTTGTATGAAATGCACCCTCGTATTTAGGAAGGTAAAATTATCAAAAACACGCCTAAAGCGACTAACGTACTATTAAATTTGCGGGAGGCCGTGAAATTCGCTAAACGACACATCCCGGATTCTAAGTATTTTAATAGAAGCAGAAGAGGGTTCCGCAATTTATACATTTTTTTGGCGGGGCGCACCTTGTTTTATTATTTAAAGGCAAACCTAAAGCAAGCTACGATTTTCTATTTAATTTAATCTCTAACGGGGGTTAAATAATGGGTATTACTTAAGAACTACTATGCTTTAGGCCCATACTAATAAAGGAAATGGGCCTTGTTCCCAATTTGGCACAGTGTTTACACAATTGGGCCATGTTAAATCATTTCTTCATGTGGAGTTATTAAACTATGAATTGACACAAACAACTATAGAAATCCATGCCTTCAATCACACTTCCAGTTGAACACACATCTTAATACCTGAATTATTTATGCACATTTTTCCTGACTTCTATAATAAGATACTAGATTATCATTTTTTAAGGAACTGGGGTAAATCAATCCACTATTTCATTGCCTGTAACAACTTAACGAGTCCAAAATGTATCAAAAGCATACAAGACAGCTCACAATTTTATTTTTCCACTTCTGAACGTGCAGTCAAAAGCTAAATTCTATTTTCACCAAGTAAATTAGCAAATGAAAATCCATTTCATAATACTGCCTGTATTTATACTAATATCAACTTACCCTCTGTTTTGGATTCAATTTCATACTAACAGCTTATTCTGAATTTAATTTCTAGCTGAATCTGAGCTTGCTAAGGACAACTAATTTTCAGAACAATTCATATGGCCAAATATTAGTTACAAATAAGTTTAGGATCTCCAAGTCAATTTCACGCTCATGACTTCATTCAATAGAACAAAATCTAACTAAGCAGGAAACTAAACTAATCTACACCACCAGTGAATGAATATTACAAGTTTAATAGCCTCAAACAATCCTAATTATATAGTTTAGGGTTTATGTACATACAAATCAGAATTAAACCACATTAAACGAGTAAATCTAGCATCTATTTAACTATTAATACGTAATAGTCCAAACAAGCACAGTTCAAGGAGCAAATGAACGAGCTTTTATTTAATTTCCACTTCAAAGCTACATCAAGCCAAATTCGAAATGTGTACCTGGAGTATGATTCAAATAAGAAGGAGGATGGGAGTCAGCAGCAGTAACGCAATATATTAACAAGCAGCAAACCTAGAAATAAGTTCAAAGCTCAGGATTAAATGCAAACGAAATCCAGCAATCAACGATCAATCGACCAAAATAAACCAATCGAACAAATCAGATTCCAGCTTGAAACTGACTCTAAGAGCTTTTAAACCTCAGTTACTGATCAACAATCGATAGTTCAAGCCATTTTGAACCTTAGATGAGCTATGAATTTGAATTAGGATCTAAACTTGCAATTAATCTAGAAAAATCGATGTAACAATACTTTTTTTTTTTGAGTTTTTCTGTTATTTTTCCTTTTTGTTTGGTTTTTGGATGTTTTTGGAATTTGAAATTCAAATTTCAGATTTGAAACTTGTTGAACACTTTTGAGGCAAATTTTCAGATCTGAAAAACTTGTGAGTGAAGGCAAATATGCTGCCTTTTATAGGCAAAGCTAAGGGAAAACTTCATATTTTCATTTACCCCATAGTCCCTCTTTTAATTTTCAATTTGTTTTATTCAATAGCCCTTAAAGTTTTGGCTTTCTTCTCAAGTTATTACCCTAAGCTTCTGAAGTTATAACTAATGTCATATTCTAGAAGATTCTAGGGTGTTCTAGTTTAACCTACAATATTCTAACCAATTTTAAGTACCTAGATTACCCCTGAATTTATTTTGAAATTACTAACCTAAAAGTTCAAGCTCCTTTACCCTAGGCAAAGTTAATTATAGTTAAATAAGGAGTTGAATTATTCAGCTATATCCAATCACCTAAAACGAAGCTTAACAATTACTTGAAAACAACAATTAACTAAAGAACAGTTACTAATCAAAATCGTGCATCAAAAAGACTTAAACTAATTCGAACAGTTACTGAATAAACTTAACACTGAAATAAAAATCAAGTACTGACTAATCAGGATTAACTGAAAAATTAAAACCTACACTTAATAGAAAAAATTACTGAATTAAAACAAAAATAGAACTAAGCAACAATCATGAAACATGATTAACCATAACCAAATAAAAAATTAAGCGAAACATTAAAACAAACACCAAAGCAGAATCGGCCATGAACAAACACTGTTCAATGACCAAATTATGAATTAAAATTGACCTATTACGAATTAAACTAACCTAATATGAACACACCCAAATCATGTATAAAATTAACTAAAGCCTACAGAGACGTTCATGGATTAAGCAAAGTTTAAACTAATTTTTGGATTCAAAAATAAGAAAAGAGAAGCCAAAGGAAAACTTACTGGTTTTTGGATTAATACAACTAATCCTTAACTTGTTATTTTGTTGCTGTTATACGTATTCATGGCTATCACTAACCAAACCACATCAACTAAAGCCAAGTGAAACTTCGAAAAACTCAAAAAGGTTCAGACACCTCGAACCCTAGATTTGAAATTTGTAAAGTCTGAATTAGATTTGGGGGAAATTACTTTGGGATTTAGGCAGAGGAGGGTAAGAAGAGTGTAGGGTGTGAGTTTGAAGTGATTTGGAAGTGTTTAGGTTTTGACCAGAATCTTCAATTCAATATTCAAAGAGTTTGGCGTATATTCGAAGGAAATTAAGGCCATGCACGAACTGGGAAGATGAAGGAAAAAGCTAGGGTGGTAATCTGGTCTTTTGGAGGTGGCTCCGCCCTGGGAAGCGGAGGCGGCGTCACTGTTTTTAAAGATTCGAGGAGTTGGGATGAGATTCGAGGGAAGATAGTAAGGGGTTTGTGATAGAGTCGCTGAGACGGTGTAGTGGTGTAATTTTGGGAGCAATTGTAGACCGGACGCTGCCGGAGTCGATTTTCGACCGACGACGTTACAAGCTTTGAATTAGGGTGAGGAAGACGAAGACCTTGGGGGTAGGGGGTAGGGATCCGACCGTTATATGTTAAGATGAACCTAGTTCCTGGCCGTAGGATCTAGTATCATTGATGACTGGGATTCATTTGATCAGAAATAATGTCGTTTTATTGTAGGGGTCTGGACCGGGTATCTTTGGGTTTGGGCCGGACTGGGGAAAGGTTTGGAAAGGGTATTGGGCTGGGGAATAATTAGTTGGAAACAACCCAAATTTGGATCATTTATTAATAAAGCCTTTTCTTTTAATTACTTTCCCTTTTTCTTTTCCAAATCAACCTAAAAATCCTAAATTAATTCTAAAAATCAACTTAATTTACCCAATAAAATTAATTATTCCTAACAATTATCCCGTCCTAATCAAATATCAAATTAAATGAAAACTAGCGAAATTCAATTTAAACAATGCTAGGACAAACTATTTTTTGTATTTTCGCTTGTATTTTGTAAAAATCCTAATTACTAATTAATTCCCAAAAATATGTAAAAAATACATCCTAAAGGCAACACATATTTTTTATTTTTATTTTATATGAATTAGCAAAAACAAAAATACAAACAATTAACACGAAATGTCATAAAATCCACAAAATTGCAAATAATGAAAGAAATCGTTTTGTTTGAATTTCTGGGAGTGATTCATATAGGCAAAAATCACATGCTCATAAGGTTCTGGGGGCCTTGGGGTGATCAATCGGATCATTTTGAAGTCTAAGAAGTTGCAGATAATTTTTCCAGTAGTTGAAGGTATTTTGTTCTTCGTGTTCGCGAGTGGAACCTCGCGTTCGCGAAGGGTCAAGAGAGGAGGCGTCAGATTTGGCCTTCGCATTCGCGAAGGGCCAGGTTTTGTAAGCTACGCATTTGTAAGAGGTTAGGCCGCATTCACGAAGGTTTTTGAAGGTATGTCATTGCATTCACAAGTGGGTATACGCGATCGCGAAAAAGAATTTGGGTGCCAGTTGTCCGAGGTCAGGTGTTCATTGCATTCGCGAATGGGCGAACACGTTCGCCAAGGTCAGGGTAGAGGAAGCATCGCATTCATGACTGGCATGTCGCGTTCACATAGAGAAAAAATTGGTCAACGTAAGTTTATGCTACACGAACACGAGGGGTTGACTGCGTGCACGAAGAAGGAAGGTCAGACCTAGGTAGAATGATTTTTAATTCGTTTCATCCGCGGTTTTGGGGCTCATTTCCTCCATAGTTGGTCTTTTTGAGAGTTTTTTAAGGAGATTGAAGTGGGATTCAAGGGGAAATAATTGGAGGTAAGAATTTCGGACCTAAAACTCGATTCTATTATGAAATCCACCTAGAAAATCATTGAAACTTAAGCTAAAAATGGAAGAACTAGGGCATAGGATTTTGGACTTTTGATTGGGGACTTGAAGGAACATTTGGGGTCGGATTTGAGAACTTTTGAAATGTATGAACTCGTGGGGAGATAAGGAACATGTTGATGTAAAAATTTCTAAGTTTCAAGAATTGGGCCTGGGGCTCGGATTTTACAAATTTCGGGATTTTTGGTATTTCGATTTGTTTTCGCTTGAGATTTGTTCCCACATTATATTGTGACATATTCGTTCTGATTTTGGATAGATTCGAGGCACATGGAGGCCGATTCGAGGGGCAAAGGCATCGCGAGGTAGTGATTTAGCTAGTTCGAGGTGAGTAATGCTTGTAAATGATGCCCTGAGGGTTTGAAACCCCGGATTTGGACATCATAGTGCTATTTGAGGTGAGACACGCACTCGATGACGAGTGTGGGGTTGTACACTATTGGGGATTGTGACTTGGTCCGTCCCGATTGATTATTTACCGCGCATTTGACTGAAACTTATTTACTATCATTATGACTTGGGCTGAATGCCACATTTTGTCTTCGTGCTAACTATTTGAACCCTTAGGGAATTTTTATTACTATTTCCTTATTGTTTTGACTTATTACTTAAACTCAATCCTGATAATTTTCATTGTTTTACTATTCAGTCATTGCTTCTCAGTTTAAGACTTAAATGATATTTTTAAAAGATGTTTGGGCTGAAACATTGTTTTACTATTGCCCGAGGTCTTGTAATTATTGTTTTGACTTAATAAGGTCGTGGGCCTGTATTGTGAGGAACACTGATATTGATTTGAGGCCAAGGTCCTGAGATACCTATATGCCACGAGGTGGCTTGATTGATATGAGATCGAGGGCCTAGATTTGATGCCACCAGATGGCTTGTTATTGCGCTTGGGTCGTAAGGGGCCCCTTTCGGAGTTTGTACAACCTCAGTGAGCGCGAGTAACCAGTTGTGATATGAGATTGATCTGAGGGGTTTTATTGTGCTGAGATTCAACCCGAAGGGAAAATTTGTGGATACTGAGCCCGAGGGACAAACTTCTATCTGTTTACTTTACATTATTTATCTGTCAAATACCTATTTTACCTATTGAAAGGATATTTTACTTGGTTTTCACTGATTAACTATTTTCAAATGATGTTTTACTGCTTTGTTATAGAATGCTTTGTGTTTTACGTATTTTCTTAACTTCAGTCATTATTTATATTTCTTACTCACTGGGTCAGAGTACCCACATTACTCCCTGCACCATATATACTGATTCAGGCATTGCAGGTCCCGCTCCTGAGTGTTGATTCCTTCAGCTCTAGGCAATATTCGGAAACAACGAGGTAGCTATTGGTGTCCCAGCCACTATGTCTCGACTATCTTATTATTTTCTATGCCTTTAAAACAATTGTACTAGATATTGGATTTATTAGACCTGTATCAGGGTCCATATATGATCATGACTTATGACACCCTGGTTACTGTTGTGTCAGGTTGGATATTTCGCACCTTTATTAATATATTTCGTTGTTTAATATCGTTTAATCATACTTATATTGCTTTCATTTTAACTAACTGCTTAAAATTAGAGTTTGGTTAAATTGGGTGGCCTTGTCTTCACAAGAAACGTCATCACGACCAGGTTCGAGGTTAGGGTCCTGTCAAGGTTGTATCAAATCCTAGGTTACATAGGTCTCATGAGTCATGAGCAAGTTTAGTAGAGTATCGCGGATCGGCACTGAGATGTCTGTACTTATACTCGAGAGGCTGCAGAACCTTTAGGAAAAACTTCATATTCTTGAAATTCTTGTCGTGCGAACTTGTTGGTCCGATTACTAAACTTCTATTATTCTAATCTCTCACAGATGATGGGGACAGAAGCTACAGAATGGGGTGGACGACCACTAGTGCCACCAGCTGAGGCCAGCTGAGGTCATGGACGCGGTCGTAGCAGAGGCATAGCAACAAGGGAAGCATATGTAGATCCACCAACTACCCTAGCTCATGATCAGGCTCCAGCTATGGATACTCCAACAGCACCAGTTCAGGCACCAGCTGTTCCCATTGTGACTGTGGGTCTCCAGGAGGCCCTGTCACAGATCTTATATGTTTGCACTGGCCTAGCTTAAGCATTTTCAGCCACTACAGCTGCAGCTACTTCACAGGCTGGGGGAGGCAATCAGACCCCCGTTACTCGCACACCTGAGCAGGTAGGGCAAGGAATTCAAACGTCGGGGCACCTCTAGCCCAGCCGGTTGTACTAGCTATGGAGTTTATTGAACCAGTTATGCCGGATGATGAGCAGCACCGACTTGAGAGGTTTGGTAGACTCCAGCTTCCGACATTCAGTGGAGTAGAGGGTGAGGATGCCTAGGGTTTAATGGATAAGTGACAGTGGATACTTTGTACAACAGGGATTCTTGACTCTAGTGGTGTGGCATTTGCCACCTTTCAATTTACTGGGGCTGCCTGAATAAATACTAGCATTATAAATAATAGTAATGTGATTTTAATGAGTCCAGCATGCATTATATATATGTGACTATTTACTCTACCAAACCGTGCTATACTTGGCTGGATATGGTACCTATTATGGAGCTACTGATCAGTTAGGTTTTACCGAGCTCCACGTGGTCGGGTACGATTCTACCAAGCCTTATGATGGCTGAGTATGTTTTTATCGAGCCTATTATGGCCGGGTACGATATAATAATGAAGATGCCCACAAAAGAATATATTTTAAAAGTATGTGTGTGTTTGTGTCTTTATATATATATATGCATCATGCATTTCATACATTACTGTTCTTATTCTCTATCCTTACTTACATTTATGTTTTCCTGCCTTACATGCTCGGTACTTTATTCGTACTGATGTACCTTTTATTTGTGGATGATGCATGTCGTGCTGCAGGTCCTGATAGATAGGTAGACGCACCTCCCCCACCACAGTAGGTTGCACAGTTCACCAGTTATTAGCGAGATCCCTTCTTGGACTTTCCATGGTCTTGGTATGCACTTTTGTTATAGAAATTTTGCGTAAGTCGGGGCCCTGTTCTGGCAATGTTTCCGAACTTATGTTCCTTTAGAAGCTCATAGACAGGTGTTGACTCATGTATCGTTTGGATTGCCTTGTTGACTGATTTTTTTTGTGTAGTCTCTCATGGATGTTTGTTAGCTCGTACCATATATATAACTTTGTGACAGCCTTGTCGGCCATGTTATGTATATTCATGCAAAATAATTCATTAATTGTTGTCTATGATTCATGTCTACCCTTTATGTTCATCTAATTGGTCCTTATAGATAACAAAACAAGGTTAGATAAAATCTATATTGGTGCTCGGTATGTATGGTCCAGGTGCCAGTCATGGCCCTCTAATTTGGGTCTTGACGCCTAAATAATAATAATGGACTTTATTTGTTATCTACGAGTTGGCTTGCTTTGCAATTTTGGCTAGGCTCCATCACGGCCTTAAGGTGAGATTTTCGGTCGTGACAAGTTATTATCAGAGCCCTAGGTTGTATAGGTCTCACATTCCATATGAAGGTATAGTAGTGTCTTATGGATCAATACATAGATATTTGTACTTATCTTCGAGAGGCTACAGGATGTTAGGGAACTACATTTATTTCATTCCTTATCGCACAAATTTATTGATCTGAAGTTTGAATCCTTGTCTTTCTATTCTCTCACATATGGTGACAACATGTTCATCGGGAGTAGTTCGCCAAGCACCAGCGACTCAAGCTAAGGTTGTACGAGTTCATGGTTGAGGTAGAAGTAGGGCATGCACTGTAGTCAGAGCCTTTACTGGGGAAGCCACTGTGCAGCCACAACAAGATCTGGTGGAGGAGTAGGTTTTATATCAGGGTGAACTAGTTAGACCTACTCAGGTCCCAGAAAGGTTTATTACTACCCCCCCCCCCCCCCCCCGTATTTTCAGTATTCCCTCGTTCATTTTGTTGGTCTTGTGGAGGGTTTAGCATAAAATGGAGTACTTCTTATGGCACCAGCTACTTCTCAAATTGGGGGGAGGGTCACAAACCTTGACTACTCACACTCCTGAATAGGTGATGGTCGGATATCAGACTCCAAGAGTGGTATGGGTTTGGAGACATCCTCCTATGGTTGATGTCAGGCTAGTATTGAAGGACAGTATGTTTGAGAAGGATCAGAAGAGGTTAGATTGTTTCAGGAAGATAGGTCCTCCACATTATGATGGTGATCCTTTGGTAGATGCACATGGTTTTTAGATGTTTTCGGGAGATTATGTGGAATCTTGGTTTGGTTAAGTCCAGTGGGCTCGTGCTCACTACCTTGCAACATTAGGATCTAGCCAATAGGTGGTGGTATTCATATGAGTGTGGCAGTACAGAAGGGTCATTCTGCTCACTTGTAGTCACTTCTTACATCTATTCTTAGAGAAGTTTATTCCACTCAAGAGGGAGGATATGTGGTTGTGAGTGAGCACGAGATAAGGTCCATTGATATATCCTGTCATGCAACTTTTTAAAACTCCACCAAGGTTAAGAAGGTGAGGATGTTCTTTGAGGGTTTGAAGTTTAGTATTAAGATCTCTATGGCTAGGGAGGCATAGACTGGTAATACATTTCTTCATACTATAAACATAACGTACAGGATTAAACGCATTACGAGTTACACCTGTGAGGCCATGGCATCGAGGAACATGAAGCCCTAGTATTCTGGCAGTTTCAATGGTACCTTGTCTGGAGGTAGGGATCATTCTAGGAGATACCATCATAGTAGGCCAGCTCTTTCGGCTTATCAACCTACTCGTGGTGCTCCAATTCAGTTTGCATTTAGTGCATTACCGGCACCGATCTCTTACCATGCTTCTTCAACCCAGGGTTCTTCTAGTGGGTACTCGGGTTATTAGAGGCAACATCAGATTCAACAGCCATTATCAACTTGAGGTTTTTTTGAGTGTGGAGAGGTAGGGCATATCAAGAGGGATTTCTCCAGACGTGGTATATGCATAGCATAGTAGGATTCTTAGACAATGACTCCTGTTATAGCTGTTGCACCACCAACCCCTTATCTTGAGGGGGAGCTCAGGCATAGTAGGATCCATTGACTATATCTTGAAAGAAGTAGGCAAACACTGTTGCAGCAAATTTAATAAAAATACAATTGATCCTGTTAATAATGTTCCTCTTATTCTTATTAGTATGTTCCATAATGTTGACGCCATAAGCATATCAGGCGTCAAACTACCCAACGTATCATGGCATATATATTTAAATCTACCTCCAAGGTATGTGGTAACAAACCTTGAACTGCAATCAAAGGGAAAGTCCAGTCCGAATTGATCAGGTGGAAATCGACGGAAAGATTAAGCACGATAACGTTCGGTTAAGCAATTAAATATATCCCAACCCATAGGTTGGTTGTGACTGGAAGTTGTAAGCAAATATTGTAGTGCTAGTGGATCATCAAATATGATAAGGTGACTCTAAGCATACTTAACTGTAGAAACTGGTTGAAGCATTTCATGGTTTCATGCTTGATTGAATCATTCTTCACCAAATATTCATCTTTCATGTCAATTTTGGTATTGGGTATTTCAGCGAACACCTTGTCGGCATAATCAATTTTTTTTCCACCATTTCAACAAGTACTTCAGGATCATCCGCATGGCTGGAGCATCTATTATCCAAACTAGCAACCTCTGCCTTGATATATCATCTGGTTCACACTTATGGTCCAAAGAAACTATCTCAGCCTGATGTGCGGAAGCTTAAGGGATCTTGGAAGAGGCACATATCTTTTTCTCAATGTTGTAGAGAATTCTCAGCATAAGATTGTTATTGTCCATCATCGCCATCATCAGACCTTGGATAGCATCGAGATGATAATTTATATTAGTAGAAGAGTAGAGATCCATGGAGTCCAAATCAACGAAAGAACCAATGTTATGGATCAATATCCACAATCAAATACAGAAATAACAAATTGATATATTGACTCTAATAACAAGGAATTACACTGTAAAGGGTAATAATAACTAAAGATAATAATAGAAAAAAGGAGATGAGGAGACAAAGCCACAAAAAGAAATAGACCAAGGAAGAGAGAGACCATGAGAGGGGAGTTCAATTCGCATAACCGTATGCTTGCACGAACTTGTAATTATAATAACTATATTCCTTCTTATCCAGTAATTCCTTGACACATGTGCCTCTAACTTGGGTCCCAATTGCAGTCCAATAACCTCTTATTGGGCTGCTTCACGTCCTGGCTCGTGTGCAACCCTCTCCTAGGCCCAAGTACTTTATTTTGGTTTACCCAATTCATACAAACCTAAATTCAAGTTAGTTCTATCTTCCGTTAACCATAATCTCTTCTTCTTTTACATTTTCTTCCCTCCTTTTCCCCCCTACCAGAATCAATGGTTAACTGGTTTGCGTGAGTTATTTTTTTTAACTTCGTTTAGGTAAAATATTCTATCTGATTCTTGTGGTGTTCTGACAGAAGTGCGGCATCTCACTATACCCTCCTTGCTGTAGAAATTATCGAATTCAGAATTGCAAAATTCTAACCCATTGTCAGTACGAAGACGCTTAACGTTTCTTTATGTCTGCCTCTCAACAATCGTCTTCCATTTAACAAATGTCAAAAATGCCTTATCTTTTGTTTTCAAAAAATACACCCACACCATCCTTGAGTAATCATCAATCAAAGTCACAAAATACCTAGCACCACTCTTGGAGGGAACTCTGTTTGGACCACACAAGTCAGAGTGTATATAATCTAACTTGTCTCTGGTTTTGTGCTCGACCTTCTTGATGGACTTTTTACCAAACACACAATGCTCACAAAACTTCAAATCTTGATTTTTGTACCCATTTAGCAAATTTTATACTTAACAAAGACAGTCCATTATCATTCATATAGCCAAATCGCAAGTGCCACAACTGAGACTGATTCAGATCACTTTTCCCAGAAGCTATAGCAGCTTCCCCTTCAACTACACTGGAGTGAAGATGATACAGTTTAGAATGTAGTTTTCCTTCATGAGTATCATGGAGCCTTTACATATTTTAAGTATTCCATTCCCGGAGTGAAATTTATACCTTTGATCATCCAAAGTCGAAAGAGAAATCAAATTTCTCTTTATCCGAGGAACATGCCAACACTCAATGTTTCTGATAATTACATCGAACATTCTCAATTTGATGTTACCAACCCCCTCTGCTGTTAATGGATTATCATCTCCCATATAGATAGTCTCATTCATTTGTTTGTAACTTACAAACCAATTCTTGTGTGGACTTATGTGGAAAGTAGCACAAGAATCAAGAACCCAAGAATTTTTCCCATGACTAGAACTCACAGCACAAACTTCTCCTACATAATCACTATCATCAGAATTATTGCCAATGTCAAAAATTTTTGCCAAATTATCTATTTTCTGCTTCCCTCTTTTCTCCTTCAACATAGGACAATTTCTCTTGTAGTGACCTTGCTCCACACACTAATAACAGTTTTGCTTCCTTGCTCAAGACTTTGATCTTGCGGATGACTTTTTCCTATTAAAGTCCTTTTGTTGTGTTCTTCCTGATGTTAATAAACGTCAATATCACACAAGAGGGGGGTAATTTTTGTGGTACCTAATTTTCGTGTTAAAAGAACCTGGTTATTCTAAATGTTCTAACTACAGCAGTTTGCGGAATAATAAAAACTGAAATTAAAGTGCACAAATATTTTTACGTGGAAAACACCTGGCTCAAAAGGTGAAAAAACCACGACCTACTACTCAGTAGGATTTTCCCAAACTCCACTATAATCAATTTGCCAAAACAGTATTTACAAAGACTCTTTGTGAATATAAGGATTAAACTCTAATCCCAGTGTGGCACACAGCCTGAACTGCTGCGACACTATCAAGTTAACTCTAACATGATGACACAAGGTACCTAATATAATTTCTTCTAGAAAAGCTGAAGGTATAATATAAAAACCTACTACAATTGAACTAGAAATAAACACTCAGATGGAACTGGTTCTTCTCTAGGTTCATGTAGCTGTAGGCTTACAAACTTGTAACTTGCTTATATTGCTTGCAAATCAGACTTGCTCTTTTTTCTCAAAATATGCTTTGCTTCTGCTTGTGTGTATGTTACCTGTAGAAGAGAACTAACGCAATCATATATTGTGTTAGTACTTAGATTTTGATTAAGACTCCACTTCTCATTCGTACACAATTCGAGTCCTTAGCCAACGCAAAATCGAACTCTTATCCTAACTTAGGATTAAGTTCTCTTCACATAAGGAGATTGTCCTCCTTATTCCAAATGCAACCTTTTCGATTATGTTCAGAAGATATTAATGCGTGATCTTTAGTACATATCTTCCTCATGTACTCTGCATGTGCACTGGTTAACTCAGGCTGTGTAGTACAAGATGGACCAGGTCCTTCCATCAATTTATTTTTCAATTTTCAAAAGTCAACTAAGACTTGGACCAACAATTTCCCCTTTTTTAATGATGACAAACTCTGTGCTTATTGTGATCAGGGATCCTGTAAACTTAGCTGAAATCAACACTTAGAAAATGATTTAACTTATCATTAGGGAGGTCAGATTTAGGTCATAAACATCAGTAGTTCAGAAAATGAATTTTAAACACAATATATTCCCCCTTTTGGCATCATCGAAAGTTGCATAAATAATGTGAATCCTTGAAGTTAATTTATACTCATGGCTGATGGGGAAACTGCAAGTGAACACATGTTCAAGTTAATCAAAAATCAACTTAGAAATAACTATTAAGAACATGATTAACAAGAACCGGAAAAGCTTCATTCATTGATTACAGAGGTGTTTCTACGATTCAGTCCACAAAAAGAAAAATAAAACTTCCAACCATGAGCAAAAAGAAAAACAGACCAAGAACCACATAAACTTGACACTGAAAGGGAAACTAGACTGGTCATTAAGCACATGACACCTAAGGCTTGGAAGTGCTTGAGGGTTGGGCTTTCAGCAGGTTGAACATTTGTTGGAGCATGCCTTCATTTTCTCTTTTTCTTTGGCCTCAGCTCTCAGCCCATTCCTTTCTCCCTCCAATTCTGCCACCCTAGCATTAAGCCTTGCTATTTCAGCATCCTTCATTCCAACCTCCTGAACTAAGGACCTGACTTTGCTGTTCACAAGAGTCTTAGTAGATGAACCAGGTTCAACAGGGACAGTACTGAGTAGATAGTCACAGGCTTGAAGGGTTTTGATGCAAAAGTGCTACTTGCTAGATGCCATTTCCCACTTTTTCAAGGGAACATCTAGTCTTTCAAGCATAGTAGTCAAAATAAAGCCGTAGGGAATGGCATGATCCTTTGAACCATTTATCACCCTTTCCAGTAGCTTCACCATAAATACATGCAAGTTGATTTGCTTACTCTCAGTCAAGCACTGCATGAGTACCAGGTCCATATAGTTAGCAGTATGCCTTCTTTCCTGTCCGGGAAGGAGGCATTTGTTGACAAACTCAAAGAGCACCTTGTGCTCAGGCCTCATCTCACTCTTTTGCACTTCTTTGGCCTCAGGCACTTCTGCATCTGATTTGGTGTCACAGAAATTTATAGTTATCTGCAGCTTTGAAGGCAACCCATCCAAGCAAGGCCACCTCTTCCTTTTGTAATCATCGTATCCCTCACAACGGATATTCAAAATCTCCCCCAGCTTTTCAGCATTGAACTTCACATTGACACCTTTAACAATACTGGTCACCATACCATTCTTCACTGATCCATTTGGCATGAACTCAACCAGTTCCTTCCTGGCCAGTTTCACATTCAACTGAAGGACTATGTCCTTCCAACCTTGATCTTCCAGAGATGCTAGAAGCCTCATCATGCCGGGCTCCTCTAGGTCTTTTAGCAGCCTTCCCTTCAGAATTTTTCTTTTGTGAAAATTGGCATATCTATCTTGCTCATTCTCTGAGTCATCTTGTTCTACTTCATCACTCTCTTCTTCTTCTACAACCATTTTCACTTGTTTGCCTTTAGAGGCAGATCTTGTATTTTTTGCAAGGGAGGAATCAGCAGGTACAGGCTTTGAGGGCTTCTTGGAAGAAGTCCTAGTCTCCTTAGATTCAGCAATAGGAGCCTTCGCAGTAGTTTGTTGCTTCGGATGGACCTGTTCTATCACCTCTTCCTCCTCTTCAGCCATAGTTTCTGAACTCTCACCAACCTTCCCTTTTCCTTTTTCTATTCTCTTCCTCTTGCTCTACTCTAGTGCCCTCTTCAACTCAGCTTCACTCTCTCACCTTGCTTCTTGTTGTTCTAGCCCTAGGAGCAACCTTGGGTGAAGCAGTCGTGGATTTATTAGTTGGTTTTGCAGCAACAAGAGTTTTAAGTGAAGAAGACTTGCGTTTCTTGGGATCATAGCTATCCCCCAACTTCTTCATCAAGTCAGCCAAGGTTTCTTCCATTGATGGACTAGGTTTACCAGTTTGTTTGCTTAAGTCTACCAACCCTTCCGCAGCCTCCCCTGATTCACTTCCCCCTGAATGTGATACACCATCTCCCCCACTCCCACAAATAGACAACACCTTCTTCCTCCTTTTCTTTATTTGTTTTACGGACTCATTCCCATATATATCCTTAGCAGCCACTATCAAGACATACCTATTTTCTACTTTTTCACCTACATCAACCGGAACAAAACAGGATCTTACCTCTGTTAGGGTTTTTTTATGAGTAGCATTTTTAGAAGACCCAGGTTCATCGCCCTTGCTAGCAGAGATGTATTGATCCGACTCAGTACTTGAATCAGTGACTTTTGCTTGAGATTCTTTCTTTTAACTGTCTTTCAACTTTTCATTTATAGCTTTTCTCATAGGTTCAGTTGCAACAATTTTCTTGGCTATCATTTTTGTCCGACGAAATCTTGGTTTTGGGGATTCGATAGGAGGTATAGAGGATGACGTGTTGTTAGGTGATACTGGTGGTGGGGTTTCTGAATTGTCTTGGGGATTAGTCATTTTGGATGATGAACTTGTGGAAGGCTTAAGAAACGTTTGGGAATTTTTTAGGGTTTGGAGACGAGAGGAGATGATCAGAGATTTAAGAGATTAATGATGGTTATGATATGATTAGAGAGGCTTTTAAATAGAGGTAATTATTGTTTCAGAAAAAAGCACTTCTCAGGTGTCAGTAGATGTCTTATCATTTTAGAGTTCCGGTCTCCCTCGAAATTAATTCAAATTTCTAAGGTTTAGGAAAAGAGTTCCGTTATTCTTAGAATTCTAATTTCAATGAAACTGGTTCAATTGGCTTCCAACGGATAGAATTTTGAGATGGTTTGGAATTTATAGGACTCTTTCTCATGATTGAAAATTAAATTTTTCTAATTGTGCAAAGTATAGAAACATACCTTACCTTTCTCATTAGTACATATTGATGAACCATGTTCTTCATATGACACTTCTCTTGATTATGCCTCAAATGTTAGAATAAAAAATTTGCAAGAGATTAATGAATTATATAACCACATGTCATAGGAATATACTTATTTAAAAGTATCAAGTTGAGTAGAAATTAGTCAAATATTCACATATATTAAGAACTACTAACCAAACAAATTCAGTTTCTTTTTCAATTTTTTTCATTATGCATTCTGAACATTACCTCTTAGGTGATCTTAATCATCCCTAATTCCAATTTGTTCCTCTCAAAGTTTTCTCTACTTAGTGCCTTGGTGAATATATCAGATATTTGTTTATTAGTGGCACAAAATTCTATGGAGATTAGCCCTTTTTCATAGTTGTCCCTTAAGAAGTGGTGCCTAACATCTATGTTCTTAGTCCTGTTATGATGAACAGGGTTCTTTGTCATACTGATTGCACTAGTGTTATCACAAAATATAGGTATGCATCCCACTTCAATTCCAAAATCTACCAATTGTTGCTTGATCCTCAACAACTGAACACAACATGAGGCTGCAGCAACATACTCAGCTTCAACAGTAGAGAGGGCCACTGAATTTTGCTTTTTGGTAGCCCATAATACAAGTCAAGATCCTAGGAAGTGTGCCATATCTGAAGTACTCTTCCTATCCACTATATAACCTGCATAATCAGCATCAGCATATCTAATTAAGTCAAAATTACTACCTTTAGGATACCACAAGCACAGATCAGTTGTGCCTTTTAGGTATCATAATATGCTTTTGACTGCAGCCAAGTGTGACTCCTGTGGATTTGCTTGGAAGCGAGCACAAAGTCCTACACTGAAAAACAATGTCAGGTCTGCTGGCAGTAAGATACAAAAGTGAACCAATCATACCCATGTACAGCTTCTGGTCAATTGATGAACCACGTTCATCAGCATCTAAATTTGTGGCAGTTGCAATAGGAGTATCTATTTCTTTGGATTCTTCTATTTAAATTTCTTTATTAGTTCATTTGTGTACTTCTACTGATGAATCATGGTACCGTTTGGACTTTATTTGATTTTCAAACCCAAGAAGAAATTGAGTTCTCCCATCATACTCATTTCAAATTCACTGCCCATTAGTTTTGCAAAATCCTTTCTCAACTCTCTGTAGTAGCCCCAAAACTTATGTCATCGACATAAATTTTTACAACAAGAAGGTATTTACCTTTTTCCCTTATGAACAAGGTACTATTAATTTTACCTATTTTGTACCCATGCTCCAGAAGAAATTTTGACAATCTTTCATACTAAGCTCTTGGAGCTTGCTTGAGACCATAAAGAGTTATATCTAGTTTTGTATACATGGTCAGGACATTCTTTGCTTCCGAATCCAGGAGGTTACTTCACAAACACTTCCTCTTTGAGATAGCCATTTCAGAAGGCAATTTTCACACCATTTGATGAAGAGTGAATTTCATATGTGCTGCAAAGGCTATAAGAAGTCTAATTGCTTCATGTCTAGAAACTGGAGAAAAAGTCTCATCATAATCGATGCCTTCCTCTTGACTATAACCTTGAACTACCAACCTTGCCTTATTTCTTGTAACAGTTCCATCTTCATCCAGCTTATTTCTGAAGACCCATTTTGTCCCAATGAATGACCTGTCATTATTTTCCAGACTTGGCTTCTTTCAAACTGATTGAGTTCTTCATGCATAGCATTGATCCAATCCGCATCTTGTAGAGCTTCACTCACATTCTTAGGTTCAATCAGGGACAAAAAGGCATCAAATGAACACAGGTTCTTCAGTTGTGATCTAGTCTTGACTCCAGATGTGGGATCATTGATTATGTTCTCAATGGGTTGAGAACTCAGGTACCTGTAAGATTTTCCAATCAACTGGCTCGTGTTGGATGTCTCATCATTGTCTTGCTGCTGAGGAACAGGTTCAAGAACAGAATCCTTTTGTTCAGTACTTCTCATATTTGTTCCCCATGTCTGATTAATCAGAGTAGAAGGACATGTTCCTTCCTTTGATGCCACTTTGACTTGAGTAGTGGCTTTAGTCAGTTGTCTCACCAATCCAATGGCTTCATCTTTATGTTCCTGTCTCTCAGAAAGAGTGTTGGTTTCATCAAAAACAACATGTACACTTTCTTCTACATATAGAGTTCTTTTATTAAACACTTTATAAGCTTTGCTATATGAAGAATATCCCAAGAACACTCCCTCATCACTTCTGGGATCAAACATGCCTAGGGAGTCTTTGCCATTGTTTTGCACAAAGCACTTGCAACCAAAATCCCTAAGATGGGATGTATTTGGTTTTCTCCCTTTAAGTAAATCATGGGGAGTTTTCTTTACAAGAGGTCTGGTCATGCATTTAGTAATTATATAGCAAGAAGTTTTTATAGCCTCTGTCCAAAAGCTATGAGGTAGTTTACTGGAAAGTAACATGGTCCTTGCCATATCCTCAAGGGTCCTGTTCTTCCTTTCAACTACCCCATTTTGTTGAGGAGTCCTAGGGGCAGAGAAATTATGATCTATTCCATTTTCATCACAAAATTCAGTAAACTTTGCATTTTCAAATTCAGTTCCATGATCAGACCTAATGAATGCAAGTTGATTTCCTAATTGTTTTTGGATTTTTCTAACAAAAGTTGTGAACATTTAAAATGCTTCATCTTTAGAAGTTAGAAACAGCACCCAGGTAAATCTAGAATAATCATCAACAAGCACCAAAACATATCTTTTACTACCTCTGCTCATGGATCTCATTGGACCACAGAGATCCATATGAACCAGTTCCAACATCTTGGACGAGCTTACCATTTTCTTGGATTTGAATGATGACCTTACCTGCTTCCTCTTTGCACATGCCTCACAAACTTTGTCTTCCTTGAAGTTGATATTAGATAGCCCTATCACCAAGTCCTTGGAAACTAATTTGTTTAATTGATTTAGACTAGCATGACCAATTCTTTTGTGCCAAAGGAGGGGATCATTAATTACCACACTCAGACAAGTACGCTCATTCTCAGAAAGAGTCGACAAATCTACAATGTAAATGTTGTTAACTCTTCTTCCTTGCAAAAGAATCTTGTCAGTAGTAAGGCAAATCACAAAACATTTTAAGGAAGTGAAAGCCACAAGACTACCTCTGTCACACAGTTGTAACATACTTATCAGGCTATATTTCAAGCCATCTATCAAATAGACATTCTCATTGGAATGAGAGTCTGTCTTTCCTACATTTCCAACCCCAATGATCTCACCTTTCTTCCCATTTCCAAAGGAGACATTGCCTCCTTTTAGGTTCTCAAGTGAAAGAAATTGGTCCTTGTTATCAGTCATATGCTTTGAGCAGCCACTATCCATGTACCAAATATGACTACTTACTTGGACCTGCAAAATGAAATCAGGGGTTAGTCTTAGGAACCTAAACTAGTTTGGGTCCCTTTCTATGGGCAAACGGATGACTTAAATTTTTCTTTGCCCATCCAGGAAGTTTGTGTTTTCCTTGAACGAAAATTCTGTTCCTTTGACTGGCTTTTTTTTTCTTGCATTGCATTCATTTTTGTAATGGCCAGTCTTACCACAATGTGTACAGATTTTGTTCTCAGGAAGAGTGAGATCCTTTTTTGTGGGATCCCATTTTGGAGCTTGTGTCCCAAACCCAAGTCCTCTCTTGTTGCTGTTGTGATGCTCTTGCAGCGAGGAGAGTGCGTCAGAAGCCTTCTTCCATTTGCATATTCTGCATAGTTCATGCTTCACATTTCCTAATTCTTCTTTAAGCACCTTGATTGCTTCATCTTTCATATACAACTCATCTTTTATTTTTCCAAAATTTTCTTCTAGTGTGAGAAATAATTGATCAGCTTTTTTCTTTCGTGTCCTTATTTTCAGCTTTAAAATTTCAGACTTGAGTTCTAGGACACTGTTTTCTAGTTGAAGAACCTGGTTCTTCAACTCAGTATTTAAGTACTCTCATCAGCCCTAGATTCTAGCCTTTTGCATTTTTCTTCTAGCATTGCACAATCCCTAGATAGAACATCTTTCTCATTGTTTATTATTTCAGACTCATCTATGAAGTCCATCAAGCGCTCAACCAATTTTTGTTTAGATAGAAAATTAATATTTTCTTTAAGATGTAGAATACTTACCTCCTGTTCATCTTCCAATTCTCAAATGGCCATAAGGGCTTGCTCATCTTCAGCATTTTCTGAGTCTTCATCTGACACGTCTCCCCATGCAGCAACCATGGCTTTGGTAGTACCTTTGTTTATCCTTGGTTGAACATGTTCCTTCTTCATGTTCCTTCTTTCTTTCCTTTCTTTCTTCCATTCAATCTCCCATTGAGGGAAGTTCTTGATCATGTGATATGTTTTTCCACATTTAAAGCATCCATCATTTGTCTGCTTCTCAAGAGCCCTAGGTTTGTTGAATGTTGATCTTCTTGAAGAGCCCTTGCCTCTCATAAGATATTTCTTGAAGTTTCTTGTTATCATTGCCATTTAATCATCTTCAAGATCTGATCCTTCTGAGATTCTGAGAGCCAGACTTATTTCTTTCTTTGGAGCATCAATCTTCATAGTTTTCCTTCTCAATTCATAAGCAGTCAAGTTTCCAATCAGTTCATCCAATTTCAGAGTAACAATATTTTTGGATTCCTGAATGGCAGTGATTTTGCTTTCCCAGGAGATTGGCAAAACTCTAGTTAGAATATTCTCTAACTTGTCTTCTTCCAGAATAACCCTTCCAAGAGTTTAAAGTTCATTTTTCAGTGTAGTGAACCTAGTATACATCTCTTGGATAGTTTCACCATCCTTCATTGTAAAATTCTCATATTGAGAATACAGTAAAGCTCCTCTTGACCTCTTCACCTGAGGTATTCCTTCATGAGAAACTTGTAAAGTGTCCCAAATCTCCTTGGCAGTTGTACAACCTTGAATCATGTTGTACTCATCAGGTCCAAGTCCATACTCTAATCCCAGTGTGACACACAACCTCAACTGCTGTGACACTATCAAGTTAACTCTAACTTGATGACACAAGGTACCTAATACAATTTGTTTTAGAAAAGCAAAAAGGTACAAAATAATAACCTACTACAATTGAACTAGAAATAAACACTCGTATGGAACTGGTTCTTCTCTAGGTTCATGTAGTTGTAGGCGTACACCCTTGTAACTTGCATATATTTCTTGCAAATCAGACTTGCTCTTTTTGCTCTCAAATATGCTTTGCTTCTGTTTATGTGTGTGTTACCTGTAAAAGAGAACTAACGCAATCATATTAAGTTAGTAGTTAGAGTTTGATTAAGACTCCACTTCTCATTCGTACACAATTTGAGTTCTTAGCCAACACAAACTCCAACTCTTATCCTAACTTAGGATTAAGTTCTCTTCACATAAGAAGAGTGTCCTCCTTATCCCAAATGCAACATTTTCGATTATGTTCAGAAGATATTGATGCGTGATTTTTAGTACATATCTTCCTCACGTGCTCTGCATGTGCACTGGTTGATTCAGACTGTGTAGTACAAAATGGACCAGGTCCTTCCATCAGTTCATTTTTCAATATTCAAAACACAACTAAGACTTGGGCCAACACTTCCTCTGATCACAAGACCCTCGCCCTCAATGATGTTGTCTGGAAAGTTCTTTTTCAACTTTTTAAATTTTAGTGCATTACTAACATCTTCTAGTAAAATGCTATCTTTCTCATATAGCAGTGTATCGTCAAAAGTATCATAAGACTGTGATAAAGAAATAACACAATCAAGGACTGATCCTCACTCTCAATTTTGATATCCACATTCTTCGGATCCATTATACTTGAATTAAACTCATCAAGTTGAGTTTTAACAGGTGTACCTTCATTCATACAGAGATTGTATAACCTCTTTTTCAGGTAGAGGCGGGTTGTCAGCGATTTCTTACAATATAGATCTTCCAGCTTCTTCCATGCCATTGCTGCAGAAGTTTCTTCAACAATTTCCCGAAGAACGCTATCTGTAACACTCATGAAGATCGCACTCAAAGCCCTCTCCTTTAGGTCTTTCTTCTTTGTCTCTTTCATATCTTCAGGAAAATCTCCATCAATTGCTTTCCATAATCCTTGTAGCACCAAGGACGATTTCATCCTAATCTTCCATAGACTGAAACTAGAACCTCCATCAAATTTCTCTACTTCTTACTTTGTTGAAGATGATGAAGACATCTTAACACTAAATTATGTGTAGAAACCCGAACCTTGCTCTGATACCAATTGTTACGCAATATCGTGGGTTAGCTAGCATACAACCACACACAAAGCAAATAGAGAAGAAAAATCAACATAAGGATTTAACGAGGTTCTGCCAAGTCTAATCCTCGGGGCTAATGTAGAGAGAGTTTTCCACTATGAATGAGAAAAGAAGCACAATACAATCCATAGAATCCCCGACCATAACCCTTATATATAAATCCCAAAAGGTCTCAAACTTATATGAGAAAGGTTTCCCAATTTGACAAGGACTATAGGTTTTCCTTTTCCAAATTTATTAGGACAATGGATTTTCCTAAACCTATAAAGACTATAAATTTTCAAAAAATATATGAAATAATTCAAGCCATAAATAACATCTTTTATATATACTATGTATATTCTCGCTACTTACTTTCCTTAATTTTACTTTCTTTATTTTACTTCAATTTCTGGACGAACTATCAAGCCACCGTCCTTCGATGAAATGCTTGATTTCTTTTTTCTTTATCTGTGTATTTTTACCTGATTCACAGATATGTCGAATATAGGAAATTATATAAAAGCTTCACTTTATCAAACGTTATAACTAAAAGAATAAACATTTAAAGGTAGATCTACTCTACTATGTAATAAATCCTTATCAAGTTATAGCTCTGTAACAAGAAGAATTTCCATTACACTTTTGCTGCCTATATTTAAGAAACAGCGTTTTAGGAGTCACGAATATGGATGTGCATTCGATTTATCGATTCGATTTTGACCCTCATCGATAATTACTTATCGATTATCAATTTGTATATATACTTATCGTTATCGTTTCAATAAAGTTTCGATTTATCGACTTTTGGGGCTTATCGATTCGGTTATCGATTACACTAATAAGAAAATATGCGGGGTTCCACAAAAAGTATATCGCTATAAACACGCCTAACTAATATGGACAAAAAAAAAGCTAAAATAAGACGAACACAGTTTATAACATAAAACTTGTGTCAACATGCACATGCAACGAAACTACAGTAAGTGATCAAATGTATGTCACCTACACTCCAACGGTATTAAAAAAAATAAAAATGCATCATCACTACTAATTCTATTTTCCATTAATTTGAACTTCATTCCCTTGAGCTTTAAATATGATCATTCCTTAAATGTGGTAGATGAAATATTTAGGGGTGTGCATTCGATTTATCGATTCGATTTTGACCATTATCGATAATTATTTATCGATTATTGATTTGTATATATGCTTATTGTTATTGTTTCAATAAGATTTCGATTTCGATTTATCGATGAACCGATAATACATAATTTATCAATTTATCGATAAACAGATTCGAATGCATACCCCTAGTCACGAAAGAAAACTAATATTGCATCTGTTTCAATTTAAAATTTATTTATTTATTTGTCAAGTTTCAAAAAGAGTGACCCATTTTAAAATTAGGAAACAATTTAGCTTAAACATCCAATTCTACCCTTAACGAAAAGCTTTTATAACCATAAAAATACTTCCGACCCCTTTTGATTTGTTTAGGACCACAAACTTAAAACGTCTTATTTTTGCTTAAATGTCGTGCCCAATCAATTTCGTGCCCAATCACATAAATTGGAGTGAAAATTTTATTTTGTGTCTCATTTTTGTCATAGTTTTGTGGACCCAGAATTATGTGAACCCAAAAGTATAAGATTGGAGTATACAATTTTGTAAGACAAAAAAGAGCCTCATACAACTAGTGTCATTTATATATAAATGAAGACACAAAATAAAACTTTCTCAATTGGAATTTAGAACGGAGGGAAAAATAGAAGGGAAACTTACAGAAATATCACATATAAGTTTCAACTCTCTAGCCAATATTCCAAAATTTAAAACAAACAAGAATTCTTTTTAATGGGTATAGTCGAAATTTATTGAAAACATATAAATAAGTCAATATACAAAATTTGAGAAAGATTGGAGGTAATTTAGACTAATTTTGTATCCAAATTCATAATTAAATCGATGTCAAAAAATTCTTCTGTGACACATGTATCAAATATGTACACGCATGTATCTCACACACAGATATACATGTGATACACAATCGATACAAATATGATACATATGTGATACACAGTGTGATACATGTATCATTTTTTTCATATTCAGTTTTTACTTCGTATTTTCAATTCAAACCACCTCAAACTTCACCAAATCATCCCAAAATTGAAATTCAAGCTCCTTAAAATATACTCAATCTATTCTAATAGCACCCACTCATAAAAAGTAAAAATTTGATATTTTTTTTTGCTACAAATAGTTAATTGGCCATTTAGGCTAATATTAGTAATATTTTCTCAATTGACCAATTTTATAACGAGCTACTTCTAAATGGACATAGCTGGTAATTTCCCAAAATAGAAAAGTAAATCGCGTCTACTGTGATTATCTGGTTGCTCCATGTGACATATCTCATGGCCTCTACACCACTTTGGGCCTTTGGCATTAAAGTCTCCAACTTTGCTATCCCTTTTCCTTTTCGCACAAACACACCCTCAAAACACTCAAAGATCTTACATACTTCTATCACCCCCTTAATTATTCTCCTCCCCCCTCTCCCAATGCCCACACACTTTCTTTTTTTATCATCTTGCCTAAAATTCAGATCTAACTGAGGCTTTAAATTTTGGAAAAAAAGCCTCGTTAGATCTTCAGAAACAGGAGTCATTGATTTCAGTACATATGGCTCCAATTGCACATTCCTGCAGCTTTACTAAGGTACTTTTAGTACTCTATCTTGTTTTTGTGTTATTCACTCTTTCATACTTTTCTGCATATAGTGAGGCCCAACCCCAGAATAATGTTAGAAGCAGAAGAATGTTGGAGCTACAAAATGAGTCAAAGCCAATTAAGAAGAAAACAAATCCAACTCCACTTTCACCTTCCAAGAACCAAACCAAACTTATTAAATCCTCCAATACTTCTTCCAAGAATCAAACCAAGCAAATCAAGACTTCTTCTTTTTCTAACTTTGGTTCAACCAAGAACCAAACCAAGAATAAAAGCAAGCTTTTCAACCCCAGCTCCAATTATAATCCAACCATTACCAAATCACAGAAACTTAGCTTCAAATCTCAGCTCCAGAAGGTCAATCTCTCTTCCTCCAAGCCCTCAAATTCAACCAAAATTAGTTCCTCCACCACCAAGAAATCCTCAGATCTAACCAAAATCAGCTCAAGCTCTTCTCCCAAGAACAAAACAACCAAAGCCACTAAACCCCAATTAGAAAATAACACCAGTGAGTCCAAGTCCAAATCCAAAACTCCAACTAAAAACCAGTCCACTAACAAAATGACCAAAGCAACTAAAACCCAATTGGGAAAGGAAATCAGTGAACCCAAATCCAAACTCAAAACCCCAATTAGTAAAAACCAGCTCACAGACAACAAATCCAAGACACAACAGACAACCCAAAAAAATTCACAGTACAGCTGGGTTGAAGATGATGAAGATGATTTAATTTCTGGATTTAGGGATTTACCCTCCAAATTCCAAGAAACCCTTTTGCCAGATTTGGAAAGAATTTCAAAGACCTCTAAAGTTTACCTCAACAAAGCAAACAAAGAAATAACAAAGAACTTCAAGCCCTATCTCGGAAACAAATATGCATCAACAACTGCCTCTATTATCTCATTTGCATTCGTATTGATCCCTTTACTTGTTGTTTCTCTCATTTTCAATAAAATCAAAGCATATTTCTCTCTCCAAAAGATCTTAATCTTCATCCAAGTTTACCTCTCCATTTACTTCTCCATTCTCTGTCTTTCCTCTTTGGTCACTGGCTTAGAACCTTTGAAGTTTTTCTACGCTACTGCTCAGTCCACTTACATTTGCTTACAAGTATTGCAATCTCTTGCTTATGTGTTGTACCTGTTGATGCTTCTAATGTATCTGATCTTAGTGTTTTCCACTGAGACTGGGCCCACCACCAAGCTTATTGGGCTGGCCCAAACATTTGTGGGCTTTGCTATTGGGCTTCATTATTATATGACGGTGTTTCATAGGGCTGTGCTCCATCAACCACCTAAGACTAGCTGGAAGGTTCATGCCATTTATGCTGCATTTTTCCTTGTCATTTGCCTGGCAACTACTGCTCATAGAAGGAAAAAGGCTTATTTAGTACAAGGCGGTGAGGTTGAGAAAAAGAGCTAATGTTTTTTATTCACCTTTTTTTCTTCTTTCTTTTTTACTTAATCATCTATAGTCAGATGGAAAAAACGAAAAAAACAAAGATTTTTGTTGTCCAAATATTTTATCTATCCTCTTTTTTCTTTTTTATTTTGCTATATATATATGTCTTGCAATTTGTCATTTGTTAAGATGTTATTAATAATTGATGGAATCTAATTTATGCAATTATCCAGATAAATGCACTTCCTTTATATCACTCTACACAGTGCTGTTTTACGACGTGCTTGGATGCTGATTACATATGGTTTCATAATATATTATTTTGATGAATATAAAATTTTATATTTTATATATCGTTTTTTTCGTCATTTTATAATATGATGCAATAACAATATATGAAATATAAATTAATATTACGAGCCAATGACCTTTTATTTCTTTGCTTCGTGTTGAAATTCCGCCCGGTACATACTTTGATTGTTTGTGCATTAAATTTATTTATCACTTTGATAGGACAGCAAATCTTATCTAATCATTAATCGAATTTATTAATGATTAAATAAGATTGGAAGAGAATTCTGAAAAGCACAGCGAAGCTAAGAACGAGAAAATAAGCTGATTTGGCTATACATTTCAAATTTATTTAGAAAAAATTGATTCGAGTGAAATTTGATTTGAAGATGAAAATGTATTTGGACATACGTTTTATAAATATATTTTTCAATTTTATTTTAGAAAAACATATACTCCTTCCGTTTCTATGTATGTGAATTTATTTGACTGGCACGAAATTTAAGAAAAGAGAAAATACTTTTGATTTTGTGGTGTAAAATGAGGCACATTTATTTTTTGTGGCTATAATTCATTGTGTAAAGGTAAATTATTTCTAAATAAGGAAAGAGAACATTCTTTTTGGCACATACTAAAAAGGAAATAGGTTCACATAAATTGAAACGGAGGGAGTATATAATTTCCAAGTTATAGAATTTTGGCTCAAAATCGACAATTAGGGTGATATTGAGATTTGGAATTTAGGATTTTGTCAAAATGTGGGCAAAATTTATGGTCAAACATGAGTTTTGAATATAAATTCCAAATTTAATTTTGCAAAACTCATGGGCAAATTCACCCGTTTCAATTTATGTGAACATATTTGACTGAGCATAAAGATTAAGAAAAAACTCAAGACTTTTAGAATTTGTTGTCCTAAACAAGTTAAACAGATGTCCATATTATTTGTGTGGTTATAAAAGATTCTCATTAAGAGTAGAATTGAAAGTTTAAGCTAAATTATTTTCCAATTTAAAAAAGAATCATTCTTTTTGGAACGGACTAAAAAATAAAGGTGAAATGGCTTCCAGGCCACTTAAACTTGTTGGGTTTTTAAAGCCGATACATAAACTTATAATTTTCCCATTTGAACACTCGAACTAGTTTTTTTCCATGAGTAATTAACACACTTGACTATTGATCACGCCCATATGGCATCAGTTGGTCCTAATCAGCAGCCCGTGTGAGGAACACGACGCATAGGAGCGTGAAACACCCCTTCCGTACGCCCAACAGTACAAAATACTCCTTTCTTCCATTTTTAAATATCTGAAGCTCCATTTTCAATTTTTTATTTTATTTTTAAGACCGTGCAATAACGGAAAGTTGTATACTTTGTCATTGTAAAGTTGAAGCTAAGTTTTGAACTTCCCCAATGTTGTCGTTCTCTCTAATTTGAGGACAACCAGATTATGCTTATCTAAAGAGAATATTTTATGACCTCTTTGTCCGTGAAGGTGTTAATAAGCTTGGAGATGTTTTTTAGCTTTGTCTATTAATAAGCTTGGAGATGCTTTTTAGCTTTCATAGTGGCAAGACATGTAAAGATAGCATTAGCCTGGGAATCGTTCAAATTGGACAACAAACTACCCACAACTTGTCCAACTGATAGCTCATTAGTTGATGCAGAACAAACATCGCATTTCTGTTCGATCCGTTTCTGCAAGAAGAAAAATATCAACAAAAGTTAGCGAAATGGCTTGCTATGGGTGTTGGAATTAGCTTGAAATGGTTGATGAAGAATGTTAAAGCAGTTAAATAGAAGGAGTTGTTGCTTGACTTTTCGCGCCCTTACGTGTAAGATATTCATTGGTCATTTGTTTATTGGATGGACACGTATGTGTATGTGTAATACACGCGCACATGGTTAATGGTCAGATATTTTTATTAGTTTCAAATGAGAAAATTATAAGTTTATGTATCGGCTTTAGAAAACCCGAAAAGTTTAAGTTGCCAGGAAGCCATTTCTCCAAAAATAAATAAATTCACAAAAATTGAAACGAAGTGAGTAATTGTTATAAGAAAGTAGGCGAAATGGTTTCTTCTCCACCTAAACTTGCACAAGATTTTAAAGCCGTAATATAAACTTTCGATTTTTCCATTTTAGCATTTCAATTCAATCGATTACTTATATGTTAACACATTTGACCTTTGACTATGCCTATGTAACAGTAACACAACTAACGTGGTCAAAATGTATGTTAATCACGCGAATAAAGAGCGTCACTCGAATTACTGAACTTAAAAAAATTAAATCTGAACAAGAAAAAGGAAAGTAAATAAAAGACAAACAAATAAAAAATAAAAAAAGTACTGAAACCTAAATCCCTCCCCATAACCCCTTTCTTATCTTCTTTTGTCCCCCCTCCCCATTTCTTTCTCCTTATAGTTTCTTCCCGATCCCAGCTCCCACCTCCTTTATCTTTATTGCAACTTTGAGCAATCCCTTGGCCAGTCTTCATTTCTACACAAATTAATTATTTTAGTATTGGTTAGTCTATCTCATTTTCTCAGTTTGACGACAGGTATGGTGGTGACAGCATTTCCGGCGATCTTCTTAGGCCAGTTGAGATTACGAAATTACTAAAAATTTCAGTGGTGGGAAATAATAGGTGCTCAAGGAGTTCTGTTAATTTTGATTTTGGTGAATGCCACCGAGATGCCATTTTTCCCAATGAAAACCTTGTTGGAATGGTTTTGATATTTTTTTAGAAGATCTGATAACTTGGTTGGACTAATTTCTAGATTGAGGTTTGATTACGATATATACTACGTATGAATTGATCATATTTGAATTTTTACCTTTGAAAATAATGGTTGGGGAAGGGAAGGTTTTGGAGGGGCTATGGTGGAGAAGAAAGGAAAGAGAACAAAAATTAAAGATTTGGTAAATTAATTTTAAAAGGGATGGAATCTAGATATTACAAAAGTCAAACAATAAATAGTCTTAGTATCTGACGTGATATTCACGTCAGGCGATTGAGATACACGCTCTGAGGGAGGGGTTTATTATGATTATTTATATCGAGTTGGACGCTAAAATAGAAAATTAAAAGTTTATGCATCGACTTTAAAATCTGGTGCAAGTTTACATGGCGCAGAAGTCATTACGCCTAAAAAGTATAACGTCATAAAAGAATCAAACGAAGTTGCATGTAATAGAAATTCGGTCAAAATTTATGGCTGTATAAAACACATAATGCCTCTGAAAACGTTTATAGTTGTATATCTTAGTGGAACTACTCCTTTTTTTCGTTTTCGAAAAAGATCCAGTTCTCCATGAAGTCGAATGCATAGTACTTTTTATGACGATCCCCATTTTTCTTCGTAGGATATTGTAATGACACTTAATTTTTAAGATTAGATAAGTCTAACTTTTATGTAGAATTAATTGAAATAATGATAAAAATCTCAATAACTTAACATCTAATATATTAGAACTCCGCAATTCAGTGTATACAACTTTTCAAAACCCGACTAATATAAATCACAACCTTTATAAAGTGGTACTGAATATTCCTATACATCAGTGTTTATAAAATGATAAGGAAATAAAACAATCTAGGTAGAGGAATAACGCGTAAGTAAGAAGTATACTAAGATTGGCTAGACTGAACAATTTAATAATAATAACGATACAAATGAAACAAGTAAGAAGTATACTAAGTTTGGCTACACTGAACAAGACAAATAATGCGTCACGGAAGAAAGCACTGAATATATTGACACGAAACAAGGCAACAGAACGCAAATGAAGTAATTGAAAAGTATCAACAAGAGTCACCACTGAGATACCGCCTTGTAGTCTCAAATCACAATTTCATTTTACAATTTTTCCATATAATACCGCAGGAGCCTTGCATTTAATTTAAAAATTATTTTTTTCTGAAATTAAATAGCTTCCCGCATTTAACCCACCTTATCACACTGTGTGGCTTTTCCCTACTAGCAACACGCGTATCAATCCCACCTTATATCATCGCATGTATTTCAACCCTAAATCCTTATACCATCACATGCGTATCAATATCACACCACAAATCACAACTCAAGTGTCCAATATCACAACTTTCCAACAAAACCAAAACAACGGTATTTTCACAAGAAGTAGCCTATGGTTCAACCACAATATGCACAAGAGTATCAACTGGAAGTGAGTAACTCAACAAAAATATTATTTTAACACTTTACAACTTTTCCTCAATGTAAATCATTGCCTTTATAACTCAATACCAATTTCAACGATGTAAGGTAATTAACAAATAAGAGACAAGATGAGTAGAGAATGTGATGATAGACTAATAATGATAAATATGACATGTTAGGATAACTAAATTAATGTGATGACCCAAAAGGTTATCACCGTAATATTTTCTTTTTTGTGCTTTCGAAGCCTTGAAAATTTCGCTGTTAATTGCCTTGAATTGCATGTGCAGTACAGGCGCGTAGCCGGAAAGCTTTTATGTTAAAATATGTAAATTTTGTAAAATACTTGGAGAATTTTGATATTAATATTGTTAAAGTTGACGTCGGTCAATATTTTGGGGAAACGGACCTAGACCCGTGATGTGACGGTCGTGGAGGGTCCGTAAAAAAATATGGGACTTAGACGTATTCCCGGAATCGAAATCCGAGATCCCGAGCCCGAGTAAAGAATTTTTAAAAAAAATTACTTTTATGAAAATGAGATGAAAATTTGAAATAAAAATGAATTAGAAAATATAGGTATCATGCCCGTACCTTGGTTCGGCACCCGGTACATGTCTTAAATATGCGTTTAGCACTTTATGTGAAGTTTGGTCGAAATAGGATGTCGTTTGACGTATTTCGGACCTAAATATCTAAAATTGGAAGTTTATGAACTTGAAATAAAAAAAAATAATGATTTTGAGGTTTGATTCTTTGATTTTGATGTCACTTTAGCGATTTGGTCGCTCGAGTAAGTTCGTAGAATATTATTGAGTTAGTGTGTTTGTTTGGTTAGGATCCCCTTGGGCTCGGGAATGATTTGGAGGTGGTTCGGGATATTTTTGGCCTTACGAAGCTGGCAAATTTGCTGCAATTTTCACACAGTCATTTTCCTATATGCGATCGCATAGGTGTTTCTGCGATCGCGTAGAGTCTTTTTGGAGCCGCCCTATTTTGTTCTATGCGGTCGCATCATGGTCCATGCGATCGCGTACCTTTGCAAATCCATTCTATGCGATCGCATACCCCTTATGCGATCGCAATGCACAGAAGCCAACCCCCCTTTTCCTTCTTTTTATGCGTTCGCATCTCCAGCTCTGCGATCGTAGAGTTTAACCAATCCAACCCTATGTGATCACATTCCCCCTTCCTTGATCGCATAGGGCATGTTCGCCCAACAATTTTTAATACCTTAAAACAGAACAGTGACAGGAATTCCTCCCCATTTTCACACGAGCTCCTCCCTTAAACACCCCATAGGCAATTTTCAAGCTTTTCTTTCTACATAACCTCTTGGGTAAGTGTTCTTAACTTCTTTTCCTCTTAATTTCTTCCATTAATCATTAATTTCCTAGCCCTATATCATGAAATCAAAGTAGAAAATATGGGGTTTTGGGTAGAGTTAGGGCTTTGGGAATTTTGGATGATTCAACCTCAATTTAGGGTCGAATCTTAAAATAAATTATATATTTGAACTCGTGGGGTTATGGGTGATCGGGTTTTGGTCCGAGCCTCGAGTTTGGACCATGTGCGCTGGGGTCGAATTTTGGTATTTTTTGAAGAAAGCTAGGAATTTCATTTCTAGGCTATAGGATGTTGTTTATGGGTCTTTATTGATACTATTGAATTGATTATGTCTAGATACCATTGTTTCGGAGTTGGATTGTACAAGAAGGGTGGTATTGGAGAGTTGATTGCTATTTTTGGACCGAAGTAAGTGTTTGTTCTAACTTTGGTTAGAGGAAATAGGATTACAATATTATTTATTAATTGTTAAATGATGCGTACGATGTATATGCATGGTGACGGTTATCTATCCACTAGAGTCTAGCATGACCGTGGGTCTTAAATGTGTTTGAACCGGACTTTGTGAAATATCCCTCTTGCCTAATTTCTCAGTGTCATATTTTGTGAACGATTGAGGAAGAATTTCGATTGGTTTATTATTGGAGTATCAATTCGAACTAGAATTTCATAATTGGGAAAGAAGTGATTAATAGATTTAGTGTGGTGATTCTTCCCTTGCAGGGACACATACTTATTATTATTATTGCTCCCTCGTCGGGATACTTGGGCTGTTAGTTGTACCCTTGTCGGGTTTAATCATTGTGTAGTTGGATTTCCCTAATGGAACATCTTTTAGAGAGATTATTTGTGCTATTCATTATAATATGGGATCATGTTGCATGACGTCCACTTATGAACTATAATATGGGATCGTGTGGCACGCCATACACTTATTATATATGAATTGGGATCGTGTGGCATGTCGTCCACTTATGAATTATTAAATGGGATCGTGTGGAACACCGTCCACTAATGAACTAACAAATGGGATCGTGTGGCGCGCCCTCCCCTTATATATATATGAGTTATGGTATTGATATAGTTTCATTGTTATATCCGTTGATCTGTTTGTCACTGTATCTCCCCCGCGCATGTCCCTTCCCCATTTTAGTTGGTATCCTCTATTATTTTTTCTGTTTCTTTGTATTATATATATATATATATATATATATATATATATATATATATATATATATATATATATATATACAGGTTATTTTTGGTAGGTCCTGTCTAGTTTCGGCACTACTTCACCGGGGTTAGGCCAGGTACTTACCAGAACATGGGGTCGGCTATGCTGATGCTACACTTCTGTGCTTTTTGCACAGATTACGGTACCAGAGCAGCTTTTGGACCACAATAGCATCCTATTTGATCGGGAGCTGACTTCAGTCCAGGGACTTCGAGGTAGCATAGCTGGCATTCGCAGGCCGAAGTTCTTTTCTAAGTTTAATTTATTTTCATTGTATCGAGATAGACACTATGTATCTCTTTCTTTTGCTCAGACTTGATTGTAGTACTCTTTAGTAGTCTGTGAGCTAGTGACACCAGATTTTGGGTAGAGATATATTTTAATCTTCCACATTTTGATTTCAATTTTATTAAACTTAATGTCTTCCGCTTTTATTTAACTATTTTCATATATTGTTGTTGTTGAGAAACTATCTGAAAATGTTAAGGATTGGCTGGCCTAGCTCCATTAGTAGGCGCCATCACGAGTGCCGATGGTGGAAAAATTCGGGATCGTGACATGTTGGTATCAGAGCACCAGGTTACATAGGTCTCACAGCTCACGGACAACCTCAATAGAGTTTGAGAGATCAGTATGGAGACGTCTGTATTTATCCTAGAGGCTGCAGAGTTAGAAAAAACTTCACATATGTTCTTTCTTGTCGTGTATTTCCGTTTCTCAAACACCGATTGAATTTCTACTCAATTCTTTCGTGGATGGCAAGAACACGCGCTTCTTTATCTACCGCTCAGCAGTCTGAGCCTCGAGCAGCATCTCCAGAGGCGAAGCCTCAGGTCGAGTTTGAGGAGGAGGTCCAGCCCCAACAGCTCGTGTGGGCTCAGCTTGGGTCCTAGAAGGGTTCATAGCCATCCCAGTTCTTCAGGACGCTTTGGTCAAACTGGTAGGCCTTGTAGAAAGCGTCATTCAAGCGGGTTTGCTTCTAAGAGTTCAGCCAGCAGTGGCTCAAGCCGGGAGTGAGATCACTTTTCAGGAAACGACCAATGTGGGCCGTAGAGTTGAGGTGGTTCTGCCACAGATAGCTAGTCATAGGTCGGATAAGAGGCCCCGTTGTGCAGGCAGATTCAAGGGTACCTGGGTACTTATGGTAGAGGCCATCCTCCTAGGACCTTTCAGTCAGCTCCCTAAGGCACTAATGGTACTTCAGGTGTTCATTCCAGTTGATAGGGTCAGCCCCAGTTTCCTCAGCTGCAGCGTTCGAATAGATGTAATGAGTGTGCTGAGAATGGTGATAACAGGATGGTTTGCCCGAGGTTGAGGGGTGCTCAGCCGCATCAGATGAGGCTTTGCCATGCTTGTGGTGATCCGAGGCACTTCGTCAGATATTGCCCTCGAGCTTATGGTAGCTTCCAGCATCAGAGTTCTCATGCTATGATTCAGGAACCAGAGGTTCCACGGCTTGCCTTTCCAGATAGAGTCGGTGGCAGAGGTCTTAGAGGTGGAGTTCAGGTCGCCAGAGGTAGAGGCCAGCCAGCAGCTAGGCTAGAGGCCGAGTCTTCAGGTGCAGGCATTACAGGTACCATTCTGATTTGTATTAGAGGTGCTTCAGTGCTATTTGACCCTGGATCTACGTAGTCATATCTGTCATCCTATTTTTTACCCTACTTGGTTATGCCTAGCGATACCTTGAGAGTTCCGGTTTATGTATCTACACCGGTGGGTGATTATATAGTGGTCGACCGAATGAATCATTCATGTGTGGTAGTATTTGAGGGTCTTGATACCCGTGTTGACTTATTGCTCTTAGATATGGTAGACTTCGACGTCATATTGGGGATGGATTGGTTGTCCCCATATCATGCTATTTTGGATTGTCACGCCAAGATCGTGACCTTGGCTTTGCCAGACCTACCCCAACTTATGTGGAAAGGGACCCCGGGTCATGCCACCCACAGTGTTATTTCATATGTTAAGGCTTGACACATGGTCGAGAAGGGGTGTCTAACATATCTGGCGTTTGTTCGTGACTCCAGTGCAGAGGTTCCATCTATTAACTCTGTTCCTATTGTTCGGGAGCTCCGCCGAGTTTTCCTTTCAGACCTGCCGGGTATGCTGCCCAACAAGGATATTGATTTCTGTATTGATCTAGCTTCGGGCACTCAGCCTATTTCCATTTCGCCTTATTGCATGGCCCCACCAGAGTTGAAAGAGTTAAAGGAGCAGCTTCAAGATTTACTTGATAAGGGTTTCATTAGAGCCAGTGTATCGCCTTGGGGTGAGCCGATGTTATTTTTGAAGAAAAAAGATGGGTCGATGAGGATGTGCATTGATTACCGGCAGTTGAACAAGGTAACAATAAAGAACAAGTATCCACTACCGAGGATCGATGATTTATTCGACCAGCTTCAGGCTGCGAGGGTGTTCTCGAAGATAGAGTTGAGGTCTGGTTATCATCAGCTAAGGATTAGGGCATCTGATGTCCCTAAGACAACATTGCGTACTCGGTATGGGCATTATGAGTTTTTGATCATGTCATTTGGGTTGACCGATGCCCTAGCGGCATTTATGGAGCTGATGAACCGAGTGTTCAGGCCCAATTTGGATTTGTTCGTGATTGTTTTCATTGCCGATATTCTGATATACTCCCGCAGTCAGGAGGAGCATGAGTAGCACTTCAAAGTGGTTCTTCAGACTCTGAAGGATAGTCAGTTATACACCAAGGTCTCGAAGTGCGAGTTTTGGTTGCATTCTGTTGCATTCCTGGGTCACGTTGTTTCAGCAGAGGGTATTCAGGTAGACCCGAAGAAGATTGAGGCAGTCAAGAACTGGCCTCGACCAACATCAGCTATAGAGATCCGGAGTTTCTTGGGGTTAGCAGGTTACTAAAGACGGTTCGTGGAGGGCTTTTCATCCATTGCAGCTCTGATAACCCGATTGACCTAGAAGGGTGCCAGTTTAGATGGTCATATGAGTGCGAGATGAGCTTCCAGGGGCTCAAGACAGCTTTGGCTACGGCACTATTATTGGTTTTGCCTGCAGGATCAGGGCCTTATACCGTTTATTGTGATGCTTCCCATATTGGGCTTTGCGTAGTATTGATGCAGGATGGCAGAGTCATAGTGTATGCTTAGAGGAAGTTGAAGATCCACGAGAAGAATTATCCAGTTCATGATCTAGAGTTGGCAGCCATCTTTCATGCTTTGAAGATTTGGAGGCATTATCTATATGGTGTGACGTGTGAGGTGTACACGGATCACAAGAGCCTTCAGTACTTGTTCAAGCAAAAGGAGTTGAATTTGAGGCAGAGGAGATGGTTGGAGTTGTTGAAGGACTATGATGTTTCTATCTTATACCACCCAGGGAAGGCCAATGTGGTGGCCGATGCATTAAGTAGGAAGTCCGCCAGCATGGGTAGTTTTGCTTATATTCTGATCAGCCAGAGACCGCTTGCTTTGGATGTTCAGGCCTTGTCCAATCGATTTGTGAGATTGGATATTTTTGAGCCTAGCAGGGTATTAGCTTGCACGGTTGCTCGTTCGTCATTGTTGGAGCGTATCCGTGAGTGGCAGTTTGATGATCCTCATTTGTGTGTCCTGAGAGATACGGTGCAGCATGGGGGTTCCAAGAAAGTGACCTTCGGAGATTATGGTGTATTGAGATTGCAGGGACGAGTTCGTGTGCCCAATGTTGATTGTATTCGAGAGTTGATCCCCATAGTTCTCGGTATTCTATTCATCCGGGACTCACGAAGATGTATCAGGATTTGAGGCAGCACTTTTGGTGCATAAAATGAAGAAAGACATTGTTGCATGTGTTGCTCGTTGTTTGAACTGTCTACCGGTTAAGTACGAGCATCAGAGGCCCGTTGGTTATTTCAGAGGATTGAACTTCCCGAGTGGAAGTGGGAGATGATTACCAAGTTAGCGCATTTTGTTCTGGTTGCCACCACCTATTTGTCTGAGAGATTAGCTGAGATTTATATCAGGGAGATCGTTCGCCTTCCTGGGGTGCCTATATCTATCATTTAGGACCAGGGTCCGCAGTTTACCTCACATTTCTAGAGAGTGGTTCAGCAAGAGTTGGGCACCCAGGTTCAGTTGAGTACAACATTTCATCCCTAGATGGACTGTCAGTCCGAGAGGTCTATTCAGATTCTTGAGGATATGCTCCGCGCCTGCGTTATTGATTTTGGAGGCTCGTGGGACCAGTTTTTGCCATTATCAGAGTTTTCCTACAACAACAACTACCAGTCCAGCATTCAGATGGCTCCGTATAAGGTATTATATGGTAGGCAGTTTCAGTCCCCATATCGAATGGTTTGAGCCGGGAGAGGCTCGGTTACTAGGTACAGATCTAGTTCAGGGGGCCATGGATAAGCTCAAGATCATTCACGATAGACTTCGGATAGCTCAGTCTAGGCAGAAATGTTATGAAGACCGCAAGGTCAGAGATGTTGCTTTCATGGTTTGTGAGCGAGTATTGCTCCTTGTATCGCCTATGAAGGGTGTGATGAGATTCGGGAAGAAGGACAAGCTTAGCCCTAGGTTCATTGGCCCATTTGAGATTCTTGATTGTGTGGGATAGAAGGCTTATAGACTTGCCTTGCCGCCTAGCTTGTCAGTCATGCATCCAGTTTTTCATGTATCCATGCTTCAGAGGTATCATGACGATCCAACCCACGTATTAGATTTCAGCACTGTCCAATTGGAGAAGGATCTATCTTATGAGGAGGAGTCAGTGCCTATTTTAGACTGGCAGGTTCGACGGCTGAGGTCATAGAGTTTTCCTTCAGTGCTTGTTCAGTGGAGAGATCAGCCTCATGAGGCATCGACCTGGGAGTCCAAGTATGATATGCGGAGCCGTTATCCTCATCTATTCCCCGACTCAGTTACTTCTTTCTTTTGTCCATTTGAGGACGAACGGTTGTTTTAGAGGTGGAGGATGTGACAACCCAAAGGATCATGACCGTAATTCTTCCTTTTCCCGTGCTTTCAAGGCCTTGAAAACCTTGCTTTTAGTTGCCTCGATTTACATGCGCAATCCGGGCGCGTAGCCGAAAAAGATTTTATGTTGAAATAAAAATTTGGAGAATTTTGATATTAATATTATTTAAGTTGACTTCGGTAAATACTTTTGGAAAATGGACCCAGACCAGTGATGTGACGGTCCCGGAGGGTCCGTAGAAAAATATGGGACTCAGGCAGATTCTCTGAATCGAAATCCGAGGTCCCGAGCCCGAGTAAAGAATTTTGAAAGAAATTGTTTTTCTGAAAATGAGATGAAGATTTGAAAGGAAAATGAGTTAGAAAATATTGGTATCAGACCTGTATCTTGGTTCCGGCACCCGGTACGGGTCTTCAATATGCATTAAGCGCTTTCTATGAAGTTTGGTCGAAATCAGATGTCGTTTGACGTGTTTCGGACCTAAAATATCTAAAGTTGAAAGTTTATGAACTTGAAAGGAAAAATATTATGATTTTGAGGTTTGATTCTTTGATTTTGATGTTATTTTAGCGATTTGGTCGCTCGTGTAAGTTCGTAGGATGTTATTAAGTTAGTGTGTGTGTTTGGTTAGGAGCGCCAAGGGCTCTGGAGTCATTTGGAGGTGGTTCAGGATGTTTTTTCCCTTAGGAAGCTGGCAGATTTAATGCAATTTTTACACAGTCATTTTCCTCTATGCGATCGCATAGGTGTGTCTGCGATAGCGTAAAGACTTTTTGGAGCCGGACCATATTGTTCTATGCGGTCGCATCATGGTCCATGCGATTGCGTACCTTTGCAAACCCATTCTATGCGATCGCGTACCCTTCTGCTACCGTAATGCACAAAAGCTAACCCCACCTATTTCCTTCCTTCTATGCGTTACCCTCTCCAGCTCTACGATCGCAGAGTTCAACCAGTCCAACCCTATGCGATCGCATTCCCCCTTCCGCGAACGCATAGGGCAAGTTGGCCCAGTGATTTTTAAAAGCTTAATATAGAACAGTAACGGGAATTCCTCCCCATTTTCACACCAGCTCCTCCCTTAATCACCCCATAGGTGATTTTCAGGCTCTTTTTTTCTCAATAACCTCTTGGGTAAGTGTTCTTAACTTCTTTACCTCTTAATTTCTTCCATTAATCATTAATTTCCTAGACCTAAGTCATGAAATCAAAGTAGAAAATAGGGGTTTCGGGTAGAGTTAGGGCTTTGGGAATCTTGGGTGATTTAACCTCAATTCGGGGTTGAATCTTGAAGCAAATTATATACTTGAACTCGTGGGGTTATGGGTGATTGGGTTTTGGTCTGAGCCTCGAGTTTGGACCATGTGGGCCCAGGGTTGGATTTTGGTATTTTAGGAAGAAAGCTAGGAATTTCATTTCTAGGCTATGGGATATTGTTATTGGGTCTCTATTGATACTATTGAATTGATTATGTCAAGATACCATTGTTTTGGAGTTAGATTCTAGAGGAAAGGCGGTATTGGAGAGTTGATTGCTATTCTTGGACCGAGGTAAGTGTTTGTTCTAACTTTGGTTAGAGGAAATATGATTAAAATATTATTTGCAAATTCTTAAATGATGCACACAGTGTATAGGCATGGTGACAGTTATCTATACACCGGAGTCTAGCATGACCGTGGGTATTAAATGTGTTTGAACCGGACTTTGTGAAATATCCCCCTTGTCTAATTGCTCAGTGTCATATTTTGTGAACAATTGAGGAAGAATTTAGATTGGTTTATTATTGGAGTATCGATTCGAACTAGAATTTTTTAATTGGGAAAGAAGTGATTAATCGAGAAAGTGTGGTGACTCTTCCCTTGCCGGGACACGTAGTTATTATTATTGTTGCTCCCTTGCCGGGATACTTTGGCTGCTAGTTGTACCCTTGCCGGGTTTAATCGTTATGTTGTTGAATTTCCCTAATGGAACCTCTTTTAGTGAGATTATTTGTGCTATTCATTATAATATGGGATTTTGTGGCACGCCGTCCACTTATGAACTATAATATGGGATCGTGTGGCACGCCGTCCACTTATGAACTATAATATGGGATCGTGTGGCACGCCGTCCACTTATGAAATATGAATTGGGATCGTGTGACACGCCATCTACCTATGAATTATGATGGGATCGTGTGACACGCCGTCCACTTATTAACTAACAAATGGGATCATGTGGCGCGTTGTTCACTTATATATATGAGTTATGGTATTGATATAGTTTCGTTATTATATCCGTTGATCTGTTTCTCACTGTATCTCCCCCGAGCATTTCCCTTCCCCTTTTTAGTTGGTGTCCTCTGTTGTTTTTTCCATTACTTTGTACATATATATATTTGCACAGGTTACTTTTGGTAGGTTTTGTCTTGCCTCGTTACTACTTCGCTAGGTTTAGGCCAGGTACTTACCAACACATGGCGTCGGTTGTGCTAATGCTACACTTCTGTGCTTTTTGCACATATTACGACTGGATCAGCTTTTGGACCACAGCAGTAGCCTCTTTGATTGGGAGCTGACTTCAGTCCAGAGACATCGAGGTAGCCTAACTGGCGTTCGCAGGCCGGAGTCCTTTTCTATGTTTAGTTTGTTTTCATTGTACCAGAAAGACACTATGTATCTCTTTCTTTTGCTTAGACTTGATTGTATTACTCTTTAGTAGTCAGTGAGCAAGTCACACCAGATTTTGGGTAGAGATATATTTTAAACTTCAGCACTTAGATTTCAGTTTTATTAAACTTAAAGTCTTCCGCTATTATTTAACTATTTTCGTATATTGTTGTTGTTGAGAAACTATCTGAAAGTGCTAATGTTTGGCTGGAATTTGAAGGCGCCATCACGATTCCCAATGGTGGAAAAATCCGGGTTGTGACAATTAAGGCGTGAAAGGAGTCTACATAGCTAAAACCGATAAATTTTCACATTTAGCACATGTATGCACTTGTCACCTTGCATACACAGCTTTTACATATCATAATTATTACGAACTATAACCAATCTTAAGGGGGTAATTCCCCTACACAAAGTTAGGCAAGACACTTATCTCAAAGCAAGCTAACTCAATCCACTAGTAAGCCTTTCTTTCGATTATCCGACTCTGAACAACTCGAATCTAGATAAAATACCTTCATACCATAAATATAAACTGTAGGAAACTATTTTGAATAATAAAATTATGATCTTTTCAAAGAAATAAAAAGTCAAATAAAAAAGTCAACCTAGGATCGTATCTCGATCAAAATTATAAAATCCGAATACCCATTTGATAATGAGTCCAACCATACTAGAATTACTCAAATACGATCTCAAATAGCCTATAAAATCACTTAAGTTTAGCCTAACAAGATTCCCAATTTTTTCCTTAAATTTCCAATTAAAGACATTAACTAATGGATGAAAATAACCATAGATTATGCAATATAACAAAAACCGAGATATATTTTCTTCCCCCAATAATTTTCTTGAAAATCTCTCGAATAATCTCCACAATCCGAGCTCTCTAGGTCTATAAATAAAAATGAGATCAAACCCTCGAATTAGGCCTTTTCTATCTAGGAATCTCGCTTCTGCGAACCCACAACCATATGTGCGGCTCCGCAGCTGCGAAATATTCATCGCAGGTGTCGTTCTCACTAAGCCCAACATCCTCCGCTTCTGCGAGAAAACAACCGCTTCTGCGCACACTCGCCTTTAGAGGAAATATCGCATCGACGACCAATGCCCGCTCATGCGCTTCCTTGCATCGGCTACGCTTTTGCAAAGACCTTCCCGCTTCTGCGATCCCATCGTCCCCCATTCATTGCCGCACCTGCGCACCTAAGGTCACACCTGCAACCACACCTATCGCAAGTGCGATGATACCTGAGGCAACAATACTTCAATAATGCTTAAGGTCCAAACTTGTTCCTGATTCAATCCTAATCACACCCAAGCCATCAGCAACCGCGCCCGAATATACTAACAAGTTTCAAAATATATAACAGACCTAGTCGAGGCCAAAAAGCACATCAAACAACACCGATTATACAAAACTCAACCCAATTCAAGCCTGTTGAAACTATGAATTTCCGAATTTCAAAAGTAACGCCGAACAATACCCAAGTCAACATCCGGGCACGCTCGTAAGTTCAAAATCACCATATGGAGCTATTGAAATCGGCAAACCTCCATTTCGAAGTTGTCTACACAAAAGTCAAATTACAGAAACCCTTTCAAAAGGCTCCAACGTAGGGACTATATGTTTTATTTCAATTCGACATTCACCCGAAACCAAAGCTAAATATTCTGGCAAGTCAATAACCACAATATAATACAGAGGAGGAAATAAATAAAGGAATGTAATTAATTACACTTTTGTATAATAATTATGTACCAAGTGGTCTTTAGACCATTTTGTGACAGCCATATGCCATGAGACTGGATCGAAGAATTTTGGTCAATGCTTGAAGACAAAAGTCTCAAATGCGTCATAGTACTATGTAGGAATCTAGGAATAAATGAGGCAGTTAGTGAAGAATTAAATAAAATATTGGGTATTGATTAATACTCACTCTATTTCATTTTATGTGAATCTATTTTTTTTTGGTGCGTTTAAAAAAGAATAAATTCCTTTTAAATTTGGTAACAATTTAGCTTAAAATTACAACATTGCCCTTAGCAAAAAGTATTTATAGCCACACAAATACTATGGGTCTCATTTAAACTTGTTTAGGACCATAAATTTTAAAAATTTTTATTTTTTTTAATTCTATACTCACTCAAACAAATTCACCTAAATTGAAATGGAGGGAGTAATTATTAACCTTTGGAGGGCTATCAGACATTTAGGCAACCGACAGTAAGGGCGCATGGTGTCGGTGGTTATATTTGCCAACTGGCAAACAGTGGATGGGAGATACGTATAACATAACTCTCATCTATCATTAGCTTAAGACTATGACGATATTTTGAGTTTATGGCTCATAGTCACTCAACTTTGGAGATAGGTAAGAGTAGTTTACACAAAATAATGTATGGAAATGATGCCGGAAAATAACAATAACAATAATGCTGTAATAATATTATTTGTGAATGAATATATAGACTGGTTTGAGTCGTATTAGGCACTGTCCTAAAAAATTATTTCAGCAATGTGAAATGTTCTCCCAAAATTAAACAAACCTATTTTTATTATGGAGGATACATGAATCAACAAAATTAAATAAATCCAACTAGAAGGAAAATAGAAGACCAACTAATGTGTAATGTTTATTAAATATTATAGAAAATGAATTGAAAGTAAGAACACAGAGACATGAGAAGTGTGTATTGATAATTCAAATTTTCTTATAGAAGGACTATTTTATAGGCAAAAAGGCTAAGATTTTTTTTCCCATTTGTCAAGACTCTTTATCATTTGTCAAGGTTCTTTATCATTTATAAATTTTATAGCATGCATCTTGCCATATATCTTAACCTTCTAGAAGGCCAAACACTTGTCAAAGGAAATTTTAAAATATTGCCACAAATACAACTTATTAAAATTTATTTATAGTTACTTTACAAAAAATTACATAAGGTACAACTTATTTTAAATTCTACAATTTCTAATATTTGTTATTTATCTTTCTTGAGATTCTCTCTCACCTAAAATGTATCTATCCAAGCAGGTTGAAAGGAGTGTGCAGGCTGGATAAATTCCAAATCCAAAAACTCTACTTTGCAATGATTCCCAATTACAATAAGGTAGAGTGGAAGAATCTGATGCTGACTACTAATGTTCAACCTCGACACAAGTTCAATGTATGGCTAGCTGCTCAACAAAGACTGCCTACTATTGACAGATTACAGAAGTTTGAAATACAAGTGCCTGCAAACTGTGTGTTCTATAATCAGCATGTTGAAGAGTTTGAGCACTTGTTCTTTGAATGCCCAATCACTAATCGACTATGGACCAGACTATGCTGCTGGTTGGGACACAATAGAACAGTTGGTAATTGGGAATCTGAACTCCAATGGATTTGCAGCAAAGCTAGGAGCAAAATGTGGCACAAAGCTATCACTGCTTCTGTCTTTGTAACTACTGTTGCCCTTATTTGGAGGGAAAGGAATTGCATTCGGTTTGATGGGAAAGCATTTGTGGAAGACCAGTTTTGCAGAGAAGTTGCTCTGCTTGTTCATATACGCGGCAGAAACTGTAAACGTTGGCAAGATGGTTTGCGGCAACTTAACTGTTTTCCTTAGCTATAGTCTAGCAGCCCTATACTAAGATAGCTTCTGTTTTAATAGTTGTATTAGATTAGTGATTGTTTGTAAATGATAAATGAGTAATAGCTAGTCCATGCTACTACTATAGAACTTTACATTGTACATCCGTTTGATATCAATGAAATTTAACAGTTATACCAAAAAAAAAATGTATCTATCCGTATTTAATTATTTCCTAATTTTTCCATTAAAAGAATTCAAGTATATCTTAATATCCCAAGCCTCTTGTGCTATTATTAATATATATCTAATGCATTCTAATAATTAATATAATATACAATATAGTATATAGTATAAACTAATGTGAAAATGGTACGAGTATATAATATAACACACCTTCATTGCATAATATCACTTTAGTTTATTTGATATATACTACTAATAAATATAGTATATAGTATAAACTTTTATGAAATTGGTATATAATATATAATGCATCAGTTTTTTGGGTAGTTTTATTTGAAGAATATTTCTTACAGGAGAAGGAAAAATTGATAAATAATGAATTATTTGTTGAGAATGTGTTGAAGTATAATATAAATAAAAAGGCGACGGAGAATTTTTAGAGACCAGGATGGAGATTGAAATGGTAATAACCTAATGGGTTTATAACAAAAATGTAGATTTAACAAAATGGATTGTAGGCATTAATTATGGGATGGGATGAGAAATGGAATACGTTTGGATTATACTTAAAAGTTGTAAAATATGAAAATTGTTAAGAATAGAATTTTATTTGGAGTGAATGTTTATCTTGCAGAGAGTTTTACTTTGAGGCTAAGTCATTTTTCCTTCTTTAAATAGAGGGGTCTTACCCCATTGTAAATCACCCCAAAATTCAATAAGAATTTTCTCTCTCTCGTTCTCTGCAATATTGCTCTTGTCTTTTATTGCTTTATAACATGTTATCAGTACGAGACTCTAACCAATTGAGTAGAAGCTTTGGGAGAGAATAATATCGTCAAATGTTCTATGATCTTCCTTCATGATTAAATTGATTTAAGGTAAGTATTTTACTTTTCTCTTTCAAATTCTTGTCATTCTATAATTTAATTTTAAATACAAGAAAAGACGATAAATTTTAATTGCAACTCTAATGGAGTTTAAAAGAAATTATAACCATCCAAAGTGGTAAAAATTCTATGCCTTGCATGATCAAATTTATGTATGATTGGGGGGCAAAGAATTGAAAATCCGTCCCATTGAATTTGCTTCATTCTCATTCCCTTTAGAGAATGTGATAGCAGTATATGATAAGTCTGAAAGAAGACAAAATTATTACCGTGAAGGTATCAATGGATGTGGACATGACAATAGACGAAATTATAATCGTCATCATTGTGATAATGAGAATAATAAGAATTCTCAAAAATAATCCTTCACTCTATGAAAGTAATATTTGTCATCAATTTGACAATATGAGATTTTATAAAGCATATATAGATGATTATGGTCCATTCATGATGTGAGTGTGACAACATCTAATTTATGAATACATATTCATTCTTGGAAGAATATGAACGTGCTAGTGGTAGTGAATATACCACACTCACCTCTAGAAGGAGGTTTGAGATGATATAAGAACATAATGTCATTATTATGGCATGAATGGTCATTGATCACGTACTTATTGTACACCAAAATATTTTGGCAATGTGATTATTAAAGGACAACAATAATGCAAGAAACATATCTTGCATATAATTTTTACCATGATCATAATAGTTTCTCTTTAAAAGAGATAATTACCATATGGATGTTCATGAATATGTGGTAGTACCAAATTAATTGAGAACTTTGCAAGATCCAATTATAATATTTTGGAGAAACACAATTGATTACCAATAAGGTACTGTTTTGTAGTAAGTCTCAAAGAAACTTATTCAGTTTCCAAAGCATACGTCAAAGCGGTTGATTATATTGAGACAATAAATAAAGGAAAGATTTGATATCTTCTATTACTACAACTTGTAGCGGGATAATCTGTATGTGAAAAGCTACCCGCTTTATTCTCCAATTTGTACTACACAAATAAAAGAATGCAACAATAAAGTGGATGTTTATTGATAAAAAATCCCATATCATAATAAAATGGAGTTTTATTGATAATTGCACATGTCATGGTGTAAACATGAACTTATCAATATTGATAATTTATGCAGTTGGCATAATCAGTTTAGTCATATCTATTTAAATGTGATGTGGAAAAATAATAGAGAATTCACATGAGTAAATATTAAAGAACTAGAAAGTTCTTTACGGGTTCTCTTATATTGCTTGTTCTCATTCTGGAAATATCAAAGGTGAATATGGGCCCATTCACCTGCCATGTACACCAAATAAGATGCATCTATGAGATGACTACATGTGCGATTATTATTAACCTGCAACCTAGCCGGTGCATGCGAGGTAGCTTGCTCAATAATTTAATTTCGAGCATAATTTTCAGATTTTTTATTCAAGAAGTTCATCTTGATAAGTTGGTTTACATCATAATTGGTTTAGCAAAATAATTTATTGAGTGCCTGTACTTAATGGCTAAACTGTTTCTTATGAGAACAAAGTTATATATATCAATTTGATATGTGTTATATACGAAAGTATATTGCATTCTCCCCTCACAAATGGTTCAGGTTCAGGAACTAAATAATTTCATCTTATTATTATTGATGTATGGTGTATATTTTCATTAAAACTATAATGCAAAAATATGGATTTCCAAAGTTGAGGAAGCAAGTTAGTTTTTCTAACATCAGGGGGAGACAAGATACAACAGTTGAGAAAAAAGTTACATGGAATAAATTATTATTTATGCATATGGATCCTCGAATAGGATAATATGAACTTGAAGTTCATAAAAAGATAATTCATTTGCAACATATTGCAAAGCATGCCATACACATTTGCTGACCCAAAGAAAGTAATTATATTCTCATTGCAAATGCTAATATTAAGTCCTAGAAGGACAAAATCTATGGTACTCTTAAAGCGTATAGACAAATCAGTTTCAAATAGAACTTCTTGATAAAGAAGATGAGCAAATGATCAAAGTGATCATAATAAATAAGGCAAGTGATCTAGAAGGTCATGTGACATAACACTTCATAAAATCTCATGAGAGATTCAGGTACCTGAATATATGAATGAAAAGATCTATATGTTATGTCTTTATGAAAATTTATTGGAACTGATATAACATGTTTGTCGACGACATCTATCATAGCGCTAAGTTTAGATGAGGATCTTAAGTCTATCGAATATAGACACAAAAGTATTGGCCAAATGGAAGAGATACAATTCAAGTAGAATTGATTCCATATAAAAGACATGTAGTTTTGGACATGCAGTTCATATTAGGGGTGTCAACCGGGCCGGGTTGACCCGGGACCGGCACGGACCGGCCCGGTCAAAACCGGCCCGGACCGGACCGGTTAAGGGCGGGGGGGGGGCCGGGCTGGGTTGGGGGGGGAAGGGGGTTTGGACGGACAGCCTTACCGGGCAAATAACCCGGACCGGACCGGCCCGGGAAGCGAATTACCGGGCGAACCGGCCAACCCGGACCGGCCCGGACCGGTTTTAACGGTCAAATTTTTTTTTTTTTTTTAAAAAAAAAATTTTTTATACTTGTGGGGCCCACTTGCCCGTTGGCAACGGTCCAGAAGACCAGATCCGTTGGCCAACGGGTAAATTTTGCAAATTTGGCCATTTTTTGATTTTTTTAGTTTTTATTTAATTACATTAATAACCCTTCTAAAAATCTATAAATACCCTCCCCCTCTTCTTCATTTCCTCACTCAAAATTATCTATCTCTCTCTCAATTCTCAAATTATCTATCTCTCTCTCAATTCAAGAATTCATATTCTACTTTCATAATTTTATTGTCTTTATTTTCCCGAATTAAATTTATCGTAATTTCTTATTTGGAAATCGGCAATTCGGCATTCGAAGCTTGATTCTTGAAGTTCAAGTGTTCAACATTCTTGAAGTTCACCTGTTCAAGTGCTCAATTTATTGTCGAATTCGGTGCACTCTCTCCAACTCTTTCTCTTATTTAATATTTTAATTGCATATTTGATTTTAGTTTAGCTTATATATTAAATTTTCCAATATGTTGAATGCTGCTAAAAGAGCGTGTAGAAAAGTTACTGGTAGGAGTGGAAGTGGAAGTGGAAGTAGTAAAAAAAGTCCTATAGCTTCTGGTAGTAATAGTAATAATGAACCAATAACACATGTTTCTGAATCATCGCCTAATTTGCAAGATGTAAATATTGATTATGAACAATTACACCAAGATTTCGGAATAGAAGATAACGAAATTGGAATAGAAGATGAGATACCATCTACACCTACTAGTGCAAATGTTGGTAGTGCAAATGTTGGTAGTATTAGATGTGCATGTCATGTATACAATTTAATTGTTAAAAGTGGGCTAGATTTATTTTTACATGAGATTACTCTAGTTAGAAGAGCTGTTGGAGTAATTCAGGGAAATAATAGACAATCTAGAATAAGAGAATTTAAGAACAAGTGTCAACAATATAACCTTAGACCTAGATTCATGCCCGACGAAGTAGTTACTAGATGGAACTATACGTATATATTTTTAAAATGTTGCTACAAATATAGATTTCCAATAACAGAAGTTGCTAATGCACATTGTACTAATCCTAGTCGTATGTTAACCGGTGATACCTGGGAGGTCATTAGTGATGTCATTAAATTTTTACATAAGTTTTATACTGCTACTGTTGTGTTTTCTGGGGCATATTACCCAACTATTACTTTGGCTTTAGTACATATAGCTGAAATTTCTTTGCTACTATTTGAATTTAAGAAGAACGATAGATATACGGATGCTATTGCAAGTATGCAAGCAAAATTTAAAAAATATTTCTTTCCAATTCCTCCTATTTACTTAATTGGTGCAGTTTTAAATCCTTCAATTAAAATGTCTGATTGTCAACAATTAATGAATGCTTTATACAATTATATGGAGATTGGGCCCACTGAAAGCCCAAATTTGTATGAATCTATGAACCAACTAAATGAACACTTACAATATCTATATACTTATTATGCAACTCAATGTGATATTGCTCGTGCATCATCTGCTGCAAATCCCACTATGGAATGTAGCACTTCTAATGTAGTCGGAGATGATGATGAAGGGTTTGATAGTTTTAATATTTTTTCAACTTTTGCTAACACTCAATCTAGTAGCAGGAATATAGATGAATTGCAATTTTACTTGCAGAAGCAAATGGAGCCTCGCACCAAGGAATTTTCACCGTTAGGCTGGTGGCAGGAAAATTCAAAGCAATTTCCCGTTCTTTACGCTATGGCGCGGGATGTCCTGAATGTCCCAATTTCCACTGTTGCATCCGAGAGTGCATTTAGCCAAGCAAGACAACAACTTGGAGACACGCGGCACTCATTGGGAAGCAATGCTTTGGAAGTCTTAGTGTGTCTAAGAGATTGGATAAGATCTGAAAGAAGAAATCAAGGAAAGGAAGATCTGGATAGTCCGGAAGACGAAGAACTTGGAGATATCTTAACGCACGGAAACCCATCCGAATTTAACACTCCAGAAGAAGGTCCAGAGGTTCATATTAATATGGAAGAACTTGCTATTGCAATGCAAGCCATTTGATGTAAAATTGTAAATTGTAAACTAGTTATGATACATTTTAGTTTTTCAATTTGAAATTTTCAATTTAAGAAATAAAGTAGCACTTGCAATAAGTGCAATTTTTTCCCATCTTTTGTTGTGTTCATTCAATTATTACAAAGTATTAATATAACTTAATATTTAAACTATACGAAATACAAAAAAAAAAAAAAAAGTAAAACCCGGTCCGGCCCGACCCGGACCGGATCGAACCCGGCCCAATTCAACCCGCCCCCAATTGAACCCGGACCGGACCGGCCCGGACCCGGACGGGTCAAAAAATCCGGACCCGTAACCGGCCCGGCCCACCCGCTGGTCAGCTATAGTTCATATACTTAAAAGTATAAAGTCAATAGTATGTGCAATCAGGTTTAGATATCTTATTTGTCTAGAATGACATGAAAACTTGATATGCATCCAAGTCTATAATATGGCTTATACGACTTAACTTATATGACGATCCATGAAGGATTAAAGTTGCTTGAAGCATCTACAATTCTTGATCTTGAGGTACCACTTCCTCAGTGCAATTTATGCACAAATGTATCTTGCTATTACTATAAGCATGATAATGTGATTGCGAGGATACCTTTATGGAGATATTGAAGAGCCATTCCACGATATTTGTGAAGACATTATATATCTATCACGAGTTATGATTTCAAGGTACAAATATTCATTATAGTTAATATGGCTGATTTATTTATCAAATCTCTACCAACGATCTCTTGAAGATGGTGCACAAGATTGGATGCGAACGCTCAAAGATGTGAATTGATGCTCTCTTTAGGAGGAATTAATGCACGTTACACTCTTTTTCCCTTACAAGGTTTTGTCCCACTGGGTTTTTCTTGCAAGGTTTTAACGAGGCAAGCAATAGACGCATTTCTTAATATGTGTACTCTTTTTCCTTTTCTAGAATTTCTTACCACTGGGTTTTATTTTAGTTAATGTTTTAACGAGGCACATTATTTATTGAGTAGACATTCAAGGGGGAGTGTGAAGAATAGATTTCTATTTGAAGTGAATGTCTATCTTGTAGAGAGTTCTACTTTGAGGCTAAGTCATTTTTCCTCCTATAAATAGAGGAGTCTTACCCCATTGTAAATTACCCCAATATTTTCTCTCTTTCTATGCAATAGTGCTCTTATACTTTTATAATTTTTTAAACAAAAATCTAATTGTGGTTGTATATTATGGAACGTTTTTGAATATATAAGTAATTATGAAAAATTCCCGACAGATAATTGGCCATCAATGTAATATATCTTTTTTGTCTTTTAAAAATTGCTCAACTTTGAGTAATTGTCCATCAGAGTCCGATCGCTTTTCTGACTTTCAAAAATCACTCAACTTTATCTAGTCTACTTAAATGGTTATCCTTGTCGTGTTTTATTTTCGGTGAGATTTTTTAACATGACAAAAATTAATCTAAAAATAAATTAATGAGTCGATTTAGAAATTCAGCCCACCAGTTTACTCGACACCTGACTCATCTCACTTATATGACTTGATTTTAGCAGCTTCTATTCTCTAAATATTATTATAGTTAATTTGAGTTTTTTTTATACTTTTGAACAATGATATATATTGTTACACCCCATGTTTTTATGTATGTGAAAGTATGTCGTAAGTCAATTGATGTAAGATTAAAAAGGATGAAATCCTTCTACAACGCTAAGAAAGGTTTATCGAAATGTTAAGTAAGTTAGTGTGACGACCCAAAGGGCCATCACCGTAATTCTCCCTTTCCCTATGCTTCTGTGGCTTTGAAAACCACTTAATTGATTGCTTCGATTTGGGTGCGCAGTTCGGGCGCGAAGCCAAAATTTTTTAATGTGGAAATATTTGAATTCTGTGTTAAAAACTATGAAATTTGATACCAATATTGCTGTGGTTGACTTTGGTCAACATTTTGGGTAAACGGATCCGGACCCGTGATGTGACGGTCCCAGATGGTCCGTAATTAAATTTGGGACCCGGGCATATTCCCGGATCGAAATCCGAGGTCCCAGGCCCGAGCAAAATAATTTTTCAGTTTAATTGATTTCTGTTAATGTTTAAGGAAAATGAATTAGAAAACAAATGAGCCAAAAGGTAATGGTATCAGGCTCGTATTTTTGTTCCGACGCCCGGTACAAGTCATAAATAATTGTTAAGCACTATATGTGAAGTTTCATTTGCATCGAACGTCGTTTGACGTGTTTCGTACTTGAAAATGGAAATTTTGAGTTCTAAGTGTTAAAGAGTGAAATTATGATTTTGAGGCTTAATTCTATGTAAATGGTGTTACTTTGGCGCTTTGATCGCACGAGTAAGTTCGTAGGATGTTGTTAAGTTAGCGTGTGTATTGGGTTTTGAGCCCCGAGGGCTCGGGGATGATTCGGAGGTGGTTCGGGATGTTTTAATCATAGAAAAACATGTTCAGGTAATGCAGACACCAGCGCGACCGCATGCCACTTCTATGCGGTCCGTATGGCTGAGTGTGAGGCCACGCGGTCACATGCCACTTCTGTGCGGTCCGCATGGCTGAGTCTGAGGTCACGCGGCCGCGTGCCACTTCTGTGCGGTCCGCATGGCTAAGTCTAAGGCACGCGGCCGCATGCCACTTCTGTGCGGTCCGCATGGCTGAGTCTGAGGCCATGCGGCCGCATGCCACATCTGTGCGGTCCGCGCTGGACCATCAAAAAGGTATATAAATCCAACAATTTCATTGTTTACAAACCCAAAACTTAAGAGGCGATTTCTTAAGCAACTTTTCTTCTCCAAAACGATTGGTAAGTGATTGCTAACTTAATTTTACTACTCCTTAACATCTTTTAACATAATTTCAACTTCAATCAAAGGTTTTGAGATTTTGGGTAGAACCTAGGTTTTCATAAAAATAGGGATTTGGACCTTAATTTGGGGTCCGATTTCAAAACAAACTGCATATACGAACTCGTGGGGGAATGGGTAACCTGCCCTTGGTTCGAACCTCGAGTTTTGACCACATGGGCTTGGGGGCATTTTGGAAATTTTGAGTAAAACTTTGGGAATTTCATTCGTTTGCATTAAAATTGATTCAACCAGCATTTGTTAATATATTTGAATAAATTGTGGTTGGATTCGACTGGTTTTGAAGCGAATTCGAGGGGTAAAGCTACTCTAGAGGCGTGAGTTGAGTTGGAAGCTTTCGAGGTAAGTGCTTATTCTAACTTTGGCTTGAGGGAATAGGATTAAGATAATATTTGATATGTGCTATGTGGAGTAGGTGTATAGGTATGGTGACGGTTACCTATGCGCCTGATTCTAGCATGACCTTGAGTCATAATTGCTATTAAAATGTCGAAAGAAGTGAACAATTGCGATAATTACTTGTTAAATGAACTAAAGAGGAATTTTTGGGTACTTTTCCCTTGCCGGGACTTGTTGTTGAAATGTTCTCCCCTGCCAGGATGATTAATCCTGTTGTCTATAACTTCGCCCCATTATTTATGCTATTGTTTGGGTGAGGATGAGCGATAAAGCACGATGGATGATGCCGTGTAACTACTTTATGCTATTGATTGGGTGAGGAAGAGTGATAAAGCACGATGGGTGATGCCGTGTAACTACTTTATGCTATTGATTGGGCGAGGAAGAGTGATAAAGCACGATGGGTGATGCTGTGTAGCTACTTTATGCTATTGATTGGTGAGGAAGAGTGATAAAGCACGATGGGTGATGCCGTGTAACTACTTTATGCTATTGATTGGTGAGGAAGAGTGACAAAGTACGATGGGTGATGTCGTACACTTTAATTGATTATCTTGGTAAGGACGAGAGTAAAAGCACGATGGGTGGTGCCGCGCAACGTTTGATTTACTGGTTTCCTTTTTATTGATGTTAGTTATAAAATTTCCATTTCTTTGTTTGTTGATTATATAATTGAACCGCTATATCCCCAGCATGTCCCCTCCCCATTATCTTTTTAAATTTTGTTATCTTTCTGTTATTGCCCATATATCTGTACAGGTTGATTATGGTAGGTCCGGTTTAGCCTTGTCACTACCTCGCCGAGGTTATTCCGGGCACTTACCAGCACATGGGGTCGGTTGTGGTGATACTACACTTCTGTGCCTTTTGCGAACAGGTCAGGATACAGCTTACGGACAGGAACAGTAGCTAGGGGTCGAGCTTCCAGTTTAGAGACTCCAGGTAGTTCGCTGGCATTCGCGGGCCCTGAGTCTCCTCTATTTCCTCTGTTTGTTTTCATTGTATCGAAACAGACTTTTTATGCATTCTTCTTTCAGACTGATGTTTGTAGAATTCTGTTAGTAGTCAGTGAGTAGTGACACCAGATGCTGGGTAGTGCTATGTTATAGTCTTCCGCACTTTGTTGATATTTCTGTTAAAAGTCTTCCGCGCATTTTTATTTAATTATCTCGGTTATAATATTGTATAGATTAAAGTTTTATGGAATATTTTAAAAGGGTTGGCTTGCCTAGCTCCTACAGTAGGCGCCATCACGACTTCCGATAGTAGGAAAAATCCGGATTGTGAAAGTTAGGATGAATGAGACTTGTTAATCATTATTTAAATGAGTGTAAAGTCATAATATGACTATATTTGATGTTTGGATGTAAAATATAAAGTTTTGGAAAAATCGAGTTAAAAATTGCCTTGTAACATGTTGTTTGGAGAAATTAAATTTGTAAGTATTATGATATAATTTTGGTACATAGCTCATACCAAAATGAAGGTATTGGAAAGTAGTTTCCAATGGTCAAAACCATTTATTCATATGACATCTCAGTAGAGAAATATGAATTTTTAAAGTAGGGTCGCCAAGTCACATCGCCGCACTTCGGAAAAACAGACAGGTCTACACGCCAAGTTGCGAGGCAGTTTTCTCCCAATGTATTGAGAGTTATAGGGATATCTTTATATGGAATTAAATCCCCATATATCTAGTTTCTAACTTTAAAAATCGCTTGTCAAGACGATATTGGAGTAGAGGGATACAAGTGTCCGAAGTTGCACTGCTCAAGCTGCCAAATAGGCAGCTTACCCACCTGTTTGAAGAATTGAGGCGGTGGGCTTATAAGTTGTCTTATCCCCTTATATCTCATCAACATAGAGAGAATACTTACCAAAACACTCTTAAGCTCTCCGAGAACCGGTCCAAGAAATTCCAAGCAAGGTCAACATCCCTTTCATGAAATACAGAAGAGATAACAGTAGAACGATCGCTATGATGTAAGTATCATTATACCACTTCTCTTTTTCTTTGTAGTTTGAGTTTTGAAAGGATCTTCATTGTTAAGAAAATACCTACTTTATATATTTAAGCTTTTAAATATCAATGAAAGTTGATAATTTTATTTTCTAATAGTTAAAACTCACGGGACGATGCTTGGAAGCCGTGAGTTCGATTTATTTTACATTTAGTGGAATATTTTGTAGTCCAATCGTGCTGGCCTATTATTATGCTAATTTATGGAGTTTGAAAGGATAAAAGGGTGTGGAGAAATGCCACATGTGGTAGGGTAGTGGGCCGATCGCTCATCGTTGAAACGTCAAGCTAATTGATAACTTGTTGATTGGGTGTGTTATGGTATATTGGGGGGATGGGGGTTTATATTAAAGGTCCCGAATTGTAGTATGTTGTTTTCGAGTTGTGGGTTATATTGTGTTGTTGTCTCGTCTATAGTAGGGCTGAGGGAGAAGTAAAATCAGGGGAAATGATGCCCGTTTTATATTAGAATCGAGTTATCATTTGAGATACCTGATATATTAGGGCCATCTAAGTTGTACATGTATTTCTTGTTATAAGGTTGGCGCGCTAGTTATCGTAAGCTTTTGTCGAGTTGCATTGACGTCTTGAGGTATGTTAAGGCTATTCTTTTTTTTTTTGGCATGACCCATATGATATAAACAAAACAAGCAAATGCACAGATTTCCTAAATGGCTATATTCATAAAAGTACTAGGGGTGACTATGTTCTTGATTTCCCATGTGTTCTATTATTATATCGGCTGTTCATGGGTCTTAGAAAATAGATAAGATGATAAAGTTTATTTCATGATATTAACCGAGAGATCTTATTTACTTACTTATCATGCATTGCATTCATTTATGCATGTACATTGACCCATATATATATATAGGGTATGGGGAAAGGTTATAGCGTTATATATATATATATATATATATATATATATATATATATATATATATATATATATATATATATATATGTATATATATATGGTATGGGGAAAGGTTATAGCGTTATATACGCATAACCACCCGATCAGCTGGTATAAGTTAATAATTTCGCCCACGGTGACCGAGATGATATGATGGGAAGCCCTTAGAGGCTTGATAATTTTATGTAGGCATATACCTATACATGGTATAATATTTGTACACATATGCATGATATTACAGATATCTCATCCTTCAGAGAGCTATTCAGACTTACAGGTTGAGTCTTTTACTCCATGTTTCTTTCATGTCTATTATATAATGCTTTTCATGCCTTACATGCTTGGTACTTTATTGGTACTAACGTCCTATTTTGGCCGGGGATGCTGCATTTCATGCCCGTATGTCCCGATAGACAGGTTGAGAGTCCTCCTAGCAGGCTATCAGCTCACCGAAAGGTGTTCGTACACTCCACTTGCTCCGGAGTTACTTATTTGGTCAGTATGCTTTGGACATGTATTTATTGGCATGGAGGGGCCTTGCCCCGGCCTTTATGATATTTATATACTCTTAGAGGCTTGTAGACAGATGTCATGTATATAAAAGATTGTATGGACTTGTCGGCCTTTGTTCATTGTACAAGCGATTATTTTGGTCTTATAGGCTCGTATGTCCTATGTATAAGTTTGTATTACATGTTCTGTTATTTTATGTTTAGTATTCACTTTTGTTTTATTTTGGTTATGTTATGACGCCCCTTCTGGCCCATCCACCCAAAATGATATGATAAGAAAGATATGTTATGTCGATACTTGGCTAAGTAAGGCATCGGGTGCCCGTCGCGGCCCTGCGGTTTGGGTCGTGAAAAAAGTGGTATCATGTATAATAAGAATGATATATTACGTTGGAATTTGGCTGAATAAGGCATTAGGTGCCCATTGCAGCCCTACGCTTTGGGCTGTGACAAAAGTGGTATCAGAGCAGTTCTCTCTCAGGGAGTATAAGCCGTGTCTAGTAGAGTCATGTTTATGGGTGTGTTGCGCACCACACTTAGAAGAAAGAGGCTATATGGTATTTAGGATTATCACTCTTTCTTCTTATTCTAGATCACGTGGTAGAGCTCAGTTGTAAGAATTATAACTCCTAAATTCTACTTTATTCGTAATACAATGATACCTACATCCACTAAGATAGTTGGTATGAACTTGAATGTGGTCGTGGAAGAGTTTAGTCAGAGGAACTCGATTTTGTATCATGCTTATGATGAGTAAATGTGAGGTCTTCAGTATATCATGTGTGCATTAATACATGCAAGATTCTATATAAGTAGCTCTAAGGCATGAATATCTATTCACCATATGGTAAAAAGCAATGAGAGTATCTGAAGGAAGATACAAGTTGCAACAAGTAAAAGAAGCAAGGTGAAGAAGGGTACGAGGTACCCAATTAGTAAAAATTATCAGTATTTATAATTCATGCAAATAAATATAAGCATTCTGAGTTACTTTCAACAGGAACAACAGAGGTATACACAATTGGTCACATCCATCTCAGTTATGCTCTATGAGAGTTAACAGATATAGTTTAAGCGAAGGATGGAATATAATGATCCAGCTGAGGTTAGAGTAACTCAAAATTATGTATGGATTGTTATCATTATCTAACATTTCTGAAGATAGTGCAAATGTGTTAATAAATATCCGGGTGAGACACCTAGATGAAGAACTCTAGAATAGTGCAGTCAGATATGAATACTAGAATATTCGAAAATTTTAGAAGATAGACAGTGGGATCCGAGAAGGAATAAATATTTACCTTGGCATGACTCCAACCCTTAGTAAAAAATCGAGAATGTCAGGCATTCCGAAGAGCCAGTGAGATGAAGCAAGGGGAATTAAAAGTAAAAGAATACATCCATCACAGTTATGCTCTATGAGAGTTAACAAATATAGTTTAAGCGAAGGATGGAATATCAGGATCTAGCTGAGGTTAGAGTAACTCAAAATTTTGTATGGATTGTTATCATTAGCTAACATTTCCGAAGATAGTGCAAATGTGGTAATAGATATCCAGGTGAGACACCTAGATGACGAACTCTAGAATAGTGCAGTCAGATATAAATACTAGAATATTTGGAAATTTTAGAAGATAGACAGTGGGATCCCAGAAGGAATAAATATTTACCTTAGCATGACTCCAACCCTTAGTAAAAAAATGAGAATGTCAGGCATTCCGAAGAGCCAGTGAGATGGGGAATTAAAAGTGAAAGAATATTTTGTTGAAATTTTCAGAATAAAGTGATAGACATAAATATTAGTCGTAGAATAAGAAGAGAGTAAATGAAGCATTGTGAGTAAGAGGTGATAAATGGGTGATAACGATAAATTAAAATATGACATGACAAAGTTTATAGTCAAGTGAAGAAAAAGATAAGAGGTGACATGCCTTGAGACAATAAAACTGTTTAAGTTATAAAGTCATACCCTAACTTCGAGAAATCAGTTGGTGACTCAAATGTGATTACCGAAAGGAATAGTTAGACCCTGAGTAATAGAAATCAACATGGGCTGGTGAATAAGATATGTTGAACTTGAATTAGGGATCGAATGATTTGATAATAATCGGCATCGTGATAACTTCAGAGATCGCTTTCCAGCAATAATAGAATAGACAATAGAATAATGTCCTTTAAAATTCATTCAGGAAGACGCTTCCCTAAAGAAAGTACTGTGAGCAAAGATAAGTTTAAATGACTATGTATTCCGGTTACACTAGGTGTCACCCTTTTGTATAAGGAATTCAGTTATCCCTAATATAGAAGGGTTACCGTAAGGCGATTAAGGGTCATTGATGATGTGAAAAAATACCAAAGATGAAGAGGTAAAATATCTATAGGTAGATAATCGTAGCACTAAATATTAGTACTCCCATAAAGGGAAAAATATGGTATGATGTGGTATTAAATCATAGTTAAATAGTTCAGGTAACAATGGAATGGTAAAGGAAGAATATGGTGAAAAGGAGAAAGGGATGAGGTTGCATTTACTCAGACCTATTGATATATCGCGACTCCAGAACAATATGCAAGCACGATGTCGGGGAGAGGCACTAAGGGTTCCTAGACAGGATGTTATTGATAAATAAGTTCGAATGGACACTTGATACCTCAGGCACTAGTGCAAGAGGTACATTAAAAAAAAGACATATCCCAAGAGAGATTATGTGAAAGATACATATGAGAATGGACCAACAAGTAGTTAGTAGTTGACTCAAGAAGAGCCTAGTTATTGCTAGACAAGAGGATACAGATAAATCAGCATATCATGCAAGATAAACGTAGTAAACCCCAACATAGTGAATTCAGTCACATAGATGGGACATCATGATCCTTGAGAGATATTCAGATATGAGTCGGGGTAGAAAAAGACATTGTATAGGTGTTACGGAAATAAAAGTGAGTGCCACTAGGGAGACAATTTAAATTTCAGTTCAGAAGCTACCCTACAAGCATAATGGTGTGGAGGTAAGTAACTACGGATAATTATAGGCGAGTAAGAACATCAGCAATTCTGTGGGGTGTAAGATGTAATAAGCTCACAACTATGCAAGATTCAAAGGGTCTTCCCTAAGTATTACAACGAAAGACTAGATGAGGAAATAAGGAAGACGTTTTCAACCTAAGCACAATATTGTTGATACCTAATTTTTTCTAGGTATTTTTTTATACTCAAAATACTTTTAAAATAACACACACACACACACATATATATATATATGTATATATATATCTGTATATATATATATATGTATATATATATATGTATATATATATATATATATTGTATATATATATATTGTATATATATATGAGCATACCCAAGTGTTTTGTATTTTTCAAAAACTTTAAAGATTTTCAAAACCAATTTATTGTCTATTTTAGCAGTACAAAATTCAATAATTATTCCTAAAATTATCATTTTGGTGATTAACTCATTTTATTCTCATATTTATACTAAAATATAATTAAGGTAATTTTTGCATATTTTTACACATTTGTGTGGCATTTTTAAGCTAAATTGCGTATAATTATAGCCTATTTTGCAATAAATAATATTTTATAATTATAAAATCATTTCCAGTATTTTTAGATTAACACAAATACATTATTAATTAGTTCAATACTTTTAATTTGTTTTAAAACTCATTTTAACTATTTAATGCAAATTAAAAGGGGAAAATTGGCTATTTAATATATAGCCCATTAACATTTCAAGTTTAGCCAAATCAAACCCCTAATTTTCCAGCCCAATTTCGATTTAAACCCGAACTATGCTCAATTCAAATTTCCGGTCCCAGCTCTGATTTAATCTGAGCCATTGGTCAAATGAGATCAACAACCCAGATTTTATTTCCTTGATTAAATTCAACTCCCCCCCAAACCCCTCAATTTCTTCGAGACTAGTATCTCACTCTTGGTCTTTTCCTCTCCCTTCTCTCTAGAACCTTCTGGTTCTCTCTTCTTCTTGGATGAACCCACCGCCTCTCTGGCCACCTCCAACCTCACCTCTTTCGACCCCCACTCACCGTGAAGCCTTATCTCGTTGATTCCCTCTATCTGTGATGCCCCAGGAGCCTCCACCATATGAGATGGTCACTGAAAGCTCCGCTTGGTCTATCTCTGGCCTTTCTCCAATGAGATTTGGTATGGTAATGCTGTGGACACCATTATTGCTGAGTTTCACAGCCAGGTTTTTTCTTACTTTTAACTGGTTTCTTTCGAAACCCTAATCTCTACCCAAACCTCTAAAATCTCCGTATTTTTAATTAACTCACACCTTTATGGTTTGCACTACTGTCTACTCGATCTTTATGATTGCTCAAGTTTAAACGTTTTATTCCACTTTTTCAAGACTAGGGTTTTCTGAACCCCTTTCGGAATCATTATATCTTCTACTTTTTGAGTATTATGTGTTTGTGTTTGTGTTATTTTCTTGCTTGTGGATCTTCTTGGTCATTCTCCGAGTTCTATATTTTAATTTTGTTATTAGGGTTCCAACCTTCTAATGATTCTGGGATTTCTTGATTTTCGTGCCTATTATGTTTAATAGGTCTAATTATTTATTGTTTACCCAAATATTGCGCTAATTTTGTGCATCTCTCCGAATCCCTAATTTTGTATGTGTTTTCCTTGGAGTTTTCCACTGATTTTGAATCATCTCCGTATTTGTGAGATGCTTTCCTTACTTAGTACCGATTCTATGTGATTTTCAATCTCATCCATGATTCTTTGAACTAATTTTTTTTCAAAATCGACTTGTAATCTGCTTTATTTATGTGTACAATATGCTGTTATTATATTTTACTTACTTGAAAATATTCTGTACTTAGTCCCTATTACATGCATCATACTTTTATAATTCCTATTATGAAAATATCAGTCTTGCACACAATTATTTTCCTTAGTGATACAATTTGTACCCGTTTGAAATATCACTCCCTAATTGAAGGGAGTCCGAGTCTTTAATTGATTCTAGTTGGTATTATTTCTATAATTATGATCATTCTATGCATGCTACCTTATTTTTCACTTGTTTTCAAAACTATAAATAGTCTACCCCCTCTTTAGCATAAGACGAATAATCATTGTTCTGAACTCTATTTTCCACACATAAGCATACTCACTATTCTCTCTTATTTTTTTACACATTCTCTCTCACTTATCTTATTGACTACTGGTTACCTAGTTGGCTGAAATCCAAGACTAAGTAATGTGTTACTATACTAGTTTATTGCTCTATACATTGCTCTCTCTTCGTCAGCACACTTCTCTCTACTTTCCTGCACACTACTGTTCTATATTATCTCACTCTTGACTGGTATGTCTTCTATTTGATTTACAGTTTCAAAAACAACATCTTTTATGTATATTGCATTTACTCTTGTTTTTTTTTATGTTTCTACTTATGATTCTGCTGTTCTCATTGCAATCAACATGCCTCTGTGCTAGTTCATTGATGTGACTATCTTTCCTTTAATTCAGCATGTCTACTGCTTCCTTTGTTTGTTTAATGCAGTACTTCCTTACCCCCTAACCTGTTGAAACACGTTCTCAAGGCACTAAACTAAATGTGTGTTCATATTTGTAGGTTTTGATAAATGACAAACGATGCGCAATTGACACATGACGAGGTCCAAGCACAAGCGCGCAAATGTCACGTAACGAAGTTCAAGCACAAGACAAACAAAGATCAAGATTAAACAAAGTTATACATGAGTCGCTCTTTAATTGTGATCTTGATCCGACAATTTAACTCAAGACTTGGCTTCTCTCGTAAAAACATTTTTATCAAATCATGCATATTTAATTTAGAGCAATATGATTTTAAATCATGCATATTTATTTTAGCAAAATGATTTTTAAACATGCCTCTAAAATCTGGACAAAGATAATCGACTATGTACTTATGATAATCAATTATGTTAAGGCAGCTGCAAGACAATCGATTGTGTTGAGGCAGTGTCCATCAGATTTTTGAAATCTGCAAGACAATCGATTGTGTACCTTATGACAATTGATTGTGTTGAGGCAGTGTCCATCAGATTTTTGAAATCTGCATGACAATCGATTGTGTACCTTATGACAATCGATTGTGTTGAGACAGTGTCCATCAGATTTTTCAAAGCTACAAAATAATCGATTGTGAACCTTATGACAATCGATTGTGTTGAGGCAGTGTCTATCAGATTTTTCAAAGATACAAAATAATCGATTGTGAACCTTATGACAATCGATTGTGTTGAGGCAGTGTCTATTAGATTTTTCAAGACTGAAAAATAATCGATTGTCCATATAGCATAATTGATTATGTAAATGACCGTTGCCAAAATATTTTCAAACTCCGTCAGATAATCGATTATAGGATTTTAATAATCGATTGTTTGAAGTAAAATCTGGAAAAGATTTTTTGAACGTTGCCAAGTAATCGATTGTATATTTCTGATAATCGATTGTTTTAAGTAAAATCTGGAAAAGTTTTTTTGAACGTTGCCAAGTAATCGATTGTATATTTCTGATAATCGATTGTTTTAAGTAAAATCTGGAAATGATTTTTTGAACATTGCCAGTAATCGATTATACGTCTTAGATAATCGATTATGATGCGTAAAATCTGGGAATGATTTTTGGAACGATTGGAAAATAATCGATTGTGCCAATTAGACAATCGATTGTCGTAGCACAAAATCAGCAATTCTTAATTGGCAATTAGGCAACGGTTATGCATGTTTTTGACACTATAAATACATCTTCAAATCAGTCTTCTAAACACAACAACTGATCATATTATTGCTAAAGCTTGCATACTCTCTTATTCATCATTTTCTATTCATTACATAAGTTTTTGAGAGCCAAATTCTTGACGAAAGTTGTTGCGTTCTTGAGCGTATTTATTTTACTCATATCTACTCTTAAGGAGAGTCTTGTTTTGAGTGCAAAGTATTTTTATACACTTGAAGGGAAGTGTTAATCCCTTGTATTGTAAGAAGGAACGTTGTGATTCCTTTGGTTGAAGTCTTGAAGTGTTGTATCTTCGAGCAAAGGTTGTTGAGGCTTGAGTGACTCAAGTTCTCAGTTTGTAACGGTTTGTTAAGCACCCGTAAGCTTAACGAAGTTAGTGGAAATCTCGAGAGAGTCTCTCGGGGACTGGACTAGCCACGGGTTGTGGTGAACCAGGATAACATCGGTGCGTTCGTTTTTTATTGTTTACTTATCGCACTTATTTCATTCCTGCAATTTTTAAATTCCGCAAGTTTACGCTATTTTTATTATAACGCTATTCAACCCCCCCTCTAGCGTTAAGCGTATATTCTAACAATTGATATTAGAGCCCAACTCTATGAAAAACTTAACCGTTTGAGAGAAACAATCCATGGCTTCTACTCGTGATTCTTTTGCAGGAATAGGTGAAGGACAATGCTCCACCCGACCACCACTATTCGATGGCACAAACTATACGTACTGGAAGGAAAGGATGAGAATATTCATTCAATCGAATAGTTTTCATATGTGGAAGGTTATAATGAAGGGAGAACAAATTCCAACCAAAAAGGTTGAAAATGAATGGGTTCCAAAATCCGAAGATGAATACGATGCGGATGACATCCGAAAAGCAGAACAACGCTAAAGCCATCAACTTATTATATTGTGCTGTAAACGCTGATGATTACAGAAAAATATCATATTGCACAACGGCGAAGCAAAAGTGGGATAAGCTGGAAATCACGTACGAAGGTACGGACCAGGTAAGAGAGGCTAAAGTTGATTTTCTAACCCATGCATATGAACTGTTTCACATGAAGGAAGGCGAAAGGGTCGATGACATGTTCCAACGATTTTCAAAAATCGTTAATGACTTACATGCTCTTAAGAAGACCTTCACGGATAAGGAACTTGTCCGAAAAATTCTCCGAAGTCTCACTCCGGAATGGCGCTCCAAGGCCGACGCGATTCAAGAGTCTATTGGCATTTCAAATGTCACCATCGACGGATTAAGAGGTAATCTTAAAACTTATGAATCTACTATACTTAACCCTCTTGTTAATGATCAAAGGAAACAAAGAATCGCCCTCAAGGCAAGCACAAGCCAACCTCAAAATAACGAGGACGGAGATAACGAGTTCGGACTTGTTATTAAGAGATTTCAAAAGTTCATGCGAAAAGAGTATGAACGAAAAGGCAAACAACAAGGAGATCAAGTAAAGTGCTATGGGTGCGGAGAAATCGGGCACATTAAATCAAATTGCCCAAATGTCAAAAAGGAGAAGAAACCCTTCAAGAAATAACGGGCATACATATCTTGGGGAGGCGACTCCGGAGACGAGTCAAGTGAGGAAGAAGAAGACGAAACCGCAAATCTTTGTCTCATGGCTCACGAAAACAATCAAGAAGAGGTATGTCAAATTTCTTCCAAAATCTTCTATTCTCTTGAGGAAATGCAAAATGCCTTTGATGAGTTGTATAGTGAATTCATTAAAGCTTCCAAAACTGTTAAAAGCATTAAGAAAAATGCTTCTTTGAAAGAAAAAGATTTTGAAAAACAACTCTCTTTGAAAGAAAAGGATTTGGAAAAACTGATTTTGTAAAATGAGAAGTTGAAAGAAGAAAACAATTTTTTCGGCAAAAGAAGCGCCGACAAACCCGAGAGTTCTAGTAAAAATTGTACTTCTTGCATGCATCTAAAAGATGAGGTAGAAAGACTTAAGGGCACCTTAGATAAGTTTAATTCTTCTCATAAAAATTTGAATGAGGTTCTTGTTAATTTGAAATCGACCAAACATGGGATAGGTTTTAAAAACGAGCCTAAAGAAAAAGTTGAAGCCAAACCCCAACCACCTAAGGCTCAACCTAGGACAAACACTAGAAGAAACTTTGAACATTTTAGGACACCTAGAAATGGCCTTCAACCTAGAAATAACTATTCTAGAAATGATGCATTTCCTAGACCAAACACTAGAAGAAACGTTGAACATTTTAGGACACCTAGAAATGGCTTTCAACCTAGAAATAACTATTCTAGAAATGCTGCATATCCTAGAACAAATAGTAGGAGAAATGATTTTCATGAAATGCGCAATAGTCATATTGTCGAAAATAGAGTAAACAAATTTCGTCCGTCCAACTACTATCAACCTAGACGAATGCATAATCCTAATGTCATTTGTCATTATTGCAATCGAATTGGACATATTGCTCCTGCTTGTTTCACTAGACATAGACACTTAACTACATGTCAAGCACAACAGCGTGTTACACCTAACTCTCAAGGACCCAAAATAGCTTGGGTACCAAAGACTCATTAATTTGTCTTGTAGGTGTGTTTGAAGGGATCAAGTGTACTTTAGTACCTTGATAGTGGATGCTCCAAACACATGACCGGAGACGAATCCAAGTTCCTTCAACTAGAACACAAGGAAGGAAGAAGCGTTATTTTTGGAGATAACAACAAGGGAAAAATTATCGGCATTGGATCGGTCGGTAAGGATGAACCTTCTTCCATTAAGCATATATTGCTAGTTAAAGGTATAAAACATAATCTCTTGAGCATAAGTCAATTATGTGACAAGGGAAATCTTGTTTTATTTGATTCGGATGAATGCGTAGTTTTTCGCCGTAGCGATTTTAAAATTATCCTTCGTGGTTTTAGAATGGATAACATCTATATGGTTGATCTCGAAAATTCTTCATCTGAGTATGTGAATTGTCTTATGAGCAAAGAAGATGATATGTGGTTATGGCATCGTAGAGTAGCTCACATCAACATGCATCTTTTAAACAAATTGGTTTCACAAAATTTAGTTATTGGTCTTCCAAATTTGAAATTTGAAAAGACTCCATTTGCGATTCTTGTCAAAAAGGGAAGCAAACAAAAGCATCTTTTAAATCGAAAAATATTGTTTCAACTACTAGACCATTGCAACTTCTTCACATGGACCTTTTTGGACCATCTCGCATTGAAAGTCTTGGTAGAAATCGTTATGCCTTTTTTATTGTTGATGATTATTCTAGATTTACATGGACACTATTTCTTGCTCATAAAAGTGAAGCTTTTCATAATTTTAAATGTTTTCTTAAACGTGTTCAAAATGAAAAGGACACAACCGTCACTTCAATAAGAAGTGATCATGGGGGAGAGTTCGATCACAATCTCTTCGCGGATTTTTGTGACGAACTCGGTATCGAGCACACCTTCTCTGCTCCACGCACACCACAACAAAATGGAGTGGTGGAAAGGAAAAATAGGTGTCTCGAAGAGATGGCTAGAACCATGCTCGATGAGGCTAAGATTCCCAAACATTTTTGGGCGGATGCCGTGAGTACCGCATGCTACGTTTTAAACAGAGTAGTCATAAGGCCAATATTCATGAAAACTCCCTATGAACTCTACAAGGGAAGGAAACAAAATATCTCCCATCTTAGAGTATTCGGTTGTAAATGTTTTATTCATAACAATGGTAAAGATAATTTGGGAAAGTTTGATGCCAAATCCGATGGAGGAATTTTTATTGGTTATTCTTCACGTAGCAAAGCATATAGAGTATTCAATAATAGAACCGAACTGTGGAGGAATCCCCTCTTATTGTGTTTTCCGAAAATAATGCTCGCTTGGCGAGAAACGATTTTGGTTTTGAACTTGCAGGTAGTTTAATCTCAATGAGTCCTCAAGACAAAGTACAAGAGGAAACTCCTATGGAAATTCAAGATAAAATCTTGGAACAATTATCGGAGGAAGCGCCACAACTGGAAAAAGAAACGAAACTGCCTAACGCATGGAGGACAATCAAAGACCATCCTCTCGAACAGGTAATTGGCGACATTGAACAACAGGTAAGTACTCGAAACACTCTTAAGAACACCTTAGGACACACTTCTTAAGAGATCACGTTCTCAATTGGCCAACATCTTCACAAGGCCTTTTAGCGAAAAAGTTCTTTTCCGAATCTATAGTGAACTCGGGATTCTTGACTCCACATTGATCTAAGTCATGCATTGCATTTTCCCTTTCACATGATTACTAACTTGAGCGTCGGAGGCGTCTAACGTATTTTTGCAGGTATCGCCCTAAAAGCAGGGGGAATTATAAAGACTGTTGCAGAATAATCGATTCCTCTTTAGAATAATCGATTTCTCTTTAGTATATAATCGATAATAAAGTATCAATAATCGATTATGTTGACATTATTTGCTTTATTATCCCTTTTATGAAGTTGAAATTTTTGTTAATCAATAATGTTATTACTTATTTTGTTTTTTTGCTAATGTCAAAAGGGGGAAGAATAAGGGCTATGCACTTAATACTTATTGGCACAAATTGAGGGGGAATTCATATGTTGAGGGGGGAACTAATTGCATATATATATATATATATATATATATATATATATATATATATATATATACTTGTCTTGGATCGTCATTATGAATTACCTAATATGCATATCCCGATTAAGGTTGCACTTAATACTTATTGGCACAAATTGAGGGGGAATTCATATGTTTAGAGGGAACTAATTGCATATATATATACTTGTCTTGGATCGTCATTATGAATTACCTAATATGCATATCCCGATTAAGGTTTTCCATTATCAAAAAGGGGGAAATTGTTGAAACACGTTCTCAAGGCACTAAACTAAACGTGTGTTCATATTTGTAGGTTTTGATAAATGACAAACGATGCGCAATTGACACATGACGAGGTCCAAGCACAAGCGCGCAAATATCACGTAACGAAGTTCAAGCACAAGACAAATAAAGATCAAGATTAAACAAAGTTATACATGAGTCGCTCTTTAATTGTGATCTTGATCCGACAATTTAACTCAAGACTTGGCTTCTCTCGTAAAAACATTTTTATCAAATCATGCATATTTAATTTAGAGCAAAATGATTTTAAATCATGCATATTTATTTTAGCAAAATGATTTTTAAACATGCCTCTAAAATCTGGACAAAGATAATCGATTATGTACTTATGATAATCGATTATGTTAAGGCAGCTGCAAGACAATCGATTGTGTACCTTATGACAATCGATTGTGTTGAGGCAGTGTCCATCAGATTTTTGAAATCTGCAAGACAATCGATTGTGTTGAGGCAGTGTCCATCAGATTTTTGAAATCTGCATGACAATCGATTGTGTACCTTATGACAATAGATTGTGTTGAGACAGTGTCCATCAGATTTTTCAAAGCTCCAAAATAATCGATTGTGAACCTTATGACAATCGATTGTGTTGAGGCAGTGTCTATCAGATTTTTCAAAGATACAAAATAATCGATTGTGAACCTTATGACAATCGATTGTGTTGAGGCAGTGTCTATTAGATTTTTCAAGATTGAAAAATAATCGATTGTCCATATAGCATAATCAATTATGAAAATGTCCGTTGCCAAAATATTTTCAAACTCCGTCAGATAATCGATTATAGGATTTTAGTAATCGATTGTTTGAAGCAAAATCGGGAAAAGATTTTTTGAACGTTGCCAAGTAATCGATTGTATATTTCTGATAATCGATTGTTTTAAGTAAAATCTGGAAAAGATTTTTTGAACGTTGCCAGGTAATCGATTGTATATTTCTGATAATCGGTTGTTTTAAATAAAATCTGGAAATGATTTTTTGAACGTTGCCAGTAATTGATTATACGTCTTAGATAATCGATTATGATGCGTAAAATCTGGGAATGATTTTTGGAACGATTGGAAAACAATCGATTGTGCCAATTAGACAATCGATTGTCGTAGCACAAAATCAGCAATTCTTAATTGGCACTTAGGCAACGGTTTATGCATGTTTTTGACACTATAAATACATCTTCAAATCAGTCTTCTAAACACAACAACTGATCATATTATTGCTAAAGCTTGCATACTATCTTATTCATCATTTTCTATTCATTACATAAGTTTTTGAGAGCCAAATTCTTGACGAAAGTTGTTGCGTTCTTGAGCGTATTTATTTTACTCATATCTACTCTTAAGGAGAGTCTTGTTTTGAGTGCAAAGTGTTTTTATTCACTTGAAGGGAAGTGTTAATCCCTTGTATTGTAAGAAGGAACGTTGTGATTCCTTTGGTTGAAGTCTTGAAGTGTTGTATCTTCGAGTAAAGGTTGTTGAGGCTTGAGTGACTCAAGTTCTCAGTTTGTAACGGTTTGTTAAGCACCCGTAAGCTTAACGAAGTTAGTGGAAATCTCGAGAGAGTCTCTCGGGGACTGGACTAGCCACGGGTTGTGGTGAACCAGGATAACATCGGTGCGTTCGTTCTTTATTGTTTACTTATCGCACTTATTTCATTCCTGCAATTTTTAAATTCCGCAAGTTTACGCTATTTTTATTATAACGCTATTCACCCCCCCCTCTAGCGTTAAGCGTATATTCTAACATAACCCCAATACATTATCAGCATGTAATACTGAACCTTTTGGGATGTAATGTGTTATGACTGTTTAAATGTTTCTGATGTATATGCTATTACATGTGAACTATTTGTCCCTATTCCCCTTTCCCCTGTTTGTGTTTGCTTCACTAAACTATGTGTGGTATTCTAGTCCTGGGATTGTCCTACTCACCTTCTTACAAACTGTCACACTATTCTATTGTCTCTTTCAAAAAATTGATTCTATAAGGATCATCTTTTAAAATTGTTTTCTCTCTCAAGTCAATTTCTTTAAGACTCTATAACACACTCTCACTATTCTTAGAGATTAGGTTGTACCTTCTTCGTGTAAGCATTGCTTTGGGTACCCTTGTGTGCCTATTGAACTTTGATGCATAAGGCTGGTAATTCCACAATGCACTTATTCAAAATTTTTGGTAAATGTTTGGGTGATGGTATTGGCCAGGGACCCAATAGGGCCCTAGGGAGCTTTGCCACACCTAGACCATGGCAAAGGCTGTGAAACTCGAAAGGAGTGAGGTTGGAAGATTTGGCCTGATTGAAGGCTCTGTATAGAATAACTTCTTATGTTTTATTCTTTCCTAATGTAATTCAGCTATATTGGTTTGTATTAATTTGTAACGAATATTGGTGTTATAGAGAAATTGGGTGGGGTTATGCATGCTTAGTTTAAAGTAATGGGTAGAAAACACGCTTATTGGACTTTATTTACCGATTTGCGCACTAAATATCATGTATAGGACATGCATCTCATATACTAGCAATCATGTTTTTAGGCTCTTATTTTCAGCCAGTTATCATACTCATTTCGTAATCATGATCCGTTAATAACCAATAAGTAATTATCATAAAAATACTGCGGCATTCTCACGGGCATTTAGAGACCATGTTTTAGGACTTTTACGTGCATTAGACACCATGTTACTTAGGATTTTTTTATTTCCAATTGCTGAATGCCTCACCATTATGTTTAATCTATTAGTACAATTTTGGTTAACTGCGTCCTATTGAAACTGGAATTAATATGCATGCTCACCTTTAAGTTAAGTAGGCAATACGTACGTCGCCCAGGCAAGCTTTAAGCCCTAATAAGAATCGATTAACCATGTTCTTATCAGTTTAAGACTAACTTGCTTTTGTTTAATTCAAATTATTTCGCTCTCATTCCTGTTATGACTCTCTGAAGGTCACTCTTTTACTGAAAATCCATCTCTATCTGAAAACAAGTTTTGAAATCATTCTTACTGATTTTTCTAATTCTTTCCCTATTAAGTTTTAAAACTATTGGGTTACTATTCTGCCCAGAATCGTGTTGTTTTGGTACTTGTATATTTAAACTACTGCATTTTCAAGCCTTTATGTTTTTATACCATGTTTTAACGGTTCCATTATCTTTTACTTACCCAATTGATGTCACTCATTTCTTTTCTTAAAAAACCTCTACCTTTGAGACCTTAAGTGTGTTTGAGACGTGTTGATTACATGTTTATTTGCGGAGGGATTTGTGAACCTTTTTATTTTCCTTTGATTGTTCCCTTTATGTGTAGTCCTACTTGTTATGCACGCCTCCTATTATTTTGTCCTTTAAACCTAAGGGTTCAGCCTAGTCCTTACCTTGTAGAAATAGTAGTCCTAAATACACTCTAGGACTTATAGGATGGGACGAGTAGTGACACGCAATAATCTTTCGTTGCCCAATCACACGTTTAAATAAACTTTGCGGGGTGGGAAGGGTAGAATATGGAGATGATGACCAATGCGTTAATATCACGTGCGATCCCTCTTTTGAGGAGTGATTGCTGGGCATTGCATTGAAGTGATCCATATTAATCATATACCTAGGACCCTTTTTCTTTGTTTGTCTTTATTTGCTTTCTTCAGAATGGTTTAAACCTCTCAAAATTCTGCTCTCTTTCTACTTATTTTCACAAGTTCAACCTAATTGAAATGTTGTATGCAAGTCCTTATTTGATCCTTGATTGTTTACTTATAAAGTCACAAAATTAACATGGCCGAGACCACACTAGTGGATCTTGAGGGGTGCCTAACACCTTCCCCTCGAGATAATTTATAGCCCTTACCCTAACTCTAGTTTCTTCACCTCAAAACCTTATTAATGTGCCCTAATGGACTATAATCATTAGGTGGCGGCTATCCAATTCCAAAATCTAATTCTCGAAAGGGAACAAAGTTATTCTCCCAAATGTAGTAAACCCGATTTTGCCTTAGAAAAAGGGGGTGTCGACAACATGATGACTATGCTAGGGATTTTCTTTTAGGCTTTTTAAATTTCATGTTGTTTGTGACTTTATTGCTTTATTATTGCTTTTACTTAAATATTTTTATCTCTTCTTCTATGAAACAGACTTGTTTTCTTTGTTTCTTTTCTTTACCGCTTTCTTTTACTGCTTTATTTCAATGTTGTTGTAATTATGAGCAATTATTATAATCATTACCTTATGAACGTGCAAATACGTGATGACTTGTTTCATTCTTGTAATTGCATCTTCAACATCATATTCCACTCGTGCCAAATAAAATACCATAGCAACGATTCTACTGAGTGGTTGTGCCGTTATAATATTATCACCCCTTAAATTTGGCAAAGGCATATTTTGCGGTAAAACCAGTCGTTTAGTGGTGCAGTCAACGGTCCGTGACTTTCCCTCTTGAGTTGTTCGCTCAAGGGTACTTATCACGACCCAAACCGCGGTCCGATCATGATGAGGCCTCTCATGAAGACAAGGCCAGCCAACCAACTCTTTTGCCTTTTTAGAAAAAATAAAAAGTAATACACAATTTTAATATGATTAAATAGCCACAATTTAACAGAGAATATTTCTCATTTAAGTGCGGACGACAACCCAAAACACAACCCGAACCGGGGTATCACAAGTCTTGAGCATTTATATGAGTCTAACTACAACAACAAGGCGTGTATTATACATAATATGATTTCAAACAAAAGGAAGAAATGCGGTGCTGCGAACAGTGACGGTCACCTTGCTCAACTCTGATAACTAAATCTCCAATCAGCTCGAAACCCGCTACCGGGTGAACAAATATCAGCATCTACACACGAGGTTCAAGGAGTAAAGTGAGTACTCCAACTCAGTGAGTAATAAAGATAAATAACAACTAAACACTAAGAAATCACGTGTAACTATTCATCATGTTGTATAGAAGCAGTGTAAAACTCTCTGAGTGAATCAGTGAAACTGTAAAATCTTTAGAAATATCTTCGCTCAGTTTTAAACCTCTTTTGAAAATGATATTTTTAACAGTTTCGAAAATAATATCAAGACGAATATTGCCGCTATGAACATAAATCTGCCCCACGGGTACAACTACCATAGTACAAAAAGTAAAAGACAAATAAGTATGCAAAATGAGCACATAAAACTCACCCCTCGGGCAATCACATAGAATAGTACCAGCCCCTCGGGCAATGTTTTTGTTCTTGGCCAGCCATTATTACCTGACCGCATAGTGTTATTCCTGGTCGGTCATTGTTACCTGACCAAACACATCATACAATATCATTGTTACCAGCGTCTAAAATTTATCCTCTTTAGGTGGGTACTCGCGCTCACGGTGGGTGTGTAGACTCCGGAGGGCCTCGTACTCCCCGAGCACTATATCATCATAAGGCCTGAAAGCCTGTTCATATAAACATAAGGCCTGAAAGCCTTCTCACATCACATTCGAGGCCTAAAATCCTTCTCACATAACACTTGAGGCCTGAAAGCCTCCTCAAATAACTCCTGAGGCCTAAAAACCTTCTCACGTCACTCAACATAACCTCACAAATGGCCCTCGGCCTCACTCAGTCCAGAAATCATCAAAAGCCCCTCGGGCATTAGTAAAACAGTAGTTCTCAGCCCAAAATATCATTTAGAAATTTCGTTTAAGTTTCAAATATGAGTAAAAGTGGCTGAGTTTGTAAAACAACAGTTATCAACATGTCTGAGTTTAAATACAAGTCAAAACGGTGAGGAAATAGTGATAAAAACCCCCGAAGGATTCAAATAATTGGCACGAAGACCAAATATGGAAACGAGCCCAAATCAAGATGATAACAAACAAATCTCAGTAAAATATGCAATAAAAACAACAATCGGGACCAAGTCACAACCCCCAATAGTAAACGACCCCGCATTTGTCATTAAGCGCGTGTCTCACCTTTAAATAGCACTATGATGTGTAAATCTGGGGTTTCAAACCCTCTGGATATCATTTGCAATCATTACTCACCTCAAATCGGCAAAATCTCTAGCTCGCGATGCCTTTGCCCTCAAATCAGCCTCCACGCATGTCGGATCTATCCAAAACCTGAACGAATACATCAAAATATGCTAAGGGGACAAAGCCCAAGTGAAAACAATCAATAACGAGCACAAATCTCGAAATTACTAAAATCCGAGCCCCAGGACCGCTTCTCCAAATTTAGAAATTTTTACATCATAAGATTCCTTATCTTCCCACGAGTTCATACATATCAAAAGTTCTCAAATCCGACCCTAAATTGCTTTCAAATGCTTAATGAGAAGTCCAATTTCTCAAGCCCTAGTTCTTCAAATTTAGGCTTCGATTCCATCAATTTCTAGGTGAATATCACAATAAAAACGAGTTTTAAGACCAAGATTCTTACATCAAGTAGATTCCTCTTGAATCCCTCTTCAATTCCCATCCAAAAGCTCTTAACAATGCCCAATAATGGTGGAAATTAACTTAGACTCGTGGAGGAAATGTTATTAAAAACCATTCTGCCAGCCAGATTTCCTTTTATGCGATCGCAACCAAAGGCTCGCGATCGTGAAGCACAAAATTCCACGAACCTCAAAAATTGTCTATGCAAATGTGGCCTATCTCATGTGAACGCAAAGAGTAACTTCCCAAAACTATGTGAACGCGACCTCCCAGATGTGAACGTGGATAACAACTCAGCTGGACCCTCAACTATGCAATCGCATAGGGACCAATGCGATCGCAACGCATTACTTGATAAACCTCTGCGATCACAACCTCTTGAACGCGAACGCATTGAACAAAATCTCTACAACAAATAGCTGGAAAATCCTGCAACTTTCAAAGGCCGAAAGTGGTCTAATTGACCACCCAAAATCACCTTGAGGCCCCTGTGTGTTGATACCCAATTTTTTCCTATATATTTTTGCACTCAAAATACTTTCAAAATAGTATATGTATGCATATATAAGCAGGGCGGGGAACTTTGGTATTTTTCTTTAATTTTTAGGTCTTTTAAAATAAATTTACTACTTATTTTTGACAGTACGAAGACCATAATTATTTTCCAAATTACTATTTTTAGTGAGTAATGCGCATTCTCATATTAACTACAAAATATAATTTATGGAATTTTTGCACATTTTTTTTACAAAATTATTTGAATTTTTTATGGTTAAGTGCACGAAATTGCAATTATGGACAATTTCATAATTAATTATGTTTCATAGTTACAAAATCATTTCTATTATTTTTATATCAATATTTATATGTCATTAATTTTGCTTTAAGACAGCGATTACTAGCCCTAAATTGTGATTTTGTGTATTCTCCTTATAATTTGGTATTGATTTCGAATTTCTTCCTCCATTAGTGGGATACATTCCTCAATTAATAACTGATCTCCTAGGTTTTCAATCTCACTCATTAATTCGAAAACTATTTTCCAGAATTAAAGTGGTATTTTTCCTTATATGTGTGCACAAGTATGTTGATTTATTTGCTTGACATGTTTCCCTGGTTAAGTATCATGCACCTAGTCTTCATTGTATACCTTATACTATTTCGTTTCCTTATGTGACCATGCCATATTTTGTGATTCCTTTCCTTTAAAGTGACTGCTTGTTGCCGTTTGACTCTGATTCCTTATTTAATGGAGAGTCCATATGCTTATTTGATTATGATTGATACTCAGTTCCTTAAATATGTATTGATACCTTATTTGTTTACTCGTTTTCAGTACTATAAATACTCCTCACCTTTCTCTTTGAACACACCAACACAGACTGCTCTCACAACCTCAGACTCTCTGATTTCTCTCTTTCTCTACTATTACTATACTCTCTCATTCTCTTATTTGAACACGCAATCGACTAAAAGCCAAGATTGAGGAGCCTGGGTTAATTACATCTACACTACTGGGACCTATTGTTTGTCTACTTGGGTCTGTTGCTGCTGCTATTCTCATATTGCTGCTGCTATTATCATACTGATGTTATTCTCTCTGTTGCTTACACTCTCTGCTCACTTTGTTCCTTTTTGCACTATTTTTATTGTGATCTATCATTTGCAACTGGTATACCACCCATTTGAGATACAGTTTCCACAAAACCATGTTTCTATTAATTTGGCATTTCATAATGGTTCTTGTATGCTTTTACTTATGGTTTTGTTACTCTTTTTGTAACTAGCATGTTACTTACTAGTCTATTTGGGTTAGTTTAACATGCTCCCTTACCCCCTCCCCTATCTAAATGAATGTTTCCTTATGTACTACTAACATGCATCCATGTCTGTCTGGTTACTATGTTAACCTAAAACCTCTATTTGAAGCTAAGTGTATTAGAGTTTGGTATAGTAAGAACTAACTCTTGTTTTTTCAAAAATGTCTTGTTACTTTATTTCAATGTGTTGCCTGTGTGAGTAGTTTACTTTGCTTATTTGTTCCCTTCCCCTTTGTGTGATGCTCTGTTGTTCTAAAACTGGTCAGTCCAAATGATTTCAGAAGAACTTTTCCAACTCTTTCAACTATTTTCTTAAACGTTTTCAACTCTTTCAACTATTTTTTAAAACTTCTTCAACTCTTTCAACTATTTTCTTAAACTTCTTCAACTCTTTCAACTATTTTCTTAATCTTCTTCAACTCTTTCAACTATTTTCTTAAACTATCTCAACTTTTCCAGCTCTTTCGACTATTTTCAAAAACTCTCTCAATTCTTTCAACTGCTTTCTTAAACTGTCTCTCAACTGTTTTCAACTCTCCCAACTTTAATCACAATCTCATTATTAGAGCTTTACGGTTTGCCCCCATAGTGTAAGCACTGCCTTGGGAGCCTTGAGCACCCATGGAACTCTAATGCACAAGGCTGGCACTTCCATGCTTGCACTTGTCCAATTGGGATATTTTGGGTGCTTGGTATTGGCCAGGGATTCAAACGAACCCATAGGGAACTTTGCTGCACCCAAGCCGCTCGGAAGAAGTGAGGTTGGAGATCTTGGGTCTGGCTGTAGGCTCCCTATAGAATATTTTCTTCTTTTTTTCTACTGTTGTATTTTTAAATCACTTCGTTTGTAATAACTTGTAAAGAACAATGGGGATTATAGTGAAATTGGGAAGGGTTATGCATGATTATTTAGGGTATGGGTAGAAAACACGTTTATAGGATTTTACTTATTTGCGTAAAAGAAACCATGTATAGGACATGCATCTCACATATTGAAATCTTGTTCTTAGGTCTTTTACTTTCGGCTTGTTATTTTTATAATCACAATCAGTTAATAATCAAATTACTGCCTTGCATTTAGATACCATGTTTTAGGGCCTTTATATGCATTAGATATCATGTACTTAGGGTCTTTCCTTTTTTTTACAGCTATTGAACGCCTCACTAATTTTGTTAAATAGACGTAAGACTGGTTAACAAACTCCTCGTCAAAACTAGAAAGCATTGCATGCTCACTGTCTTTAATAACGCCTAGGCAAGCCTTAGGCCAGACAAAAATAAAATGGGCTAATCACCTTCAAGTCATGTTCAAGTTAATTTGCCTCTGTCTGAATTCGTTTGTTTCTAAAGCCCTCTATATGTTTTACAAACTTCTGCCACATTTTTTAAACCATCTATGCAAAAAGGTTTCTACTGTATTTTCCTGTCCAGATTTGGACCACTATTTCAACTATCTGAGTACTAATTTTCAAAAGCTCAAAAAGCATGTATGTTTACTATTTTTCTTTACTCTTCTGCAATCTCAAAATGCTTTCACGCTTGTTCGTTTACTCCGCCTGTCCAAAACCATTTTACTAGGCATTCCAAATGTTTCTAAATGACATATGCAGATTTCTAAAAACTTATACTGCCTCTTTTAAGTTCTGAACGTTTTTCTCTTACGTTCCTTTTCTGCAAACTCTCCAACTTCTATTTTAATTTATGCTCCATCTTCCTTTTTAATAAACTGTCTTAAGACCTTACATGTGTTTGAGACGTGCTAATTACATATTTGCTTAAGGAGGGATATTTGAGCCTTCTTATATGCCTTTATTGATTCCATTACGTGGAGTCCTACTTGTTTTGTATGTCGCTTAGTACTTTTAACCATTAAACTTAAGGGTTCAACGTAGTTCCTACCTTATAGGGATAATGATCCTAAATGCCCTCTAGGATCTATAGGACGGTACGGGTAATAGCACGCAATAAGTATTCGAGACCGATTTAGACGCTTAAATAACCTCTACGTGGTGGAAAGGGTAGAATATGAGATGATGACGGTGCGATAAAATCATAAAGCGACCCCTCTTTGGGAATATGTGCGGGATATTGTATCGAGTGATCCATATTGTAGTTCAACCTAGGACCCTTCTCTCTTTTGTTTGCTTTAATTAAATGTTCTTCTATAGTAATGCCTTTTCAAATCAACCCTCTCTTTTATTTTGAATTTACGCCCTTCTTTCTTCTTTAAAGCTTTTCAAGTTGTATGAATGCTATATTTGTGAACCTTACTTGTTTAATTTTTCCATCTTATTATAAAGTTACGATTAACACGGTTGGGAGCCACACTAATGGATCTTGAGGGGTGCCTAACACCTTCCTCTCGAGATAATCTCAAGCCTTTACCCGAACTCTAGTTTTCTTTTCAAAATAATCTCTCTGAAGTGTCCTAATGCACTATAATCATTAGGTGGCGACTCTTCAAATTCCATAACCCAACTCCCAAATGGGAAATAGAGTTGTTTTGCCCATAATGTCGTAAAACCCAATTTCGCTTTTTTTAGGAAAAAAAGGGGCGTCTATTGCATGAGGACTCTGCTGGGGAAACCTTTTTAGGCTTTTACCATTACGTGTTTCGTGGCTTTAGTGCTTTCTTTACTACCTTTTTGTCGCTTTAATCATTTCTCCACAATTACTAACTTGTTTCTTCGTGTCTTTCTATTTATTTAACTATTTTGTTGCTTTATTACCTCACTTTATTTCAATTTCATCTTAAATTTCAAGCATTTTTTGTAAATATTATTGTATGAACGTGAAAATACATGTATTTATTCCATTGTTGTAATTGCATCCTTCAACATCATATTCCCCTCGTGCCAAACAATTGCTATAGCAACGCTTATAATGAGTGGTTGCGCTCTTCCATTATAACAAACCCCCTAAATTTGGCAAAGACATATTTTCAGTAAAACCAGTCCACCAACGGTGTAGTCGACGGTTCCGTGCCTTTCCCTCTTGAGTTGTCCGCTCAGGGGTACCTTGTCTAGCATTTCAAGAAATAGAAACTTTACTCTATTAAACTGTTCATGCATCATGGTAAAACTTAGCCGAGTCAGTTATGTCGTCCGCATAATGACTCGTTAGGATAGCCTAAACCAAAAGTCCATCGGGTTTCCTCGGAACCCAAACAGACATTCATGTTATGTGTATTGATTTGGAGAATAAAATTCCTTTTGCTAATAATTGATTTAAATAGTCGAGTCCGGTGGGGTTATGGGCCTAACTCTCTATTTTGCAAGAAAATGAGGCACGTGGTCCCCATATTCCGTATGTTATCAAACATTCATCCAAAGTTGCAAAGCTGGTGGGATGATTTGCATGGTAGTTATCGGGTTTTTGTCCGCAAGCACTTAGGAAATATTCCTTCACTCCTGGAAGTTAGGCCAGATAACAAGATTGTGGAAGCTACTACTATGTTTTGGGATAGTGAACGGTCCGTCTTCCGCTTTGGGGTATTGAAATGACGTCGCAATTGGAAGAAATTGGGGGTCTAGCCGTAATTTCTTGGGATAGCCCGGGGTTACTCATGCCGGAAAACCGCAAAGGTAGAGGGTTCTTGAAAATGATGGGGCTCAAGAAGAATCCTAATCTAACCAGTCTGATGGACTCCTACCTATCCTTTGACTTCATGTAAGAAAGGTTCGGGCATAGCAAATCATACCACGCTCACATGGACGAGTTCGCCCTCACCTCATTGGGGCACATACATAGGAGAGACTTTGTATTTATGTTCTGTTTCCTGGGCATGATAGTATTTCCGATGAAGAAGGCTAGAATCCATACTAGACTAGCCCTGGTATCTAAAGCTGCAATGGAGGGTATCCACGGGCAGACATTCAGCATAGCACCCATGATCCTTGCCGAACTATACCGAGCCTTAGAATAATATCAACAAGGGGCACCACACTTTGAAGGGTGCATTTTGCTACTACGACTCTGGCTCATTGAGTATCTTCAGAAAGGAGAGTATATACAGGAGATCATACGACGAGATCCAGATGACCTTATCGCTTTCCATCATCCAAAGCCAATGCACTTCATTCCGGATATGTTTGGTCACCCGGAAAACGCCAGTGGATGGGTGGAACTATTGGGGAATCTGAGAGAAAAGCAGGTACAATGGATATACGAGTGGTCTCCAACTCGAGTGTTTATCATTCGGTCTAGGGATGCACCATTCCTTGTACTCACGACTTAAGAGGAACTTACCCTTATGTCCCTCTCCGAGTCATGAGGCAAGCGGGAAGAAAGCAGATTATACCAAGGGTGAAAAAGATGAGTCACTACAGGGCTGACTTCCAAGATGATGATAGACCACACAGGTGTCGGGCTCAGCATATGTGGCACTCCAAACTCATTTTGGAAGAGGAATCTATGGAGCCAGACAGGTATCAGGCGGGGCATGCGCCGCTTTATCCGAGGTGGCTAGAAGATGATCACATTGGCTTTGGAAAAATGGGTTTCACCCATGGTCACAAAGTTATTGATGAGGAAGCTGCAGCAAAGGTTAAGTATAATCATATGCGCAAACAGATGCGAGAGTGTGAAAGTGAACATTGGGAAATGCTAGAGGCACAAGAAAAGGTAATGAATGAGTGGAAAGACATGGTTATCCGCACAAACAACCATCTAGGGTTCTTGGAACGAGGTTTAGTGGCGCTGAAAGGCAAGTTTCTGAAATGGATCAACGATTGTCAGGAAGCTGAAGGTAACGAAGGTGGGCACTTGGCTCGGGCTTACTTGTTGCTGGGACTGCGCAAGCTGATGAAAGTGTACGAGGGAGGCAAAGATACCGAATCTGGGGAAGGTCCTTCTGGGATCAAGTAGTTAGGATTTTACTGCTTTCTTGATGTAATAAGGCCTTTGGCCATTAATGGCAATTTTTCTTTATTTCAGTCTGTTTTGACTCGTTCTATTTTCTGTCAATAAAATGAGGCACTTGGTGTTATAAAATTCTCCAAATCGTATATGTTGCTAGGCCTACCTCGGGCACAACGAGGCACAAAATAGGAAAAGACTTATATTCTTGCAACAATGTGTTTAAATACCGCAATGTTTTCTTTCTCATAATTCGCACTAACTTTTTACCTTTTTTGTTTTTCTTTTATTTTTTATTCCCCTCCCCAAAGGTTGGTTCGTGCATTCTGGCACCATCAGCATACTCAACAAGATCAAAGGTTCCTCCTCCTCGTCCTCCAAGTCCTCCCATAAATAGGAACAAAGGAAAAATGGGAGATAATTAAGCAAGGAAGGAAATTGAAGGAACTTCCTAGGGTACCCCGATCACCAAAGAAACGCTACTCACTTGGAGCAAACTTTGCTAAGGTTTCGAGAGGAACTGGACGTGGTCTAGAGTTTGGCAAGCTTGTCCATCTCCCTTGCCGTTGTAGATGTCAACAACTAGGTCCCTGCACCTCCGCAGAAGATCACAACCCAAGCTCGCAAAAGTGCTCCACCGCTGATCCCGGAGCCCCAAAATGCTCCGAACCACCAAGATACCCCTATCTTTGTGGATACTGTGCCGTACTATACACAGCCCATATCAGATGTGTCAGAACTAAACTCACTCATTCAGAACATGGCTGCTGAACTTAAGAAACTCACTAGCAGGGTTCAAGGCATCGAAGGTAATAAAGGTGTAGAGGGTCTAAATTATGAAGACCTTTGTGTTCAACCTGACGTCGAACTCCCAGAGGGGTTAAAACCTCCTAAGTTCAAGATGTTTGATGGTACGGGTGATCCTAGGGTTCACCTCAGGATGTATTGTGAAAAGTTAGTGGGAGTTGGTAGAGATGAAAAGATCCGCATGAAATCTTTCATGAGGAGCTTGAAAGGTGATGCGTCATCTTGGTATATCAGCCAAGATGCGAAGAAGTGAACTAGTTGGGTAAACAGGGCGTCCGATTTCATGGACCGTTTCAGGTTCAACACTGAGAACGCACCAGACGTGTTCTATATCCAGAATTTAAAGAAGAAACACACCGAAACCTTTTGCGAGTATGCTACTCGTTGGAGGTCGGAAGCGGGCAAGGTTAGGTTGGCTTTGGAAGAAGAACAAACAAAAAGATGTTTCGTTCGTGCTCATGACCCACAGTATTACGAGATTGATGCTGATAGAGGGGCAGAAGTTAGCTGATATCGTCAAACTGGGAGAAAGAATTGAAGAGGGGATCAAAAATGGTATGGTTACTAATCTTGAGGCACTGCAGGCCACCAACAAAGCCTTGCAATCTGGTGGTATGTCGAAGAAAAAGGATGCAAACTCCATAATGGATGCGCAAAGAGACTACTATCCTATGAAATACCAACCCTACCCTCTAACTCCACTCACATATCAACCTTCTCTAAATTACCAGGCACCTTCACCTACCTATCAAAACCCACATCCCATCTACCAATCATCTCCATCACCAATATATCAACTCATCTTGCCAGGATATTCCCAACCCACACCTGTATACAATGATTACAACTCCCAACCTCCTCACTATCCATCACCACCTACCCACCAAAACTTCCCACGACCAAGACCAAACTTTGACCGCAAACCGCCCAGACAGTACACTGCTATTGCTGAACCCATTGACCAACTGTACGAGAAGCTCAAAGCCACTGGATATGTTACACCCATCCCAGCTATAACCCTATAAAACCCCTCCCAATTGATCAACCCAAATAAAACCTGTGCAAACCATTCGGGGATGAAGGGCCATACCATCGACGAGTGCCGCTCGTTGAAGGACAACATTCAGACCTTAATTGACAACTAGGTCATGGTAGCTAAGGAGCCTGCTCCTAATGTTCGTAGCAACTCTATTCCAAACCACAAAGGTGGAGGCATCCACATGATTGAGGTTGATGACGACTGGGATCCTGAAAGGTCAATCGGTTTGATATCAGAAGGAGATGAGCCCAAGAAATCGGCGGTCACTCTTAATCCTATTGTTGTGAAAATTCAGCCATCTGCGGGCAACGTGGTGAATATATCTGTACCATTTGAGTTCGAGGCACCTCTTGCAAAGGTGCCAAAACCAATTGAGGTGGAGTTCGGAACTCCAAAGGTGCTCGCACCAATTGAAGTTGCTATAGTGCCCCCAAGGGTGCCCATTCCGGTCACCATGTCAGACAAAACCCCATTTCAGTTAAGTGCCATACCCTAGGACTACACAGCCGAGGCAAGAAGGAAAGGAAAAGCACGCACGGGTGAAGCAAATTATGCACAAGGTATGACTACCACACCAGAGCACCTAGCTGAGTCCAACAAGCAGGCCTCTGGACGTCCCATTGAAACTGGACCTGATGATCTCTGGAGAAAGATACATGCTAAGGAATATTCAGTTGTTGAACAGCTAAACAAGACCCCGACGTTTCCATCTTAGCATTGCTGTAGAGTTCCGAGGTGCATACGAACTCCTTGATGAAGATATTGGGCGAGGCTGATGTCCCGGGCAACATTACAGGAGGAGAAATGGCAAACATGATAGGGCAGGTATTGGAAACTCACAAAATTACTTTCCACAAGGATGAATTGCCACCTAAAGGGTTCAGTCATATCAAAGCACTACACATCACTGTGCAATGTGAAGATCATTTCATCACCAGGATCTTAGTCGACGGAGGTTCTAGTCTCAACATCTGTCCATTGATCACCTCAAGAAGTTAGGCAAAGGATTGCACGAGATATAAGATGGGGCTGTTAACATTAAGGCTTTTGATGGTACTCAGAGGTCCACTCTCGGGGAGATTACTCTGTGTTTGCAAATGGGGACCACTTGGTTTGATGTTGACTTCCAAGTCATCAACGTACCAATATCTTATAACTTACTGCTGGGACGACCTTGGATCCATGCCACTGGGGCTGTAGCATCGACCTTACATCAGGCCATGAAGTTCGAGTGGAACCACCAGGAAGTAATCATCCATGGAGACGGTAGCAACCCCATATACAGTCGCTAAACCATTCCAATGACCGCAGGCAGAAGAAGAATAGGCAGAGAAATATATCATCATATTAAGCGGGTCAACGTAGTTGACAATGTCAAATGGTGGAGCAACAGAGTCAAGAGCATTCAAAACTAGAGTGGGTATGAGCCAGGGAAAGGGCTTGGTAAGAATCTTCAAGGTATCATCAAACCTATCCAGTTGAAGAAACATGGTACTACCTTCGAACTGCGTTACAAGTACACTTGGCAAGAATTCAAAAACTGGTCACCAGCATGGTGCGGCCCATATAGCCCATTGCAACGCCCTATAACTCAGTTGGAGCAGACATTTCAACCAGCAGACACTCTCTACGGGTCAGAAGAAGACGAGGCTCTTGCGGGAATGAAGAACCTATTTCTGAAGGGCATGGACTGTTGTGTGATTTTTGAAGAGGAAGGGGAGGAAAGCCCTTCCATTCAGGCTGTGAACCGAAGGGAGCACCTCACCAACTTGTCAATCAGGACAACCATCGCCCGGAAACCTTCGGGGTAGCAAGGCTGAACAAGCATCATGCATCTTTGTTGTTTTCTTTCTTTTCCGCATTTGTCTTTACTTCCAAAAGAGCTTTGATGTTTTGAACATTTATGAATTTAATCAAAAGCATTTTCAGTTTATCAAATATCTCGCTATTCATTACTTTTTCTCTGCTATTTACTTTATTTTCATACAGCATTATATGTATCTTGATGATTAGCAAACAAGTGTAACTTGCAACGAGGCTATGCAACAAACGGACATAGACTTAGAGGAGGATGATATACCAGAAGTGGTTGTTAGAGAGGCTGAGAATTTTGAGAATAGACCTAAGACCAACTTGGATGAAACCAAAGTCGTCAATTTGGGAGATATAGAGAATGTCAAAGAAACGCAAATCAGTGTGCACTTATCACAGACAGAGAAAGAGGAATATACAGAGTTCTTATGGGAATATGAGGATATCTTCGCATGGTCATACGATGATATGACTGGCCACAACACAACCATCGTCGCTCACAAGTTGCCGACAGATCCTGCATGTCCGCCAGTAATGCAGAAGCTCAGAAAATTAAAGCCAGATATGAGTTTAAAATCAAAGAAGAGTTCACCAAGCAGGTCAAAGCCAGAGTTATTCATGTAGTAGAGTATCCAACTTGGTTAGCCAACATTGTGCCAGTACCGAAGAAGGATGGGAAAGTTAGAGTCTATGTCGACTACAGGGATCTCAACCGGGCAAGTCCAAAAGACAATTTCCCCTTGCCAAACATACACATTCTGATTGACAACTGCGCCAAGCATGATTTGCATTCATTCGTCGATTTCTTTGCGGGGTAGCCTTAGATATGGATGGATAAGGAAGATGTATAGAAAATGGCGTTTATCATGCCTTGGGGAATGTATTGCTATAGAATGATGCCGTTCCAGTTGAAGAATGCGGGAGCGACTTACATGAGGGCCATGAATACCCTCTTTCATGACATGATACATATGGAGATTGAGGTATATGTAGATGACATCATCATTAAGTCCAAGAAGGCTACAGATCACATGGAGGACCCCCGAATGCCTTTCAACACACTAAGGAGGAATAACTTGAAACTGAATGTCACCAAGTGTGCATATGGGGTCCCTACGGGAAAGTTATTAGGTTTCATTGTATGTCGTCGAGGAATAGAGCTGGATCCATCAAAGGTCAAATCTATTCAGGAGTTGCCACCGACGAAGAGCAAGAAAGAGGTAATGAGTTTCCTGGGGAGACTCAACTATATCAGCTGGTTCATTATTCAGTCTACTGTCATCTGCGAACCTATCTTCAAAATGTTGAAAAAGGATGCGGCCACCAAATGGACCGATGAATGTCAAAAGGCTTTCGACTTGATCAAGGAATATTTTCCTACACCTCCAGTCCTGGTTCCGCCTGAGCTTGGAAGGCCCTTATTGCTCTACCTCACAGTTTTGAATGGAGCATTTGGTTGTGTCTTGGGACAACATGATGAGACGGGGAGAAAGGAGCAAGCCATTTACTACCTCAGCAAGAAATTCACCCCATACAAGGCTCGATATTCCTTGTTAGAGCGCACCTGTTGTGCTTTGACTTGAATAGCTCCGAAGTTGAGGCATTATTTCTGTGCTTACACTACCTACCTTATATCATGAATGGATATGCTAAAGTATATTTTTCAGAAGCCCATGCCCACTGGCAACCTTGCCAAGTGGCAAATTTTATTAAGTAAATTCGACATTGTCTATGTCATCTAGAAGGCAGTTAACGGACAGGCTTTGGCAGATCATCTCGCAGAACATCCTGCGGAAGGGGAGTACGAACCATTAAAAACATATTTTCCCGACAAGGAAGTAGCTTTCATAGGAGAGGATATATCAGAATCCTATGACAGTTGGAAGATGTTTTTCAATGGAGCCGCAAATTTAAAAAGAGTTGGTATCGGAGCAGTCCTGGTATCAGAAATTAGTCAACATTATCCTGTATCTGCCAAGCTCAGGTTCCCATGTACCAATAATATGGCTGAATGCGAAGCTTTCATATTGGGTATTAAGCTGGCCATTGATATGAACATCCAGGAGCTGCTAGTGATTGGGGATTCAGACCTACTCCTACACCAGGTTTGAGAAGAATGGGCAACCAAGAATTCCAAGATACTCCCTTATCTGCGCCACATACAGGAGTTGAGGAAGAGGTTCAGAAAAACAGAATTACAGCAAGTTCCAAGAATACTGAATGAGTTCGCAGATGCGCTTGCCACATTTTTATCCATGATTCAGCATCAAGATACAAATTTCATCGACCCAATCCAGGTCAAGATTCGGGATCAACCGGCATATTGTGCACATGTTGAGAAAGAAGCTGACAGAAAATCCTGGTTCCACGAAATCAAAGAGTACCTGACAATAGGGGAATATCCAGAGCTTGCTAATGCTACTCAGAAGCGCACACTTCAAAGTTTGTCCAACAATTTCTTTCACAACGGAGGAATCCTATATAGGGGGACTCCCGATTTGGGACTATTAAGGTGTGTCCATTCGACCAAAGCAACCAAGTTATTGGAGGAAGTGCACTTAGGGACTTGTGGACCGCACATGAAGATACTCAGGGCAGGATATTTCTTGATGACTATGGAAACAGATTACATTCAGTATGTCCGGAAGTGTCACCGTTGTCAGATTCATACGGATATGATAAAGGTACCTCTGAACGAGCTCACTGCAACAAGCTCACCATGGTCGTTCGCCACTTGGGGAATGGATGTTATTGGACCAATCTAACCTGCTGCATCAAACAGACACTAGTTCATGATTTCATTACTAAATGGGTCGAAGCAGCATCATACAAAGCAGTAACCAAGAAAGTAGTGGCATACTTTATCCGAGATCGCGTTGCCTGTTGGTTTGGTGTTCTAGAGTCGATCATCACTAATAACAGTTCCAATCTCAATAGCCACTTGAGGAAAGCAACGTGTGAAACTTTCAAGATCAGACACAGAAACTCTACAGCTTATAGACCTCTGATGAATGGATCCGTGGAAGCAGCCAACAAAAACATCAAGAAAATACTAAGGAAAATTATCGAAAGGCATAAGTAGTGGCATGAGAAGTTGTCATTCGCTTTATTGGGTTATCCTACTACAGTTCGCACATCAACCGGGGCAACTCCCTACATGTTGGTTTACGGTACAGAGGCAGTAATTCCTGCCGAGGTAGAAATTCTGTCCTTGAGAATCATACAAGAAGCTGAGTTAGAGGACGCAGAATGGGTCAAGGTTCGCGACAAGCAGTTAGCCCTTATAGACAGAAAGAGAATGAACGCTATTTGTCACGATCAGTTATATCAGAACAAAATGTCTAGGTACTTCAACAAGAGAGTTCGACCAAGGAAGTTTACACCAGGGTAGCTGGTGTTGAAGAAGATATTTCCACATCAAGATGAAGCCAAAGGGAAATTCTCTCCCATCTGGCAAGGTCCGTACATGGTTCACCAGGCTCTAACTGGAGGAGCCCTTAGTCTTGCAGAAATGGACGGAGAAATTTGGCCAAAACCGATCAACTCAGATGCAGTGCATAGATACTACATTTAATCAGTATGCTTTTTCTTTACGATGTAATTTGAACTACGTCTCACCTGATTCCCGTTTAAGTGGGGATACGTAGGCAGCCCTATGGGTTCGGTCACATGCTTAATAAAATTCTATTTTCCTCCGTATTCGGAACTTGGGCAGAATTTTGAGGAGGACCCTCAAAATTTCGAAGTCAGTTTATTAGTTCCCACATCAGCATTGACCCAGCAAACTGGGGTAGAATTTTGAGGAGGACCCTTAAAATTCTAAGGTCAATCTGCTTTCATTCACTCAGCACCTCCATCAACAATGCCGACCTTGTAAATTGGGGAAAATTTTTGAGGAGGACCCTCCAAATATTGGAACCAGCAAGGTTGCCGTGCCTTGAACCACGTTGCAGTTGTGGTTCATCATATAACAAAAACTATCTTTTGCTTTACTTATATATATACATGTGCATCATATTTGTCAAATTTTGCATAAAATATTTTTGATCGGTATCGTTCAGCAACGCTACCCCGAATGGTACAAAATGCCACAAGTCGAGGGACGTGAACTAACCTCCCCCTTACAGAACTCACGATCTTTCTTTGGATGCAGGAATCCAGGGCAGAAATAGGCGATGCAGGAGCTTTACAAAACCGAAGTTCCCGGAAGCACTGCCTACCTCGCAAAGGCCCGCTATCTACATTCAACGCTTCCCCAGTAGTCATTGATAGCGCAATCATCTACCAGCTAAAAAAATCACCATCATCATCTCCTTTATATTTCTGCATTTTTCGAGACTAAGCTCTGTCTCCATCATGCATTTTGCATAAGGCTACTCTCTGCCTTCCGAGGCTAAGCTCTGCCTTAATTCTGCATAAGGCTACTCTCTGCCTTCCGAGGCTAAGCTCTGCCCCCATCCTGCATAAGGCTATCGTCTGCCTTTTGAGACTAAGCTCTATCTCCATCTTGCATTTTGCATAAGGCTACTCTATGCCTTCCGAGGTTAAGATATACCTCCATCTTGCATAAGGATATCTTCTGCCTTTCGAGACTAAGCTCTGTCTCCATCTTGCATTTTGCATAAGGCTATCTTCTCCATTTCGAGACTAAGCTTTGTCTCCATCCTGCATTGCATAAGACTATTCTCTGCCTTTCGAGGTTAAGCTCTACCTCATTTATTTTGCGTTTTGGCTGAAAATTCTCCACCCTGTTTCATCCGGCTGAAATATCGCCACCCTGTATTTTAAATTCTTGATTTGGCTGAAACATCGCCACCCTTGCATTCATCTGGCTGAAATATTGCCACCTCCTCATGGGCTGAAATATCGCCAACTTATTCAAAGGTGTCATAGTTTAGAGGCACCATCTGCATAGCCCAAGAACACCATTTCATAGCCTGCGAATCTTTACTTTTATGCTCTTCATAGCCCAAGACGTTATAGTCTGAGGACGCCATCTTAATCGTCCGAAGAAAGCATTCATGGTCCAAGTGGGAATTTGCATCACGTTGAAATTATGTAGTATAGCCGCACATCATTCATTTGCAGGTACAGTGGACGCCATGGTCGTCTCAGCGAGCGATCCCACTCCAGTTTTTCGCAACCGTCCGACCTCCGAACCATTATCAAATCTCAAATCCCGTTGCATCCGTCATTTCCAAACTTCCATCGGCATGTTCCGCTAGTGGTTCCTGAACTACATATGGCCTAATTCCTGTAAAACCAGGGATATATAGGCAGCTCAGAAGCCAGAGCGCGGTCAAAATCCTTTTACAATCGCAAATTCGGGTCATAATTGGCCACCTTATCTTTACCCGACAATTCTTTCATCCTCCTCGGGTAAAAAGAGGCAGCTGTTGATACCCATTTCCCCTATATATTTTTGTAACCAAACTACTTTCAAAATAGGATATGTATGCACATATAAGCAGGCCGGGAAACTTTGGTATTTTCTTTAATTTTTGAGGTCCTTTAAAATCTATTTACTACTTATTATTGACAGTACGAAGGCCAAAATTATTTTCCAAATTACTATTTTTAGTGAATAATGTGCTTCACTCCCATATTTACAATAAAATATAATTTATGGAATTTTTGCACATTTGTTTACTATATTTGGATTTTTAAGGTTAATTGCATGAAATTGCAATTATGGCCAATTTCGTAATTAACTATGTTTTATTGTTACAAAATCCTTTATATTATTTTTATATTAATATTTATGTGTAATTAATTAGTTCCATATTTTAATTTTTCTTTTTAAACTATTTCAGCTATTTTATAAAATTATTTGGGGAAAATTAGCTATTTAAACTATATCTAGATTTATTTAAAATATAGCCCAATTCAACCCCCCTATTTCAGCCCAATTTTTAACCGAATTCGATAACTTATACTCGTTAATTTTTTACACAGTACATCTTTGACTTGATCTAAGCCGTTGATCAAATGAGATCAACGACCCAGATTAATTTGCCTTAATTAAATCTAAACTACCCCTCCTCAACCCTTCATTCTCACAAACCCGTCTCTTTATCTCTCTAACAGATGCTCTCCCTTCTCTCTAGAACTTTATGGTTCCTTCTTCTCCGATGAAAACCATTGCGTCTCCGGCCCTGCTCCTCCCTCACTTCTCTCGACCTCTAGTAGCCATGGAGCCTTTGCATCGTTGTTTTCTCACTAAAACTTGAAGCCCAGCAGCTTCTGCCATGAAAGACGGTCACTGAAGCTTCACTTGGGTCTCTTTCCATCTTTTCTCCGATGGTTTTTGTCCGATGATGCCTTCTATGGCATTATATACGAGTTTAGGTTTCTCATTTCCCTAATTTATTTTTTTTGCAAACCCTAATTTTTTTGCCTAAGTCTCATTGGTCTCTGTCTTTTAAACGATTTTCTTTTGGTTTATCCTTTGTCTTCTACACTTCCTATTACTTGATATCTTTGATTATTCAAGATTTAAACGTTTTGGTTCCTCTTCTGAAACTAGGGTTTCTTAACCCCTTTAGAAAACACTTTACTTTTTCTGATTTTGAGTACTAATCCGTAACTCTCAGTACTACTTCTAAGAATTTTGGTAAAGTCTGATAAACACCCTAGCTCTACATGTTTGTATATGTATTATCTACTTGTTTGCGTGTTCCGCTGGGCTCTTCTTTGAGTTCCGTGCTCTTTACTTTGATTCTTGTTGCTAGTGTTGCATTCCCCTACTCTTAGACCCCTAACTTCGGTCCTCGGCAGGTGTGGGTTGTGACAAGGATTTACATGATGGACTTGTTGCACGACCCTTAAAATTGGGGCAACATCATGACGGCAGCTCGGCATGACGGACAGTGCGGGGCATGGAAAATGCGCCTTGGACGGACTCAAGGGCAGTTCACTTGGACAAGGCGGGACAACACATTTGTGCGGCAAAGCTATGTCAAGCAGGGGCAAGACATAGTAAGACAAGGCATGGCAAGGCATTCGATGACAAGCAATGTGGGCAATGACTTGGTGTCAAACTCGGCAGTAGGCTAGTGGCGGACTTGTTCGGGCAAAAGGACTGGACAATGACGGACAACTGCGGCGGCGGCAATAAGCTGGGACATTGAGTGAGAGCAGTGTCATAGGCTAAGGCTGGGCGCAATGCCAGCCTTAGGCGCGGATCAGCTCGGCCAAGGCGCACATGCAATGCACATGGAAGCAGTTCGGCGGTTGCTGCCACTCTCCTACAAACGTGCTGATCATGGAACAATCATGCTGATCATGGGGCAGACATGCTGATCATGGGGCAAAATGCTGATCATGGACCATGAAGTGTGCCCACGTTTTAGGCATGATAACCCATCGGTTGGGGCTTGTCAACCGAATGTAGCCTATAAATATGCCTATGTTAAGCCAAGAAAGGCATGAGAAACGTATTGTACTTAGCCTATAGTATTTGAGCAGGGGCCAAATTTGTCTAAGTTGGCTTCCTTCGGGTAGGAAGTCTTTGTTTTCCTTCCAAGTTCATTTCGGGCAGAGAGTTAGGGAATTCTTTTGTCTTGGCCATAGGGTTGGCTTTGTGAACTTGTAATTGGGGCAAGGAGTCGGGGGAGTCTTTGTCCTGGCCATTGTGTGGCCGAAAATCTTAGTGTTCTTGTATTCACTCTAATAATACGAGTTGGGAATAGGGATTCCCGTAATCTCGTGTGTCTTCTTTATTTCCGCTGCCTACTTTCATTCAAACTCAAAAATGTCCTAAAATAAAACTAAGTGTTGGGAAGGCTGAGCCAAGTTTTGAACTTGACTGCCGCGCGGAGGTGAAACCTCGGCTAGAATCTAAGTGGCCTAAATCGCCCCCGTGACAACTGGTATCAGAGCGCTGTTGATTCGGGACAACAACACAAAGTTCAACGGATCGAATTTTGTGAAGGATGGCTGGTGGCAACGCAGAACTGAGGGAAAAAGTTGCTGCATTGGAGGCACTTGTTGGAACCACTGATGGGGATCAGTTTCTGACCATCATGACTCGGCTTTCTTATCTTGAGGGCGAGTTAAACAGACTGAGCCAAGAATGTACAGAACTGAAAACGGAAAATGGGCTGCTGCGTCGGGCTGTTGGCAATGATGAGACTCAGCGTGGGGCAGATCGGACCAAGGTCAGAATCCCGGAGCCGAAAGAGTTCACTGGCACAAGGAGTGCCAAGCAACTCGAAAACTTCTTGTGGGACATGGAGCAGTACTTTCACGCTGCCAAAGCTCGTGATGAGGAAAAGGTCACCATTACAACTATGTACTTGGTTGACGATGCAAAATTATGGTGGCGAACACGGGTGGCTGATGATGCAAGTGCTGGTAGGCCAAGGATCGACTCTTGGGAAAGGCTCAAGAAAGAGTTGAAGGATCAATTCTTTCCTAGCAATGCGGGCTGGATTGCTAGAGACCGTTTGAAGAAGCTGAAACAAACTGGATCAGTGAGGGAATACGTCAAAGACTTCAGTTCTTTGATGCTGGATATTAGCAACATGGCTGAGGAGGACAAGTTGCATAATTTCCTTTACGGGTTGCAATCGTGGGCGCAAATGGAACTTCGAAGGTAGAATGTGAAAGACCTTCCTAGTGCCATTGCGGCTGCGGATGCTTTGGGAGATTTCCGGTGGGGCCAGGAGGTTCTGATTTCTCTACTAATCCCAAGTCCAAGAACGGAAACAAGGACAGGACAAAAGAGTGGAGAAAAGCTGGAAACGACAATGTTGTTGAGGGCAACGGCATTGAGAAGGAAAAGCATGGGGCTGGACCTTCTTACAAGGGACAAAGCAGCAAATTTAATGGCTGTTTTATTTGCAAGGGACCACACATGGCGAGAGACTGTCCCAGAATTGAAAAGCTTTCGGCGTTGTTTGCGGAAGAACCAAAAGAAGAGGAGGATCAGGAGCAAATACAAGCATATGTGAATCCTTTGAGGGTGTTCCATAAAACCGAAGGTAGTTCGTCGAGGGCGACGAATCTTTCTGGTGGGGGTGGTTTGTTAGACCCCTAACTTCAGTCCTCGGTAGGTGTGGGTTGTGACAAGGATTTACATGATGGACTTGTTGCACGACCCTTAAAATTGGGGCAACATCATGACGGCAGCTCGGCATGACGGACAGTGCGGGGCATGGAAAATGCGCCTTGGACGGACTCAAGGGCAGTTCACTTGGACAAGGCGGGACAACACATTTGTGAGGCAAAGCTATGTCAAGCAGGGGCAAGACATAGTAAGACAAGGCATGGCAAGGCATTCGATGACAAGCAATGTGGGCAATGACTTGGTGTCAAACTCGGCAGTAGGCTAGTGGCGGACTTGTTCGGGCAAAAGGACTGGACAATGACGGACAACTGCGGCGGCGGCAATAAGCTGGGACATTGAGTGAGAGCAGTGTCATAGGCTAAGGCTGGGCGCAATGCCAGCCATAGGCGCGGATCAGCTCGGCCAAGGCGCACATGCAATGCACATGGAAGCAGTTCGGCGGTTGCTGCCACTCTCCTACAAACGTGCTGATCATGGAATAATCATGCTGATCATGGGGCAGACATGCTGATCATGGGGCAAAATGCTGATCATGGACCATGAAGTGTGCCCACGTTTTAGGCATGATAACCCATCGGTTGGGGCTTGTCAACCGAATGTAGCCTATAAATATGCCTATGTTAAGCCAAGAAAGGCATGAGAAACGTATTGTACTTAGCCTATAGTATTTGAGCAGGGCCAAATCTGTCTAAGTTGGCTTCCTTCGGGTAGGAAGTCTTTGTTTTCCTTCCAAGTTCATTTCGGGCAGAGAGTTAGGGAATTCTTTTGTCTTGGCCATAGGGTTGGCTTTGTAAACTTGTAATTGGGGCAAGGAGTCGGGGGAGTCTTTGTCCTGGCCATTGTGTGGCCGAAAATCTTAGTGTTCTTGTATTCACTATAATAATACAAGTTGGGAATAGGGATTCCCGTAATCTCGTGTGTCTTCTTTATTTCCGCTGCCTACTTTCATTCAAACTCAAAAACATCCTAAAATAAAACTAAGTGTTGGGAAGGCTGAGCCAAGTTTTGAACTTGACTGCCGCGCGGAGGTGAAACCTCGGCCAGAATCTAAGTGGCCTAAATCGCCCCCGTGACACCTACCATGCTGTGTTCTTATGTTAAGGCTTTTGGCTGTTTATATAGTGATTTTATACTGATTCTTAAAAGCACTTTTTAAGACTGTGATTACTAGCCCTAAATTGTGATTTTGTGTATTCTCCTTACAATTTGGTATTGATTTCGAATTTCTTCCTCAATCAGTGGGATACATTCCTCAATAAATAACTGATCTCCTAGGTTTTCAATTTCTCTCATAAATTCGAAAACTATTTTCCAGAATTAAAGTTGTATTTTTTCTTATATGTGTGCACAAGTATGTTGATTTATTTGCTCGACATATTTCCCTGGTTTAGTATCATGCACCTAGTCTACATTGTATACCATATACTATTTTTGTTTCCTTATGTGACCATGCCATACTTTGTGATTCCTTTCCTTTTAAAATGACGGCTTATTATTGTTTGACTCTGATTCCTTAACTAATGGAGAGTCCATATGCTTATTTGATTATGATTGATACTCAGTTCCTTAAATATGGATTGATACCTTATTTGTTTACCTGTTTTCAATACTATAAATACTCCTCACCTTTCTCTTTGAACACACCAACACACACTGTTCTCACAACCTCAGCCTCTCTGATTTCTCTCTTTCTCTGCTATTAATATACTCTCTCATTCTCATTTTTTTTTTTTGGTTTAACATTAGTTTCTATTGATATCAACAAATGTACAAGAAGGTGTTCTTAGTGGTAGTGTAGACTAACTACCACTCACTACATAGACTATACTGCTATTACAATTCAAACTAATAGCTAAGGATAGTAATTAAGTTGTCTCAGCCCCTTTAACCATTTCTTGGATTTTCTGCCTCGTGCATGAATAAGAAGTGCCTCTCTCGGCAAACAAGGTTAGCATCAAAGGGTTTCTTCTCAAATCTGATAGCATTCCTGCATCTCCAAATTAACGATACTGTGGTAACAAAGGCAGTGGCTATCACAGCCTTTCTAAACTGTTTACTTCTGGCATTGTAACATATCCATGTCAGCTCATCATTCCAGCATCCTATCCTTCTATTGCAACCCAATCAGCAGCAAATTCTGAACCAAATTTTACTTGTAACTGGACAATTAAAATACAAGTGATCAAACTCTTCAATGTTCTGATTGCAAAATACACAGGTTTCTTCAACACTGATGCCAAATTTTATTAATCTGTCAACTGTTGGCAATCTATCATGAGCAGCCATCCACGCAGTAAACTTATGTCTAGGCAAGGCATAGGTTGTAGCATCAAATTCTTCCACTCCACTCTAGGACAAACTGGAAGCAAAGAATGGTATAAGGAATAAATTTGAAATTTTCCAGTTTTACACAAACCTGAGAGTCTAAACAAAAGACCTCCTTGCAAACTGTTGACAGCCATAACATGAGCTCTGCACTCTATTATATTTCTGATTACCCAAGAAGCATTTTTTGGATTAGCCATTGTTTCAATGTCATCACTCTTTATGTAATAGAAATGAATCCATTTGATCCAAAGGCAATCCTTTTTCCTTGCTAAATCCCACAGTAACTTAGATACAGCAACTTTGTTCCAAGTCTGAATATCAATGAGATTTAATCCTCCAGCAGTAACAGGCCTACATATTTTATCCCAAGCTATCAATGATCTTTTGGATACTGTTCCATTACCAGTCCAGAGGAATGATCAGCAAATAGCTTCAATTGCTTTCACCACCTTCTTAGGCAATATGAAAATCTGGGACCAATAGGTTTGAACTCCAAATAATACTGATTTGATAAGTTGACATCTGCCTGCATAAGATAAGAATTTGGCAGACCAGCATGTAATTCTATCAGTGTTTTTCTCAATCAGAGGCAAATAATGATGTATATTTAACTTCTTTGAGTGTAAAGGAATGCCCAAGTACTTGAAAGGGAGATGCCCTTCACTGAACCCCAAGTCCTCTAGGATAACCTCTTTTTCAATCTGAGAAATGCCAGCAAAATATACAGCACTCTTAGACTTATTGGCAGAAAGTCCAGATGCTGCAGAGAATGATAAGAATGCATCATGCAGTAATTGAATAGATGTTAGATCAGCTCTGCAGAATAACAACAAGTCATCTACAAAGCAAATATGAGAACAGTTGAGCTTCCTGCATCTAGGATGAAAGTTAAAGTCACCATTCTTATGTAGCTGATTAGGTTTCTGTTAAGATACACCATTGCAATAACAAATAGGTAAGGAGACATAGGATCTCCTTGCCTAATACCTCTTCTGGCTTGAAATGGTTTAGTGAGACCCCCATTAATCACTAAAGAATAAGTAACAGTTGAAACACAAACCATAATCCAATCCACAAACTTTGCAGGAAATCCAAGATCAACCAACATCTGCTTAAGGAATCTCCATTCAATGGTATCATAAGCCTTCCTTAAATCAACCTTTAGTACACACCTAGGTGATATACCCTTCCTGCCATATCCCTTGAACAACTCATGACTGAGCAAAACATTATCTAAAATACTCCTCCCTTCTATGAATGCTGACTGACCTTTCCCAATAATGTTGTCAATGACAGCTTTCAATCTTCTGGTAATGACTTTAGAAATAATCTTGTAAAGAGTGGTGCAGCAAGCAATGGGCCTAAAATCCTTTACTGTTTTAGGAGTTTTAACCTTAGGAACAAGAGCAATAGCAGTAGTATTAAGCATGTGTGGCATATGACAAGTAGAAAAGAACTCCTCAGTGGCAGCAAATACATCATTCTTGACTGTCTCCCAGTTCTTAGTGAAAAATTCCACAGGAAATCCATCAACACCTGGAGCTTTATCATTTGGCATATCTCTAACAGCATCAGTAATCTCTTCCATAGTAACCTCTCTAATAAGAGCCCTTTGTTGATCAAGTGTAAGACAGATTCCTTCTTTAACAACAGCAGAGTTTAGACAAGGTAATTCAACAGGTCTATCACCCATCAGAGATTTAAAAACTTCAATAAATTCATGTTCAATAGCCACAGGATCATTAAGCTTAACACCTGTTTCAGTATAGATAGAAGTAATATTGCTTTGGCTGGACCTTATTTTCCACTGTGCATGAAAATATTTGGTGTTAGCATCACCACAATCAATCCAATTAGCTTTTGATTTCTGTCTCAAGACTTGCTCCTCTACATTACTCCACTTCTCTATGTTAAGAAGGGCTTCTTTCTCTACACTGAATAGTTGTGTTGAACAAGGATCCATCAACATCTGGCTTTGAATAATATCAAATTGCTCCCTTGCATGAATCAATTTCTGTTGATAAGAAGCCATATTCCTATTGAGTCCTTTTAGTTGCTGCTTCATCTCCTTAAGTTTGTGCCAAATCTGTAGCAATGATGACCCTTCCCCTACTTGGTTCCACACCTGCTGTAAAATAGTATCAAATTGAGGATCCTCCATAACAGTGTAGTAAAGTCTGAAAGGTTTAGGATGTAGAAGCCTTTGCCTTCCAAACTTAATAAAGATAGGGGTATGATCAGAGACTGAGTGATTCAAGAAATCTGCTTCCACATGGCTGTACTGCTGTAGCCATTGAAAGTTTCCAATTGCCCAATCTATCTTACTATAAACCTGTTTATTAGTCCAAGAATATTTCCAACCTTTTGAACTGATAGGAGTGAGTTGAAGATCATATATCAATTCCTTGAAGTCCTTTACCTCTGCATCTGTTACAGGAGAACCAATTCTGTCTTCAGAGGATAAGACAACATTGAAATCTCCACTTAGCAACCATGCATCCTGGCTTGGAATGGAAAGACCTCTCAGATCACTCCAAAGCTGCTTCCTAAGTGAGATTGTATTGTAAACATATATGACACTCATCTGGAATTTAATTGCTGAAGCTGTTTCTTCAACACTACAATGAATAAATTGATCACTGGTACATATGATATGAACTTGTATATGTGACCTCCAAACTAACCATATCTTGCCATTAGTTGCTTTGAGATAGTTGTGATGAAACTTCCATCCTTTAGCAATTTTATTAAAAATACTATGGGCTTTTGGTTCCTTTACTCTAGTTTCAATGCAACCAAGAATATCAACCTTATTCTTAAGCAAAAAGTTTTTTAATTCTTTCTGCTTATGGGCTTTGTTAAGCCCTCTAATATTCCATGTAACAACAATCATGAAATACTAGACAGTATTCTTAAAGAAGGGCCAGGATCCTGCAGTTGGCCTTTCCTACCTTCATCCAGTATTCCATCATTAACCATCTCTCCCAATTGCTCCTGCATTGTTCCATCACTGTCCACAGTCTCTAATCTCCCATGATCACCCACAGCTCCAATACTAGCAGCCATATCAGTACCAATGGGGATCCTTTGTAAAGCATCCACATGCTGGTCAACACTTACTGTATTCCTATTAGCATTTCCTTCACTGACCAATGATACTGGATTAGGCTCAATATGCATTGGCAGATTAGGAGTTACTGTTGTATTTACATCATCCTTAGCCAGAGTGTTTTTGGTTCCAATGTTTCCTTTTGGGATCCATTCCTGCCTTGGCTTTTTGCTTCTCACCTTATTTCTAGTCACTTTATTATGATCTGCCTGCTCTTGTTCTTTTTCATTGTGACTGTTATACCAACAGTCTATTGAATTGTGCCAAAACTTCAAGCAGTGGTTACAAAATTCTGGTTTCCAATCATACTCAATGTCTTGGATTTCAAACCAAATGGAGTCTCAATTTCAATTTCCTCAGGTAAAGGAAATGCTGCATCAACTTCAACCAGTACCCTTGCAAAGGAAATCTTCTCAAAATGAGCTATAACTTTATCAGTATACAGAGGCTTGCCAACAGTACTAGCTAACTTACTGAGTATTTCAGGTGACCAGTATCCCAAAGGCAGTCCTGGAAATCTCACCCAAATAGGAATAGTGCTGAGAATACCATTTTGCATAGAAAAATCTATATCCCAAGGCTTCAATATCATAGGCTTGTTCCTATATGAATAAGGACCAAATTGAAGCACTTGGTTCATATCCTCAGCAGAATTAAATCTAAACACACAGTAGCCATCTCTATGCATTAGAATTTGTGGCTTAGCCACAAAATTCCACACATTCAAAACAAAATTCTCCATGGCCTTCTCATTAGGGTTGTCACCAATGATATAGCCAATGAGAGAATTACTCCAATACTCAGCTTGCGGTTTCAGCTCATCAATGTTCATTTTAACAATCTTCTTCCCATCCTTATGAATAGGAGGAACAAATGTTAAAACCTTCCCCATATTATGTTTACCTCTAACAATCTCAGCCATAGTAGGAGGAGGTTGTTCAGCAACTGCAATGTCTGAGAATTGGAGCTTCCTCACAGCTTGACTATCACGATCTGCATCAATCACCTTCAATTGAGGCTCAGTATTCATAATTTCCTCTGCATGCAAAGGTAATTTGGACTGAAATTTCTCGGGCAAAAAGTTGCCAAAAGTCAGTGGTTCGAGTTCCTTTGTTACCCCTGGAGCAAGTGTAATGATCTGTGGTGTAGAGGGAGGAGGTTGTCGCCGGCGTCGCGCCATTATCAACGGAAAAAGCTTCTTGCTAACGTGCGCTGTTAGGCGCACTGTTCCATTGTAACGTGCGCCGAGAGGTACCTCTAATCTTATTTCTCTGTACTAGACTTGATCCTATGAGTATATCATTGTATTACTCTCTCATTCTCTTATTTGAACACTCAATCGACTAAAAGCCAAGATCAAGTAGCCTGGGTTAATTACTTCTACACTACTGGGTCCTATTGTTTGTATACTTGGGTCTGTTGCTGCTGCTATTCTCGTGTTGCTACTGCTATTCTCATACTGCTGTTATTCTTTCTGCTGCTTACACTCTCTGCTCACGTTGTTCCTCTGTGCACTATTGTTATTCTGGTCTATCATTTGCAACTGGTATGTCACCCCTTTAAGCTATAGATTCCACAACAACATGTTTCTATTAAGTTTGCATTTCATAATGTTTCTTGTATGCTTTTACTTATGGTTTTGTTGCTCTTTTTGTCACTAGCATGTTACTTACTAGTCTATTTGGTTCAGTTTAACATGCTCCCTTACCCCCTCCCCTGTCTAAATGAATGTTTCCTTATGTACCACTACCATGCATCCATGTATTTTTGGCTACTTAGTTAACCTAAAACCTCTGTCTGAAGCTAAGTGTATTAGAGTTTGGTACAATAAGAACTAAACTCTAGTTTTTGCAACCATGTCCGGTTACTTTCTTCTAATGTGTTGCCTGTGTGAGTAGTTTACTTTGCTTATTTGTTCCATTCCCCTTTGCCCTCATTTGTGTGATGCTCTGTTATTCTAAAACTAGTCAGTCTAAATGATTTCAGAAGAACATTTCCAACTTTTTAAAAATATTTTCTTAAACTTCTTCAACTATTTTCTTAAACTTCTTCAACTCTTTCAACTATTTTCTTAAACTTATTCAACTCTTTCAACTATTTTCTTAAAATGTCTCTACTTTTCAAACTCTTTCAACTATTTTCTTATACTCTCTCAATTCTTTTAACTACTTTCTGAAACTGTCTCTCAACTGTTTTCAACTCTATCAATTCTAATCACAATCTCATTCTTAGAGCATTAGGGTCTGTTCCCTTAGTGTAAGCACTTCCTTGGGAGCCTTGAGCACCCATGGAACTCTGATGCATAAGGCTAGCACTTCCATGCTTGCACTTGTCCAATTGGGATATTTTGGGTGCTTGGTATTGGCCAGGGGTTCAAACAAACCCTTAGGGAACTTTGCCGAACCCAAGCCTTAGTAATGGTTTTGAAACTCGGAAGAAGTGAGGTTGGAGATCTTGGGCCTGGCTGTAGGCTCCCTATTGAATAGCTTCTTCTTTTCTTTCACTGTTGTATTTTTAACTCACTTGGTCTGTAATAACCTGTATAGAACAATGGGGATTATAGTGAAATTGTGAAGGGTTATGCATGATTATTAAGGGTATGGGTAGAAAATACATTTATAGGATTTAACTTATCTATTTGCTTAATAGAAACCATGTACAAGACATGCATCTCACATATAGAAACCATGTTCTTAGGTCTTTTACTTTCAGCTTGTTATTTTTATAATCACAATCAGTTAATAATCAAATTACTGTCTTGCATTTAGATACCATGTTTTAGGGCCTTTATATGTATTAGATATCATGTACTTAGGGTCTTTCCTTTTTTTACAACTGTTGAACGCCTCACTAACTTTGTTAAATAGACGTAAGACTGGTTAACAAACTCCTCGTCAAAACTAGAAACCGTTGCATGCTCACCATCTTTAATAACGCCTAGGCAAGCCTTAGGCCGGATAAAATAAAATGGGCAAATCACCTTCAAGTCGTGTTCAAGTTAATTCGCCTCTGTTTGAATTCGTTTTTATCTGAAGCCCACTATATTTTTTACAAACTTCTGCCATATTTTTTAAACCATCTATGCAAAAATGTTTCTACTATATTTTCTTGTCCATATTTTGACCACTATTTCAACTATCTGAGTACTAATATTCAAAAGCTCAAAAAGCCTGTATGTTTATTGTTTTTCTTTATGCTTCTGCAATCTCAAAATACTTTCACGCTTGTTCTTTTACTCCGCCTGTCCAAAACTGTTTTACCAGACATTCCAAATGTTTCTAAGTGACTTCCGCAGATTTCTAAAAACTTATACTGCCTCTTTTAAGTTCTGAACCTTTTTCTCTTACGTTCATTTTCTGCAAACTCTCCAACTTCTGTTTTAATTTATGCTCTAGCTTCCTTTATATAAAAACTCTCTTTATACCTTACATGTGTTTGAGACGTGCTAATTACGTGTTCGCTTATGGAGGGATATTTGATCCTTCTTATATACCTTTATATGATTCCATTACGTGTAGCCTACTTGTTTTGTATGCCGCTTAATACTTTAAACCTATAAACTTAAGGGTTCAACCTAGTTCCAACCTTATAGGGATTATGATCTTAAATGCCTTCTAGGATCTATAGGACGGGACGGGTAATAGCACGCAATAAGCATTTGAGACCGATTCACACGCTTAAATAACCTCTACGGGGTGGAAAGGGTAGAACATGGAGATGATGACGATGCAATAATATCATAAAGTGACCACTCTTTGGGAATATTTGCGGGATATTACATCGAAAGATCCATATTGTGGTTAAACCTAAGATCCTTCTCTCTTTTGTTTGCTTTATTTAAATGTTCTTCTATAGTAATGCCTTTTGAAATCAACCCTCTCTTTTATTTTGAATTTACGTCCTTCTTTTTTCTTTAAAACTTTTCAAGTTGTATGAATGCTATATTTATGAACCTTACTTGTTTAATTGTTCCATCTTTTTATAAAGTCACGATTAACACGGCCGGGAACCACACTAGTGGATCTTGAGAGGTTCCTAACACCTTCTCCTCGAGATAATCTCAAGCCCTTACCCGAACTCTGGTTTTCTTTTCAAAATAATCTCTCTTAAGTGTCCTAATGCACTATAATCATTTGGTGACGACTCTTCAAATTCCATAACCAAACTCCCAAACGGGAAATAGAGTTGTTTTGTCCATAATGTCGTAAAATCTGATTTTGCTTTTTTAGGGAGAAAGCGGGCATCGACACTGGGAACTCAACCAAAAGGTCCAAAACTCCTATTACATCATTGAAACTTGATCCAATCATCAAAACTCCTCAAACAAGGTAAAACCATCAAATTACACCGGATTCGAGCCTAAGTTCTTCAAAACTTCCAAAATATACATACGATAAAAAACCCAACCAAATCACCTTCAAATGACACGAAATTTAGCACACGCATCTCAAATCACATACCAAAACTATAGAAACTCTCGGAATTCCATTCCAAGCCTTGGATCAAAATCTCACATATCAAACGAAAATCGCAACTATACAATTTTCGTTAATTCAAGACAAATTCCACACCGGATTTCCAAACAAATTCCGATCGCGATCCTAAGTCATAAATCACCCGACGAGGCTAACCAAATCATAAAACAACCGATCGGAGCTCGTATACACACAAGTCAACCCTTGGTCAAATACTTCAAATTCAAAGCTTTAAACTGAGACAATTCTTTTAAATTCAATTTCGATTTTTTCTGAAAAACGAAAACCAATGATACAAATTAGTCATAACGCATAACACAGGGAAATCATGCCCGAGAACTGGAAAACTAAGTGCAAAAGCTCAAAACAGCCGGTCGGGTCGTTACATCCTTCCCCACTTAAACACACGTTCGTCCTCGAACGTACTTAGGGTTGTTCTAAAAACAAAGCAATCGCTGAATAATCATACCACTCATATACCCGGGGGTGATTCCATGTCGCCCTATCTCGCATAGGTTCGGTAGCGTAATATAACTGAAATTTCATAATTCCTCCTAGTTCATAGACCATAAAACCACATTTCCACTGCTGAAATAATCGACAATATCAAAATCCCACATCTATGCTGTGAATAAGCCTGAACTAGCCATAATAACCCATACCTGCAACCTCGGTTCCATTACATGATAAACCACATAACTCTAATGCTCGTAGCAATAACTTCTATTCACAGGAGCTGCACACAATGCCTAAATAACGATATAGTAACTCTTATCGACTAAAGTCTCATTCCAACACTTTCATATACTGCCAATGATAACTGAAATGCGCAATAAACCATAACCATTTCCCAGATTAACCATTCATGAGGCCATTTCCCCTCTGGTAATTACCATAGCAAATGTTTGAACAGAACCTTGATATTAATCCATTAAACATGCTTAAATCCAATCCATTTGTATTCATTGATTATCCTAACTATCCTTTCTGACTATAACACACCATCCTGGTGACATGAAACATCAATATGGGCCTAAGCTACAACTTGCATAACTATGCGCACCAATAAGCAACAGTCCGAACATACTCAATCATTAAATTACTCTGTTAAAAGAGTTATGCCTCAAGCTCACCAGAACGACCACAACACAAGGTTGAGAATCTGTCTCACATCATAAATTAGAATACACAAGTCTAACCCGCAATATCATGTCTCCACATAGCCTTGCTGCAATGCACGATCCTATCCAAACACTATTCTTCATAAGACACCTCAAGTAACTATGCTCGAAATTGATGACCATACGCAATTTTATAGCTGGAACCAAAGAAATTCATCATACCCATGGTGAGGCAAATAACTTAAACCATTCAACCCTGAAAGGGTATAACCAATGTGCAATTCACCGAGCAACACCCAACTACTCTTCCCGCTCGACTTCTGCTATGAACCCCAATAGAACTGCACCACACGTGCACATAACCAACAATCATAATGTCTCGTATCACAAAGGCAACTCGTAGACCTTCCCGATCTCTAATAAGATCAATAAGGTCGAATCAATCTATCCCTCAACAATACAATTGGGGCCAACCAAGCCGACTCAAGCTAGAACACACATCCACATTAGCCTGCCAATGAACTTGTTACCTAGGAAATCTGAAGTTGTTCCTTTCAGCTACTATGACCCATGCCGGTGCCATAAGATACGATACCCGACACTAAATCAATATCGAAATCAACAACCTTGCCTGGCGACACACCCGGCCACCAAAATGCATTCGAAAAGCCACTCAATATCGGAACTGAACCAATGGTATAAACCTCTGTACTGAGATCCATCACGAAGTGTCCAATCAAGGAAAGCAACTCTCCCAGGCTATCCGCTGGTTGTTCGAAACATAAACCACTCTTCTAGAACATAGTCTGAACACGAGAACTCCCAGTCTCCAACTCCATATAGCGCACGAATCCTCATACCTGATCCCAATTTCACTGTCCGGACACATGACACACATTTAATACCCAATAACTCCACAGTAGGTACTCTCAAATTTCCCTTGTGCCACCAGGCCAACCTGAATATCCCTAGTCGATCTAACAAGAGAGTGTCGCGATACCACCGAAATGCCATCCATTTAATCACATTGACTTTTTTTTTAAATATATACTCTGGTCAAATCACTTCAAATAGTAGTACCATTTTCCTTGATTATCTGAGGCTACCCACTGCCTAAGTGTTTTATAAACTTCCTTTATGAATTGAAATGTAACCGAACACATGCAAGTCTCGATCCTCCACAACATATACTATATCATTCGAGGATAACATGAAAACCTTACCTCCCTTCCGAGCCACAGAAATCTATGCACCCAACTAGTCAAGAACTTTTCATTGGTTCCATCTTGAACAAAAACCATTATACATCCCATGCTCTGCACGCCTATAGAAAATATACATCTTTGAACCACGGTAAAACCCAACAAGAACTCTTCCAATGCCATTTGAACCAACTAAACTTCCAAGACTAACTAGACCAAGCTAAGCAAGCCATCAAAACCCAAGATCATTGCTGGAAAAATACTTGTACGCACTCATTACCTCGAACACATACAAAGAATTAATCATATCCTTACCATGCCGATCCGGTCTACTATTAAGCTACTCAATCTATCTAAATTTCCTTCTGATTCATCTTCTTACTTGATTTTTTCTCTCCTTTCTGTACCACCACAATATCTCAACCCGGGCTTATCACACGAGACCCCAACATAAAACTACACTGACTATGATCCCTAAGCCGATGAATACTCTCTCATATATTCCCAGAAGCACCACATTCCATAATACTTTACTCTGAAGAACTTCCTGCGAATCTAAATCTGCTACCTTTATTTTCCTGGCACTGATATTCAGAATCCCATAGTTAACATAGAAATACCACAAATCTGGACCTCTTCCAATGAAAATGCAGTTTCTAACCATGCATACCGCTATGAGGTACCCGATTATTACTTTCAGAATCCTTAGCCCATTAGAGCCATCCTCGTAAGTCATTTTCTCATATTCACTGCAATTTACCTGATCCAATGAATAGAACCACCCGTGCCTTATTGGCACTCTGACACCACAGAATGAAATCCTTATCCCAATACAACAAAGCAACTTCCTGCTCTAGGATTCGGGAATTCTGCCAATAATAACTCTAGATATCCCGTGATTCTCATACCCTATGATGCATAATATGACCTTTGTCAAAATTTCTCTTAACTCTAGCCATATCTAATTCACTCGCCCGCCTCAACCAACATAGCACATAACCGTGCAATCAACTACTCACATCTGACTCCCTCACTTGGCTTAAAGCCATAGATCAAGATACACTCAATAACTCATAACACTTTTACTCTATTGATGACACAATACCATAGTGAGATTAAACTCAAGTCATTTTTAAGCTTGTGAAAACACAGATCATCTAGAACTGCCAATCTTCTGCAAATCTCCCATTCGTCCCCGCAATAGTTAAGACCACTCTCTTAAGCGACCCAAAATTTAAAATTTCAACACGTACCCTTCAATTACACATGAGATCTTCTAATATACATATAAGGCTCACAGCAATTCAGAACACTCCGTAGGAGATAACCCATATGCTTTTTCTCAATATAACATTTTCGTATACCTTCCATCGTCATACACAGTACGCAACCGCTTAGTCCTCCTGAGTCTAAAAACAAACCGCAAGATGAAATTTACTTCACTCACAATCGGAAAACATGAAAGGATCGTTCACACGCCCATAACTCGGGGCTATACCTCAAATCACGATGGAATTCAAATACCTAATAGTTCTTCTGTCATCCAGCGGACCTTCCTCGTCACTTCCAAGTCACATAGATATATCTCGCTGTGCTAACATAGTCTTCACATTGCTATCCAACCTTCACTTCTACTAATAGGGACAATAACAAAAATATAAGTTCAAATCAACAACTCACACAATCAGCACCTAGGTGCACAAGCCATAGGCAAAGATCCGGCCTCAAGTCCCCATGACTGGCCCAACATCAAACTCACAGAGATCGTATCTTTCCCCTTGATCGGGGAATCACAAGCCATCAAGGCACATCGGATACTGAGCTCTCATGCGCGCAAACAAATGAGTGGAATGAATTTTAAGAGTTCATTTTAAAGTTGAATCAAGGACGCACGATAATAATTTAAGAATGCGAAGTTTTCTTAAAGGTTCTGCAGCCTCTCGAGGATAAATAGAGACGTCTCAATACCGATCTGCGAGCCTCTACTAAACCTACCCATGACTCGTGATACCTATGTAACCTACGCTCTGATACCAACTTGTCACAACCCAAACCCCGCTCCGGTCGTGATGGCGCCTCTCATGAAGACAAGGACAACTAACCAACCCTTTTGCTTTTTCAGAAAAAATAAAAAGTAATACATAGTTTTAATATGATTAAATAGCCACAATTTTGCAAAGAAGGTTTCTCATTTAAGTGCAGAAGACAACCCAAAACACAACCTAAACCGGGGTGTCACAAGTCCTAAGCATCTATTAGAATCTAACTACAACTACAAGGCCTGTAATATATAGAATAGGATTTGAAATCATAGGAAGAAATGTGGTGCCACGAACGCTGATGGTCACCTTGCTCAACTCTAATAACTAAGTCTCCAATCAGCTAGAAACCTGCTACCTGGTGAACAAATACATGCATCTATACACGATCTGCAGGGAGTAAAGTGAGTACTCCAACTCAGTGAGTAATAAAGTTAAATAATAACTAAGCAGTAAGAAATCACGTAAAATAAATCATCATGTTGTATAAAAGCAGTGTAAAACTCATTAGGAAAATCAGTGAAACCATGAAATCTTTAGAAATATCTTGGCTCAGTTTTAAATCTTTTGAAAATGATCCTTTCAGCAATTGCGAAAATAATTTCAAAACAAACAGTGGCGCTATGCACAGAAATCCGCCCTTTGGGCACAAATACCATAGTATAACAAGTAAAAGACAAATAAGTATGAAAAATGAGCACATAAAACTCGCCCCTCGAACAATCACAAAGAATAGTACCAGTCCTTTGGGTAATATTTTTGTTCCTGGTCAGCCATTGTTAGCTGATCGCATAGTGTTATTCCTGGTCAAATATTATTACTTAACCAAACACATCATACAGTGTCATTATTACTAGTGTCTAAAATTTATCCTCTTAAGGTGGGTACCCGTGCTCACAGTGGGTGTTCAGTCTCCGGAAGGGCTCCTACAGACCAAGCGTTATATCATCATAAGGCTTGAAATCCTGTTTATATCAACATAAGGCCTGAAAGTCTTCTCACATAACACTCGAGCCTTGAAAGCCTCCTCACATAACACTCGAGTCCTGAAAGGCTCCGCACATCGCTTCTGAGGCCTAAAAGTCTCCTCGGATCACTCAACATAACCTCACATATGGCCCTCGGCCTCACTCATTCCAGAAATCACCACAAGCCCCTCGGGCATTTGTAGAACAGCAGTTCTGAGCCAAAAAATATTATTTAGAAATTTAATTTAAGTTTCAAATCTGACTAAAAGTGGTTGAGTTCGTAAAACAAAAGTTAACAACGGGACTGAGTTCAAATAAAAGTCAAAATGGTAGGGAAATAGTGATAAAAACCCCCGAAGGGTTCAAATAATTGGCACGAAGCCCAAATATGGCAATGAGCCCAAATCAAGATGATAACAAACAAGTATTAATCAAATACGCGGTAAAAATATCAATCGGGACGGAACATGTCACAATCCCCAACAGTAAATGACCCTGCACTCATCATTTAGCACGTGTCTCACCTTAAAATAGCACTACGATGTGCAAATCCAGTGTTTCAAACCCTCAGGATATCATTTACAGTCATTACTAACCTCGAACCGGCGAAATCTCTAGCTCGCGACGCCTTTGACCCTCAAATAGGCCTCCACCCGCGTCGAGTCTATCAAAAACCATAACGAATACATCAGAATATGCTAAGGGGAAAAGCCCAAGCGAAAACATTCAATAACGGACAAAAATCCCGAAATTGCCAAAACTCGAGCCTCGGGTTTGCTTCTCGAATCTCAAAAATTTTCACATCATAAGATTCCTTATCTTCCCACAGTTCATACATATCAAAAGTTCTCAAATCCGACCCTAAATGGAATTTCAAATCGCAAATCAAATGTTGAATTTATGAAGCCCTAGTTCTTCAATTTTAGGCGTAGATTCAATGAATTTCTAGGTGAATTTCACAATAAAAACGAGTTTTAAGACAAAAATTCTTACCTCAAATCGATTCCTTTTGAATCCCTATTCAATTCCCGTCCAAAAGCTCTCAAAGATGCCAAAAAATGGTGGAAATCAACTTAGACTCGTGGAGGAAATGTTATTAAAAACCATTCTGCCAGCCCAAATTTCCTTCTATGCGATCACAGCCCAAAGCTTGCGATCACGAAGCACAAAATTCAACAACCTCAAAAATTATCTATGCGAACGCGGCCTCCCAAATGCGAACGCAGAGAGTAACTTAGCTGGACCCTCAATTTCTAGTATGTGATCACAACCTCTTGAACGCGAACATATTGAACAAAATATTTGCAATAAATAGCTGGAAAAACCTGCAACTTTCAAAGGCCGAAATTGGTCCGATTGACCATCCGAAATCACCACGAGGCCCCTGGGACCTCAACCAAAAGCGTCGGCACCTCCTATTACATCATTCAAACTTGCTCCAATCATCAAAACACCTCAAACAACGCTAAAACCATCAAATTACATCGGATTCGAGCCTAAGGTCTTCAAAAACTTACGAAATACGCATTCGATTGAAAATCCAACCAAATCACCTCCGAATGACACAAAATTTTGCACTCAAATCTCAAATCACATAACAAAACTGAAACAACCCTGAGAATTCCATTCCGACCCTCGAATAAAAATCTCACCTATCAACCGAAAATCGCTAATATACTAGTTTCGCCAATTCAAGAAAAATTCCTCACCAGACCTCCAAAACCAATTCCAATTGCGCTCCTAAGTAATTAATCGCCCGACAAAGCTAAAAAAAATCATAAAAACTTTGATCTGAGCTCGTATACACACAAGTAAACTCTTTTCAAACACATCAAATTCAAAGCTTTCAACTGAGACTAATCATTCAAATTTATTCTGATTTTTTCTGAAATGAAAACCGACGATACGCATTAGTCAAAATGCATATCACGGGCAAATCATGCCCGAAAACTGGCGATCAAAGTGCAAAATCTCAAAATAAAGAGACGGGTCGTTATAGTTGCGGTCTAATACCTTATAGAAACCTTACTCTGTATAAATTGTGCATGCATCATGGTCAAATCTAGCTGAGTCAGTTATGTTGTCCGCATAATGACTCTTTATGATAGCATTTTCCAAAGTTCACTAGGTTTCCTTGGAACCCAAACAGACAATACCACATCTGTGCATCTATTTGGAGAACTAAATGCGGCTTATGCTAATTATTAGTTTAAATAGTCGAGTCTGGTCGGGTAAGGACCTAATGCTTTATTTTGTAGAAAATGAGGCACGAATTCCCAAGATTCGGAATGGTAACCAACATTCATCCAAGGTTGCTAAGATGGTGGGAATACCTCCATTGCAGTGATCAGACTCTCGTCCTCAAGTATTTAGGAAATTTGCCTTCTCTTTTGGAGATCTAGCCTAACAACAAAATCATAGAGGCTGCAACTATGTTTTGGGGTAGTGACAGATTCGTGTTCCACTTCGGGACCTTGAAATGACTCCATTGCTCGAGAAAATAGGAGGGTTAGCTGGTATTCCTTGGGAGACTCTGGGTTTGCTTATGCCAGACAATCGCAAGGGTAAGGGTTTTCTCAGGATAATGGGATTAAAGAAAAACCCAGACTTGACCTGTTTGAAGGCTCTTACATTCCATTCGACTATCTATACGAGAGGTACGGCCATAGAAAGTCATATCGCACTTACCCAGATGAATTTTCCCTTACCTCATTTGGGCATATCCATAGGAGGGGCTTCGTCTTCATGTTATGATTTTTGGGGATGATAGTATTCCATACGAAGAAGGCTAGGATCCACACCAGACTAGACATGGTAACCAAAACATTGATGGAAGGAATTGGCGGGCAGACTTTGAGCATAGTACCTATGATCGTTGCTAGATATACCGAGCCCTGGACAGCTGTCAATGAGGGGCCAATCATTTTGATGGTTGTAACTTATTACTCTAGCTCTGGATCATGAAGCATCTCCAGAAGGGTTAATACCGGCAAGAGATTCAGCGCAGAGACTGGGATGATCACTTCGCCTTCCATTAGCCAAGGCAAATGAATTATATGCTTAACATGTTCGCTCAGCCAAAGGACGCTAGAGGATGGGCAGAGTTATTTGAAAAATATGAAAGAAGACTAGGTACAATGGATGTTCGAGTGGTTCCCTACGGAAGAATTCATTGTTCGGTCCCGAGATATACCATTTCTCTTACTCATCGGTCTAAGGTGAACTTATCCCTATGTCCCTCTCTGAATCATGAGGCAGGAAGAAAGGAAGCATATTATACCAAGGGTCGAAAAGATGAGCCACTTCAGAGCCAACTTTGAAGATGACGATAGCCTTCACAGGTGCCAAGCTCAGCACATGTGGCACTGCAAAAGCATCTTGGGGAAGGATTCAATCGAGCTATACGGGTACCATGCCAGCTGTGCACTGCACTACTCAGGTTGGTTTGAAGAAAATCACAATGGTTTGGGTCATCCCGGGTTCATTTGAGGTCATATAATCATTGATGAAAAGGTTTAAGCATGGGTCAAGTACAAACAACTGCGCAAGAGGATTCAAAAATGTGAAAGCGAGCACTGAGAAATACAAGAAGCCTATCAGAAATTGATTGAAGAGTGGAAAGATATGGATGTCAGCGCCAACAAGCGACTGGGGTATTTGGAGCGGGGTCTAGTAAAGTTGGAAATGAAGTTCATCCAGAGGATTCAAAACTGCTAGAATGCTGAGGGAAACAAATGAGGGCACTTGGCTAGAGCCTATTTGCTGCTAGGACTGCGCAAGCTGGTAAAGCTGTTCCATGGGGCTAAAGATGTCGAGTCTGGGGAAGCTCCTACTTGGACCGAGTAGTTAGGAATCTTTTCTTTTTCACTTTTAACGTAATGAGGCCAATGACCATTAGTGATATTTTACTTTCCGTTACTTAGTGTCATTTTGGGACTCGTCTTATTTTTATCAATAAAATGAGCATTTAGAATTGCAAGTTCTTCAAATAAACTTGTTGCTCGGCCTACCTCGGGCACAACGAGGCACCCAAATTAGGACACGATTTATATTCTTGCACAATGTGTTTAAATATTGCAACATTTTCTTCTTCTAATCCGCACAAACTTGTTACCTTTTTTTTTGTTTTTCTTTTATTTTAATTCGCCTCCCCAAAGATTAGTCTGTCCACTCTGGCATCATCATCATACTCTACAAGATCCAAGGGCGCTCCACCTCTTCCTCCTCCAAGTCCTATCAGAAGCAAGAACAAGGCTAAATGGAATACTTGAACAACATCAGAAATGAGAACTCAGGTGAACAAGCAGAGGTTACTCAGGATATCCAGGTCTCCAAGAAAAGCGCCGCCCAATTTGAGCAAAAGTTATTGAAGTTTCGTGAAGAACTGGATCAAGTTCGGAACTTGGCCAATTTATCATTTTCCCTTACTATCCCAGACATCAACTTTCCAACTACTCAAAATCCCACACCCCCATAAAATATCACGTAACAACATAAACAACCCACTCATACTCAACATTGCAACACATGCCACCCTTCCAATAACACTCTATTGCTCACCCCTGAACCTCTAAACACCACAAATGATCCTCTTCATAAAGCACCCATATATGTGGAAACCATACCACACTATACTTAACCAATCTCAAGCACACATGAGTCCGATGACAAAGACGCCCTCATCAGGAACCTGTGCGCATAACTCAAAAAGCTGACTAACAGAGTCCAGGTGTCGAAGGATGCAAAGGAATTGATGGGCTGAATTACGAGGATCTTTGCATTCAACCGAATGTCGAACTTCCTGAGGGGTACAAACCTCCCAAGTTCAAAATCTTTGATGGAATAGGGGATCCCATGGTCCATTTGAGGACATACTGTGACAAACTGGTCAGAGTCGGAAAGGATGAGAAGATCCGTATGAAGCTCTTTATGTGAAGTCTGAAAGGGGATGCTCTATCTTGGTACATCAGCCAGGACCTCAAGATGTGGATAAAATCCTACAAAGTATGCTACTCGTTGGAGATCCAAGGCTACTCGTTGGAGATCCGAGGCTGCCAAGGTTAGGCCGGCCTTAGAAGAAGAACAGATGACCAGATTTGGAGAATAATCCTACAGAGACATTCCATGAGTATGCTACTCGTTGGAGATCCGAGGCTGCCAAGGTTAGGCCGGCCATAGAAGAAGAACAAACGAACGTAATTATTGTGCGAGCCGCAGTATTATGAAAGGTTGATGCCAATTGAGGGCCAAAAATTCTCCGATATCATCAAGCTAGGAGAAAGAATCGAGGAACGCATTACGACTAAAATGTCTTACTAACCTTGAAACATTGTAGGCTACAAACAAGGCTCTGCAGTCTGGTGGCACATCCAAGAAGAGGGATGTGAGTGTCGTGATGGTCGCATAGCCCGATAAAATATCAAACCTACCCATCACCTACCCCAAATTACCAAGCACTCAGACTCTCCTATCAAAATCCACCACCCGTTTATCAATCGTCTCCATCTCCCACATACCATCCCACTTCACCCAAATACTCTCAACCGTTACCTGTCTACCAAGATTATAATACTCAGCCCTCTCACTACCAGTAACCTCCTACTGACCAAAACTTCCCTAGACCTAGACCAAATTTTAACCGCAGACCTCCCAGACACTACAAAGCCATCACTAAACCGATTGACCAGTTGTATGAAAGACTTAAAGCTACTGGTTATGTCACCCCTATTCCTTAGATAACTCCAGAAAATCCTTCCCAATGGGTCAACCCGAACAAAACCTGTACGTACTATTTCGGCATGAAGGGGCATACATTGACGAGTGCCTCTCACTGAAAGATAAGATCCAAACCCTGATTACCAATAAGATCATCATAGTAAAGGAGCCTTCTCATAAAGTTTGCAAAAACCCTCTGCCTGACCACAAGGGTGGAGGCATGCACATGATCGCGATAGAGAAAGATTGGGACCCCGAAGGGTCGATTGGATTGATTCCTGAGGATGATGAGCCAAAGAAACAAACAGTCACACTTAAACCGATTGATGTCTAGATCCAACCTTCTGGGGATGACGAAGTAAAAATGTCTATACCACTTGAGTTTGCGGCACCTTCTTCTGCAAAGGCGCTCGAACCAATTCAGGTCGAGTTTGGAGATCCAAAAGCACCTGCGCCATTCGAAGTTGCTATGTTACCTCCAAGGGTGCCCATTTCGGTAGCAATGTTAGACATAACACGATTCCACTCAAAGGCCATACCATGGGATTATACAGCCGAAGCCTGAAGGAAAGGGAAGACCAAATTTGGATAAACAATTGTTGCGCAAGGTATAACCAAAACCGGCAGAGTTTAGACTCCAGAACACCTAGGTGAGTCGAGTAAGCAAGACTCTGGACGGCCATTTGAAACTGGGACCGATGATCTCTTGAGAAAGATACAAGTAAAGGAGTACGTAGTCGTCGAACAACTCAATAAAACACCGACATAGATCTCCATCCTAGATCCTCTGCAGAGCTCCGATGCACACAAGAATGCCTAGTTGAAGATACTAAGTGAGGCATATGTGCCCAGCAACATAACTGGAGGAGAAATGGCGAACATGTATGGCAAGTATTGGAGAGTAATAAAATCACCTTCCAAGAAGATGAGTTTCCACTGGAAGTACTAAGCCACAAGAAAGTATTACACATCACCGTGCAATGCGAAAACTATATCATCACTAGAGTCCTGATCGACAGAGGATCCAGCCTCAACATATGTCTATTGATAACCCTCAGAACATTGGGGAAAATCCTGCATGAGATCAAAGATGAGGCCAGCAATGTCAAAGCCTTCTATGGGTCCCAAAGGTCCACTATTGGGGAAATCAGTTTATGACTACAAATGGGACCAACCTTGTTCTACGTTGACTTTCAAGTGATAGACGTCCCAGCATCCTACAACCTGCTATTGGGACGACTATGGATTCATGTCGCTGGAGCTGTAGTGTCAATCTTACATCAAGCAGTAAAATTTAAGTGGAATCACCAAGAGTGATTATTCATGGCGATGGTAGCAACCCCATATATAGTCGCCAGACCGTCCCGATGATTGGAGGAAGAAGGAGAATAGGTGGAGAAACCTACCATCACATCGAGCGGGTCAATGCCTTAGACAAAGATAAATGGTGGGATAACAAGATCGAGAGTATCATGAACTGGTGTGGATATGAGCTTAGAAAGGGTCTTGGCAAAAACCTCCAGGGAACCACCAAACCTATCAAGTTGAAGAAATATGGTACTACTTTTGGTTTGGGGTATGAATACACCTGGAAAGGGTTCAATAAATTGTCGCCACCATGGCACGGTCCCTACTATCCATTGGAGCATCCTATACCTCATCTAGAGCAAACTTTCCAATCGACAGATATTATATATGGGTCAAAAGAAGAGGAAGCATAGGCAGCAATGAGAAATTTGTTTCTGGAAGATGATAATTCTGACTGATGTGTTATCTTCGAGGAGGAAGGACCTTCCATACAAGCTCTGAACCTAGGAGAACGGCTCAATAATTGGTCCATCAGAACCACCAGGGCCCGGAAAGCTTTGCGGTAGCAAGGCTAAACAAAGCATCGCATTCTACTTTTTACTAGCTGATTTTCTTTAATTTTTGAAAAGAGCTCTGATGTTCATATTAATTATGAAATTAATTAAAGCATATCAGTTTCTTATATATCTGGCTCTTATTATTTTTTCTATTATTTACTTTATTTACACAATATTACTATTACTTATTTTGATGAACCGAAGATCGTGACATGCGATGAGACAACACAACAAACGGACATAGACTCGGAAAGGGGTGATATACCTGAAGAGGTCATTAAAGAAGTTGAGGATTTTGAGAATAGGCCTAAGTCTAACTTGGATAAAACTGAAGAGGCCGTTAAAGAAGGAAACGCGCAGCAATGTTCACCTGTCACCATCAGAAAAGAAAGAGTTCACGGATTTTCTAAGGGAATATGAGGATATATTCGCCTGGTCGTATGGTGATATGACTGGTCTCAATACATCCATTGTATCCCATAAGCTGCCAACAAATCCAACATGTCTACGAGTAAAGCAGAAGCTCAGAAAATTCAAACCTAACATGAGTTTGAATATCAAGGAAGAAGTTACCAAACAGGTCGAAGCCAAGGTTCTCAGGGTAGTGGAATATCCGACATGGTTGGCCAATATTGTGCCAGTGCTGATGAAAGATGGTAAGGTTAGAGTCTGTGTCGACTATTGGGATTAAACCGGGCCAGTCCTAAGGATGACTCCCCCTGCCAAACATACACATTCTTATTGGCAACTGCACCAAGCACGAGCTGCAGTCATTTGTCGATCGTCTCAATAGCTATCATTTGATATGGATGGATGAGGAAGACGTGGAGAAAATGGCTTTCATTAAGTCGTGTAGAATGTATTGTTACAAGATGATGCCATTTGGGTTAAATAATGCTGGTGCCACCTACATGAGGGACATGACTGCAATTTTCTATGACATGATACAAAAGGAGATCCAAGTATATGTAGACGACGTTATCATCAAATCCAAGAGAGTCGCTGACCACATGGAACATCTGAGGAACTTCAACAGACTGAGAAGGTAAAATTTGAAATTGAATCCCGCCAAGTGTGCATTCGGGTTCCTGCCAGAAAATTACTCGGGTTCATTGTGAGTCATCGTGGAATATAATTGGATCCATAAATGGTTACGACCATTCAAGAGTTTCCACCACTGAAGAACAAGAGGGACGTAATGACTTTCCTAGGAAGACTCAACTATATTAGCCAGTCCATAGCTCAATCCACTCACTTGTGAACCCATCTTACAAATGTTCATGAAGGATGGCGGTACCAAATGGATTGATGATTGCCAGAAAGCGTTTGATAGAATCAAGGAATACTTGTCGATGCCGCCCGTCTTGGTTCCACCTGAACCAGGTAGGCTGCTATTGCTTTACCTTGCAGTATTGGATGGGGCATTCGGTTGTGTTCTGGAACAACACGATGAAACGGGGAGGAAGGAGCGTTCCATCTACTATCTCAGCAAGAATTTCACCCCGTACGAGGCCCGATATTCTCTACTGGAGCGCAATTGTTGTGCTCTGACTTGGGTAGCTCCACAATTGAGGCATTATTTCTATCCCCACACTACTTAACTCATATCAAGAATTGACCTGCTGAAGTATATCTTTCAGAAACCCATGCCCACTGGCAAGCTAGCTAAGTGGAAAATCCTGCTAAGTGAATTCGACATTGTTTACGCAACTCAAAAGGCGGTCGAAGAACAAGCTTTGGCAGATTATCTCTCCGAGAACCCCGTAGGTTGAGAATACGATCCTCTAGAAATGTATTTTCTTAATGAAGAGGTGTCCTTCATAGGAGAAGATATTGCAGAATCCTATGATGGCTGGAGAACGTTTTTCGACGGAGCACCAAATTTCAAGGGAGTTGGCATATGAGCAGTCCTAGTATTAGAAACCGACCAGCATTATCTGATATATGCCAAACTTAGGTTCCCGTGCACCAACAATATGGCTGAATACGAAGCCTGCATATTGGGGCTCAAGATGGCCATTGACATGAACATTCAAGAGTTGCCAGTGATTGGGGATTCGGACATGCTCATACATCAGATTTGAGAGAAATGGACAACCAAAAACTCCAAGATACTTCCTTATCTTCATCACATATAGAAGTTGAGGAAGTGATTTGGAAAGACAGAGTTTCAGCATGTCCCGCGAGTGTAGAATGAGTTTGCTGATGCATTGGCTAACCTATCATCCAAGATCCAACATCCAAACAAGAACTTCTTTGATCCTATATCGATAAAGATTTATGATCAACCATCTTACTGTGCTCATGTCGAGGAAGAAGCATACGGAAAACCATGGTTCCATGACATCAAGGAGTATTTGAAAATAGGGGAATATGAAGAACTTGCAAACGCTACTCAGAAGCGCACACTTTGGAGGTTATCTAACAACTTCTTTCACAGTGGAGGAATCCTATATAGGAGGACTCTTGATTTGGGATTACTAAGATGTGTCGAAGCAAAAGAAGAATTCAGGTTATTAGAAGAGATCAATGCAGGGACCTACAATCCACATATGAATGGTTTTGTCTTAGTAAAGAAGATACTCTCGGCACAATATCTTTGGATGACTATAGAAACGGATTGCATCCGGTATGTTTGCAAATGCCATCGCATTTAGATACATACAGATATGGTAAAGGTGACTCTGAATGAGATTATTACAACAAGCTTGCCATGGCTATTCGCCGCTTGGGAATGGATGTTATTGGACCTATCGAGCTTTCCGCATCGAACGGGCACAGGTTCATTCTAGTGGAAATTGATTATTTCACCAAATGGGTTGATGCAACATCATATAAAGCAGTAACCAAGATAGTTATGGCAGATTTTGTCCGCAACTGTATTGTTTGTCGGTTCGAAATTCAAGAATCAATCATTAAGGATAATGGTTCCAATCTCAATAGTGACTTGATGAAGGAAATGTGTGAAGCATTCAAGATTAAACACAAGAACTCTATAGCCTATAGGCCTCAGATAAATAGAGCTATAGAAGCAGCCAATAAGAATATCAAGAATATAATAAGATAGATGATAGAGAAGCATAAGAAGTGGCATGAGCATTTATAACTTGTCTTATTGGGATACCGTACCACAGTTCGCATATCAACCGGAGCGACTCCATATATGTTGGTTTATGGTATATAGGTGGTCATTCCCGTCGAGGTAGAAATTCCCTCCTTGAGGATCATACAGGAAGTAGAACTTGACGATGCAGAATGGGTAAAGAATCGCTACGAGCAGTTGGCTCTTATAAATGGGAAAAGAATGAATGCAATTTTCCATGGTCAATTGTATCAGAACAGAATGTCTAAAGCTTTCAACAAAAGAGTCAAGCCGAGGAAGTTTACACCGGGGCAACTGGTGTTGAAGAGATATTCCCGCATCAAGATGAAGCCAAGGGGAAATTCTCTCCCAATTTGCAAGGTCCGTACTTGGTTCACCGGGTTCTAATACGAGAAGCCCTTATACTTGCAGAAATGGATGGAGAAGTCTGGCCAAAACCAATCAATTCAGATGCCGTGAATCGATACTATGTGTAACCATTTATGATTTCCTTAATGATCTAATTTGAACTACGCCTAGCCTGATTCCTATTTAAGAAAGGATACGTATGCAGTCATATAGGTTCGGTCACAATTTAATAAAACTTTCATCTCCCCGCTATTGGGAAAATTGGGCAAAATTTTGAGGAGGACCCTAAAAATTCTGAAGTTAATTTCATCCATTCATTGCACGCAACGGCCGAAAGAGCTAGCCCAGTAAACTGGGGCTGAATTTTGAGGAGGACCCTCAAAATTTTGGAGCAAGAGAGGTTGCAATGTCTTGAACCGCGTCGCAGCCGTCAGTTTATCTAAAAGAAAACTATTTTCTATTGTATATTTACACTACGTTTTACTAAATCAAGCACGATTATTATCAAAATTGATTTGTTTACCAACGCTACCCCAAGGATGCGAATATCACTCACGCGACGGCAAGCAGGACGAGCAAAGGCCACAGGAAGTTGAACTAACCTTCCCCCATTTACAAAACTCACAATTTTAGGCTCGCAAAGTCGCAAAATCACCACATATATATTTATACACTCATACTTTTTCAAGGATACAAATCTCCCAACCATCGTCCATTTACAATGACTTCCCACACACGATATCCCCAGCAGCCGCAATATTATAATCAGCTATCTGCTATCATCTATCAACTAAGAGATTTCGTTATTCTTTGCTTTAATTTCCATCTTGCATTTCCCTGCGTTTCATAAGGCTAGCTTTTTGCCTTCCTAGGTTAAGCTCTACCTCCATATGCATTCTATGCATTGCATAAGGCTATCTTTCTACCTTCCAAGGTTAAGCTCTATCTCCGTCTACATTAACTGCATTGCATAATGCTATATTTCTTCCTTCCGAGGTTAAGCTCTACCTCCATTTGGATTTTTCGTGCATAACGCTACTTTTATACCTTCCGAGACTAAGCATTTTCTCCATTTGCATTTCTTTCTTAAGGATAATCTTCTGCCTTCCGAGGTAAAGCTCAACCTCCATCTTGTATCTCTTTGCATTGCATAAGGCTACCCTTCTGCCTTCCGAGACTAAGCATTGTCTCTATCTGCACATTCCCGCATTGCATAAGGCTACTATGCTGCCTTCTGAGACTAATCTTTGTCTCCATCCTCCACGGCTGAAATATTGCCACCTCTAGTTTAAATTTTGCACAGGCTGAAATGTTGCAACTTCTTATCTTGCTTGGCTGAAATATCGCCGCTTTAGTCCTCTTACATGGCTGAAATATCACCACCTTTCATTTACATCTTGCATCGGCTGAAAGATCGCCACCTTCTAAATCTCATGGGCTGAAAAATTGCCAAATTTTCCAAAGGTGTCATTGTTCGGAGGCACCATTTTCATAGCCCGAGAACGCCATGCCATTGCTTGAGGACCCTACTTTTGTCATTTGCATATCATTATTCAAAGGCGTCATAGTTCGTAGACGTCATTCTCATAGCTCGAGGATACCAATTCATGGCCTGCGAATGCCCTATTATACGCTTCATGGCCCAGGGCCTCATGGTCTGAGGACGTCATCCTACCCGTCCAAAGACAACATTCATGGTCCAATGGAACTTGCATCACGTTTAAATTTATGCACAATATATGTTTGTATTTCTCAATTGCAGGTACATCGACTATCAACAGCCGTCTCAGCAGGAACGATCCTACTCCGGTTCTCGCAATCTATTAGATTTCAACAACTTTTGTCAACATAAACATCGCGTCCATTACTTTCGAAAACCTCCATCGGCATATTCCGTCAATGGATTCTGAACTACATATGGCCTGATTCTTGTAAGACCAGGGATATGTGAGCTGAGGAATCAAAGATCAATCAAAATTCTTTACAAATCACCTCTTTTCGATCGAAATTGGTCATCCTATCATTAAACGATAACTCTTTCATCCTTCTTGAGTAAAGATAGGCAGTTGTTGATACCCGATTTTTCTCTAGGTATCTTTTTATACTCAAAAATACTTTTAAAATAACATATATATACATACATGAGTATACCAAGTGATTTGGTATTTTTCCAAATTTTTAAAGATTTTCAAAACCAATTTATTGTCTATTTTAGTATTACAAAATTCAATAATTATTTCCAAAATTATTATTTGGGTGAATAAACTCATTTTATTCCCATATTTATACCAAAATAATATTAAGGTGATTTTTTGTATATTTTTCTACACATTTTCCTGGCATTTTAAGCTAAATTGCGTATAATTGCAATTATAGCCTATTTTATAATTAATGGAATTTTATAATTATAAAAGCATTTCCAGTATTTTTAGATTAAAACTTGCCCATTATTAAATAGTTCAGTGCTTTTAATTTATTTTAAAATTATTTTAAGTATTTTATGTAAATTAAAAGGGGAAAATTGGCTATTTAATATATAGCCCATTACAATTTCAGTTTTAGCCAAATCAAACCCCCAATTTCCCAGCCCAATTTCGATTTAAATCTGAACCATACCCATTTCAAATTACAATGCCCAGCTCTGATTTAATCCGAGCCGTTGATCAAATGAGATCAACGGCCCAAATTTCATTTCCTTAATTTAATTCAGCTATCGCCCCCCCCCCCCCCCCAAACCATCATTTTCATCCCCTCTATTGGTATTTTCCTCTCCCTACTCTCTAGAACCTTCTGGTTCTCTCTTCCTCTCCAATGAACCCACCGCCTCTCCGGCCACCCCCAGCCTCACCTCTTTCGACCACCAGTCGCCATGAAGCCTTATCTCGTTTACTCTCTCTATCTGTGAGACCCTAGGAGCCTCCACCATATGAGATGGTCTCTGAAAGCTCCGCCTGGTTTATCTTTGGCATTTCTCCGATTGGTTTTGGTAATATGGTACTGCGGACACCATCATTGCTGAGTTTCACTGGTTTCATATAAAACCCTAATCTCTATCCAAACCTCTTAATTCTTTGTATTTTTAACGATTTTAACTCATACCTTTATGTTTTACACTACTCTCTACTCTATCTTCACGATTGCTCAAGTTTAAACGTTTTGTTCCCCTTTTTCAAAATTAGGGTTTTCTGGACCCCTTTCGAAATAACTATATCTTCTGATTTTTGAGTATTATGTGTTTATATTTGTGTTATTTTCTTGCTTGTGTGATCTTCTTGGCCATTATCCGAGTTCTATGTTTTAATTTTGTTATTAGGGTTCCAACCTTCTACTGATTCTGTGATTTTATGATTTATGTGACTATTGTGTTTAATAGGTCTAATTATTCATTGTTTACCCAAAAATTCTGCTAATTTTTTGCATCTCCTCGTATCCCTGATTTTTCATAAGTTTCCTAAAAGTTTTCCACTGATTTTGAATCACCTCCTTATTTGTGAGATGCTTTCTTTACTTAGCACCGATTCCCTAGTGATTCTTTCAACTAATTTGTTTTCAAAATCGACATGAAATCTGCATGTTTGTGTACAGTATGATGTTATTATACTTTCCTTAATTGAAAATATTCTTTACTTAGTCCCTATTACATGTATCATATTTTTACTATTCCTATTATGGAAATATCAGTATGGTACACAATTATTTTCCTTATTTGATACAATTTGTACCCGTTTGAAATATGAATCCATAATTGAAGGGAGTCCGAGCATTTAATTGATTCTAGTTGGTATTGTTTTTATAATTATGATCATTCTATGCATGTTACCTTATTTTTCACTTGTTTTGAAAACTATAAATAGTCTACCCTCTCTTTAGCATAGGACGAACAATTATGGTTTTGAACTCTCTCCTACGCACATAAGCATACTCACTGTTCTCTCTTATTGTTTTACATATTCTCTCTCACTTCTCTTATTGACTACTGGTTACCTAGTCGGCTGAAAGCCAAGAATAAGTAATTTGTTACTTTACTGGTTTATTGCTCTATACATTGCTCTCTCTGGTCTGCACACTCATGCTCTACTTCTCTGCACACTACTGTTCTATATTATCTCACTCTTGACTGGTATGTCTTCTATTTGATTTACAATTTCCAAAACAACATGTTTTTGTGTATGTTGCATTTACACTTGTTTCTTTTATGCTTCTACTTATGGTTCTGGTGTTCTAATTGCAATTTGCATGCCTCTGTGCTAGTTCATTGATGTGACTATCTTTTCTTTAATTCAGCGTGTCTTCAGCTTCCTTTATTTGTTTAATGCAGTTCTTCCTTACCCTTAATCCCAATACATTATCAGCATGTAATCCTGAACCGCTTGGGGTGAAATGTGTTGTGACTGTATAAATGTTTCTGTGATGTCTATACTCTTACATGGGAACCATTTATCCCATTTACCTTTCCCTAGCTTGTGTTTACTTCCCTGAACTTTGTGTGGTATTCTAGTCCTGGGATTTTCCTACTCACCTTCTTACAAAGTGTCACACTATTCTATTGTTTCTTTCAAAAAACTGATTCTATATGGATCATATTTTAGAACCGTTTCTTTCTCAAATCAATTTCATTAAGACTCTATCACACACTCCCACTACTCTTAGAGATTAGGTTCTACCTCCTTCATTTAAGCATTACTTTGGGTGCCTCTGAGTGCCCATTGAACTTTGATGCACAAGGCTGGTAATTCTACATTTTACTTGCTCAATATTTTTGGTAATGCTTGGGTGCTGGTATTGGCTAGGGTCAAAATGGGGCCCTAGGGAGCTTCACCGCACCCAGACCATTGGAAAGGATGTGAAACTCGAAAGCAGTGAGGTTGGAAGATTGGGCCTGATTGAAGGCTCCCTATAGAATAACTTATTATTTTTATTTGGTCCTAATGTAATTCAGCTATCTTTGTTTGTAATAATTTGTAACAAATGATTGGGGTTATAGTGAAATCTGGTGGGGTTATGTATGCTTAGTTTAAAGTAATGGGTAAAGAATATGCTAATAGGACTTTATTTACTTATTTGTGCAGTAGATATCATGTATAGAACATGCATCTCATATACTTACAATCCTGTTTTTAGGCTCTTACTTTCAGCCAGTTATCATACTTATTTCGTAATCATGATCCGTTAATAACCAATAAGTAATTGTCATAAAACTACTGTTGCATTCTCAATGGCGTTTAGAGACCATGTTTTAGGACTTTTACGTGCATTAGACACCATGTTACTTAGGGTTTTTTTTTCTGCAATTGCTGAATGCCTCACCATTTTGTTTAATCTAATAGTACAAGTTTGGTTAACTGCGTCCTTTTAAAACTGGAATTAATATGCATGCTCACCTTTAATTCATGTAGGCAATACATATGTTGCCCAGGCAAGATTTAGGCCCTAATAAGAATCGATTAATCATGTTCTTATCACTTTAAGACTAACCAACTTTTGTATAATTTAAATTTTGCCGCTCGCATTCCTGTTGTGACTCTCTGAAGGTCACTCTTTTACTGAAAGTTCATCTCTATCTGAAAACAAGTTCTGAAATCACTCTTACTGATTTTTCTGATTCTTCCCCTATTAAGTTTAAAAACTATTGGGTTACCTTTTTTGCCCAGAATCGTGTTGTTTTGATACTTGTCTATTTAAACTACTGAATTTTCAAGTCTTTATATTTTCAAACCATGTTTTAATGGTTCCCTTATCTTTTACTTACCCAAATACTGTCACTCATTCCTTTTCTTAAGAAACCTCTACCTTTGAGACCTTAAGTGTGTTTGAGACGTGCTGATTACATGTTTATTTGCGGAGGGATTTGTGAACTATTTTATTTACCTTTGTATGTTTCCTTTATGTGTAGTCCTACTTGATATTTATGTCGCCTAGCATTTTTTCCTTTAAACCTAAGGGTTCATCCTAGTCCTTACCCTATAGGAATAGTAGTCCTAAATACCATTTCGGACTTATAGGATTGGACAGGTAATGGCACGTAATAAACTTTCGTGACCCGATCACATGCTTAAATAAACTTTACGTGGTGGGAATGATAGAATAAGGAGATGATGACCGATGCGCTAATATCACGTGTTACCCCTCTTTTGAGGAGTGATTGTTGGGTATTGCATTGAAGTGATCCATATTAATCGTAAACCTAGCACCCCTTTTCCTTATTTATCTTTATTTGCTTTCTTTTAGAATGGTTTAAACCTCTCAAAATTCTGCTCTCTTTCTACTTACTTTCACAAGTTTCAACCTAATTGCAATGTTGTATGCAAGTCTTTATTTGAGTCTTGATTGTTTACTTATAAAGTCACAATTGAAACATGGCCCGGACCACACTAGTGGATCTTGAGGGGTTCCTAACACCTTCCCCTCGAGATAATTCTAGCCCTTACCCGAACTCTAGTTTCTTCAACGCAAACCTTTCTAAAAGTGTCCTAATGCACTATAATCAAAATTTGGAGAATTTCCAACTCCAAAATCCAATTCTTGATAGGGAATAGAGTTGCCCTCCCAAATGTCGTTAACCCGATTTTCGCTTAGAAAAAGGGGGCGTCTACAAGTATCCTAAGGAGGAAATGATCTTGTAGCAACAATCTCACTACAACATTGTATGCACTACATAAAAAAGTGGCACCTACATGACTAATGAACGGAAAGTAAAAACTAAAATTGAAATTTGAGTTCATATGAGTAATAAGAAATTCCAGTATTCGTCACTAAGATAAGCCAAGCATTCATGCAGAAAGTAGCAGAACAACCAGAAAAAGTAATTGCATATGTTTAAAGGCAACTGAGAAGGCACAAAAATAAATCTATGGTGCGAGCAACTCAATGAACGATTGCGAAGAGTATAAACAAATATGTGTAGGTCGTAATCTAAAGTATGGTAGAGTGACAAGGTGTTCGATAGAAAGGAGTAAGGATAAGAAAAGGTGGGTGAGAAGGTGACAAGTGTGATGACCCAACGGGTCATCACCGTAATTCTCCCTTTCACCGTACTTTCGAGGCCTTGAAAACCTCTTATTTGGTCGCCTCGATTTGCGAGCACAGTTCGGGCGCGAAGCAAGAAAAACTTTTATGGTAATATATATGAACTCTATATTAAAAATTATTAATTGTGATAATAATATTGATATAGTTGAATTTGGAAATATTTTGGGTAAATGGACCCAGACCCGTGATGTGACGGTCCCGGAGGATCCGTAGAAAAATATGGGACCCGGGTGTATTCCCGATATCGAAATCCGAGGTCCCAGGCCCGAGTACGCAATTTTTGAAAGGAATTATTTATCTGAAAATGATATGAAAAATTGAAATGAAAGTGAGTAAGGAAGTGATGGTATCGGGCTCGTATTTTGGTTTTGACGCCTTATACAGGTCTTAAATAATCGTTAAGCTCTATCTGTAAAGTTTGGTTGAAAACAGACTTCATTTGATGTGTTTTGGACTTGCAAATGAGAAATAAAAGTTTTATGGAAAATTGGAAGAAATCATGTGTTTTGAGGTTTTATTCTATCTAAATTATGTTATTTTGGCGATTTGATCACATGAGTAAGTCCGTAGGATATTTTTGGAATTGTAAGCATGTTTTGGTTGGAGCCCCGAGGGCTCGAGTGAGTTTTGGATAACTGTTGAGTCCATTTGTGTGTATAGGATCCATGCTTCAGGTGTCACAGACCTACATGCTTCGCAATTGCAAAGCATGGTTCGCAAATGTGAAGAGGGTCAGTCGCCTGCTATATTCGCAACGGCGAGGAACTATTCACAAATGCGAAGGAGTCCTCTCCCAGCAGTCTTCGCAAATGCGAAGGCTTACTCGCAAATGCGATTGCCCCAGCCTAACCTATGAGTTTGCAAATGCGAACATACCTTTCCAAATACGAGCCCCACCCAAATTCTGCGTTGTTCGCAATTGCGAACATATTCTCGCAAATGCGAGATCTACACCTGCATATTTTACACTTAGCCGATTTTGAAGCTCACGTTTCATATTATCAAAATCCAAACATCCATTATTGATTTTCTCTCAACTCTCTCTTTCCCAAATCAATTGTAAGTCAACTTTTAGTCAATTTCTTCAATCTTTAACATCCTTTATCATGCTTTCATCTTAAAATCAACGCTTCAATTGGTAAAAATGGGGGTTAGGGGTAAACCTAGGTTTTCTTAAAGTTGGGGATTTGGACCTCAATTTGGGGTTCGATTTCAAAATAAATCATAGATATGAACTCGTGGGTGAATGGGTAGCCCGGTTTTGGTTCGAACCTCGGGTTTTGACCATGTGAGCCCGGGGGATTTTTGGAAATTCTTGGGCTAAACTTTGAGAAATTCATTCTTATGCATTCAAATTGATTTAAGTAGCATTTTTTGATACATTTAGGTAACTAGTGACTAGATTCAAGCAGTTTTGTTGTGAATTCAAGGGGTAAATCCATCCTAGAGGCGTGAGTCGAGTTTAGAGCTTCCAAAGTAAGTGTTTGTTCTAACTTTTGCTTGAGGGAATAGGATTAGGACAATATTTGCTATGTGCTATGTGCAGTTGGTGTATAGGTATGGTGACGGTTACCTATGCGCCCGAGTCTAGCATGAGTGTGAGTCGTAGTTTCTTTTAAATTCGAAAGAGGTGAAACAATTGAGTTAATTACTTGTTAAACGAATGATGAAGTGATATTTGAGAAGCAAGTGAGTTAAAGAAGGAAGTGTGGTATTTTTCACTAACTGGGACTTATTGTTGATTTGTTTCCCTTATTGGGACTTATTGTTGATTTGTTCTCCTTTGCCGGGATGGTTAATCCTATAGTATATTCCCTTTCCCGATTGGTTGTGGCCATTGATTGGGTGAGGAAGAGAGATTATGCATGAAGGGTCTTTCCGTGTCATGTTTTGGTTATTATGCACGAAGGGTCTTTCCATGCAATGCTTTTATTATTGGAGCATGAAGGGTCTTTCCGTGCCTTGATGTGAGAGTTATGTGAGGAATAGCACGAAGGGTGATGCCGTGCATTTATGTTTGATAGTTTGGTGAGAATTGAGAGTAAAAGCACGAAGGTTGGTGCCGTGCAGTGGTTGACTTGCTCTTTTTCATTAATGTTAGCTATTTAATTTCCATCTCTCGGTTTGTGGTCTCATATCTAAATTGTTACACCCCACGGCATGTTCCCTCTATTATCTGTTTAAATTGTTTTATGTCTTTCCATTGTTGCACATATATCTGTACAAGTTAATTGTGGTAGGTCCAGTCTAGCCTCGTCACTACCCCGCCGGGGCTAGGCCAGATACTTACCAGCAGATGGGGTCGGTTGTGCTGATGCTACACTTCTGTTCCTTTTGTGCACAGGTCAGGAGACAGGTTACGGACCACATCAATATATTGGGAGCATGCCTTCAGTCCAGAGACTCCTAGGTAGTTCGCTGGCGTGCACAGGCCCTGAGTCTCTTCTATGTCATTTCTGTTTGTGTTCATTGTATCGAAACAGACTCCTTATGTATTTTCTGTCAAACTCTTATTTGTAGTATTTTATAATATTCCGGGAGTACTGTGACACTAAATCTTGGGTAGAGGATGATGTTAACTTTTTCCGCATTTCTTTCATTTAATGTTAATTTAAGACTTTCGCTTAAATTTATTGTTTTATCATTTTCTTATTGGAAATTACTTGAAAAGGTATACTTAAGTTGGCTTACCTAGCTCCGACACTAGGCGTCATCACGACTCCCGATGGTGGGAAATCGAGGTCGTGACAACAAGAATAGGTAAGGCCTCAGGAGGATGCCCATCAAAACAAGAGAGATAATAGTTTCTGTAAGATATAGAAAACTTGGTACAGCCTGAATGAACTTGGAGTAGTCTAAGACTAGGAGCAATTATGAGAGATAAAATGTTGCCTGGTAGTAGAATAAGGGTGTAACTGTGATAGATAAGAGGATGACGTTTGTGCCTTTGATGGAGTAATGATTTATAGAAAATGGGTTTCATGAATTGCACAGGATTAGAATATTCCATCCGATGAATCATGTTGGGATTCTATGAAAATACAATTATTGAATTATATTATCGTCCCCAGGTGGATCAGGAAAATCACTTCAAATGTTTCCCGATGTGATGTGAGCCCTAATGATAATGTATTATGTAAGAGGTTTCAAGTTATCAGTAGTAGATTATGGATCAACATTAAGGTGAATCACCTATAGATGGATAAAACTTCCATAACTATAATAGGAAATTAAGATGTCATTCTTTAGATTAATAGTAATAAGGAAGCATTGAAGGTCTTAGATTTATACATATAGGATTAGCAGAGAGAGTAACCTGGAGTTGGTTAGTAGATCTTAGCAATAATAAGCTGAAGTAAGTGTTATGGTATAGTATAACCTACCTAGATGTGGTAAATCCGTAGGCATTGATGTCCAAGTCTACGAAACAAGATATAAAAATAGTCGAAAGTTCGATAAAGTATCAAGCAAAGAACCTTAGTGCGCCTACAGATGCCCAGAGCGACAGGTTTCCATTAGTGTACGTTCAGTGAGGCCTAGAAATTGGCTAGAGGAAAAAAGAGATAAGTGTCTCATAGGTACATATACAAGGTAAGAGTCATACTTGCCTCATGATAGACGGTAGAAACACTTACAAGATTAGAATAATTTCGATCATAAGTCGTAGTGTGAGAAATAATCCTAAATGGGGGGATGCTCTGGCCTTTGGAATTATTCACAGAACAGTTGCCTAGATGTCAAGGAGAGTAATAAAATATTTTTAAGAGCTACAGGTTATCATAATGATAAGCGCATCAGTCAACATTCGAGGATGAATATTTCAAAGGGGAAATGATATTAAACCCCGTGTGAAAGTACGTAGTAAATAAATTGATGTAAGCTCTAAAAGGATGAAATCCTTCTACAAACCAAAGGTAGGTTTATCGAAGCGTTAAGTAATTTAGGATGAATGAGACTTGTTAATCATGATTTAAATGAGTGTACACTCAAAACATGACTATATATGATATTTGGATATAAAATATATAGTTTTAAAATAATCATATTTAAGGAAAAATTGAGTTAAGAATTGCCTTGTAACAAGCCGTGTCGAGAAATTAAATTCGTAAGGTTTATGATGTAATTTTGGGACATAGATCATACCAAAAGGATGGTTTTGGAACCTATTTTCCAATGGTCCAAGACATTTATTCATAAAACATCAGGGTAGAGAAATATAGACTTTTAAAGTACGGTCGCCAAGTCACGTTACCGCACTTAAGAGAAACTAGTATGACTATACGCCAGATTGAGAGGCAGTATTATCGAAATATGTAGAGAGTTATAAGGAGGTACTAAAATGGAATTGAATCCCCATGTGTTTTGTTTCTAAAGCTAAAAACGTTTTGTTAATATGATATTAGAGTAGAAAGATACAAGTGTCCGAAATTGCACTGCTCAAGCTACCAAGTCGGTAGCTTACCCACATGCTTGGAGAATTAAGGTGGTGGGCTTATAAGTGATTTTATCCCCTTATATCTTGTCAAAATACAAAGAATAATAACTGAAACACTTTCAAGCTCTTCAAGAACTTGTCCAAGAAATTCAAAGCAAAATCAACATCCCTTTCACAAAATCAAGAAGTGATAACATTTGAATGATCCCAACAATGTAAGCATCATTATACCGCCTCGCCTTTTTCTTTATCATTTGAGTCTTGAAAGGTACTTCATGATTAAGAAAATACCTACGTTATGTGTTACGTTTTTAAATATCAAGGAAGGTTGATAAATTTATTTTCTAAGAACTAGAACTCATGAGACGATGATTGGAAGTCGTGATTTTTATTTATTTCACTTTTAGTAGACTATTTTGTAGCCCAGTCGTGTTAGCCTATTATGCTGCTAATTAATGGAGTTTGGAAGGATAAAAGGGCTTTGATAAATTTCATATGTTATAGGGTAGTAGGCTGGCTACTCGTCGTTAAAATTTCAAGCTAATTGATAACTTGTTGGTTGGGTGTGTTATGGTATATTGGGGGGGGGGGGGGGGGGTTGGATTAAATGTCCCAAATTGTAGTAAGTTGTTTTCGAGTTGTGGGTTGTGTTGTGTTGTTGTCTCGCATATACTAGGATTGAGGGAGCAGTAAAATTAGGGGAAATGTTGCCCGTTTTATTTTAGAATCGAGTTATCATTTGACATACATGAAGTACTAGGGCCATCTAAGTTGTACATGTATTTCTTTGTTATAGCGTTGGCGTGCTAGTTATCGTAAGATTTTGTCGAGTTGCATTGACGGCTAAAGGTGTATTAAGGCTATATGATACAAACGAAACAAGAAAACACACAACTTTCGTAAATGACTCTATTCATAGAAGTACTAGGGGTGCTTATGTTATCGATTTTCCATGTCTCCTATTACTATATCGTCTATTCATGTGTCTCAAAAAATACGTAAGTTGATAAAGTTTATTTCATGATATTAACCGAAGGCAGATTGATCTTATGATATTTCGAGAGATCTTATTAACTTACTTCTCATGCATTGTATTCATTTATGCATGTACATTGACCCATGACAAAATTACATTATATACACATATATTATATTTATATCGGGTAAGGGGAAAGGTTATGGCATTATATATGCATTACCACATGATCAGCTAGTATATGTTGGTTTCGCCCACATTTGTCGAGAGGACATGATAGGATGTTCTCAGAGGCATGATGATGTTATGTACACATATAATTATGCATGGTATGTGATTTATAAACATATGCATGATATTATAATTGTCTCATTATTTATAGAGCTATTCAGACTTACAAGTTATGTCTTTTACTCCATGTTTCCTTCATGTCTATTATACAATATTTTTCATGCCTTACATACTCAACACTTTATTGGTACTGGTGTCCCTTTTTGCCCTAGGATGCTGTGTTTTATGCCCGCAAGTCTCGATAGATAGGATAAGAATCCTCCTAGTGGGCTATCAACTCACTAGAAGGTGTTGCTACACCCCTCTTGCTCCGGAGTTACTTATTTGGTCAGTATTCTTTGGACATGTATTTATTGGTATAACGGGGCCTTGTCACTACTTTTATGACATTTATATACTCTTATAGGCTTGTAGACAAATTTTCATGTATATGAGATATTGTATGATCTTGTCGGCCTATGATCATTGTACGAATGATCATTTTGGTCATAGGCTAGTATGTCATATGTATAAGTTTGTATTACATGTTGGGTCATTCTATAACGAGTATTAGCTTTTGTTTTATTCTATGTTATCTTATGACGCCCATTCAGTCCTAGTTACCCATAATATTATGATAAGAAATATATGTTACGTTGGTACTCGGCTGAGAAAGGCAGCAAGTGCCTGTCGCGGCCATGCGATTTGTGACAACCCGGCTAGTCGTCTTATGAGTAACCGCTCTATATCCCCCATTTCTACTTCCTTATGCTTTGTTATCCATTTTACGTGGTACGGGGTTGGTCGGATCAAATCCGGAATATTTTGGTAAGGTTTGGCACACTTAGTCTCTTTTAAGAAAGTTTAAGTTGGAAAAATCAATCGGATGTTGAATTACGTGCTAGAGGACTCGGATGTGAGTTCGTGGTTCGGTCAGCTTCAGAAGGTGATTTGGGACTTAAGAGTGTGTTCGGAATGGGTTTTAAAGGTTTGTAGGCTATTTAGGCTTGAAATTAGTAAGATTGAGATTTTTGCGATTTCCAATTGATAGGCGAGATTTTTATATAGGGGTCATAATGGAATTCCGAGAATTTCCATGGCTCCATTGTGTCATTTCGGATGTGTGTGCAAAAGTTTAGGCCATTTGAATGTGGTTTGGTTGAGTTTTTTTATCAAAAGCAAATTTGGAAGAGTTAGAAAATTTGGCTTGAATCCAATGTGTTTTGGATGATTTGATGTTGTTTGAGGTATTTTGAGGATTGGAACATGTTTGAATAAGGAATTAGGATATATTGGTGCTATTGGTTGAGGTCCGAGGGACCTCAGGGTAATTTCAGATGGTTAACGGGAAGTTTGGATTGTTGTTGAAGCTACTGAATTTCTGCTTCTAGTATGTTTGCAGGTGCGGCACCGCATATGCGAGAGAGGGGTCACAGAAGAGAAAAAGGGTCAGGTGAGCGGAGACCGCAGAAGCAACTAGGAGAGCCGAATCTGCGATGTTGCAGATGCGGACGAGGAACCGCATATTCGAATGGCTGGGGACATAAGTGATTCCGCAGAAGTAGACATTGAACCGCAAATGCGGTACCACAGATGCGGTTGAAGTACCGCAGATGTGGAAATATCTAGGCAGAACATATAAGTTATTTCATTCGCGATTTTGAGCTATTTTAACCATTTCTACTTCGGCTTTGGAGCTTTTTGGGCTGTTTGAAAGAGGGATTTCAAGGGAACTTCATTGTGGTAAGGAATTTGGACCTAAAATAATCTCTATGCTAATATTTCACGGTTTCAAACTGGAAATAAAGGAAATTAATGGTGAAATTGGGGAAACTAGGACTTGGGAACTTTGGCCTTTAAATTGAGGATTTGGAGGACCATTTGGGGTTGGATTTGAGAATTTTGATATGTATGAACTCGTGGGGAGATAAGGAATCTATTGATGGAAAAAAATTATTAAATTTCGAGACGTGGGCCCGGGGGTCAGGTTTTAGTAATTTTGGGATTTGTGTCAGTTATTGATTGTTTTCACTTGGGCTTCATTTCCTTAGCATATTTTGACATCCTTTTTGTGATTTTGGATACATTAGACACGCGTGGAGGTCAAGTCGAGGGGAAAAGGCATCACGAGTTAGAGATTTGACCGGTTTGAGGTGAGTAATGATTGTAAATGATGTTCTGAGGGTTTGAAACCCCGGATTTGCATATCGTAGTGTTATATTGAGGTGAGGCACACGCTTGATGATGAGCGTGGGGTCGTGCACTATTGGGGATTGTGACTTGGCCCATCCCGTTTGATGATTTTTATCGCGTATTTGACTAATATCTATTTTCTATCATCATTGTTTGGGCTAAATGGCATATTTGGGCTTCGTGCCAACTATTTGAACCCTTCGGAAATTTTTATTAATATTTCCTTACTATTTTTACTTAGACTTAATCTCAGTCATTCTATTTTCTATTGTTTTCATACTCAGACATATTTGCTTAGTTTTCATACTTAAATAATATTTTAAATGATGTTTGAGCTGAGAAATACTATTTTAGTGTTTCCCAAGTGGCTTGTGAGGATCTCTGACTGAGTTAGGTCGAGGTCCTATGTTGTGAAGAAACACTGATATTGATTTGAGACCGAGGGCCTGAGATATGTACGCCACGAGGTGGCTTGATATTGATATGAGGCCGAGAGCCTGTTTATGATGCCACGAGGTGGCTTGATATTGTGCTTGGGTTGTAAGGGGACCCTAATTGAATTTGCACATCCCTAGTGAGTGCGGGTATCCATTGTGATGTGAGATTGGGCTCGAGGGGCGGGTATTGTTCTAAGATGTTGCCTGAGGGGAGAACTTTTATTTGCTTACTTTACTTTAACTGCCTGTTAATTTCCTGTTTACTTGTTCAAAAAGGGTTTTACTTAACTTTTATCTGGTTTACTGCTTTTAAATGGTTTCGCTACTTCATTATAGAATATCTTGAGCCTTATGTGTTTTCTTACTTTCAGTAGTTATTTACATTTGTTGCTCACTGAGTTCGAGTACTCACTTTACTCCCTGCACCTTGTGTGCAGATTCAGACCTAGCTGGTCCCGCTTCCGAGTGTTGATCCTTCCTGCTTCAGGAGAACATTCGGAGTTCAGAGGTAGCTTCCTGGCATCCGAAGTTCCGTGTTTATCCTCCTTTATCATTTCTATCTCCTTTCAGACAATTGTACAAATTTACAGACTTAGCATACTTGTATCATGACTTATAGATGCTCATGACTAGTGACATCCCGGTTAGGGCTCTGTATGGGTGTTCTTCCGCGTATTTATGTTATTATATATTACTTTGGATTTATTTTATCATTTTTAGACTATTCTTAATGCTTAACTATTAACAAATTGGAAAATGGGAAGTGTCAGCAGGCCTTGTCTTCATGAGAGGCAACATCACGATCGGGTCCGGGTTTAGGGTCGTGACACGATTTGGGTCATGACATATATCATTTACTTTATCAATTCCCATCTTAAAACCTATATTATATCAAATTTACAAATTAAAATGGACTACTTATGAAAAATAATTTACACGACTATGGGAAGAGCAAGGAAAACTTCTGAATGTCAACATTAAATTGATGATTATGATAGATGACAAATTTTAAATTAATTTAGTCATTCTATTATAACCACAACAATAAATGAGCTTATTAGTGGCGACGACACCATTGAAATTCAAATTGTTATCAAAAGATTTTTACCGGCGAGTGTATGGTCTTTGAGAATACTAAGTGGCTGATACTTATGTCACGACCCAAACCGATGGGCCGCAATAGAAATCCGGTACCTTACTCAACCAAGTACCATATATATCTTTTATATCATTCTATCATAGGTAAATGAACTGGAGTAAAGTATAAGGGAATACAAACTTATACATATGAAGTACGGGCCTATAAGGCCAGTATGATTCTTTATATACTCGAAACATAGACCGACAAGGCCATACAAGTATCCGTATACATGACATTTGTCTAATAGCCTCTAAGAATACATAATATCGTAAAGGCCGGGACAAGGTCCCTCCATACCAATCTATACATGTACTAATCATTCTGACCAAAGAAGAAACTCCAGAGCAAATGGAGCGCACCAATACCATCCGCTGAGCTGATAGACTACTTGGAGGACTCTTGACTTGTATATCAAGACCTGTGGGCATGAAATGCAGCGTCCCCAAGCAAAAGGGATGTTAGTACAAATAATTTCCCGAGTATATAAGAAATGAAAATCAGTAACTAGTAGACATGAGAAAAACATGAAGTAAAGGACATGTATATCTGAATAACTCCGTGAATCATTCAATATTATAATGTCGTGGATATGAATATAAATGTCATACCATGAATGGGTATAAGCGTTCATAACATTATCAAGCCTCTGAGGGCATCCTATCATATCATTTCGACCACTATGGGCAAATCATCAACGTATACCAGCTGATCAGATGGCGGTACGTATATAATACCATAATCTTTTCCCATATCCCCCATATATATAGCCATGGGTCAATATACAGGAATGCAATGCATGAGAAGTACGTCAATAAAATCTCTTGGAATGTCATAAGACCATTACTCCTTCCCGTAAGATCATAAAGTAAACTTTTTTTTCAACTTACATATTTTTCCGAGATCCAAGAATAGAAGATATAATAATAATAATTCACATAGGGAATAAGGAATATAGACACCCCAAGTATTTCTATGAATAGAGTCATTTATGAAAGTTGCATATTTTGCTCGTTTCATTTGTATTATTTTGATCAGGCAAAAAAGAAAGAAGAGATAACCTTATCAGACATGAGCCGATCCTCAAGATAATCCTTTTAATGTATGTCAATCACGACGAAACACGTAATAACGAGATCGAAATAGGGAACAATTCGTATGAAATACTCGAAGCAATAACGTTGTTGTGCAAAGAAAATCTTGGCTAAAGATTTTCCGTATGACTTAGCAAAGTTTGGGTTTTTTGAAAAATGACATTTGATTGAAATTTTTTCTTAAGAGAATAGAGATGACATTACAAAGAATGAGTAACCTTGGATGAATTCTCATAGAAGAACGTCATTGTGTTCTTTGCTTAAGAGAATTGAAGTTAAATTGTATATTTGGAAAGTCATGCTTATTTAATGTCTGGCCCCACATGTCTAGCTTGGTGTCACTATAAGTGATAGGCCTTAAGACAACAAACGATTATAGGCCATGAAGTCATATCCTCATTTCAAGAAGTAAGTTCGTGACTCTAACGTGATTACCATTAGGAAAACTAAAACACATAATAATAGAGATAAGTATGGGCAGGAGAACAAGATAAAGTAAACATGAATTAGGAATTTAATGATTTGATAATAGTCGATCATGAGAATTTCAGATTTCGTACCGGCAATAGAAGAATGGACAACAGAAGAAGATTCATGAGAAATTCGTAGAATGATCATTTAGGAAGACGCTTCCCTAAAGTAAGCAATGTGAGCAAAATTAAGCTTACTAGACTGTATGTGCCAATTATAGTAATTGTCGTCTCACGAGTAGGTAATTTCATTATCCTTAGTACAAAAGGATTGCCGCAAGGAGAGGTCATCGATGATGTGAAATGACATTAAAAATGAAGAGATAGAGCATCTATAAGGAGATTGTCATAGCTCCAACTCTTAGTGTTCCCCAAAAAAGGGAATATAGAATGACGTGAAGTTATGTCAGAATTAGGTGGCTCTAGTAATTATGGAATGGTAAAGAAAGACTGTGATAAAATGAAAAAGGGATGATATTGAACTTATTCAAAGACTATTGATATGCTACGATACTGCATCATTATTCAAACACGACGTCAGTGAGAGGAAGTAAGGTTCGTGCCTGAGATATTATTGATTAATAAGGAGCTAGTGCAAGAGGTAAGTTAAGACAAAGAAACTGACCCAAGAAAGAATAAGCAAAATATATATATGGGAATAGACCAACAAGCATTTAGTAGTTGATTCAAAAAGAGCCTAGCTATGGCTAGACAAGAGAATACAGACAAATCAACAGATCATGCAAGATAAATATAGGGAACCCTAAGCCTCACAGTTATGACATCGTGATCCTTGAAAAATATCCATATAGTAGTTGGGGAAGTTAAAAAGATGTTGTATGAGTGTTATGGAAATAAAAGAAAGTGCCACCGTCAGAGAATCAAAATATTAGTTCAGGAGTAACCATACAAGCACAATGACATGGAGATAAGTAACTACGAGTAATTACATGTAAGGAAGAACATTGAAAATTCATTCAGGCATACGATATGATAAGCTCACAGCCTTACAAGAGTCAGAGGATCCCCCCTAAGTACCACAATGAAAGAGTAGCTGAGGAAATAAGGAAGAAGGCTTCAACCAAAGCACAGTGACCTAAAGAGGAAAGGGTTGTGTAACAATAGTTTATCCACAAAATTGTATGCACTCCAAAAGAAAGTTGCACCTACCATGGCTAATGACCGAGGAGTAAAACTAAAAGTAATATTCAAGACCATATATGTTGCACAAAAACATCGTCATGCGTGAGAACTCGGATAAGCTAAGCATGCATGCAAAAGGGGGCAAATGACCAGGAAAAACAATTGCCTACATTTGAATAAAACTGAAATGGAACGAAAGGAATTATTCGATTAATGATCAGCTGTAAAAGACTCCGATATAAGCTTAAAGAAGGAATTGGGTCCAGGTCATATACAAAGGATTGAATCATTAAAAGACTATATCATAGTTTTCCATAGCGTCCATAAAAGGCTATACTAAATGCAATGAGCCACAGATCGAAAGATAGCTTAAAGCTACATAAAGGCTAATCAAAAGAAAGAGAAATCTAAAGAATTACATAAACTAAATAGATTATGAATCTGCTTATTGGACCCAGAAAGTTACAAACATCATGATTGAGAACATTGTAGAATCACTCTTAATATTATAGGTACAAGAGAAATAATGCAGTAGCCATATTTTACAACGTCTCTACGATAGTGCCAATTAGAAGAGTGCCGGTATGGAGCTACCACCAAATTGTGTATGCACAAGGGGCGCAATTATTATAAGAGAGATTCAAGTTATGGATGTGATTATATATATATATATATATATATATATATATATATATATATATGAAAGGGAGGTCATGAAAGAGATAAAAGATATGCTGTGAGATTTTAAGAGAAGTTAGGTAAAGGTGGACAATGTACAAGATACTCAAATGCAGAAGGTTGTTAATAGTCATTACTTAGGATAGAAGGCTAGAATTGCGGGGATTTAATATCTAGGAATAATAGCGGCATCGTCTGCAGAAAATCCTCCAACCTATGGTCTAGGTATAGAGAAGCCAGATTAAGAGAATAAAGAAGATTCAGAATCGATGTGATGTCTCGCAATATATTCTAGAAAGACTAAAGAAAATCTATGATGCAACCAAGTTGAAAGGTTGAAAGTAATATAAATAGATATGTGTAGGTCGCAAGCTATTGTATGGTGAAGCAACAAGGTTCTAGAAGAAATGAGTAAGGATACGAAAGAGGGAGTGAGAAGGTAACAAAAATGGATAAGTCCTTAGGATTAAGCCCATGAAAACAAGAAGAGCAGATTGTTTCTCTAAGTTATACAAAGCTCACTATAGCTTGAATGAACTCAAAGAAGTCTAAGACTAATAGCATTTAGAAGAGATGGAATGTTGTAGAATGAGAGTATGGTTATGATAGATAAAAGACGATGTTTGGGCTTTCGATTGTGTAATGGTCTGATGAAAAAAAAGATTTCACGAATTGGACAGGAATAAAATAGCCACGTAAGGCGAGTCACATTGGAATGCTATGGAATATGGTTATGGAAGTATATTATCATATCACTCAGGTGGATCTAATAAATCACTTCAAATATTCCATGATGCAACGTAAGCCCTAGTGGCAATATATTACGTAAGAAAATTTCAAACTTATCAATGGATGATTGTAGATCAGCATTGAGGTGACTCAACAATGGATGGGTAAAAGTTACAAACTACGAGATGAGATTGGGCCATCAATCTTAAGATGAAAAGTAATGAACAAGCGTTAAAGGATTTAGATTTATGCATATAGGATAAGCAATGAAAGTAACCTCGAGTTCAGAAGCAGACCTCAGTAACAATAAATCGACGAAAATATTTTGGTATAGTATGGCCTACCTAGATGTAGTAAAGCTAACGATGCCAAAAGGGACAACTTGACATAATTTTGTATATATTCACAAAGTGCAACCTAGGGATTGGCTAAAAGCTAGAAGAGAAAAGAAGAGAAGAGAAGACTTAGTCACAAATACAAAGTTAGAGTCGTAAATGCAGCATGATAGAAGGTAGCAACAGTCATGAGATTAGAAGGATTCTAACTACAAGTCATGGTGTGAAAAAGAGGCTTAAAGGGAGGAATCCTCTGGCGTTTGTGATTCATTCACAGAACAGTCCCCTAGATGGCGTTTGTGATTCATTCACAGAACAGTCCCCTAGATGGCAAGACGAGTACTAATGTATTCGCAAGACCTATGTGTTATGAAAATGATAAGAGCATCAGTCAACATTCGAGGATGAATGTTCCAAAGGGAAGAATGATGTTACGCCCCGCAATATTATGTCGATATTACGACCCACAGTATTATATTACGATGATGTTACGTTTCACAGTATTAAATTACAACGATATTACACACTGTAGTATTTTACGTTGAATTTGTCGTAGGGTAATTGACATTAGTACAAGAAAAAAAAATTATTTGGAGATTATAAGGATGATTCTATTTTAAACAAATGAAGAGTAAATTCGTGAAGGTGAGAGGGGAAATAAGTCAAAGAAAATAAATTTTTCGTCCAAGTTTGCCATATCGGCATATAATACGGACCGAACATTAATACCCGATAGTTATGGACTAATGTCATACAAGGTACTACATGACCATGATATTAAGGTATACAAGGTATGTTAAAAGCGAGTAGTATTTTAAGTAAGTCGATATAATTTTTAATTATGCGAGTAATTAATTAATTACCGAGTAAAAGGTTATTACCTAGTTAATTAATAATCTTGGGATAAGATTAAACCCCTCCCGTGATGTGAAAATCATCCATTTACATGTAATGACTAAGTATTAAAGTTGCAACTTATTCATGGAGACACCAAAAAGTCGCCGCTAAAGATATGGTTTTTGAAGATCTCCCTAAAATTTTACTTTGATAAAATTTCTCCATTGAATGTTACATTTTGGCGGAGTCTAAGGTCGCGATTATAGGCATTTAGTGGCAACATTAGTTGCCACAGAAAATTATTAATTTAATGGAAATATTAGTCGTCAGAAAATACCTCACCTTTTGCATCACCATTATTTTTGTGTCGACAAAAGGTCACCACAGATAAGCTTCTTTGAAAATTTAATTACTAGAAAAGCAGTTTTTAACTAATGATAATACACAATTTTTTGATATATTTATATTAACTGCCAAACAATAATACAACCTATTAAATTGTGAAATCTGAACAACAGTATTTCTTTCATTCCCAAAAAGTCAATGCAACATAAAGTAGTCAATACATTATCGTTGTGCATACAAACAACAAAAAAACATTAAAAGTCTTCATATACGCCAATGTCTTGTACTACATACAAAAGAGCAATCGGCAAACTTGTACAAAATCTTCAAAGCACTCCAATATCTTCAAAAAACTCATTGAGCATCTTCAATTCCCCACTGTTTATTAAGTCGGCATTTGAAACAGACAACTGGAGTATGTTTAGGGTGAGAGTACCTGAAATATCACCGTGAAATTATTCATTTGACATTCATGCATGGCATATAGGCAGAGATGTGTATTTTTCTCTTGCTAGACGGTATTGTGACATTCATGATTTGACACGAACACTTGACATGTAGGCATAGAGATGTATACTCATGCTAGACGGTATATGATAATTGATGACTTGATAAGTAGGCATAGAGATGTATTTTCTCATGATAATTGGTAAACATAAATCCTTACTTGGTGTTGTCAATTGGAAATACAGTTCTATTGATAAACTCATGGTTAGTTGATTTTAAATTGTAATATCTGGACTTGAATGTTATACCTAGAAAGCATGTCTACGTTTCTGTAACTGTGAATGAGCTGAGTATAATATCTTTTGAGCTATCACTTTTACTACCTCCATTATATTATTATGTGTTAATATTGACTATTGGTCTGGGAGATTGACCTCCTTCCAAGCTCGTCACTACTTTCAACCTAATGTTTGATTTGTCACTTATTAAGTACATGAAGTTGGTTGTACTTGTGCTATTCGTTTGCATCTTGCGGGCAAATTTTGAAGTTGATGTTGTTGTGCATGGCGGGAGCTGGTATTAAAGATGTATCTGTATTCCGGTTATAACTGCATCTTGTTCTTGGCACTTTTAGATTTATAAAATCTATTTAAGTATATTTCAAACATATAATGCATTTATTTCTAACCACCATTATAAATTCTAAGTATTAGAAGTTCATGTCTTGAACCATCAATCCTTGGAATTTTGTATAGAAAGCATAGTTATTTTATTTATTTATTTATTCTGTTTATCCTATTTGAGTTATGTTGTCTATCATTTGGCTTACATAGCCGGTTGGGTTAGGTGTTGATATTTAGCTTAAAGTATATATAATTATATGTATATCAACTTGCATTTTACTGATGTTTCATAGATTTTGGATGTGAAATATAATGATTTGGGCTAATTCTTGGTGTTTTTATGTGTGGAAATCATTTTCAGGCAATATAGTGAGATATGTGCGAGATTGGAGCAAAAAAGGAGCAAAATTAGAAAATGGCCATTTGCAGCGCCAAAGGAAGCATGGGGCGCTACCAGTGGCACACTTTGCAGAATCTAAAATAAGCCAGTACCGTGGGTGCTGGTGATAGAGTCACTCTCCTAATTCACCCGGGACGAGGTTATATCATCCCAAGACCTACCCAACGCATATAAAAGAATGACTAAGCCTATTTTGATAGGGGAGACGCTACTTTGAAGAAACACTACACACAAGGAACATAGGGGAGCGAGGATATCATAGTTTTCTTCATCTTTTCTTAGTATTCTCAATTATTTAACACTTGTGAATTTGTTTTGATATTATCATGAGTGGGTAAAACCTACAGTTCTGGGGTTGTAATTTAGCCAAGAATATTGTTATTTAAAGTTGACCTAACCTTGATTACAATTTACTAATATATGGTTATTTGTTTAATTCTGTAATTTATTACTTAATTGTCTGGCCAACATTTATGTTTTATTTAATATTTATGCTATGCTTGGGAAAGCTACATCTAGACTACAGAAGAATTGAAGAGAGCACGCTTAACTCTGGGGGGGGGGGGATATTTGATTAGTATAGGAATATACCTAGTTACTGTACTTGATTAAATATCATAATCTTAAATAATTCTTAATATATTGATTTAATAGGAATATATGTTAATCTAGTTTGAATAGGTGAGTAGGAATTCAGGAGAATACTACAAAGAGAAATTCTTCGATTAATTAGCAGCCATGAGTGAATTGCATGAAAGGGAGAGTTAACTATAGCACAATATGATTGGTTAACTAATCACAACCCTGATTTGTCTGTACTAAATACACAACAACTATTTTGTTGTTTGATATATTAGTTACTTGTTAGAATTATTACTTGGTATAATCGCACTTTTGAACTCTGATCGACTTGACTGAATAATTATCTTGGTGAAACTAGATGGTAATTAACACAAGTCTCTCTAGGTTTATCACTGAACTTATTATTTTATTACTTGTATAACCATGTATACTTTTGCTGTATTTGGGAGTAACAAGTGTTTGGCTCCGTTGCCGGGGACTTGTATGTTGACTACTTTCTAGATTTCACTTTAGTTGTTTATTTCTTAAAGTCTAACATTTCTTAGTGGTTGCTCTGCTCACAGGAACTTGGATTGAATGCGAAGGGTTAAAATCTAGGATAGACTTCAAGGCTTTGATCTCGAACCTAAGAGAACATTCCACAAGAGGTTGATAGAAGCAAGGGACACAGATAATCTTCAAGAAGTTGTTCAATTTCTTGTGGACATGGCACAAGAGCAACATATGGCTGTTTAGGAGGTGGAGATGCCCAACATTACTAAACAATTTCATGTGAAGCCTAGAATCACTGGGTAGTTAGAGCTAAAACACGCCATGATCCAGCTACTACACGCGAATGGTTAGCTTATGGGTCTTCCACATGAGGATCCAAAACAACACATCCTAAGTTTCTTGGAAATTATTGATACGTATATCACTAACTGAGTCACTCTAGACTGTGTAAAGCTCACTTTTCCCGTTGTCTCTACTGGGTGAAGCAAAGCGATGGTTAAAGGCAAAACCAACTAGTTTTATTACATCATGGAATGATCGGAGAGAAAATTTTTAACAAGGTTCTTTCCTTCAGGAAAAACTGCAAAAATCAAAAGTGAGATATTCGGCTAGAAACAGAAATTAGGGGAGTCTTTATACTCACTTGGGAAAGATTCAAAGGGCTGCAAAGAGTTTGTTCTCATCACAATCAGACAAATAAAGCGTTAGCTCACACTTTTATAGAAGGGTTACGTCCTGAGACAAATATTATAGTGGATGCTCCAGCGGGAGGTCAAGTGTTGAAGAAAAGCTTCAATGAGATATATGCATTATTGAACAAATTCTCCAAAAATAATCATGATAGGCAAGGAGAGATGGGGCAAACACACTGCAAAAATCTACAAGGGCTCTCGACTTAGATTCCGTCTCTGCATTATCAGCGCAGGTTGCCACATTGGCCAACTAATTCAATAAGATAACCTCGGTTATTAACAAGCAGTAAGCTTAGCCAATGCAACAGGTTTAAATATTTTGTGAAGTATGTGGAGAGGGTCACACAAGCGACTTATGCCCAGCTAATCAAGTGAGGTCTTTCATATTCTCTATTGATTTAATTATCTTGGACTATGAGCCTGATTTATAAAGAATCCATCCTTAGCCATGGGCAGAGCTATTATTGATGTATGCCAAGGAAAGATGATGATGAGAGTGGGTGATCGAGTGGAGGTATTCAATGTGCATAAATCACTCATATTGTCAGCTAACTATTAAGAGCTATCAATGATTTATATGGTGGAAAGTGATATAACGTCATTGGTGCTTTATATGAGCGCCATAGATCCTCTTGAATAAGCCTTGATTGGGGATGGAGAGGACAGTGAAAATGAGATGATGAAATAAAGTAAGCAAGTACTTAACATGTCTTGCAATTATATACATGGATTTGGTATATTAGAGGAGTTGGACATACCTGTTACTCGGACCCCTCCTAAGATATATATTGAAGAAGCTATAAAGCTAGATCTTAAACCCCGTCTACTGCATCTACAGTATGCTTATTTAGAGAACTCTGAGACATTTCCAGTGATTAACTCATCCATCTTGGCCAATGTGCAAGAAGAAAAATTGCTTAGAGTGATTCACGACCATAAAAAAGCTATTGGGCGGATAATTGTCGTCATCAAAGGAATCAGACCATCATTTTGCATGAATATTTTTTTTGTGGAAGATAGACATCGGCCTAATGTTGAGAAACAAATAAGATTAAATCCCACTATGAAAGAGATTGTGAATAATGAAGTAATTAAGTGGCTCGATGTAGGTATCATCTTCCCTATTCATGACAACAACTGGGTAAGCCCAGTGCAATGTGTGCCTAAGGGGGGATGGTGTGATTGTTGTAGAGAATGAGAAAAATGAGATAATTCTGACTCACTCGTGACAGGGTGGAGATTTTGTATTGACTACCGAAGGCTCAACAAGGCAACCACAAGGTCCACTTCATACTTTCATCCATTGACCAAATGTTAGACATATTAGCGGGACATGAATATTATTGCTTCCTTGATGGTTATTCGGGGTACAATCAGATAGTCATATGCATATAGGATCAGGAGAAGAACATTTTTACTTGTCCTTATGGTACTTTTTCTTTCAAGAAAATGTCATTTGGTCTTTGTAATGCGCCGACCAATTTCCAGAGTTGCATGATGGCTATTTTCAATAATATGGTGGGAAAAATTGTGAAAGTCTTCAAGGATGATTTTTTCAGTCTTTGGGTCTTCTTATGATGATTGTTTGAAGAATTTGAGCAAGGTGCTAGTCCATTGTGAAGAAATACATTTGATGTTAAATTGGAAAAAAGGTGTCATTTTATGGTACAAGAATGTATTGTGTTGGGCCATAAGTGTCAAGGAGTGGAATTGAAGTTGATAAGGCGAATATGGAGGCATTTGAAAAACTATCTCCGCCCATTTCCGTGAAGGGTGTCCGTAGTTTCTCGGGACATGCGGGTTCTATAAATGCTTTATTAAGGATTCTTCAAAAACATCCACTCCTTTGTGCAGATTGCTTGAAAAGGATGTAACCTTCAATGTTGATGAAACCTGTGTAAATTCATTTGAGCAGCTCAAAAAGAAGTTGGTCGCTGCCTCGATTATTGCGGCACTAGATTGGTCCTTACCATTTGAACTTATGTGCGATGCAGGTGACCATAATATTGGGGCAGTGCTAGGCCAGAGGAAGGACAAGATATTTTACTCCATTTACTATGCGAGTACGACTCTTGATGATGCACGGCTGAATTACACCGTGTTTAACGTGAAAATGGTAATAACAATTAATTTTGTAAATGAAATTCTAAAAATACGTGATCTATTCCTGAGCTAGTTGTTAAAGCAGTCAATGCTAATCATGTGAAGTATAATGATAAATTGTGAGCTAAGACAGGGCGGTAATCAAACAAAAGGAGCTTGCTGCTCGAGTGCAGAGATGATCGATGAGACCTCGAGGTCGATGTTGGTATCGATCTCGAACAATCGGGATAGTCGCTGATGGGATAACAGTTAAAGGTATGATTAAGAAAGGCTCTATATTGCCAATATTAGACGATATGGTAATGAACAAATAAGAAAACAACAAATGATAAGGAGGCCTCGGCCCTGTGAAAATGAACCGCTTAGAAAAAAAGAGAGAGATATATATATTATTGCACCTGTGGAGAAATGGAGCTCTTCTTTACAAGGTGTTGGTGACCCCCCTTTTTTTCTCCTGATGTTTCCATGCATTTGAAGCTTACAATGATAACATTCATCGTAGAAAAAAGATTAGAGTCCAAACATCTTACCTCAATGAAATCCTCTTGAATTCCCTCTTCAATTAGCTCTCCCAAGCTTGAAAATCGCCCAACAATGGAGGTTCTTAGCCTCAAAATTGAGGAATAGACCTTTTAAATCATTTTGCCTAGCCATAAAAATCCTTCTTCGCGAACGCATCAAAGCCTCGCGTTCGCAAAGCACAAAATTACTTTGACCAAATTTCCTCTTTCGCAATCGCGACCAACCCATCGTGAATGCAGCGCTTTACTCAGATAGGCCTTCACGATCGCGTTACACCAATCGCGAACGCGATGAATAAAATGCCAAAATCTCAGCCTTTTCCACCTGACCCTTCATTATCGCGGCTCCCCTATGGCGAACGCAAAGGCCAGAATTCTGCAACACTGAACAACAGATTTTTGCAATTCCAAACTTCATGAAATGGTATAATTGACCACACGAAACTCACCCGAGGCCCTCGGGACCTCAACCAAGCATGCTAACATATCTCAAAATTGCATTCAAACATGTTCTCACCTTTGGAATGCTCAGAACAACATAAAAAATCTATATTCGCATCGGATTAAAGCCTAATAATTTAAAAACCTTTTAAATTACGCTTTCGATCAAAAACCCAACCAATCCTCGTTCGAATGATCTAAAATTTTGTACACACATCCCAAATGACATAAAAGAACTACTGCATCTTCCAGAAATCCATTACGACCCCAATATAAAAAATCTTATCTATCAACCAAAAAATGCCAAAACCTCAATTTCGCCAATTCATGGCTAAGCCTTCCACGGAGTTCCAAAATGTATTTTGATCACGCTCCTATGTCCCAAATAACCTAACGGATCTAACCAAATCTTAAAAATTTCAATCCGATATCATATACAAACAAGTCAAATGTTGGTCAAACCTTTCAAATTTGAAGCTTCAAACTGAGAACTGTTCTTCCAAATTCATTACGATTATCTTGAAAACAAAAACCAACAATTTAAATAAGTCATAATCCCTCACACGGGGCAAGTCATTCCTGAGAACTAGTGAGCGAAATACAAAAGCTCAAAATGATCGGTCGGGTCGTTTTACCTGTAGTAATTCCTTTCACGATCGAGGAGTTATTTTCATCAAATATAACATGTACAGATTCTTCCACATATAATGTGAATTTATTCTAGACTCTAAAGGATCTATTATTTAATGAATAGCCTAGAAAAATACCTTTATCACCTCTTGGATTGAATTTTCCAAGATTGTCCTTAATGTTATTGTGAATAAAACACTTACTTCCCAAGGGATGAAAATAACTGATATTAGGAGTTTTACCTTTCATAGTTCATATGGATTTTTCTTAATAATATACCTTATGAGACATAGGTTAAATATGTGACATTTTGTACTTACTCCTTCTTCCCAGAAATGATTTGGCAGTGAATGATCTAGTATCATGGTTCTTGCCATATCTTGTAGGGTTCTGTTTTTCCTTTTAACAAGTACATTATGTTGGGGTGATAGTGGTGCAGAGAAGCTATGAGTATATCCCTGATCATTACATAAGTCTTCAAATGCTCAGCTTTCAAATTCTCGTACATAATCACTTTGGATTGTTGCAATCAGATACTCCTTTTCTCTTTCAACCTTTTTACAGAAGATCGCAAAATTTTTCAGTGCTTCATCTTTATGAGATAAGAAAATCACCCAAGTAAAATGTGAGTAATCATCAATAATAACAACAACATATCGTTTTTCTCTTATACTAGTAGTTCTAGCAGGCCCACACAAATCAATGCGAAGCAATTGCAATGGTGTAGAAGTAGATACAATATCATTATTTTCGAAAGAGTTTGCAGTTTTTTTCCTATTTAACCGGCATCATAAATATGATTTCTAGAGAAATTTAGTTTGGGTATACCAATAACTAACTTATGCTTAGATAATTTTTCTATCAAATGCATGCTTGCACGACTAAATTTCCTATGCCATAACCAAGGATCATCAGATATGGATGTTAAATATATCGTACTATCTATATTTTCAAAACCATAAAGAATATAAATATTTCCATACCTTTTACCTGGGAGGATTATTTTACCTGTCTCATCTTCAATAGCACAACCTTTTTTCTTAAAATTTACCTCATACCCTGAGTCGCATAGCTGACTTATACTTAGGAGATTGTAGTTAAGTCCATCGAAGAGATAAACCTCAGTAATATCGTAGTTGATATTTAATGGAATTGTTCTAGTATCGATTATTTTTCCTTTTGAGTCATCTCCAAACTTAACACTTCCTCCATCCATTTTTGTAACTTTTTTGAACATGTTTTTATCACCTGTCATGTGATTCGAACATGCACTGTCTAGATACCATTTTCCTTTGCGGCTTCTCCTTTGGTGTTCCTGAAAAATAAAGTGATTACTTTCATATAGGTTACAAGTACCTTGGGCGTAGGTACTTAACTTTATGTTTTGATGATCTCACAAACTTACCATCCAGAACCAGATAAGGAACCCATAACACATTTCAAGACCTCAAAATCACAATGTTCCAGGTTGGGATCCAGCGTGGGATATAACTCAACTCATCAGAGTGGAAAGGAGAAGTAGAGAAACAAGTTCCTACCAGTTCCCGAGGAGATTTTATGAAGTCAACTCTCCAGTAGGAAAGTTATTGCCTGCACACGCTACTGCACAAGAACAATGCAGCAGTCAACTTTCTATGGAAGGCTTTTTACCTACCTTGATTACATCATTGTAAGTGATGTCACACACGTATGAATACCATCAAGGAAGGTAAAACAACTTACTTCATCAGAGAACCAAATAAAGGACCTGAAGCATAAATAATACAATCATTCAAGTTAATCAACTCAAGATAATCTGGCCAGTGAGCTTTTGATTCACATGAAATAGATTAGGTACCTGATCCCGTGGTGTTCCCCTGACAGAAGTATAGATCAAATACAGTTGGAAAGTAACTGCAGAAAACGACTGCCTGTAATAGTGCAGCAGACAAAGCAATGGTCACTTCCCATTGGGAAGAGGTATGCACTAACCAAGATTTGACATCACTAAGATGATGTCTTTTGTAGTATAGACCTTATGCAAGGCACAAGATTTAGGTTCAAGACTTGAAAAATCAAAAATGAAAATCCTCTCTAAAGTGAAAGAACAACCTCTCTCAAGTGATGTCACACAAGTATACATACTATCAAGGAAGGTAAAACAACTTACTTCATGAGAGCACCAGATAAAAGACATGAAGCATGCATAATACAATCACTTAAGTTGATCAACTCAAGATAATCTGGGCAGTGAGCTTTAGATTCACATGAAATAGATTAGGTACATCATCGCGTGGTGTTCCCCTGACAGAAGTATAGATCAACTATACAATTTGAAAGTAACTGCAGAAAGCGACTGCCTGTAACAGTGCAATGGTCACTTGCAATTGGGAAGAGGCATGTACTAACCAAGATTTGACATCACTAAGATTATGTCTTTTGTAGTATAGACCTTATGCAAGGCACAAGATTTAGGTTCAAGACTTGAAAAATCAAAAATGAAAATCCTCTTTAAAGTGAAAGAACAACCTCTCTCAAGAACAAAGCTGCAACAACCCAAGGATCTGATCCAAGGTCGAAGATATTTTAAGTCCTTAGGTTTAATAAGCCTTTGTTATTTGCTCTTCATTGTCACTCCTATCTTGCTTTCTTAGAAGCTATTTTTAGGAAACCCAAAATTCGTAAACTCCTCAGTTTATGTTATGACTAGGATTAGTCATAAGTTAAAGTTTTTGTAACTAGAGAGTTACAAAGTGGGTTGTAACAAGTGTTATTACAAGTTAGAATGAGTAAAAGCCTTTGTAACTATAGAATGATAAATTGACTTGTGGTGAGAGCATCACAAGTTAGTTAAAGTATTTGTAACTAGGGAGCCATAAAGTGGATTGTGGTAAGAGTATCACAAGTTAGTTGAATTCTTTGTGATAGACTCACAACAAAGTGGCTTCTAATAGAGTTTACAAGCTATTGAAGTTGAAATCCTACAAGTTTAGGTCGTGGTTTTTGTCCCCATTAGTTGGGATTTTTCCACGTAAAAATCCTTTGTGTTCTTTACTTACTGTCGAGATACTGTAGGAACAACTAGAGAACCTGATTCCCTATTCTTATTGGTTTTACAGTCTGTTGCTTACAGTGGGAACTTATAGAGAATCCGATTTTTTATACAATGAGAAGTTATCCAGTGTCTCATTTACGTACTGGTTAAATAGGTAGCATTGTGGAAATTAATACAGGACCAGATCGTAATACATTTTGGTTCATTAGTATCTTCAGTGGAAACTCATAGTGAACATAGTTTTCTATACAGTCTGGTGGATGCAATGTTTCTAATAATTGGTATTAGAACAGGTTCTTTCTAAAAGGTTAACACATAGAAAGAGTCTACATGGTTTCTCCACCAAATATCAAGGAAATTCAATCAGCTAATAGACCACAAAGATCTCAGAAGATGGTTCGCAAAAATGGAGGGATCCCAAAGAAAGGAAGTTCTAGTAGGAATGCCAAAGGAAATGATTGATGTACAAATGTGGAACTAGGACATTTCAACATGACTCCCCATTTCGAAACAAGAGCATTGCAAATACAACAGTGAAAAAGTAGGAAAAAAGGACCTTGTTCCTAACAAATGATTCAACCAAAAATGTGCAATTGACAATGGTTTGAAGAAAGCTCTTGCTGCATGGGGAGACTCCTCCATTGAACCAGAAGAGGAACCAAATGCGAGAAGCAGCTCTAAGATGGCAGTGCAAAATGAAGCAAAGGAATTTGATAAATTGTTTGCATTGATGGCTTAGTCCGATGAGGATGAATAGGACGACAATGATGAAGTCCTAATCTTCAAAAAAATTGATGTCATTAGAAAATATTCTAATTTATGCATATTATAGTTTTGTTAATGATAAAGATGACATATTCATAGAGATAGGGGATGCTGAACAATCTAGAGATGATTTGATGGTAGTGGTTGATGACTTGAAGGAAACCAAAGAGACCCTTAGCAAAGAAAAGAATACTCTAGTAGAGAAAATTGTAGCTACTGAGCAAGAAATGGATTATATGATAGTTTTCATTGTAGATTTAAGGAAACAAGTAGAAGAAGTAACTATAGAACACACCTGGTTGAAAAAACAAACAAAAAAATGGATGGACAACACAGAGGGAGAGGAAGTGGCAAGAAAGGCTCAACTTGAGCTTGAGAGTGCGCATAAGAAAGTTAAAACAAGTCTTGTTGCTGAGCTTAAAAATAATAGACAACTTCAAGAGGATTTAAAAAGGGTTAAAAATGATCTTGATAAGTCACTTAAATGGGTTTTAACATTTGTGTACAGAAGTAATGATGGAAACAGGCAATGCATCGGATTCCAAAAGGCTAAAACCTCCTAGCCTTCTTAGCCTTTGTCTCTCAAAAAGAGCCTAAGAATATCATGGAAGCATTGAAAGATGCTTACCGGATTACAGCTATGCAAGAAGAGCTCCGTCAACTTCAGAGGAAAAGTATGTGGAACTTGGTTCCACGACCTGGTGAGAACTACTATGGAAGACTGGCTCCTCGCGCGTAACGTGAAAGGTTGTCAAAATTCGTTCAATAAAATGGCTTTACAAAAGGGAAAATTGACAACACTCTTTTTTTAAGAAACCAAGACGGAACCTACTCATTGTGCAGATCTATGTTGGTGGAATCATCTTTGGAGCAGCGCTTGACTCCCAATGTGAAGAATGTGCATAACTCATAGGAAGCGTGTTAGAAATGAGTACGATGGGGGAACTGAATTTCTTCACAGATGTACAAGTGAAGCAAGAAGCTGGTGAAGAGATTGGACATAAAGACATCAAAATCTTTGACACTCCCATCGCACAACTACTTGTCTATACTGAATTAACCTAGTTCCCTTATGAATCAGACCCTGAATAGAGGTATCATAGGGTCACTTCTATAGCATGACAGATATTGCTTTTAGTGTAGGTCTGTGTGCTGGGTTTCAGTCCGATCTAAAGGAATCTCATCTGAAAGCTGCCAAGAGAACCCTAAGATGTCTCAAAAGGATGCTGGAATTGGTTCTATCCTATCCCTCGGTTGATAAACTTTACTTGGTTGGATATGCTGATGCTGATTATGTTGAGTATCTGGTGGATATAAACAACGCATTCGGACCGATACATTTTCTGAGGTCATGCTTGATCTAATGGGGTACAAAGAGACAAACTGTGTGGCTCTTCCCACTACTAAAACTGAATACGTGGATGTTGCTTCTTGTTATGCTCAACTAGCATAGATCAAGCAATATCTTGAATACTTTGGTGTATTTAACTCTTGAACCCACTGCAGCATAATAGGACAAAGCACATTAATGTCAGATACCATTTTCTCAAGGACAATGCTGACAATTTTCTGATTTGTATTATGTTCTGGAAGATGAAGAATAAGGTAGCAGAAATCTTCACCAAGGCACTGAGCAGGGAACATTTTAAAAGAAGTCATCTGAGTTGGGGTTGATCAAGCTCAACGAAGGACCTGGTCCCTCGATGGTTGACTATGCTAAGAAGGAAAGATACAATGCGAAAAATTGTTTTTCGGTGACATTTAACTCAAATCTATACTGTTACAGGTATACACATATGGCAGCTTCAGGACAAAAACAAGTAAGAGTGACTTTGCACTTCTAGGAGTCTTTGCTCAAAATTTTCAAAAACCATCAAGAAACCTAATTCATGTGACTCAGGCTAGTAGTCTCTTTGATAATTATATGCCTTTTTAAGCAGCTGAAGTGCCACGTCACTAATTTGTTTCTGCCTTTCTCCTAACTTTTGAAGTCCAAAATGATAAACATTTCTGAGCTTTGCCGTTGCTCAAAAAAGGCACTTTTTTATATTACACCCAACGAAAGCCGATTCTTTTCTTCAAAACCAAAATCAACCTTGTCTCAAAAAGAATCCTTCTCCCCCAAATATATCATAAGTAAACCAAACTCTGTCACCTTCAAAAGTCCTAATTCTATCTAAATCGAACCCCCAAGAAGTCTCAAGTAGATTTTAATGAGAGTTTAGCTGAAAAGGAATGGGGTAGATCTAATATTCTAGAGCGTAAGACTAAAATTGTTGATGGGTTTGTAGAAGCCTTGAAGGATGGAGGAATTGGTGAATATGCTGAAAAAGAGGGGAACTGAATGAGGGACACAGTCCCTAAAATCCTTCTTAGAATGTTAATTCTAATGATGATCTTTTTCTCTTGGGTTCTGTGCTTAAATGAACCTCTTATCTAGTAAAAATAATTGAGAAAAGCATGCTGATTGATGTGGTGATTGTGGAAGAGTGGATGGAGTATATGAATCTCCATTTGTGAAAAAATAATATAAATAATAGGAATAATAATAATATTAAAAAATGGAGAAAATAAAGTTGGTTGAGAAAGATGCAACAGTTGATAAGGGAGAACAGATTGAGAAGAGAAAGATGGAGACATGGCAGCTCAGGGATAGAAAGGGTAGTGTAAGTGAGGAACATGGTTCCTTACAGAAGCAAAATGTTAAGTTATCAGGTTTTGAGAGGTAGAAGACTCTAAAGCGTCAATGAGTACTGTCATGCAGAGTATTGAGTTCCAAAAATAAAATCACCTCGTTGTTCCTCCAAGTCCCAATGCTTGTGAAGAAGAAGAAGTAAAAACTTCTATGTTTTATGAGATACTTTGATGCTATATGTGCATGGGACTGTGCTTGTTATTGATGAGGCAAAGTTTGGGGAGATTCTTGGTGATCTGATTGATGGTTGAACCTACTCGATAGGTTAGAACCTGGTCCTCGAGGACCCTTGGCAGAATAGAATGCTAAGTTGAAGGGTGAGAACGAACGATTGAAGAAACAGGTGGAGGAACTGAGAACGCAAATGACCATTGATCAAAGGAGAGTAAATGAACAAATGGAAGATCTTATCAAGGCCTTATCCCCTTACGTTTCCTCTCGCTTAGTTATCCATGTCTTTCACTACTCCCAAATTCCATTGAATTCATATCTTCTTTTGATCCCTACATTTGATGACATTGGTACTTTAGTTTTTTAAATTTTCATACTATGTATTGTTGAAACTAGTGTTCTTTTATTATAATTACTCCACTATGGGCATTCATTCTATTTTGTGCACTGACATTCACTTATTGTTCTTGTTATTGTTTATGCTATGTTTCCCAAGTGGCCAAAATTAATGTTGTTGAACTTTTTTTTGGTGGTACATCGTCTGTTATTCTTTTCGAAGATACCAAAAGGAGAAATGGGAGGAACAGAATAGGTGTCAACATGGGGGAGGAACAGAATCAAATTGATATGTTGTGTTGTGCATGAAAGATGGCTCAGCTTCGCCGGGAGAACATTGCTGATGGCTCTACTTTGTAGGGGAATGTGCTGATAATATGTTCATTCTAGGTTGATCCGCATGAAACATATGAAGAATCTGGTTTTGTCATCATTAAGAAATAGGGAAATTGCTCTTTCAACACTATGTCATGTTTTGAAGATGACAAACTTTCTCAACGTACTGGGTATGGACTAGATAGGATCAGTGCACATAAGGAACTTTATTCTCGGGGGGGGGGGGGGGGGATAATTTCAGGTTTAAAATTCAACAAAAAAGGGGAAATTAATAAGATATGGTAGGCAGTTGTGATCAGCTCCTTAGGTTAGGTTCTCATGGGGAATATGACTAATTTGTAGGGGGAACAATATGGAGATTTGGCTCGCAGGGGGAATGTAACTTCAAATTTTTTCGTCATCAAAAGAGGGGAAATTGATAGGTTATAAGTACCTTGGGCATAGTTACTTTGCTATATCTTTTGATGATCTAACAAACTTACCATGCAAAACCAAATAAGGAACCTGTAACACATTTACGAGACCTCGAGATCATAAAGTTCTAGGTTGGGATCCAGCGTGGGATATAACTCAACTCATTAGAGTGGAAGGAACAGTTGAGGAAACATGTTCCTACTAGTTCCCGGGGAGACTGCATGAAGTCAACTCTCCAGCATGAAAGATATTTCCTGCACACTCTACTGCACAGGAGCAGTGCAACGATCAACTTTCTATAAAAGGTTTTTTACCTACCTTACTTACATCATTGTAAGTGATGTCACATACGTATAAATACCATTAAGGAAAGTAAAACAACTTCATGAGAGAACTAGATAAAGGACATGAAGCATGCGTAATACAATCATTCAAGTTAATCAACTCAAGATAATTTGGGTAGTGTACTTTAGATTCACAGGAACCAGATTAGGGACCTGATCCATTGGTGTTCCTGACAGAAGTGAAGGTCAACTGTACAGGTAGAAAGCAACTGCAGAAACTGACTGCCTGCAATAGTGCAGCAGACAGTGCAACAGTCACTTCCCATTAAGAAGAGGCATGTACTAACTTAGATTTTACATCATTAAGGTGATGTCTTTCGTAGTATAAACCTTATGCAAGGCATAAGATTCAGGTTCAAGAATTTTAAAATCAAAAATGAAATTTCTCTCTCAGGTGCAAGAACAACCTCTATCAAGAACAAAGCTTCTGCAGCCTCAAGGACCTGATCCAAGATCGAAGATATCTTATGTCCTTATGTTTGTTGAGTCTTTGTTATTTGTTCTTCATTGTAACTCCTGTCTTTCTTTCTTAGGAGCTTTTTTTAGGAAACCAAAAATCCGTGAACTCTTCAGTTTATGTTGTCAGTAGGTTTAGATATAAGTTAAAGCCTTTGTAACTAGAGAGTTACAAAGTCGTTTGTAATAAGTTTTATTACATGTTGTGGTGAGTAAAAGCCTTTGTAATTATAGAGTGAAAATGTGGCTTGTGGTGAGAGCATCACAAGTTAGTTAAAATCTTTGTAACTAGGGAGTCACAAAGTGGTTTATGGTAAGAGTACCACAAGTTAATTGAATTCTTTGTAATACAATCATTACAAAGTGGCTTGTAATAGGGGTTTACAAGTCAGTTATGTTGAAATCCTACAAGTGTAGGTCGTGGTTTTTTCCCCTTAGGTTGGGATAATTCCACGTAAAATTCTCTATGTTCTTTACTAACTCTCGAGCTACTTTAGGAAGAATTAGATAACATGATTCCCTATACTAGTTTGTTATACAGTCTGTTGGTTACAATGGGAACTTATAGAGAATCTGGTTTTCTATATAGTGGGAACTTATCCAGTGTCTCATTTACGTACTAGTTCAGTAGGTGGCACAGTGGGAACTGATATAGGACCAGATTGCTATATAGTTTGATTCATTATAATCTTCAATGATAAGTCATTGAGAATCTGGTTCTTTATGTTGTCTGGTGGACACATAGTTTCTAACACTTTCTTTTACTCACCCAAGCTTGCTTGGGTCCTGGTGGGTTAGTATTATTAGGTTCAAAATTATTTTTAGGTTACCAATTCATCCTGAAATATTTAACTTACGAAAAGGAAAAAAAGAATATTTATGTCCACTTTTATTGCAGTAGTGACTCGTAGCTCATGACCATTTTAGGTCTCTTATTAGTGCTAGTGCTAATGGACTCTTTTTTTACTAGTACTTTTCCTCAAACTCTTCTTGAAGTATTTCTTTTTCAATTTCACATACTTCATGTTTGAGCTTCCAGTCTTTTACTTTTTTATTGAGTCTCTTAAGCTCATTCATAATTTCTTAAGACACTTTCTAAGTCAGATCAAGAATCTCCTGCAACTCATTGCATCTTTCACAATAATAAGATCTTACCTCGCTTGTTTCACATCATGCCATGAAATGGTTCTCATTGTTATCTTTGCATTCATCGTCTGAAGTATCCTCGTCTGTCCAGCATCCTGAAGATTTATTCATATCGTTTCCATAATCGGCATGAAGTAAATATTTTGTATCTCTTGGTGTTCTGAAAAGTCTTCATCACTCCAACTTCCAAATGATTTATTCTTGTTAAAGCCTCTAGAGATTTTCCTTTTCAGATCTGGGTACTCAGCTTGAATGTGTCTAAATCTTCCGCACTCATTGCATTTTCCATCATTCTTATCTTGATTGTTATATTTCCTGGATCTCCTCGGTCGAATCCTTCATCTCCTCGTATTCTTGAATCTTCTCATTAAACCATCAATATTACTTGACATCATAGCAATCTCTTCTTGAAGGGCTTCAGGATCATCATCGATATCATTTTCAGCTATTTCAGTTGTGACCTTGAATGCGACTATTTTCTTCTTTTCTTCTAGGCTAGTTTTCTTAAGATGTATCTTTTCAAAGGCTATGAGTTTTCCTCGAAGTTCATCATAAGATAACTTATCCAGATCCTGAGATTCAAGTGAGACTCCTTTGGTCTGCCAAGTAGTTGGTAGTCTTCTAAGAATCTTTATTACTTGATCACCACTTGAATATAGTTTGCCGAAGGATTTTAAATCGCTAATTATTTTGCTAAATCTTGCAAACATCTATTTAATAGACTCTCATTATTTCATTTGGAAGAGGTCGTAACGATGAACAAGCATGCTGATATGTGTTTCCTTTACCTTGCTGGTTCCTTCGTATGTAACCTCAAGCTTTTCCCATATCTCTTTGATTGTGTCGCAACTATAGATTTTATCATACTCTTCACCACTTATAGCATTATACAGCACGTTTCTTTCCTTATTGTTGACTTGTACCACTGTCTTTTTCTCATCCGTATATGAATCTATATCTTCAAGAGAAGCAAGTGGTTGAGCGGCAGCCTGCAGAGGATAGTTCCCCTTTTTGATAACTCTCCAAACTTTAACATCATACGCCTTTGCAAATATTTCCATACGCACTATTTAGTAGGAGAAATGTTATCCACTGAAGTATGGTGGCCTTAATTGTGAAGTTCGTTCCTGGAAGAGTGCTCCTATGATAACTTGATTTGCCATGATCTTTTCTCACGAGCTGTTAAACAAAAGAAAAATATGAACCTTGCTCTGATACCAATTGAAAGTACAAGAAGAGGGGGTGAATTATTTATTTTTAAACTTAATTGTTATTAATTGGCTAGTTTTTCAATTAGTCAACTAGATGAAATAACTTGATAATAGTAACAACACAATATAAGATATTGAAATTAAATGCAGGAATTAAGGACGCCAGAATTTTTATATTGGTTCTGATTCATTGAATGAGTTTCTTCGAGTACACGGAGAATGGTGTGATCTACACCGATAGCTCAATTCCTATAACGCTCATTTATTTTGATCCAATGTCTCACCAATGTTGTTCTCTCTTTCTTTTCTAACTGGTTACACAACATGTCTTAGTAGAGCCACAATATTTGTTTGTAGTAGGACAAAGAGAGGGTGTTTGGTTCGATCAAAGTATATTTGCAAAGGTGTGATTACAAGTTTAATTACTTTGGTAAGGGCTTGAATTTTGGAGAGATTTGTCAACCCAAGAGATTTGATACTTGGAAAGAGAATGATTTTTTTCCCAGAATAAGGCTATCCACAACGACCTTAACTGACAAAAGGCTTTAAAATAATTTGTCTGTGTGCGATCCCCGAATCTTGATCCTTCCAGATTTAGACACTTGATTAGATATTCTGAAAGATCTTCGATATACTTGATTTGTTTGATTCCTTTAGTTTAGCCTTGATTGATTCTGTCACTATCAATTTCTTCCTCTAATCACGTCTACTTTTCTTGATTGCCTATGATTGATTCATTTAATCTTGTATGCCAATCCAAGCGTTCCTTAATCATTGATGATTTATTTCTTCAATCTTGAATGCTATCCATGAGTTACTATACAAAGAGAAAATATCTTATATTCATCATTAAAATAAGATCTAACACAGTGAATATTATTTAATGGAATTTCATAAAAAAATTCATTTAAGAAAACATTTGCAAGGATCTCGTTAAAAAAAATTTAAAAATTAAAAAACGACTTATTTATTACGGTATACTATTATATTATATGGTATACTATAATAGTATAATGTTACTATAACCATAACTTTAGTTTTTCACAATAACATCTAGATGATTCAACAAATAGCAGTCGAAGTATATTATTACAATATATTGTTGTAGTATATTGCATATTATTATAGTATATCATTATAATATATTGTATACTATAATAATATACTGTTGCAGTATAGCTATATACTCCTACAGTGTACCATATCAGTATATTGTTAGGTAATTGTGTTCATCTCTCTTATTACAGTATATCGTTATAGTATATGATATATTATAACAATATATCATTGTAATATAACTATATACTCCTATAACATATTATATACCACAACAACTTACTGTTGGGTGGATGTTTTCTTAGATTTTCAGCTGAGAATTCGATCACAATCACCTCAAATCAGCTCCAACTACAATCAAATTTCAGTATGAACTTCCAGAGGGTACTATAAGAAATATTTAATAATACCATCTTTGAATCAAACAAGAAATCTTCAAAATAAAATTTCAAATTCAGAAGCTACAAGCTTAATAATGGTGGGTATTTAGATACACACAAAAATCAGATCTATGAAAACTTAATACATAACCACAAGAACACATGGGTCCAAATATACAAATATGTTCACAAAAAAGAATATACTAATATAGAAAGATGATTTTGGAGTGAAACTCATATACAATAATATTAAACTTTTCTTTTAAAATTTATATAGTAAACTTTAAATTAAAGGATAAATGCATGAGTTTACTGAATTTCATCAACCACACTACGCGGTGAAATCAGAGGACTTAATTTCCCGCTATCAAGCTACTTCGGAAGAATTCCTCGAGATCACGAGGACGTACAACCACGACCAAGTCCCCTCTCACAGGGCTCGTCGAGGCCCGACTCGAAGAAGACGAAGGTCGAGGCTAGGGCAAAATAGGAAGTTCCCAAGGCACATGGCTATGTCTGGCAGTGCTGCCTATGCAGAGCCAACATTGAAGCGTCGCGTCTAGCCGTCCTATCTCCATACTTTACAATTAATGCATGTTGTATTATAACCGTGTTCCTCTCCTATATAAAGGGAACCCGTACTCATTTGTAAGGGGCTAATGTTGCTCCAACTATTCTCCACCAGATCAATAATATCTCTCCCTCTCTTTTGTCTCTAACTTTTTATTTGCTCGAGGCTACTCTTAGCGTTTATCATTTTCAAACTTGTTCATTATTTATTGCTTGCTATTGGCCATAAAGAGCCTTGTTTAATTGAATCTTAATTGTTATCATATTCCCGACAATCCTTGATAGCTCCGGATCGAGCCAAGATATCGACCTCGAAGTTCTCCATCGACCAGTCCAAAGCCAGGGCAGCAAGCCTACCGGTTTGATTACTGCCTCGTTTTAGCTCGTATTTGATCGTTAGCTTCATATTCTTAGCATCATATGTTCTAACAACTAGCACAAAAATAGATCACATATTTTTAGTATCCCATTTATAAATTTAATTATCGTTACCATTTTTATGATAACAACCACTAAAAAGACTAAGCTATCGGTATTTTTTGGAAGGGGAAAGGAACGTTTGGGGTATGAGGCTCTGCTTGTTTAGAAAAATTTAAAAGGAAAAAGGAATTGTGTAGGCGGTAAATTGTTTAAATTGTTTAAACCGTATAAGTAGGAAAAGTAAATCTTTTAGGCTTAAGTATTAAGGATAAATAACTTGAATTTACCGATAATAAAATGAGATCTTCCAAATTTTAAAGTCATCCGCGGTGTTGCGACCTTGCATAACACGGGCAAGCATAGCTGATGAACTAAAAAATAAAATGGCACCGCTTAGGGCAAGGATGTCCGTCTCTAGGCAGAACAAAATATGTACTAGCGATGTGAAGGTCAAACAGGTGATGCGCATCAGGAAGATCACTCACTTCAGATTCTTTTGTTTCCAGAACTCCATGGGTTTTATTCACAAACATTAATCAAGACTCACTGATTTTCCTTTATATATTCTTTTTCCTACTTGGACCAACAGTCAAAAGTGGTGGGCAAGAGATAAAAATTCGTGCAGTCACGTCGTTAGACAAATTAAAGAAAAGCACGTTGGGCTGTCGGTTGATCCTTCCTTTTATTCAATTGTTTAACTTAAAATAAGTCTCCAAGACTCTTTCTTTTAGTACCGGATCTAATATAGTCTACTTGTCTCTTTCTCGCTTCCTAACCCCAAAAATGACCCCCTACCAATTGATAAACAAAATAAGTTATTTATTACCCCATTTCTCTTCCATATAGTAACACTTAGTTCAACCATTCATCAAAATCATTATTCTCTTTCTAGCTATCTTGACATTATTCAGATGAGGACATTGTGCCCCAACTTGGATAGAGAAGATGGGCTGGAAACAGTGCTGGAAATCCCCATCCCAGAAGAAATGTTTGCTTCCAACAAGCACAGGGCACGGCAGAACAAGAATTCTGGGGTTAAATCTCACATGGAAAAGTCTGCTGCTTCCGTTTTTGGTAGCCGAAATGCTGAGATTCAACTCTTGCTTGGCGTTGTTGGAGCTCCGTTGATCCCTCATCCTATCCGTTGCGATCACTCTCTCAACACAAAAATCAACGATCATCCCATAGTAAGTTGGAGTATTGTAGCAGCATTATTTAAAAGCTTAAACCATTAGGAGTCGTTTGGTTGCTAATTGTGAGTAATCTGAGTAAACATTTTGAAAAATAACTTTTTAGAGTTTTTCAAACTTATGAAAAGATCCAAAGTCATATAGAAATTTTATGACCAAACATAAGTTCGAAAAAAAGTGAAAAATTTATTATGTCCAAACAGGTTCTTTTATTAACTTTTGTATAAAGTAATTCAAGGCTACCAACTATGGTGTTAGTTATATTAGTACTCCCAATGCATGAATAATTTACCTTGTAATCAGCTACCAAACGACCCCTTAGAGAGTAATTTTTTTCTTTGGATTGTACCACCATATCATCTAAAAAGTTTAGTTGAACATATTTTAATTTATTTAATTGGTATATTTTTAACATGTTCAGGAAGCTTCAGTGGCGAAATATATAGTACAACAGTACATAGCAGCAGCAGGGGGAGAACATGCTCTAAATTCCATTGACAGTATGTATGCAATGGGGAAAACAAAGATGGTGGCGTCTGAATTTGTTGCTGGAGATGGAATGGGATTGAACAACGGTAATATGATGAAGATTAAGAGTGTGAAAAATGGGCCAGGTGAAATGGGAGGATTTGTGTTGTGGCAAAATAGACCTGACCTGTGGAGCATAGAGCTGGTGGTTTCAGGGTGTAAAATTAGTGCTGGAAGTGATGGTAAAGTAGCTTGGAGGCAAACTCCATGGCTTAATTCCCATGCATCTCGTGGTCCTGCTAGGCCTCTTCGTCGTTCCTTACAGGTACTTTATTTCAAAACAATGGGTTCGATTGAATTTAATTAATACTTCCAGTATGGTAGGGTATATAAAATAGTGCGGAATAAGGTGTATTAATAATGCATGTGTCTGATGCTTGGTGTAGTGTATTAAAATTGTAATGCATTGCATAATTTTAAAGAAAAATAGTTGTTTACAAAAATACTCTTCATATTCTCTAGCATTAAAAGACATTAAGGACAATTTTGTCTTTAACCATAGTTCATACTATGCATGCATTAATAACCTTGAGATTACTAATGTCATTGTTTTCTATGAATTACTTATGAGAAAATCTCACTCTATACCCATTAATTTCAAACTATTTACCCTTTAATACTCATGCTCAAACTATTTACTACTCCTACCCATACATGCCAAACTATTTTACACGCTTATTCTTTAACTAAAGATAGACCATGCGGTAGACTTTCGCTAAGTCGCTAAAGGCCAGAGATTATAGTTGCATTTATTATAGCACGTGTGTCTCTGTATGGCTCTATAATATATCCAGTTATCATAAACTAGGACTCCCCTAAGTTGTCAAGCTGATATTTTAACAAATTTAATTTGTCGAATACTACTTATATTCATTAAAAGTTGAACTGCTCCAGCTATAAACTACAAGAGTGAAGGTGATCAATGGTGACACTGAAATTAAATCATTCGAGCTATGATACTTGGGAAAATTTTAAAAGTCAACCGCGATACACTCTTCATGCATATGTACACTGAATTTAAATTTTTAATATTTTAATACTCTAGTACTCCTAGTATATTTATTTGTTTAACAGAGCTTTTACAATTTTTGTATTCAATTCGAACTATACTTATAAAATGCCACCAAATACGTGCTACACCGCATGGTTTATTTTTTCACGTTTGATTAGATTTGACTCGCGTGATTAAAATATCGATTGGCAACTGTAATCAAGTGCTGGGTCAGCTTTGTCGAGACTTGGAACTAATTTGAGGTGATTGAGATCGAAATTTTCAGTTGAAAATCGAAGAATAACACAACTACAGTAATAATTGAAGAAGAACACTTTTACCTAACAATATACCGCTACAGTATACTAATATACTATAGGAGTATATAGTTATACTACAACAGTATACTATTATAGTATACAAATGTATTGTTATGGTATACTGTAATAATATGCAAGACATTGTAATGATGTGTTGTAATAGTATATAATATACTATAATATTATACTTATTACCGGTAAATTCACTTGCATTTTTCTTTTTAATTTGTTTTAAGCTTTTGCCTAGCGTGAGCGGTAAATTAAAAATGCCAAAAATATATAAATTATAGTTTGCTACATAATGTAACGGTATACTCTTACAATTAGATCCTTTTAGATTTTTTTAATCTTTTATTGACAACTAATAATATTTTAATTTAATATTTGAATTAAACTTTTTTTAACTCTTTGCGTACAATTGTATACCCTGTTGGTATCACTATATACTATACTGGTATCAAATGTTACTTAATATTTTTTTGGTTCTATTATCTATGTTTAACTGGTACACGATTTGATTTTTATTTAGTAATAATATATATAAAAAGAATAATAAAAAATAGTGAAAATAGTAAATAAAATTAGATTATGAAGAGAAAAAGCATATAAAAAAGGAAGTTAAATGAATTTAGAATAGGAAAAAAGAAAAGAAAATAAGAAGAAAAGGAGGGAAAAAAAGGAGAAAAGAAAAAAAAAAGAAGAATAGAAATAAAAAAGAATTGAAGAGTAAAGGAAAAATTTCCCACAAAATCAATTATGGATAGGATATATAATTATTTTATGGATAGAGAAAACATATTGGTAGACAAGGGTAAATAATTTATTTTTATTGTTAGTTGTGTCAAAACCCAATTGCTTATACATAATATAATATATAATATTAGTGACATACAAGTTGAGAAAATATATCAAATAAAATATTAATAATGCATAAAATTAATGGTTGTATAATTTTTTCTAATACCAAACGACCCCGAAGAGTATTAACTTATGTAGTGCTAACAACTTTTTAATGGTTGAATCTATCAAAGTATATATCGTAAAATCTCTCACTCAATCCTTGAATAATGGTCAATTTTCCTTTTATTAGTCATGATCTAAAACAAGCTTATAACAAGTGAACAGGCAGACAATTTCTCCACATGAAATCTGAAGGGGCAATAATTGCCAAATACGTCGAGCCACTTGATGAGTGGGAAGGCCATGATTCTTTGACTGTTCCAACTGACAACTATGTATGATATTTTACTTTGTGTGGGTCCTCGTGTCTGATTAACTGGAAGATGTGTTTTGGGAAGTGTGAAATCATAATCAAGAAGATCATTTATGTTCTTTTTCACTTTACCTTTGGAGGTGTAGGACCTACTTATTTCCATGAGCTTTAAATTTCTCTTTTTATTTATTTCTGGCTCTAACGGGACATATCCCCATGCGGACCTGATTTGTCCTTCCACCAAAACAATGATTGATTTTATGAGTACTCAAATTGGCATCTATTCTGAATCTTAGACCAAGAAATCAGTTCTCCCTTGTGAATGCACACAAATCTTAGCCTCCATTTTGAATAAAGAGTTACTTATTAAACTTAATTTCATATATGTCATGAGATTTACATTATATTTGGTTTTCCTTTTTCTCAAGTGTATTTTGTAAAGCCAGATCACATGACCCATCAAAATGGTCAGTACGGCAAGCTTGAAAAAATGTCTAATAATCCCTTGGTTTCATTTTATATGAGACTACACGTGAAACTTTTAACATTTATGTCTCTACTATATTTGCGATGATAAGTTTTAAGGGCACCTTTTTATATCTATCAAATTATGTCTTCTTTTATAAAATTCTTGCATAGTAAAATACTGATAAAATTAGGAGTAACAAACTAGAAGCCAATATATATGAATTTTTTCTGAAGATGGTAAATTCCTGAACTAAAAACCCCCACGAAAAAATAAAGATAAGAAATGTGGAACCAGTAAAGTTTGCTTCTGTAGAACTAACTGGTTCAAATTGATCACGTTAACAGGGTCTTGATCCCAAATCCGTTGCGAATTTATTCTCAAATTCCATTTGTATTGGAGAGAAGACGGTGAATATAGAAGACTGTTTTGTACTAAAGCTTGAAACAGAACCCTCAACTCTGAAAGCAAGAAGCAGCAGCAACGTTGAAGTAATGAGGCACACTGTTTGGGGTTACTTCAGCCAACGAACAGGGCTCTTACTCCAGCTTGAAGACACTCATCTTCTTAGAATCAAAGCCCCAGGAAATGATGTCTTTTGGGAAACAACAATGGAGTCAATAATCCTCGATTATCGAACACTCGATGGTGTTAACATTGCACATGGTGGAAGAACATCTGTTTCTTTATTTAGGTTTGGTGAAAACTCACAAGGACACACTAGGACAAGAATGGAAGAGGATTGGACCATTGAAGAAGTCGATTTTAACATAAAGGGATTATCTGCCGACTGTTTCTTACCACCCAGTGACTTGAAAAAGGATGATGAAGTGAGTCATGATGTGAACAAGAAGTCAAGGTTGGGGTTCAATGCTCGTACTAATAATGCTAAACTAAGAACTGCTAGGAAATGTGCGTCTAAAATCATGTCTATTGACGAAGAAGATCTTGAAGACTACGAAGCAGATGAAGAATCTTGAAGTTCAATTGTAAGCTTATTTAGTATTCAATCTGTGGTCATTTTTGAACATAGAGCACCACAGGATATGTTATAGGATTTGACTTGTATTACTCTTAACGGTATAAAGAAATTTCTAGTGACTCAACTGGAAGGCTGTTTTTATTAAGGTCAAATAATTAGCTAAGATGGGGCTTTATACATCTGCCGTAAAATTCCTTTCAGCATCTCCGTTTTATTGCAGTATTTCTTGGAGAAAAATCCTATTACAGCTTAATATTCAAATTTCTCAGAACAAACTGTAGTGGATCCAATATTCACTACCAAATATTGAAAACAATAGAATTACATTGAAAAGTAATAATATCAAAGGATAATAACAGAAAGATAGGGAATGGGAGAGACAGAGCGACAGAGAGAAAGAGATCAGGAGAGAGAAAATTCCAAATAACAATTCGCACAACCTCGCTGCTAATGCTACTCCCTAAATCTATATATACCATATAGCAAATCTTATTACCAAAATTATGTATGGTTTGATATTTACCCGCCTATATTATGTTTTGTTTACAAAAATTGTACCAAACCAAAAATAGCTGAATTCTATCCTAAAATAACGCCACTTTTGTAGCTATCAGAATTAATGTGATTCTGTCACAATTTAATGAGAGTTTGAAAACGGAACAAAATCATAAACCAGCGTGATTCTCTCATTTTGTTACAGAAACATAGCTCTCATCTGTAACTCAATCAAATTGTAGAACTTCCAAATTGTTGAATGCAGTTCTTCTACATCAGTATAGAAATTCAAGAATCTAAATCTGTTCTTCGTCTACATCAGTACACAAATTGTCGAATCTAAATCTTTTTTTCGTCGAAATCAGTACACAAGTTCTTTAATTGTTGAATACAGCTCTTCGTCAAAATTAGTACAAAAATTGTCATATTGTCGAATACAGCTGTTCGTCTTCATCAGTACAAAAATTGACGAATCTAAATCTGTTCTTCGTCTGTTTTTCTATCAACTACATAAAATTATGTCAAAAATCCCAATAATGCTGAAATCGAATGGTTATTGGGATAACTATGGCAGATTCCGAGATTTTGAAGTTGATGTCATTTTGTTAGATGATAATGCAAGCTACGGAATTCTCCAATCTACAATTGCAGTATCGATTGATACATCGGATAAAATTATAGAAATAAAATATATTGTCAATGATAATTGTCCTACATTGGAAATTAAGAATGATATGGGTGTTTGTGTATATATGGAAACGAAAAAAGAGAATAAAAACTTAGGTTCGTATCCCTTATGTATTAGCGTAAGAGATTTCAATATGGAATTGACAATCACCAGTGAAACCATCAGTACAGGTATGTTTGATTCGACAATGCTGAGTGTTTTTGTGTTACCTACTAATCTATGATTCAACGACATGTATCTACAATTAATCTATGATGATGATATAGTACTGGAAATGACACAGCGATGTTGCTTTAAAAATTTACCTACATAGTTACTATATTTGTGAATTTATTGTCTGCAGGTTCTTCAGGATCACTAAGGTTACTAGAAATTCCATCCTCACCAGCTATAGAGGAATATCAAAGTGAAATAATAATTGAATCTACGCAAACATGTATTGAAGAAGGAAAAGTGTACCAGGACAAGAAAACAATAGCTGTTGCAATGAAGAATTATGCAATTATGCACAAGTTCCAGTTCAAAGGTAAAAGATCAAGTAAAAGAAGGTATGTAGTTATTTATGGATTTGAAAAATTACTGTATTATTGAAGATAGGTTTGTTAATGCAATTGTAGTTAAATTGTAGTCATTTTGTAGTTAATTGTAGTGTTAAATAAATATGTCTGAATATTGTATTTTTTTGTAGCTACTGGCTTGTATGTGTAGCTGAAAACTGAAATGGCATTTCAAGGCAACGTCAATTCATGATTCTTCATTGTTCAAGATAAGAAGTTTTAGCCGACAACACACATGCTGCCGAATGGACGAAACATTCATACATCGCAAATGTACTGCAACGGTAGTTGGTAGCATTGTCGTTCCAAAGTATTGTGATCCTAAGACTGTTTACACGCCAAAGGACGTACAAACTGACATGTTATTCGAACATGGAGTGAACCTAAGCTACATACAAGCATGGAGAGCAAAGGAAAAAGCATTACAGTTTTTGAGAGGGAATCTGTGTGACTCGTACAACAGATTACCAAAATATTTTTATATTCTTGAGAAGAATTATCCCGGTTCTGTTGTTAAATTGAAGAAGGCAGCAGATGATTGCTTCTTGTACGCATTTGTTGCTCTTTGTACATCAATATATGATTGGCAACATTGTAAGCCGGTAGTAGTGGTTGATGGGACATTCTTAAAATCAGCATATAGGGGTATTATGCTGACAGCAAGCACCATGGATGCAGCAGGTACTACATGCAATAATTTTGTAGTTATTTTGTAGACAGTTTAAACAATGTAGTTAAATTGTACTTATATTGTAGTTAGTTAGTATTTATATAAATCAATGTAGTTAAATTGCCTAAATTCTCAATATATATTTGTATTTAATAGTTAATCCTATTTTATGACTACAAATTGTAGGTTCTATGTTGCCCTTGGCATATGCTGTTGTAGATTCTGAAAACGACGCGTCTTGGAAGTGGTTCTTTGAACAATTCAAGGAGGCATATGGTGAAAGACCTTCAATGTGTGTTGTCTCAGATAGGCATGAGAGTATATCGAAGGCAACATCAGTTGTCTATCCGGGCATGGCACAGTACTTTTGCATGTGGCATATATGGACAAATATAAGGTCAAAATTCAAGAAGGCACATCTACAATTACATGAATTGTACTTTGCTACAGCACGGTCATATACTCTGGATGAATTCAATGAAAGGATAATGAAGATTGAAGAGGTAGACCCACGTGTATCATCTTACCTATATGATATTGGCTATCATAGATGGTTAAGAGTACATGAAACGGTAAATAGAACTTTTACTATGACGTCAAACATTGCAGAGTCGTTGAACGCTGTAACAAAAGAGGCAAGAGAGCTGCCAATATTTGATCTATTTGAGTATATGAGGACTATTCTAGAACGTTGGCCAAAATAAAAGTTATTGAAGGCAAAGGGTACTTTCACATTCCTTGGTCACAAATTCAACAAAGAATTGGAAGATAACAATACATTATCCCAGAAACTAAAGGTAATATATTCTTGTTTGGTGCAGGAGAAAAAACAAAAATAGTAGTAGCTGCAGTGTTTCCATTTTGTAGTTAAAATGTAGTCAAATTGTGGGTAAATGTAGTTGTCGTTTATATGTAGTTTATTTGTAGCTGATTTGTAGTTAACTGATTGTTGCTAATCTAGTTAACTGATTGATGTATTATTATTTTCTGTTTGGTCTTGAATTGTAGGTGAGGGCTTCAACAGATCATATACATACTGTGCTAGATGGTGTGAAGCGGTACATTGTATGTCTAGAAAACAAGAAATGTAGCTGTGGACAATTCCAACTTGATGAACTTCCATGTGCCCATGTTTTGGCAGCATTAAGGCATAGGATGAAAGTCCTGACAACTATTGCTCTCCGTATTACACAACGAAGAGCCTTCTTCTTACCTATGAAATGCCAGTAAATCCTCTTCCTGATGAAGCCAAATGGGATGTTCCACAACATATTTTGGATGAGGTAGTAAAGCCACCGGCGGGAGATAAAAGGCAGCCAGGTAGACGTCACAAGGAAAGATATAAAACATTTGATGAAATAAACTCAAAGAAATACAAGGTCTCATGTGGCAATTGTAGAGGTGAAGGGCATAACAAAAGAACTTGCAAGAATGCGCCGAAAAAGAAATGAATATCATGTAGCTAGAATACTTTTTCAAAATAAATGGTAGTGAGCCCAAATTATCGGAATTTATTGTGTAACTGTTCTACATTTTGACGATAATAAAGAAGTATAACCATATATTTGAGTGTTTGCACTATTTTCATTTTTTATGTATTCCGTCAAACATCAATTCTTTTCATTTTTTATTGAATAGTTAAACTTTTGTAAAAGCTATATGGAAAACGTCTGATGTTAATAAAGAAAATAATGAATGTAAACTGTTGCCAGATTGTAGTTATAATGTACTGTATGTGTGTTCTAAATGTAGTACTGGGAATCACCTAATGGGAATTTGTAGTTAAAATGAAGTTCAATGTAGTTATATGCAATTGTAGTTATATGTAGTTCAATTTGTAGTTATATGCAATTGTAGTTAAATTGTATTCATTTTGTAGTTAATTGTAGTGTTTAATAAATATGTCTGAATATTGTATTTTTGCTACTGGCTTGTATGTGTAGCTGAAAACTGCAAATGGCATTTCAAGGCAACGTCAACTCACGATTCTTCATTGTTCAAGATAAGAAGTTTCAGCCGACAACACACATGCTGCTGAATGGACGAAACATTCATACAGCGCAAATGTACTGCAACAGTAGTTGGTAGCATTGTCGTTCCAATTTGTAGTTATATGCAATTGTAGTTATATGTAGTTAAATTTCTAGTTATATGCAATTATAGTTAAATTATATTCATTGTACATAAATTATTTTTCCCAGAATAATTGTTGATAAGGGATGGCTAAATTATTTATCTGATACCTATATACATTTCATCTTTATGCCGTGTAAGAACTGACAGTTATATAAATATATTAAATGGCAACTGAAGATATTTTAAAATGAAATTATAATACAAAGCTATTATGGCAAAACTGCTATTAGATAGCTGGAATACTCGAGTATAATGTATTCAAGAAAAATTGTTGATTACAACCAAAATGACTTAATGATTACATTGTTTTCCAATTCAACTACCAAATATGAACAGAATAGTCTACCTCTTCTTTCGTTGAACATTAGTCCTCTCATTCATTGCCGGTGCACCCTTCCTCCTTGCAAGTCTGCCAGTAACCTCACTCTCACTGATTGAACCATCTGTTAGCTTCTTTTTGGCGTAGTCCCACAATAGAGCTCCATAGCGTCTACGGTGTTGGTCAATATCAGTAAGATCTTCCTTTGGGATAGACAAATCACCATTGCTAATATACTCCGCAAAAGCAGCCACAAATATACCATAATCCCTGCAGAATATGAGAATTTTTCATTATATACCAAACGATAAAAAAAATTAATTAAACATATAGAAAGGGAGATTAGTTTTTTACAGTGAGCCTTCCTTTTGTTGTGGAAACTCAGCAACCATACATCGTATGTCGAGAGGGTCTGTAACTGGTTTCTCTATGTATGACTCTGTAGTCTTGAAGTCAATGTCTTTGCGTTTACCATAGAAACCAGTGCATGACAAATAAAGAGGAATAATGACAGAAAATTTGTCAACCAATGCCTGAACTTTGATTACGCTTTGCTCTCACCAATGAATCATAAACATAAAGTTGCTGGTCCTTTATGTCAAAAAATAGCAACAACCAATGAAAGTTCTCCACAAGGTTAACAGGCATTAGCACATAGTCAACAAGATCCCATGCTACATTAGCAAGAATTCTATAGCCCATAATATATTCTCCAATATCATCCTCGGCTTTAACAACAGAATTCCTTTGATCCAGTGGAGAAATAGTGAACTTCTCGTAGATTCTTTCAATTTTTTTCTTGAACAAGCAATCGGTTGTTGTAAACCTAGTTTGGATGTTGGGGCCATATTTCTCCTTTTTTCTCAGATAGTACATAATAACATCAATGTGCTACAAAAGTAAAAGTGAAATTTACAATAAGTTTAAGCGTAGACAGTCACATCTACAAAATAACTACATATTAACTACAATTAGAAATTATGAATAAATCTAACAGCTTGCTTCACTTTAACAACACCATAACTACAAATATATAACAGTTAGCCCAAGTGCATCACAAAATGTAATCTGATTACATTTAGCATGAAAGATATAGAAAACAAGTACTATATCTACAATTGACAAATCATAATTAGATAATAAATACAGTTTACCTTCTTTTTTACACTGACTGTATGAGGTTCAAAAAAACAAAATTTTACAGTTGAAGAATAAATATAGTAACATATATGTGATGTGTACAATATAACTATATTTAAAGATCATAGTTAACGACAAAACTGCAATTATAAACTATATACTTACTGTGCTATTGATTACTTGTCCGGGGTGAGCAAGGGCATAGAACCAATCCTTCTTATCAATCTTCTTACAACCCAAGTCCAACCTAGGATTGATTTGGTTATCCTTCTTTGAAAAAAATTCTTTCCTCGTGTAATAATAATAGAATTAAACAAATACAAAAAAATTTCAAAAAGATTTACAACTTTAAAGTCTAAAAAGGGTGAACAGACAGTGGAAATTTAAGCACCATACCTCCTAGATGCTTTATCAGTGCGATGGTATAACAAGGTTGTGAACATATCTATTAATTCAGGATCAACATCTTCACCTATGACACTTGTGAAGGGGTGCTTTAGGTAAAAATATTTTGGCCCAACCGAGGTGCTGCCTTCAGTACAATAGAGGGGAGTGAATGGTGATCGTGCATGTTTTCGGGTAACCTTATTTTTCCTTGATGAACGGGGGTTGAATCAACTTGTATGGGCTCGCCATACATGACCAACTGTGATAGGTTTTCCGGAAGCTCAAAATCATCCAATGTCACACCTTTCTCTTTATGCCTTCAGGCACAACTCCAGTCTCCTCTTTTTTATCAAGGCATTCATGGACAACTTCACTCACTGTTACACCATGAATTGGTGACTGTGGAATGTTGTCTTCAACATCTATTACATAACAAATGACATACTTAACAGCATTATACCAGTGTATAATCAACTATTTTCTATTAAAAACTACATTATTAAACAATACCTTCTTTTGCTACCTCAGCTGCTTCTTGGAAGTCAGCATACAAGTCAACTTGTGGTTGAACATGTTGAGGAGAAGTGGGAGCTGAAAAATAGAGTGAAAAAGTTATTAGCAATTCTTGAAGTTTGTAGATATTTATGTAGGAATTATGTAGATACCTGTATTACTTGTGCTTGCATGGAGTTGATCACCAACATTGAACTGAAAATGGTTGTTTTTGTCTCCTTGATTTTGTTCATTATATTTTGTTGAACTACCAGCAAACTACATTTTTGAGGAATATTTGAGAATGTTTTTTTGTCATAAGTATTATATAGTCTTAGCATAAATTATATGTAAATTCTTACCTTTGACTCATCTAATTCATTCCTCCTGTTGACAGCATTCATTACACTTTTCAAAGATTGATCTATGAACTCTCGAAGGCTTGAGAGTTCATCAAAAACATCCTTCTTAAGCTGATCTAACTTTCCATCAACCTAAAAATTAATTATGTCTATTAGTTGGTAAGAATATTCTATTAGTTACACTTAAATAAAAAGAAACTACAAAGTAGCATGAATGAATTCAAGTGGTGCTAAATTATGACCAAAATATTGTATTTTCTCACAATACCTGCTCAAGCTTCTTTTCCAACTTCCTGATCTTGCTATTGACAGATTCCATGGCATTTTGAGAATTAGATTCTTCGGGTTCAACTATCGGAGAAGCAGCAGTTGGGACATTTGATGGTTGACCAACCTCTTCATCTTCATATTTAATCTTCTATAGGAGATTAAGCACTCCAATCTCTTCTCCAGATTCAACCATGTTTGAGAACTGAATGATGGAAGTGATAGTTAATTCAATTGAAAAGAAAAATGTAGATGTAATGTAGTTACTATCACTGTAATTGATATACAAAGGTTAAAAAAAACCTTGAGCCACTCAGGCTTGATGATCTTGTCTTCAATTGCAGTTAACCAAATCTGTCCCTTTGTAGCTGACCATCTTAAAATACAAGGAATCAATTCAGAGCACCGTGTAGAAAGCTTGGTGCTGACAGAAGAGCAACACTCGTATAGCCACACTTGTAAGGCTAATGAGCATCCACGTATAAGATAAGAATGTACGTTGGGATTAAGACGATGTCAGACAGATTCAATAACCTTCTTGAAGGATTTTGTACCCCATGGGTACGACTCAAAATTACCAGACTCGACAAAAAAGAACATAAACTTGTCTATCAAAGTAACATTGTCCTTATCAGAAGGACAAACAAAGAATTCCAACATATAAAGGGCGTACAACTGTACGGCATCCACATCGTTTGTCCATGATTTCTTAGTCACTACATTTTTCAAAAGCCATTTCTCAACCCTTTCTTTGTTAGGGAAATATGTAGTCATTAAAGGGATAACATAGTTCGAATTGTAACCATAGTCTGAGAAACTATTGACACAATTAAAACCAGTAATAAACCAAAATTCTCTCAAAGAAAAATTCAAATTTTGACCATTTAAAAGAACAGAAAAGTATGCGTCAGTAGACTTTGACAACTCATACTTCATTAGAAGATGAATGGACTGGTTTTGCATAAATATTGGGGTCAGGTCTAATAAATAAGCAAAACACGTTTTCTTGAAAACACGTAATTGGTTTGTGGATAGTAAAGCCTTTATCTGGCTAGGTATTGTAGGATCACACAAGCTGTGGAATCGGAGCACATCATAATCAACATTTTGTTGAGCAAAGTAAGGTTCATTCTGCAAAAAAAGTATATTAATTGTGGTTAGAATGACGT